>OV277869.1:21482188-23982188 GCA_922989275.2 Gari tellinella | reverse complement strand
TCCTGGAAATGGATGGGCGTGTTATATGTTTTGAAGCTGTAAACGTCACTTGGATGTGTTTGGAACATGTCTGTGAATTTTGAGCTTTCTTGCATACGTAATGAGTGATTTAGACGTCAGTTAATATGGTAGGGGTACAAAACGAAAATGTCAGTATATGTGTGTATGCGCAAGCTTGTCATTTGCTGTCACATTAGTCAAACGTGTGCGCATTGTGTAATTTCCCTGTGGGCCTTATTAGCGCTAAACACTATCTCTAGCCCTTTTGAGTGCCAGTTTACGCTTTCTCATCGAGTTAACGTAGCGCTTGATCAATTGATTAAACACGTTCCATTCCGTCGTGAGGGGATTCGCGAAGTCGCCGTCATTGTTAAAGCTGTTTTTGTGTCCAAAACGTTGCTAAAACTGAGATTGTACCTCGACTCATCCGTAACAAGTACGGAATTCCATTCCCGGCGACACCAGTGACGCTGTCTACACACGGATTGCAGCCGTTCACGTCAGTTACGTAACGTCATAACACTTCCAGTAAATGGACGTCGGGCTCTACTAGGGTGATTCTGTGCCCGAGCATATTGCACACAGTCTGTGGACTGACGTTAAAGTAGCGCATAGTCAGAGTCCCGGTTGTAAATGTGTTACGTTATTGAGTAGGATTATATATACGGTATTGTTGTGAGACGTTTGTTTTGTGCTCCGTAGGAAAGTGACATTCGCTTAGAAAGTAAAGAACTGAAGAGAAAGAGATTTATATGTACGGATTTGTGAGATTCCAAGGATTGGATTGGATTTAATATATTCAGAAAAAAATGAAGAAATAGACTGAAAAACAGTGAGTAAAGCTGACAATTCAAACTGTTGTGTATAAACCGGGTATCGGTTATCAGCCATGCGTAACACCTATCGATAAACAATCCCTTTGTGCAGTATTTGATGTATGCTTAGTTGTTACGTAATAAATACAATAGCCAACATAGTGGGGTGACATCGCCCGAAATTTAAATCTACGGAAGCATATACATGCCATTAGAACATATACAATAGTGAACGCAGTGAGGCGAAAATTGCCCGAAATACTATCTACGGAACCAAAAAAAAGAGCAAAAGAATTATAATACTGCAGTAAACAATAGTCCATCTACGACATAACGTTATAGATAAAGCGAACAGCCAATATAAAAGACGCTATGGGTGTCGACTTAACAACATATAGGGCCAGAATAGGTGCATTCCATCCAAATCACAGACGAAATAAGAATCTTACTTGGATCCTTTATTCGGCCAATACCAAAGGTTCAGATATACATCTACGGACGTTAGCCACAATGATTATTATACTGACCGTAACAACATTAGCGGAACGCATGATTGCGACATATTCCCTCTCAATGATACCATCAGACCCATTTAGTATTCGTGAAGGTGTAGGGTCGAGTTCCGACGGAGCAGCAGTAACCTTTGGCTGGTTTACAAGATCCTTTTCGTGTAATGCTGACCTGAACCCATACATTAAATTCCTACAGCTTCTGCTTGCCGGGGACATAGAACTGAACCCAGGCCCAATAACTGGAGAAGTTTCGGGGGCAGATCTACTGACAGCGATAACTTCTCTTGAGAAACGACTTATATCTACGGAAAACAAACTAATTACGGAAACACAGTCTGTTAAACAAGAAGTGACTTCATTGAAAAGTGACATAAATATTGTTAAGCAAGAGAGTTCAGCAATTAGAAAAGAGATAGGTGAGTTGAGACATGATCAACAGAAAATGAAACATGAAATGACAGATATAAAGCAGGAAATGAATTCTTTACGAGATATACACGAACACTTACAGCTAGACGTCGACAGCATGAATAATGACTATAGCCACAAATTTGACAGTCTTGATGAAATGAGAGAGAACATTGAACACCTTGAGCGCGAGTCAATTAAAAACCATATGCGCGTGTTTGGCTTAGAGGATCAAAATAATGAAACTTATGAGCAATTGAAATCAAAGGTAATCAATGAAGTGCTAAAGGTAGCCAGTCCAAATGAAGGTTTTCGACCAGATGACATCAAACACGTTAGACGCCTTGGTGATTATGATCCCAACTATACTAGAATGGTATTGGTCACATTTCGATTCGATGACGACAAATTCAAGGTATATATGGGGCGTGAAGCATTACGAATAGTTGGTATTCGAGTGAGTGACGACTTAACCAAGCGGCAGAGAGGCCAGCTTAAGTCATTGAAAGGTAAAGGTTCGGTAGGTTATTTCTACAAAGGGAAATTGTATGAACGTGAGCCCAAAGACTCAACAAACACTAAGAACTATGATCGTGTCTTCATAAGAGCCAATCGGAGACTTAATCAGACCGAAATCACAGATGAGGTAATCCAACAAGTTGATGCAACAGACAATGTTACTGACAGTGGTTCTAACTCTAGCATGACGATCGATGACACCTCTCATGTTCAATAGGGAATAGGCCGAGGCCCAAATGACAAAGACAATTTAAATATACTCTGTTGGAATATCGATGGATTTAAAAATAAAATTTTAGATGATGAATTCATCAATTACCTTCAGGAATTCGACATATTTGCACTCTTAGAAACATGGTTGATAGAAAGTACCGAAATAGTTAGTGTTTTTCCAAATCACGTATGTTATTTTCTAGAGGCCAAACGAAATGCAAATCGGGGTAGAGCAATGGGTGGAACTGTGGTATTTGTAAAGAAAGAGCTCAATAATCATGTTACAAGAATCAATGACGACTGCAACTTCGCGATTGCATTAAAATTGGAAAGCGGTTTTGTAAGTGACAGTGAGACAGTTATGTTGTTTGTGTACATTCCACCAGTAATGTCGCCTTTTTATACGCAAGATGACCTAAAAGGTATAGCCATGTTAGAATCAGAAATTATGGACCTACTGACAAATGGCTACACAGAGCTAGTTATACTCGGAGATTTAAATGCACGAACTTCAAATGAAAATGAGTTTATTGTCTGTAGCAACAATGACACTGATATTGAACCGTTCGAGGACTTATTCTTAAATGATGAAAATTTTGCCCCAAGAATGTCTTGTGATAATAAAAGTAATGTTTTTGGTAAAGACCTGATAGAACTGTGTAAAGCATATGTTTTACGAATAGCAAACGGTAGAATATTTAATGGTGAAACCTCTGGTGAATTCACATATATAAGTCCTACAGGGTGTAGTGTTATTGATTATTTAATTGTATCGGATTACCTATGGACAAGAATTAGTGACTTTAGTATAGAGAAAAGAACAGAATCAAGACACATGCCCATCGTATGTAAACTTAAAGTAAATTCTAACTTGGAAGTTAATCAATCTGGTGAAAGAGCAGACAATCATTCAAGTACTTATAAGTATGTGTTTAATGAATATAACACAGAAATATACCGAAATAAACTGAGAGTTACATTGACGACAGGTAACCTGCGCAGTACCTTAAATTTCGTTATGGACCTTTCCAACTGCATTGACGATGTTGTGAAATTCTGTTGTGATATTTTGTATAAAAGCGCCGAATGTTGCTTGGTCCGTACTCGAAATACCAACACAACACAACCTGTATGGTTTGACACAGAATGTCGGCAATTGAAATATTTAAAGAACAATTTATTAAGACAATTCCGTCGAAGTAAAACGGACTCAAATCTTAACAGATATATAGAGGCGAGAAATAGTTTCAAAGAAATATGTGACATGAAACGAACGCAGCATTACAAGGAAAGATGCAACGAGCTTATTGATAATGCTAATAACCCTAGAAGTTTTTGGAAGAAACTGAATAGAATAGTTAAAACTAGAAACAACCAAAAACATAACATAAGCGCGGAAGAATGGAAAGAGTACTTCGAAGGGCTATTTTGCTCAGAACAAACCGAAGAAGATACACATGCAAACGAGATAGAGATTGACACAGACTTTAATGAGATAGAGGACGCAATTCTAAATACGGAAATAACGGACGAAGAGATTTTAAGAGCTGTAAAGGCTTTACGAAGAGGTAAAAGTGCGGGAGAAGATAACATAATCCCAGAATTCTTCATTTCAGGAATAGATGCTATTTTGCCAATAATCAATAGCTTATTCAACCGCTTATATGAAACGGGACAGTTTCCAGAATCATGGAGTAAAGCCATAATAGTGACAATACATAAGAAAGGTGACATTAATGTCCCAGGTAACTATCGGGGAATATCGCTACTAGACATATTCGGGAAGTTGTATACTAGCATACTGACTAGAAGAGTTACGTTTTTCCTAAATGTTTTTGACAAAATAAAAGAACCACAAGCAGGCTTCCGCGAGGGATACTCGACCACAGACAATGCCTTTATTTTACAGGCCTTAATCAGTAAACAGTTGTCGAAACGAGGAGGTAAACTCTACGTCGCATTTGTGGACTTTAAGAAATGCTTCGATTTGATACATAGGGACAAGCTATGGAAAGTGTGTTTGGCTAATGGCTTAAGGGGAAAACTTTACACTGCAATGACAGGTCTTTATAAGTCAGTCCAGGCATGCATTCGAACAAATGAAGGCTTGACAGAGTACATCAATTGCCCAATCGGATTAAAGCAGGGTTGTTTGGCGTCACCGATATTATTCGTCATTTTTATAAATGAGCTAGTAAAGGCTATTGAAAACAGTGGTCTATATGGTATTCGCTTAACACCAGATATGACTGAAGTGCTGTGTCTCCTGTTTGCTGACGATCTCTCGCTAACAGCTGACACAGTCGTGGGTCTACAGAGGTTACTACATTTACTTAAAAGATATTGTGACGAAAACTTGGTTCAGGTTAACACAGACAAATCGAAAATAATGGTGTTCAAAAATGGCGGGAACTTATCTAAGTTTGAAAAGTGGACGTATGATGGTAATGAAATTGAAGTTGTTAACAATTTTTCATATGTTGGAACAACGTTTACGAGGCAGTTGTCTTATTCCAAAATGGCAAGTGTTCAGGCATTAAAAGCAAAACGAGTCCTCGTATCAGTTCTTACTAAATTATACGGTTATGGTCAACTGCCACGTAACGTGTTTTTCAACATTTTTGACACAAAGATAAGTCCCGTTCTTTTATACGGATCAGAAATATGGGGTGTACACAGACAACCATCCGTAGAAATTATCCATAATTATGCATGTAAAAGGTACATGTGTGTTAAAAGTAAAACTACAAACATTGCTGTACTAGGAGATTGTGGACGCTTCCCGCTATTTATTACTGCAGCTAAACGTGTGTTAAAATACTGGTGTAAAATAACCAAAATGCCTGATACGAGACTGGTTAAGAAAGCGTATTGTATGCTTAAATATTTATCTGAACAAAATAAAACAAACTGGGCTACAAACGTTAAAGATATGCTTTTTTCAAATGGAATGGGTAATGTCTGGGAGAGTCAATATGTGATAAATGAAGCTCTGTTTTAAAATTATTTGTTCAACGGTTGAGAGACCAATACGTTCAGGAATGGAATGCTGCTGTCTACGAATGCTCGAAACTTAAACTTTATCGCATGTTCAAAACAAAGTTTGGTCATGAAGCGTTTCTTGACACCATCAACATAAGAAAGTTTAGAGCAGCTCTTTCCAGATTAAGAACCTCATCACATGACCTTGAAATAGAAAGGGGTAGATATGACAATATAGCCAGGGAATTAAGAGTGTGTAAACTTTGCAACGAGGGAATAGGTGATGAATTTCACTTTGTAATGGTGTGCCAGAAGCTACAACATCTTCGTGAATCATACATTCCTAGAAAATATATGTCAAGAATAAATTTACATACTTTCTATATCTTAATGAGTAGTAGCAATGCAGACATAATAAAAGCTTTAGCTATGTTTACATATTACGGGTTCCAGGAACGTAGCCGCCTGCTGTCAGTGTCAAATATTAGTCAGTAAATTTGATTAACTTAGTAAATAAAGTCCAAGATATAAATTTTATATAAAACTGAATGTATATCTTATTGCTGCAGTGTAAGTTTATTTATATTGTTACAATTCGAATGTATATTTTGCTGCTACGCTGCTATTTATATTGCTACAAGTCGAATGTACTGTTTGCTGCTACGCTGTTATTTATATTGCTACAAGTCGAATGTATAGTTTGCTGCTACGCTGCTATTTATATTGCTACAAGTCGAATGTTTATTTGAGTCAGTGTCAAACAACGATCAATAATTTTGATTGCCATTATAAATAAATGTGGTGATATAAACTTGATATAAAACTGAATATATATATTTTATTGCTGAAATGTAAATGCATTTATATTCCTGCAATACAAATGATTATTTTGCTGTTACAATAGGAAGAATAATGTACTGAGTTTGATAACCGATTATCTCACCACATAAAAACCATGTTCCTTTATATATGTTTATATGTTGTTGATTTGGGCCGGTGGCCATATATCAAATAAACTTTGTCATTGTCATTGTCATTGTCATTGTCATGTCATTGACATAAGACAATAGCATGCACATGCCGTTTGATAGTTGCTTTTGGTCTACCTGACTTTGGACGCTCAAACATAGTGCCAGTATGTCGCAGATGTCTCGCGAATTTGAAATTTACATTCCTACTGCAGTTAGACATCCGAGAGACGTCAAACGGAGACAGCTTAGCCTGTAAATTCCAAAATGTTCTGTTTCTCTCTGCTCTTGAAAGTGTAGGCATTATTCATTTTTTACTTTTGTGTTGTGATTTTTGTTTCTGTGTACCTAAGCTAAATTGTGATACTTTAGTTGATATGCTTTCTGACCAGAAGTGCCCTGCACGTGGTCCACGTGCAAAACAAGGTAATGTGGTTTTGACGGAGTTTAGCAAGTAGCACATGGTTAGAATTTTACACACGTGTTATGTACGGATAAACCAATATACTGTAACACGAAAATATGTAAGTTGTGCTTTTATTTAAAATTTATCTAAATTTATAAAGTGCATGGGTGAAAGTTGGCAAAACTGAAAATACTGAAAACTATGCTGGGGGCTTGGGGGCCCCCAGTGGGTCCAGGGCAAGGCCCTGGCGGGGGGACCCAGGGGGCCGGAGGCCCCCGGAAGCTCCTGGGTTTTAAGCATTTTTAAGGTCTGAAACTGTTGGAAAATTGTTAGAAAATGACAAACTATGGAAAAATATAAAAATAATTTTCTTGGTCATAAGCATTAATGTTTTCCAAGGATTGAAAAATAAATCTTAATTTTGATTTTATTTAACAAAAGATGGAAATTGCTTTCAGCAAACTGTTATACTCCAAAGTTAATGATAAGCACTTTGCTTTAACAATTATCATTGTAAGGCCACACAAATATGTTTCTAGTTAGGTCCATGTATGAGTTAGATCCAAGGGAGAAAAATATGAGATGGTACTTGTAGGTTTTCTATCATTATACTGTTTTATAAAGCTG
The DNA here is from genome assembly GCA_922989275.2 of Gari tellinella. Lineage (NCBI taxonomy): Eukaryota > Metazoa > Mollusca > Bivalvia > Cardiida > Psammobiidae > Gari > Gari tellinella. The sequence goes on along the minus strand of OV277869.1, from coordinate 23,974,738 downwards.
TATGTATAAGATTTTGTATCACTGACACTTAAACATTATGACATGTATTGCTAGATCCAATACAAAACATTTAAAACACAATCTATTTCCAGTCAAGCATTACCATAAAAACTGACTCTGGTTGTATAAGCTTTTGCAAGGATACTGTAAATATCCCGTTCAGAAGGTTCTGATGGGAACATTCTGATCTTAGTCTACACTGTTCGTACAGGATAGATGTACACATAATTCATAACTGGCCCTTGCTTTCAGTTAACAGTTTAGAGTATTCAAATAAATCATTGTTGTCAGTACTTTTCAGTTTAATATAGTTAAATTATCGTAAAGATACTAAAAGCCATTGTCACAGAAAACACCCAGTTCTGCCTGATCCTGTTTTGACACCTATATTTCATTTATACAGACCAGTGCATAGGTGCATGATTATATATATGAAGGGGCAGGGGCTGACCACATAACCCCCGCCTCATAAAATGATTTTTTTTAAAAATGGCATGGGACTTGGGTTACCCTATAAATATATTTAAGAAATATTTTTTCCTTATTATGTGTACAGGCCATTCTAAAGTTTTGTACATTTGAAGGCATGATATTTGAGAGGGGTGGGGATAGGCATTTCACTTATCCTAATGAAAATACCTCCCTCTCTCTGCTCGAAGGATTTACTCATAAAGTAAATAACTTACCTCTGTGCCATGTCTACTCTATTTGATTGATAAATGGTTTCTTGATAAACGATTTCTAACCGTGATCTGTGTGTGCATTTATTTTAGCTCTCATTTTCATGTTCAATTTGCTTTCAGAAAGTTAAAACTAAGTGGCACAAAATTTAAAGCAGTAGGCTATGATGGTAGAGGGAGCCTTCCCATAGTTGATGGAACAAGAGGCCTCCCTAAAAAATGATTTTAGTGGTTCAAATTTATACATTTTGATTTTTCTAAACTGTTTCAAAGCTGTGATGCTAGACTGAATTTTAATCTTGGGTTACCCAAATCAGATAAATATTTCTTTACTTAATGAATTAAATGTTCTACTATCATTTACTTTAATGATAAGAATTCTATTAAAATACCTTTTCAATACTTTATAGCCATAGAAAACGGATTGGTTAACAGTCCAATAATATGTAATGTGAAAAATTAAAAAAGGTGACATTAATACTTCAGTAACTGAGTAAGCTACTTGTTTTATAATAAAATCGGATTTTCAGCCGAATTCCCTATTCAATCTTCTAATGTTGTTTAGTTCGAGTTTCATAAAAATTAACCATTATGCTGCATTTGACAGATGCGCCGGTATTTTAAATTCGCGAAAACCGGTGACAAAATTAGCTAATTGCATTTTGATGCACCAACGATAAAACACGAAGCGTTCCGCGTGATATAGTTTAGCGTCTGGTAATCGGATGATCCATAAAACAATGAGCGCCTAGTAAGACTCCGAAGAAAGAGATTTTAGATTTTCCAAAAGAAGTTTTTCGTACCGCTACGGAAAATTATCGGCAACAAGATCAAAATCAGCCCCCTCATAAATTTGCTTACCTCGTTATTTTAAGGAAGCCTGTCATATTATTGAAATCAACTACGGAAATGTTTTGGTCAGAGACTGGTTTCCGTGTTTTCAACGCTGTCCGCGTGCGTGTAGCAACCTAATTCGGCAACCAGTCCAATTTGTTTTGGTTCACTCGGATTTTGCCGTCACCGTTATAGTACGACGAACGATAGGGCCGAACGATAACATTGGCGAACATTGACACCGTAATTTCAACTTATTTGACAGCTCTCGAAATCACCTTCGATTTTGTTTTTTCAATCTTACTCGACAAAGACATCCTCTACACCCCCCCACCCCCCCCCCCCCCCCCCCCGAATTTCTCAACGGATTTACACGTTCTGGAAAAATGACCCTCGGCAATTTCGGAAATACGGAATTCCGTCACAATACGGAAAACTTTCACCCATGAAAGTGTAAGGTTTCTTTTTTGGGTGAGTATAGTTCCGATATAATTATACAGTCTTGAATATACATGTGCCATTAGAAATGGTTGCTACATCGTAGCAATTGGTAGCTTATAGCCTGTTTCTAGTTTGGAAGATAGACGACCACTTAAAAGTAGCAATGCCAAAGGCCGGTAGTGGGCGGGGCCTCGGGGGATCTCATGAATATGTATATAGCAATGGCTCCCAACCCGACAATACGTGTATTTTTGTGGTCGCTTAAACACCCTTTATCCATAGCGTGATCGGGATCTCAACACCGGAAATAGCATTCCGAATGATTTAAATAACCGGACATACCTTTAGCACGAGGCCATTCGAAAGATTCCTTGTTGAAAAACAGACGTGAAAAATAAAAAATGTAAGCGCGTCTTAAATTAGACATTTGGGGATTATTTAAAAAGCATTTTATATTAAATTAAACATTTCTTTGCATGTCACAACCAAAAAAAAGTAAGATATCGACCGTGAACATACTCCAATTCTGTTTCAAAGTATGCAGGGGTTCGACAGCCAAGGGAAATAATTTGTCTCCCAAATTATCTCCCAAAATGGCCGCACCCACAGGTACTTGACACATACATCTAGATCTATTACAAAAAAAAAACAAAAAAACCCTTTTTATTTTACTATACATCTACTATCCTATAGATACAAGGTATACCACAGGTATTTGACACATACAAATAGATCTATTACAAAAAAAATTAAATTATTTTACTATACATCTACTATAGATACAAGGTATACCACAGGTACTTGACACATACAAATAGATCTATTACCAAAAAAAAAATTATATTTTTTTTTTACTATACTTCTACTATAGATACAATAAGGTATACAACCACAGGTACTTGACACATACATATAGATCTATTACCAAAAAAATAAATAAAAAATTGTACTATAGATCTAGATCTACCTCTATAGATACAAGATATACAACGCAATTCGACAGGTAGTCTTAACCATCGACTTTTAAACTGGTGCTAAAACTGACTAGATCGCCAATATTCTCTTGTGGTACCCTTGAGAAATTAAACAGGTAAAGTTTTTTTTTAATTTTGCATTCTATGTAAATTATATAAAACTGAAAATATTTCATTTAAAGATGATTCATAACATTTGGTGCAAGTTCCAGTCGCATAGGCCGTTTACTTTGAACACCTAACAGATCACACCTACATACATGTTGGCCCGTTGCTAAGGAATGAGGACGTCCCAAACGACATAAAACTTTTTGATGCACATTTTCATTATAATGCACATACTGTGGCGTTATTTGACGGAATTTGATGAAGCAAAAAGTAGACATTGAAAGTGGAATGTGACACGCCACCATCTTAAGATGTATGAACACACTAGGTTTGGTCAACATAGAAGATATGGTATATGAGTTATGCTTTTAACAAGATATTTCGTTAATCATTGTCAGAAGTCAAGGTCAAAATGGCCTGAACGTGGTATGTGATACGCCACCATCTTAAGTTAAAGATGTATGAACACACTAGGTTTGATCACCATAGAAGATATGGTATATGAGTTATGCTTTTAATAAGATATTTCGTTAATCATTGTCAGAGGTCAAGGTCAAAAGGGCCTGAAAGTGGTATGTGATACGCCACAATCTTAAGATGTGTGCACACACTATGTTTTGTCAGTCTAAACGATATGGTATATGGGTTATCGGTTTTTTAACAGGATTTTTCCCTAATCAAGGTCAGAGGTCAAGGTCAATCATACCTGAAAGTGTTATATGTAACTCCACCATCTTAAGAGGTATGCACTCACTAGGTTTGGTCATTATAGAAGATATGCTATATGATGTATGCTTAACCTTTGAACCAGATTTTTCAATAATCAAGGTCAGAGGTCAAGAGGGCCTGAAAGTGGCTTGTTACACGTCACCATACTAAGATGTATGCACACACAACATTTTGTCATCATAGAAGATATGGTATATGAGGTATGGTTCTAACATGATTTTTCAATAATTAAGGTCAGAGGTCAAGGTCAAGAGGGCCTGAAAGTGCCATATAACACGTCACCATCTTAAGATGTATGGACACACTAGGTTTTGTCATCATGGAAGATATGGAATATGAGTTATTCTTTTAACAAGATTTTTCAATAATCAAGTTCAGAGGTCAAGGTCAATGTCAAATTTGCCGGGAAACTGTTACACAACATTTAGTTATCCCAATATATATCCACACCACCAGGTTGTGTCATCTTACGTGACATATTAAAGAAATTTTGAAAAAATTATGCTCGGGACACTTTTGGGATGGACGGATGGCCGAACAGATAGCCGGACGGGTGCGATGGATAAGCAGAATGAAAAAAAAAAGATTCCTATATAGTCCCCAATACCCAGTTGGGGTATATCAATATCTAAATTGTTAAAAAAACACATTAATTACTGTATTGCAGACTTGGGTTGCTTTTTGAAGAGAAATGAAAAAAATAAATTCTGAGGCACAGATTGGGTCATTTCTTTTTTTCATTTTTTTTTCAATCGTTGTACTTTAACATTAGTTTTTGTTTCTTTTATACATGTTTAGGTCAAGATCTACCCATTAAGCACAAAATATCCCTGAAATTATTTTTAAAAAAAAATCCTTTGGCATTGCTATTAAAAGTTAACAGATTGAAAGTAGAGCAGAATGCACCTAAAGGCACATTTTGCTAAAAGTAGCTTTACTTTAGCCTGCTTTAAGCTACCATCTGCTAGAAAATAGAATATATATTACTTTTTCAGTTATTGTGAATACTCATCATATGACAGTATAACTTGGAACTATTTCTTCAGTTGAGGTATAAAAAGACATATTTATGGAGTAATTGGTTATGAGACTGATAATGAATGTTTTGAATGGTTGCTTAGTATGCAGTAAATAGGGGCCGTTTAATCAAACCTATTACAATCATTGTGCATGATGTCACAAATATGTAAAGCTGTTTGGCTTATCCAATGAAATGGATTCTTTAGGTAGAGGTTACCAGAATTCAAAAACCAAAATGGCTGCTTCCTCGGAGATGTGAAAGAAAGCGTAGATCAGTAACGCTGCAGGAAGTTAAAGCCGCAAAACATGTTTGGTCAAGTGGCAAGCCAGGTGGGAGAACTTGTTCACAGGAAGAAGATTCTACGATTTCTGCCCAACAGTCACAAACAAACCAAATTCGACTTCCCAAACAAGCAAACTTCGAACATCATTCTTCAACTATGAACAGGGTACTCCAGACTCAACGCATACAGGAGCACGACATGCCAAAATGTGTCACCATTCTGTGAGTGCGGGGTCATTGAAAGGACGGAGCACTATGTGCTAGATTGTGAGCTGTATAATGTCCAGAGAGAGACTCTAGTTAGGTCGCTTCAAAGGATGTGTGGTATGCCGGCACTAATTATCCACACACTGTTAAGCCAAGAGGAACACCCGGAACTCAGCGATTGGAGAGAGAGGGTGGAACTGGCTGAATTCATTAACCCAATAGGGTGGTTTGCATCCACGACCGCCTTGATCCGATGAAAGTACATTGAATAATTCACAAGCTAGCAATAAATCATTGGTGTGCCAACATACATTTGTGATATACATGACGACAAGTCCACAGATCAAGGATCAAGATAAAGGAAACTAACTGGAAAATATTGTTAATTTCATAACACCAATTTGACACTGAGGACTGAAAAACTGGCTGTTGGTGATAGAATTGTGTTGTTTTATTGAATCACGCCATGTTTTGATCTGTAAATCACCAGGTTATCGCTGAGATGTAGTGAATGAAAGTTTGTCAATGACACCAAAAAAACATGACAACTTGCCTGCCAAACAGTGTTGGAGTTGTAGAAATGTTTAAGATATTGTTACAGAGCTGTAGATAAGCAGAGTACATTTTGTAGAAAAATGACTTGGCTTTCAATAGCTGAAAGAATTACAAAAGTATCATGTAAATTGATAGAGTCAAAGAGACTGGCAACCAGATTTAGCATAAAAAAGGAGTAAATTGTAAATGTATGTCAAGCGCTTATAAAAAACAAGTAAATATTAGTTTAGGATAAGAAATTCTGTTTGAAAACAAGACTGCGCATTCAATAAACGCTTATGCCCCCGGTGGCATCCTTGAATTGAATTCTGAATTTTTTCTAAGTCCAAATTAGGTCAAGGTCAAGGTCAAACTGAGCTTGGTTATTATTGGTGAGTTGGTAATGGTCCAAGGCAATAACTGTATAAGTATTGAAGCATTGTAGTAAACAGTGTTGATGCTAGACGAAACGGTAAAATCTAGTTAACCAAGAAAGAGCCCATTTAAAATATTCTAAGTTAAAATTAGGTCAAGGTCAAAATAAAAGTTTGATGATATTGGGGGATAGGGAATGGTCAAAGGCAACAACTGTATAAGTATCAAAGCATTGTACAGTGTAGCTCCATTATATCGCGGAAGTTGGGGTCCACGGAATGAAATCCGCGATGTGGTCGGATCGCGATATAGCCCAATTCTGAGCTGAACCAAATTCTATTGTATTTTCCATTGTCAAACTCTATTATATCAATGTCATGCAATAAACACGATTTCTTGGTTGTTTACCTTGTTACTTCTTGTGAAAACAAGTCTTTATATGCACTGTCATATTTATCATCAGCATTTTCATGTGTATTAAGCAAATGCGTACTTTCGTTTTGACAACGGCCGCCATTTTGCTTGAAATGTGCGTGTGTCAGTAAGATTCAGTTACTCGTGAAAATCACACTTAATGCCTATATCGCGATAATAATGCAGATAAAATGGGATTTTCTAGGCTGTATTGTCAAGAAACAAGTAAATGTAAATGAGAGTGAAAGAACAATGAAATTAATTTACAGTTTACAAGTTTAACTTCATTAATTGTTTGGCCGACATTGTTCGCGTACGTTATTATCTGGTACGAATCGCAATTATAATTGTAAGCGTCTGTTGATGTATCAAAATGTGAATTGACTGTGATTTTAACGTCTGTGGTTATCTCTCCATTGCTTTTAATATGGATTAGTCGACTTTGATGGTTAAAAGTCCAAGTCAATCAGGTTAGTTTGTTAATTATTGCTAAATAATGAGCGAAACTGCACATGCGCGAGTTCACTCATTGTTTGTTGTTAGTGCATCACCTGTCAATCAACGCAGCGGGATGACACGCTGCGCGATGACAAGTCCACAGATGGTGATAATTGACACTGATTACGCAATTATAGCGACCTGTTAAAGGAAGATATAAGTATTATAGAAACAGAAATCATTGAAACTCGACTTTTATTGACTTAAGTATACACATATAGGAAAAAACGGGGTCCAAGCCGGGACCGCGATATATTGCCTTTCGCGAAATAGCGGACCGCGAAGTAACGGAGCTACACTGTAGTCAGATGTGTTGATGCTAGACGAAACGGTAAAATCTAGTTAACCAAGAAATAGCCTATTTAAAATATTTTAAGTCCAAATTAGGTCAAGGTCAATGTCAAAATCAAAGTTTGGTGATATTGGTGGATAGGGAATTGTCCAAGGCAACAACTACGGACGGACTGACGGACAGGACGATTACTATATGCCTCCGCATCTATCGATGCCGGGGGCATAAAAATGCATTCTAATGAAGAAAAAAAGTTTGGCCCTGGAGGGATTTGAACCCAGTACCCAGCATTGGAGGGTGGAAAAGACACATGCTTAACTGATTGAGCTAAGCTATTAATGTACAGTGGTTGATTTAAATTACTTCATGCATGAACGGTTTCAATTGAGTCGAAATAGATTCACTCCATCTTTCAACGGAGTTGAAAAATCAATGGGAAATATCTAAGAATTGATGACTTTTCTTGAAGATATTTTTACACTGATCATATTTGTTTGAGGCCAGATGCACGATAATGCTATACACATTTGCTTTTATTTGAGCATTTTCTTTTAATTTTGCAAATACACCATTTGGTTGCGAGTCCCTTTAAAGACTTGTGTGTACTTGTTGTGTACGAATGACCTTTAATACAGTTTGACCCCTTGTTAGTATATATACATGTAAAGTGTGTAGAAGTTTTAGATGCAGTATAGACCCCCTATGGTTGATATTAGTCCAAATTTAAACATTTCAAAATACTTCAGCCACAGAATTATACACTGACGGAATCGAAACCTCGCACTATATCGTAAATCTCGTGCGGCGGATACGAGACTCGCGAGACTTGATAAGAGACTGTCTATCGGTAGTCAATATGATAAATGTGTGTTTTCGAAGCATTGTTCACGGGTTTTTATTCCCGTGAATTGATAGGAATGTCCACATAGTCGTTTAAATCCTATAAAATGTCAATAAAAACACTCGAGTCGGTAAATTTCACGCCAGAAATCGCGGACAACGAGGCAAAAAAGTGAAGATGTTGTCACGTGACACATAATCTCGCAAAATTCAACCGCCGCGAGAGCTCAGGTACTCGCCTATTCATTTTTGCTTAGTTGCTATTCCGTTTTGTATAATTCCGTGCTTCAGCAGAGGTAAGATTTACTGTTGTTGTGCAGAAAGCTCCATTTTAAAGATATCCTGCATTAAGCTGCAACAAGTTCTGTAGAGTACTGGTGTGTCTTCTTTTCAGCTGTCCCTTTAAGTAATTAGAAATTACTGTAACTTGCAAGTTAAATTGACACTGACAGGCAACAAAAATGTAAAGGGACATAATTTCAAGAAAAATGGTGTCTATATAAGAGTCCGTGGAAACAGACAGTTCTATTAAATTCTAAAGAACTGATTAATTGTAATGTGAACATACTTCAACTTCATTCCCATCTGCATCTTGTTGAACACCTAATTTTGAAGAACCAGTTCTTGGTCGACCAGCAAATAGACTCCCACTAGCAGCCATTTTGACCGGCTCACGTGACAAGAAATTTTCGGTTTCGGAAGATTTCTAATCTCATCGTACTATAATCATACCGGCTTGTCTAAATATAGATTTTGAACGCTCCGTTTGTGTATTGAATGGAGATCGTCGACCTTGACCGTCGTTACACTTGGCCGATTTAGCTACGCGCGGTGGTGTGAATGAAATTTGATTGGCTCCTGAATTGTGGCCCGATGTTGTTTTGGTCACATGACACATCAGCCTATCAGCTGAAATGAATCGTTCATATTAAAGAAGCTATTTCTTCGTATAGAAACAGAAATAAAGCAACATTTAAGAAACAGTGGTTGTTGACGATTGGAGAATACCGTAGATACAAAATTTCACTAAGGTAAGAAGCAATGATTATTCGTAGTAATAGCGTAATTTGTACAATATTGAACGATTTGCTGACTGAGTCTATTTCGAGATAAATGCAAGTTGTTTGTGCTTACACCTTGCAGTATTGCAGATCTATTTCTAATAAGGGCAATGCATTTCGCTTCCCTCTCAAATTTTAAATGACTTTTGTGTTTGGTTTAAAAACAGATTCTAAAGACTAGATCTAGCCTAAAGCGTCATTTCTAACTGAAATCAGTTTGTGTCTATTTAATGGAAAATGTCAACCACTTGAATCAGTGCTCTGGCTGCTTTGTGTGAGCATACAGCAGCTACTACTAGCTTTGTTTCAGCTTTGAAATTTGACATTGGGGATAAATGTCCGTACAAGGTGGGACTCGAACCCACAACCTCCTCGATGCCAGGTTAGTCCCCGGCACTCTACCCACTGAGGTCTGTCCACCTCTACGGTTAGCCACTTTACAGTTTAACCCTCTGATGGGCCTTAAAACATCAGTCATTTTTTCAATCGCTGAATTGTTTCGCTCCAACCTTGACTTTTGCTGCTCCATCTAACCCTCACTTATTGAGGACTAATATATAAGACCTATAGATATAGATTGTCGAACATAGGGCTGTCCATTATCTGACTAACAGGTACCACAACACATGGAATTATGCAAGACGGAATGGCAACTCAGCGAAGTTGAAAAGGCGAGCATCTGAGCTCTCGCGGCCGTTGAATTTTGCGAGATTATGTGTCACATGACAACATCTTCACTTTTTGCCTCGTTGTCCACCATTTTTGGGGCGAAAATTTACCGACCTGAGTGTATTTATTGACACTTAAGTGGATTTAAACGATTGTGGACATTCCTATCAATTCCCGGGAATATAAACCCGTGAACAATTCTTAGAAACAGATGTCACCCTTTGGATTCTTTTAACCCTTTAGAAATATAAAAAAAAACAACCATTTACATGTACCCTATATATACTCCTTTTTACGCTTTTAATTTATTCCTGCATTGAAGAAAAGAGTTGCAATTTATACAATATTTTCTGTATTCTAGCAGATGGTAGCTTAAAGCAGGCTGAAAGTAAAGCAGAATGCGTCTTAGTACTAGAAACAGGTAATGGGTTATGGGAGGGATATCTAGCCTTTCCTTCAGGTCCTATTACAAATACAATTTGTAAGAAAGTAGTCCTGATGAGGGGCTTGAGATGTTTAAGCAGGGTTTGACACCTAGCTGATACAGCTGAGGTACATGTAGCTGAAGGCGCATTCTGCTTTACTGTCAGCCTGCTCTAAGTCTAAGTAGTCGGCTAATTACCTGTCTTCAATACTACTAGAAGTAGAAACAGGCTGTGGAGTAAACGGTTAAGAAGAAATAAATACAAGATTCTCATAAAGTGCACAGGCCTTTATCTATAATGCAGTTCAAGTTTACCGTTCATAACATACCAAACTATCTTGATTTCAGATAACAGTTGAGATGTCTGAATGTCAGATAACAATTACCATATATGTATAGTTAGTATATATGTTTGACACTATGTATGGTCTTCTTGTGTCCAGACTATTAATGATAGTATTTCTGAAAGATCTGTTTAACAACCCTTTACCCAGTAGTCTGTATCTAGTTTTTAAGACAGGTGACCACTTAAAGCAGGTTGAAAGTAAAGCAGACCATGTTTTAAGGCACAATCTGGTTCATTTTCAGTCTTCTTTAACCCTTTCCCAAGTACAAGCGCCTTTTACAGAGCTCAAGATAAGAGGGAGTTATTTTAACAAATCAAACATTTTCTCACTCAATTCAGCACCAAATCCTATGGTGTGATCTATTCATTAGAATCGTCTCAAAGAGGCGATTCTAGTTGTGACACCATCGAGTTTAAATTAGAAATAAAGATTTTAGTTTTTGAAAAACTCCTCTTATCTGGAGCTCTGCTTTTAGCGCATTCAGTTTATTCCTCCGCTGAAGGAAATAGCTCCAATTTATAGTCATGACTATGTACATGTATCATAAGGAATATTTTCTTTATCCTAGCAAGTGGTAGCTTAAAGCACGCTTTACTTTCAAACTGCTTTAAGTGGTTACCTGTCTCCTAAACTAAAAATTGGCTATTGGGTAAAGGGTTAAGCTACCATCTCCTCCTCCTCCTATACTAGTTTAGCGTCTGTGTTCCCTTCGTCAGGGGTTCGACGTTGACCATCTGCTGGGATATATATATAGGAAGTATTTCTTTTGAATGGTACATTTTCATGACTGTATATAATGAAAATATTTTCTTCAGTGGCGGAATGAATAAAGTGCATTAGTACTAAATAGGTATCTACAGTATGTTGTAAAGCATTATCTCATATTATAGTAGGTTCAAATATGAGGTACAGCCATCTTATCTGGTTTACTGTAAGAAAGTGATAAAAAGTGTTGAATAAGGCTTCATATGGACAAAATTATCAGGGTTTGACAGCAAGTTGCATGGAACTTTTGGTGAAAACTCTTTGAGTAAAATCTGATTTATATAACTTTTTTAAGCATGTAGCCATTGTTGTCACCAGTCTTTTTAGTTAATCTTATTTACATTAGTAGGACAATATATTTAAGCTAGAGGTTTAATTGGTACATGTTTATGACTATAAATTGGGACCTATTTTCTGCAGTGCAGGAATGAATTAAATGTTCTAAAAGGCACTTCTATGGAGAAAGGATTAAAGTTATTATAGGGTTTGTTTGAGAAAATGAGATGTCCACTTAACCCTTTGAACCCTAGTCCCGCATATTGGCGTCCTTTGCAAACAGTGTACATGTGAATTATAGTACACTTGTCCTATGCAAACCGTGAAGACCCTGATCAGAGGGCTCCTAGGAGCCCTCTGATCAGGGTCTTTACTGTTTGTCATAATGCCAAACATTGACAAAAACAACCCTTAAAAGTCAGAAATGGACTAGACTTAAATGGAAACTGAAATTGTCCATTTTCAGTTTCAGGGAGGAAAGAGTTAAAGCAGGTTGAAAGTTAAGCAGAATGCAAACTATTTCCTTCAGTGGATGAACTCCTGTATAAATTGGAACTGTTTTCTTCAGTGGCGTAATAAACTAAATGTGTAAAAATGCATATCTATGGTGTAAAGGGTTAAATGCATAAAATGGCATACTTATGGAGTAATGGGTTAATATTTTCTTTTTCAGCGTGCCTGTGATAATGAGCAAAGCTATGCAGCTGCTTGTACGAGGATGCATTCTGTTCGTGTTCGGAGTGTTTTTCTCTCTGGTTCTCAACCTGTTACAAGTTCATCGTGAGTTATTAGAGCCTGGCCAGGAACCGGGCAAGTTTGATCACTACGACTCCTCCTGGTGGGTGCTGCCAACATGTGGAATGACTGCAGGTAAAGAATAATTTAAGATAAGACAGAAAAAATGAGTAAACCAGACTTATTGTATTGCAAAAAGGCTAGATCAAGACCAGCTGCTGCATCAATATATTGTTACCTGTTTAGGCTGTAGGCAAGCATGGATCCAGATAAGCGGGAGAAAACTGAACAAATCCAACATTTCTCACTCATTTCAGCACCAAATGGTGTTACTACTCAATAGAATCGTTACGAAGAGACAATTCTAATGAGTAGTGACAGCATAGGGTTTAATGCAGAAATTAAGATTTTAATTTTTGAAATACTCCCCTTATCTGGAGCCCTGATGTTAACAAGTGTATGCCTCGATCAGAGACAAAGACGGAGCAAGTTTTCTCTTTGCTGGACTAGTGTGAAGGGGGGAAGTAGGAGCTTTCTATATTTCTTTTCAGTTTGTGTGTAACCTTACTTAATTTTCGAATTGACTGATTAGTTTTCAAATAAATAACTAGTGTTAACATTTACATTGGAGGGGATTTGCCCAAAACTGTTATAAAATATGACAACAGTGTAGACCAAGATCAGAAGGCACCTTCTGGAGCCCTCTGATCTGGGTCTACACTGTTTGCAAAGGCTGGAGATATCCAGCACTATAAGGAGTTTGCAGTAACCATGTTTTAGAGATCTTGATGCATCTTCATTTAGATCCCTTCTAAACACAAGATTTATTTGATTGTCTTTCCTATGGTTCAGCATTTGTTGGACTGTTGTACCCCTTCCTGGACCAGAGACTAGAGGAGCCATTGAAATACAAGGGCGAGTGGTCCAGTGTGATGAGATGTGTAGCCGTGTTTGTCGGTATCAACCATGCCAGTGCTGTATCCTTTATACTTGATGGCTTTATGCCCAAATTGTTGTGTTTAAAATGTTCAGTGTTTGGGCTTTATAACTTGTTTAACCCTTTCATGACCAAATTTGGGCTTTATAACTTGTTTAACCCTTTCATGACCAAATTATTCGGGAGATTTTACCCGTTCACCGCTTTATTGTCGCCTGCTTTAGTATTGTTGTCTGCAAGACACATTTCAAAGTTAGATTTAAGGTTGTATGACGTAACAAATATCGATAATGGTTTCAAACAGTTTGGGTCCTGATCAGACTAGGAGCCAAACTGTTTGCAAACATGCTTTAAGGCGTCATTGAGAGTGAAAGGGTTAAGCCATTTCCAAACATAGGCTTACAATGCAACATTTCTCCTTGAATGTCCACCCAACTGTGTTGCTATCTTCTCAACTACACTTGTCCCATCGAGATGATTCTAATAGTAATACATAGTCTTAACATAGGATTTGCTGGAGGCGTAAGGGTTTCCATATTGGAAATACTCAATTTGGTGGTATGTACACAATTTAATAGTTTACACTGAAACTTACAACAACATAATGAAAATATTTTTGTATTTTTTGAAACTTATTTAATGAGCTAAAAAAACCAAAAAAAACACAAGTATTCAAATTCAACCACTTTATTTGAAACGGGAATAGTGAAGAAATGTTGTGATATGTTCGATCAGAGGTACATTCCTTGACCTATTGCCTAGAAACTTGATTTTGCCAACAATTTGCACATGTCTCTGACACTGGCTGTGATGTCTATTGGTCTGTGGTGGCTGTTTGACAGATCTAAGAGTGGCTTTGGCCTCGGTGTTGGTATTGCAGTTCTAGCCACAGTCCTCACACAGTTTCTACAGTACCAGGGTATATACAGGTAAGTGTTGGGAGCAAACCTCTTCAAATAACAGTAGAACCCCCATATTACGCCACTAAATTATGTCAATTATTAGGTGATTACGACAGGTGACTGCTTAAAGCAAGATGACAGTAAACAGAAAGCTCCTTTAGGAGCTTTCTGTTTTACTACCACCTTGCTTTAAGCTGTCACCTGTCTTTTAAACAATTAATTAGCCTTAGTTTTAGTGGTCGTAATAGCGAGGTTTTACTGTATTTCAAAATGATCTTTGATGCATTTTGAACGTATTTTTCTGTGAAAAGGGTCAATATTGACTACTCTATAAATTATAAGAAACTAATTGGTTTATATCTCACATTAACTATCTTGAAACAAAGCCTTTGTTTATGATTCTGTGCATAATTGTTTCCCCTGTCTGTCTGTCCATTGATTTTAGTTAGACTTTGCAATTTGCACTAAGCTACGTTCTCTGGTTAGACTTGGCATTTAGTGGACTGGTGGACATTATAATTATGTTTTAAAAACATTTTTTTTGGTTATAAACATAATTTTTATAAAATCAATGAAAATAAATAGGTGCAATAATTATTTTAAAAAACCCGCAAAAAACACAAGAAGAGTCCAAATTTAGTCTTTAATGCTGTACAGGGGACAAGTTTACTGATGTCCATGTATTTGCTCTTTCAGGTATTCCAAAGCTGACTTTATGTTCATCAGGTCTTGGCTGACGTGCATCTTCTTCTCAGGTGGTGTCACTATAGGAAACATAGGACGGCAACTAGCAGTGGTAAGACCATAACAACTGTCATCATTTTCCCACACTTTGTGTCTTCAGTGTCGGAATCCATAGTTAACCCTGTACTCCATAGCCTGTTTCTAGTTTTGAAGACAGGTGACCACTTAAAGCAGGTTGAAAGTCAACTAGAATGCATTCTACTTTACTTTCAAACTGCATTAACCCATTACCCCATGGCTTGTTACTAGTTTTGAAGATAAATGACCACTTAAAGCAGGTTGAAAGGAAAGCAGAAAACACCTTAAGGCACATTCTGTTTTACTTTCAACCTGCTTTAAACTACCACCAACTAGGATATAGAAAATATTTCTTATGTTCCACATATAAAATGTAACTTATTTTCTTTAGTTGAGGAATACATTAAAGGAGTAAAAAGGCATATTTATAGGTTAATTGGTTACCTTTCTTTCAAAGTAGAAACAGGTTATGTGAGAATGGGTAAAGTAGTCTGAACCGCCCACACAGTACAAATGTCACCTTACAATCAGCTGATCATGTGACTCGCCGACACACCCACTGCTATAGATTATGGGTAGTCAACTAAAACTTATATTTTCATTAGGCTTTAACCACATACTATAGTGTGACTAAACCTCTGATTTGTCTCACCCCATGGTGTGACTTCTCATTAACCCATTACCCCATAGCCTGTTTCTAGTATTGAAGATAGGTGACCACTTAAAGCAGGTTGAAAGTAAAGCAGAATGCGCCTTAGGTGCATTCTGCTTTACTTTCAACCTGCTTTAAGCTATCATCTGCTAAAATATAGAAAATATGTATGATAGATAGTCATGACTGTATTAATTGGAACTATTTTCTTAAGTGGAGAAATAAATTAAAGGTGTAGAAAGGCGTATTTATGGGGTAATGGGTTAACTCATAATTTCATTATGCTTTAACGAAATACTATTGTGTGACTAATTATCAGAATTGTCTCACCCCATGGTGTGACTCCTCATTAATATGGTCTTATGGAGACATTTTTCTATTGAGTTGTTACTGCATAGGGTTTAATGGAAATACTTTACCTGTGACTCAATGTCACCTTTGTAACAGAAATTTGTTCTGGCATATTAGAATGATGAGATGGAGTTTTCATTAACCCACAATCTGTTTCTAGCTTGAAGATAGGTGACCACTTAAAGCAGGCTGATAGTAAAGCAGAATGCACCTTTAGGCTTTACTTTCAATCTGCTATAAGCTATCATCTACTTGGATATAGAAAATATTATGGTTCATATTCACGACTACATAAATTGGATTTTTTCCAGTGGAGGAATAAATTAAAGGCATTAACGGCGCATATTTATGGGAGAAAGGGATAAATACCATAAAGAATGTCTTTTGACTGGTCGCTTTTACAGGTTTGACTCCTCATTGTATTCTCTTCTATATGGCTCTGTATATTAATTAATATAACTTGTGATTGTTTTCTTTCAGACCGACTTTGAGAAAACCAAAAAGGACTGAGGAATCATCATTAGACAATGGGGATATTTTCTTGGTGTTTGGATTAATAGCATGTGACTTGTGCATGTTTTTGGGAGAGGGACTGACAGTCTTTCACTGCCTCATCAACATTTGTACATCTTTGTGTTAGCATCTGTACAGAATACGCAGGGACTTGCAATGCTTGTGGGTCGGATGTTGGCCTCCGTGCCAAGTCAACGGCTTACAGTTAGAGACTGTGACTAACTGTGGTTGTGATACGGCCACACTGAGGTGTAGTGTAGAGTTACTGGAGAGCTGGAAGAGAAGCCGAAGTGTGAGCTATGAGAAGGAAGTCATATACAGCTGCCATGTTTGATCTTACAATCAGTCAAATATTTTATTTGTTAAACGGTCATATATTAAAGACTTTTGGCTGCTAATGCAGAAAGGTTTGTTCATAAAGCAAAGACATTTGACTGCTTAACCCTTTTAAACCCTAGTCACACATACACATCCTTTGCAAACAGTGTCCATGTGAAGAGTATACTTGTCTGATGCAAACAGTGAAGACCTGGATCAATGGGCCCTTAAAGGAACCCTGATCAGTGTTTTGTACTGTTTGTCATACTACACCACGTTAACAAAAAAGAACACTAGTACAGTGGAGAATCTGTTATTCTTTCCCGTTTAAACGCAAACGTACGCAAAAGCAAAGCACTAAAACGTAGAAAAGAACAACTTTTGGACAATTCTGATAATTCTTGTTTATCTTGGTGGCAAACAGTTTGGAGCCTGATCAGACGCCGGGTTACCCGGCGTCTGATCTGGCTCCAAACTGTTTGCACTGGAAATAATAGTTTTAGCGTAAACGCGTTTATTGGGAAAGAATAACAGATTCTCCTATGTAGTCAAAATAGTAGTCAGTAGTCAAAAATGGACACGTTAGACTGAATTGGAAATCGAAATTTCAGGTAGGAAAGGGTTTATTCAGTACAAGTAAATAAAGCTGTAACCTGTCTTAAAAGACACTGGGCTCCTGATAAGAGTAGGCATTGCTCCAGATAAGGGGAGTATTTCAAAAATTAAAATCTTTATTTGTTCATTAAACCCTAAGGTGTCATTACTCATTAGAGTCGTCTCTATGAGACAATTATAATGAATAGACACCATAGGATTTAGTGCTGAAATAAGTGAGAAAATGTTTGATTTGTTCAGTTTACTCCTTATCTAGAGCTCCAAGGCAGCCGTCTATTTTGAATGACTGCTTAACAGAATATTTACTCCATTTGGTTGATCTTTACACTTATGAAGTGATAATTATGTTTTTATCATTCAGTAAAGGGTATTTGTGATAATGATAAAGTTTATCAATTGTTCCTGGTTGATTGAGGATATAGATTGTATGATTATGTTAGGATTTTAATCGATCCATGAATTATTCAAAATGTCAGTGTTCAGTTTGTAAGTTCAATGTATTGAGAAAAGGCTATTCACTCTTTGACTCTAAAATCTTCACATGGACAATTTCAGTTTCCAATTAACCTGTTTCCAATTTCAAGTTTCAATTGCAAACAGTGAAGACCCTGATCAGAGGGCTCTTGAGGGAGCCCTCTGATCAGGGCCCCCACTGTTTGTCATAGGTATGTTGGATCAAACCACTTTAGAGGCAAATTAAACTGGTGGGTTCTCAGAAATGGAAAAGTCCATTTGAAAAGGTCAGCATTCCTGTCAATAGCATATGGATGGAGGCCGTTTGTGAACGTTTCTAAACACTGTATTACAACTGGTATTAGATCTGAAATTTGTTTATTTTTGAAAAGCTAGGTGGTTGTCTTCTACAGTTTTCCATTCCTAGCAATCAATTTTGTCTGCCATTTCTTTTAGAAATTATTTTGAATGTCATACAGTTTTGGTGGAGGTGAGACAATTGCTGTCTCACTTAGATCTAAACTAGTGTCAGGGCTCCAAATAAGGGGAGTATATTCAAAGTTAAAATCCACTTATCTGCACAAACCCTATATTGTGATTACTCTACATAAGAAATTTCTCTTCAGGACAATCCTAATGAGTAGTTACATTTGAAAACTGGTATGGTCTATCAACTCATTACCCCATAGCCTATTACTAGATTTGAAGACACATGACCACTTAAAGCAGGCTGAAACTAAAGCAGAATGCATTCTGCTTTACTTTCAGTCTGCTTTAAGCTATAGTCTGCTTGAATATAGAAAATATTTCTTATGGTACATATTCATAACTGTATATGGTGGAACTATTTTCATCAGTGGAGGACTAAATTAAAGGTGTTAAAATGTGTATTTATGGATTAAGTTTCAGCGGTGAATGCTGCATGATTTAAGTTTACTCCTTCTTACCCCGAGCCCTGTCAAAGTGTTTTACTACACAATTAGTTTGAAGCGTGTCATACAAAGTATTGTCACAGATTTTGTGTATCAATAAATTGATTTTACAATATTGACTTGCAAGTTAAATTTATGTTGAGCAATCATTTAGTCAAGAAGTATGGCACTCTTTAATTTAAGATGACTAATTATCATCCCCTTAACCCTTTCCTCCATAATTATCTTGTTTCCAGATTTGAAGATATGTGACTATTTTATTTTAAAGCAGGTTGAAAGTAAAGCAGAATGCACCTAAAGGTGCATTCTGCTTTACTTCCAGCCTTCTTTAAGCTACCATCTGATAGAATACAGAAAATATTATCTGATCATTATACACATTCATGACTGTATAAATTAGAACTAT
Organism: Gari tellinella; assembly: GCA_922989275.2. Classification (NCBI taxonomy): domain Eukaryota; kingdom Metazoa; phylum Mollusca; class Bivalvia; order Cardiida; family Psammobiidae; genus Gari; species Gari tellinella. The sequence goes on along the minus strand of OV277869.1, from coordinate 23,955,391 downwards.
TTTCTTCAGTGGAGGAATAAATTAAAGCCCTAAAATGCATATCTATGGAGTAAAGGTTTAAGAGCTTCCAACATTTGTTCTGCCACCTATCATAATGTCTGCCAATGCATCTACATTAGAATTGTTGCTTATCATAAGTTTGACCTTGTATGATTTAAAAGTAAAAGTATTCTGCCAGAGTATATTATAGAGTTGTGTATATATAAGCTATACAAGGTCTTATGAAATGTGTGGATATTTGAAAGTCATGTTTTAAACATGGTAAGAGAATATATTTTGTTATTTTCTAATGTTGTCTGGTGTATTAATACTATTATCATGTTGCATTTATAAATTTATAATGACAACCTTGCAATAAGCCATTATTCAGCAGAGACAAATGAGCAGTCTTTATACAGGTAGTTGTTAATCTATGAAGGATAGAAGTAATGCCTTTCTGCATTATTTTGTATCCTACGTTAGGTTATGGGTAGTCTTTAATAGGGGTGGTTGCTGAACCTGTTTACCCTTAATGAGGCATATATACATCCTCTAAAAACATTGTATGGTTGAAGAGTGCACTTGTCCTATGCAAGCAGTGTAAATCCAAGTCCCGAGAGTTCCTAAAGAAGCCCTCTGATTGGGGTCTACAGTTTTTGTCATGTTGCAATATTTAATATAAACATCCATGTACAGTAAAAAATGGACTAGACTTTATTGAATACTAGAGCTGTCGATTTAATTTAAGTTTCAGAGGTGAATGAGTTAAGCATTCCGAGTAGCTATTCAAACTACATTAGTGAGTTTTGGCTTAAAACAAGATAAGTTAGTTGTAAAAAGTTGGAATACATAAAGAAATGTATTTAAGTCCTTTGGATACTTTGTCTTTTAGTTCTACATGTATATACAACATATTTATCATACAGGTAGTATGAAATACCCCTCCATTTGAAAGTTTCGTAACCTCTGATGCTTTATTAATAACTGTTGGGTAAATGTATAATAGGGCAAAATGTTGCGTACATGTAAATTTTGTCATCAGAGTATTATGGAACATTTTAGAGAATATTACAATTTGTTATATACAGTAAAATTCCTTTTCAATGTTAAGCCACTCATAGAGAGACTCCTGTTTTCAGTATTTTTAGCAGGTAGATGCTTAAAGCAAGTTGAAAATAAAGCAAAATTCTCCTGATTTAGCTCTCTGCATTACTTTTAACTACTTGAAGCAGCATCTTAAAGACAGCCTCAAGCTCTTTATAATGGTCTTAATATCTGGGTTTTATCCTGGCCTACTATATTTTCAGACCTAAAAAAAGTCTGAAATTGGCTCCTTTGTATATATGGGGAAATTAAATTTCAGGACTTTTAACCCATCACTCCATAAATATGCCTCTTAATAATTCTACACAAGGGAATATAGGGAGACAAACACAAAATGGAGCTTAAAGCATGGTAAAAGTAACACAGACTGCTCCTTTAGGAGCGTTTTGCTTTACTTTCAACCTGCTTTAATCATTTTTCTTAAATTAAAAACAGGCTATGGGGTAACAGGTTAAAACTGAAAATGTTTGTCCAAAAGTTGGACTTATTACTGTATACAATGTATATGTATTTTTCTATGGGTAAAGTGGTTGTATTTTGTTTTCATGCCATAGTCACATATTGAAGAGTGTATTGGGATTACCTGCAAATGGCATCATCAACTGTCTGCCTTCCTACTTCACGATAAATATTGTCATCAAAGACAAGTCAATCTTGTATTAAATGGTGATTTGAAAGAATAAAATTAATGCAGGTGAAGAGGAAATCAGAAAGATTCCTTAACAGCTTTCTGCTCTACATAACATTGGTTCTGCATGAAACTGTAGCCTTTCTTAAGCCTGTCTCAATGGATCCTGAAAAAATGGCTGCTTAGAACATGTTAGTCTTCGAAATACAGTAAAACCTCTCTGATATGACCACTGAAATGTAGGCTTATTGATAGCATTTAAGACAGGGGACAGCTTAAAGCAAGATGACTGTAAAGCAGAAAGCTCCTATAGGAGCTTTCTGCTTTACTGTCCTCTTGTTTGAACCCACTAAGCCATACTGACTCATATTGACGCATTGCACAATATTCTGAAACTGACTCATTTTGACACACTTTAAATCCACTAGCATGTATTGAGATATGCATTGATAATTATTTATCGCTTATGAGTTAATGGGTTAAGCCGCCACCTGCCTAAAAATTCATGTAGTGGTGGTACTAGAGAGGTTTACTGTACTTTATCTTAGCTGTATTAAAACTTGATGGTAAAATATCATCTCCATTATCAGATGTGTTCTTTTAACTACACAAACTCTGCATATCAAGTAGTTTGGGTAGTTTTGTTTCCATTCCAATCATCACAGACATAAAGAGGTGTAGTTGTGACTATATGGCATCACTTGTTTATAGAGTTTATTGTCAGTATGGAATACATGATTGTGTGGTATTACTATCTCGAACCCCTGAAACTTTTAATGGACAATTCTGAGTTCAACATGTCTAGTCAATTTTTGACTCCTAAAACTTTTAATGGACAATTCTGCGGTCAACATGTCTAGTCAATTTTTGACTGTTTAGGAATGATTTTAACAATATATTTCAAAATAACAAACAGTGTAGACCCTGATCAGAGGGCTCCTTAAGGAGCCCTCTGATCAGCGTCTACACTGTTTGCATAAGACAAGTGTAATGCTCACAGGTACAATATTTGTAAATGACGAGTATACTCGTCGCTAGGGTTGAATGTGTTAAAGCATCTTATGTAGCAGATTATGGGGAAAGGGTTTCAATGTTCAGTTCTGGTCTCAGAGGTTATAAAGTAAGCTAGATAGATTTGATGACAATAATCGAGTTGCAGGAATACACGCAATATGTGAACATACTGACAAATAAACATCCTAGATTATGATTTAGATATGAAAAAAATATAAAACTATGTTAAAAAAATAAAAAAAATATATCATATTGTTACAAAATATGAAATAAAAAGAATTAATAAATTATCTGATGTTTGTTTTGCTCATACCTACCGATACCATTTAGATGTTTTTGAAAGCATTTTAACCCATTACCCAATAAAATACGTCTTTTTACGCCTTTGATTTATTCCTCTATTGAAGAAAATAGTTCCAATTTATACTGTCACAAATAAGAATCATAAGAAATATTTTCTATATTCTAGCAGATAATAACTTAAAGCAGGCTGAAAGTAAAGCAGAATGTGCCTTAAGGCACATTCTGCTTTACTTTCAACCTGCTTTAAGTAGTCAACTGTCTTAAAAACCTGAAACAGGGTAATGGGTTAACTCACCTGAGCACAACTCTTGGATCTGTCTTCATCAGACCTGCTCCAAATGTTTTTGATGAAGATCTAGATGTAGATAAAGTTCAAACATTGGCCATGCAGGATCAGAAAGTAGGTCACTAGGTCAAATCGAAAGAAAAACCTTGTGCACACTAGAGGTATATGCTAGTTTTTATCCCCTCCCTAAAGGCAGAGGAATACTGTTTTAGGTCTGTCCGTCCGTCATGTTGTCTGTCCGCAACTGTATCTCTGAAACCGATAAACAGATTGGATGAAACTTGGTATAGTTATTTGTCATCAAAGGAGTACCGTGGGAAATTAATTTTTTTTCAGAAAATTTTAGGAATTTATGAGTTATCTGCCCTTTTTGTGTTAAAAAAGCCATATTTAACAGTTTTTACACTCTAGCAACTACAGTATTCAACATATTTTGTTTATACTTGCACACAATGTCTATAAGTACAAGTTCTTGAAGGTGTGATATTATTGTCAAAAAAGGATACTTGTGACAAGAGTTATCTGCCCTTGATGTACTTAGAAATGCTAGAAAATGCTTTATTTTGATATTGTTTACATACTAGTGTCTATAAATATGCATGGATTTTGAAAAAAACTTTCTTGAATTATGTATGGCTATTAGTTTTCAAATGAATTTGATTATTGTTGAAAACAGAGAAATTAGTCATGAGTTGTCTGCCCTTGATAAGTAAAGGAAAGCCATATTTAACAGTTTTTACTCTCTGGCGACTACAATTATGAATGGATCTGAATGATACTTGCACACAATGTCTATAAGTAAAAGTTCTTGAAGGTGTGCAATTATTGTCAAAAAAAGGATACTTGTGGCAAGAGTTATCTGCCCTTGATGTACTTAGAAATGCTAGAAAATGCTTTATTTTAGTATTGTTTACATCCTAGTATCTATAAATATGCATGGATTTTGATAAAAAAAACTATGTATGGCTATCAGTTTTCAAATAATTGTGATTATTTTTGAAAACGGAGAAACTAGTCAACAGTTATCTGCCCTTGATGAGTCGACAAATACATATTTAACAGTTTTTACCATCTAAAAACTACAGTCTTTAATGGATTTTGATTTAACTTACACAAGTTATGTATATAAATATAAGTTCTCGAAGGGGTGCAATTATTGTCAAAAAAGGATACTTTGTGGCAAGAGTTATCTGCCCTTTATATACTTAGTAATTCTCAACAAGGCTGTATTGTTTACATGCTAGTGTGTACAAATATGAAAGGATTTTGAAAAAAATTTATTAAACCATATATGGCTATTATTTATAGATTGAGTTCAATTATTGTCGAAAATGTGCAAATTAGTCAAGAGTACTCTGCCCTTGATGAGTTGAAAATGTCATATTTAACAGTGGTTACATTCTAGTAACTCCAGTTTTAAACAGAGTTTTATTAATACTCGCAAAGAATGTATATAATAAGTATAATTTCTTGAAAGGATGGAATTATTGTCAAAACAAGATACTTGTGGCAAGAGTTATCTGCCCTGTATGTACACATGAACTTTGAAATGCTAGAAAAGGCTTTATTTGAGTACAGTTTACACGCTAGTATGGACAAATGTGAATAAGTTTTTATAAAAACTTTATTATAGATTTACTATAAAGTATAAATACATAGCGGCTTAGCCATTAGTTTTCAAATGCGTTCATTTATTGTCGAAAACGGACAACATTTTCAAGAGTGTTACTCCCTTGATGAGTTGAAAATACCATGTTTAACAGTGTTTGCACTCTAGTAAATTCTACAGTTCTGAATTTATTTTGATAATACATGTACTTGCACACAATTATAAGTTCTTGAAAGTGTTTAATTACTGTTGACATTGACAACAGTAAATTCCGATAATGAACAAAGGTGCTGCCGCATCAAGTTAAAATGCAAAGTTCTTCATCGAAACTCAATCACCATCTTCTAGAATATAGCAAACCTAGTACATTGTAAGTCATATTTGTGACTTTATTATATTCATGAAACTATTTTCTTCAGTGGAAGAATAAATTAAATGTGTTAAATGGTTTATCTATTAAGTCAAGACGGACCAATAGATGCACATATAACCTAGTCACCCCAGTTTTGCTAGTATAAATGAAACAGCTTTAACCCATTATCGCATAGCCTGTTTCTAGTATTGAAGATTGAAGGTGCATTCTGCTTAACTTTCAACCTGCTTTAAGCTACAATCTAATAAAATATAGAAAATAATTCTCATTGTACAGTGGTAAATACGCTATTCCTACCCATTTACGCGTTAACCTATGCGTAAGAAACGCATAGTAAACGATTATACCAATGCAGTCTCGGCTAATGGGTCCGTGGACTAAGTGATGACCTTTTCATCTGGGCTCTTTTAAACGCCTAAAGAAACGCGTAACGAAACGGCTAGGAAACGCGTTTAACGAAACGGATAACAAATGCGCAACAAACGCGTAAAGTGGTTAGGAATACCGTATTTACCACTGTACATATTCATGACTGTATAAAGTGGAACTATGTGTATCTACAGCGCTCCATATATGGAGAGTATTTCAAAAACTTAACTCTTGATTTCTGCATTAAACCCTTTTGATGTTACTACTCATTACTACTCTTCGAGACAATTCTAATGAGTAGTAACATCATAGGATCTGGTGCTGAAATGAGTGAGAAAATGTTGGATTTGTTCAATTTACTCCGTCTTAACTGGATCCATCATATCTATGGGGTTATTATGTATGGTGTTCATGACATTGTGTTCTACTGGTGACTTGTATAAAGTGGTACTGTTTTCTCCAGCTGAGGAATAAAATGTGTATCTATGGAGTAAAGGGTCAAACATAGGGTTGCTGAATTAATACATGAACTCTACAGGCGACTGGTGAGCCCTTACAAAACTTAAGTTGGACTGACAGACAGATGGACAAAGAGAAAGCCCAGTCGCCACTTTCATTGGTATTAACCGATTTTTCTGACTTGGCCGAGTTATTTTTAGAACAGAATAGTTATAATGGTAAATAGGTTAGCAAGGTAACATCAGATATATTTGTGCACTTTCCTCCTATAGATAGGCATGATCCCCATGCAACACGAGACTGATGTGCTAACTTTACTTATATGTTATTCTTTTCCAATAAACGCATTTAGGATAAAACTATTATTTCCATTGCAAACAGGTTGGAGCCAGATCAGACGCCGGGTTACCCGGCGTCTGATCAGGTTCCAACCTGTTTGTCACTGAGATTAAAAATACCTATTTTAAAGATAGGTTACCACTTAAAGCAGGTTGAAATAAAAGAAGAATGTGCCTCAAGGCACATTCTGCTTTACTTTCAACTTGCTTTAAATTACCAGGTGCTAGAATATTGAAATTATTTCTAATTTTAGATATTCACAACTGTATAAATTGGAACCATTTTCTTCAATGGAGGGATAAATTAAAGGCATAAATACCCGTATTTATGGGATTATGGGTTAAAGTTTTAGAATGTTCCAATCTAAAAATAACACGGCCAAGTCAGAAGAAAACACTTATAGGAGACTGATGAAAAACAAACCAGCAATAACTTTTAACAAATAAGTTTTATTTTATATCTCTCAATATATACTTCATATTTGGTTATCCTATAAATACATACATGTGACAAGTTACATTTGTGTCTGGGTTGAGAGACAAAAATACTGAACAAGTTTCAAAAAGGGGTAACCATAGTAACCAACACTTGATTAAATACTGCAATGCTGAATAAATGATGCCTGTTTCATAACTGATGTCATATAGTGGAGAAAACGGTATTTTTTTCCAATAATGGTTTTGCTAAAACTATGCCCATTGCAAACAGTTTGGAGCCAGATCAGATGCCGGGTAACCCGGCATCTGATCGGGCTCCAAACTGTTTCTTTGCCAATCAGATTAAGATAAATCTTCAACAAATTCAAATATGTCATTTTTGGTAATTTTGTCGCAATGTGCTTGGTTTTGTTTAAACAGGAAATATTAACATCTTCTCCATTGCATAGGTTATATAGTGGCATTACAGTGGGGAAAGTATCTGGATCACAATTGACACTGAGATAAAAACATGGGGTATCCGTAGAACTCCATTAGATGTACATCAAAAGCTAAACAATTTCTCATGTCTCCACTAAAATCTATGAAATGGCTACTCATTTAAAGTGTCGCAAAATGATGATTCTAATGAGTAGTCACAACATAACTTCTTACAAAAGCAATGGTTCGATAATGCTCAAATTACTGGTATAATAAATCCTCTCTATTGCAACCACTAAAATGTGTTAATTATAAGGACGTGTTTAAGGCAGGTGGCTGCTTAAAGCAAGGTGAATGTAAAACAGAAAGCACCTTTCAGTTTTACATTCACCTTGCTTGAAGCTGTCACCTGTCTTTTATGAGGTCAATAAGCCGTCGATTTAGTGGTCGTAATAGATGTATATTGTACAAAATTGGTCGGAAATATTCATTTTCAGTAGACAAAGGATTGCATATGGTGATAGATGAATATATATCACAATAGGTCACTCTTTCTATGTTCAGTGAACCTAATTAACCGCACACACACTTACACACTTATGTAAAATGATATCCCATAGTAAATGGACCAATATCAAATGATATCCCATAGTAAATGGACCAATATCAAATGATATCACATAATAAATGGGCCCATATCCAAGGTATGATCCGATAATCATTTTCTGATTTACAGTAACATCCTGCTATTATAACCCCTCAAAAGAAACATTTATTGTCAGTGTTTAAGACAGGTGACTGCTTAATCCTTTACTTCATAGCATGTTTCTAGTATTAAAGATAGGTGACTGCTTAAAGCAGATTGAAAGTAAAGCAGAATGTGCCTTAAGGCGCATTCAGCTTTATTTTCAGTCTGCTTCAAGTTATTATCTGCTTGAAAAAAGAATATAATTCAGGACATATACTGTGGAACTATTTTCTTCATTGGAGGAATCAATCAAATGCGTTTAAATGTGTGTTTATTGTGTAAAGGGTTAAAAAAGCATGAGAGTAAAGCAGGAATCTCCCAGGAGTTTTCCAAATTACATGTGCTATCATTTTAATTGTACAAACCTGTCTATAACACTTTCAAGTAAGAAGGCAGCTTAAAGCAGTACAAAAAGAGAATCATAAAGCCGCTGTCGAGCTTACTACTTTACTTTTATCCTGCTATAAGTTGTCATCTGTCAATAACTCATATCAACCTGTCTTCTTTTGAGAGGTACTAGTAGCAAGACTTCATTGCAGCTCTAAATATAGATACGCTTCTGTATAGAGATTGTAGACATTACTGCTCTTGACTCACTGGTTATTATATGCCCGAGAACATTTATAATGTTCTCCCAAGAACATTTATAATGTTCTAACTACATGTATTTCCAATTAAAACCAGCAAATTTTTGGCTAATAAGTTTTTTTTACAATGTAACGTATTGCAAATTACAAACAGTGTTGGCATAGATCAGAGGGCTCCTGTAGGAGCCCTCTGATCTAGGCCAACACTGCTTGGTCAACACTGTGTCAACACTGAGTGCATAAGACAAGTATACTCTTCACTGGTACACTGTAAGGGTTCATTGATTTGATCTTGTGATCAGTGGGATTTCAATTAAGTCATCTTCAGAGTGGCATTTTATTAAAGGTTTTTACTTGTATCTGTCACTCATAAAGATAACAATTATCTCGGAGTTTGATCAGGATCCAAACTGTTTCATACAAATAGTCAGATTTACCAGATGTACATAATGCTACTATTTCAAGAAAACAGTACTGTAGCAGAGTGAAAGTTAACTCATAACTATATAACATTGCATATTCAATAGTTACAATAACAACATAAATCTGTACCACGAAATTGACATAAAAGTCCAGTTTTTGAAAACTGCTGCTTTTCACTGTCAGTTTTAACAAGATATTATTTATTTCGTTGTTTGAAAGTTTAAATTTGACAAAATAGAAATCTTAAAACACAACAACAGAAAATACATATCAATCTGCTAAATCCAAAATCTCATCGACTGAGTAATCTTGATCTACACAGTGTAGAAAATCTGCCAATCCTCATTCTTAGTAATATTTCAGCTACACTCAAGCTATTCAATGGTCGCTTAACTCGTTCATCCCTGAAACATCAAATGAACAGTTCTATGTTCTAATTCAGTTTGGTCCATTTGTGACTATTGTTTAGGGTTGTTATTTGCAAAATTACGAACAGTGCGGACACAGATCAAAGGGCTTCTGTAGGACCCCTCTGATCAGGGTCTACACTGTTTGCATAGGACAAGTGTACACTGCACATGTACACTGTTTGTAAAGAACAAGTATACTTGTTGCTAAGGTTGAATGGCTTTATATATATATACAAGACTGGCAGTATTTGGCCAAATAAGAAAATGCCAAAGCCTCATTTGTATAACTAATAATGAGCCACTTGTTTTAAGTCCGATCTAAGAATAAATTCAAACTAGATTCTATTCAATTTTCAAATGAGTAATAGTCTGACTATAATAGGCATTATATGACCATCACCCGTCTTTCGTTGTAAATAAATACACAGATCAAACCAGCCCCGCGCTCACTGAATCTCTACCATGAAAGACATGTACAGTTCTGTGTGAAATCCTCCGAAATTGAGAAGTGTCACTGTACAATTAAACCTGTGTTAACATTTTTTACAACCCTTTCCTCAAAAGCCAAAAGTGCCAATCACCTATATTACACTGTGTTTAAAGATAGGTGACAGCTTAAATCAAGATGCAAATAAAGCCGGAAGCTCCTATAGGAACTTTGCTTTACTTTCATCTTGATTTAAGCTAATACCTATATTTAACCAATTATCCCCATAGCCTGTGTCTAGTTTTGAAGACAAGTGACCACTCAATGGGTTAACACCGTCACAGAATAATCCTTGGTATAACTCATGCTTGTAGGCACTTCTATGGAGGAGAGGCTTACAAAACAGGTAACAACTTAATGCATGACAAAGGTAATGCAGAAAGCTCCTTAGGAACTTTCTGCATTACTTTTGTCATGTGTATTTAGTAGCCAACCATCATTAAGAGATCATAATTCTTCTTCAACAAACGGCTATTTAACACAGGTTTGTTGGTTTTCCGAAACTTTCATTTCACACATATTATGGCAATACAATAGAGGAATCAACAAAAACAACAGTACACTTCAGGGCTTCAGATAAGAGGGGGGTAAACTAATGTATTCCAACAGATTCTACTTTATGTCTGCACCAAAGCCTATGGTGTGAATACTCATTAGAAATGTCTCAAAGAGACGATTTAATGAGCAGTTACACCATAGGGGTTGGTGCAGACATAAATATTTTAGATTTTGGAAATACTACCCTTATCTGGGGCCCTGAAAATATAATTCCATATGAATGTTTTGAGTCACTTTGAACCCAACAGACACTACATTGCGGGATTTATTATCTACCCTCTATAATCTAACATCACGAACAAGGAAACAAACTACTGCCACACCTATGATCAGCAATCATTAAGAAATAATAACCCAAATAGGGCAATCTCTTAAGACAGGTGGTAGCTTAAAGCAGGGTGCAGAATGCTCCTAAAGGAACTGAAAACAGGGTAAAAATACTGCAAAAAGCTCGTAAAACAATTTAATGTAGGGTGATAGTGCAGAAAGTTGAAAAAGGAGCTTAATGCAAGGATGAAATTAGTATTAGAAAGCTCCTGAAAGGAGCATAATTCAGGATTAAAGAAGTGCAACAATTCTGCTCCACTTTTGCTCTGCATATAGTTGCCACCTATATTAAAGACACTATTTCTTTGGAATGATTGTTCATCATAGGTATGACTAAACCATTTTCCCAACTGGAATGTGTATTTACTGCTGAATGTTTTCTACATACCGTTGTCTGAATGTATGTACTGGAGGTACATGCAATATAAAGTGAATATGAAAAATATCTATACTTCTTATGCAAATAAGATATGTGATAATGAGCACAATGAACAATTAAGCTTTAACCCTTTCCTAGGCAAAAGCGCCACAAGACACCTTTAACCCCTTTATCTGCATAAATCCTTCATACACTATAGGATGTCTCTATTCTGTCTTGATAAAAACACTTAAATGAGGATTCTCTGACTGATGCTAAATACAGGTGACAGCTTAACCCTTTACCTGATAGCCTATATCTATTATTGAATATAGGTGACTTCTTAAAGCAGGTTGAAAGTAAAGCAGAATGCGTCCTAAGGCGCATTCTACTTTACTTTCAACCTGCTTTAAGCTATCATGTGCTAGAATATAAAACATATTTCCTATAATAGATATTCATTACTGATTAAAATGGAACTATTTTCTTCAGCGGAGGAATAAATCAAATACGCTAAAAGTCGATTCTATGGGGGAAAGGGTTAAAGCAATCTGAAAGTAAAGCAGACAGCTCCTATAGAGCTTTCTGGTGTACTGTCTTCTTGTTTTAAATAGTCACATGCCTTTAATTCAGAAGTAGCATAAACGTGTACTACAGCTATTGGATTGTGTTTCTCTAAATGTGATTGAGGAAAGGATTGAAGCAACAACAAAGGCTGCATGCATAGTTGGTGCACATGGATAATGTCGTTGTGGGTAAACACATATCAATAGTATCAAACATGTGTAAAGCAACCATTAATTGAAGATCTTTAGATACAGAGGGCAGTTTAATGCAGGACCAAAGTAATGCAGTAAGCGCCTTAGTCATATCTTACAGACCCAAAATATACATGCATGTCATTTTCAATGGTCACTTAAATACACGTTTGACTATACATTAAAATAGGTTTAATTCCTTACTTATTTTACAATACAGGTAAAAATCGCACAAAAATTAACTTATGATCTGCTTAACCCTTTAGTGATGCTCTTGATCCAAATTCTATCCATTTCAAATTTACACCATATTTTCATCTTTATTCCTTCTGCTGCTATTATCATATATATTAACTCATTACCCCATAGTCTCTTTCTAGTTTTGAAAACATGTGACCACTTAAAGCAGGTTGAAAGTAAAGCAGAATGCGCCTTAAGGCGCATTCTGCTTTACTTTCAACCTGCTTTAAGCTATCATCTGTTAGGATAGAGAAAAAAATTCTAATCATGACTTAATAAATTGGAAAAAATTCCTTCCATGGAGGAATAAATTCAAGGTGTAATAAGGTGTATTTATGGGGTAATGGGTTAACACTTTTTGAAACAATATAGACCCAGATCAGAGAGCTGGGGAAAGTTTTATATGTATGAATATTCAGTGGGAGAAGAATTTAGAGTACCTGTACAATATGAGGTAACATAACCAATACTGCGGGCAAAATCTCCAATGCTATTTGTATTTATAAATACTTTTTTGTATAGGAATGTTTTGACTCCAGTGGAATAAGCTAGAATGTGGCAAAATGCTGCTTCAGTGGAGAAGACAGAATTCCTTCCCATTTCAACGAAACTAAACACAAAGAAGTTAATTGGAGGAAATGACAACATTTTGAAAACTCTGATGACTCATCAAACTCAAGAGTGGCAAATTATTTGCAGTGTAATCAGATACTCTCTGTTCAGGCTCTGCACAATTTGTCATATATTTCAATATTTTGTGGACACGCCCCTCGTGAGGTAATATAAACTGGTAAGAAAACCAGAAAATGGAAGAGTCCTATTGAAAATACAGCACTTTAACCCTTTACTCCATAGCCTGTGTCTAGTTGTGATGACAGGTGACCACTTTAAGCAGTTTGATAGTAAAGCAGAATGAGCCTTAACTCTTTCCTCCCTGAAACTTTAAATGGACAAATGCAGTTTCGATTTTTGTCTATTCCATTTCTGACTTTTAAGAGTTGTTTTTGTCAATTTTTGCATTACTGACAAACAGTGAAGACCCTGATCAGAGGGCTCCTTTCGGAGCCCTCTGATCTGGGCCTTCACTGTTTGCACAGGGCAAGTGTACTATTCACATGTACACTGTTTGAAAAGACGCCTATATGCGGGACTAGGGTTCAAAAGGTTAAGGGACATACTGCTTAACTTCTAGCCTGCTTTATCTAGGATAAAGAAAATTTTCACAGGATAAAGAAATTTTTTCTCAGCCTGCATACTCATGACTGTATAAAGTGGAACTATTGTATTCAGTAGAGGAATAAATGAAATGCGTAAAAATATGTATCTATGGAGTAATAGGTTTTAACCCTTTCCCACATAGCCTCTTTCTAGTATTGAATATAGGTGTCCACTTAAAACAGGTTGAAAGTAAAGCAGAATGCGCCTTAATCGCATTCTGCTTTACTTTCAGCCTGCTTTAAGCTACCATCTGCTAGAATATAGAAAATATTTTGTATGATACATATTTATGACTGTATAAATTGGAACTATTTTCTTCAGTGAAGTAATAAACTTAATGCGCTAAAAGGCGCTTCTATGGGGGAAAGGGTTTAAGTGTTATAGCGTAAGCAATAACCATCTGTTTATAAGTTGTAATAGCAGGGCTTAACAGCCACAACACCTTTATTGTAGAACTTTGGTCAGCTTGATAAGTTGTTTGAATAAATAAGTTTTAAGTTACAAACATTTATTGTATTTCACTATAAACAAATTTACAGGAACAAAAATTGAATATTTAAAACGTATTAAAATCAATATACACGTAGATGGTTTTTTAAGTTAGTATACACACTATATCATGAGAAAACAGAACTCTATGATGCTGTAAACAGTGTAGACCTAGATCAGTCACTATGTTAGTAATGATGCATTTGATCAGGGTCTACACTGTTTGACATTAGTCAGATTCAACAAATTTCGCTGACTTTGACTACAAACAGTGCAGACCTAGATCAAAGAAATTGTGTTTAAAACATGGAAGCGGACTTTGATCTTCACTTAGAGCTTTTTTTCACAAGAGAATACTTTATATAACTTGTGCAGGAAAACAGCAACAGTACAATAATATCCCAGAGATCCAGTGTGATGCCTCCTATCCCAATTAAGAAACAAAGCAACAATTGCACCAAATCGATTATTGATTTACAGATTGAAAATCAAATGGTTGAGATTTTACCAGTTCAAGTATACAAATTACAGTCAAACTTCAGTATCTCGAACTCCTTTTAAGTCAAACATATCCAAATCTATCATTTTAAGTCAAACATATCTGAATTTCTAAGATAAACCATGGCTAAGCCATGTTTAAATTCTGAAATATAGATATGCTTAACCTAACTGATTTTGAAGTAACAAAATTAAACTGTACAAATGTGTAAGTTTGAATTAAGTGAGTTCCAGGTATCGAAATTTGACTGTACAGGGAACCATGCATACAATCTACCAGAAGCACTGTTAAACAGTCTCATTATTATGTTATTATTACGTTTGACCACTCAAAAGAAGGCTTTCTCTAGTGTTTATGGCTGCTCAAAGTACAATGAAAGTTATGCAGAAAGCTATGGTGGGAAAGGAAAACCTACCCATATTTTCTTATATTTGCACGAGTAAAACATACTTACATAAAATTTAACTTTGAAATATGGGCAAGCTTGACTGAAGTGAGTTTGAATTATCAAGGTTTGAATGTATAAACTTCACATACTACACAGTTCATAAAACACATAACATAACAAACAGGACATACTGATACCAAAGAGTACAGTACATGAGTACATATACCACTGTACATTTCACTGGTATAAAGCACACAGTAACTTTACACGCCACTGCATATCACACAGTTCAGTTCATTACACAGTAACTTTACACACATTACATATCACACAGTAACTTTACACACATTACATATCACACACTAACTTTACACACATTAACTCATTATCCCCTGAAACTTCTAATGGACGATTCCAGTTTTCAATAAAGGCTGGTCCATTTTAGACTATTTAGGATTGTTTTTGGTAATAAATTGCTAAATGACAAACAGTGATGTCCCTGATCAGAGGGCTCCTGCAGGAGCCCTCTGATCAGGGACTTCACTGTTTGCATAGGACAAGTGTACTCTTCACAAGTACACTTTTTGTAAAGAACGCATATATGCGTCACTAGGGCTCAATGAGTTAAATATCACACAGCCACTTTACACTACATGTATTACATATCACACCATAACTTCACACACATTACATAACACACAGTAACTTTACACATATTACATAATTATCACACAGCAACTTTACACACATAATGGCATTACATATCAGACATTACATTACACACAGTGCATAGTTGCTCGATTAATATTGTCCTTTAACATTAATTTTGAGTCCTGGTTAATTTCTTCTAAGAATGGCATCTGTCGTCTTCCTAAATATTGATCATACACACAATAACATTGACTATTTTAATGTTGAACACAATTTTGATCATGTCTTAATCTAGATTCAAAGAAATTTAACCCATTACCCCAATAGCATGTTTCTAGTATTGGACAACTTAAAGCAGGTTGAAAGTAAAGCAGAATGCGCCTTAGACACATTTTGCTTTACTTTGAACCAGTTTTAGCTGATCAGCTGTCATCAAGACTAGAAACAGACTAATGAGGACAGGGTTAATGCATCAAAACTGATCTGAATCCAAACTGTTTGCAAAACACAAGAGTCACTATTGGCAGGAAAAAGGGCTGTGTTCTACAACAAATTTAGATTAAACAAAAGTATGGAGATCTCTGAAGAACAGTTATTGCTTAATAAAGGAGAAAAGTAATGCATTACTTGTCACCTTTTCTACAAGACTGTGCAATTCTTCTCTTTAACCCATTACCCCATAAATACACCTTTTTATGCCTTTAATTTATTCCTCAATTGAAGATAATAGATGTAATTTGTAAAGTCATAAATATGTTTGATAAAAATATATTATTTTCTATATATTAGCAGATGTTAGCTTAAAGCAGGCTGAAAGTAAAGCAGAATGTGCCTTTACTTTCACCCTGCTTTAAGAGGTCACCGATTTCAAAACTAGAAAAGGGCTAAGGGGTAATGGGTTAAGAGTAGTTTAATCTCTTAGCACTATAATTCAGTAAGAACAGGATTAATTGCAGGTGGCAGAGGTTAAACTCTGAAACACAACATCATAAGAAAGACAAAAAAATATGAGAATTAACAGATGATCACAATGATAATCAATTTGAGGGTGAAATATATTTACAGTAGAGTACCATGTGACTGAACCAGGACGGCTCAGATTTACTCACATCTTGGAGCAGTCCAAACTCCCTATTATGACCTCTTGAAATAAGATTCAGTAAGAGTGTGAAAGACCGGTCACAGCTTAACTAACTGATCCCTGAAACTTCAAATGGACAATTCCAGTTTCCAATTTCAGTCTAGTTCATTATGGAATATTTAGAGTTATGCTATTGGTTTTGTTGTTGGTTTATTATTACAATATATTGCAAATTCATATGACAAACAAAGCAGTCGCTGATCAGATGGCTCCTGTAAGAGACCTCTGATCTGGGTCTACACTGATTGCATAGGGCAAGTGTACCAGGACTCCAGATAAGAGGGAGTCAACTGAACAAATCCAACATTTTCTCACTCATTTCAACACCAAATCCTATGGTGTTACTACTCATTAGAATCGTCTCAAAGAGACGATTCTAATGAGTAGTATCACCATAGGGTTTAAAGCAGAAATAAAATTTTTAGTTTTTTAATTACTCTCCTTATCTGGAGCTTTGTTGTACTCATTAAAAGTATATGATTGGTTAGTAAATGGTGTGCACAAACATCACTAAGGATTAACCCTTTCCTCCCTGAAACCTCAAATGGACAATTCTAGTTTTCAATTTAGTCTAGTCCATTTTTGTCTTTTCAAGGTTGATTTTTACAATATATGTCAAAATGACAAACAGTGTAGACCTTGATCAGAGGGCTCCTTAAGGAGCCCTCTGATCAGGGTCTACATTGTTTGCATAGGACAAGTGTACTCCTCACATGTACACTGTTTGCAAATGATGCATATATGCGTGACTAGGGTTCAAAGAGTTAAATTAATACAGATTGAAAGTAAAACAGAAAGCTCTTGCCGGATCTTTCTTGTTTTATTTCCATCCTACTTTAACCTTTACTGTCCAATAAGCTAATATATGTATCCTAAATGTAAACAGTGTAGACCCTGATTAGACCTCTTTTGAAGAAGCCATCTGTTCAGAGACTGCATTATTTGTTCTCGTTTTAACCAATTACCCCATAAATACGCCTTTTTACGCCTATAATTTTATTCATCTGTTGAAGAAATAGTTCCCTTTAAAAAGGTTATGAATATGTATATTTTCTATATCCTAGCAGATAATAGCTTAAAGCAGGCTGAAAGTAAAGAAGAATGCTGTAAGTGTTCATCTTTCTATAAAACTAGAAACAGGCTATGGGGTAATGGGTTAAATATTGTGTGGACACATTCCTATAATACCAATATAAACTGGCCATTTTTCAAAAGTGGAATTGTCCAATTGAAAACAAAAATCACCATTGTGAGAGTGAACCTGTCATTTTGTTGATACACTTCGACTGAAATCAAATTTTCTTTAGGGTTGCCATAATAGCTAGACTTTATTGTATCATTTTCCAGCATTCAATCAGCTGATGCTGTGTGCTAAGATAGTTGACTGGAGAATGTCTGTACTATCTTGGCCTCAATGTTGTTGTTGTTGTTCTGTAAATCTTGCATTAAGCAACCACTCAGTAGAAGGTCATTAGGCAATCTTAAATACAGATGTTTGCTTAACCCATTACCCCATTTCTTTATTCTAAAAGATTGTACCTTAAAGCAGGCTGAAAGTAAAGCAGAATGTGCCTAAAGGCATGGTAACAGATGGTAGCTTAAAGGAACCTGATAGTAAAGCTTTCAGCCTGCTTTAAGCTATTATCTACATGGATATAGTAACTATTTCTTATGATACATTTTCATAACTTTATAAATTAAAACTATTTTCTTCAATGGAGACATGAAATAGGTTTTAAAATGTGTATTTATGAGGTAATGGGTTAATGCAGGACCAACATAATGCAGAAAGAGCTTTATGCAGTATTTCAATCCTGTTTAAGCCCTCTCCTCAGATAGCCTGTTTTTAGTGTATATGACAGGTGCATGCTTAAAGCAGGCTGATAGTAAAGCAGAAAACTTTAAGCATCTACCTTTCAGACTGCAGGGACAACTTTATGTGGCCATTAAACAGGGCATGGGTCAAGCATCAGGTGTCTGTAAAATTGATTATGAAAGACAGGTGGCAGCTCAAAGCAAGGTGAAAGTAAAATAGTTTAAGGTTTCTGTTTTACATTCACCTTGCTTTAAGCAGCCACCTGTCTTAAACACACCATGATTAACTTAATTTAGTGGTTGTTATAGGTTTTACTTTACTTCCTCTATCTGGAGCCCTGGGGCCCGTTTTACTAAACTACTTACGCAAAATTTTTGCGTAAGTCAAAATCTTAAATTTGAATTTATATTTTTTATTATCAATTGCTACAAACAGCTTTTAGCGCGTCCTCTGATCTGGCTATTTGCTGTTTGCAAACGTTTATGATCGAAAAAATAAGAGTTAAACGATTTTGACTTACGCAAAAATTTTGCGTAAGTTGTTTAGTAAAACGGGTCCCTGTAGTGGTCACTTAATACAAGATAGACTGTATTGTTTTGGCCAGGGTTAACTGCCGAACACAGTAATAATCCACACACTTTGGCACTATATACGCTCATGAAGGATTCATCTGAAGATGTTTTTGTATTCCAACATAATAAACTCCACAATGCGACTCTGATACACCATGCTTGTTGCTAGGTTACCAGTCTGGACTTCTGGCCAGATCAGCGTAGGGCCAAATACTATGGCAAGTTGGTGAGCATGCATTTTGTTTTCTAGATGATTGTCCATCACACTGAAAAATAAAATAAAACTAAATTTCAAAATCTTTCAAAACAGTAGATGATGCTATGTGCCAAATATCTTAACTCTGGCCCTTGTTGTCTTTGACGAGAAGATTTTTCAAGATTTCCTTATTTTTTCACTTAAGTTGCCATGACAATCATAGTTCTGCATTTTTTTTAATTCTTTGATCAAGTTTGAAAGAGCTTGAACCAAGGAACATTCCTGTAAACTTTGTTTGAAATCTGTCAAGTGGTATAGGAGGAGATGTCATTTCAAGCAATTGTAACAACGGCGCATGACTGGCGGCGGAGGACGACAGACACAGGGCCATCACAATAGCTCACCTTGAGCCTTTGGCTTGGGTGTCAGAGCTAACCAGAAATGGGTGTCAAAGCCACCTGATGCTCGTCTGTTTAAAGTTTAAGTCTAAAAACATCTTGTATCGAAAGCAAAACAATTTCAGTTTAGAAAGATTATGAAATGAATGGTGAGTCTTAGTCTAGTTATATTGAACTTTAAACAAGAGGGCCCGAAGGCCCTGATATCGCTCACCATTTGTAATGAAGCCTGATAGCTTTACCTTTGAATTTCACCCGTTTTATTCTAAATCCATTCAAGTTTGTCGACCTACTGTAGTATAGTACAGTACATCAAAGGCAGATAACTAGAGCCTAAACAATACTGAAATGAAGCCTTTTTCTAGCATTTCAAAGTATATCAAGGGCAGGTAACTATTGCAACAATGATTACATTTCAACAATAATTGCACTACTTCCAGAACGTATAGCTACATCCTTTGTGTACCAGTATAATCAAAATCCATTGAAAACTGTAGTTGCAAGAGTGTAAATGCTGTAAAATATGGCATTTTCAGCAATTCAAAGGTAGATATCTCTTGATCTATTTGTCCGAATCCAACCATAATCACCCTTTACGAACTCTTATGGTCATATACAATTTAAGCAAGTTTGAGAGAGCTTGGATAAATATTGTGGCCTCTAGAGCGTAAACACTGTTAAATATATCATTTTCAGCAATTCAAAGGTAAATAACTTTTGACCTATTGATCCGATTACAACCATAATTGAACTCATCCAAATTCTTATGGTAATATACAATCTGAGTAAGTTTGAGAAAGATTGGAGAAAATGTGTGACCTCTAGAGTGTAAACATCGTTAAATATGGCATTTTCAGCAATTTAAAGGTAGATTTCTCTCGACCTATATGTCTGATTTCAACCATAATCAAACTCATCTGAACTCTTATAGTCATTTACAATCTGAGCAGGTTTTAGATAGATTGGATAAAAATTGTGGCCTCTAGAGTGCAAACACCGTTAAATATGGCATTTTCAGCAATTCAAAGGTAGATTACTCTTGATCTATTTGTTCGATTTCAACCAAAATCAAACTCATCCGAACTCTTATAGGCATATACAATCTGGGCAAGTTTGAGAAAGATTGGATAAATACTGTGGTCTCTAGAGTGTAAACACTGTTAAATATGGCATTTTCAGCAGTTCAAAGGTAGATAACTCATGACCTATTTGTCAGATTTCAACCACAATCGAACTCATCCGAACTCTTATGTCAATATACCATCTGAGCAAGTTTGAGAAAGATTGGATAAATATTGTGGCGTCTAGAGTGTAAACACTAAAATTGTTGACGACGGACGACGCAAGACGGACGCCCGACATTCAAGGATTGCAAAAGCTCACCCTGAGCTAGCTCAGGTGAGCTAAAAAGTGGAAGCTCTCAGAAGTCGACCCTTGTGATAGGGACGTGTGGAGATCTAATGTGAGATCTGCTATGCGTGCAGCCAGCCAGCTGCCTGGAAGGGGGCCCACTGATGTGGATGACGCTCCTGCACCTGCACGTTAACCTAAACACCGATGATGATGATGATGATTTAAAACAACCTGTCCAAAAAACTTTAACCTGGTGATTTGTAGTCGAAAAAACTAAGTCCAAAACATGTAGAAAATTGACATAAATCAAAAGTATTTTTAAATGCATACTTCATTACATCAATGTTTGACCCAAAATAAGCCTCCATACAAAATTTCAGCCCCCTAGCACAAGTATTAAACTTTAAAACAACCCGTCCAAAAAACTTTGACCTGGTAATTTGTAGTCGAAAAACCTAAGTCCAAAACATGTCAAAATTGACATAAATTAAAATTATTTTTAAATTCCAACATCATAACATCAATGTTTAACCCCAAATGAACCGCCATACAAAATTTCAGCACCTTAGCACTTATATTAAACTTTAAAACAACCTGTCCAAAAAACTTTAACCTGGATTTGTAGCAAAGAACCTAAGTCCAAAACATGTCAAATAAAGACACAGGGTTATAGATAAGGCGCGTATTTGCGTACATACGCAATTAAATACAGTAGAAAAGCAATTACTTTCAAATCCATGCGTACTGAAAATCAATTATTGAAAGGGTTTGCGCAAAAGAATTCAAGCAGGGGCGTATCGTACGCAATTAGTCGCATTTCTCAAGTGTAATGACGGGATGTTTACTACGACACCGGGTGAATATTTTACCGATACACCGGTTAGACTGGTTATTTATTTCCAAGTAATAGCCTATAGGATTTATGCAGCATCGCTTTTCGTTAGCCTCGTTTAATTAGTAAACCAGTCACTTCGTCTGCCAGAATTTCTTCTGTCAAAATGGCATCGCGCGGACGGAAAAAGCAAACCGCGCAACAAAAAAACACATTATTCAATTACGTTCAGCCTTCCGGTGAACGAACCAGAAATAATTTGTAACTGTGTCGTGAATGAAATTTTGAATGATGCGTGTAACAGCCAAAAAAGAGGTTGTTACCGATATAATCGACGATCTTTTGTCCCGAATCTGTAAGTCACCAAAGAAACACGACAGTGCTAATTTCTAAAGTTAGCAAAGTTACGGTAAAGGAATCCTGGAATGGCTTTCAAGTAAAGTTTCCCTGGCTGAAAATTAATAAATCCTACACAAACATGAGCTGTTGCATTTGTGTTGAAATGAGATCGAAACTGAAATTATCGAGTGTGGGCAAACGAGGGTACAGTACATCAAACATTCAGCTTGTGTTTTGTATTAAATGAAAAAAAAAATAGTAAAAAAGCAATTCATATCAAATTGATGGAGTAACGGTTTTTTGGATACTCAATTGAAATTCAGAAAACCCAATTCTTAGAAAATAGAGGGAGTAAATACCCAATTAATGCAAAACCTTATCTATAACCCTGAAGACAATAAATTAAAATTATTTTTAAATTCCAACTTCATTACATCAATGTTTGACTCCTAATAAACCTCCATACAAAATTTCAGCCCCCTAGCACAAGTATTAAACTTTAAAACAACCCGTCCAAAAAACTTTAACCTTGGCCATGCTCACTCACGCTCACGCCGGGGGTATGACATTAGCTCTGCTGTTCTACGAACAGGTGAGCTAAAAATGGGAGAGTACACTGTAAAATTCAGTGTTGTAAGGTTTGAAGATGTTCCAACTTACTTAGTGAGATGCTTGAAGAGAACATGGACTGTTTCATAGTTACACTTGGGGAGCTCATTCACATTGGCTCTGATGGCTTTCAACCTGTCTGAGGCATTTTCTTTCACTGAAATAGAAATGACAGAAACAATAAACAAGGGCTCCAGACAATGCGGAGGAGTAAACTGAACAAATCCAACATTTTCTCACTCATTTCAGCACCAACTCCTACAGTGCTACCACTCATTAGAATTGTCATTCTAATGAGGGTTTAACTCTTTCCTCCCTAAAAATTTAAATGGACAATTCCAGTTTCCATTTAAGTCTAATCCATTTCTGACTTTTATGGGTTGTTTTTGTCAATGTTTGGCATTATGACAAACAGTGAAGACCCTGATCAGAGGGCTCCTTTCGGAGCCCTCTGATCAGGGTCTTCACTGTTTGCATAGAACAAGTGTACTATTCACATGTACACTGTTTGAAAAGAACGCCTATATGCGGGACTAGGGTTCAAAGGGTTAAAGGAGAAATTAAGATTGTAGTTTTTGAAATACTGTACTCCCTTTTATCTGGAACCCTGATTCAACAGTATAATTGCTGTGGAAAACAAGTCAGCATTCAATAAATGCTTATGCCTCCCAGTGACATCCTTGCCAATATATTCTGAATCTTTTCTTAAGATTAGGGCAAGGTCTCCTTCCATATTTTGTAAGCCAATGTAAAAGTTCTTATGATAAATGTTCATAGTGGTCAGTCTTGTACAGTAAAACCTCTCCATTAATACCAATAAAATGAAGGCTACTTGATAGTATAAAAGAAAGGTGACAGCTTAAAGCAAGGTGACAGTAAAACAGAAAGCTGTCAAATAAACTACCTGTCGTAAACACCAAATTATTAACCCAATATAGTGGTTGTAAAAGAGAGATTTAACTACATACATACAAATACTGAGCAGAAGGAATGAATTAATGAATGGTGTTTTACGGCCAATTGACACAGAAATGTCATTTCCAGCCGATTGAGCAGAAGGAGGGTTTATGTACTATTATATAATATACCAATCGTTTACTTACAAAAACTTTTTAAGAACCTGTCAAACAGGGCATAGGTAAACAAGGGCTCCTTGAGCTCCCTAAAGAACAGCTTGAGGCAGCCCCCTAGTACATTGATGTCAATCTCTGGATCATCAAGGTCGTAGTTTATCCCTGAAAATGATAATCAGGCAACAATAAATTAGTAACTTAACCCATTACTCCATAAATACACCTTTTTCACTTATCTAAATGTATTCCTCCGTTGAACAAATAGTTCCAATACATACAGTCATGAGTATGTACCATAAGAAATATTTTCTATATCCAAGCAGATGGTAGCTAATCGCAGGTTGAAAGTAAAGCATAGTCAACCCGTTACCCCATAAATATGCCCTTTGACGCCTTTTATTTATTTCTGCACTGAAGAAAGTTAGTCAACTTTATAAAGTCATGAATATGCATCATCAGAAATATTTTCTAGATCCTAGCAGATGGTAGCTTAAAGCAAGCTGAAAGTAAAACAGAATGCCCATTTTGCTTTACTTTCAACCTGTTTTCAGAAGGCACCTATCTTCAATACTAAAAACAGGCTATGTGGTAATCTATTAGGCACATTCTTAAGGCTTCACTTTCAACCTGCTTTAAGTGTTCACCTGCCTTTGTCTTCAAAGCTAGAAACAGGATATAGAGTAAAGGGTTAAAACCTGTTTCAGCGTTAGTATTAGTATTACACGTCTACTTGTGATCTAATTTACATAATTGTTCTGATAATGGAGCATTTCTAAAGCTAAAGCATTTTAATAAGTTGATACAGCCATATTAATTTTGATATTCACAGACATGTAGCGTGTTCAGTTACCACTGTTTGCTGTTTAGGTTAGCAGTTTGTGCCCCATGTGCAGCGTGCAGAGTACAGTAGAGAAAACATGTTCTTTCCAAATAACCGAGTTTACTCTTAAACTATTATTTTCATTGCAAACAGTTTGGAGCCAGATCAGACGCCAGGTAACCCAGCATCTGATCAGGCTCCAAACAGTTTGCCACTTCAAATAAAACTGGTAGTGGGAATTGTCAAATAGTTGCCATTTTCCATATTGCATTGGAATGCGTTTGCATTTGAATGGAAGAATAAAGTTTTCACCACTGTATTTCAGAATGGTAGCCAACTCGCAATCAATGGCCATCAACGGACATCGATTTTCTTACTGAACTCAGGGCAGGCCTGGATGTGTAGGACTGACAGAGCTGTTTGCAACCCTGGCCCCCAAGGTTATAAAATTTTTGAGTTGAGTCTGAGATCATTCTCAAGCATGTGATTGGTCAGATTTGAGCTTTTGACCCTGGCAACATTGATCATTTGTAGAGGTCTCTGTGATCTAGTGGTTAAAGTCACAGTGATTTACAATCACTAAGCCCCTCACTGTTTTGGGTTCGAATCCCGGTCTGGGCATTCAGATTTTCAAGTGAGGAAGCCTACCAGCTCGCTTGCTGAAGGTCTGTGGTTGTATCCAGTTGCTGATTGCGACTGAAATGGTGCATAAAGGACTTCTGGGGTCTTCCTTCCCCTGTAATAAGCTGGATGTCCCCACCATAATTGGTCATTAATGACTGGGGGAGACATTCAACCTTCAAATACTTTACTTGACTCATTGAACAGAGTGGAGTGGAGATTGGGTGTTAGTCCCTCCCCCAGCATGTAGAACACCAGCAGCAGTGGAATACTATATACTATATATATATATCCAACTTACTAACACATTACAAACTAACAAACTAAATGTGCAACAATGTGCAGGTAATGCCCAAATATTCATAATGGAGCTTTGTACAAGACCTATATCTACTTACCCTGATCCACGGCACATCTAAGAGTCTGTATTTGGGACACATTGCCACCTATTCTGTACAGGCCTTCGTGTTTCAACCCTGAACAAGAGCAAGACACAAGAATATAATAAAGCATATGACTCTTATCCTACTTTCAGAGTATATTGACCATTTTTAAAGCAGTGCAGACCCAGATCAGACAGCTCCTGACGGAGACTTGTCTGCAAAAATCTTCACACTTTCCTCTCTGGAAATGATCATGCATAACCGATCACCCGTGGAATGGGCATTCTGATGATTCCCACAGCAGTGGTTGAAACCGTTAATACTAGGTGAAATCATTAAGTGTTGTGAACTGATGAAAAAATGACTGAAAACATCAATATGAACTTGTCATTCATCAGAAAATGGAAGAATCTCTTTGATAATTCACCATTGTACAGTGGAGAATCTGTTATTCTTTCCCAATAAACGCGTTTACGCTAAAACTATTATTTGCAGTGCAAACAGTTTGGAGCAAGATCAGACGCCGGGTAACCCGGCGTCTGATCAGGCTCCAAACTGTTTGCCACCAAGATAAACATGAATTATCAGAATTGTCCAAAAGTTGTTCTTTTCTACGTTTTAGTGCTTTGCGTTTGCGTACGTTTGCGTTTAAACGGGAAAGAATAACAGATTCTCCACTGTACCGATTAGTTTTGTCAGCTATCCCCAAATGTTTCTTCACTGAACTGTAGTCAAAGCGACAACTAAACTAATGCAAGGTAATCACTAAAGAAAGATGACCACTTAATGCATGACAACAGTAATGCAGAAGGCTCCTGTAGGAGCCTTCTGCATTACTTTTGTCCTGCATTGGTTGGTTTAAACATATTTCATTTCAAATATTTACATGCATTACACAAACATACAATAAAGTTTAGGATTGAAACAAAAGCAAATATAGCTTATTGTGTTTCTGTACTGTATTAAGTTGCCACTTCTCATAAATACTAAAATGCCACATATTTTGAGTGATCACTTTTTACAGGTGTGACGATATAGCCTTGTATTTGAGTGTTTCACTTACCTCTTCTTTCTATGGCTTCTATAGATCTCGTGACAAACACGGGAACTTTAGACTTCTCTTTCTCACACAACTGACTGATGTCTGACCCAAATACTGCGTCTGTAAGTAACAAGATTAAAACACTGAACCCTTGTGACACATACATGCATCCTTTATAAACATTGTACCTTTTTTACAGTATATACAATGAAGACCTTATTCTTTCCCAATAAATGTGTTTATACGGGACAGAATAACCTTCCTACATGGTGATGTCCACAGTAAGTACACAAAGAGTTGTTGCCCTTTGACATTTTACAGTAGACAAGACTAGACAGCCAGGCCTCACCCTTAGAGTTGTTGCCCTTTGACATTTTACAGTAGACAAGACTAGACAGCCAGGCCTCACCCTTAGAGTTGTTGCCCTTTGACATTTTACAGTAGACAAGACTAGACAGCCAGGCCTCATCCTTAGAGTTGTTGCCCTTTGACATTTTACAGTAGACAAGACTAGACAGCCAGGCCTCACCCTTAGAGTTGTTGCCCTTTGACATTTTACAGTAGACAAGACTAGACAGCCAGGCCTCACCCTTAGAGTTGTTGCCCTTTGACATTTTACAGTAGACAAGACTAGACAGCCAGGCCTCATCCTTAGAGTTGTTGCTCTTTGACATTTTACAGTAGACAAGACTAGACAGCCTGGCCCCGAGGTTATAAAACTTAAAATGAACTCTGTGCTCAAAACTCAGAATTTTGCTCAGCTCGTAACACTTCAACAAACATTTTGTATAAAACGCATATTTGCATACCATAATTATATCGTAAAAACATATCCAAATCAGGTTACTTAAATTAGTTTAAGCATTTTTTGTAAAATTTAGAGCATGTTATCAAAACTGAGTTTTGAGCACAGAGTTCGTTTTAAGTTTTATAACCTCGAGCCCAGGCCTCACCCTTAGAGTTGTTGCCCTTTGACAGTTTACAGTAGACAAGACTAGACAGCCAGGACTCACCCTTAGAGTTGCTGCCCTTTGACATTTTACAGTAGACAAGACTAGACAGCCAGGCCTCACCCTTAAAGTTGTTGCCCTTTGACATTTTACAGTAAACAAGACTAGACAGCAAGGCCTAACCCTTAGAGTTCTTTGGCGAAAGTAATGAAAATGGTGAATATGAAATCATTATGAATTGAATAAAACATTAAATTAATTCAAAAACTTGTTGTTGTATGTGTGTGTAATTATGCTATAATAAACAACTTATGGCCCTTGATGTAGGGAGATATGAAAGTGTGTTACCTGAAGAAGTGCTATTTCTGGAGGGCTATGTGTTTACCTCCATAAGTCCTACTTCTTGAGGGCAAGGCTCTCGAGAAATAGGACATTAGATCTAAGATAACCCATTAGATAACCAATTAGATCTCCGATAACCCATAAGATTACCAATTAGATCTAGATAACAAATTAGATCTAAAATACCCCATAAGATTACCAATTAGTTCTCGGATAACAAATTAGATCTCCGATAACCCATAAGATTACCAATTAGATCTCCGATAACCCATAAGATTACCAATTAGATCTAAGATAACCAAATAGATCTCCGATAACCCATTAGACTACCAATTAATATCAGATAACCAATTAGATCTACGATAACCCATTAGATTATCAATTAGATATCAGATAACCAATTAGATATCTGCCAACCCATTAGATTATCAATTAGATGTCAGATAACCAATTAGATCTCCGATAACTCATTAGATCTCCGATAACCCATTAGATGTCAGATAACCAATAAGATCTCAGATAACTCATTAGATCTCCGAAAACCCATTAAATTACCAATTAGATGTCAGATAACCAATTAGATCTCTGATAACCCAGTAGATTACCAATTAGATGTCAGATAAACCAATTAGATCTCCGATAACCCAGTAGATTACCAATTAGATGTCAGATAACCAATTAGATCTCCGATAACCCATTAGATCTCAGATAACCAATTAGATCTCATATAACTTACCTTTGTATATACCCTTCTTCACTAACTTGTCCTTCTCTGCTCTTGTTGTCATAAACTTGGAGAGATAATCTCGTACACCACGCCGTTTCTCCAATGAGCCACCATCCGAGTCTTGTCTTCTATGTTTATCTGCATTAAGTATTCATCAATAAAACCATATACATACAGTCTCACCTCCAAAAACCCGACTCTTTAACCCATTACCCCATAGCCTATTTCTAGATTTGAAGCTTTACTTTCAGCCTGCTTTTAGCCATTATCTGCTAGAATATAGAAAATATTTCTGATGATACATATTCTTGGCAGTATAAATTGGATCTATTTTTATTCAGTGGAGTGATAAATAAAAGGCGTACAAAGGCGTATTTATGGGGTACTGGGTTAACCCACTGAACCCTAGAGACAAGTCCATGCTTCATTTACAAACAATGTACCTGTGAAGAGTACACCTGTCTTATGCAAACAATGTAGACCCTGATAAGAGGGCTCCTATGATTAGGGTCTGCACTGTTTGTCATCTTGCAATATATTGCCAAAACATTAACCAGAGTCCAAACAGACTAGACTTAATTGGAAACTGGAATGATCCATTTAAATTGTAAGGGCGAGTTAAAATCCAAAGTCTCTGTAAAACATACATTTCTTGGTCAGCTAGAGATGTGTCAGTGAAACACAAATGCCCTCGCTGGCACCCAAGTATAATGTAGATCTGAACTCATGATGGTGCAAGGGACATAACTCTGTCAAGATTTACTTAATCAAAACCAAATTCAAAACCTGACCTGTGTATTCTCCTGATGCATAACGCTTGTCAAAAATTATTGAATCGGATCCAAATTCAAAGATGATCTGCATATCATCCTTAAGTACCTACATTTGAAATTTCAATTCAAAATATCAATGCATGACTTAGTCAATGAGCGGAAAGTACAAATTGTAAGTCCAAGGGGAATAACTCGTGTCAAAACATATTTGGCCAAAACCAAATTAGATCTTGACCTGGGTATATTCCCGTGTATTTACACGGTTAAATACAAGAGTCTGTATCGTCCACCTTGTATTTTACTGTTTGTTTTGTACTCAGACCTTGTTTTTGATTCAGCGTGACATCATGTATAGAATCCACTTACATGTACAAGTTCTGCATTATTCTTTGTTGCATAAAAGAATTCTTGTTCTGCTTCAAATATTAAATGATTCAAGATATAAAATGATTTAAGCAACTAGATTCTATTTTCTTGTTGCTGGTGTATACTGAAGGCATATATTAAACACATCACCAGTTGGCAGTGCGCTACAGGGTGTTGTATTCAGCTCTCAACGTTTTTGCCAGAAACACTCAATCAGACTCGCACCAAGGCACTCGTCAGATCATCTATTTCCGCTTAACCCATTACCCCATAGCCTGTTTCTAGTTTTGAAGACAGGTGACATATTAAAGCAGGTTTAAAGTAAAGCAGAATGCGCCTTAAGGCGCATTCTGCTTTACTTTAAGCCTGCCTTAAGTTACTGTCTACTAAGATATAGAAAATATTTCTTAAGTTATATATTCATGACCATATAAATTGGAACTATTTTCTTCACTGGCGGAACAAATTAGAGGCTTTAAAAGGCGTATTTATGGCGTAAAGGGTTAAAGAACCTTTGTAGGGGGGAAAACTGCATTATATGACTAAAAGGAAGGCTAACTGATTGTATGTGACAGCCATCTTCCCTAAACACCCAATAATTAAAACAATTAAGTGGTTGTAATAGATGAGTTTTACTGTATGATAATTTCTCTTACTTTTGAAGGAAGGTCTCTTGCCAACTGAAGCTCCACTCACAGGAGGGCCTAACACATCCTTGGCCTCTGAATCTGGAGGATCTGGCTTCCCGCCCTGAAAATACACAACATAGCATAAGCAATTACTCCATAGATATACATTTTTACTCATTCCATTAATTCCTCCACTTAAGAAAATAGTTTTAACCCTTTCAATCCCAAATTTCTCTTGTGGGTATTTATAATTATTTTGGACTCTTCTAGTACAGGTATTTTGAACCAGTCTACTGTTGCTTTTTTGGTATGATAACAAAAACAAATGAAAATATCAAACAGTGCAGGCCCTGATCAGAGGGCTCCTATAGGAGCCCTCTGGTTAGGATCTACACTGTTTGCATATGCTATCAGTAATCTCTACAGAGGGCTGTAGGGTTGAAATTGCTATTTTTATAAAAGAGACCTTTTGCATTTAATATAAACAGTGTGAAACTTTCGTACCATATGTAATTTACTGGCAGGGTATATTCCATATTGGGTATACTGAACATTCTGTACACGTTTTTATCCTAAAAACAACTTTTTAGTTTGATGAAAATTATTAAAACTACTGGCCACTGTCATAAAACTGAAGCTGTAAAAAAATGAAAAGTAGAACAATGCCACAGGTGATATCAGCCATGACGTCATTTGGCAATAAATATATCATCATGAAATGTTTACGTAACAAGTTCTTATATTAGGTCACTGATGATGTATGGAAAATACACTCTTAACCTTCCATAATATTGCCTGAAATTATCCACAAAATTTGTCAATTTAGATGTAAACATATTGAACTGAAGAAACCTATAAATCAGTTCCAAAATGTTTGCAAAAACCAGAAGTCTCAATCGGCAAGCAAAGTGTTAACCAATCAGATAGCTACAAACTTTTTGCAGGTAGGATATATACATACAACCAATTGGCGGGTCAATGTATTCAGCTCGAGACTTTCTTGACAGAAACAGATAATCTCACGAGCACCTTTGGCACAGGTGTGATAGGCTATTTACGTCAAGAACGTCGAGAGCTGAGTACAATGCCCTGTACTGAACCACTAACTGGTGATATGTTTATTATAATTAACCCTTAGCCTGCCACTCACGACTATAGCTCCATATGCAAACAGCTTGGATCCGGATGAGACGCCGAGTAACTCGGCGTCTCATGTGGATCCAAGCTGTTTGACACTCAGACAACATTTTCAGCAATTTTGAGCAACTTTGAAGCACTTTGAAACTTGAAGCAGACGAGAAATATAGCAGACGACAATTTATTTGGCGGGTTAAGGGTTAAGATACCTTCTATATACACCACCAACAACCAGATAGTTGTTTAACCCATTACCCTATACCATTTTTCTGGTATTAAACATAGGTTGCTAGCTAAAGCAGGTTGAAAGTAAAGCAGAATGCGCCTTATGGTGCATTCTGCTTTACTTTCAGCCTGCTTTAAGCTACCATCTACTAGAATATAGAAAATATTTCTTGTGGTACATATTTATGACTGTATAAATTGGATCTAATTTTTTCAAGGAGGAATAAATTAAAGGCATAAAAAGGCAAATTTATGGGTTAATGGGTTAAATCATTCTAACAGATCTTATGCATGTGAAAACGTTAGCAACGTAACGTTGAAAATGGCTAACGTTCCATGAAGATGACGTCATTTGGTTTCTTTAAAAGCCGCGCTTATGAAAACATTCAAACAATTTACATATTCGTTGATTTTGAACCAGGTACAGGGGAGAAAACGTTACTTTTTCCCAATAAACACGTTTTACTAATATTTCCATTGCAAACAGTTTGGAGCCTGATCTGGCTCAATGTTTGCCACTTGTATAACGAGAGCACCGCAAACGGGTGCTGGACGCTCGACTTTCATATACTTGAGACGGCTACAATTTATAAACTTAAAGAATGTGTATCGGTGTTTAATGCCCAATTGATCATAGAAGTTTGTAAGCAACAACAACTTAAACATACTTGGACAGTCTACATTCCATTTAAAGTAAACTATAAGTCAAAAGAAGGACAATATCTTTGCCTGCTTTACCTGCCTTGTTGTAATGAGTTGCCCTTTTGAAACTAAACAAGTATTCAAATATATTGGAAGTTTGAAATTAATAACTTTCTACAGTTACTGAATAATTTCATATACAAATTCTTGGTCAAACAAGGGCAATAACTCTGCATTGACAAATCCCATGGTTATCTGCTTTGTTGAAAGGTGATGCCCTTTTGAAACTGAACAAGTATTTAAAGTTTCAAGTTAATACCTATGGTAATTAATGAGAAATTTCAATTTACAAGTTTTATGTAAATAAAGACAAGGGCAATAACTCTGGAATGGCACATCCCCGATCACCTTTCTTGTTTGAATGAGTTGCCCTTTTGATATAACACAAGTATTTAAAGTTTCAAGTTAATACCTTCAACAGTTATTAAGATATTTCAATTTACAAGTCTTAAGTAAATAAAACAAGGGCAATAACTCTGGAATTACAAATCACAGAGTAACCTACCTTGTTGTAATGAGTTGTCCTTATAATACTTATCCAAAGTTTCAAGTAAATATCTTTCATAGTTATTTAGATATGTTAATTTATAACTTTTAAGTAAATAAAACAAGGGCAATAACTCTGGATACACAAACCTCAGGGTTACTTGTCTTGTTGTTATGAGTTGCCCTTTTGATACTGAATAACTATTCAAAGTTTCAAGTTAATATCTTTCACAGTTATTTAGATATGTTAATTTACAATTTTTAAGTAAATAAAACAAGGGCAATAACTCTGAAATGACAAATCCCAGGGTTACCTGCCTTGTTTTAATGAGTTGCCCTTTTGATACTGAACAAGTATTCCAAGTTTCAAATTGATACCTTTGATAGTTATTGAGATATATTAGTTTATAACTTTTAAGTAAATAAAACAAGGGCAATAACTCTGAAATGACAAATCCCAGGGTTACCTGCCTTGTTGAAATGAGTTGCCCTTTTGATACTGAACAAGTATTCCAAGTTTCACATGGATACCTTTGATAGTTATTGAGATATGTTAATTTATAAATTTTAAGTAAATAAATCAAGGGCAATAACTCTAAAATGACAAATCCCAGGGTTACCTGCCTTGTTTTAATGAGTTGCCCTTTTGATACTGAACAACTATTCCAAGTTTCAAATGGATACCTTTGATGGTTATTGAGAAACCAACTCTTACAAAAACCTTAAGCAAAAAACTTAACCGACGCAGACGCTGTCGCAGACGCTGACGCAGACGACAATAGCTCGACTTTTCGAAAAAGTCGAGCTAAAAATGAATAGTCAGAGTTGTCAAAAAGTTGTTATTTTGTACATTTTATTACGATGCGTTTGCGTTTTGTTTGCGTTTAAATGGGAAAGAATAACATTTTCTCCAGACCACTGTATTCATTAAACAAGTCATTTTAAATGGTTGCTGATTAAGATGTATACAGTATTTGGGCGTTAAACATGACGTCATGCACTAATGTTTAAATAATGATTGATGACGTCATGTTTTCATATATTATATGACAGTGACCGCCTTTAATCTATTTTGTCAAGAATAAAAGGTAGTCGGTGGGATAAAAACGTTACACAGCAAGCTCTCGTCCCATATGGAATTTACTGGCAGTGTATATTCCATATTAGGTCACCTGAAAACTGTGTAACTTATAGAGCCATATACAAGGTGGCTGACTGTGGTGTTACTTGTAGCCTCTAGGATATAGAACCATGTCACTTACCAGCTCTTTTATCTTTGTATGTAGCTTGACAAACCATTCTGTGATCTTGGCAACTTCATCAGCTTGCAGTAAAATATGATACTCTGGTGTCGTTATCTGAAAACAGTGAGAAAAGGAACTCATATGAGGTCTATCTTAGTCTGCTTTAAGCAACTATCTTACATTATTAGTTAAATGGGAATTCAAACTAAACTAGATTTATAAATTGTATCTGATTCAAACAAATATCATGTCACATGTCATTTCTAACAATTCTCATAATTTACACAAATGTCAATTCTTATACAAGATGCCATTACTTACACAGATGTCATTTCTCACAGTTTTCATTTCTCACAGAGATGTCATTATTTACACATGTGTCATTACTCACACATGTCATTTCTAACAAAATCTCATTATTTACACATATATGCCATTACTCGAACATATGTCATTTCTCACACAGATGTCATTACTTACACAGATGTAATTACCTACACATATGCCATTACTCACACTTATGTCATTTCTCAAACACATGTAATTACTTACACAGATGTAATTACTTACACATATTCCATTACTCGCAGATTGTCATTTCTCACAGAGAGATTACTTACACATATGCCATAACTACAAGATGTCATTTCTCACAAAAGTTGTCATTTCTTACACATATGCTATTACTAGCACAGATGTCATTTTCTTACATAGATATAATTTCTTCCACAGATATAATTACTTACACAGATGGTATTCTTTTTGCTTGTTAAGGGCTTTGGATCTTTATCTAAGCTGCACTCCACCAATGCCACAATCTGCTCATATTTGCCATGTGGTTGGCTTTTGCTTGGTTGAGAGGACTTTTGATCTTTGTAGAACAGGAGATTGGAACCACTAAGTTTTACAAACGAATATGCCCACTTTTTCCTAAAAACAATAAAAACAAAAGAGTTACAGAGAAACCTTTGAAAACCAACCTCCTTTACTCCATAGATACATATTTTTACGCAATTCATTTATTCCTCCACTGAAGAAATTAGTTCCACGCTATACAATGATGAATATGTATCGTTAGAAGCATTTTCTATATTCTAGCATATCTATGGTAGCTTAAAGCAGGCTGAAAGTAAAGCCTTACTTTCAACCTGTTTAAATACCCCGTAAATGCACCTTTTAACACCTTATTCCTCCATTGAAGAAAAATATTTCTAATTTATACAGTCATGTGCATTTAAGACGTGTTAATTCTGCTTTACTTTCAGCCTGTTTTAAGCTACTATCTGCTAGGAAATAGAAAATATTTCTTATGGTGAAGATTAACGACAGTATAAGTTGAAACCATTTTCTTCAGGGGAGGAATAAATTGCTAAATTGTCTTAAAAGGGACTTTGATTGGGGAAAGATTAACAACCCCGTATCAGGAACAATATAATAGTCACCCTTTTTGTGCACAATCATCAATTCATATAGCTCATATAGTTAGAACAAAATAAGGAAATTAAATGTTACTTACGCAGGTTTCTTGCCGTTCACTGATAATTTACATTTATTTAACAACCCTTCGATTGGTTCCTGAAAAAAAAAAGGAGAGAAAATAATCAGACCTCAAAATTCAAGATGGGGTAACCTTTAAATTGTGAAGAATTTCTCCTTTTGTCTGCACCAAACCCCATATGGTGTAAATACTCGTTAGAATAACCTCAAATATACGATTCTAATGAGTAGTCACACCATAGGGTTTGTTGTAGATATAAGGATACCAGCTTTGGAAATACACCTCTGATCCAGAACCCAGAATAATGCTCATTTAACCCTTCTACTGCTAAATCTAAGCATACATGTATATTGAAGCTTTTTGAAAACAGTGTAGACCCAGATCAGACAGCTCCTTCAGGAGCTGTCTGATCAGGGTCTGCACTGTTTTCTTATAGGAGCTGTCTGACATATGAGGTTGCACTCTTTTCTGGTGGAATGTTTCCCTTATTTTATTAACCAAGATAATACTAAAACTCTATGTGATGATGATAGTTGACCGAGTTTTATAAATGAATATTTCAACATGAGAAGGGTTAAAGCATGTATTGTGCTAACATTTAGGTATGGCCTGTCATGCAGATGTTTAGTAAGTACATATTAATATGTAACCATTTAATACTAGGATCTATATATCTCTATTGTACATAAAAGCCATGCTATTTAACAAATATAAAACCCGTTTTCACCAGATATTCAGAAACCATAATTATGCACACCATGTATATCATATAAGACAGGATGCTGCTCAATGCAGAACAGAAGTTATGCAGAAAGCTCCCATACACTTGTCCTGCATTAAACTGTCACCTGATTTGGACTGCTCAGTTATCTGCTACTTAACCCATTGTATGCTGGGTAATATTTGGCGGCCATTTTAAAATGTCGTCTGAAGCGGGTATAACTCAATATTTGCAAAATATTTTAGCAGTTTCTGATAGAATATTGACTTACCTGCAAACAGTTTTGATCTCAAAGCATGCAGGCCCCAAAACAGGCCCCATAATGTGGGGCCTGATCTGAGATCAAAACTGTTTGCCTAGAGGTACACCTAAAAGAGTATCACGCATAAAATGGGTTAATGCAGATCAAACAATAAATATGGCATTCATTTTATTCTGCATTAAACTGTCACCATGGAGTTTTTAAAGATTCCTTATTTATAATGTGTGAAATTCAAAACAAACAGACCGATGCAGTACAGGTTAAATATGGTTGTTTGTTTGGGTTGGTTGTCGTGGTTTAGTGTAAACCACGACAACCACCTCACACACCCAAACAAACCATATAAACAATATTTTAGGGTTTGACGGCACTTAACATTGATTTGTCAGTGTCACCTCCTTGAAGTTAAGTTACGATTGTCCAAAATATCTATCTAGGAAGTGGATTCATATCACAAGGACAAAGCATTAACTCTTTGCATGCTGGGTAAATTTTTCGTCTGCAAAAAATAATGTTGTCTGCTGATTTCTCTAAATTTCTTTTCAAAACAGGGTCAGAGTTTCAAACAGTTTGGATCCTGATGATCATGAGACGCCGCGTTACGCGGCATCTCATCTGGAGCCAAACTGTTTGCAAAGGTAATGACTGTGATACATATCAGCCACTAGCATTGTAAGAATTAAAGCTCAACCCGTCTTCGCTTCCTGATCTAGTTTTTAGAAGATATATTGGTATCACAGGACAAACCTTTAAATCATTAATTATCAATAGGGTGAAAGTCCAAACATAGAACAGAGAGGTTATGTTTTCACTGCATACAGGCTGCCTTCAAGATTGGTACAAGAAGTTTATAATTTGCTCTTAAACACGCAGTAAAACTAGGTTATTACATTATTCTAAGGGGCAAGAGGACCGTAACTTCACTCTAAGTATTCTGCTTTATTTCCAGCCTGCTTGCAACTATTCTGTCTTCAAAGTTTAATACTGATTCAATCATTATGATTTAACTAACAGTATACTTCAGTCATATCGGGATAACATGTGGAGGAAACTCCAAGATGCCCTTTATATACTGCTTTAGGCACCAATTTGCAACTTAAGTAATTTCGTCATATTTCATCTATATGCCATTGTTCCTGTACTGTATATTTACATTTTAGGGGGAGGGTCGGATCTAATGTTGTTATAACTTGTGACCCAACCCCAATTCCATGTATATTTGAGGGAATAAAAATATGTTTAAACTATTTGCAACTGGGTAGAACCACCCAATATTCTATTGGTCTTCTATTATAACTGAGCACAAGCTATTTAACCCAAATTCCCCCACCAAATACACCTTTTAAATTATTCCTTGCTTTAAATTATTCCTTTTTAAAAAGTCATAAATATTTACCATAAGAAATAGTTTCTTTATCCTAGCAGATGAGAGCTTAAAGCAGAATGAAGACACATTCTGTTTTACTTTCAACCTGTTTCAAGTGGTCAACCATTTTCAATACTATATAGAAACAGGCTTTGGGGGAATGGGTTAAACAATTGATGACAGTGCCTAATAAAGATAATTTAAGTTCATTTTTAGCAGGACAATGATTATGATCAACAATAATTCCTTTAATCTTGAACCATATACACTGTTCCTGTATAGTAAGAAAAAGTATTTATATCAAATGACCTAAGCGTTAGTACTCAGTTGATCGACACATCTGAGAAACCAAGTGAAACAAGTGACCCAATTATCCACATCCTGTTTGTGTTCTTAATGGGCAAGATATAGCTGGAAAAGTCAATGGTCTAACCACACCAAATATGGCAAAAATATACATAACATTGTTGCGGTCAACAGTGCAAGAACTTGTACCGCTTTTCTCACGCTGCTTATCAGAAAATAAAAACAAGGATAGTATGGTTATTTCATCAACACCTGATCATCATAATCATCATCATTATGTTGAAATCTCCTAAATTTTGATTGCAGTGAAATTTGCAAATAGTTTGAATCTAGATTTGTTAACAGTCTGTTAAAAATTATTTGGACATTTTAGATGGAAATATAGAGCAATAATTGGTCAACAGGGCTCCAGCTAAGGGGGAGTACGTAATCTGAACAAATCCAACATTTTCTCACTCATCAGCACCAAATCCTATGGTGTTACTACTCATTAGAATCGTCCCTTCGAGACAATTCTAATGAGTAGTGACACCATAGGGTTTAAAGCAGAAATAAAGATTTCAGTTTTTGAAAAACTTCCCTTATAGCCCTGTAGAATTTCAGCAGACAATAATTTTGAAATAGACTTGAATTTATTCAGTGTGAACAATTTAACATAATCACCATTAAGATTTGGTTTGACCCCATTGTGACAAACTTTAAATTCTATTTCATGAAGATGGATTTCACATTTAAGACTAAGACGATTATTTGTGTTCATGATGTATATTACCATAGCTTTTTCCTGCAATACAGGATTGTTTTAATGCAGAATAAAATGTGCATAACTATTTTCTTTCCATGCAAATACATAAACATGATAAGCTCATTAATAACTGTGCAAAACCCAAAGCAGTGCCACCCAAAAAGTGTTCAGACAGTGACAATATTTGTCCCCACCCCACCCCCAGCAGGTCAATACATTTCATGCTAGTGGTTTAGACTGGACCTTTGCTATGGTATGAATGGAAGGAAATAAAATATGTTCAAGCTTATTTCCCATGTTATATGACTGTATACCACACCATATTACATGTACTGCAAATACAATACTAACCCATTGAACCCTATTGGCGAGTATGCACATTCTTCACTAACAGTACACAAAGTCTTTTTCCTATGCAAACAATGTAAACCATGATCTGAGGGCTCCTACAGGAGCCCTCTTACCAGTGTCTGCACTGTGTGTAATTTTTTCAATATATAAAACACTCATAAAATGTCAACATTTGACCAGACTTAACCCTTTCCCTCATAGAAGCGCCTTTTAGCACATTCAAATTATTCCTCCACTGTAGAAAATAGTTCCAATTTATACAGTCATGAATATGAATCATAAGAAATATTTTCTATATTCTATCAGATGGTAGCTTAAAGCAGACTGAAAGTAAAGCAGAATGCGCCTTAAGGTGCATTCTGCTTTACTTTAAACCTGCTTTAAGTACCGGTAGTCACATTTTCAAAACAAGGGCCACTATGGCCCTAAATCGCTCACCTGGTAACCATGTACCATGTACACCCTGTGACCTAGTTTTTGACCGGGCATGACTCTCATTCTAACTTGACCTCGATTTCAATGAGACGAACATTTTGTTCAAGTTTCATGAAGATTCAATGAAGTTTGTAGTCTCTAGAGTGTTAACGAGGTTTTTGGATGATTTGACCTAGTGACCTAGTTTTTGACAAGACATAAGGCACATTTAAACTTGACCTATATTTCATTGAGGCAAACCTTTTCATCAAGTTTTATGAAGATCAAATGAAATTTGTAGTCTCTAGAGTGTTAATAAGGTTTTTCGATGATTTGACCTAGTGACCTAGTTTTTGACCGGACATGACCCACATTTTTACTTGACCTAGATTTCATTGAGGCAAACATTTTGATGAAGTTTCATGAGATCCAATGAAATTTGTAGTCTCTAGAGTGTTAACAAGGTTTTTCGAAGATTTGACCTAGTGACCTAGTTATTGACCGGACATGACCCACATTCAAACTTGGCCTAGATTTCATTGAGGCAATCATATTAATGAAGTTTTATGAAGATCCAATGAAATTTGTAGCCTCTAGAGTGTTAACAAGGTTTTTCGATAATTTGACCTAGTGACCTAGTTTTTGACCGGACATGACCCACATTCAAACTTGACCTAGTTTTCATTGAGGCAATCATATTGATGAAGTTTCATGAAGATCCAATGAAATTTGTAGCCTCTAGAGTGTTAACAAGGTTTTTCGATAATTTGACCTAGTGACCTAGTTTTTGACCGGACATGACCCACATTCAAACTTGACCTAGTTTTCATTAAGGCAAACATTTTGATGAAGTTTCATGAAGATCCAATGAAATTTGTAGTCGTCTCTAGAGTGTTAACAAGGTTTTTTGAAGATTTGACCTAGTGACCTAGTTTTTGACCGGACATGACCTACATTCAAACTTGACCTAGATTTCATTGAGGCAAACATTGTGACCAAGTTTCATCAAGATCCAATGAGATTTGAACCTGCTAGAGTGTTAACGAACAATTGTGAACGGACGGACAGACTGACGACGGACATCCAGCGATCCTAAAAGCTCACCTTGGCACTACGTGCCGGGTGAGCTAACTAGAAACAGGCTATGAGGTTACTAAAGGGTTTATCTGAAACTGCAAAGGTGAATTTGGTGGTGTTTCATTCACATCAGCTAATTAAGAGTCTAATTTCCATAACCAAGTTCACATTCCATACATTATTACTATGGATTATTCTTCTCTACCATGTTTGTAATCAAGTTGTTTACTCATGAACCATTCTCAATGAAACTTGCAGACCATATGAATATTGAAAACTTCACCCACTTATAAACACCTATTATCTGATCTCTATTATTTGATAAGATAATAAGGAAAAATTATTATGTATTTATGACAGGTCCTATCAAAAAAATACTTCAGGAGCTGTCTGATCTGGATCTAAACTGTTTCTTGAAAGCGTCAATATGTGCTTATATTGCAAGAGAAAGGTTAATGCTTTCCTTGACAAAAAACATTCAGGTCAGTCTTGACCATTCAACATTGGGGCTTATATTGATTGACTGATGGTAAATTTTTGAAAGGCTGAACAAACATTTGGGACAGTCTTAATATAAGGAATAGAGAGCAAAATTTGGGACAGCATCATGAATAATAATGCTTGAAGTTTCATGTAAAATTCTGTTCTTTAATAGAAGTTGAAAACGCTATATATTTGATGCATTACAATGAATGAAGATAAACTGCAACAGATCACCTTGATCATGTAGCTTTTTATCATTGAGAATAGCTCAATGGTTCATTAACCATTTTCCCCACCAACATATTAGTTGAGTTTGTTAGCAAACATTCATGAGATGGGGGATAGCTTACCCATACCACCTTAAGGGAAAATAACAATACATGTAGCTCCAGATAAAATTATGGTGGGTATTCTAACTTCTAAAATCTTTATCTCTCCACAAAATACTATGATGTGACTACTCATTTGAATCGTCTCGAAGAGACGATTCTAATGAGTATAGTCACATAATAGGATTTGTAGTCAAATTTTTAAAGCAAAATATACGAAATCTAAATTTATACTGTCATAGGGTCTCACTGTAGTTCAACTTATGAAGAATTTTAAAAAGAATTCTTATAAGAAATCTAAAATTGTCGCGCCTTATCTGGAGCCCTGATTG
This sequence comes from Gari tellinella, assembly GCA_922989275.2. NCBI lineage: Eukaryota > Metazoa > Mollusca > Bivalvia > Cardiida > Psammobiidae > Gari > Gari tellinella. The sequence goes on along the minus strand of OV277869.1, from coordinate 23,913,270 downwards.
GTAACTATAGCAACCAAGTGTTATAACTTACATTAATGTTAACAGATTGTGAGAAGGGCTGTGAGTGTTGGGATTCAGGGGTTGACCCTCGCCGCAATGCCTGCTCCTCTACTGGCTACAAATAGGGGATACAGAGAAACAAGCTAAATATACATCGTACAAAATGATATAAAATACTGGCAGTAAAATCTATGTTCAGCAGCGATTAATTGAGCTCATGGATACATCTTTTTATGTCTTTTAATTGATTTCTTTACTAGAGAAAATAGTTCAACTTTATACAGTCATGAATATGCACCGTAAAAAATATTTTCTATATCCTAGCAGGTATGGTAGCTTAATTTAGCGGGCTGAAAGTAAAGTAGAATGTGCCTTAATCAAGGCACATTCTACTTTACTTTCAACCTGCTTTATGTGGTCACCTGTTTTCAAAACATGAAACACTGGCTATGGGGTAAAGGGTTAATACTAGACAAGTATCAGCTCAAGGGTTTCTGTTTTAAATCTTCAATCGCTAATTAATAGCGTATGATATTTGAAAACAGTGTAGACCCAAATCAGACAGAATCTGGTTAACACTTATCCCAATGAATATTCATAATAGAAAACTACATGTATACCCACTATGAAAGTCTTCCATTTAAACTTTAACATTGGCTAAGAAAATAAGGAATATACGAGAAAGCAGACAACTCCCTCAGGTGCTAAAAGCAAGAGAAGGTTTAATTATTGTGTCCTGCATTAACCCATAGCCCGCCAAATAAATTGTCGTCTGCTATATTTCTCGTCTGCTTCAAGTTTCAAAGTGCTTCAAAGTTGCTAAAAATTGCTGAAAATGTTGTCAGAGTGTCAAACAGCTTGGATCCGGGTGAGACGCCGAGTTACTCGGCGTCTCATCCGGATCCAAGCTGTTTGCATATGGAGCTATAGTCGTGAGTGGCAGGCTAAGGGTTAAGCTACCGCCTTTCTTGAAAGACTGCAAACTAGTGCCATTTGATTGGCTGCTGAACATAGATCTTTACTGCATAGCTGTGCTCAAATGTGGTCTGTTTAACGATAAGGCTACAATAATTCAGGAAAACTAGCCAAGTTTCCTTGGTTACAAAATTAGCTTCCCCGGTTACTACTATTCTACAGTTATTTCACGGCTCAAGATAAGGGGAGTATTTCAAAATGTAAAATCTGCATGTCTGTACCAAATCCTATGGTGTGACTCCTCATAAGAATCATCTCGAAGAGACAATTCTAACAAAGAGTCACATCTTAGGGTTTATAAAAGAGTTACAAGACATGACAGAATAATGTTGGAAAACTTGAGTTTACTCTCTCTTATCTGGAGCCCTGTAAAAATAATAATGTCATAATTATACAATGTAACCTCTGAAAGCTGGATGCCTAAAGACAAAGAAGTCTCATGAACAATGAAATAATTTCTAGGGTACATTTAACCCATTACCCCATAGACTGATTCTAGTTTTGAAACCAGGTGACCACTTTCAGCAGGTTGAAAGTAAAGCAGAATGTGCCTTTAGGCACATTCTGCTTTACTTTCAGCCTCCTATACGCTACCATCGATCACAAGAATATAGAAAATATTTCTTATCATACATATTCATAACTGTATAAATTGGAAATATTTTCTTTAGTGAATGAATAAATTAAAGGCGTAAAAGAGCGTATTTATGGGGTAATGGGTTAAACAGTAACTGCTGTTCTGTTGCAAAACCAACTTACAGAGGTTTCACTGCATGGGTACTTGTTGAGTACTATAGTGATTATATAGTGATTATCTTCTACTAATTAATGCAAACCGACATAACACTACATGTAATTAACTGGCAAACTTGCAAACAGTCTTGATCCTGATCAGACACTGAGTATCTTGTCATATGGTCTGAATCCAAACTGTGTAACACTGGTTATCATATTTCTGCTGTCAAACGACATAAAAATCTTAACCCTTCTCCTACTGAATATTCATATTATAATTAAATGAGGGTTCCAGATAAAAGGGAGTAAACTTAACACATCCATCATTATCTCAATCATTTCAGCACCAATCACATGGTATAACAACTCATTAGAACCGTCTCAAAGAGACAGTTCTAATGAGTATATACACCATAGGGTTTAATGCAGAATTTTTTTTTTTAGTTTTTTAAATACTCTCCTTATCTGGAGTCCTGATTAAACTCATAATAAATATGATCTCTAATCTGAATTATCACATTGACTTATCAAATAAGGAACATTTTTCCTACAAAAGGGAGCAGATTCATGTAGAACAGATCCTATATGAAAACAGTGTAGAACCAGATCATACAGTTCCAGTTGTCAAAATGTATCAAATATACGCTACAAGCAAGAGAAGGGTTGATTTGAAAATTTGTACAGATGGTTCAATGGCAGATCATACTTAGCTATAACAACATTGCAAAAACTTTGACTTGTTAAATGAACCCTTTAAGTTGAAACAAACAAAAAATGTCTAGCTCTATCGAAGTAAAAAACTGACTTTAATGCCAGAACTTTGTCCATTGCTAACTCTTATCCTGCATATATGGTTACATAGATGATATTTGTAAACAGTTAAGATCCAGATCAGATGCCTATAAGGATCCACACTATTTGACACTTATTCTTAAAGGTAAAATTTCATATTTCAAAGACTAAGGAATTGAAAATTATAATAAATGAAGACAAAATCTTTAAAGCAACTGAACTAGTAGCAGGATAAGGGTTAAAGTAAATAATAATTAAAGAAGCTCAGAAATGCACAAATCAATGCAGACAGGTGATTCAGGCAAGGAAAGGTTGTTCATATATTAAATAGCTATAAGGACCACTCAAATAAAGACTCATTCATTTTTTGGGTGCTTATTGTGGCAATTTAAAGCAAGATAAAAGTAAAGCAGAAACTCAGCTATGAGGGAGTATGTAATTAACGAACAGATCAAACATTTTCTCACTCATTTTACACCAAATCCTATGGTGTCACTACTCATTAGAATTGTCTTGAAGAGACTATTCTAATGAGTAGTAACATCATAGGGTTTAATGCAGAAATCAAGATTTTATTTTTCTAAATACTCCTCTTATCATGTTCTCTGAGGAACTTTCTGCTTTACTTTTATTTTGCATTTAGCAACAGCCTACATTTAACACCTGCAAAAACTCTAAGCTTTATAAAGAGTGGCCTTCAAAGTGAGACTTTTAAACTTCGTGCTAGAGTACAATTGGTCCATTCAAGAGAGGAAGATGCCATTGAATTTGATGTTAGTGCATTTTCAATTAATATTCAATAATTATCTTATTAACAGGTGCACATTAACATTTGACATAAACATCTATGGTTACTATAGCTGTTAACACTAGATTTGTACCCGCTACAATAGTATACCATTACACTGTGTTAAGTTGCCACGTAAAAGAAAATTAAAAAAAAGTTCTATGGAAAGATTGCAGCTTCAAATAACAGGATAAATGGAATACAGAATCTCATATAAGAGCTGTCCCCATTTATTTTATCCTGCATTAAGCAGTCGCCTGTATTTAGAGATTGCAATGCCTCTCATTTGAATGGCTGCATGAACACAGATTTACCTGTATTTAAAGTCACATTACTTAGCAAATATTAATATTATATATAAGCTTCTTTAGTATGTTATAAGCTAAACAGTTTTGGTATAGGAACATTAGTTACGTACAGTAAGAATTGTAAAATTTAGTCACCATTTAAAGCATAATCACATTTTGACAAGTTTATATATTTAGGTTACAGCCCAATAAAGGACTGAAGTAATGCAGGGAGCTCCTTAAGGAACTTTCTGCATTACTTTGTTCTATATTAAGCCTCAAACATTATTATTTAGTGGTCACTTAACCTGTTACTCCCTTTCCTATTTCTAATGTTGAAGACAGGTGACCACTTCAAGCAGGTTGAAAGTAAAACAGAATGTACCTGAAGTGAATTTTGTTTTATTTTCAGCCTACATTAAGCTACCATCTGTTAAAATATATAACATATTTCTTATGATATATAAAATTATTAATGACTGTATGAATAGTAACAGTTTTCTAGAGTGAAGGAATAAAAATTATACGTAAAATTGTAAATCTATGCAGGGTTCCAGATAAGGGGGAAGTAATCCTAACAAATCCAACATTTTCTTACTCATACTGCACCAAATCCTATGGTTTAACTTGAAGAGACGATTCTAATGAGTTGTGACAGCATAGGGTTTAATGTTTAAATAAAGATTTTAGTTTTTGAAATACTCCCCTTATCTGGATCCCTGATCTATGGAGTATAGGGTTAACACACGTTTTACTGTATAATTATTAAATTAAAGCTACAGGTAATTAAATATACTTTTATTTAGCATTGAAATATTAAATGAGCACTCACATAATTGAAGACCTACAACAATTATGATGTAACAATTATTTTAAACGTCATTAAAATGTATGTTAGACTTGCTGCACATACAATACAATAACATACAGTCGAACTTCGATATCTCAAACTCGGTTAAGTCCAACATACCCGTATTTCAAAGTTAAAACGTGGCTATAAGCCACGTTTAAACTTCGAAATCTGGGTATGGTCGACTGAACTGAGCATGAGATAATGCAGTTCATGTGTCGAGCAATGGGATAGTTCTAGTTAAGTGAGTTAGAGATATCGAAGTTCATCTGTAGATATATCTGACTAAATAAGGAAGTGTTTGGGGTGAGTGGAATGACGTACAGGGCTGCCATTTCTCCGGATTTTTCTGTTTAACCTAGCAGATAGTAGCTTAAAGCAGGTTGAAAGTAAAGCAGAAAGCCCCTTAAGGGGCCTTCTGCTTTACTATCAACCTGCTTTAAGTAATCACGGTTGAAAAATAGAAAATTTGGCTTTCTTGGAATTTTTCAAGATCAACTTATGGCAGCCCTGGAATAAAGTACTTTTATTTTTCTGGAACAGAATAAAACAAACCTGGGTATCTCAAATCCACTTAAATTGAACCTACTTGTATTTTTACAATTTCCTTATTTCCTTATTTGAACTTCCTTACTTCAAAAATATGCATATTTCAAAGTTCAAACGTGGCTTATATGAATATGTTGATTTAACTCTTTCAACACAATGGACCTGTTTAATATATAAAGTACTCAATACATTTGCACACAGGGTATACCCAGATCTGATCTGTGTCTACAGTGTTGTAAATAATCAGTCTTAGAATATTATACAATACAGTTCCAAAATTTATGAACCCTCAGGTCTGACACCTTGCTTACAATGCACACACTCAAAATAAATCTGTGTATATATCATTTGCCAAATTCTAAGGTCATTTTCCCTATCAAATGTTTCATATTAATATTTTCTTTTTACAATACATGTACATTCTTTATTAATCAAATTCATCAAAGCCTTAGAAATTAATCAATTAGCTAAATAACATCCTAAATAATCAATACTATGTAAAATATCACCCTGATCATGGATAATAACCATCATTTATCCAAAATAACTTACCCAGTAGCCATGGGTATTAATCAATATGTAAAATATCACCCTGGTCATGGATAATAACCATTAATTTATCCAAAATAATTTACCCTAGCCATGGGTATTAATAAATATGTAAAATATCACCCTTATCATGGATAATAACCATCATTTATCCAAAATAACTTGGGTCCTGGGTATGACTTTAAACTGCATCCGGTTGTGGCACTCATTCATTGAGTGGTGGGGACTTGGAGGCTCCCCTTTCACCACAGCTGCCTCTGGGTTTTCCCTTAATAAGGGTAAGCCCGGGCTCCTCTGTCTAACAGAGGAATATGCCCCCCTCCTCAGGGTTATAGAGCTGCCTTTAACCTGGAAGGCAGGACTGCCGTGGCAGGCACCAATAGACCGGTTGTACTGGCACAGTAGTTAATGTGGCTCGGCGGAGGATCCACTGTATGGAGGACAACGGCGAGGCACCCAGCCCGAGTGCGGGAACGGCGGTTCTTTCTCGGACACCGCATAGTGCTGAGTTGGGGCGACAGCTAGGACAGGCGGTCCCACAAAACCTACGTCACCACAATATGGCTAGTCTACAACCAGAATCTACGTTAGGCGGTGCCGGCGGTCATCAGAGACAGGCCGGTAGTGTCTCGGGCTTGGCTGACTCTCGGGTGCGGGAGGCAGGGTCCGGCCATCATGGCAAATCATGTAAGCACCCAACCAAGTTCAGGGTTGCCACTTGGAATGTGGGCTCCCTGAAGAGGAGAGGTAGTGAGACAGTTGAGACATTATCCCGAAGACGTGTGGATCTATGTGGCTTGCAAGAGCACAGATGGGCAGGCAGCCTTTCAGCCAACCAAACACGCCTTATCAGAGGAAAGGACACTATATATAAGTTCTTTTGGAGTGGCAATGAGAGAGGTCAGGGAGGAGCTGGGGTCCTGTTGGCAGAAAAGTGGATTGAGAAAGTCTTCAACGTCCAACGTATCTCCGACAGAATCATCCTAGTTAGACTTGTCATTGGCAAGGCTGTATACACCTTTCTTTCTGTTTATGCGCCACAGTCCGGACTTTCTGAGGCTGAGAAAGAGCACTTCTATGACCAGCTTCAGAGCGTGGTAGCCAAAGTCCCAGCCTCAGAGATTCTTGTCCCTTTAGGGGACTGGAATGGTCATGTTGGCTCTGAGTGCTGCGGTTATGAAGATGTCCACGGTGGTCGGGGCTTTGGTGTTCGAAACGCTGAAGGAGAAAGAGTATTGGAATTTGCCTTGGCCAATGACTTGGTAGTAGGCAACACCTGGTTTGTGAAGAGAGAGAGCCATCTTGTAACTTACTGTTCAAGCAACCACAGGACGCAGATTGACTACATCCTCTACCGTAAGAGATTCCGTAGTGCAGTCACCGATGTGAAAGTCATCCCAATGGAGGAGTGTGTCCAACAGCACAATCTTGTTGTTTGTGATTTCACAATCCGCATTCCCAAAGCAAAGAAACGTAAATTCATCCCTCGTATCCGCACCTGGAAGCTGAGGGACCAGACTGTGGCAAAGAAGTTTCATGATACTTTCACTGACAAGGTTACCGCTGCTGCTAGTGTCAACTCTGCTGGTACTGTTGAAGATCATGCCCGTACGAAAAATCCAGGCGGAATCCGCCCGGAAATGAGGCGGAATTGGGGCGGAAATGGCCGATTCCGGGCGGACTTGGGGCGGAAACCTAAATTCCGCCTCAAGTCAGTCAGTTTTACGGGCGGAATTTTGAGAAGATTCCGGGCGGAATTTAAAATCCAGGCGGAATTTTGTACTTTGACATTTTTCAGAGGCGGAATTTCTCACTTAGACTAGCATCTCGAGGCGGAAAATGAGAAAACATTGGAAATTGAGGCGGAATTTTTTACTTAGACTATTTCAATAAGGCGGAATTTCGGACTTAGTTAAAATTCTGCCTGAATGAGGCGGAATTTCATACTTAGACTATTGCAACAAGGCGGAATTTTGGACTGTGAATTTTGAAAAAATGTTTAAGTCCAAAACGTGAAAAAAGTTTTAAAAAATTGTATCTTTTTAATTATTTAATAAAATCAGGGTGTTCATGGATTCAAAATTATCGCCATAAAACAAAGAAGTCATATATGTACAAATGAGGAAGGTCTTTTGGTCAAATATAACAAAGGGGAATAACTCCGAAAATATTAATGTCTAGTCAGAGTTATGGACCCTGCACTTAATCTCTCCAAGCTAGCTATTTCCATATATGAAATTTTATTCCACTAGCATCAGTTAAACTGGAGTAAATATCTTAAAAAAAAACAAGGGCCACTATGGCCCTAAATCGCTCACCTGGTTACCATGTAACCATGTACACCGTGTGACCTAGTTTTTGACCGGGCATGACCCTCATTCCAACTTGACCTCGATTTCAATGTGACAAACATTTTGTTCAAGTTTCATGAAGATTCAATGAATTTTGTAGTCTCTATAGAGTGTTAACAAGGTTTTTCGATGATTTGACCTAGTGACCTAGTTTTTGACCGGACATGACCCACATTCAAACTTGGCCTAGATTTCATTGAGGCAATCATATTGATGAAGTTTCATGAAGATCAAATGAAATTTGTAGCCTCTAGAGTGTTAACAAGGTTTTTCGCTAATTTGACCTTGTGACCTAGTTTTTGACCATGCATGACCCACATTCGAACTTGACCTAGATTTCATTGAGGCAAACATTTTGATGAAGTTTCATGAAGATCCAATGAAATTTGTAGTCTCTAGAGTGCTAACAAGGTTTTTCGAAGATTTGACCTAGTGACCTAGATTTTGACCGGACATGACCCACATTCGAACTTGGCTTAGATTTCATTAGGCCAATCATATTGATGAAGTTTCATGAAGATCCAATGAAATGTGTAGCCTCTAGAGTGTTAACAAGGTTTTTCGATAATTTGACCTAGTGACCTAGTTTTTGACCGGACATGACCCACATTCGAACTTGACCTAGATTTCATTGAGGCAAACATTGTGACCAAGTTTCATCAAGATCCAATGAGATCTGAACCTGGTAGAGTGTTAACGAACAATTGTGGACGGACGGACGGACATCCAGCGATCCTAAAAGCTCACCTTGGCACTACGTGCCAGGTGAGCTAATAAAGACAATAACCCTCCCCCTCTCTCTCTCTCTCTCTCGGAATCAGTTGTGTGAATTTACTTTCAATTCAGAACTGCAGTTTCATTTAGGCAAGATTTTTAAAGTTGTTTCAATTGGTTGCCATGGCAACCACAGTTTCAACTGATAGACCTATATTTGAAGAAATCTGATACAGATTCACCCATTTATATGAAATTATTTTTAAATTGAGTCAGTGGTTTCAAAAAAGAAGAATTTTAAAGTTTCCACTATATTATAGCCAAATAAAGGAAATACGAGTGCCCCACCCACTGCTGTTGTTTTTTTTATCTTGGAAAATTATTTTAAGAAATAGCCATTTAACTTTAAGGAAAGAACAATTTTAAATTCTCTTCAACGTTTTCCGTAGTTTTCATATGCGCATAATATTATTTCAGAGATAATTCACGATTATTCTCTGTTTCTAGCAGAAAGAATAACACATTATTTACGTGAAAGGCCGAAACTCTATGGGGTCGAAGTTTCTCCGTGTGCTCCGTTCCGCGCATGCGCTAGCTGTTGGTCTCGAAATTTGAAATGAAGAGCCATAATTTGTAACGACGATACATGAATGTCCCTGTGTTTTTACCAAGAAATCACACCTTGTATGGCTCATACACGCTGTCGCGGACAATGCGTGTTGTGATTAAAGGTAAATTGTGTATTTAAACTTGTATGTTCGTGTATAAATTAATTCAGATGTTATCGCACGCTGTCTGGGTGTTTGTTTTTGTCAGTTGATCCTACTAGGGTATTGTAAGATTTAATGCAGATATATTTGCATGTATTTAGATTTGTTTCAGTAGATAGGCGTTCAAGTCGAAGCTGCAAATATTTATTTACCTAATCCATCATTTGAAATGCAATTGATAGGCAGATTCAGGTGAATACAATCTCCTATGCTGAAAACGTAGCGGTTCAATTCGTCCCAAGTCAAATCGTAACTGGTTTAATTCGGCCTACACACTATAGAATAGTGATTGCAGTGTATAGTTAGATACAGAAAATCGTTTCAACATTTTGTAATTAAGTTGTCCCGTATTTGATTGTTTTTCTTAGATTTAAATACATTCTTTTAGTTTAAACAAGTTAATTAGAGTTTAATGTGTGGTAAACAAGTTATTTAGATGTGATTTTATCTATCTTCTCACAACTCAAATTTAGATCTAGATACACTTTAATTTTATCAAAGCATATGTCTCTATTTCAGATTCCATGAGTCAACCAATAGAATAGTTACAACACTGTTGAAACATCTTATTTAAAGATCCATGGACCAGAGATATTGAGGTGGCTTAACAGCTGTAACCATTTCACAAGGTAAAGACTGCCGAAATATTAAACAAGAGTACTTCTATTTTAGATGATCAACACTGACACGGTCTGTGTACGTAGCTCAGTGGTAGAGCATCCCGTTCTAGTGCAGGAGGTTGCGGGTTCAATCCCAGGCCGGGGCAAACCAAAGACTTAAAAATTAGTAGTTTTTAATGACTTCCCTCCTCGCTCAGGGTTTTGGGTTACATGTAGCATATAGTAACAACTGGTTTCGTCGGTGTCACGATAAAGTGACCGGCCGGTAGTGTTGGGTCAAAATCAAATGGAAAAGTCAACGGTCTATTGTGATCGCCCTGTGTCCGTCGTCCGTCCGTCGTCAAACTTTTTCTTCAAAGATCTTTTTCTTGGAAACCACTGTGCCAATTTCATCAAAACTTCATAGGATTGTTCCTTGTAAGGTACTCTCTCAGATTTCTTCAAATATAGGTCATCCAATTGAAATTGTGGTTGCCATGGCAACCAATTGAAAACACTTTAAAAATCTTCTCGTCAAAAACTACAGGTCCGAATTGTAAATAATTTTACCCAAATGTGCCATTGGTGACCCTCTATCAGATTTCTTAAAATAATTTTCCTATCTTAAAAAACATGGCCGCTAGTGGGTGGGGCAGATTTTCCTTATATTGATATATAGTGAAAACTTTAAAAATCTTCTTTTCAAAAACTACTGGTCCGATTTGTCAGTAATTTTATGCAAATGAACCATGGGTGACCCTCTTCCAGATTTCTTAAAATTATTTTGATATCTAAAAAAACATGGCCTCCAGTGGGTGGGGCATCATTTTCCTTATGTTACTGTATAGTAAAAACTTTAAAAATCTTCTCCTCTGAAACTACTGGTGCAAATTCAAAATAATTTTACACAAATGGTCAATTGATGACCCTCTACCAGATTTCTAAAAAATATTTTGTTATCTTAAAAAAAACATGGCTGCCAGTGGGTGGGGCACGTTTTCCTTATGTTACTGTATAGTAAAACTTCTCTGAAACTACTGTTGCAAATTCAAAATAATTTTACAAAAATGGTAAATTGATGACCCTCTACCAGATTTCTTAAAATCATTTTGTTATCTTAAAAAGCATGGCCGCCAGTTGGTGGGGCAAGTTTTCCTTATATTTCTGTATAGAAAAACTTTCAAAAACAATTTCTCTGAAACTATTGGTCTGATTTAAGAATAATTTTACACAAATAATGATTCATGGGTGACCCTTTGCCAGTTTTCTACAAATAATCGTACTAGCTCAAACAACATGGCCACCAGTGGGTGGGGTGAAAAAGTAATAATTACTGGTCCATTTACATGACCGTAATCATGGGTACCAGGTGAGCGATTTAGGGCCGCATGGGGCTCTTGTTTTATGAAAAAGGCGTGTGAATCGATCAGCTTTTTTGTGATAAAGACGTGAAACGTCGAAAGATGAAGTTAATAACCGAGTCTGCTGAGAAGATACTGTTATAATGTCGACAACGTGCGAGAAACGCATGTTACGCGTTTTTCGTAGTTAGAGAGTCGATTTCCGTGTTTGATGTTTCGGACCATGTCTATTTTGTAACTATCCGAATTCAAAGTCGCCAAAAAAATATTTGACACATTGATTCTTTATATATTATTTATTTAATCACTACTGAACACAATTTCTTTAGTGTGTTTTTTTAACACTAATACACTAGAATTCCACATTGTTTTGGCAATTTTGAATCTATGATATATATATATAATGAAAATTCAAATGAGTATTCCCCCCACCATTCCCTCAGAGTTACGAGAGTACCCATTAAAATACTTATTGAATTTGCAAAGTACTCTATTGTAAAATAGTTCTTTGAGGTGCAAAAACTCACAACTTTTTCACTTCAAGGACATCTCTGAAAGAACATTGAATTTGAATTAAAATTCCATGGACCCGTCCCTACTGTGAGTATAATTCTGGTTACTAATTAATTCATCACTAATTTAGATAAATTTTATTTTTCAGAAACTATGTAAATGATGGAGTCAGGACAGAAAATGAAGGGAAAAACCCATGATGTTGTTGAACTTTAATGTTGGATGGTTGTCTTGTGTGGTACAACACAGTCAGTGATGCTTTACAGCGGCGTGAGCCAGTCATCCATGATAATTAATATGTGACCAAATCATCAAATGGTAAGGATTAGAACTCCAGATCAAAGCGTACCATTTTTTATCGAAGCGCACCACATATACTAGATATATCACGAAAATATTCAATTGTGTATTAGGTGTATTTGATGTTTGAATGATTTCAATAATATGACAAGCTTCCTAAAATAACAAGGTTAGCAGATTTAACAGGGGTCGTTTGTGATTTTGATATTGTTGCTGATAATTTTCCGTAGTGGTGCGAAAAACTTCATTTTGACAATCTAAAACCTCTTTTATCGCCGCGACATTCGATGGTTTGCAGCTTCATTTTGTTTTCGTCGGAGTCTTACTGGGCGCTCATTGTTTTATGAATGATGCCGATAACCAGAAGCTAAAATAAATCACGCGGAACGCCTCCTGTTTTATCGTTGGGGTGCACCAAACTGCAATTAGTTAATTTTGTCACTAAGTTTTCGCGAATTTAATATACTGGCGTATCTGTCAAATGCAGCGTAAAAGTTAACTTTTATTTAACGCAATCTAAACAAAATTAAAAGATTGAACAGGAAGTTCGGTTTTAATCCGATTTAATGATGAAACAAGTAGCTTACTGAAGTTAATGATTTAAGATTTAGGACCCCTAATAAGATCAGACCACAATTGGTAGTCTAATTTCTATGTCCATCAGCCATTCTTGTCAACTGCCAAAGTGTTTCGAACCATGCATGTTTCAGCACAGTTCAAAACAGGTCGGCAGTTGATGAGAATGGCCGATCGCTCTCTGTAGAGTTCCAATATTGACCGAATTTGGCACGATCTCATTAGGGGTACTCAACCTTAAGATCCATTTTAAAATTAATTCAGACTCAATTTTTTTGTAATAAATATTTGAAGTCATATTTTAAATTTAGTGTCTCCTGATTGTCTTTTAGATTATGTCAACACTTGATGTGGGAAAATATTGGCCAAGTTTTTACCAACAAGGCAGTGAATGAATGATGCCCAGTGACATGGAGATCATCTTATGCTAGGAAACAAGTTGCAACTAAAACCTTAGACATTTGATATGGATGTGTCATTAGAACTAGACTTATCCTGATCCTAGAATGGATTTGTTTAGGTAATTCTGTAGGCCAAATTGAACATTACCTGTGCCATATTTTTTTAACTCTTTCCCTCATAGAAGCACCTTTTAGTGCATCTAGTTTATTCCTCCGCTGAAGACAATAGTTCCAATTTATAGTCATGAATATGTATCATAAGGAATATTTTCTATATTCAAGCAGGTGGTAGCTTAAAGCAGGCTGAAAGTGAAGCAGAATGCACCTTAAGGTGCATTCTGATTTACTTTCAACCTGCTTTAAGTATAGTCACCTATTTTCAAAAAGGGTAAACTCTATCAACACAATTGACCTGTTTAAAATATACTAGTTATATAATTTGCAAACAGTGTAAACCCATTTCAGAGGGCTATTCTGATCAGGGTCTACACTGTTTGTTTGTGTAGAGCAGTATTTATAAACTACCCAGAATTCCAAGTAGACATTGGTTCATATTTTTGTAACTAAAAGGATCTACAAGAGAACCTAATAACACACAAGAGTTACTTAGTGTTGAAAGAGTTAAACGAGCTAAAGTGTTTATGTCAAAGATAGAAATTTTCTGTTTGATAATCTGTAACCAATCAAATTTATATGAGGTTTTTAATAAGAAAATAGAATTCAAAGACAATGACTTGATAAATATCTCTGTAAATAATAAGTGTAAAATATTTGATTATACAATTGTACATTAGTTAAGACAGATTAAATATTTCCCTCATAGACACTTTTTTATGGCATTAACAAACTGAGAAGACCCAGATTTGACTGTTCCTGATCTGTGTTTGCTCTGTTTGTTTATCAAATTTTGCAGGTGTTATCCTGCTCTTTTTACTTGGATAAGAAATTCCCATTCCAAGTTCAAACTATGTATATTTCTGTCAAGTACTAATTTGATTATAATTGGAGCATGACATTTTAACCATTATTCCATAGTTTGTTTCAACTTTTGAAGACAAGTGACCACTTAAAGCAGGTTGAAAGTAAAGTAGAATGCACTTTAAGACACATTCTGCTTTAGTTAATTTCAACCTGCTTTAAGCTACCATCTGCTAGGATATAGGAAAAACAGAACTTTGGGGTCATAAGTTAAAGATGTATTTATGGGGTTATGTAGGTTAAAGCAGGTTGAAAGTAAAGCAGAATGCACTGTAAGGTGCATTGTTTTGATTTCAGGCTACCATCTGCTAGGATAAAGAAAATATTTCTTATGAAGCACATTCATGTCTGTATAAACTATTTTCTTCAGCAGACTAATACATTAAAGGTGTAAAAAGGCATATTTTTTATGGTTGAATGGGTTAAAGAAATAGTGCTGTTGGGGAACGATATCAGGTTTGTTCTTCCAAGGAGATATTTTATCATACGAGACACATTATAAGACATTTGGTTTCTAGGACAGCATCAAGGTGTGTGATTATGTAAGTTAAATTGATTAATATGTTACTTTTTCAATTAAAAAGTTTAATGATATGCACTTTTTTGGTTGTTTATCTATTTTCAGTAGCTCTTGGAGTTTCTTTTTCGCAATCCTTGATGGAAGTTGTGATGGGCATGCCTAATTTGACTGCAAAATTAAAAGAGGATGTTCTGAAGTCAAATTCTACCCAAAATAGATTTTGCAAAGCTTCTACCCTGAATATTCCCCTTCCTTTATTTACTTATTCTGCATCAAAATTTCAGCCCCAAAGAAAATTCCGCTTCATTTGCATATCCTAATTCCGCCTGAAGATTTTCCGCCTCATTTACATATTTCGCCCCAAATTCCGCCCCGTTTCCGCCTGGAATCCGCCCGGAATATATTCCGCCTCATTTGCATATCCTAATTCCGCCTGGAAGATTTTCCGCCTCATTTACATATTCCGCCCCGTTTCCGCCCGGAATTTTTTCCGCCTGAAATTTTTTTCGTCCGTAAAATGTGCCTCATTTACATATTCCGCCCCGAATTCCGCCCCGTTTCCGCCTGGAATCCGCCCGGAATTTATTCTTTATTTCATATAAGTGGAAACAGGCGGAAATGCAGGCGGAATAGGATGTGAGATTCCGCCCCAATTCCGGGCGGAACATTTCGTACAGGTGAGTGGGCCAGGATAAAGAACCCACTACTTGAATCAGCCACTGAAGTATGCGGCCTCTCTAAAAACCACCAGTGGAAGAAGGAAACCTGGTGGTGGGATGAACATGTTGAAGGTGCGGTGAAGTTGAAGCGAACATGCTTCAAATCCTACAAAGCCTTGACTAAAGCCGGCCGAACCAGCGAGGCAAAGGATGCCAAAGTGGCCTACGATGAGGCTAAACGCTTAGCAAAGCATGCTGTCTGGAAAGCTAAGTCTGAGGCAGAGAAGGAAAAGTTCGCTGACATCTCCCCCAACGATGGAAGCATCTTCAAGCTAGCCAAACAAATGGACAGGACAAACCAGGATGTTGTCGGGGAGAAGTGTGTGAAGAACGATGCGGGTGAATTGTCGCTCAGTGACGAGGATAAGATGACGGCCTGGGTTGAACACTATGCAAGACTACTCAACGTAGAGTTTGAGTGGCCCAGTGATCTACTACCAGTGGTCGCTCCTGTGGAAGGCCCTCCCCCACCAATCACCTTGGATTTGATGCGCAAGGCTCTCGGCAAGATGAAATGTGGAAAAGCCGCTGGCCCTTCAGGAGTCATTGCCGAGATGATGAAAGCAGCTGGGGAGGAGGGGATCGAGATGTTAAGACAGCTGGCTGAGACAGTCTTCAGCAATGGAGTGATACCCAAGGACTGGGAGGAGAGTTATATCCTGAACCTCTACAAGGGCAAAGGGGAGGCTCTCGACAGAGGGAACTACCGTGGGCTCAAACTCACAGACCAGACGATGAAGTTACTGGAGCGGGTATTGGACACCTTTGTGCGTGAGATGGTCGACATTGACTCAATGCAGTTTGGCTTTGTTCCTGGAAGAGGCACTACCGATGCAATCTTCATCATACGCCAGCTTCAGGAGAAGTATATCGCCGCAAACAAGCCACTGTATTTAGCCTTTGTCGACCTGGAGAAGGCTTTTGATAGAGTGCCCAGGAAAGTCATCTGGTGGGCTTTGAGGAGTCTTGGAGTTGAGGAATGGGCTGTGCGTGCCATCCAGGGAATGTACACAGACACTAGGAGCCGTGTACGTGTGAATAGGCAGTACAGCGAGGAGTTTGGAGTTGGAGTTGGTGTGCATCAGGGATCTGTCCTCAGCCCCCTGCTTTTCATCCTAGTGCTGGAAGCTCTGTCCCGCGAGTTTCGCACCGGTGTCCCATGGGAACTTCTGTACGCAGATGACCTTGCTGTGATGGCCGACTCGCTGGAGGAGTGTGTAGCAAAACTAAAGGCGTGGAAGGACGGGATGGAATGTAGGGGACTGAGAGTCAACATGAAGAAGACCAAGCTCATGATCTCTGGTCCTGGACTGAATCTTCTTCGAGACTCGGGGGCATTTCCCTGTGCAGTGTGTAGAGGTGGAGTTGGAGTCAACTCGATTGAGTGTTCCCAGTGCAAAATGTGGTTGCACAAGAAGTGCAGTGGCATCAAAGGAAGGCTCACCATCAGTCCGGACTATGTATGTCCAAGATGCCGTGACCAGGCTCGGCCGATTGATGGAAGACCAGTCACCCAGGTAGTTATTGATGGAACTCAACTTGATGTCGATGCAAGCTTCTGCTACCTGGGCGACATGCTATGTGCTGGAGGAGGCTGCGAGCTTGCCATCATCACCCGATGCTGCACTGCTTGGGGGAAGTTTAAGAAGCTCCTGCCAATTCTTACGTCCAAGCATGTCTCTCATAAGACCCGTGGTAACGTGTACAAGGCTTGTGTCCGCTCCGCCATGCTACATGGAAGTGAAACCTGGGCACCCTCTGCCCCGGACCTACAGCGGCTCCGTAGGAACGACAGGTCTATGATACGCTGGATCTGTGGCGTTAAACCCAATGATGAGGTCCACATAGATACACTCCACACAAGATTGGGGATACAGGAAGTGACAGCAGCTCTGAGAACCAAGCGTCTTAGATGGTATGGACATGTCGCTCGTGCCTCTTCATGCACCAACTCAGTCATGAGTATGGCCATTCCAGGCTCCAGAGGTAGAGGGAGACCAAGAAAGTCTTGGTCAGACTGTGTAAGGGCTGACCTGAACATCTGCAGCCTTGCAGGCATAGATCCACAGGATAGAGAAGCGTGGAGACGGGGTGTTAGACACTCTAGCCACCTGCTGCCTACCCCAGTTTCTGGGACACCCGCAGCAGTTGAAAAATAAACTCAGGATCAAGTCAAGTCAAGTCAAGTCAACTTACCCTAGCCATGGGTATTAATCAATATGTAAAATATCACCCTGGTCATGGATAATAACCATTAATTTATCCAAAATAACGTACCCTAGCCATGGGTATTAATAAATATGTAAAATATCACCCTGGTCACTGCTAGTAATTTGTATATAACCAATATTCAAAATAACTTATCCTAGCCATGGGTATTACTCAATATGTAAAAGAACAACCAAGTCATGGATATGTATCATAATCCAAAATAGCTTATTCTAGCCATGGGTATTAATCGATATCTAAAATGACACCCTGGTTATAATAATTAATCAATATGTAAAATATTACACCCTGGTCATTAATATTGATATACAAATAATTACCTTTTCCTAGCCATAGATATTACAGGTAATCAATAAACAAAGCATCCTTTCCACAGACATTATTCAATATACAAAATAACTTGTCCCCTCGTATTAATTAATAAAACAATAATCCTAGCCATGGAGTCAGAGTTTATAAAATTTGCAGCAAAAACAAAACTCTAAACATGTATATACAGACCAGCAAATATTCTAGTGCAACAGGCAAATCCAACCATTATAAATTGAGCATGTACATCTCTGCAACAAAGTGTAGACCCAGATCAGGACTCTAGGAGGAGCCCTCTGATCAGGGTTTGTACTCTTTGTAATAATTCCTTATTGTTAGGGTATACCGCATTACCGTAATCGTCTTCATAAATACAGTAAAACCTCTGTATTAAGAACACTAAAATGAAGGCTAACTGTTTGTATAAAAGACAGATGACAGCTTAAAATCGAGCTTTCTGTTTTACTGTCACCTGACTTTAAGCAATCACCTGTAATAAACACCAAATAATTACCATAAAAGTGGTCGTAATAAAGAGGTTTTACTATAGTCACATTATTTTCCAAAAAGGTAGTGCACATTTGAAAATTCAGCATTGTATGGGCTATATATGGCTGCACACAAAAACCTAAGGTTTTCTTGGACCTAGCACAAGAGATAATTATGGGGTTTCATCTGGACTTTCTCAGTTACTTAAGTACATTCAACCCTATGTTATATTATACATGTATGATGATTCAATAGGCAAAAACAAAGATTTTAGAGACAATTAAGTGGAAGCTTAATGCAGATGAAAAGCAATGCAGAAAGCTCAAAGCATCTTATCTAAGGACAGCAATTGAAATAAGGATATTTTTTTCCGTTTTGTTTTATCCTTGGTGTCTGATCCCATTACATGGCTCTTATATGTTTGCTTTAATTATGTTTGCCATGTTATGTACACTTTTTAATGAAAGAAACCAATCTATTTGTCTATTGTGAATGGTTGAACGTTTTATTCCAGTTCACTGTGTGATCATACTAGACAGATCAAACTATCTTGAGCCAGGACTAAATGGAAAATCTATATCTCATACCAAGACGCCTTTTTGCCAGGAGTAGACATAAACTAACTTCTGCCAATTCATGGGTTTTCTCAAATATAAAATGTCTTTAATGTACTCTTCAATGTGTTGTCGATTCAATATTCAGGAGATTATTCAGAGTAAAGAACTGGGCAACAGCCATGCTCAGTAGAGATAACAATATCAAAACCTTCTAGGGTCACCAGAAATGACAGAAACGGGGAAAGGGGCATTCTAAAAGGTTGAGAACAATCAAGTTAATGCATATAATGCATAGATTCACAGCAATCCTTAAATAGTAACTGTTAACTAGGTATAGTGTATGTCAGTCAAGGATCAACTAATATTGGTTATCAGCCTTGTCAGGAACAGTCTTGGATAATGTCAGTAGTGAGACAGCTGAATTATAAGCTTTGCATTGAACAGTCTATGTAAATAGTGAGACAGCTGGGTTATAAGCTTTGCTTTGGACAGTCTACGTCAATAGTGAGACAGCTGGGTTTTAACCTTTGCTTTGAACAGTCTAATTTCAATAGTGAGACAGTTGGGTTTTAACCTTTGCTTTGAACAGTCTGTGTAATTAGTGAGACAGCTGGGTTATAACCTTTGTTTTGAACAGTCTATGTCAAAAGTGAGATAGCTGGGTTATAAGCCTTGCCTTGAACAGTCTATGTCAATAGTGAGACAACTGGGTTATAAACATTGTCTGGTACAGTCTATGTCAGTAGTGAGACAGCTGTGTTATAAGCTTTGTTTTGAACAGTCTATGTAAATAGTGAGATAGCTGGGTTATACGCCTTGCCTTGAACAGTCAATGTCAATAGTGAGACAGCTGGATTATAAGTATTGCTTTGTACAGTCAATGTCAGTAGTGAGACAGCTTGGTTATAAGCTTTGCCTGGTACAGTCTATATCAATAGTGAGACACCTGGGTTATAAACTTTGCCTGGTACAGTCTATGTCAGTAGTGAGACAGCTGGGTTATAAGCTTTACCTGGTACAGTCTATGTCAACAGTGAGACAGCTGGGTCATAAGCTTTGCCTAGTACAGTCTGTCAATAGTAAGACAGCTAGGTTATAAGCTTTGCCTGGTACAGTCTATGACAGTAGTGAGACAGCTGGATTATAAGCTTTGACTGGTACAGTCTATGTCAACAGTGAGACAGCTAGGTTATAAGCTTTGCCTGGTATGGTCTATGTCAATAGTGAGACAGCTGGGTTATAAGCTTTGCCTGGTACAGTCTATGTCAATAGTGAGACAGTTGGGTTATAAGTCTTGCCTGGTACAGTCTATGTCATTATAGTGAGACAGATGGGTTATAAGCTTTGCGTTGAACAGTCTTTGTCAATAGTGAGACAGCTGAGTTATAAGCCTTGCCTGGAACAGTCTATGTCATTATAGTGATACAGCTGGGTTATAAGCCTTTGCCTGGTACAGTCTATGTCAATAGTGAGACAGCTGAGTTATAAGCCTTTGACTAGAACAGTTTATGTCAACAGAGACAGCTGGGTTATAAGCCTTTGCCTGGTACAGTCTATGTCAATAGTGAGACAGCTGGGTTATAAGCCTTTGCCTCGTACAGTCTATGTCAACAGTGAGATAGCTGGGTTATAAGCTTTGCCTTGAGCAGTCTATGTCAATAGTGAGACAGCTGAGTTATAAGCTTTGCCAGGTACGGTCTATGTCAGTAGTGAGAAAGCTGGGTTATAAGCTTTGCGTTGATCCGTCTATGTCAGTAGTGAGACAGCTGAGTTATAAGCCTTGCGTTGAACAGTCTATGTCAGTAGTGAGACAGCTGGGTTATAAGCTTTGCGCTGAACAGTCTATGTCAATAGTGAGACAGCTGAGTTATAAGATTTGCCTTGAACAGTCTATGTCAGTAGTGAGACAACTGGGTTATAAGCTTTGCCAGGTACAGTCTATGTCAATAGTGAGACAACTGGGTTATAAGCCTTGCCTTGAACAGTCAATGTCAGTAGTGAGACAGCTGGGTTATAAACATTGCCTTAAACAGTTTAAGTCAGTAGTGAGACAGCTGGGTTATAAGTTGTGAAACAGCTTGGTTATAAGCCTTGCCTAAAACAGTCTATGTCAACAGTGAGATAGCTGGATTATAAGCTTTCCTTTGAACAGTCTATGTCAGAACTATAAGCCTAGTCTATCTACTTGACACACAGTTTGCTTATAAGCCTTGCCTGACAAAGTAAATGAGTAATTACAGTCAAGTTTGTGTTTAAGACACCATTTAATAGAGAAACATGTGGGAGGAGAGTGGCTATTTCTTACAGCATTCCTCCATTTAACTTCCACCTATCTAAAAAGATTGGCAAGATATATTATTGTGAATTGCCACTTGACACAACCTTGACTGTACATGTAAATAGCAAGCCTACTTTGGACCCATAGGTTAGAAAGAGTCTGATACAGACAAAATTCAGATACATTTAAACCTCTCTTAAGCAACACAAAATGTCTAATTTTTGTTTCTTTTGTTTTCTAATTTGTATGGGCTTTTTTTAGTTTTTAAAGCACATGCTGTGTCTACTATTACAATTTCCCCTAATCTAAATATCTTGGATTGCCTTTATTCCATGATCACTAATAATGTAATTGACATGTGACAGCTTTAAGTAATATGAAAGTAAAGCAAAAAGCTCTTTTAGCATCTGTCCATCTTATTTTTTTATCCTAATTTAGTTTACTAAGCAATCTGTCTTCAAAACAACAAAGCTTTGTTTTACTTTCATCCTACTTTAGAGACAAATTAATTTTGGACAATAAAGCTTAAAGCGACTCGCAACCAGATGGTGCATTAAAAATAGTAATTTGTAAATATGTGTCAAACGCTTATATAAATGGTAAAGAATTAGTTTAGGATAAGAAATTCTGTTTAAAAAAATGTATTTCAATAAAAAAAATTATTGGTCTCTGGTGGGATTCGAACCCGTGGCCCGGCATTGGCGGACAGAAGGCAAAATAGGGGAAACCGCTTAGACCAATGGACCACG
Organism: Gari tellinella; assembly: GCA_922989275.2. Classification (NCBI taxonomy): domain Eukaryota; kingdom Metazoa; phylum Mollusca; class Bivalvia; order Cardiida; family Psammobiidae; genus Gari; species Gari tellinella. Next base: position 23,891,333 of record OV277869.1, on the reverse strand, counting down.
GAACTATCCGTTTAATCTCGGATCGATTTAACGTATTTCAATGTGTAGCGGTCGAAAGTGCATACAACGTCGTAATTCGGCTCGTGTTTATGTCTGAGCCCGTGTAGAGAAGCAACAACAACAACTATACCGTCTACTAGTCGGTATAGAAAAACGATGGAAAATATCTAAAAATCTAAGATTCGGTGACGATTCTTGAGACTTTTTTTGGACTGATCATATTTTTTTAATGTCAGAAGCCAAATAATGCCACAAATTTGCTTTTATTTGAGTATTTTATTTTATTTTGACAAGTACACCATCCGGTTGCAAGTCCCTTTAATGCTGGACAAAAGTATTGCCAAAAGCGCATACAGGAGCGTAATGCATTAAGCAGAGAACTGCCTTTAACCCTTTACCCCATAGCCTAGTGTTTCTAGTTTTGAGGTCAGATGACTACTTAAAGCAGGTTGAAAGTAAAACAGAATTGGCCTACAGGTGCATCCTGCTTTACTTTCAGCCTGCTTAAAGCTACCATCTCTTTGGATTTAGAGTATGAATGTATAAATTGGAACTATTTAATAAATTAGAGGAATAAAAGGCATACTTATAGAGTAATGAGCTAATAATCCTGATTTATTGGTTGCTCAAGAGAAGTTCTGGGCTCCAGATAAGAGGGAGTAATCTGAGACAACCCAATATGTTCTCTCTCATTTAAGCACCATGGCCCTATGGTGTTACCACTAGTTAGAATTCAGTAACAGTCTAAAGGGTTAAATGCAAAAATAAATATTCATTCTTTTTAAATTCTCCCCTTATCAGGAGCCCTGGGTCCAAGGTTATAACGCTTTTGATTTGAGTCTATGATCGTTCTCAAGCATTTGATTGATCAATCAAATGCTTGAGAACTACTTCACACTCAACTCAGAAAAGGTTTATAACCTTGGAGCCTTGAGGTTGTAGAGTATAGCAAGCTGCATTTATAGTCATGCAAGCCAGAGGGGATCCTCCCAGTTAGTACTCAGCTCAACACTTCATCATCTTATAATCATTGCTAGTTTTAACATTTATCAATATTTTTTACTTAGCATGATTCTCACTGAAAAGATAAAATGAGGACAGAAAAGGCATAAAAATATTCATAAATAAAAATGACAGGAACAGAATATATTAAAGAACATATGAATGATGGTCCTGTTTAAATCGAGCAACATCAGATTCTGATCATTTAGGAAAATAACAAAAATATTTTGGTTTTGGTAAAAGATTTATGTAGCTGTCACTATTGAATGACAATATCAATACTATTTTATCAATGTCAAATGACTAAAGAGTAGTTTAATCAAATTTTTATTTTAAAAGCTTTTGTCGTTTGCCAGTTACAAGCAATAACATTATATATGAGCAGAGTTCCAGATAAGGTGAGTTAATGTCAAATATCGATTTCTCAATCAAAACCTCCGGGCAAATTAGGTAATGTATTTAGCATGTGAGCTGAGTCTGAAATCATTATCAAGCTTTTGATTGGTCAGATTTGAGCAAATGCTCAAATTTGACTACAAATCAAAAGCTTGAGAACAATCTCAGACTCAACTCAAGTGCTTTATAACCTTTGAGCCTGATAAAAATGCTCATTAGAATCATCTCTTTGATAAATAAGGAGTTCCATGGAGACAATAACCCATTACTCCTAAGCCTGTTTCTAGTATTGAAGACAGGTGACCACTTAAAGCAGGTTGAATGTAAAGCAGAATGTGCCTTAAGGCACATTCTGCTTTACTTTCAGCTTGCTTTAAGTTAGCATCTGATAGAATATAGAAAATATTTGTTATGATAAATATTCATGACTGTACAAATTTGAACTATTTTCTTCAGTTGAAGGAATAAATGTACCTATGGAGTAAAGGGTTTAAAGGAGAAAATGTTGGAAACCGTTCAAGCTGCTCACTCTTATCTGTAACCCTATAAAAAGCTGTAAAAGCTGCAGTAGCAATTATCTTATGAAAGTAGCCCCAACTAAAAAGTTGGGACACAGTGTGCATGTTAATATCTACTGTGCAAGAGATGAACTATAAACAGTTATTTCCTACTCTCGTCTTCTGTTACAGATGACCTGTTCTGATCATTGCAATTAGAAAGAAAAATCCTACAAACTATATTGGTAACAAATTTGCAGTGAAGGGGCATGTGTCCTTAAAAGAATTTTCTTCAATATGTACTTATAATTCCACTGTGTTCCACTTAGTCTAGCTTTCGGAACATGATGAACATGGCGCAGTCCATTTGCAGGGCTCCAGATAAGAGGGAGTTAACTGAACAAATGCAACATTTTCTAACTTATTTCAGCACCAAATCCTATGGTGTTACTACTCATTAGAATCGTCTCGAAGAGACGATTCTAATGAGTAGTGACACCATAGGGTTTAATGTAGAAATAAAGATTTTAGTTTTTGAAATACTCCCCTTATCTGGAGCCCTGATAATTCATCTTCGAAAGGTTTAACACAGTTACACTACGACTTTTATGATGATAAGATACAAAGACAAAGATATATACAAGTCAATGTTGAGATCTACATAAAGATAGTATTTACTATGATATACATGTTCTTTGAAATTTGGAAACCAAATGTTTGGATACATGTATGTTACACTGTTACAGTGAAGAGTCCACTTCCTTAACCCAAGTACTAAGGCATATATAATGTATACTAAGTTGAATATGGCTACACAATGAAACTGAGATCACTATACAGTAAAACCTCTCTATTACGGCCACTAAAAATAAGGCTAATTGGTTATATAAAAAATAGGTGATAGCTTAAAGCAAGGTGACAGTAAAACAGAAAGTTCCTCCTACTGTTTTACTGTCACCTTGCTTTAAGCATTCACCTGTTCTTAACTCCTAATAATTCACACAATATATTGGTCGTAATAGAGGGGTTTTACTGTATATAGCTTTGAGAATATACTCAAGAAAAATGTTATATGTATGTTGCTAAAGGAAAACTATGGACAAACCTATTGTAATTGTTACAAATTAAAGAATATCTTGCACTATAAGTTCTGATTTTGCAAAAAAAAAGTGAAACAGTTCAATTAAGAAATTGATCTTAAAATTATTTGTACTTTTTTCCTATGTTACATTTTTGTTTTTACTCTGTAACCATATTGCATAGAATCTATGGAACTTATTCTAATTTTATATTAGACACACAAGACCCAATATGTCTGATTGACTTTGTTCACATTAGAGGCGGCCAAGGTGGCCATTACTTGGATTTCAAATTTTCAAGAAATCAGCAACACTTGGTAACACTTAATACAGCTAATTTCATGAATATTCATTCCAAATTTAAACGAAATTGATTCAGTGGCACTTAAGAGGTCATACATCTCTAATAGTCAACTGGCCAATCACGACAGATGAAAACATATCACAATCAATCATCATAGTAATGCTCAAGTGATCTAGTTATGACATCAGCCAGGCCTACGTAGAATGACCATTTAACAAGGAAGAAGCGTGGGCAACATAGCTAAAGACATAGGGAGTACTCCAAATACTAAAGTCCTTAAGTCTCCATAAAATCCTATGTTGTGACTACTCATTGGAATTATCTTGAAGAAATGAGTCTAATCAGCAGTCACAACATAGGGTTTGGTGAAGACAAAATGATTTAATTAAGTACAATGTATGAACAACAATATTATAAATGTTTAGTTTACTAAATACTCTCATCCTAATATCTGGGCAGTTTCTAAAACACTGTGACTGTCAAGTTTTAAGATGATAATAATACTGTGGAGAATCTGTTATTCTTTCCCAATAAACGCGTTTACGCTAAAACTATTATTTGCAGTGCAAACAGTTTGGAGCCAGATCAGACGCCGGGTAACCCGGCGTCTAAGATAAACAAGAATTATCAGAATTGTCCAAAAGTTGTTCTTTTCTACGTTTTAGTGTTTTGCGTTTGCGTACGTTTGCGTTTAAACGGGAAAGAATAACAGATTCTCCACTGTACAGCTAAAGCCCTCAGTTACAACCACTAAATTGAGTTCATTTTCAATAAGGTTTTTGAGGCAGGGCGGTGTCTGCTTAACCCATTACCCCATAAATACGCCTTCTATTTATTTCTCCACTGAAGAAAACAGTTCCAAATTATATAGTCATGAATATTTCTAACAAGAAATATTTTCCACATCCTAGCAGATGGTAGCTTAAAGCAGACTGAAAGTAAAGCAGAATGCACCTTAAGGTGCATTCTGCTTTACTTTCAACCTGCTTTAAGGGATCATCTTTCTTTAAAACTAGAAACAGGCTATGGGGATATGGGTTAAAATCAAAGTCTTCCCTTTACTGGTTGTATAGAGTGAATTACTGTAATGTTAACAGCTTGAATGGGAGCTTTCAGCATTAATTTTGTTCTGCAGTATAAGGAGCCACCCATCTTTAGTAGGTTCCATATTTCTTCATTGAATGGTTCTTCAGGAAAGTCTGGCTTGATCATGTACTAACATGGAGAGTAGACAACAAGCAAGAACATTCAACACTTACTGATTCAGGAATGGTTGAAGTGAAGTTTGGCGGAAGTGTGGCTGATTTGGGAGGAGGAGGTCCCGTGTTATTAGGCGGAGCTGCAAAATGCAGAGTTTCAATCATGACAGAGCGTGATTTCTGAAACCTTTCCGATACCTGAGTCTTACGCGGTCGTTCTAAAGATTTCTGGCTAGGAACCTGATCTGATGCTTCGAGTCTTTCCTCCGGGTCTGAAGTTGGCGACTTGGTCGGACTACTTCCCCCAGATCTCTGAAAGTAGTAACAGAAACAAAACATGAAACTTTGACTGACCACAAACGTAATTATTTACATACTAATATATACCGTCATATTTAATACCTGAAAAAGGAGCTTTCTGGATTCCTTTCATTCTGCTCTAAGCACCTGCATCAACCCTCCCTTAACTATGTAACTGATGGTTTTTAGGATCCCTTGTGGATCTTTTTAGTTACCCAAACATGAACCAGTCTACTCGGAATTCTGGGAAGTTTGATAAATTCTGGTCTAACCCTCTGATCTGGGTCTGCACTGTTTCCAAATGTACTGAGTACATTTTTAGCAGGTCCATGGTGTTGAAAGAGTTTAAAGAGCAAAACGTGTGAATCATCTAGATGACAGGTCAAAATTTATGGATACATTGTAGTGTAGAATAAAACCACTATAAAAGACTTCTTCAGAAGCTTTGTTGTTTAGGACTGGTAGCTGATAGAGCAAGATGAAAATAAAGCATTACGAGTTGCCAGCTTTTCTTTCATCCAGGTTTAAAGACAGTGGAGAAGACATTACTCTTTCCCATTTAAATGCAAACAAAACACAAACGCATTGCAATAAAACATAGAAAATAACAATTTGTTGACAATTCTGACTCTGATCTGGCTCCAAACTGTTAGCAGTAAACGTAAGTTTTAGCGTTTATTGGGAAAGAATAATGTCTACTCCACTATAGTAAACTATCTGAATGATGCTGAAACTAACAGAAACGTGGCAGGTTAAAAGCAGGATAAAAGATATGCACAAAGCTCTTAAATAAATGTCTTTTAATGTTTTCCCTTAAAATGGATATCTAATACGGAAAACACTATGACACAAATAAAAGGAACACGCATACTTACCTGTTCTCTGATAAAGAAAGCATGGTAAAACCTTGTTTAGCAGTCCCTTTTATAAAACAATTGTGCTAATTACTATAAGCATTATATAATATTTACAATAAGAATATATAAATCCTGCGACCATGAGATTTACATGTATTATTATTCTGTATTCTATAAAATCAACATATTCTATCTATAATCTATGAGAATTGCATGTAAAATCTGTACTCTACGAGAACAACATGTATTAACTGTATTCTATAGATATATTATCATAATAATTATGTGAAGCCCATGAGCTTTACATATACATGTATTTTATCAGATTTACATGTAAAATAATTATGTTGTCTATGAAACAAACATGAAATATTAATTTTGTAAATATAACATGTAAAGTCTATATTCTACGAGATCTAATAGCTATAAGCTGATCATCATTGAAAGTCTCTAAATTATACCATGGACACCATGGGTCCAAGGTTATAAAACGTTTGAGTTGAGTCTGCATGAAGACAGTCTCAGACTCAACTCAACTCAGTATGCTTTACACCTTGGACCTATTTTATATGTACTGATATCATCTCTGTGGAATTGCAACTGCCAATGTTATAAATAAGACTTTCGTTTGACAATTTAATACAGTCAGTAAATTTACATGTGAAATTTGTATATACAGTGAAACCCCTCTAAACCGGACATGTGTGGGGACAACATAAATTTCCGGTTTAGAGGGGTTTCCGGTTTAGAGGGGTTTTAACCCATAGCTTGTTTCTTGTATGGAAGATAGCTGGATTACTTAAAGCATTCTGCTTTACTTTCAACCTGCTTTAAGTAATCATCTGCTAGAAGATAGAAAATATTTCTGATGATACATATTCATGAATGTATTTCCTTCAGTGAAGGAATAAATCAAAGGCGTAAAAGAGCATGTTTATGGTGTAATGGGTTAAAATAAAGAAGGGTTGGAAACGGGACCAAAGTTTTTGTCCGGTTTAGAGAGTATTCCGGTATTTAGAGGTTCCGGGTTAGAGGGGTTTTACTGTATCTCTTTAAACTACAAATGTATACAAATAGTATGTGTATGTTTAGACTTATTGGTCATGTTAAAGACAGGTTAATTAATTAAAACAGGATGAAATTAAAGCAGAAACCTCCTACACGAGGTTTCTGCTTCACTTTCATCCTGCTTTAAGCAGCCTCTCAGATTGAGTGAGCTCAAACAACCTTTAAGTTAAGGAAGTTTTACTATACTTATGGTCATTTAATAATAATAAATATGCACCAATAACTCTTATCTCAATATATTGACTTTTTTCAAGTAGAGATATTTATCTTAACCCATTACTCCATACAAATCCTTTTTATTATAAGCCTTCGAGTGATATCGAGCGTTTCCGCGTGTATTTGCAGAGTAAAATACAAGAGTCTGTATCAGCCACCTTGTATCAGCCACTTTGTATTTTACTCTGACCTCGCTTTCGATTTGACGTGACGTCATTTACGTACATGTACGAGTGCCGCGTTATTCTTTGTGACATACAAAAAATCTTGTTCTGCTTCAAATAACTAATAAATTTTGGATATAAAATTATTTAAACAACTATTTAGTTGTTTCTGGTTTGTATTCAAGGCATATAATAAACACATCACCAGTTGGCAGTGCGCAACAGAGTGTTGCATTTCAAGCTCTCGACGTTTTTGGCGGAAACAACTGATCAGACTCGCGCAAAGGTGCTCGTCAGATCGGCTATTTCCGCCAAAAACGTCTCGAGCTAAATACATCACTCTGTATCGCACTGTCAACTGGTAATGTGTATATATTACACCTCTAATTTATTTCTCCACTGACCAAAATTATAGGTTCCAACTTAATGCAGTTATGAATTAAATGCTGTTACCATAACACATAGTTTCTATATTCTAGCAGATGTTAGCTTGCTTAAAGCAGGCTAAAAGTAAAGCAAAATGCACCTTACAGGAAACTCTGCTTTACTTGCAACTTGCTTTAAGTAGTCACCTATCTTCAAAACTAGAAATAGGCTTTGGGGTTAAGGGTTAAATTATCATAAATATGCACCATAACTTGTATCTTAACGATTTAGCCATTGGCCTTTTGATATGAAAAAAACATTTGTTTTATAGACAACTTCCTCTGTGAAATGTGAACCTTGAATCAAGTTTGCCCATGTAAATTTTAATCATCATCTACACACTGTCAATTCTAATAATGATCTACTATGCTGCCTATTTCTAGTATTGAAGATGGGTGACAACTTTTTAAAGCATGTTGAAAATAAAGCAGAATGTGCTTTACGGCCCATTCTGCTTTACTTTCAGACTGCTAGAATACAGAAAATATTTGTTATCATACATATCCATGACTATTTTAATTGGAACTATTTTCAGCAGTGGAGGAATAAATTAAAGGCGTAAAAATGTGAATCTATGGAGTAACGGGTTAAATAGAAAAAAATCACATGAACAACTACTACCTCTGCCTCATCGTCTGTAGAGCTACTTTGACTTTCCTCACTTTCACACTCATGGCTCATAACAATTTTGTTTCTGACCATGGCCAGTTCTGCAGCGTCCACTCGTATCCACGGGACACTTGTATTCGGCATTTTCACTACCATGGCCAGTGGGGTTGCCATTCTTGATACTTAATTAACTCAAAGATACGCAAAAACACACTTTTTGCGATCAGTTAATTGGGAGATAACACCAAAACACAGTTTGTATGATTAGTTAATTCAAAGATACACCCATAGTCACAGTCAACTCCGAAACAACACTGCTTTACCACTAAATGTTAATATATGATGATCACAACTTCCTAATCCACTTTTCTAGTATGAATTTAACGTATGGTGGCCTCTTTTAAGTATCACACGAACACAGCTCACTCCCTATACTAAAAGGAATTACAATGACAGGGCTGCCATAAGTTGATCATGGAAAACCCAAAGATTTCCAAATTTTCTATTTTTCAAGCCTGATTACTTAAAGCAGGTTGACAGTAAAGCAGAATGCGCCTTATGCGGCATTCTGCTTTATTTTAAGCTTGCTTTAAGCTACCATCTGCTAGGTAAAGATCCGAAGATTTCGGACAAATCCGGAGAAATGGTAGCCCTGCAATGAAAACTTGTACTCCGCAACCACTCAATAAGACGTAATGAAATTATCTTGAATAACAGTGGATGCTCTATATGCAGGATGAAAATAATGCATAAAGCTCCTATAAAAGCTTTTTGTCATATTTTACCCTACATTAAGTAGTCGCCTGTCTTAAGGGATATCTATAAGTTTGTCAAAGGATGGTGACTTCATAAAGGTTAGATTTACTCTTAGCGGTGAAACCATGATAACATTTGCGTACAGTTTCGGATTCTGACGAGGCACCACATTATATATGGCATCGCATTAGGATCCAAAAAGTTTCACACACTGATCATATTTTGAAATCATTTCAAGAAAATTCTACTTTACGAACAGTAGCAGACGTCAATTATTTCAGACAAAATAAATTACCCAGCATGCAAGTGTCAACTGTACCACTAGTGAAACTGACAAAACACAACAGAAATAACTGTGTCCTACTCGACTTGCTACATCATTTTGTCAAGTAAGTAAAGAGAAGGGGTCTCCGCTTATCAATAACCCTTTCCGCCCTTTCCTTTTTCCTTATAAAACTGCCTTTTCGATCATCCTTCTATCCTGTACTGATAACAAGCCATAGAGAATACTTCCTACATCCTGACAGGGGGCTACTGAAAAATTAAAGCAGATTGAAGGCAAAGCAGAAAGCTCCTTAAGGAGCTTTCTGCTTTGCCTTCAATCTGCTTTCAGTATTTTACCATTGAAAGAGGCCATATGATATGAAAGAAAGCGTTTACAATTCTCGGTAAAGAAAACCACTCATACTCATTACTGTACTTAATACGCAGATTGTTTTTGAATGGTACGACTCAATCTACTAAGCTATATCTGGCAACCACAAATTAACAAATCACTACCACGCTCCAATTTCAATCCATGAGAAAACACAGTGCAACCAAATTAGCGTGTTACGCAATTCTCAAAACAAGATTCATGGGCAAATGCAGAATACAAGCAATGTACTTTAATTTTTACTAATATTCTCACAGCTCCATGCATTTAAGTTTTTGAAATAACCCCTTAAATGCATGGAGCTGTGCGTATATCTACAACGACACCCAACTGGGGACAAAAATTGTGTTCGTTGTTCAGAGGGAGTCGTTATAGGGATGGAAATTGGCTTACATTTGCAAACAGCTTGTCGTCTGCTGTTTTTCTCAAAGTTACATAATGGACATTTTGACAGAAAAAACTTAATGTCACATGACAAACATTTGAATCCAGATCAGACGCCGCGTTACGTGGCGTCTGATCTGGATTCAAGCTGTTTGCAAATGTAAGCCACTTTCCCTCCCTATAACGCCTCCCTCCGAAAAAGGAACACAATTTTTGTCCCCAGTTGGGTGTCGTTGTAGAGAGGGAGCGCTATAAAATATTTTTTCTTGGCATTAAAACCCTATGTTGTTACTACTCATTAGAATTCTAATGAGTAGTTACAACATATGAGTTGGTGCTGAAATAAGTTAAACCCGAAAATACTGTTACTTCTTTAACCCATTAACTCCTAAAATGCACCTTTTTACATCTCTAATTATTCCAAAGCAAAGCAAAATGGCCTGGATCCTAACTGCCCACAAACATCTTCAACATTTTCCAAAGTTCACAAACATCTCCAACATTTCCCAAAGTCCTCTAGCTGGAATAACCCCCATCTACAATCTTAGTCTCATATTAATATCATAAATTATTCACCAGTAATCACCAGACACAAATTTCTAATTTCGCCATTTACACCGTGACTACAGGAAATAAGATGAGTTTTGTAATAATCAATACTTTATAGCCATAGGATAAAAATAATAATTCCCCCAGTCCCTTAAATCAAGATTTTATCTAACTCCGTTATAAAAATAAGCTTACATCACAGAATAATTATTTTATGATAAAAAACCTCAACTTCCTGTTTAACCCTACTCATATATTTACCATTTTTGAAAACAGTGAAGATCCATATCTTTAGACAGTTCCTTAACCCTTTACCCCATAGCCTTTTTCTTATGTTTTGAAGACAGGTAACCACTTAACCCATAATTCACCTCATAAAATGCCTTTTTTGCCATTAATTGATTTCTTCACTGAGTATATAAGATCATAAGTTCCAATTAATGAATATGTATGATAAGATCTATTTTCTTTATTCTAGCAGATGGTAGCTTAAAACAGACTGAAAGTAAAGCAGAATGTGCCTTTTGGTGTTTTCTGCTTTGCTTGCAACCTGCTTTAAGTAGTCACCTATTTTTAAAACTAGAACCAAGCTATGGGGTAATATGTGTTAAAACAGGTTCAAAGTAAAGCAGAATACACCTTACAGCATATTCTGCTTTACTTTCAGCCTGCTTAAAGCTACCATAGAAACTATTTCTTGGGGTGCATATATTCATCATTGTCTAATCAGGGTCTGCACTGTTTTCTTGTAAGATCTGTCTGACATGAGACTCATCTCTTTCCAGGAGGAACTTTCCATTCTTTTATTAGCCAATGTAATAATTAAGATAATGTTATTCAAACCCATTACCCCATCAATAAGCAGTTTTAAGCTTTTAATTTATTCCTCCACTGAACAAAAATAAATTGTTGCACTTTATAATATAAAGTCATGAATATATATGTTTGATAAGATATATTTTCTATAATAGTTATTATTCTAGCAGATGGTAGATAAAAGCAGGCTGAAAGTAAAGCAGAATGCACTGTAAGGTGCATTTTGCTTCACTTTGAACCTGCTTTAAGTGGTTTCCTACCTTCAATACTGCAAACAGGCTATGCTTAAGGCGCATTCTGCTTTCAGTGGTTTCCTATAATCAATACTAGAAACAGGCTATACTTAAGGCGCATTCTGCTTTACTTTCAACCTGCTTTAAGTGGTTTCCTATCTTCAATACTAGAAACAGCTAGGCTATGGGGTAATGGGTTAAGTGGGTGGAATTTCATATGAATATTCATCTGGAGATATTCGGGGAGATTTAGGGTAAACACCTAGTTCAACTCTAAAGAATGTCAACAGCTTATTGACTTTGATTTGCAAACAGTTTGTATCCAGATCAGACACTTAAGTCTGTGCTTTTGATCAGGATCCTAACTGTCTATCAGTCAGAATATAATGTTCAGGACAAGTACAGGGAACACTCCAGATAAAGGAAGTAAACTTAAGTTTTCCAAATGTTTCTCCTTTTTGTTCGCGCCAAACTCCTTTGGTGTCACTTAACTCGTTTCTTAGAATCGTCTTGAAGATTTTAGTTTTTGACCTGCATGTACTCCCCTTATTTGAGAACTTTGTATTTGATGAAACCTCCAAGTAACTGCATTTATTCAGTATTCCAATTAACATTACTCCCCTAATCTGGGGCCCTGAGAACTTTGTACTTGATGAAACTTAAAGAAGAAAGTAGACTGCATTTATTCAGAATTCTACTGTAAGAGCCAAAAAGTCCACATGCAAACAATTCAGATCCTGATCACCGTGTTTAATTACTCGGCATCGGATCAGGATTCAGTTTACCACGCAAATTGTACATCTGCAGTTATAAATAAGAAAGCGCCAATTTCAGAATTAAACCTTATTCTGTTGTCAGACATTGTGCATCTACCACTGAACATATCAATATTCCAAGAAAGTTCCAGGGAAAATATCCAATGTCAAAGAATGCAGACTCTGGTCATCATAAACTTGGCAGAATTGCATGCATACATCAATACTTGAACTCTTTCAACATTCAGTAACTGTTTTCTGCTGAACATTTCGTCTGCTAAAATCTTCACATTTGTTTCAGTCTTCTTTTGCACATACAGGATTTAAGGGACAAACAGTTTTGATTCTGATCCCGTTAATTATGTTTAGAAGGAGCTGATCTGGATGCAAACTGTTTGTAAACGTTAATCCTCCATTAAGGTCAATATTGAAAGAGTTACAAACCTTGTAAACTCCAGAATAAATACAAGTTTTTTTTCAACGCATTTGGGAACGGTTTGGATCCAGATAAGGCTACACTATTTGCAGGACCTGATCAGAATCAAAACTATTTGCTACTAATAGATAACATTTATCCAAATAAAAAGAAAATACATTTTGCAATATCAAAAGCATTTGCAAACATTTTCAATTCAGATCAACATCGCAATATGTGGAGCCTTAGTTAACCCATTACCCCATAGCCCGTTTATAGTTTTGAAAATAGGTGACTTCTTAAAGCAGGTTGAAAGTAAAGCAGAATGCGCCAAATGGCGCATTCTGCTTTACTTTCTGCCTGCTTTAAGCTTTTACCAGCTAGAATAAGGAAGGTATTAAATATGATACATATTCATTACGGTTTATATTGGAACTATTTTCTTCAGCGGATGAATAAAATGCATGTGCTAAAAGTCGCTTCTATAAGGGAAAGGGTTAAAGAAATCTGTATGCCATGGAGCCTAAGTTAAAGGATCTGTATTCCTCAAATAAAAGATCAAATGACTTGTCAGTTTCAAAATTTTTGTTTATAATTATAGCAAACAGCATTAAAATGCCTTTAAAGTTAAGTTTAAACTTTTCAAAAATATTTTATACATTTAAAATCTAACAAATTAAAGTTCGATAAGGTATCTTATAATTCAACATGAACAACATTCAATTTATAATTTCCAATCATTCAAACCAGTCTTTCACAAGCAGTCTTCACAATATAAACCAAGTTTAGACTGGTCCTAAAAATACCCAAAACACAATTCTCCCACTGATAATTAGCATCCAGACTGTCACCACTGAAATCCAACTGCAGAAATACAAACATATCCAGATTTGTCGAAAGAAGCTGTTATCAAACACACACACATTCCGACTTGATCGACCAGTCAAAAGACCATACATCCTGTCATTCAACACTGCATGGTCACAGCTTAATGCAGGACATAAGTAATGCAGAACGCTCCAAAAGGAGCGTTCTGCATTACTTACGTCCTGCATTAACCTGTCACCTGTATCAAGAGATATCAATACTTGGATATCAAGAGATATCAATACTTTGATATCACATGGTCATTAAATACAGTTTTGAGCTGTTGTCGGTAAAACATTTGAGCAGACAGGCTATTATCTCTATAGTCTGACAGCGAGATCAATACTACCTTGTAATATGGATGTAATCTGTTAGCCTAAGGCTGATGTACAACCGTGGACTATATATTTACATCTAAGTTTCATTGTGCATTTTCACACAAATGATCTGTTCAGAATTCAGTGACCCCGCCGTCAAATGTCCAAAATGAGCCCCCCAGCTTATTAAAGTGCTCAATTATATGTACACCTATACATTTATCTTTCAACACAGAATACAGGGATTAAAAATAGTTACAAAGTGTTTGATCGAGATCTGCAGTATCAAAGTTGACAAACTAACTGTTATTTTGAAACTGAGAAATCCACATGAATTTTATTTTCATAACAAACTTTGCAACTTGCACTGTCAAAATTGTATTACTTGTAACAAAGAGTGACATTATTAACAGTCAAATTTTGATAACCCAAACACACTTTAGTCTAACTTTTCCTTATTTCAAAATTAAAATGTAGCTATTATCCCATTTTTCTTACATGGCCAATGCAAGTTATTTTTAGAATAGGATATTTATGGTAAGTTCTACTTATTTACTAAGAGTTATCGAGGTTACTTTGAACAGCGCTATACCTCTCTACAACGACACCCAATGGGAGACACAGATTGTGTGTGTTGTTCCTTATAGGAAGTCCATATAGAGAGGGAAAATTAAGACTTGGCCTACTTTGCAAACAGCATACAGCGGCGTCTGATCTGGATTCAAGCTGTTTGTCACTCATCATTATATTTATTCTATCAAAATCTCCACTCATATGTAACTTTGAGGAAGAACAGCAGAAGACAATTTTAAGCAGACAATGTTGCAGCTGTAAAAGAGTCAAACATAATTGTCCCGTTTTGGGAACTGCCGCAAGGGTCGTTGTAATGAGGGAGTCGTTGTTAGGAGGGCCGTTGTAGAGAGGGAACACCGTATATCAAATATTTTGAGCGAACACCCTCGTATTTGAGACCCTGATTTGTATTGAATGATCTGTACAATATTTCCCACCAATACTGAGATTGTGACATTAATCCTCCGCACCTAGTAATCATCCTGCTAATTTGAACACTGATTACAGACAAATGAACTGACCAAATTTGATTACAACACTCTCGTTATTCTACATAGTGGGCCGCTGCGATGAACGTTCCTAATTACCTACAGACAAAACTCCGTACTTCAAACTATAACTGACCCTTATATCATAAGTTGAATTAGGAAAACTCAATCTCATTTACGTCCAACATGTCCATATTTCAAAGTTAAAATGTTGCTAAACTTATTTTTAACTTTGAAATAAAGGTAAGCTCGACTTAACTCTTTGAACCCTAATCACGCATATATGCGTCATTTGCAATCAGTGTACCTGTGGAGTACACTTGTCCTATGCAAACAGTGTAGACCCTGATCAGAGGGCTCATTAATGAGCCCTCTGGTCAGGGTCTACACTGTTTGTCATTTTGACATATAATATGTAAACCAACCCTAAATTTGTCAAAAATGGACTAGACTAAATTGAAAGGGTTAAGCAAGGTGGAATTATGTAGGTTTGACTGTATACTGCACTGCT
The DNA here is from genome assembly GCA_922989275.2 of Gari tellinella. Taxonomy (NCBI): domain Eukaryota; kingdom Metazoa; phylum Mollusca; class Bivalvia; order Cardiida; family Psammobiidae; genus Gari; species Gari tellinella. The sequence continues at coordinate 23,875,897 of OV277869.1, read as the reverse complement.
AATTAACCTGTTTACTGTCTTACCCACAACACAATGTTTACTTGCAAAAGTGTATATGTTTTGAAATATACTAACAGATTAACGCTTTTCTTGCTAACAGCATACTAGTAATATATCAATGCTCTTCCTGAAGGAGTTGCCTGATCAGGGTCTGCACTGGTTTATTAGATGAACTGGTTGTCTGAAATTAGTTTGCATCCTTTCAAGGAGAAAATTTTCATTTTAATATCCAATCTAATATTTCAGATGATTGGTATTGATAGTGGGTGATGTTAAAAAAAGAAAAGATTCTAACACACTTTGTGCACGCCCCTATATAAACAAAGAAGGGGCATATCTGTGTTTGAATTCTCAATAAAACATGCATGCGCTGTAATGTCTTAAGGTGACGTCATATGGCTTAGAAAATGTGTACGCCAACGTCGCCAAGAAATGTAGCTCTGTTGCTTCGGTGCAAATTGTAGTTAAATTGAAGTGTTAGAATCGAAATAATAAATTAATACCAGTGTTTTATCATGCAATAAAACCAGGGTAGTCGTAGAGATGCTGGTAATTAAATCAATCTCAACTCCTACCCGTGTTTTATTACCACGATTATTTCTTTAATCATACATGAATATTCAGCAAGACAAGGGTTAAAATGTGCTGAAGGTAATTTAAATATGATACCAACACTTCCTTCAGCTGATATTAGCCTAGCAAGTCTTGGGACTCATGCATGGAAAATTGTTACAAAAATCACTGATAATGTTTTCTATTTTCAACAACAGATCAATCCCAGTCACTGATCCCCCTACACAAAGTCACACGAAACAATCCAGAAGTCTTCCAATGAGCCATGTGGTTTTCATTGAACAATTAATTGTCCCCTCTCATTGAGGAATGTCCATCACTGCATTGATCTATCATTCCATTACCCCATAAATACACCTTTTATCCCTTTCCCATATAGAAGCGCATTTTAGCACATTTGATTTATTCCATCACTGAAGAAAATAGTTCCAACTTATACTGTCTTGAAAATGAACAATAAGAACAATTTTCTAAATCCTAGCAGATAATAGCTTAAAGCAGACTGAAAGTAAAGCAGGGTGTGCCTTAAGGCACTTTCTACTTTACTTTCAACCTGCTTTCTTCAAAAGTAGAAACAGGCTATGTGGTAAAGGGTTAATCTTTTTGTCCCCTGAAAAATATAGCTCCACTTTATATCATAAATTATGTTCTATTTGAAATATTTTCTGTGTTCTAACAGATGATAGCTTAAAGCAGGCCTTTTAAGGCACATTCTGCTTTACTTTCAACCTGAGCTTTAGGAGAATACCTGTCTTCAGAAAGAGAAATAAAGCCATGGCCGGTATGTACCAGTTAAACCTCATTGCCTTTTAATATCACTAATTTGACCCTCTAATACCTTTGAATGTTACCGCTTAGCATGTTACCGCTTAGCATGTTAACTTAGTGAAACCATGATGGTTCCTCTGCAAACAGTTAAGATGCTGAAGAAAGGCCTCGACTTAGTCTAAAGTGGCATCTTATCCAGACCAAAATTGTTTGTGACACTAAATTGACCCTGTTTGAAAATGAATTTTTAAAGTTCTGTTTTTAGAACACAGTAGTGGATGACAATTGTTGCAGATGTAAAGATCATCCAGTACTATGAAAGAGTTTAGCCTTCTCAAGTTATTCATGTATATTGATGCTTTCTGAAAACAGTGTATACTCAGATCAGACAGCTCTTGGAAAAACTCATTAGAGTGACTGTATTGTTTTTATTGATCTGCCTGATACTGATAGGCAAACAGTTTGGATCCTGATCAGGATGCTGTGGGTTCTGAACTAGATCTAAATTATATGTACACTGATCTTCAATACTATAGGTATTGACAATCTCGACCTGATTATATATCAAACTGTTAATCAGGTCGAAGAACTCACATAATTTTGAAATTCCAGGTATTTGACTATTTGGTTAGTTCAAATACAATAATTTTAGCTCATTTATGTAGAACATATACAAATGTGCAGTGCCATGACAAAACTTGCCTAACTGCACTGCAAACAATGTAGATATCAAAAACTCAGTAACTGGCTTGATGTACACTAGCTGTGTTGACGCCCACTTGTATCTAATTAAAGCATTTTATGTAGCTGGATTATATACAGTTTTTTGGCAGTGTAGATCACACACAGATACAGAGCCTTGGGTGACAAGGATGCTTAGTCTGTACGATGTTGCAATACAATAAGGCATTTTTGTCATGGCACTGCTCACATATTTCAAAGTTGAAATGTGGCTTAGCCAAATACGTGTATGTTTGATTTAAGCCAGTTCGAGTTATATTGAGGTTCAATATGTAATACTCTGCTACAATTAATTTTGAAACTAATTCTTTATCAGTTATGTATACAGAAACATGATCTTAATGTCAAACAGTTTGGACCCTAATAAGATACTGAACAAACCCTTTAACCTCCCCCCCCCACCCCCCAAATAATCTGAGTCTAGTTTTGAAGACAGGTGACCACTCAAAGCACATTCTGCTTTACTTTCAGCCTGCTTTAAACCATCATCTGCTAGGATATAGAAAATATTTCTTTTGGTAACATGGTCATGACCGATTAAATGAAACGTTTTTCTTCAGTGGAGAAATACATTTAATGTGCGAAAAGGCGTTTATATGGGAGAAAGGGTTAATTGGCATCTAATCTGGATAAAAACTCTTTGCAAGGCGAAACAGTTCTTTGTTCAAAGTGCTTATACATGCTTTCGTACTAACCGAAACCTTAAGTACCTTACAAGACAACTGAAGCTTACAAGTTACACGAGTATTCACCTACTTAACCTTTTGATGCAGTCCGGAAATATTACATAGAAAATGGTTCAAACTAGTCTCTAAACTTATAAACTCTTACTATACACGCTAGCGGCTGAATCACGATTATCTGTGTTAACAGCTTAGATCCAGATGAGACACCGCATAACACACATTCTCATCAGGATCTGAACGGTTTGATACTCTGACCCTGTTTTGCAAAAAAAAATTATACGATATCATAGGATTTGTTGCAGAAATAAGTGAGAAAATGTTGAATAGTTCAATTTACTCCCTTTTACATGTATCTGGAGCTCAGCCAGCATGCAAAGAGTTAAGTTAAGTTTTAGAGTGTTTAGCTCAGTCAAATTGTACTTATCCTTTCACCCTTTTATAGGCCACTTAAAAGTCATAATTGCAACTTTGAAAACACTGAATCCAGTTCAGACAATGTGTTGCATAGCTGTTTGGTACACTTATCAATATTTCTTTGTCAAAATTCAAAATTATTGAATTTGGCATAAAATTACAGACAAATTTTAGCAGACAATACTTTGCCTTCGAAAGTGTTGAACTCAAAATGGACCACTAATTTTGCCAGTGAAAGGGCTAAAAAAAGGAAATTGTTATGCATAAGGCAGCCAGTACGGTACATCACTAATTCAGTCATTTAGTTACTGGATCCTATACTTGTGTCACTTAGTTTTCTCTGAAAGCCAAACAAATTTCTCAGTTCCAAACACTTGTTATTAACCAGGATGGACATCCCTGCCGTGATCTCATCTGAAATTTCTCAAATATAAATCTTATGAAAATTGACTTTTACCCATATCCCAAATAGCATGTTTCTAGCTTTAGAAGACAGGTGACCACATAAAGCAGATTGAAAGTAAAGCAGAATGTGCCTTAAGACACATTCTGCTTTACTTTCAGCCTGCTTTAAGCTGCTATCTGCTAGAATACAGCAAATACTTCTTTATCATACAAATTTGTGACTGTATAAATTTGAACTATTTTTCTCAGTGGAGAAAGAAATCAAAGGCATAACAAGAGCTGTCGGAGAACAGCAAAGCTTGCCTAATTAAACCGTTCTTGAGTAGGTAACTATATAGAAAAGTGTATCAGTACATTGATAATCAATCCAAAGGGAACCTCCATTCCAAATTTCAGCTTACTAATGCAATTATTTCATGTAGTATAAGTGCATTCCAACACTTACTCCATAACTAACTTTGAAATTTCAGTCCCAAAACTGTAAGTCCACAACAGGTGAAATTTTGACTAAATTTTTTTTTTTTTAAATTTTAACTACACAACATCAATGTATAACCCACAGGGCACCTCCATTCCAAATATCAGCTTCCTAATACAAATATTTCATGTAGTATTAGTGCATTACAACACTTACCCCAAAACTTTAACCACAAAAGGTTAAATTTTGACTAAATTTTAACTTTTTTTTAAAATTGTAACTACACAACATCAATGTTCAACCCACAGGGCACCTCCATTCCAAATATCAGCTTCCTAATGCAAATATTTCATGTAGTATTAGTGCATTACAACACTTACCCCAAAACTTTAACCACAAAAGGTGAAATTTTGACTAAATTTTAACTTTTTTTTAAAAAATTTAACTACGTAACATCAATGTTCAACCCACAGGGCACCTCCATTCCAAATATCAGCTTCCTAATGCAAATATTTCATGTAGTATTAGTGCATTACAACACTTAACCCAAAACTTTAACCATGAAAAACCAACGCCGACGCTGACGCCGACGTGATTCCATAAGCCCCCCCATTCTCCGAATAGGCGAGCTAAAAAGGTGTTTTTATGGGGTATTGGGTTAAGTTATATCATAATAACACTAGTATCAATCAGTTTGGATCTTGATCTAAGACATCATGTTAAAGTTGTAAACAGGCAAACCAGCCAAACATTTCAAACGCAGACAGATCAAAAACATAATATTGACATTACTGAAAATCTTTATTGTTGTGTTTTATTAACCTGTCAAAATTTAAATAATTATACGCTGGTTGAACACGCTATATTTAGCTTCGGTCGATGTCGACTATTCCCGCTACGTTTTACGGGTAGGTCAGGGCTGATATATAAAGTTCATATTTAAAATAAGATTTAGATAACTATATGTTTCCGTGGTCGAGACAGTAAAGTAGTGTTTTACTAAGAACATGTATGGCCATGAGTTCGAGACCCAGCGGAGGATTCTTTTTTTTATTTTTATCTTTATTATTTAGTGCATACATGTACGAGTCTGCAAGAAGGAGAAAAATCATAAATTGAAATCCCTTTGGATCTGATTTATGTATCATTCACGAAGAGTGCACCTAAACACCTGTTACAAACAGTGAATACCACGATGAGAGGGTTCCTGAATGAGACCTTTGATCAGGGATACACTGTTTGCCATTTATTTGTCATACATTGACTTAATTGAATTAATTGCAACCTGGAAGAGTCCATAAAAGGTTTCAGCGATAAATGAGTTAAAGTATTTGTTATCTAGTTTGCTCAACTATATCGGGTCTTATTTTACATACATCTACATTTAAAACTTTTAAAAGTTTACAAAGAGTGTCGTTTAGGTTATCTATGGCACATTTTGTATTATAGATCGCTATGTTGAACAGTTCAAGAAAAACTAACTGTTCGAAAAAAACAAAAAAACAATTGTAATAAAAAAGAAATAAAACCTAACGGGGATCGAACCCACAACCTTTCATCCTTTTACAAGTACCCGTACTTGCTACCAACTACTCTAACTCGATTATTGATTGAAATTCGACACAGAATGCACAATATCATTCGGTTTCTATCCGTAAATCAAAACGGAAAGTATCGACTTTATACCGAAGCTAAATATATCCTTTCAGTGACGTATGAATAATTCAATTTTTGACAGGTCAATAAAACCAAACAATACCACACTGTCCACCGTTACAAAATGGTAGCTCACATTATTATTTATTATTGGTTCTAGGCTTTTTGACACACAATCATATGATATTTTCTAAACACAATATCTTACAAATAACTCTTCAAATAATATAGCTTTTTGAAAACAGTGTATTACTGACGTATACCCAGAGGAGGTAGCTAATCAGGGTTTGCATGTAAATAGTGTATATCCAGATTACAGGGGCCCAGGTGTTCAAGGTTTGCACTGTTAGCCATTTTGCAATATGTTCTTAAAATCAACCCCTATAGAGTCAAAGTTGACTAAACTTAACTGAAAGTGTCCATTTGAGTTTTCAGGGGTGAGTGAGTTACCTCATTACCCCATAGCCTGTTTCTAATTTTTTTGAAAATAGGTGACAACTTAAAGCAGGTTGAAAGTAAAGCAGAATGTGCCTTAAGGCACAATCTGCTTTACTTTCAGCCTGCTTTAAGCTACCATCTGCTAGAATATATAACAGATTTCTTTCAATACATATTCATAACTGAATGAATTCAAATTATTTTCTTAAGTGGAGGAATAAATTAAAGGCGTAAAAAGGCGCATTTATGGGGCAATGTAAAAGAATGCTGCCAGTTCTGTCTGACTGGTAATTGCTGCTCAAGAGAGGTAGCACTGTTACTATGTTCAAGTACCACTGACAAATACAGCCAATGAAAGGTCTAACTCAAACATATACCAACACTACAGGAAGCCTCATATTAACCTATAACCCATAGTAACAGGGGCGTTACACATGTTCTGCTATTTTTCTACTTTGTTCTTCGGATCACTGATTCTTTCTTTGAAATTCGTTACTCAACATAGAAACTGGTTGCCTAATTGTTTCGGATCATTTTCTTCTCATCTATATAAATGTTCATGTAGCCAACATTTAAGGACATTAATATTTTCATGTGTGCTCTTGATAAAAGCATATTAACAACAAGATTTGATTGTGAAACACAGATTTCCTTTGCCAGCATTCAATGTTTTGAATTTCAAATGTTGGTCAAAGGTCAAGGATATAGCCTTATTATTAGGTCAATCAATTTGATACTGTTGGAAACCCTTGATGCATGTTAGTCTATCACATGTTGTTTCAATAAAATATGTTATGACAAGAAATATCTTTAAAAAAAATATTCCGTCGCAGGTTAAAGGTTTTTTGTGGGGTACAGTATTCACTTAACCAGAGACAAGTGTATACACTGATTCTGACTTAACATCGTAAACATGCTAAATTTAGAGCTTATCCACGCTAAATTTAGAAATGATGACATAGTAACACAGCAATAATTTAGACTGCATCTCATTGTTTTGCCAGGTTTAAACTCGCAAGATGGATGTGAAAAAATAACAGAACGCCAGTCTAGACCATTGGCCGATAAGAGTACTGCATTTCAAGCACGTGGTCATTGACCAGGATTTCTGATCATTCCTGATTGGTTAAATTGTTTCATAGAGTTGCGGTCAAAATACAAAACAGACCCGTCTGCGACGGGAAAAAAGGTTGAATTCAATCAATTTGGCATCTAAATGACCTTGACATTTGCTGGAAATTAAACTGAGTCCAACTAGTGCTTTTTGACCTGCCCAATATGGAGTCTCTATATATCACATATAATTCCCAAGGTATGGCCAAGAATAAAGTTGTAGACAGACAAAGAAACCAGTCAAACATTTCAAACACACTGACAAACCAAAAACGTTATAAGGCATCTGAGAATCTGTCTCCCATGATCCACTGATTTGTGAAAACTGTTGCCAATATTTTAGATCAAAATCAGAGGCCAATTTAGTAACTAAATGACATTTCACGCAGTTTGAAGCTATTATTATTGACACAAAGATGGTATTTTCTAAACACAATATCTAACAAATAACTGTACAAACTTCTGAATACAAATTTTAAAGACAGCAAAGAACACATGGTTGGAAATTAAGTCAACCGATAAAATCCGCTAACAGCTGCTTTCACAACTTAAATTTGGTTGCACCGTTCTCCAGCATATATTGATGCTTTTGAAAACAGCAAAGATCCTCAGATCAGACAGCCCCTAAAGGAGCAACACGCCTGTTCATCTGACAAATCTGCAAAAATCTTGGCGGGGAATTTTTTCTTATATCTTTAGCCAAAGTTATTGTAAAGATGATGATGTTCATTTTGAGTATATGGAATTTTATATTGAAATATTCAGTGGAAGAAGAGATTAATTATTATTCTAGATTTAGAATCTCCATGGGTATCAAACAGACTGGATCCAGATCAAACCTCACACCTGATCTTGATACAATCTGTTATCAAAAGAGCAGACTTATGATCATATATGACTAATTTGGAAATTTAATCATTACCCCATAGCCTGTTTCTAGTTTTGAAGATAGTTGCCCACTTAAAGCAGGTTGAAAGTAAAGCAGAATGTGCCTTAAGGCACATTCTGCTTTACTTTCAGCCTGCTTTAATCTATTCTCTGCTAGAATATAGAAACTGTTTCTTACAATTTTTATTTGTTAAAGTATAAATTGGAACTATTTTCTTCGGTAGAGGAATAAATGAAAGGCGTAAAATGGTGTATATATGTGATAATGGGTTAACAACCTATGTTATCCACAAAGACATTCACAGGATGTGCCAACGTATGACATATTCAACCTTTAAATGCCAGTCATGAATATTTTAAACATTTCAAAACAGTTTAGATCCAGATCAGAAGCCCAGAAACTCAGCAAACTATGGCCTGCTTTGATTGGATTTCTGCAAATAACTAGATGAGAGAGTTACAATGTAATTTCAAATCGATCTATTCAGAAGAAATACATTTTGGGCAGATGTTAGTTCAGTAATCAAAAGCTTATTTTAAAGTTATATTTTTTAAAATTGCTTCAAAATTGCACTGGTGTATCTAAATGAAACACATTTATCTGTCAAATCATGGTTCTAATTGAACATAATGCATGGGTTATCATTCCAAATAAACATGTGTGTGTTAATTTAAAACATTTACATTTCTGCTTTACTTTCAGCCGGATTGAATTCTTTTCCTTACAGTTTGTCTTCAGTACTGGAGATAGAACGTTGGTTAACCCATAACCCCATAAATTCACCATTTAACACCTTTAATTTATTCCTCCACTGAGGAAAACAGTTCCAATTTATAAAGTCATGATTATGTATCATAATGATAAGAGATATTTTCTAGATTCTAGCAGATGGTAGCTTAAAGCTAATAGTGGATGTACAGATTGGAACTGTTACAAAGGTCAAGATATAATATTGTACAGTGTTACATGGGAGGGACCAGAGTTTAAGAATGTTAACCATCTCCTATAAATTATACATGTAAAAGACAATGCTACCCCAAAAAGCTCTTCATCTCTTACCCCATATCTAGCATGCAGAGAGTTAAGAATGTACCAGAGACATTTCGAAAGACAAAGTCGAAAAACAGAGTGCTGCATTATGCTGAAAAGTTAATGCAGAATACTCCTTTTACAAGCTTTGAGGATTATCATATAATTCTGCATGATATACTGACCTCTTTTAAACCTTTCATTAATTTCGTTCACACACTACTCACTTCAGAACTAACTGCTTTTAAAATTATATATATTTATCTGAACCTATTTCGTTTTCATTTTGTATGACATTAAATGGCAAATGAATTAAAGGAAAAACAAAATACTACAGTTATAGTTTTATTGTACATTTTCTGTTGTGTCATCAAATTACTACCATTACCGAGTCTAAAGGTCTGTTTTCCTTATTGCGCAACTTTTACATCATTGCCTTTGTTTACAACAGAAGAAAGAGATCTATAAAATGGCCTACCATGACATAAGACAAAATTTAAACTTTATTATTTGTACTTTGGCTAGATGTCATCCCCTAAAAACGTCATCTGATTTAAATCTGAATTTGACAACTTTCTTCTTTGTAAGAAATACTCTTTCTTTTCTCTGTTTGCAGGATACCAAATATCATATTAGCGACTGTATCAAGTTGGAACCTAATCAGATGCCAAGTTTTAGTAGGCTTCCGATCTTGATCTAATTTTTCACAAATATGTCTGAGAAGAAAAACATGTTTATCATTCACCTTCATTCAAATGAAGAATTCTTCAGTAATTCAATACCAGTCATATGAGGTATAATATTTTACTATCAACGCTGAGTAAACTGATAGTACAGTCGAAACTCGAAATTACGAACTTGCTTAAATCAATCTTACCAGTATATCGTAAGTTGACTTTTGATAAGTCGATCACGTTTAAGTTGAACATAACCGTATTTCAAAGCTAATAGCCACGTTTTAACTTTGAAATATGGGTATGTTAGAACTAACTCGAGTTCGTAGATGTTGAAAATGCTGTCTGCTTAAAACTAAAGCCTCACTGTCACTGGTTTCTCCACCTCGCAGAAGAAAATTGTCTTTAAATTATCCCATGCAATAATTTTCTATTTATCAGGACTTCTGTTTGAATCATGAAAAGGTATTTCTATGAGGAATATAAGTAAAGGAGTCAAAAGGATTTTAAGAATATAAGAACTGAATTTTTATAGATCTATATTTATAAGATAATATAATTGCAGGATGAAGGCGTAAATTGGAACACTTGAAATGTATAACTAATATCATTTCATGGACACACCTACATAATTATATAGGATATAAACCATATATTACTATACAGCCTTGGTCAAACTAACTGACTTCCTGTTTTATTTTATCCATAATGTACCGTAAACAGTCAAATTCCAATAATTCCATCTCACTTAAGTCAAACTTACCTGTATTTCAAAGTTAAGATTTGGCTCAGTCAATTTTCAACTTTGAAATGCAGTCTATTATGTACAGTAAAGTTGTCAAATTCAACCGAAGGAATTTGTGTCAGTTTGACTTTTAAATTGAGTTCAAGCTATCAAGGTTTGACAGTGGTAAATCATATGAAATTTAAATCTTCTGTACGTAGCAATTAATTATAATGTCCTTTTATGCCTGTATCTATTCTTCAAAGAAATGCCTGTAAGTTCCAGCTAGTCTTCTATCAAATCTTCTATCAAGTGTTCTAATAGCCTTTTCCATAGATATGCTTTTTGATGCAGTTAAAATTAATCCCTCCACTGAAGAAAATACAGTAAAACCTCTCTAAACGACCACTAAATTGTGTCAAATATTAGTCGTTTAAGACAGGTTACTTCTTTTTTAGTGGTCCTAATAGAGAGGTTCTACTGTAGTTCCACTTTATACAGTAATGGATGTGCTATTTCATATGAAATGTTCTGTTGCATGGACGAACACTGCGGTGTCTTTAGAAATCCTTGAACATTTATAATGAACATTTCTAGCAAGCACCCAGGAAGAGTTCATTGCAATATCCAAATATTTGATTCACCCATTACCCCACAAATACACCTTTTTATGCCTTTAATTAATTCCACTACTGACAAAGTACCAATTGATCCTGTCACAAAAAAGGATCATAAGAAATATTTTCCATAGTCTAGCAGATAAAAGCTTAAAGCAGGCTGAAAGTAAAGCAGAATGTGCCTTAAGGCACAAACTGCTTTACTTTCAGCCTGTTTTAAGTGGTGAACTATCTTCAAAACTAGAAACAGGCTATGGGACAATGGGTTGAAAGGCCATTATGGGTTAAGATTTGGCAATCCATTGAAGAAAACAAATGAAAATGAAAACTTACCCCTTTGAAAATAATCTGGTACCTTTGTGGAGCAAACTAAACTTTGTTGTATTCCTCCGGTTCAATATCCACTTCTATCTAATCAAGTATGTCATCAATTTATTAGACAAAAATCCTTCAAGGACAAATGTCACAAACTTCAGGAACTCTCAATCTCTTAATTGCCTAATATCCTTTTGAAACAGTTATAAAACATTCACAAACCATTTACTTATGCCTTTTATATTGCTCTTAGCCCTTTTTCATTCTGGTTTACACATTTCTGTTTCAATCCACCTGGAAACTAAACCTAGGATATTTATTCCTCCCATTGTTTCAGCTTTTACTGACCCAATCAAGGACAAAGATTGAAATGAGTGTTTTTTCAATCAGTGAAAGTATCAATAACAACAATAACACAATCATACACATTTCCTGTAGTCAGCATGGAAACACCCGCTTTTTATTTTCCTCCCTCTAACTCATTAACCTATAATTTACATCACTATTACAATGGAGAAAATGTTATTTTTTCCCTTTCATAAACATGTGTATGTTAAAAAAATTATTTCAACTGCAAAAAGATTGGAGCCATATTTGACGCCAAGTGTTATTGGATCAGGCTGTCGTTTTCTTTATTTTATTGCATTATGTGCATACATTTCATTTCATTCATATGGGAAAGAATAATGTCTTCTCAGCTGTATCATAAACTAGTAGGGCTGATATAATGATAACCTTAGTGGCTCCTTTAAAGAAGATTTTTATTCACTTTATACAGTCATGAAATAATGCACCATAATAAGATATATTTCCTATATTATGCTAGCAGATGGTAAGCAGGCTGGAAGTAAAGCAGGTTGCGCCTTAAGGCGCATTCTGCTTTACTTTCAACCTGCTTTAAGTGATCAAATATCTTCAAAACTAGAAACATGCTATGGGATAAAGGGTTATAGAAAATCATCAGTTACGCCAATACGAGGTTAACCCTTTACCCATTAGCCTATTTCTAGTTTTGAAGACAGGTGAGTACTTAAAGCTGGTTGAAAGTAAAGCAGAATACACTTTAAGCCTGCTTTAAGCCACCATCTGCTTGGGTATTGAAAATATTTATTTTGGTACATTTTTATAACTGTATAAATAAAGAGCTATTTTCTTCAGTGGATGAATAAATCAAATAAGCAAAAAGGTGCTTCTATGGGGGGGAAAGGGTTAACATATGTTTCATCCCTAGTAACATATCTATCTGTACTGAAGCCTATGCCTGACAAGCTCATTAACATTCAAATCACACCAACTTAACCACTAATGAACTCCTATCACCTATTAGCATTTCTTAACTCTTGGCACACTAGCCATGAAACAGCGATTACCTTTGCAAACATTGTGGATCCTGATGAGACGCCATGTCAGGCTACATCTCGTTAGGATCCAAGCTGTCCGACACTGACCCTAACCTATTTTAAGAACAGTAACAGACAACAATTGTTGCAGACAACAATAACACTTTGCTGTACAAAGAGTTGTTACTAATTACAACAATCTAAATAATATAGTCACAGGGCTCCAGATAAGAAGGAGTTTTCCAAACAAATCCAACATTTTCTCACCATTTCAACACCAAATCCTATGGTGTTACTACTCATTAGAATCGTCTCAAAGAGACGATTCTAATGAGTAGTGACACCATAGGGTTTAATGCAGAAATAAAGATTTTAGTTTTTGAAAAACTCTTCTTATCTGGAGCCCTGAGTCATAATAAAATTGTCTTAACGCTCGCCCCATATTTGTCATCAATGCAAATTAACACTATATCCTACTGATAAACAACTGTAGTTCAATTTATATGTTTGTACTTGAAACCTTTCACAAATAACTGGCTTTCAATGTTAAATAAGATAGGTACATTCGTTGCTTAAATCAGGCTAAATTATAGCAGAAAGCTCCTCAGAAGCAGGTTGAAAGTAAAGCAGAAAGCTCCTTCAGGAACATTCTGGCTTAATCTCTAAAGGAGTAGTAAGAGTTTCCCTGTGATTCTTAACCCCATTATAAGTCTATTTCTAGATTTGAAAACAGATGACCAATTAAAGCAGGTGGAAAGTAAAGCAGAATGTGCCTTAAAGCACATTCTGCTGCACTTTCAACTTGCTTTAATATACCAGCTTCTTGGATATAGGAATATTTCTTACGGTACATATTCATGACTGTACAAAGCGGAACTACATATAAAACAAAGGCGTATCTATGAAGTCTATATGCATGGCACATTCTGCTCAACTTTCAGCCTACTTTAACCCTTTGAACCCTAATCACATATATGCATCATTCGCAAACAGTGTACGGAACACTGTTAACATTATACTCATCCTATGCAAATAGTGAAGACCTGAGATCAGGGTCTGCACTGCAATTCATATTGCAATAAACTGACGAAAACAATCCCAAAATAGACTAGACTTAAACTGAAATAGACCATTTGAAGTTTAACCTTTTCGCTCTCAACAATGCCTAACCCTTTACCTTATAGAAGCACCTTTTAGCGTATTCCGTTTAATCCTCTATGGAAGGTAATAATTCCAAATTATACAGTCATGAATATGTATCAGAAATAATATTTTCTTAATTCTAGCAGTTGGTAACTTAAAGCAGGCTGAAAGTAAAGCAAAATGCGCCCTAGGGCGCATTCTGCTTTACTTTCAACCTGCTTTGAGTTACCACCTACTTTCAAAACCAGAAATAAGTTATGGAATGAATGAATGAATGAATGGTGTTTTACGGCCCATCTGCACAAAGAAATAAGTATTAGGGTAAAGGGTTAAAAGCGTGTTTGCAAATAATTTGGATCCTGATCAGACGCCGCGTAATGCGGCGTCTGATCAGGATCGACCCAAACTGTTTGACACTCGCTTTGAAAAAATTTCAGTCATACTGCCTTATATTTTAACTTTGAAACGACATTGCAGACAACCAAATTGAAGCAGAGGACAATGAAACGGTGAAGGAGTAAAAATGTCACAAACAATTTGAGAGCGAAAGGGTTAAGGGAGATAATTCAACAACACCATCGTTTTCCAATACTCAAAACTAGCTATAGGCGATGGGGTTAAGAATGTTTAATAGAGTAACCACAAAATTGCCAACAGCATGATGAAGGTCAAACTACAGACCACACTGAACATAGTTTACACACCATTGTTTTGATGCATTTGAGAGAATTGACTGTAGCAAGTGCTCCAGATAAGGGAAGTATATTAAAAACTTAAATCTTTATGCTTGCTCAAAACCCTATGGTGTGACTATTCATTAGAATCGTCACGAAGAGGTGATCCTAATGAGTAGTCACACTGAATGGCTAGTGTAGATATGAAGAAGAAAGGGTTGGAAAAGTGTAAACACTAAAATTGTTGACGACGGACGACGGACATTCAAGGATTGCAACTGTTTTACTTTCACCTTGCTTTAAGCAGCCACCTGCCTTGAGTTAGATAGTGGACACTCTATAATTTGCCCGTTTATCACGACAAAAGGACAGTGTTGAGTCTGAAGTAGTTCTCAAGCATTTGATTGGTCAGATTTGAGCCTATAGGCTCAAATCTGACCAATCAAATGCTTGAGAACAATATCAGACTAAATTACTCTCCTCATCTGAAGCCCTGATAAACATCAAGTTTTTATTTGTACATGGGAAATGAACAGGGCAGACCTTAAATTCAAACAGGTTGGATTCAGATCAGGAAAATGAGCAACCCTGCATCTGAATAGGATTCAATTAAGCTGTATTAAATGAATATTGAGCCCTATTTCTGGTAATATAAAGAAGACTGTGCTTGTTACAATTATTGAAGGAGACAACATTTCAGTAGCAGGCATATGTTGTAAGACAACTATAGCCAATTAATCTTGTATACAGGAGATTTCTGCTTTAAATTCATCTTGACGACAACTCTTTCCTCACTTATAAGCCATATGTGCAAATTACTTATTGCCAACTGTGTTTAAGGCAGGTGGTTGCTTAAAGCTAGTTGAAAGGAAAGCAGAGAGATCCTTTATAGAAGCTTTCTGCTTTACTTTCAATATGCTTGAAATTTGGTGCTTTAACTATTTAGTATGCTAGTGGTGAAACCATGATATCCTTTGCAAACAGTTTTGATCCTGATGAGACGCCGCATAATGCAGCGTCTAGTTTGGATCCTGATGAGACGCCGCACAATGCAGCGTCTAGTTTGGATCCTGATGTGACGCGGCATAATGCTGAGCGTCTAGTTTGGATCCTGATGTGACGCGGCATAATGCAGCGTCACATCAGGATCCAAACAGTTTGACACTCTGACCCCGTTTTGAGAAATAAATTTTTAAAATTCTGTTTTTAGAACAGTAGCAGATGGCAAATTATTTTAGACTAAAAAGTACCCAGCATGCAACAAGTTAATATAATGTAGAAGAGTACATGTAGGTTACTGTTAAAAGACATCTTATGGTAGTCATACCAGGAGGAAAGGGTTAAGCAACTGTCTGCCTTAACTCTTTCCTCCCTGAAACTTTAAATTTACAATTCCAGTTTTCATTTTAGTCTAACCATTTCTGACTTTTAAGGCTTGTTTTTGTCAATGTTTGGTATTATGACAAACAGTGAAGACCCTGATCAGAGGGCTCCGAAAGGAGCCCTCTGATCAGGGTCTTCACTGTTTTCATAGGACAAGTGTACTATTCACATGATCACTGTTTGAAAAGGACGCCTATATGCGGGACTAGGGTTCAAAGAGTTATAAACCCCTTACCCCGGAAACTGTTTCTTAAGTTTTAAAGACATTGACCACTTAAAGCAGGTTGAAAGTAAAGCACAATGCCCAATAAGGAGTATTCTGCTTTAGTAAATAATAAATCTATCATCTCCGCCGATATAGAAAATGTTTCTTATGCAGCATAATTATTCATACATTTTTGTAACTGTATACAGCAGAACTATTTTCTCTAGTGGAGGAATAGATAAATAAAAGACGTAAAAAGTAGTATTTATGGAGTAGCAGTTTAAAAACAATTGGACATAGATGATTTGCATATAATGGATATTGAGGACAAGGTTAAGCAGGGCTAAATCAAGTGGTTTATGTAGAATACCACAACACACACATAAGTACCGACAGTGAAAGTCTATGTGGTTCACTTAGCTAACCACAATTATATGTGCCCGCAATTATTAGTAAACATGCAAGAGCTATCCATTTGCAAATATTTAAGATCCTGTCATCATAAGATGCCAAGTAACTTGGCGTCAGATCTGAATCCAAACTATTCCAAAATATTTGTCACTAAAATTTGTATTTCAGAAAAAAATATGAAAAATTATGGTAAATTTTTAAATTCTAACAGACAACAGTTGTTTAGCAGATGGCGTTTTTGTCGCGTTCAAAGAGTCAAATTCTTTTTACAGTATCATGTTTACACTATTATTTGTGGTAAGGTTATATCTATTTCATGTCTTACTCTATGCACCATTGCATGTGCTAAAGGTCATTAACTCTTTCCTCCCTAAAACTTTAAATGGACAATTCCAGTTTCCATTTTAGTCTAGTCCATTTCTGACTTTTAAGGATTGTTTTTGTCAATGTTTGGCATTATGACAAACAGTGAAGACCCTGATCAGAGGGCTCCTTTCGGAGCCCTCTGATCTGGGTCGTCACTGTTTGCATAGGACAAGTGTACTGTTCACATGTACACGGTTTGCAAAGGACGCCTATGTGCAGGACTAGGGTTCAAAGGGTTAAGGCATTGTATTGCAGTGTTCCCTCTCTACAACGGCCTTTCCAACAACGACTCCCTCCTTACAATGGTCCTTTTCACAGTTCCCTAATCACGACAATTATGTCTAATCTTTGAAAGTTGCAATCATCATCATCATCATCGGATTTTTGATTAACGTGCAGGGGTGGGAGCATTGTCCACAATAGTGGGCTCCCTTCCAGGTAACTGGCTAGCTGCACGCATGGCGGTTCTTACACAGGATCTCCAGGCTTTTCTATCATATAATATATATATAATAAATATAATATATAATATATATAATATGTGGGTCAACTGTTGCGAGTCCCCATTCTTGGCGGTCTCTTACAGTCAGCTCCCTCCATGACATCTTGGGCCTCCCCGGCCCATGCTTCCCTGCAACTTTCATATCTCTGGCGCACTTAATAGCTCCGGTGGAGCGTTCAACGTGCCCATACCATCGAAGTCGTCTTTCCCTCAAGATGAGCTCCAAGTCCTCTATGCATAGTTGCGTTAGCAGCTTCCTGGAATGGACAGTGGTCACATCTTCTGGCTTGACATTGCAAATCTGTCTGATCATGGCCCTGTCATTACGCTGCAGGCGCTGGAAGTTTGGCTTGGTCAGAGGCCAGGTTTCACTGGCGTGGAGCATAACACTTCGCACGCACATGCTGTAGATGCGGCCGCATGTCTTGTATGAGAGGTGGCGTGACGTGAGGACAGGCAGTAGCTCCTTGAATTTCTTCCAGGCAGACTTAACACGAGCCGTTGTTGCAAGGTCACAGCCGCCTGCTGCAGACAACATGTCCCCAAGGTAGCAAAAGGAGAGAACCACCTCCAGCTTGTCTTGGCCAACTTGGACCTCTTTCTGTGCTCTGCAGTCAATGGGGCGAGCTGTTCCCAGGCAGCGGGAACATCTGAAGTCAGGATCTTCCACCAGCCTCCTGAGACCACTGCATTTCTTGTGGACCCAGAGTTTGCAACCATTACAGAAGATGCTGTTTCTGCCCACACCTGTGCGGCAAACAGCACAGTGGTACTTGCCAACACTCTGTAGAAGGTCCATGCCAGTGCCACAGATCATGATTTTTGTTTTGCCAGCATTTACTCTTAGTCCTTTCTCTTCCATGGCTTCTTTCCAAACCATTAGTCTCCTGACACATTCCTCAAGTGACTCTGTGATGATTACTAGGTCATCTGCATAGAGATCCTCCCAGGGGACTCCCGTCCGGAACTCGCGGGAGAGGGCTTCAAGTACAATGATGAAGAGCAATGGGCTGAGTACAGAGCCCTGGTGTACACCGACTTTCACTTCAAACTCGTTGCTATGACCCTCTCCAACACGAACACAGCTACGCACATTTGCGTACATTCCTTGAACCAGACGGACAATCCATTCTTCAACGCCAAGTTTTCTCATGGCCCACCATATAACTTTCCGAGGGACCCGATCAAACGCCTTCTCTAGATCTACAAAGGCCATGTAAAGCTTTTTGTCCATTGCTAGGTGTTTTTCCTGCATCTGACGAACAACAAATATTGCGTCTGTAGTGCCTCTGCCTGGTACAAAGCCAAACTGGGAGTCATCTATGGTCACCAACTGTCTGATGAGGCTATCCACAATTCGCTCTAATATTTTCATGACCTGGTCTATGAGTTTGAGACCACGGTAGTTACCTCTTTCTAGAGCATCACCCTTGCCTTTGTAGATGCAGACAATGAAACTCTCCTCCCAGTCAGAGGGGATCCTGCCTTCATGAATGATTTCCCTTACAAGGTTGCAAATCATGGTAGCACCTGCATCACCTGCTGCTTGGATCATTTCAACCACAATGCCAGATGGTCCTGCAGCTTTACCCGTCTTCATCTTTGAAATGGACTTTTTCACCATATCAATTGTGACTGGGATAGATGGACCTTCTACTGGTGGTTCTTTGGTCAGGTGCTCAGGGTCCCACTCAAATTCCATGTTGAGGAGCCTTTCAAAGTGTTCTTGCCAGGCCTCCTGCTTAGCAGACTCACTCAAGGACATCTCTCCAGCATCATTCTTTATTGGCTTCTCAACTATGACATCACCATTCTCTCTTCGCATCTGGTTTGCAAGGCGGAAGGCATCAGATTTATTGGGGTCAATGTTCTCATACATAACCTTTTCTGCCTCGTGCCGAGCATGATGCACTGTGCGCCTAGCTGCAAGTTTGGCTGAGTCATAGGCTGCCCTAGTTCCTGTGCCTGCTTTCATTGCCTTGAATGTCCGCCGCTTTTCTGTGACTGCCGCATCAACTTGATTGTTCCACCACCATGTTTCCCGCCGCCAGCGATGTGGCTTTGTTGTGCCACATATTTCCTCGGTTGTCTTGAGTAGACCTGTCTTTAGGTTAGCCCAGATTTCCTCAGTTGCAGTAGTGGATGCACTTGATGAGGTAGCAACACGGGAGTTGAAGACCTCCTGGAAATGACCGCGCGTAAGTGCGTCTTTGAGCTTCCATGTTTTAAGGCGGGGGGTGAATTTGCGTTTGACTTGATGGGGCCTGTCAATCTTCAGGTCGCACACCAGGAGTTTGTGCTGTATGGCAATCTGCTGTTTTTCTCACAGAAACATAATGAACATTTTGACAGAAAAAAAAACTTAATGAGAAGTGACAAACAGCTTGAATCCAGAGCAGACGCTGCGTTATGTGGTGTCTGATCTGGATTCAAGCTGTTTGCAAATGTAAGCCAATTTCCCTTCCTATAACTACTCCCTCGGAACAACGCACACAGTTTCTGTCTCCCAATGGGTGTCTTTGAAGAGAGGGAACACTGTATTAGTCTTGTCCTAGATCAGCTAGTACATCAGGTGGCTGATCAGGGTAGACACTGTTTGCAATGGAAATCTGTTTATTTACATAGTGTTTTTTATGCTTCTGTCAACTCTTTCACCACCATGGACCTGTTTAATATATATACTCATTACGTCTGCAAACAGTATAGACCCAGCTCAGAACAGAAGTCCTCTGATCAGGGTCTACACGGTTTGCTTATTCAAAGCAGTTTTTATTAAACTACCCAGAATTCCAAGTAGACTGGTTCACGTTTTGGTAGCTAAAAGGATTAATAAGGAACCTTATCATAACCCACAAGAGTTACTTATAAGTGTCCAAAGAGTTAAAGGGTCAAAGGAATATATTTCTAGCATCTTGATACAGATAGATGCTAATCCAATTTACCTCATAGCCTGTTTTCCAGTTAACAATGTTTAAGATACTGGTGACACCACTTGAAGCAGATTGAAAGTTAAGCAGTTCATACTTTCAACCTGCTTTAAGTGGTTACCTTTTTTCAAAACTAGAAATAGGCTATGCAGGGGTAGTGTTATGGCAAAATATTCTTTTTTTTTTACAACGACAACTTATTGAGCATGAGATGGGTGAAAATCTGAGACAAGAACAAACCAAGAGGAGAAACTCATGGGTGTTGCCAAGCACATCATTATATAATTTAACTTCGAGACTTTACTAGAACACTCTCAAGTCCAATTTTCTCGTATGTCAAACTTAAAATGTTACCTAGTAATCCACCTAATAGCTTTCAAATAAGAGCATGTTTTATTTCAGCAAGCTAGAGTTTTCTAATTTTAAATGAAGTATTATAGGTAAGCTCGACATAACCAAATTTTTAAGGCTCGACTGTATTTATAAGTGAGTTGAGTTTTCTCACTTATTTAGACAAGAGCCGCATGCAGCCCTAAATCGCTCACCTGGTACCCATGTTTACGGTCATGGTAATGGACCAGTAATGATAAAACTCCACTATAAGCCATCATCGTAAATTAACCCCCACCCACAGGCAGCCATGTTGTTTGAACTAGGAAGATTCTTTGAAGAAAACTGGCAAAGGGTCACCCATCATTACTTTTTAAAAATATTCTTAAATCAGACCAATAGTTTCAGATAAAAAGATTTTTGAAAAATTTCTATAAATAAATATAAGGAAAACGTGCCCCACCCACTGGCGTCCATGATTTTTAAGATATCAAAATCACTTTAAGAAATCTGGTAGAGGGTCACCCATGGATCATTTGTGTAAAATTATTTTCAATTTGGACCAGTACTTTCCCAGAAGAAGATTTTTAAAGTTTTTACTATACAGTATCATAAGGAAAATGTGCCCCACCCACTGGCGGCCATGTTTTTTAAGATATCAAATTTATTTTAAGAAATCTGGTAGAGGGTCACCCATGGATCATTTGTGTACAATTATTTTCAATTTGGACCAGCAGTGTCACAGAAGAAGATTTTTAAAGTTTTAATTATACAGTATATCATAATGAAAACATGCCCCACCCACTGGCGGCCATGTTTTTTAAGATATCAAAATTATTTTAAGAAATCTGGTAGAGGGTCACCCATGGATCATTTGTGTAAAATTATTTTCAATTTGGACCAGCAGTTTCACCTAAGGAGATTTTTAAAGTTTTTACTATACAGTATCATAAGGAAAACATGCCCCACCCACTGGCGGCCATGTTTTTTAAGATATCAAAATTATTTTAAGAAATCTGGTAGAGGGTTACCCATGGATCATTTGTGTGAAATTAATTTCAAATTGGATCATCGGTTTCAGACAAGAAGATTTTTAAAGTTTTCACTATATAGCCATATAAGGAAAATCTGCCCCACCCACTGGCGGCCATGTTTTTTAAGATAGGAACATTATTTTAAGAAATCATATAGAGGGTCACCAATGGCACATTTGGGTAAAATTATTTTCAATTCGGACCTGTAGTTTTGGACAAGAAGCTTTTTAAAGTTTTTTCAATTGGTTGCCATGGCAACCACAATTTCAATTGAATGACCTATATTTCAAGAAATCTGAGAGAGTACCCTACAAGGAACAATCCTATGAAGTTTAAATGAAATTGACCCAGTAGTTTCCAAGAAGAAGATCTTTAAAGACAAGGGCCACTATGGCCCTAAATCGCTCACCTGGTACACCATGGCAAACTTGACCTATAGTGACCTAGATTATGACTGGACATGACCCCCAATCAACCTTTAGAGTGTAAACAAGATTTTTCTATGATTTGACCTAGTGACCTAGTTTTTGACCGGATATGACCCACATTCGAACTTGGCCTAGATTTCATCAAGACAAACATTCTGACCAAGTTTCATTAAGATCCATTGAGATTTGTAGCCTCTAGAGTGTTAACGAGGTGTTTCTATGATTTGACCTAGTGACCTAGTTTTTGACCGGACATGACCCACATTCGAACTTGACATAGATATCAATGAGGCAAACATTCTGACGAAGTTTTTCATTAAGATCCATTGAGATTTGTAGCTTCTAGAGTGTTAACAAGGTTTTTCTATGATTTGCCCTAGTGACCTAGTTTTTGACTGGACATGACCCACATTCGAACTTGACCTAGATATCAATGAGGCAAACATTCTGACCAAGTTTCATTAAGATCCATTGAGATTTGTAGCCTCTAGAGTGTTAACAAGGTTTTTCTATAATTTGACCTAGTGACCTAGTTTTTGACCGGACATGACCCACATTCGAACTTGACCTAGATATCAATGAGGCAAACATTCTGACCAAGTTTCATTAAGATCCATTGAGATTTGTAGCCTCTAGAGAGTTAACGAGGTTTTTCTATGATTTGACCTAGTGACCTAGTTTTTGACCAGAAATGACCCACATTCGAACTTGACCTAGATTTCATCAAGACAAACATTGTCATGAAGTTTCATGAAGATCGGATGAAATTTGTAGCCGTTAGAGTGTTAACGAACAATTGTGAACGGACGGACGACGGACGACAGACATTCAGCGAGGGAGCAGTCTGATCAGGGTCTACACTGTTTGTCATTCAGTTTGCATCTTTTGGACAAATTACTGAGTGTGCTAAAAGAAATACATTGCAGTTCAATTTTTAGGATTAATTACAGCAGATCTACAGGGTGTCCCAATATTTAATATTTTACCATATATATGCATGGATAACACATCTATGCAGGGATAACCTGTCTATAAATGATAACAGTCTAATCTTCATAGATAACCAATTGATATGGTACATGGCGATTTATGAATAGATAACTAATCTATTTTTAACTCTTTTATGCACAGATAAAACATTAATGCAAGCTATATATGATAGCAAAGATATATATCTATGCATGAATGTGTCAATATCCATCCTTTTTGAATGCATGGATAAACTATTCATGCATGGATAATTATTATCTTCATGGATAATCCATTTATGCACAGATAAACCATATATGCATGCATATTTTCAGAAGTTGCTTCCAATGTTCTATTCTTAGGAGTCGTTATCAATCAGAGAGATGTCATTTGGACAACAGGTTTTTTGGTCCATAGAATGATATGGTAGTAAAAACATGGTTTTAATAGGAACAATTCAACATATGCATGCAGACTCTGATGAGATATACTTAAATCTCATCTGGGTTAATACCAATAGCCAATGTTTTTCAAAAGAAAATAGGCACAAAATGGTTAACAGGAAGGTTTCAAAAGTTTGACATTTCCATTGATGGATATGTTATATTTCAATAAACCACTATATGGCCCCATATTTATCATGCCAGAGAAATACAGTGAAACTTGTGTTAAGCAACCACTAAAAAGAAAAGCTTGATAAATAGTCTTTACTATAGAGTTGACATCTTATTCTTAATATTGATAGTAATGCAAAAAAGATTATTCAACCCATTACCCCATAAATATACATTTTTACGTCTCTAATTTATTCCTCCACACAAGATATTAGTTCTTTTTTAAAAAGTCACAAATATGCAACATATTAAGAAATATTTTCTATATCCTAGCAGATGGTAGCTTAAAGCAGGTTGAAAGTAAAGTTGAATGTGCCTTGAGGCACATTCTGCTTTACTTTCAACCTGCTTTAAGTGGTCATCTATCTTCAAAACTGGAAAACGACTATGGGCTAATGGGTTAACAGTGGCTGAGCTTAAATTATGACAAAAGTAACTCTGAAGGCTTCCTTTCTACATTAAGCAGTGAGCGTCACTTTTGTTCTGCATAATACGCCAGTAACCAGTTTTACTTCTGTTCTAAATTAAGCAGTCTCCTTTTTCAAATGGATCATGATTATATAATACTTTATCTATAATTGTAACTTAACACAAGATAGATTTATTGTAAAGGAAAATGCAAGGCTAAACATAAAAGGGAGTAAGTAAACTGAACAAATCCAACATTTTCTCTCTCATTTCAGCCTCAAATCCTATGGTGTTACTACTCATTAGAATCACCTAAAAGAGACAATTCTAATGAGTATAACACCATAGGGTTAAATGCAAAAATAAAGATATAGAGTTCTGTAAATGATTTGTTTTGATCTTTAATATGAGAATCCAGGGGCCCGTTTCATAAAACTTCGTACAACAAAAACGGTCGTAAGTCAAAGCTTTCAAATACATTCAATTTCTGATTTCCCCACCTAATCCTGTCTTGTAACATCTCTTTGGAAACGTCTTGAAAAGACGATTCCAAAGAGATGTCACAAGACAGGGTTAGATGGAGAAATAAATAATAATTGAGACTTTTGTAATCTGACTTACGACCGTTTTGGTGGTACAAAGTTTTATGAAACTGGCCGTTCTTGAAGGCAGACTGAGAGAGTTAATTATTAATAGAACCAACAAGTACATGTACAGTAAAACTTGTATTCAGCAGCCACTCTTTGATTCATCAAATATAATTATAAAATACAGGGGACCGCTTAACCAATTACCCCATAGCCTGTTTCTAATATTGAAAATAGTTGACCACTTGAAGCAGGTTGAAAGTAAAGCAGAATGCGCATTCTGCTTAACTTTCAACCTGCTTTCAAGTGGTCATATACATTGTATCTTCAAAAGTAGAAATGGGCTATGGGGTAATGGGTTAAGCTTCTACCTGAAAAGCTTACTTGAAACCTTTTGAGTGGCTGCTCAACACCAGTTCAACTCACATATAGATATACAGACCGAGGGTAACTGCCATACTGAGTCAAATGTTCCGCTATGCCAGCGGTAATAATAGCTCTGTCCCGTAGTGTCCTTTGCACGAATCCACTGACAAGAAATACACAAACATCATATCAAACAATGTAAACCTCTAACAGTTACAATAGTTGAACCAATTTGCTTTCATCAGGTTTTCTGATATATGAGCGATGAAAACTAATATGTCAGACAGCTTTTTAAGTTTTCTATGCTCATTATCATATTAACCTAACTTTGAATTTTACTAGGAAGTATACTTCTGCTTGAGTCTTTTTTTCTGCATTCAAACACTGTTTAGATATTACTTTCTGATGATATAATATAAGTTGCAGTGTTAAGTTTTAGTATAAAATCATGCTTTTGTTATTGCTTAAAGAACCGTGTTATTTCCATGATATATAAATTCTGCTGGAGTTTAAATTTCCAGCTTTATAAATGTTATAACTATAATACAATATGAAACTTTAATTTCAAAAGAAAAGTCCAATAACAAACAGACAAGTCCAATATACAACAGCAAATTCCATTATGAGTAGAGTCCATTAACAAAACAGGCAAGTCCAATATACAACTGGGAAATCCATTATGAGTAAAGTCCAGTAACAAACAGGCAAGTCCAATATACAACAGGGCACATTATTATGAGTATAGTCTTAGTAACAAATAGTCCAATATACAACAGGGCATTCAAAAAATGATAAAAGTCCAGTTACAAACTGGCAAATCCAAGTCCAATATACTACGCTGAACTCAAGAAGTGAGAAAGGTCCTGTAACAAATAGGCAAATCCAAAGTCCAATATACTACATAGAACTCAAGAAGTGAGGAAGGTCCTGTAACAAACAGGCACATCCAAAGTCCAATATACTACATGGAACTCAAGAAGTGAGAAAGGTACTGTAACAAACAGCCAAATCCAAATTCCAATAGACTACACTGAACTCAAGAAGTGAGACAGGTCCTGTAACAAACAGGCAAATCCAAAGTCCAATATACTACATTGAACTCAAGAAGTGAGGAAGGTCCTGTAACAAACAGGCAAATCCAAAGTCCAATATACGACATAGAACTCAAGAAGTGAGAAAGGTCCTGTAACAAACAGGCAAATCCAAAGTCCAATATACTACATAGAACTCAAGAAGTGAGGAAGGTCCTGTAACAAACAGGCAAATCCAAAGTCCAATATACTACATGGAACTCAAGAAGTGAGAAAGGTCCTGTAACAAACAGCCAAGTCCAATATGCAGCGCTCCCTCTCTACAACGACACTCAATGGGAGACAGAAATTGTGTGTGTTGTTCGGCAGGAACCATTATATGGAGGGACAATTAAGAGTTGGCTTACATTTGCAAATAGCTTGAATCCGGATCAGATGCCGCTTAACGCGGCGTCTGATCTGGATTCAAGCTGTTTGTCAATCGTCATTATATTCATTCTATCAAAATATCCACTTATCTGTTACTATGAGAAAAAACAGCAGATGACAATTAAAGTAGACAATATTGCAGCAGTATGAGTGTTATAGAGATCTACATAATTGTCCCGTTAAGGAAATTGTGGCAAGGGTCGTTGTAAGGAGGTTATTGTTGTTTATGAGAAGGGCCATTGTAGAGAAGGAACACTGTAGTTACAACTGGAAACTCAAGAAACAAGAAACACACAAGTCCTACATTCTCGCAGCATATTAATGAGAGACAAGTAAAGTACAAAACAGGCAAGTCCAACATACAAAATGAATTATTTAATTCAAGAGCAAATGTCAAGTGTTAAATAGAGCTTATAGCAAAGTTATACAAGGACTCGAAAATCTGAATGCAACAGCTCAGTTCACTACAAATTGAAGGTCCTCTCTACAGTAAGGAAGTCTTCTAACAGAGCTCCAGATAAGGGG
This sequence comes from Gari tellinella, assembly GCA_922989275.2. NCBI lineage: Eukaryota > Metazoa > Mollusca > Bivalvia > Cardiida > Psammobiidae > Gari > Gari tellinella. Next base: position 23,848,765 of record OV277869.1, on the reverse strand, counting down.
AGTATTTCAAATTCTAAAATCTTTATTTCTGAATAAAACCCTATGGTGTCACTACTCATTAGAATCGTCTCTTCGAGACGATTCTAATGAGTAGTAACACCATAAGATTTTGCGCAAAAATGAGTGAGAAAGTTTTTGATTTGTTCAGTTTACTCCCTCTTATCTGGAGCTCTGTTCTAAACAATAACAGTGTCCAGATGCAACACCACAGTCAATGGTATAACTGAAGTCTGTTACAGAGAAATCCAGAGTTAATGTGAAATATTATAGTGAACAAGCCTGTATTCAATAAACGCTTATGCCCCTGGTGGCATCCTGGACAATACATTCTGAATACCGGTATGTATTTTCTAAGTTCAAACTAGGTAACGGTCAAGGTCAAATTGAGGGTTAGTGATATGGGTGAACTGATAAATGGTCCAAGGCAACAGCTTTTTAAGTATACAATTATTCTAGAATGTAATAAAATCTAGTTTAATAGCACATCTAAAATATTCTAAGTCCAAACTAGAATTGTCGCCTAGGGGCTAACAAATATGCCTGCGCACTTCTAACCTATAATTCACAAAACCATTATCTCCCCTTGCAAATATTTCCCCTTGTAAATGAATGGAAAAGTATTTTTTGATGCAAATCAGTAGATGGTACTTCATAAACCTGTGAAGTTTTGACCAAATCTGATGAATGGCATAGGAGAAGTTGCACTTTAAGGTCCAGTAAGACACAGATGTATGAGGAAATTTCTGGTCAAGCATAGTTTTGAAGTCCAGTAAGACACAGATGTATGAGGAAATTTCTGGGCAAGCATAGTTATAAAGAGTCCAGTAAGAAACAGATGTACGAGGAAATTTCTGATCAAACATAGTAAAAACTATAGAATCCAGTAAGAAACAGATGTACGAGGAAATTTCTGGTCAAGCATAATTTTTAAGTCCAGTTAGACACAGATGTATGAGGAAATGTCTTGGCAAGTATAGCTAGTATAGAGTCCAGTAAGAAACAGATGTATGAGGAAATTTCTGATCAAACATAGTTATAGAATCCAGTAAGAAACAGATGTACGAGGAAATTTCTGGTCAAGCATAGTTTTTAAGTCCAGTTAGACACAAATGTAATTATGAGGAAATGTCTTGGCAAGTATAGCTAGTATAGAGTCCAGTACACAGATGTACATGGACATTTCTGGTCAAGCATAGTTTCGAAGTCCAGTAAAGACACAGATGTATGAGGATATCCTATTTATATAGTTGTATTATTATATCTGGTCAAGCATAGTTTTGAGGTCCAGTAAGAAACAGACATATGAGGATATCCTATCTACATGTAGATACATGTTGTCTTGTATATCTCTGGTCAAGCATAGCTCTGGAGAATCAACCAACCTTGTCCTGGCTGTCATTGTCTGTAAAGACAGCCTCACCTGTGTCACTGACACAATACGTCCAGCCCTCGGGGACGTTAGTCTCCAGGGAGAGCCTCTGAGGCCTCCCAAAATCTACTGAGCGACTCTTACGGTTCTGCAGCTTGGGGAGGGGCAGGAATACATCCTCATACTCACCAGAACAGAGCTGCTCACGCTGGGGTAAAATGTTTAATAACAAAATCAGCCACCATCTACACAGGGATCCAGATAAGAGGGAGTAAACTAAATAAATCTCACATTTTCTAATAAATTTCAGCAACAAATCCTATGGTGTTACTACTCATTAGTAATGAGTAGTAACACCATGAGATTTAATGCAGAAATTAAGATTTTATTTTTTTTAAATACTCCTTTTATCTGGATTTCTGTACACAAAAAATAATCTTAACATTTCTACAGCTATTAGCATTTATTGACACCTTTTTGAAACAGTGTAGACCCAGATCACACACTGCTCTAAAAGAAGCTTTCTGATTGGTGTCTGCATTGCTTGCTTATAATTTATGATCCTTTTGACATGAGTCTGCACTCTTTCCTGAGGAAATTTGTTTTTTATTTTGTTAGCCAATGTAAATAAATACATGTACTTCTGGGGCCCGTTTCATAAAACTTTGTATGACAAAAACGGTTATACGTCAAAACTTATACATTTAAACTCTGATTTCTCTATCTAATCATGTCTTGTGATATATCTTTGGAATCGTCTTTTCAAGACGATTCCAAAGAGATGTCACAAGACAGGATTAGATAAAGAAATAAATAATAATTGAGACATATATAATCTGACTTACGACAACATTTGTCGTACACAGTTTTATGAAAAGGGCCCCAGGAGAATGGTTAAAACGTCAAACTGTTACCCTAAGCTATACCTAGGTCAAACTTGTGCTAAGCAGCCATTCAAAAGCAAAGAATTTTACTATTATTTCATACAAACCCTAATTTTTTTTAAAAATTAACAAGCAATAATATAATCCCTTTACCCCATAGCCTATTTCTAGTATTGCAGACAAGAGAGTGGCCACTTAAAATAGATTGAAAATAAAGCAGAATGCACCTTAAGGTACATTCTGCTTACCTTAAGATGCATTCTGCTTTACTTTCAGCCTGCTTTTTTATTAACATGATTTTATGACATAACACAAAAGATTTAACTCTTTGCATGCAATCAGCGGATATGACTGTTACAGTGATTACCTTTGCAAACAGTCGCGTCTCATCAGGATCCAAACTGTTTGACACTAGCCCTGTTTTAAAAAGATTTTTTTTTTTTTTTAGACCAGTAGCAGATGACAATTGTTTCAGACAAAAAATTTACCCAGCATGCAAAGAGTTAAGATATCCCACAACAGCAGGCTCTTAGATTCCCTTGCTTTATCAATGTCTAATCTGAAGCTTTCTGCATTAATTGACAGTTTGAACCTGCATTAGGAACAGGGCTCCAGATAAGGGGAGTATTTCAAAAAACAAAATCTTTATTTCTAACTAAACCCTATGGTGTCACTACTCATTAGAATCGTCTCGTAGAGACGATTCTAATGAGTAGTAACACTTTAGGATTTGGTGCTGAAATGAATGAGAAATTGTTGGGTTTGTTCAGTTCTGGAGGCCTGATTAAGAAGTTCCCGGCTGTACTTTTTCCAAGGTTCAGTGTAAAATTTCCATGGAATATGAATAATTTACGTGGAATTTACATGGAATTCTAAAAGTTCCATGGTTATTCGTAACAATTTCCAAGGTTTTTGTTTAGTCACCAAAATTTCCATGGTTTATGCATGCTTATGAACAAAAAAACCACGTAAATATAAAAAAAAAAACTTGGAAACTCTTAAAACCTTGGCAAAAGCTCGGAAAAATTGGACTTTGGCAAAAATAAACACGGAACAATCTCGGAAATAAGAACTTAACCATTTTTTAGCACGGAAAATCCTTGTAAAATAATAACTTAAACAATTTGCACCTCGTAAAAATTGTACTTAGACATTTTCCAGCACGGAAAAACCTTGGAAGTACAACTTAGTGAATTATAAATATAAGTAATATTTGCTACAATTGTAAGTTTCACAAAACAGTGAATATTATACACACCCAGGACACCAGCTCACAACAATCAGAGGTCAGAGATTTAAGATGTCTGTTTATCTATACTTTAAAATGTGAATGTGGCAAAAATTAAAGACTCCAAACCAGTTCAGACTCCTGACAAAAGATTCATGGTAAGTTACATAACTTACATAAATACAATTTTATCATGATCATAATATATTTTGGCTATTTACATGATACAAACAAAAGCATGTGGTACCCCACCCACTAGTAGTTAACTATTCCTTGTATATATATACTTTTCCATGGTATTTTGTCGAAACCACGTAAAATGGTTCTAATATTTCCATGGTTTTTCCCTAAATATTTTACAAGGATTCCTCGTAAACTTTTCCGAGGATTTTTTGTTTCCGTGGTTTTTTGGAGAAAACCTTGGAAATTAAATATTTTACAAGGATTCCTCGTAAACTTTTCCGAGGTATTTTGTCAAACCATGTAAAAACCAAGGTCTTGTATTTTCTAAGGTTTTCTCGTCTTTTTTCCAAGGTTTTTGTAATATGACCGTCCGAATACTCCGTGGTTTTTTCCATGGTTTTTTTTCATAAAACCTAGGAAAAAGTACAGCCGGGTTGCCTTATATTATAGGTCATTATGAAGACCTCTTTACCAAATGGCTGATAACACAAGTTTATAATACATGTATTTTTATGCAAGAGAACATAATTTTTTTATTAAACATCAAGTACAATCCTCCATATAGACAAGTAAAAAAAATGGTAGAAAACTTCATATGAACATTAACAATGGATAAAAATCCTTTCCTTTCAAACAATTTTCACAAAAAGGATATCTGCTAAAAAGAACTGCAAACAGCTTCAGGGGCCCATTTCATAAAACTTTGTACGACAAAAACGGTCGTAAGTCAAAACTTTAAAATACATTTAACTTCTGATTTTTTTATCTAATCCTGTCTTGTGACATCTCTTTGGAATTGTCTTTTTAAGACGATTCCAAAGAAATGTCACAAAACAGGATTAGATAGAGAAATAAATAATAATTGAGACGTTTATAATCTGACTTACGACAACATTTGTTGTACGAAGTTTTATGAAGCGGGCCCCAGGCCTCTAAATTTTATTGTATTGCATTCACATAGTCTCAAGTTTCGTTTAAACTGAAAAGAATAACACTTTACCCACTGTATACTAAATTTTTGTTACAAATAGCATACAAAAGAGAAAATTAATAAGCTATAAACATCTTAAAACAAAGACACCTCTAAAGATGCTGAAGTTGCATATGCTTTAACCCATTCCCCCATAAATACGCCCTTTTTACGCCTCAAATTTATTCCTCAACTGAAGAAAATAGTTCCACTTTTTACAGTCATGAACATTTTTTGGAAGAAAAATTACCAATGGTAGCTTAAGGCTGGTTGAAAGTAGAGTAGAATGTGCCTTAAGGCGCATTCTGCTTTACTTTCAACCTGCTTTAATTGGTTACCTGTCTTGAAAACTAGAAACTGGCTATGGGGTAAAGGGTTAAGAGAAAACAACATTGTACAGAAGTGCACTGGTAGAATTTATTGCTCAAATAAAGGAGTTAATTCCTACATAGCTAATATTTACAGAAACTAGAAAATGTTAGTAAAACCTTTACATGTCCCTACTTAACACAAAGTCTAACCAAGATGTCAGATTGAAAGAGCAAAACATTAATGACTTTCCCAAAGTGTTATTGGGACATAGAAAATGGTTTGTTTATACTGTCAACAACTAAATGCAACTATGGAAGACAATTCATCTATCTACTGTCAAAACCTGTACATATACATCTAGACAATTTAATTAAAGCATTAATCTGCAACTTAATATTATTTTGAACATTGGCCTCATTTAAATCAAGAACAGTTATCTTATAAGACAACTGAATATATAGTGGCTGTCTACATGCAATATAGCTAATCTTATATACAGTCAAACCATGAAAACTCAAAATAAATTAAGTTGAACTTCTATCTAGATAGGTTTCTTTGCTCTGGACCTGGCATTCATGAGTATTTAGGTTCTTTTACTCAGAGCATAAAAGTTTTTCCTTTACCATGTAATTTTCGGTGATATCACATCCCTTTCTTCCTCAGGGCTCCAGATAAGGGGAGTATTTCGAAATCTAAAATCTTTATTTCTGCTTTAAACCCTATGGTGTCACTACTCATTAGAATCGTCTCGAAGAAACGATTCTAATGAGTAGTAACACCATAGGATTTGGTGCTAAAATGAATGAGAAAATGCTGGATTTGTTCTGTTTACTCCCCCTTATCTAGAGCCCTGCATCCTTATGTCTCAACTAAACCTTATGCTGTCACTACTCATTAACCCATTACCCCATAGCTACACCATTTTATGCATGTAATTTATTTTCATCCACTGAAGCCTCTCTGGAGGAAATTTTAGTTAAAATTTATTGTCATTAATTAAGCATCATAAAAAAATTATAGCCTAGTAGATAGTAGCCTTAAGCAGGCTGAATGTAAAGCAGAATGTGCCTAAAGGCAAATTCTGCATTACTTTCAACATTGTTTAAGTTGTCACATGTCTTCAAAACTAGAACAAGACTATGGTGAAAAGGGTTGAAAGTGTCACCAAGAAATTTTCTAATGAGTAACAACATGGGGTTTCTGAAGAAATATATATAAGAAACAAGAAAATGTTGTCAAACATTCAACTGCCCCTGCTAACACTCGAAGTCAGTAAATCTAACCAAAGATATAGTACAGACAGACATACAGACTGACAGACTACACATTTAATAACCCTTTACTATTCTGGCGAGGGCTTAATATATGCAAATGTCCTTTTGCTAGCTCCTACTGGGATCCCTGATTTCAAAGGGAGGTAATTAACCTTGTTTCAAAGGGAGATAACCTACCTTGTTCTTGAGTTCACTGTGGTACTGTCCTCTAGGAGGTTTCCACTGGATCTCGTTGGTCTTATTGTGCATGTAGAACAGCCTATTGGTAAGCGGGTCAAGATACTGTTCCCACGTGTCCATCAGAGTCTTCTCATATTTACAATCCTGGACGTTGGGTCTTGCCGGCTCCTTTAGGTGTAGCTGTTCCATGTTGGCATATTCACTTTCTCCCGGTGACTGAAATTACCATACGAACCAAATGAACACTGTTAGTTGATGAAGACTTTAGAATAGTTTAACCCATTACCCCATAAATAGGCCTTTTTACCCCTTTAATTTATTCATTCACCGAAGAAACTAGTTCAAATTTATACTGTTACAAAATTAATAAGAATCATAAGAAATAGTTTCTATATTCTACCAGATAATAGCTTAAAGCAGGCTGAAAGTAAAGCAGAATGTGCCTTAAGGCGCATTCTGCTTTACTTTCAACTTTCTTTAAGTGGTCAGCTATTTTCAAAAATAAAACAGGCTATGGGATAATGGGTTAAACAATTTTGTAACACATCCCTTGTGAAGTTGTGAGTAAATATTAACTAGTCCTTAACCCTTTCCCCCATAGAAGCGCCTTTTAGTGCATTCAGTTTATTCCTGCCCTGAAGAAAACAGTTCCAATTTATACATTCATAAATATGTATCATACAAAATATTTTCTATATTCTAGCAGATGATAGCTTAAAGCAGGCTGAAAGTAAAGCAGAATGCGCTTAAAGTGCATTCTGCTTTACTTTCAACCTGCTTTAAGTGGACACCTATATTGAATACTAGAGAATTGCTATGTGGGAAAGGGTTATACCTTAGAGAATTATTTAAGTCCATTTTAATTTTAATATGATGCAAATTTTAGCACATTATAATGCTTCATACGGAAAAAAGGCTTGCCTTTTTTCCGTCCTTAAGTAGTGCATGATAAAATCAAAGGTATTCCAATTCTATTCAATCACTGACAGACTTTGAAAAGTGTTTGATTTGCGCGTGAATAATTTCTTCAAAACTAGGCAACTACAAAACATGGGGGCTGACATCTTGGATGATGACGTCACGGCTTTTACGAAGAGTTGTGCGTGACGTTTCGGAATTCCCGATTTCGGTGATATTTTTAAACCATTTTAAGAATGAATGTCCCACAACACTCACCTGTTATGATTTCCTCAAAATGACAAAATTTCAAACAGTTCAATTCATACCCTTTAACGCTAAAAATGAACGTTATTTGCAAAAAGCTACTTCTCAATCGAACCGATAAAAATAACGGATTACCAATACGTCATCAATATAAATAATGATGTCATTATTAGTGGTCATATGACTTCCAAAAATAGTTTCAGATTGCATTATAATATAGCTGTCGGAGGAGTTTTAACTACACGGGTGCTCATATATCTATTTGATTATTGGGTAACAACATAAAGATCTTGTCCCAAACAATTTAGGTTTATAATAAAAGTTCGAGTCGGTTGTGTAATCCAGATCTCAGTCATGAGAGGCGTAGCCTTGAGTGTGATCTGGAATACACAACGAACTGATACAATTAAGAGCGCTGACCACACACTGGCGATAGATCTATTCCGTTTTCATTAGTACAATTTTGCTTTTTTCCGTCCATAGGTAAAGCCTAAATACTAGGGATGTTAACGATTAATCGGTTAACCGGTTAACCGTTAGAAGCGCGGTTAATCGGTTACACTTTTCCTTCAAAAGGTTAACCTGAAAAAACAAAAATTTGGAAGTTGGATCATAAAATCTGCTGCACGTAATCAGCGGACGACATCTTCTTTGCTCATTTCAACTGGCTTGACACCTTGTCGAATAACACGCCGCGGGCGTGTACTACCCCGTCTACAGAGGTTGCCAGGTAACCCTGATATAAAACCAGTGGGATGAGACAAGTGACAGGTCGCCAATTAACTGACGTTATTGTTGTGATTTTAGTTGATTAAGATTAGTGTCCTGTTATTAAGAAATGTGTAGAACGCGTTTGAACTGAATCCAATATCATATGGATCATATAAATCCAGCAATGAAATACAGTACTTGAAATTTCGGAGAAAACAGATTTACACATAACTGCTGCAAGCTGAAAATGACATGTTTATTCGTTCAGCAGCGAAGCGGTTTGGATCTAGATGAGACACCTATTAACTCGGCGTATTTTATTATTCAGAATAACTTGCAAAAAAGTCAAAAAGTGTATTCCGGTGCGTTTCCGATTCGATTGTCAAGTTGATTAATTTTCATACTGTACCATTCACAAACCCGTCGTGTAAAAGCCTTTATAGGATGATACAGAAACAGGTTAGGTAACTAACGCTCCGTACTGTCGTCTGCTACTTTTCGTAGGAGTGACAAAATGTAATCTGCTGAAAATTTCTTCTCCTTACAAGTATGTATGTTAAACTGGTTCTGTTTGGCTTTATTCAGTTCAAAATGCCATAATAAGGGTTTAACGCCTTCATATTTACTTTAAAATCGAGTGTAACAATGAATGACTAAAGATCCAGATCGGATGCTTACCAGTGCATGTATATTCTTTGTATCAAACACAAATTTAGCGTGTAGATGAAAACATATAGCACTTCAGAACTGGAACATGCTCTTTGAAATTCAGTTTCGAATTAGATCTAAAGCCTAATAGAACATCGCCGAATATGTCATACACGCATGTAAAGTCGGAGATTTTTAATGATTTTGAAAGCAGCCTGGATCCAGATCGGACGCAGTTTCACTCGGCGTCTGATCAGAAATCAGACTATTCGACATTTGTCAATAGGATTCTTCAAAGATTGGATGGCTTAAATTTCATTAACATTCAGAACTAACAGTAGGTAGACTTATTTTTTTCTCGGCAATACAATGGTTTAAGTTAATGTCAGGTTAACCGGTTTTTGCTTACGATTAACCGGTTACAATATCCGTAACCGTTAACATCCCTACTAAATACATATTATTTCATTTCATAATTTGAATTTTTTCTCCAAATTATAGTGTTGATTCTGTTTATTTTAAGGAAAATGTTCATATAGCTTTCTAAGTAACACCTTTTCAATTGGTGATTAAACAGCTTATATGCACATTGAAACCATTGACTTTGTGGCTTGAAATAATGTTTTAGTTGTATTTTAACTCTTTCAACACTATAGACCTGTTTAAAATATACTCATTACATATGCAAACAGTTTAGACCCAGATCGGAGGGCTCCTATAGGAGCCCTCTGATCTGGATCAACACTGTTTGCTAATTTAAACCAGTATTTCAACTACCCAGAATTCCAAGTAGACTGTTTCATGTTTTGGTAACAAAAAGGATCCACAAGGAAACCTAATAACTATCTAACGTAAATCTGTTTGGAGTTCGGTTGGTTTAAGTTTTTTTCTGCCATCTGTGGGCTAATTGGACACCCCAGAGAGAGACGGGAGCCAATACAGAAAACTCATGTGCAATGCCCTTCTCTTAATTATTATCAACAGAGTTTTCTGGTTCTGCAGGATCCCCAATGTAAAGCATTGATACATAGGTAGGAACTTTTTTCTGGCCATTTTGGGAAAAACTGCTATGTCTGATTTGGGAAATTTTCGGCGCGAAAACTCATGTTTTGGGAAGAATTTTTAGAATTGATTTCACTTATATTGAAGATAAATGGCCAGAAAAATGACATGCACTAGTTATTTCCACATGTTTTATAATTTATTAGGTTTTATTTGAATTTCAGTTATCAGTAACAACCTGATCCAAAAAAAAAAAATATATATATATATATATTTTTTTGAAACTGGGAATATTCTTTTGAAATTGGGATTTTTTTTTTACCATTTCCAATAGGGAATGGGTCCATTTATCCGACCTGTGGATACACCAGAAAAAGGCCTGGAACAGGATTCATAAAGTCTCGTTAGAAGGACTAAGTGGTCTTGTTGGGGATCGAACTCGCACCTCATGGTACTGCAGTTGAGTATGCTACCACTGGACCACACCCGCCAGTATTTCGGGAGGGTTCATTTGCAAAAACAACATTGGAGGAGTTTATGCTCAAACTACCATCTGTGAGGGCTTTCAAGTAGAAAGGATTGAACTGGTCAACAAAACAACAACACCAAGCTATAATCATGCTAATCATTTTCCTAAAGCACTTCAACTTTATCCTGCAGTGTACTTCGTATCTGCTGTCCGTAAACATGTATAAATGATTTTCCTTTAACCTATATAATTTACTCCATAAATTGTTTGTTTGAAAATAGGTGTCCAATTAAAAAAGATTGAAAGTAAACTAAAGCAGAATGCACCTTCAGAACTAAGAAGCATTTTGCTTTATAAATGTAACTTTCAGCCTGGCCTTTAAGCTTAAAATAGGCTGCCAGTATTACTAGAGTAAAGAAAATATTTCATATGATACATATCTGTACACTAGATTTAAAACAAGGAAAGTTTTGACAAAATGTGTTGTCTCAAAGTTCTTCAATGACTTGTAGTAAAAGTTGGAGTATATCACAGGACATTATCTACAACAAGGAAAACAAGATATATAGAAAACTAACATCTAGCTAGACTAAAAGTTACATGTAGACAACTCATTATAATACAGCACTTTACAAGATAAGGGGAGTAATTAAAAATCTTAAATCTTCCAAACCCTAAGATGTGACTACTCATTAGAATCACCTCTTTGAAAAGTCTCAACCTGCTTTAGGTGGCCACCTATCTCAAAATCTAGAAACAGGCTATGGGGCAATGGGTTAAGGCGCGTTCTGCTTTACTTTCAACCTGCTTTAAGTGGCCATCGATCCCCAAATCTACAAAAAGGCTATGGGATAATTTGGGTTAATTTCCATTCTGCCTAACTTTCTAAATTCAACCTGATTTAAAAGGCATATCTCCAATTCTAGAAACAGGCTATGAGGTAACCGTAATGGGTTTGGCACATTCTACTTTATTTTCAGCCTGCTTGAAGTGGCCATCTATCTCACCAATTTTGAAACTGACTATTGGGTAATGGGTTAAAACATTCTGCTTCACTTTCATCCTGCTTAAACTGGTCATCAACTTTCAAATTTAGAAACAGGCTATGGGGTAATGGGTTAAGGTGCAGTCTGCTTTACTTTCAACCTGCTTTAAGTGGCCATCTATCTTAAAATCTAGAAACAGGCTATAGAATAATGGGTTATTAAGGGCCATTTTCCTTTTCTTTCAACCTGCTTTAGAAGGCTACGTATCTCCAAATCTAGAAACAGGCTAAAAGGTTCATTGTAACTGGTTTAGGTGCATTCTGCTTTACTTTCAACCTGCTTTAAATGGCCACCTATCTTCAATCTAGAAACAGGCTTTGGGGTAATTGGTTAAAGCACATTCTGTTTTACTTTCAACCTGCTTTAAGTTGCTACCTATCTTCAAATCTAGAAACAGGCTATGGGGTAATGGGTTAAAATATAAGGATGCTAGTATTTTAAATATTCACCTAATAACAATCACAGATTATCTATCTTAACTAAATATTTGACTGATTTTCAATTCAGAATGACAATCCAAACATTATTAAACACATACTCATTAAAAGTTTTTTAAATGCTTTGGAAAAATTTAAACAGATGCCATAACGAAAACCAGGCTTATTGCATTGTAAACAGCGTACAGCAAGTCTAGTGACAACTCGCTAATTAATATCTACTATTCTATATACCAGAGCACCAGATAAGGGTAGTTTTTCAAAACCTAAAATCTTTATTTCTGAATTAAACCCTATGGTGTCACTACTCATTAGAATCGTCTCGAAGAGACGATTCTAATGAGGAGTAACACCATAGGATTTGGTGCTAAAAAGAGTGAGAAAATGTTGGATTTGTTAAAATAACTACCTCTTATCTGGAGCCCTGATATACTGGTATAGCAAAGATACAATAGAGAATACGTTACTCTTATCCAATAAAAGTGTTTATGCTAAGATATTATTTCCAATGCAAACAGTTTGGAACTAATCTGGTTCTGTCTGATCTGGTTCCAAACTGTTTGTCACTCAGATGAAAATAAATAGTCAGAATTGTCATTTTCTCCATTTTACATTCAGGGCTTCAGATACATGTAAGGGGAGTAGAGACTTCAACGAGAGTTGTCAAAGAGACAACAAAGCTTGCCTTCGGCACATTTAGAAACTTCAAAGTGGACTAAGAGGTCAAGGTGAAATGGGTCAATTGTTTGGTATGCATGGAAAGGTCTTGTCCATATACATATGCAAACCAAATATGAAAGTAATACCACAAGGGACATAGGAATTATAAGTATTTTTCGAAACCTAAACGTGGGCCCTAAGTTAAAGGTCAAGGTCACTGGGGTCAAACTCTTTAAATGCACGGAAATTTTGAAACCTAAACGTGGGCCCTAACTTCAAAGTCACTGGGGTAAAAATATTTGTTTGCATGCTAAGGTCTTGTCTATATACAGTAGCACATGCATATCAGATAATCATATGAAAGCAATATCTTAATGGATAAAGGAGTTTTATTTATGCTTTTCGGTGGATTACCACGAAATAGCAGTGGATGATCACTTGGTAATCCACTGCAGTGGATTATCACCAATCGCTTTTATTATGAATTTTCCCCGTAGGGCTCCCCAAGAATCGTAGTCAATCGTGTCTTATCGTTAAATTCCGGCACTCCGATTTGTCGCGAACTACTCACCGGAAGAGCACGAATCCAAACTCGGGAGCAACGAAGTCATTCGGATGACGTCATTATACCGCCAACTGTCACGCACATGTGTTCGACATAAAACGTGGGGCTCAACACGGGATAAATAATGTACGTTCGCTTTCAATTTTTAAACAATTTCGTTTAAAAAGTGGCTTAAAAGCATAAATAAATAGAATAACTGTGTTTTTTCAGTGTAAGATCGAATTTAATCCATTTCGTGAACATCAGACTGTTATATTTTCACTCGTGGCTTCGCCACTCGTGAAAATATAACGTCTGATGTTCACTCAATGGATTAAATTTCGATCTTACACTGAAAAAAACAGTTATCCTCTATATAAGCATTTTTCGAAGCCTAAACACAGATTTAGAAACCTAAACATGGACATAAGTTCTAGGTTAAGGTCACTAGGCTGAATTCTTTTACATGCATGAACAGGTATTGTCCATATACACATGCATGCCAAATATTAAAGGAATATCTCAATGAACATAGGAGTTATGGGCCAAAAAAAATAATATCTGTGTTTAGGGCAACGATCTGAAAAAATTTAGGTAGGGTAGGGATCAAGTTTTTTTTTTAATTAATTTTTTTTTAGGTGCCAAATTGGTCCAAAACATGTTTTAAAACAGGTTTTTCCTCCATTTTGAAAATCTTTTTTCAAAATCTTAAAAAAACTTTAGGGTCAGGGGTGTTTTGCTAGGTAGGGTCGGGTTGCCCTAAACACACAACTTTTTTTTTTAGGCCCTGAAGGCATATTTCAAAACCTAAACACAGGCCCTAAGTTCAAGGTCACAGGGGTCAAACTTTTTGTGTGCATGGAAAGGTCTTTTCAATATACACACACATACGAAAGGTGTCATAGGGGAATGGGGCCAAATATTGGCCCTTTATAGACGGCAGAAAAAAACTGTACCGGTCACCGGGTATGTGTAATGTAATGCAAACAAGGCAATCTGAAACTGAAATAATAAGATTTTTTTTAAACTGCTAACGTGAATGGGAACTGACACGGGAAGGGGACCGCCAAAGCCAACACCAACGACTGAGTGACAACATTAGCTCTTGGACACAGTCCGGCAAGCTAAAAATTAAAACAAATTATTTCTTCTTTAAACCCTTTTTTGAGATGATTCTAATGAGCAGTAACCCTTTTTATGATTTGGTGCTGAAATGAGTGAAAAATGTTAGATTTGTTCAGTTTACTCCCTCTTATCTGGAGCCCGGAAAACACAATGTGTTTGTGTTTTGTGTGCATGGAAAGGTCTTTTCAATAAACACACACATACGAAAGGTGTCATAGGGGAATGGGGCCAAATATTGGCCCTTTATAGACGGCAGAAAAAAACTGTACCGGTCACCGGGTATGTGTAATGTAATGCAAACAAGGCAATCTGAAACTGAAATAATAAGATTTTTTTGAAACTGCTAACGTGAATGGGAACGAACACGGGAAGGGGACCGCCAAAGCCAACACCAACGACTGAGTGACAACATCTAAGCTCTTGGACACAGTCCGGCAAGCTAAAAATTAAAACAAATTATTTCTTCTTTAAACCCTTTTTTGAGATGATTCTAATGAGCAGTAACCCTTTTTATGATTTGGTGCTGAAATGAGTGAAAAAATGTTAGATTTGTTCAGTTTACTCCCTCTTATCTGGAGCCCGGAAAACACAATGTGTTTGTGTTTTGTTTGCAGTTATAAACAGCAAAGAACGAAGTATTTTCCACCGTACAACTAAGTCAAAATATTAGGTATTCTAGATATTGACCAGATGCCAGGCTTCAAAGATGACATCAATACTTGGTCTGTTACCTCTGCTTTGCAATTCAATAAATCTGTTTTTTCATTGGTCAGATCAATCTTAAATCTTTGCCTCCACCATGGAAAACTAGAAACCACTCCAAACAAAGCATAATTCAAACTAAACAACACATTATTTATTTTCAGTTTATTTTTAGACTTAAACCCATTACTCAATAAATATGCCTTTTTATTTCTTGAAATTTCTTTCACAACTGAAGAAAATAGTTCCAATTTATACAGTCATGAATTGTATCAAAAGCCATCTTAGCTATATTAATTTTTTTATTCTAGCAGATAGTTGCTTAAAGCAAGATGAAAGTAAAGCAAAAGGCACCTTAAGTTAAGGCATATTCTGCTTTACTTTTAACCTGTTTTAAGTAGTCAACTGTCTTCAAAACCAGAAATAGGCTATGGGGTAATGGGTTAAGTGGGGATAGCTCTTGGCCCTTTTATATACAAGTTTTATAGGAAAAAACATTGTGACATGTTTTACGGTACATGTTTAACCCATTACCCCATAAATATGCCTTTTTACACCTTTAATTTATTTCTCCGCTGAAGAAAATAGTTCCAGTTTATACAGTCAATAATAGGGGTGTAACGATTCGGCGGTGTACCGATATATTGCGGTGTGAGCTGAAAAATATTGCCCCGCGGTTCAGATTCAGAAAAACCGATTTTCTTTGCCTTATTTAAAAACGGTAAAAGAATGGACAAACTTACTTTTTGTTTTTGCGGAATTGTTTTCGAAACAACGCGTAGTAGACGCAGTCCGGTGTTTTATCCATATCCCTAGCCGGTGTAACAGTACTATTTCGTTTCCATTTAATCTCGCTCAACGAGACGCTCTTATTAAGAAACAAGAAGCGAATCAAGGGCCTGGTTGAACAAGATTAATACAGTAAACACGATGGCAGATGCTTGTTCCATACTTACACGGTATATTGCAATATATTGCGATTCGATTTCTCCGTATTGCGATAAACTGCGATGCGGGTTTCGGCGAATTGTTACACCCCTAGTCAATAAGTATTGTAAGATGTTTTTTCTATATTCTAGCAGATTATAGCTTAAAGCAGGCTGAACGTAAAGCAGAATGTGCCTTAAGGCACATTCTGCTTTACTTTCATCCTGCTTTAAGTGATCACTTATTTTCAATACTAGAAACTGGCTATGGCGTAATGGATTAACTCTTTGAATGAGAAGTAAAGTTATTTTCTGCAAAAATTGGAATTCCCCTCCTGTTTTAAATTTACCCTTTCCCTAGAAGTGCCTTTTAGCACATTCCCCTTGTAGGCAATTATAAGTTCCAATTTATACTGTCATGAACATGTTCATGAAATATATTAAATAATTTGAAAACAAGGCAATCAATCTGAAACTAAAAACACAATAAAGGAGACTTACATATAATAGTTTCCTTGTATGACCATTTTCCCATGCAAACAAATCCATAATGCTTTACTATATCCTTAGTGACCAATTCGTTCCTTAAACCCTTATAACTAAAACAAATCAACACAATGCATGGTTTTTAAACTTTTAAGATACATCAGTTGAAACAAAAAGAAAACTTATTCTCCCATGCTAACTTAATAACCGATCCCATGCACTTTCAAACACAACTTGCCAGTGCCTGGTTGATAATTAATGTACCTTTCTCTTGAACAGAACCTTAACCCAATGAATCTGGAAGAAAATATCACATGACATAACCACATTGTCAAGTACTGGACACTAAAAACACAATACAAGAGACCCTTGAAGAGTCAAAACCAACACATATCAAACAAAGCACTAGTTAATAATATCAATAAATATGAATAGCAGTTGGATTTCTGAACCAAAGTTGACGTATTGTATACATGTGTTACTCTTTCTACAAGAAAAATGAAGCTGAGCTACTAAAGTAGATGTATACGTTATGCAACTAGTATTAATTCATTTACCAATTTCGCCATAAGTTTTGGTGCATATCATCTTCATGAATATATCCAAATTGATACAGCATTTATGGGTTTTTTGTTTTAAAGACAGGTGCATGACTACTAAAAGCAAGATGATAGTTATTTTTGTCTTGCTTAAAGCTACCTGTAATGAACACTACCATAATTAATAAATCAACATTTCAGTGCATTTATCAGGATTGAGTGTAATTCAAATCTCCAGATAAGGGGAGCATTTCAAAAACTGAAATCATTATTTCTGCATTTAACCCTATGGTGTTACTACTCATTGGACTCGCCTAGAAGAGACAATTCTAATAAGTAGTAACCATAGGATTTGGTGCTGAAATGAGTGAAAAAATGTTGGATTTGTTCAGTTTACTCCCTCTTATCTGGAGCCCTGTAATTGGAGTCATACATTGTGGCACTAATGTGGAGAAAGAAGAAGAAGAAGTGTCCTGAGGCAAATAGGAAAAGGGTTCATCTCTAAGTAAACGAGAAATGTGTCTGTAAAATATGGATGCCCTGCAGTATGCTTGACCATTGATCAATGCAAGCACTGTTTAAGTGTTTATGTCTTCAACTAACCGAGGCTCAAATAAATTTCTTAGATCACAGAGGTCAAGGTCATCCAGCTGTGAACAGTGATGACTCAACATGCTTATCATTGCAAGAGCAAGTAAAGTTGCCTAATTTTAGAATAACCTACAGTATATATCAACTGCAAAACCTTAATCTTTGTGTGTACCGACATACATTAAAAGGGTGACACCATATATCCTATTCTTAAATTATTTCATGCACAATTTAAAAGAAATCAATGTCAGCTTACCATTGGTTACAACTGTTAATTGTGATTTTGTTCAGTTTCAGTGAACACTTTCCTCCTTGATACTTCAAATGGACAATCCCAGTTTCCATGTTAGTCTAGTCCATTTCTGACTTTTAAGGGTTGTTTATGTCAATGTTTTGCATTATAACAAACAGTGAAGACCCAGATCAGAGGGCTCCTTAAGGAGATTTGGGTTGATCTGGGTCTTCACTGTTTGCATAGGACAACTGCACTTTTCACATGTATACCGTTTGAAAAGGAGGCCTATATGTGGGACTAGGGTTCAAAGGGTTAACACAAATACTGTAAAAGCACAATATACCTGGCAAGAGGAGTCTCACAGCCTTTTACCTTATGGCCTGGTTTCAGTTTAAAAAAGAAGTCACAATTGGTTGCTTAGGTTAAAGCAGACAGTAAAGCAGAGAGCTCCTTAATATTAACTGCATTCTCTAATTAGTTAAGTATTTCTTTCATGGAAAGTGTGTAAGCTTTTAATAGAAATTTATTCAGAGGATAGATCATGGCATTTAGAGCATAGGTGCATCTTAACCCTTTACCCAATAGAAGCACCTTTTAGCTCATTTAATTTATTCCTCCATTGAAGAAAAAAGGTTCCATTTATACAGTCATGAATATCTATTATCAGAAATATTTTTCTTTATTTTAACAGATAGTAACTTAAAGCAGGATGAAAGTAAAGCAAAATGCTCCTTCAGCTTTATTTTCAACCTGCTTAAAGTGGTCACCTATCTTCATTACCGGAAACAACCTATAAGGTAAAGGGTAAACTCATTATCCAAAAGCAAGTTACTAGTTTTGAAGACAGTTATCACTTAAAGCAGGTAAAAGTAAAGCAGAATGCACCTTTATGCACATTCTTTACTTTCAGCCTGCTTTAAGCTACCATCTGCTGGGATAAAGAAAATATTTACATATAGTGCAAATTCATGACTGTATAATTTATTTCTTTAGTGGAGTAATACAGTAATGGCGTAAAAATTAAGGCATATCTAATGGGTTAACATGTGCTTATGCTGAGATAAAGTTGCCTTTTGGTGGAGGAAAGGGTGAAAAGATGTCCATGCAGACTTGCTTCTTTATAAAGAAATGTTTTACTGTGCTATGTAAGGAAATGAAATTTTTTTTCACATCAATTAATTTTTAGCACCTACCTGTGGAGGTGAAGTTTGCGGTGTTGGTTGTGGAATATTTGCAGCCATTCGAAAATCTTCTAGATTTGCATAGTCCCCGCTGTCCTCCGTCTCTGAAGGTTTCTTTGCACTTGGAATGTATTGCACTGTAAATGTGTTGCCATCAGCAGATTCTGGCATTTTGTATCTCTCAATATTCATATAATCTGATTCTCCTTCTTCAGTTTCGCTATCCATTTTTATATTGTTATTAAAGGTCTTCAGTTCATTATTATATTTTCCCTTAAAAGTAGTCACCTCATGACCATTATATCCTGTTTGTGTACAGCCATCTCCTTCGTATGAATTCCTATTTCCGGTATTCAATACCTCTACATAAGTGGATGGCACATAAAAGGTACTCTCTGGGCTGTCAAGTCGACTGACCTGCCACCACTCATTACTATCAGTATTCAATAAATGAAATACTTCATCCTCTACCATCCAAACTTTGTCAGTGTCATCTGTATATTCATAGTCATACAATACTTTAACATATTTACTGGATGGAATGGGCGTTTCTTTTTCAGTTGTCATTTTGAGAGGTATACTGGTGTTGGGAAAACATTAACTTCTAACTTTGATTTGTTTTCAGTGTTCCTATCACAGGGCAGTTGCTACTTTTGGTTTCAAAATTGACTTTAAAAACAAGTTTTCGTCAAATACTCATGTTTTCTGATTTATCTGAATACTCAGTATTTCTATTAGCGTGTGTATAAGGGAGGTGTTTGTGTGGCGATAGTTTTACAGTCATTTGTGTTTACACGGGGACTGATGACAGCTCTACTGTGTCTACACGGAAGCTATCGTGTCAGCGGCCTCCCTCCAGGAAACTGCAGCATACATACACACTGCGATCTCATCTAGATGAAACCATGTCTAACAATACTGTTCAATGAGTCACATAGTTACATTTTGAAGGATTTATGCTGTAAATATAAACTTGTGAAACTTCTCAAGAGAATCCGGAAGCACTTACACCATTTCGCCCTCAAGATTAATATACGAACTTGGTAATGAAACGAAAATTAATTTATTTTATATTTCATAAAAACAATTAGATTCTTATTTCATTTTTATAAACTTGAAATTTTATCGAATAAAATTTGATTTTAATGATGCATGGAAAAGCTCGTTTCTATATATTTTTTATAACACACGGACTCGTTTCAGTGCTTATTATTGTTGCAACCTTCAGGCTCCAACAAGTTGGACTGTTGAAAAAGGATCCCTTTTCACACACCGGTAGCGCATATTCATTACTTAAACAAAAATGATTACAGTTATGTTTTATTCTATCTATCTATTTATACTGCATCACCCTCGTACTGAGTATTACATGTTTTATTTCGTATGGATGTGTGATTCACAATATTTTATAGTTGCTCGTTACACGGAAATATACAGAAGACAGTGTAATATGAAATAGGCACCGCCTACAAGCGAGCGAAGCTGTTAAATAATGGAGCATTTTAACAAATTAACACATTACCCCATAGCCTAATTCTAGTTTTGAAAACAGAATGAAGGGTTATTTAAAGCAAGTTTAAAGTAAAGCAGAATGCGCCTTACGGCGCATTCTGCTTTACTCCCAACCTGCCTTAAGTCAGAATCTGCTAGGATATAGAATATAATTTTATGGTACAGATTTTGGACTGTATCAAATGGAACTATTTACTTTTTGAACAGTTTGGATCCTGATCAGAAGCCTCGTAATTAGATACTATATTTTGCATGGGAACGAAATTTATTTTTCAAGCAGTTTGGATCCTGATCAGGAGCTGCGTACGGCGGCGAATGATCAGGATCTACCGTACACAATTGTAGATACTAATGTTAATATTTCGAAATTTTGATAACTGAATCTTCAAAGATACTGTGGTGCATGGGTGCACATTTTATTTTCAATCAGTTTGGATCCTTATTAGAAGATGTGTACGGCGACGCATGGTCAGGATCAACATAATTATTGGCACTAATGTTTATATTAATAATTTCGAAACTTTGAGAACTGATGATCATAATGGCAAATTTGTTCCTAATAACTAAAGTTTCAAAGATATATACTGTTGTGTCTGGGTAAAAACTATACATCAAGACATATATTTAATACACTAGATCTAATTACGATATTTACGCGAGGTTATATAATGTGCAAAAAACAATAAATTATCGACTAATAACATATTGAAAATGTTCCCTATGTATGCTTCGACCAAAAATGGTACGTTTTGACTTGGTACGCTTTAACCATGGTACGCTTTGACTATAACCCATTAAGGCGTATTTATTGGGTAATGGGTTAATAAACTAAATTATTTAATAACCAGAGGGCCCTGATATCGCTCAACTGTTGTACTGAAGCTTGAAAGCTTTACCTTTCTGTTTCATCCGTTTTAATCTAAATCCATTCAAATTTGTAGTATACCATGTAAAACTTTTTGGAATACAACCTCATAATTCTAGTATAGTAGAGTACATCAAGGGCAGATAACTAGAGCCTAAACAATACTGAAATGAAGCCTTTTTAGCATTTCAGAGTATATCAAGGGCAGATAACTATTGCCACAATGATTAGATTTCAACAATAATTGCACTCCTTTGAGAACTTATAGCTATATACTTTGTGTGCAAGTATAATCAAAATCCATTGAAAACTGTAGTTGCAAGAGTGTAAACGCTGTAAGATATGGCATTTTCAGCAATTCAAGGGTAGACAACTCTTGACCTATAGGTCTTATTTCAACCATAATCACACATATCTAAACTCTTATGGTCATATACAATCTGGCCAAGTTTGAAAAAGACTGGATAAAAATGGTGGCCTCTAGAGTGTAAAACACTGTTAAATATGGCATTTTAAGCAATTCAAAGGTAGATAATCCTCAACCTGTTGGTCCGATTTCAACCATAATTAAACTCATCTAAACTGTTATGGTCATATACAATCTGAGCAAGTTTGAGATAGATTATATAAAAATGATGGCCTCTAGAGTGTAAACACCGTTAAATATGGCATTTTCAGCAATTCAAAGGTAGGTTACTCTCAACCTATGGGTCCGATTTCAACCATATTCAAACTCATATGAATTCTTATGGTCATATCCAATCTGAGCAAGTTTAAAATAGATTGGGTAAAAAGTGTGGCCTCTAGAATGTAAACACCCTTAAATATGGCATTTTCAGCAATTCAAAGGTAGATAACTCTCAACCCGTTTGTCTGGTTTCAAGCATAATCACACTCATCTGAACTCTTATAGTCATATACAATCTGAGCAAGTTTGAAGAAAAAGTGTGGCCGCTAGAGTGTAGACACTGTTAAATATGGCATTTTCAGCAATTCAAAGGTAGAAAACTCTTGATGTGATCTAGATCTATTGATCTGATTTCAAGCATAATCGAACTCATACAAAATCTTATGGTCATATATACAATCTGGCCAAGTTTGAGAAAGATTGGAGACATATTGTGGCTTCTAGAGTTTTAAAAACACTGTTAAACTTGGGTGGATTTGGGTGACTTTGGGTGAATTGATGAATGAGGATTAAGTGTATAGTTGGCACTAATATTATTACTTCCATATAGCTGACTGGCATTCAGATAACGAAAACTATTACAGAAAATGACTTTTTTCATGGCTATTGGACGGTGGGTTTTAATAGTGGATAGCCCTGGGTTTCTCTAGGTGTTTCGAAACCGGCTGAAACTGTCAACACTGCCAGACTATCTACGTAAATCTACCCCACCTGGCATGATCGAGCACAGTGTTGAAATCATCTGTGTATTATACACATGCACTTTGATATTGACAAGATTTAGAAACAACATATCTGATATCACAGAAATAAAGATCTAGGCCTAGTCGAAACCGGTCGAATGTGTGTGACATTGTACTTTTCTAATCGTAGGAAGTGACGTCATAAACATCACAACTGATAAACAAAGGGGGGAAACTCAATAAAACAGTTTTGACTGTGTTGATAATTTCAGTAGGATGGTATACACGAGCGAGGTTTTCTGATTTAAATTTGATGTGTGATTCTCGCAATTAATTATGCTTTCTTTGGAGATAACCGGAAATGTGCACTTAAAAAATCTCAAATAGACTCGTCCAGAGCTGAGAGGTCAGTCAGAATAGTCGCGCGTGTTAGACAATAACATCCTAGGGTAACCGGAAGCAAAAATTTTAACGAAACTTTTTTTGTTCAACATGTTATAAATAAAACGCGAGCAGGGTCGACCAGTATGTGAAAAATAGCTGAGAGGTCGCAAGTGATAGACAATAACTTCCGGGTCAACGTATGGGTAACCGGAAGCAAAAATTTTAACGAAACTTTTTTTGTTCAACATATGTTCATAAATAAAACGCGAGCAGGGTCGACCAGTCTGTGAAAAATAATGTAGCAAGTAGATCCGGCGGAAGTACAAAAAACCTACGAAGAAAAATCTATTCAATGTACATACAGGTTCATTCATTCATATTCTAACATACAGGTCTAAAAATGTGAATTTTAACTTGAAATTTATTGTACACGTAGCTGTAGAAGCTCGCTTCGCTCGTTATAATTCCATGCTCGTTATACTAATCCTAGAATATTCTGATATTGAATTCATACTGAATATATATCTATTCTAGACATAGTAACAAATGCATCTATTGCAAGCATCCCTGGGTTCAACCCATCTTCCAAGAAGAAGAAGAAAAGGCACCCCAAACCAAGAGGACTGATAATACAAGAAGCTGCTCGCATTAGTAAGGAAGCATGGTGGACCTGGAGATGTGGCGGGGCTCCTGATGAAAGCGACCACCCACTGAAACAACAAATGAAAGACGGAAAAAGAAATCTCAGGAAAGCCCAGAGAAAGTCACATGCTGAAAAACGAGGAGCAGATCTACACAATATCATGCAATCAAAAGATGACAAAGTTATGTTTTATAAGTTAATCAGACAACAGAGGACCACTAGTAGTAACCTTACCAATTGTTTATTTGTCAACGACAAAAAAATGGCTACACCAGAAGAAATTACAGAGGGCTGGTCTATCCACTTCGAATCTTTAGCGACTCCTAAGTCAAACACTGTGTATGACGATATCTACCTAGAACAACCCCACTGAAGATCTTGCCGTACTTCAAAATCTTATTCTGAACAGAGGCGACGTTGTACTGCCGACAGACATAGGAGAAGTGAAAGCAGCGGTGAATAAGTTAAATAACAACAAAGCAGCAGACGATATGGGCTTGACAGCTGAACACTTCAAGTATGGAGGAGATGTCCTACATCCGGTCTTGGTTAACATCATCAATGCAATCTTCGCTCAGAAGCAAATACCACAGATCCTGAAAAGCGGAATAATTACGCCAATCTTCAAAAAAGGGGACATCCAGAACCCAGAAAACTACAGAGGGATCACAGTAACTTCAATCATACTGAAAGTAATTGAACACATCCTGAACACAAGGCACAAGAAGACTCTGCTACCAACACAATCAAAACTACAATCAGGGTTCACTAAAGGGACTTCTTCACTGAGGTCAGCTCTTTTAGTGACCGAGTGCCAACTGGAGGCGAAAACAAATAAGGAACAAATTATTCTCATCACTTTAGACACACGAAAAGCGTTTGATGTAGTCAACCACCAAATCCTACTACGAAACCTGCTACTTGATGGCATAAACCCAGCAGAGTGGATTATTTTACAAGACCTATACACCAACATGACATCTTGTGCAAAATGGCAAGGAAATACCTCTAACCCTTTTAGTGTTAATCAGGGTGTCAGGCAAGGAGGAGTTCTCTCAACCGAGCATTATAAAAGATATAACAACCCGCTGCTACTCAGCATAGAAGAAAAAATCAAAGGGGCCAAGATAGGGTCTATCTCCATACCACACACTACTTGTGCAGATGACATAGCACTTCTTTCGCATTCAGACTGGGAGGCAAGGCTCATGCTGCAGACTGTGGAAGACTTCAGCAGAAGGCACAGATACGACATTAACCCCACCAAGAGTAGCTGCATAATACAGAATGCAAAGAAAAATGAGAACCCGAAAGGATTTACACTGGAGGGAATATGTATACCTACAGCTGATACAACGACTCATCTCGGGGTACATAGAGATACCAAAGGCAAGGTGAAGATCGAAGACAAGATAAAGTTAGGCAGAAGGACTGCATACTCTCTCCTTGGTGCAGGTCTTGACGGGAAAAACGGAATCAAGCAAGACATAAAAGCACACATATGGGTCACATATGTAATCCCAAGACTGCTGTACGGATTAGATGTCCTGTCCTACAACAAATCAGATTTGAAGACACTAGAAGCATACCAGATAAAAACTCTCAAACAAATACAGCATCTAGCAGACAGAACCGCCAACGTTGCGGCAACCGCATTACTGGGAGTTCTCCCTATAACAGCTCAACTTCACAAGAATACCCTCAACCTGTTTTACAACATCATCCAGAGCCCTGGAACGGTGGATTATAGAGTTGCAGAGAGGCAGTTGGCATTCAAGGCACTAACAGACAACAGCTTCTTCTCAAGATCACGGCGCCTTCTGCTTCTCTATAATCTACCAGACGCATATACACTTATGGCTAACCCACCAGACAAGGAGACGTGGAAGAACAGACTGAGGGAGGCTGTAGATAAAAGCACTAAAGAAAGATGGAGTGAAGAAATCCTAGGAAAATCTTCATTGAAGTATTTTAATCCTGAGCGGATAAATGTAGGACAAGCTCATCACGTCTACACTACTGAAAGCCAAACCTGACTGATGTCCGAAGAGCAGAAACCAAGGCCAAACTTTTAACTGGCACCTTTACACTGCAGTCAAATAGAGCAGTATTTAACCAATATGCGGTTAATCCTACATGCAAATTGTGTAACAAAGAAGATGAGACTAGAGCCCACTTCATTTCAAGTTGCGCCGCCTTTACACAAAGTAGAAAGAAATACAAGGAACTGATACATAGATGTTTGCAATTCCATGGAAGACCAAATACCTCTAACCTCATAGAAAGGGCAGAAACCTTTACACAACTTGTGCTAGACTGCACACACCCCAGTGTCAGTCACGACTATACACCAACTGATCAAGAAATCAGCCAGATGGAACTACTTTCCAGACAATTCCAATGGAGCATCCACCTACTACGATGCCACAAGCTAGCAAAGGGTCTATAACTACTATAAGGGTTAATTTCATTAGATTTTAATGACCATTTAAATCTAAAGCTTTACTGTAATCGGTTATGAATAGACCGCTTGATCAGTGTGAAGAGAACTATTTGTATCAGACAATGTTGATCTGTATACACAGCAAATCGTTTTTAACTACATGTATAAGTTTTAAACATTTTATACCGTCGTATAATTATAGGCATGCTAAATACGCGCGTACATATGAAATATATATATATATCCATTATCAGTGTTAACGCTAAACGACAACAATACGACAAAGAGGCCAATTCACCAAGGACAACAGTGCTTGGGTACTCCGAAAAATCAGCGGAGGAATCTTACAACACAACAACAACAACATATGGCTGTAGACTTAAACTGGACAGTACATATTGACAACACAGTGGCAAAGGCCAAAAACACGCTACGTTTTATCAAGAGGAATGTTAAAACCTCAAAAGTTAACACTAAGGAAGCTGCATACAAGACCTACATCCGTCCCCAACTAGAATATTGCTCTGTCAATTGGCACCCCTGGCAGAAACACCTCTCCAAACAGTTGGAAGGTGTTCAACGTGCAGCGCCCAGATGCGTTATTCGGTTACACCAGTAGCGTGTTCCAAATGTTAAAAATCCTACACTGGAACACATTGGAACAACATTTTAAGACGCATCGAAAACTCCCTCCTAATGCTATACAAGATACAGTGCCAACTAGTTCATGTCGACCACCACCACCTTACTCCTACCAGAAACCATAACTTTTTGATCCCACAGTCTCTAACCCATTACCACATGAATTCATTCTTTCCCAGAACCATAAGATATTGGAACAACCTCCCAGGTCAAATTAAGTTAAGCCCCAGTCTAGACACCTTCAGGGTAGGACTGGGAGCAGTCATATTTTAAGCGCTGAGAACTTGCTTTTATCTTTTTAACATAACCTTACACCATATCTCTGTACATTATGTATACTTTTGTTTTTATCTTTCTCTTATCTATGATCTTTTAAATTGACATTTGTAACACTTTACTAACACTGTCCTTCCCAGACAACGCGCCTCCCAATTATAATCAGCCTTGATGTTGATGTTGATGTAGGCCTATCGACTCTAGCTCGGAGGACTCTAATAAAGACATAGGGTAAGTTTTATGTATCCTCTACTCTGGTACAGCGATCATGTATACCATATTTAATATAAATCATTGTCTGGTACATCTACAACTACATCTACATCACACGTTGGCGCAGTCACTATTGACTATTACGCGAGGGCTTGGATTGGTAAAAAAAATGAAACAAAATAGTAAAGAAAGAAATCATAGTTAGGATAGACAGAAATAGTACAGATTAGACAGCTGCGCGTGTTCACCTCCTTAATCCCACGATACTACTGAATGTTGCTTCCTTGAGCGGATGGATACTGAGACTGAGTCAAAGCTTTGGAAACTGACACTGCCTATAAATGGTTCCAAGATTTGAACCATCCAAAAAAAAATTATTTGTTACTGTACTCATCCGCGAAATAGGGTAAAATCACGATACACTGTACCTTAATTAGAATAGAGTAAAATTAGGGACGGGTGAGTTGGGTTTCAGCACCGCGACACAAAAGAGGTAATATTATAATATAGCGCCGATGAATGATGAGGTGAGATGAAATTATCATGAGATGAGATTATTTAAGCGATTATTTTGACTAATCTCATTCGCTGCAGAGCAGCGCATGGGATCAAAACCACCGATATGCCTTCCTTTAGAACTCATGAAACTGTACGTGCCTATGTTGATGCTGAGCGTGTACACACGTTCACCCAGATTCAGCGACATGGTCGTTATAGAGGGAAAAAAACAATATGAGCTGTGCTATGACAAAACCTGACTTACAGTGGAGAATGTGTTATTCTTTCCCAATAAACGCGTTTACGCTAAAACTATTATTTGCAGTGCAAAAAGTTTTGAGCCAGATCAGACGCCGGGTAAACCCGGCGTCTGATCAGGCTCCAAACTGTTTGCCACCAAGATAAACATGAAATATCAGAATTGTCCAAAAGATGTTCTATTCTACGTTTTAGTGTTTTGTGTTTGCGTACGTTTGCGTTTAAACGGGAAAGAATAACAGATTCTCCACTGTATATTGCATTGCAACATTGTACCACGAATAACACACACATCTTCTTCGTTAGGACGACTGTCATCACTGCCAAATACAGCCACCTGCAATATTTTAGATGCATATGGGTGTCAAACAGTGTAGATTTTTGACGCGGCGGCTGGCCTTAAAAGATATACACTGTTTGCATGGCAATAAATCAATTGTCCTCCTGGCACGGCTCATATCAATGCTGCTAATGCAATGATAGTACTCTTGGAGTGGAATAAAGCCATTATATAAATATTGTTATCCACTAGTGAAATATCGTTTTGGGCTCCGGCCAAACCTTTTCGTCCACAAGCGCTGCATGTAGCAGGACACCAAATGACGTCATTTGCGATGACGTTACCGTAAATAACGTCAGGTTTTGGCGGGAAATCTATATAGCAGAAAGACCACAAACTACGGATTCGATTGATCTAATAGGTGTTTAAAATTGTTATGTGATAAATAGAATCCCACATTCGTGCTCATTACTTATCATTTTTAATAAACTCGTTCACTAAAACTAATATGACGCTCGCCAAGGCTCGCGTCATATTATTTTAGTCAACTTGTTTATTTAAGAAATAACAAATTCGTAGGTGTTCATTACCGTGCATTAGATCGCAGTTAGGAGTTGAGATGTGGAGTCATTAGATCACGAGGCCTTTAGGCCGAGTGATCTAATTACCAACATCTTAACGACTAACTGTGATCTAATGCACGGTAATGAAAACCTACGAATTTGTTATTTTAATTCTAACGTGACTTTTATTATAAAAATACTATTTATGTATTACGCGTATGGGGCAAATGGAACAGCGGATGGAAACGCCGCGCGTGTATTTCATTATCGCGGCGTTATATATGTTTCTCGCTATTCTTTGTCTCTATTACATAGGTTTCGAGACGTGTTAGAATTAAGACTTAACAAATTTTTATTCTAACGCGACTTTAATTGTAAAATTACTTTTTATGTATAACACGTATGGGCAAATGGAACAGCGGATGGAAACGCCGCGCGTGCAGTTCATTATCGCGACGTAATATACGTTTCTCAGTATTCTTTGTCTATATGCCGTAGGTTTCGAGTCGTGTTAGAATATAAAATAAAAAATGATAAATAATAAGCCCTCATGAACTTTTACATATTCGCCCTTAGTGTAACCTCCTTCTAGTAAAACTAATTGTCATAGTCGACTATTGGTATCTTCCGAACCTATACCACTCGTCTTAGCAGAGCCCAATAGAACCGATGTTGAAAAAAGTCTGAGAACTTAGCCAAAAAGTGTTGTGAATTTTATTGAGTTGTTGCATGCACCTCGGGTACTTAGAGAATCTTACATGAGTGTTCATTATTTATCTTTTTGATAAACGAGTTGACTAAAATAATATGACACGAGCCTTGGCGAGCGCCATATTTAACTTAGTCAACAAGGCTGCCATTTCTCCGGATTTTTCCTAAATCTTTTCCCAGTACATGGTAGCTTTGAGCAGACTGAAAGTAAAGCAGAATACGCCTTAAGGCGCATTCTGCTTTACTTACAGCCTGCTTTAAGTACTTGTAGTCGCATGTCAACAAAACTAGATAAAGACTATGGGGTAAAGGAACGATTCGTAAAATCGCAATTGAAAAATGCAAATTTGGAAATCTCAGGATCTTTCATGTCTACTTATGGCAGCCCTGAGTTAACGAGTTTATTAAAAATGACGTCATTTGGTGTCCCGCTACATGCAGCGTTTGTTGTCGAACAGGTTGGGCTGAAACCCAAAATACGATATTTCACTAGTGGATTACGACATTTATAGATTGGCTTTATGTATTACTGGTGTAGGCTAATTAACAGTAAGCATGATAAAATTTCATACATGATATATAAACTATTATATGAGTTACATAATCATGATGTATATCACTCGCCATGGGTTACATATGTTAAGAAATCTTTAGAACAATTAGGGTTTGCAAATTACTGGCAGTCTCAGTCTGTTGAATCAACCTCGTTATTTTGTACTGTAATTAAAGGAAAACGGACAGCTGATGACAATATGGTCTTAGATCCTAGATTTTATCCTAAAAGCAACATTCATGAAGGTCCTGCAATTATTACTCATCGATAAGGTACGAAAAAGATCGATTTACTGCATACAGGTAAGCTATCGCTAATTGGAACGGGCGCCGCCATATTGGCAAAGCTATCATTCGGAACCCTCTATTTTTATCCATTTTGTGACGACACAAAGGCCTAAACGCTGATTGGCTCTTTCACTCAACCACTGTAACTTGGACGGACATTTCACACTTCGTCAGTAAGGGTAACGGCAAGCTTAATTCAAGGTCGCATACAGTTAAAAAAAAAAAAGGATAATAGATAGATGGTATATTCATATTGATTATGATAAACTTGAAAGGTCGTGAAGATCCAGAAACGATCAGAAGCTATCGTTAATCGGCTTAGAGAAATGTCCGTTCCAATTCCCAGCTATAGAATCTGGGAAAACAATGCTGCGAAATGGCTAACAGTAGAGTATGGCGACACCCATAATACCTTGATTGATGATTATAATAATAGGTCTAGATCTACAATAAAAAAAATCTGATAATCAGTGCGATATTGTGCTGATCTAGACCTAAATGTTGAACTGGCTTAGATCTACCAACTCGTTTACAAATCAGCATTTTCTAGCTGATTCGTCTCGGTTTAGGAATTCAACGCTACAGAAATTCTTAATGAAAAAAGTCTCATTACTAGATCAACATATTGTACGGGTAGATCTAGATCGGTTTTTTCTTTCTTAATTTAATCATCGCGATTCTCTAGATCCCGATCTGATAGAGCGATCTTACTTGAGTCCAAATCCGATTTTGATTGGATCTAGTTTTATCGTTCTTATTTCTGGGTGTAGTTTTACACTCGTCATTTCTGTAGAAAAAAATTCAAACAACTTTTAGATAGGCCTAAATGAATTTTAATTTAAGATTTAAATTCGAGTTTTATGGTAGACTCTAGCCTTTTTAAAAAAGCAGCATACACATCTAGATCAATACAAAACCACAAGAGCTAGAAGTGTCCAATATTCTTTTTTTTTTTTTTTTTTTTTTTTTTTAAAGATTTTGGATTTTTTGTTTTGATGTAACCCTTTCCCCCATAAATACGCCTTTTAACGCCTTTAATTAATTCCTTCATATACTGAAGAAAATAGTTTCAATATCATA
Source organism: Gari tellinella (assembly GCA_922989275.2). Taxonomy (NCBI): domain Eukaryota; kingdom Metazoa; phylum Mollusca; class Bivalvia; order Cardiida; family Psammobiidae; genus Gari; species Gari tellinella. Next base: position 23,817,320 of record OV277869.1, on the reverse strand, counting down.
CTGTCACAAATAAAAATCATAAGAAATATTTTCTATATTTTAGCAGATAAAAGCTTAAAGCAGGCTGAAAGTATTTTCAACCTGTTTTAGTGGTCACATATTTTCAGAAGTAGAAACAGGGTAAAAGGCTCGTGGCGTGTAATCGCATATTTAAGTAGCCAAATTGCTAGCCTGTGTTTAAAATCACAACACCCTGTTTGACAAGTGCGGCTAATTAGATTACGTAATATGGATATTGATGCCCTGCAGCTTACTTCTTCACAGAGGGGGTCTTAGGCAGAAAGGGGTTGTGTATAATTATTTCCGGTCCATATCGTACAATTTGCAAGGCAGCTTAATTGATTAGTGGTTGATGATGAATGTCAGCATAAAATGCGATCTAGATCAAAGCCGCCTGCTGAAATATGTCCTGAATCTGTTTCGATTATGATTTTCATAGATCTTTATATAAGCTCAAGATATATAACGATAAGTAAAAAACGACATTAATACAATAAATGAGCACTCGGGTCACGTTATCTAGAGCGTTCAGTTTTGACCCAGATCAGAATATCAAATACTTTGTTCAGCAGACAATTAATCAGTTTGGATCTTAATCAGACATTGCCAGTCTCAATTGCTAGATGATAAATTGATATTCCACATTTGTCATGTCAATGACTGTGCAAAAAGTTCAGCAACAGGTTGGATCCAACTGAGATATTGAGAAACTCTGTGATTGAAAATCCAAACTAAGGTTTAAATGTATTGAAAAGCTCATTGAAGAAACTTTTATCCGTACGAGAGACTGATAAACAGTTAGGACCCAGATCGGAATCAAAACTGACTGTACTTAAAGGTCAGCAACAGTTTGGATCCAAATGAGATATTGAGAAACTCTGTGATTGAGACCTGGTTGTACGAAAATTCCCGGATGTTGCGATACCGAGAATAAATGGTCAAATCTGTAATGGCAGGTCGTTCGAAAATTGCTCGTCGCTTATTTTGAATTTGTGGATAGAATTTGTCTTTATGAATCGCGGAATAGTGTCAAGAATGGTTATGAAGTGTTTCGTCAGTGATATTTAAAAGGATTTGTGCAGATTATGCATGCAAGTGATGGATAAACGCAAACATTCTAGTGACTCTGGCGAGACTCCGGAGGCCAAAAACGCGCGAAATGGCGGATCTCCAGAAAACGTTATTGACTCTATAAGGGAGGCAAATAGTGTGCTTTTAGACGATTCAATTCAGGAATTATGTGGAAATATGGCAACTATTGTGAACAACAACCCTGAGAATATCAAGGTAAATAAAAACACAAGCACAAACAATGAGTTTAGTACACAAGCACCCACAAGGGGCGCCGCTGATTTATCTACGTCGACAGAAATTTCACAGATACTACAGTTTGTTAAAAGCATTGACACCAGACTTCAAAACGTAGAAAAGAAATTAACAAAGCTTGATTCCCTAGAAGAAAAAGTTTCAAATATTGATTGCGAAGTTAATAAGTTGTGGGTTTATGTGCAGGATAATATACAGTCCAGTGCGGAAAATGTCAATAAGTGTACAGACGCAGTAGACGAGTTACAGTTTGCTCTTGGACAGGCTAATGATTGTATCACCAGGCTGACTGATCAGCAGTCAAAATATGAGGGAGAAATGGAGTATATGCGTTCGCAGTCTATGCGCAACAATTTAATATTCTGTAACATTCCAGAGGATCGGAACGAAAAGTACGCCGACACAGAATCAAAGGTGCGTGAGTTCATGGTACACGAAATGAAGATCGATCAATACACGGTTGACCATTTCAGTATAGAGCGTGCACACAGGGCTACACATCAGCCTGTAAGTACAATGAATGCAGACTACACTCATGACAATTCACATGATAACTCCCGTGCTTATGGCCCGCCACGTAAACCTAGGAATGTCATAGTCAAATTTTCCTCATTCAAAGATCGTGAATTAGTACGCACATCAAGTAGGAATTTGAAAGGCACCAGCTACTATGTACACGAACAATTCCCGAAGTCTGTGAGTGATCGTAGGAGGGCATTAGTCCCAAGGCTCAAAGAGGCAGTTAACAATGGACACAAGGCATGGATCAGTTACGACAAACTATACATTGATGGGCGTCCACAATCTCCAAACGCCCCACAGAATCCAACCAACGAATATGGTGGTCCGGCTGCTGGCGACTCATCTGCTGCTGATGAGAGTACATCAGGTAATAGGAGTTACAGAGGTCGTAGTAATGGCAGTAGACGTGGTCGAGGTGGTCGTGGGTACGGACGTAGGGGTCGTGGAGGCAGGCGAGGCAGTGCCCAATAGGGGTCCCCGAGGGTGGATCTTCGCATTCTTTCGTGGAACATCCATGGATTAAGCAGGAACAAACTGGAAGACAGTGAATTTATACAATATTTAGGTAAAAGTGACATAATTTTTCTCTACGAAACATGGGCTGATAAAGATAGTGCTTTTGACATATCGGGTTTTAAATGTATTAACTACTACAGAAAATTTCAAAATAGGCGAGCCAAGAGATGTAGTGGAGGGGTAGCTGTATACACTAGGAATGATCTCGAAATGGGAATTAAGGTAATAAAATCAGTCCATGACTCAATCATCTGGTTGAAACTTGACCGAGAGTTCTTTGGAAACGATGAGGATATTTATATAGCAGGGGCTTATTTATGGGTCGAAAACTCTCCAGCATATAATGTGATTGACTGTGATTTCTTTCAATTATTACAAGCAGACATAACACGATACCAAGAATCGGGTAAAGTAATACTTTGTGGTGATCTTAATGCAAGAGTGGGAAACACCAGGCATGATTATATTGTTTTAGATAGACCTGTAAGTTATTTAGATAATGAGGAGTATATACCTGATAATCCATTACCACGGTCATCAATGGACAATGGCACCAATGCACATGGACTAAGGCTTTTGGATCTCTGTAAAGCTACATCAATGAGAATCGCCAATGGTCGTCTACATAGTGATCAGTCTGGCTCCTTCACCTATGTTAACACAACAGGTTCAAGTGTAATAGATTATCTTCTAATACAAGAAAAAGATTTTAACGTGATTAATAAATTCGTTGTTAATGATTTTAATGAATGGTCAGACCATGCACCCTTGTCCTTTGATATACACTGTGGTATGTATGATACAGCAGAGTGTAGCAAAGAGCAAGGTGCAGGCCGGACCCACTTTAACTGGAGAGACATGTATAAGGATACATTCAGAAGTAAACTCATTTCGAAGCTGCCTGAACTGAACTCTATAGTGGAAGATATTGATTCTACTAGTAAAGACTCTGTCAATAACAGTATTAATATGTTTACCAATGTACTTAGAGATGTAACAGACCCCTTATTTTCAAAGGTACAGAAATCTGGAAGTGAACTGCCCAAATATGAGCATCACAATAGATTAGGTAATAAGGCAGACTGGTTTGATGACCAATGTATTACAGCTAAGACAATATACAAATCAAGTATTTTTCAATTTAACAAATGTAAATCTAATCAAAACAGAACCATTATGTGTGAGGCAAAATCAACTTATAAAGCACTGGTAAGAAAAAAGAAAAGGAGTTTTGAGCATAGTAAATTAAAGCAAATAGAAAAACTTAGACATTCTAAGCCCAGGGACTTTTGGAAACTGTTTACCAAGAAGAAATCTAAACAAGGTAATATAAATTTGGAAGACTTTTTTGAATATTTCTCTAAGCTTAATGATGATTTATATGGTACAACTGTCCCTGAGGCTGAAGACTTTTGCAACTCAGATCCCAGTGATTTGGGTGACATTTTGTTTGAAGAGCTTGATGCTCCCATTACTCTTGCAGAATTAACCTCTGCGATTCAATCCTTGAAAAAGAATAAATCAAGTGGCATTGACGGGTTATTAAATGAATACTTTATTGAGTCATATGACATCATAAATGTACATTTGTTAGACTTGTTTAATGCTGTATTAAATTCGGGTCATTTCCCAGACAAGTGGTCAGAGGGCATTATAGTACCATTGCATAAAAAGAACGATATAAACGATGTTAATAATTATAGGGGTATCACATTAGTCAGTTGTCTAGCAAAAATTTTCACTGGTATTTTAAATGCTAGAATGAATCTTTGGGCTGAGTCTAATAATGTTCTTAGTGATAAGCAATTTGGTTTTAGATCTGGTAGATCCACTGTAGATGCAATTTTTGTTTTAAATGCCATTGTACAGAAAGTTCTGAATGAGAAAGGCCGCTTGTATTGTGCTTTCATAGATCTTAAAAAAGCCTTTGATAGTATATATTTAAATGGACTCTGGTTTAAACTATTCAATTTAGGTATCAATGGTAAAATGCTTAATATTGTCAGAAGTATGTATAACAAAGTAAAATCCTGTATACAGGGGTGCAATTCTTATTCGGAATTTTTCGAATGTGCAGTAGGACTTAAGCAGGGGGAAGTTATGTCCCCTCTGCTTTTTTCCCTATTTATAAATGACTTAGAGACATATCTACGGAATGACGAATCAAGTGGTCTTTCTTTTGATGATATTACCTTTATATTGATGTTGTTTGCCGATGACATGGTCGTCTTTGGTAAGTCACCACAGGACTTGCAGAATAGCTTAGACATGCTGAAAGTGTATTGTGATAAATGGGGATTAGCTGTTAATATAAATAAAACAAAGGTTATGGTTTTTAGAAAACGTGGCAGTACAAGGGAAAATGAAAGATGGAGTTATGGAGGATGTATTTTAGAAAATGTAAATGATTTTAATTATTTAGGAACCATTTTTAACTATACAGGAAATTATTCCTTGAATCAAGAGTACCTGGCTGGCAAAGGGCTTAAAGCACTTAATATTTTGATGTCTAAACTTAAACAGTACCAGCTGAACCCTAAGACTAAGTGTCAATTATTTGATGCATTTGTTGGAGCAACTCTAAGTTATGCATGCGAAATATGGGGTTACTCCAAGTCAAAAGAGATTGAAAGAATCCATTTAAAGTTTTGTAAACAACTCTTACAGGTTAAAAGCTCAACAAGTAACATGGCTGTATATGGAGAATTAGGGAGATACCCACTGTACATAAATAGATATACAAGAATGATAAAGTTTTGGACCAAGGTAATTCAATCTGAAAATGTAGTTGTTAGCACACTGTACAATGAGTTGTGTAATATGATCGGAGGTGTGAACAATAGAAACTGGGCATCAAATATTAAGACATTACTAAATGATTATGGTTTTTCATATGTATGGAATAATCCGCAGTCTGTAAATTTGAACACATTTCATTTGTTGTTCAAACAGAGAGTTTATGATGTATTTGTACAGACATGGGTCAATGGTGTAAACAATTCTAGTTCTCTATCTCTGTACAGAAATTTTAAGAACACATTTGCATATGAACCATACCTGAGTGTTTTAACCAGCAAGTTTCGCATCCCATTGACAAGATTAAGATTAGCATCTCACAAACTTCATATTGAAACTGGTCGATATGCTCGAAACAGAACAGAGCGTCACCAGCGGTACTGCACAATCTGTAACAAAAGAGATATAGAAGATGAATACCATTTCACTTTAATCTGTGAGGCATATCAACCTCTCAGAATTTTATATATCAAACCTTATTACTACAGAAATCCTAGTGTACATAAGTTTATTGAGTTAATGAAATCTGATGGCAATGCCACAGTAAGGAATTTAAGTACATTCATATTTGAAGCATTTGCATTAAGGGGAGAGTTAATGTGAGGTGCTAGGAAACTAGTCTTGATTGTACACTTCCAGTTTGGAAGACAGATAATCACTTAAGGTTGATTGAAAGTAAAGTGGAATGCACATCAATGTGTGTTCTGCTTTACTTTGGATCTACTTCAAGGTACCTACCATGGTTTGCTTCTAGTTATGAAGATATGTGACCACTTATGACAGGTTCAAAGTAATCCAGAGTGTACACATGGTGTGTCTTGCTTTACTTATAGCCTGTCTTAAGCTACCTCTGCTATGATTGTAGAGCACATAATAATATGATGTGTCTGCTCATAATATGTCTGTGAGCAGTATTTGAACCAAAACAGAAGCCATTACATGGGGACTGATCATGTCCTCAACTGTTTTGTCTAGGGCGTTAATTATGTTTTGATTCGCACTGTATCCATATTTGTATATAATGTTTATAGTATGTAAAGATCTGATTCCAAGATGAGGAAACTCGGGTTTTGTCTTAACTTTGTATAAAATGTACAAATAGTTATTCAAGATAAATCTGGGGATATTAACAGTCCATTGTATCAAATGACCTATATTTACACGGCTGTGATTTTGTAACCGAGTCTGAATGCCTGAAGCTGAGTGAAAGTGAAGTAGAAAGTTTCCTTAGAAGCTTTCAGCTTGTCTTTCAATTTGCTTTTAAGCTGGCGCAGGAATTTACTATAGTTGGACAAAAACGTGTTTGTTTTTGTTTTGGTAAAAAATGTGTTGACCTACTGTGTAACCTGATATTGTCACATGTGTGACACAAAAACAGCACGTGGTCTCGTGACTATATCTCGATATTCTGCCAATTGAGGTTTGTGACATTATAATTGTTAGTAACATATATGTCCTTTATATATTGGTACACTTAATTGCACTTACTTGTCATGTGGATTTCTGTCCTAAATCACTTTATTCCAAACTGATAGCGCCAGACATAATTTGTGTATTCGGCTCCCAGTCAAAACAGAAGGAAAGACTAATACTTGATGCCGAGCTGCGCAAAAGGTTGCGCAGAACTTGCATTTAGCGTCGCACTATATAATCCATATTTGGCATCTATACTATTACTATCGTAGTCTCAAGCGTTGATTGGTTGTTAAATTCAAGCGCGAAAATAGTACCAATCAATGAGTTTGGGACAGGACAGGAATGTGATGACGCCACACGGTCATTGACTGGGCGTTTGGACATATTGATTTTTATGAGTGAAACGGGCAGTATGCTCGATTCGCATGTGTTCATGGTGACAACTGTCACTCTCAACAAGACTTAACCCTTACTATGCCGATTATGCAAACTGACTATTCCAGATTCTGGAATGATGACCAGTACCTAATCGACTATTTATTGTTCTGAACCCCTACTGCAAGTATTGAAGACCTAAATAAGTGGGATCCATCATGATCCCTCTGATCTGGGTCTACACTATTTGCGCAGATAGAATATACTTGCTTCACGCACAGTAAGGGTCAAATCGTGTTTGCATTTGTATCATTCGTAAATAACTTATGCAGATCTAGGCCTGGGTCAAATATTCTGCACGCGGTGAACAATTGTTATGGCTGATTCAAGCGATTCGGGTCCATTAATGACGCCAAGTAACTCGGCGTTTCACTTGGACCTTAATTGTGTGAAAGACTGCCTCTTTCTTTCTCTATACGTTAGTATTCTAAAAAAAAATAAAAAAAAATGAATCGATGCTTTTGATACCATCCTCGTGATATTTTCGAAATTATTTCATGTAAAATAATTCTGGCTAAAAGTTAGTAGATCTAGATCTACATATCAAATTTGACCTTGTATTATATGTTATATTGTAAATATTTATGTGTTATGACGAGAAACTGTATAGTTTAAGTCAAATAAACGTTCTTCTTCTTCTTCTTCTTCTTCTTCTAAAAATGTATGTCCGATTGAGGACCAGAACCGATGTTAAACGTCACGGAAAATTCATAACAGACCAGAATCAAAGCGCTGAAGGCGCTGAAAGACTGGCGACGTACTAAGAGAAAGCATTTGTGTTCAGCTGTACAATTCTATGTTGTGTACAGTGGTAAAACTATATGTATAAGTCTCTGACAAGTATGATTAGTTCAATGTTAAGCTAATTTTATGCTGGTGGTTGCTAAAAAGAGAATTTTGAAGACAAGTGGAAACTTAAAGTAAGACGAAAGTAAAACAGAAACATCCATGGGCTTTCTGTTTTGGTTTTATTTCACTTGCTGCCAAACACTTGTTTATGGCTCTTTATCAGGATAAATTGGAATCATGAAATTTCTATGAGGAATCATTTGAATGAAAGTGAACTTAGTAAAACACTTATGCATCTTTACACCTACTATGAATAATAAAGGAGGCAATTATAATCAATGATAGTTCAAACATAGCTATATACTCATAACCATTTGTCTGTGAAACAATTGTAATAACTATTTAAGTGAATTTGTAATAAAGGGTGATGTTTCATTCGTAAGTACATGTACAAGTATCTAAAATCAAATGTAAATAATTGTTACAACAAAATTATAAAGATTGGATGAAAACTATTGGAGTTAGAGAGCAACCACTGGTAATTTCTGGTAATTCAAGGTGCATAATCTAAACATCTTATGCGACAGAGGTAGTGATCGAACTTGGCCAGGAGTGTACATATTACATATTACACAAATGGATCGCTATCTGATCCCCATGATCGCCGTCGGTTTACTCCCTGCACAAAAATCCGTGGCGCTCCGACCGGAACGCCATTAGATCGCTAATTGATCGCCTAAGTCGCCATCAGAGCGCTACCTGATCGCTAAGATCCTAACTGGAGCGCCACCACGATCCAACAAAGCAAATTAGTAGATACTTTGCGCTCCGTGGCGATCTGATAATGATTCTCTGTATCTTAAAATACCCGATAGTATTTTCTATCAATAGATCCAAATTGCATGCTGTAACTCGACGTCTCATCCGGATCCAAACTGTTATACACAATGATGGTACCGAAAAGTGCGTAAATATAATGGCGTTCAACATTGGTTTTGATGTGCATTAGAACATCTATAGTAGCTATAAAATGGAGAGAAAAACACCCAGAGATATCTAAAGACTTTTGGCAGTACGAACGTAATGCAGAAAGCTCTTATAGGAACTGTCTACATTACGATACCACTGCATTAAGCGGATACATGTAAAAAAGAAAGCAGATATGTATATAGCTATTTGCCTAAACATCTGCTGCCGAATCTAAAACGAATGAGCGCGACAGAGCGCCACATGTCTTCGTAGGATATGTTCCAATTTAGATCAAGTCCATCGGTCGTCGACATCGCTATCGGATCTCTTTTGAGCACCATAGATTGCATTGGTCGCCATCGGAGCGCCAATAGAGCGCCAATAGAGCGCATTAGATCCCACCTTAGTCGCCTTTGAGCGTCAACGAAGCGCAATCCGATCATACAAGGTCGCAACATTTTTTATGACTTGGGAGGCGACCAATGACCATGAAGTCGCTATCGGATCTTACAGATCGCTAACTGATCGCCATCGGAGCGTCATCTGATCGCAATCGGATCATCAATAAATCTTAACACCGTCAACCCTATCGACGAGTTTACTCGTTATTTACTAACAGTATATGTATTAAAAGTACAATTATCGTATGTTGACAGTGCAGACCCCGATCAGAGGGCTCCTAAAAGAGTCACCTGAACAGGATATGCGCCGTTTATGGATATGATCATATAATATCATTGCTTAACATATTTAATTACTCGCGACTAGTAGATCTATAGATATCTACTAACACTGCACCTATGAGCAGTATACTTCTCGTATGCTAACGGCGAAGACCCAAATCTGAGACCCAGCTCTCCAAGCAGGATCTGCACCGTTTATGGATACGATTTAATATCGTAGTAATTTAACAAATTCAACCCTATCGACGAGTATTTTCGTCACCTACTAACAATGCACGAACGAAAAGTACAAGTGTCGTATGCTAGCCGTGCAGATTCAATTCAGAGGGTTCCTAGAGGATGTAATCATGTATCTTTCTTGCTTAAAACATTTAACTATATTGACCAGTAAATATATCTACTAGCACGTACGGTACCTATGGAAGGTACACTTGTCGTATGCTAACAGTGCAGAGTCAAATCTGAGGGCTACTAAAGAAACCTCCGATCAGGATCTGCACCGTTTGTGGATAGGATTATTTAAATTGTAATTGCTTAACACACTCAACCCTATCGACGAGTATACTCATCATTTTCTAATGCTTATGTATATACTATTTGCAACCAGTTCGTGGCATCTGATCAGGATTCCAACTGTTCGACACTTCTTACAAAAAAAGTCATTATAACTTTAGTCAAAATAGCAAAAAGTTAACTCTGCGAAATAGATTTGCATTTGAATTATCTCATTTGTTGCCTTACCGGGATTACCCCGAGTACATAGGTTATTTGCCAACAGTTTGGGTACTCAGACGCCGCGCATGCCGGCTTCTGATCACAATACAAACTGCTTGATGCTCATAGTTTCAGTCAAGATACTTAAAGTTGAACGTTGAGAAGTAAATGCAGACGACTTTAAAAATAAAAAAAGTTTGCTATGCGACGATTCTTTCTACTACACTAGATACTGATTGGAAACAGATCTATACGTTAAGTTAATCCTCTTAATTACCAATATGTCGTCTGCTTTAATCCAGTGTCTACGTAAACCAAAAAAAGTTTCTTTTATGTGTTTTTTTATATTAGTTAAAGTTTGGATCTTGATCAGAAGCTGTGTTACGCGTTTGATGAGAATCAAAACTGTTGGCCAATACCCAATGTACCTTAGATAAGGCAGTGAAGTGGTTAATGTAACTAACTGTTACAACAACATGTCAAAGAGCAAAACAATAACAACTTAAATGCAATCAAACAATTAGCCATGTGTCAATCACAGGCAGCACACTTCACACATTCGCACAGAATTGATGTCTGCTTTTATTCTCGATGATCCTTTTCCCGTGCTATAGTACTTTCTCTTATCTAAATTCTATCTAATCAACGTCCGATTAAAGTAAAATTTAAATCTACATCAATTTTAAAAACTTCAATACCGTAGGTGCATATTTTATATTGGGGGCGAAACTACCAGGGTTGGAAACGACCAGGGTGGAACTGGTTTGGGCGCGAAACGTCTAAGTTGCGAACTTGTTTGGGGGCGAAACGACCCGGAATCATGCGAGCTGAGTACAGTGAAACCTCTTTACTACGACTACTAAAAAAGACAGCCGATTAATTGTAAACAACTCAGATGACAGCTTAAAGCAAGGTAACAGTACAACAAAAGCCCTAAAGGTGTTTCTGTTTGTTTAAAGGCCAACTTGCTGTAAGCCGTCACAATTTTAAACACCCTATAAATAACACTATTTTGTGGTCCTAATATAGAGGGGGTTCACTGTATAATAAGCGTGAAAACAAAATACTTTATGCCATCTGTTAACCTGAGTCTCACTGTGAATATTTCCACGGGATATTGTCAATACAGCCGTAATCGCTGTCATAATATGAAGTGTTTTGTATATTTAAGGTTTATTGCGAAAATGTTAGCAAAACACTTCAATAATAATATGTTGAAACGGATTTTCCGCTGCACTATTTAGACCAGATTACACACCAGCGATCGCACGGTGTCCTGAAGTGTAGAAATTACCAGGGGCGGATTAACGACCCCATTTATCTAGTCATTACTGAATTCATCGGTATCAAGTGTGTGTTTCAGTTAAATATTGCTACAAATAATTTCTTACATCGAAGCTTATCATCTTCTTAATAAAAGCCAAACGTTTGATCAGATGTTAAGTTCTGGATCTTAGACAAACTATCGCAGCCCTTAACGATGTGTATGTGGATACACCTATGGCGCATTTATCTCAGAATGTTAAGGTTGCTTCGCCAGATTCGAGCACTGTTTTGGAAGTACGGTTACTTAAGACTAGCGACAAGTCGCCAGTCTAAAAATAATTTGATCCCCCTTATTTTATTAAATAAAAACGTAATACCTCATCCGTTTTGTACTGGATGCAGAGACAGTGTATAGCCATATGGCTATACACTGTCTCTGACTGGATGTTATAAAAATCGGCACATGTATTATCGTCTTTATCTGCTCGTGTTTTAGTCGTAGCCCCGTAAAAAAACGAAGATATCCTGGAGGCGATGTTTATGATTAATATTTACGGAAATATTAACAGATAAGACTAAATATATCGGAGAAACTTTTTTCGAAAGTCACAGGGCTTCGATGCCTTTATTCACAACCAGTATGCAAATATTATCAAGAGTATCCGTGCCCGATTCCGGTGTCCTATGATATTTGCCTGATATACGCTACCTCAAGTATGGCTGGATTAAGCACTAATAGCTCGAAATTTTGATGGTTCTGCTATGCACTCATTGTCACCAAGACACCCAATCGTCATTTCATTTGTTCTTCAGCAAGTATTAACCTCCTTTGTAGGCATTTAAACACAAGTATTGCAGTCGCAAATTCGTCCGGCGAATGCGCTTTCTCTTCGCCCGACCCGTCGTAGTCTCTGTCTTCTAATATTACATTCTCTGATAATTTAGGATCGAAATCGTAACACTGAAGTTCTAAAGTGTTTTTACCTTCCTCCACATGCCCAATTTTTCTCAGTATTTCAGTTTATTAATGTTATCGATGTAAATTCCGCGCACTCTACGGCATTCCCGGTTAGACTCGCTATAACCGGAAGGTCGCGGAAGGCCTTAGTTACGTCACACAGGTAAACAAAATGGCGGCCCCCATGGTCGCTTGCACAGTCATATATCACAAAGTTTAAACGGCTCTAACTACTTCATTTTTTATTATTTTTCAAAATTTCAAAGGCAGAAGGCGATTTTTTTTCAATATCTTTCATTTAAAAGATATTTATCACCAGCTGTCCATTTCCCTTTAAACAAAGAATTAAGGATCAGTGTATTCAATTCTGGAGTGAGAACTTGTTTTCCCTTAGCAAGTGCTCAACCTACAGGATTTTTAAATCTGCATTTAAATTCGAAAACTACTTCAAGTTGCTTCCTAAAAAATATGCTATAGCTCTCTGTCATTTTCGGTGTAGTAACCACAAGCTGCCAATTGAAAGGGGTCGTTTCTTTAACACTGATCGCCACATGAGAAAATGTCACGTATATAATTCTGATGCTTTGGGCGACGAATTTCATTACATTTTTGAATGTAGCAAATTCAGAAATGAAAGAAGACGTTACTTACCAAGGATATTCTTGAGACCGAACACTTTTAATTTAGAGCAGATTTTTCAAAATGATTGCAGAGGCGACCTTTTAAAACTGGCAATTTTTGTAAGTAAGATTATGGATGAAGTTAAATAATTTAGTTGCCTTTCTCTACTTCTTATTAACCCTTTGAGCAAAGAATTATATTTACACTCAGTGTAGACCCGGAGGTGGGATATTTTTTAATAGGATCTTTCACGTCGGGGTTTGCATTATGTACCAAATACGCATAATAACTAACTTTGCTTTTAGGGTTGATGTTTAATATCATGTTTGTCTAGTCATTCACTTATGCTCATTCCATTCTAGTCAATCGTGTTTGATGTATGCTGTTTTCTTGTTATTGATGTTAACGCTGATGCCCATATTGGGCCTAGTTGTAAATAAAAACTGAAACTGAAACTGTAGTCTCATCAATAAACCCTGTGACGACAAGTTAACTTTTGACAGGTGTGTGTGAGGGATATGGCAAAGACGAGAAATAGCTCCATATCATCTAACTGTACACATGTGGACTAGGCTTTATGCAACTCCCAGACCGCATACTATGTGATAAAATGGCGTTCAAACTATGAATCCAGAATAAAAAATTGGAGATGCCGGGGATTGAACCCGGGGCCTCTCACATGCGAAGCAAGCGCTCTACCACTGAGCTACATCCCCGATGTAAATTAATTGCTATCTATATTGAATTAGGAAATTGTATATCAGTGATACAACGGAGAAGACGAAACGCATTGCAATCACAAGTACAAAATGACAATTTTTCAATAATTCTAACTATTTATATTAATCTGAGTGGCAAACAGTCTGAAGTCAGATCAGACGCCGGGTAACTCGGTGTCTGACCTGACTTTACACTGTTTGCAGTGAAAATGATAGCTTTAAGCGTAAACGCGTTTATTGGGAAAGACTAACGTCTTCTTCATTGTACCTCTACACCGATAAGAGGAAACAGGGCTGCCATAAGTTGATCATAAAAATCCTAAGATTTCAAATTTTCAATTTTTCAGACGCAATTTTACTAATCGTACCTTTACCCATAGTCTGTTTCTTGTTTTGAAGACACACGACTGCTTAAAACAGGTTGAACGTAAAGCAGAATGCGCCTAAAGGCGCATTCTGCTTTACTTTCAGCCTGTTTTAAGCTACGATCTGCTAGGATAAAATCCGGAGAAATGGCAGCCCTGAGGTAACCACAGTGTCAATTATGAGACTTCGTTTAGGGTGCTGACTTATTGTTCAATGACAAAATACCGGTAGTAATTAAGCATAGTGGGACTGATAACAATGCAGATCCAGATCAACCAACGTGTTTCAACTCGCAGCTGATCTAGATCTACATCGTTTTCGGTGTACAATAGCCATTTCTTTCATGAATTGGCTCAACATTTAATGTTAAAATCTCTTAAAATCATTACCCCAGTCCATTCATTGACTCACCCCATTGTTCTCACTAGGCGAGAAAGAAACTGTATTGCATGAGAAAATTGTGCAAGCAACGGCTCAGCCATCTAAAGTTTTGTATATAGGCCCTTGCATACTAAACCTCAAGGGGTTTTCAATGGATTTTACTAACCAAACTATCAAATATAAGGCGGGGGCTTCACATGAGACGTCTGACTGATTATTTGCCTAGACGCTAGCCGAGTAAGTACATGCTCTCCATGCTTTGACTCAAACTTCCTATGGGGCTAGGTGTCACCACCCAAGATCGCTCTACAAAGAGTTCGAGCCTATTTCTGTAAAATCCTTCAGTTGACGAGAATGACCGATCGCTCCACGCAGAGAACAGATATTGGCCCGATCGCATTACAGACGTACTAACTTAAATATTTTACTTTTACCTTGAATTCGGCTCTGTTTATTTGATGATCTATACGAAATTAAATGACATTTTCGGCGTTTTTAAAGCGAATGACGACAGCAATTGATCGGCAAATTCCATGCATCGCGCTAGCATGTGTGCCCTGAAAGGAACAGCCATTACTGTCATTACTCAGGGAACGCCACAATATAATTGGCAGAGAGCAGATCAATAAGCTCCGCCTCCACTTCGAGGATATCTACAAGTCTCGCCCCACACCCACTTAGAAAAATTGCGGTTATACGAATTAAACGTCACTTTGTTCAATAGAATTGAATGGGGCGAGTGTAAATATTTTTGCTTATCGAGTTCCAAGTTGTTTGTCTTGCCTCTCCGAGTGAGGTGGATGGGGTGCTAGCGGCACTATTTCGTTACCGAATCATGCTCGCGCACACTCGAGCCTGAGGCATTCTATACCAAGTACCAACTTTGTAGTCTAAATTATCAACGTCTCATACATAAACTGTATTTAATTTTTGTTTTATAGAAAGTGGCAAATGACATGAAATCATTGTGACTAAATAACTGGCACAGTGTAGTGAAAATAAAAGGTTTATAACTGTTTTTCCTGAAAACAGCATTTTTGTTTAGAAATGTTGAAGAGAAACAATGGTGCTCCTATTTAGCAGCTAGAATTTTTCTTAAAGGCAACAAAATCACATTAGACTTTCATTCATCACAATATTCACGGCGTTATCAAGGCTAGAATGTCTTACAATATCAAATTAACCTCCACCCCTTGATTTGAATTAAGAATGAACTTTAAGTGTTTCATTTTCGTTACATGTGTCGTTTCATCTGAATGTATTTACTGGAATACATTGGTAGATTTCCACTTTCTGATTCATGTAAAGAAAGAGCATTGATATAGTGGTTGAAAATCAAGAATATGTTTATAAATGAGTACTGTTCATAATATTTTTAGAGAGCATTGTATAACTTTCATGGGAAACGATAAGAGTTGGGGTAGTCATATAAAAAGAAAATTGGATAGTTTGGGGTACACGTTTATTAGGAATAACTTATAGATAACACTGTCAATTACTTTCAAGCTATACAGAGGACAATTGTTATCCAGGAATGGCGAACATTAATAAGAAATTCACCAACATTGTAATATTATGCAATGTTCAAGGAACCATTTGAAATGGAATCTTACCTACAAAAATTCTTTACATAATCATCTTACACGATTCCGTATTTCCTCGCATAATTTGGCTATATAAGCTGCAAGATATAATAATATTGATCGTAGAAATAGAGTCTGTATATTTTGTAATCAAAATGTTATTGAATCTGAAAATCAATTTTTATTAATATGTCAAAAATATAAACAAAAAGGGTTGACATTTTAAAACATATTTCCTGGTCTTCTCTTAATAAGGTCATACACTTTCTTTCTTCAAAGAACAAAAAAACCAAAAAACAGTTAGACGTAGCTAAATATATCAAGGTTGCAATGAATAAACGAAATAATGTAGTTGCAGATTGATAGTATCAATAATGTACTATAATAGTGTGTATACCGTACACGTTTTCAGTTGTGTTTTGTACTAATGTCATGGTCATATTTCACGTAAATGAATTTATTGAACATGGCCAATGGTACTTATATGTTGCCGATTGCCAATAAAATTGAGTTGAGTTGAGTTGAGTTGGAGATCGTATGAGCCTTTAAAATATCCAAACAACACTGAAGTTGATAAGGTACTTTAAAAGATATGGAGCTTTAACATTTACTTGATGTTATCAGAGTCCAAATATTTTGCACTCTGCGAATAAGGAAATGCACATACAGTGATACGCACTTTAATTTTTAGTTTGGAAAGAATAAATGGAGATGCCGGGGATTGAACCAGGGGCCTCTCACATGCGAAGCGAGTGCTCTACCACTGAGCCACATCCCCTGATATACGTTTATCACATCGGTTGTTTTAGGACAGTCTAACCAGGCTCCATACTGTTTGCCATTCAGATTAAAACGAACATTGGAAATTGTCAAAAGGCTGTCATTTTCTACATTTTATAGCAATGCGTTTCGTTTACGTTTAAAGGGGAAATACTTTTTTTTGGTTACGTCTTGTCCACTGTATTGACTCTTTCCCCCTCCCCCCTGTGTTTTCACTGTTTGCATAGGATAAGTGCACTTTTCACATGTATACTGTTTGAAAAGGACGCCTATGTGTGGGACTAGGATTCAAATGGTTAACTGAGTACCCTATACAATTGTCGACTGCAAGAATTATTAAAGTTGAGGGACAGCTAGAATTCCCCTTTAGAAAATATCACCAGCCTGTCAAAAAGTTTGGATCCTGATGCGACACAGAGTTACTCGGCGTCTCATCGGGATCAAAACCATTTGCAAACGTTTTATAAATGCGCATGCAGCATGCAAAATGTTAATTAAAAACCCGATTGTTCTTAATTGTTGGTATATTTAACCTTTCCACAGCCGTGGCGTCATCAATCACAAACATGGTCGTTTGCTTTTATTTCTTAAATTTAAATTGTAGGCATTTTGACCTAAGACATATTGAAATAAGTATCAAACAATTTCCGCTACAAGGCGTCTGACAAGGATCCAAACTGTTTGCAAATAACTACTGTTTACGGTGTAAGGCAGTAGAGGGGTTAAAACAGAAACGAATTCAGGTATAAATTGGACGTTGGACACATGGATAATTATTTTGGATTCGAAAATGACTTAACTTGATATCTGCAAAGGAAACAAACTTTTTTTCCGAATAAGAATTAAAGAATGCACTCAAATTATTTCAACGAGGACTAATTTTGAATGAAACACCATGAAAACGGCATCGGAAAACCGAAACTTAATTATATGGAAATTGCCGTCTTTTAATTTTTTAACATTAATTTCTGTTTGTATTATACCTGTTTGGATTGCGTGAAACACCCTTTGAACGCACCAAACCATCTAGAAAAAAATCCGAAGGTAGCATTTATGATGTCTTAAATTTAAATTCTAAATCAGAGTGCAGTCGAAAGCAAATGGTGTTATTGCGGTAAAAATATCAATATAAACACAATATATTGGCGTTGAAAGGGTTTATAATACAAGCTTAATTTATCTTTATATTGTAATAAAAATGTATTGATACCATTTCCAGTTCATGTCTTATATGTTGTACAACATAAAATGAAACACTTAAGTCGGAATGTCAGCCAGTAACAATTGAACAGAAAATATTTGTTCAGTTTCGATAGGGTATGTAAGGAATTTATTAAGGTACTTTTGATATATTAAAAAAACCCAACAAAGGACCAGAATGGCCCTTGATCGCTCACCTGCCCATGGTAACACTAAGCTTGGTGAAGTGGTTTCAAACAAGAATTCATTGAAATAATCTATTTTTAGCTCCGGTGACCCAGATATGCAACAAGCCGGAACCAATTTAACAATATATGTGAAGGACCTCTGGAAGTTACACCATGTCAAATATCAAAGCTCTGGCCATATTGGTTTCAGAGAAAAAGATGTTTGAACACTTCATTATACATTGTATAACTCTATGTAAAACAGTAACCCCGGGGCGGGGCCAAATTTCACCCCAGGGACAAAATTTGAAAAATCTTGATAAAGCAACCTATAGATGATGATACGTGCCAAATCTAAGCTCAGTGTATAATGGTTTCAGACAAGAATGTTTTTGAAGTTTTCATTGAAAAAAATCTATTTTAGCTCCGGTGACCCAGATATGCAACAGACCGGAAGGAGAACTACGCAAGTTTTCAATTCAAAATAGTTCCATTTTTGATGACATTCTTTTTCATAAAGAGAATATGTGTACACATATCGTCATCTATTGTAACCTTTGTGGTTGATAAGGTTCCTTTGTGGATCATTTTAGTTACAAAAACATGAATCAGTCTACTAAGAGCTCTGGTAGTTTAGTTAACACTGCTTTTAATTAGCACACAGTTTATACCCTGCTCAGAAGGCCCTCTGAACAGAATCTACATGTACATGTGCACTGTTAGCAAATGTAATGAGTATATAGTACAATGTAAACAGGTCTATGGTGTTGAAAGAGTTAAACATACACGAGTTTAACTTGGTGTCCCATAAATACGCCGTTTTACATATTTAATTTATTCCGACACCCTATGAAATTGTTCCACTATATACAATTATGAATATGTAGGTATACTTTATCCTTGCAGATGGTAGCTTAAAACATGCTGAATGTAAAGCAGAATATGCGCCTGAACGAGCATTTTGCTTTAAATTTCGTGCTAATTTAAGTGGACACGTGTCTTCAAAACTGGTAATAGGGAAATGGATTAAGGAGTACAGACTATGATAAAAATGTTGTCCGAATATATATTCAAGAAATGTAAGTAATGCATGTATATCTAGAAAAGTGACCGTAAAGAGTTATTTCCCTCTTGTTGTTTGCTAGATAAATTAGCTTAATATAACATTTTTAGTTGTATTTCAAAAGTAGTATGAAACAAGCTGGTAGATTGAATCAAGATGGTAACATTAATGTTTCTGTTTCAGTTTATACATAGTTTATCCATAATACATACATCTTTTCAAGTCATACATAAATAAACATTAGAATGAGAAGAAAGTAGAAGCTTATTAAGTTAAACAATATACATGTATATAAAAAAAACAGCATGAATTTGATATGAATGATAACTGTTATAGTAATTTGATATGCAGACATTCGGTCTTCATATGCAGACTTATGCAGTCTTGTATCACGTGACCTTCTTATAGAAGATCCGCATTCGGTATTTGATACATGTGTTTGCTTAATACTTCAGCGCTTCCTCTCTACAACGCCACCAAATAGGAAACAAAAAGTGTGTTCGTTGTTCGGAGGGAGTCGTTATAGGGAGAGAAATAAGCTTACATTTGCAACCAGATTGAATCCAGATCAGACGTCACGTCTGGAGTCAAGCTATTTGTCACGTGTCATTAAGTTTTTTCTGTCAAAATGTCCATTATGTAACTTTGAGAAAAACAGCAAACGACACTTTTAAGCAGACGGTATTGCAGCCATAAAAAGGTTGAACATTAATGTTTTGTTTGAGGAACAGCGGCAAGGGTCGTTGTAGAGAGGGAGTGGTTGTTGGGAGTGCCGTTTTAGGGAGGGAAAGCTGTAGATGGAAACCATACAGAAGCTCCTATAGAAGTTTTCTTCATTATTTGTTTCCCACACTTGGAAGAAATTTATTTCTATAGATCTAGCTACATTACTGAGCGGTTTATTGATACAAGACTTGCTGTATCATTTAACCCTTTCCCCAATAGAAGCGCCTTTTAGCGGCTATGATTTATTCATCCGCTGAAGAAAATAGTTCCAATTTAATCAGTAATGAATATGTATTTTAGGGAATATTTTCTATATTATAGTACATGATAGCTTAAAGCAGGCTGAAAGTAAAGCAGAATGCGCCCTAAGGCGCATTCTGCTTTACTTTCAACCTGCTTTAAGTAGTCACCTATCTTAAGTATTGGAAATAGGCTACCAGGTAAAGGGTTAAGTATATTTCTGTTTTACTGTCCTATTGCCTAAACCAATCACCTGCTTTTATAACAATAATTATATATTCGATATCATTTTGATACAGACATTTCTTTCACAAAGAATTTTCAAGTGCATTTGTGTGTAGCTACAACTTGCTTCCCGCTCTAGCGACCTCTCCCCATTTATCCAAGGGCACATCACTCTTGCTGAGCTTAGCTAGGAGCGGGCTTGGTACCCAGTGCATGCTGTGAGCTGAAAGAGAAATGAAAACGTATTTGTTTAGCATTCAGAGCCTTTAGTATTCCTTACTGTGTCACTGATACTTGGACTTCTTGACATAAGACGTCGGTTGTTCGAGCAAATGGCTGCTT
Organism: Gari tellinella; assembly: GCA_922989275.2. Classification (NCBI taxonomy): domain Eukaryota; kingdom Metazoa; phylum Mollusca; class Bivalvia; order Cardiida; family Psammobiidae; genus Gari; species Gari tellinella. Next base: position 23,796,517 of record OV277869.1, on the reverse strand, counting down.
AACTCTTTACTCTATAAGTACCAGTTTTACGCCTCATTCACACTCTTAAATTTAAGAGTCCCCGGCAAAGAACTTCTGGAAATAAAATTTGAAAAAAGCGTTTGTATTACCTTTTCAAAAGGGAGCTAAACTGCACACTGAAATAAAAGCAAAATGCTCCTTAAGGCGCAGTCTGTTTTTCTTCCAACTTGCTTAATGTAGTAGCCTGTTTTCAAAACTAGAAACATGCTATAGGGGTAACGGGTTATATGAACACCCTATACTTTACGCTTATCTTGCTTTAAAAGCCACCCTCTTTAAAACGGTTATTCCTGGTCCCTAGATTATATGTGTGTTTGAATTGAGTCTGAGATCATTCTCAATCATTTAGTTTAAACATATTTTATTCTTATAAACGTACAATACATGTTAATACATATCATAGTACAAAAGGATTAGGTCGAAAGCATAATGCTTATGGAGACCCTCTCCTCAACACTGATATTTTACACAGGTGGAACAAATTTGTACAATAACACCTCTCCATCACGACCACCTAAACTTTTCCAGTTGGTAGTTTAAAGGGCAGTGGAAGTCTCAGAGGAAGATGAAAGCAAAACAGAAGGCTAAATAAAGGGGCAATCCGCTCTACTTTCACCCCGCCTCCAGCAACCACATGACCAAAACAAACATTAACACCTTACTATCATTTAGTGCCTTAGAAGTGGTCGTAAAAGAGAGGTGTTACCGTATAGTCTAAATGTCAATTTAAAAGAATAAATTGAAACAAGGAAATTTGCTAATTATATTTTGTATATGATTGTTCTGGAACTAAATATCGACACCTGAGAGAGATGTCCATCACGGCCCTGTGAATGCTACCAAGGTCTATTATATCTGGTCCTCAGTCAAATCGTTTTGTTTGCATGATAAAACAAAAGAGAGGGAGTGGTTGTTGAGTTGAGCAATACAAGGTTATAAAGTGTTTGAATTGAGTCTGAGTTTGTTTTCAAGCATTTCATCGGTCAGATTCGAGATTGTGCTTCAGAATGACCTTAGACTCAACTCAAAACGCTTTATAACATTCGACCCAAGCCTTTGAACCGTTAAAACTTACGGAATTTCTGGTGATAGTAACAAATTCTATCATACACCCTCTTCAGGCCAATCTGGCTGGCATAGAACATTGGTCCTCCTGTATGTTTAGGCCATCCAAATCCATAGAACCTACGAAACATTACATATGGGTAAATGAGTTAATCAAATTATGGAATCCACTGGAGTAAATAATTCCAATTTATTCAGTCATATATGTATCAAAAGAAATATTTTATATATCTTAGAGACATATTTGCAGATGACAGCTTAAAGCATGTTGAAAGAAAAGGCGCTTTCTGCTTTACTTTCAACCTGCTTTAAGCGGTCATATGTCTTTAGAACTAGAAACAGGATACTATTTAGTATATGGTTAAATGAATGTCTGTGTATACTAACTAATGTACATTTCAAATGTTGAAAGGGGAATAATTGTTTCCAACAAATCTAAGCCAAGAACCCTATTTACCATATAACATCAATTTCCTGCGGCATCGTACACAGCCCCTCCTCCAAGATCTTGAAGCCTACGTTTATTAGTGAATAGTGCAGTCTCTCCAGTATCTCCTATAACAGACACACAGAACATTGCGATAATCTGTGCTTGTATGATCATAAAAACAGTGGAGAAGAATTTATTATTTCCAAATAAACGCGTTTACGCTCAAACGTTTATTTCCTTTGCAAATAGTTTAAAGTGATAACATATACGCGGCCCATATACAGCGCTCCCTCTCTACAACGAAACCAATGGGAGACAAACAATATGTGCGTTGTTCGGAGTGTGTTGTTATAGGGAGGGAAATTGGCTTACATTTGCAAACAGCTTGAATCCAGATCAGACGCCACGTAACGTGGCGTCTGATCTGGATGCTAGCTATTTGTCACTCTTCATTAAGTTTTTATGTCAAAATAAATGTCTATTGATAAGTAAATTTGAGAAAAACAGCAGGGGACAACTTTAAGCAGACGATATTGTAGTAGTAGAAACGTTAGACATAATTGTCCCGTTTAGGAAACAGCGGCAAGGGTCGTTGTAAGGAGGTTGTCGTTGTCGGGAGGGCCGTTTGCACTGTGTGTACATTGTACAAGTACATTTCTCCAAAACTAGACACATGCTATGGGAACATTGGTTTACTTGCAATTGTTTAATTTGAAAATATGTTAAGTCAATATGAATCTTTAGTTTATATTTGACGTCGATCGATTTAAGCTACTTACGACCACTTATACGAAGGCTAATTGATTGTATCAAAGACAGGTGCCAGCTTGGAGCAAGGTGACAGTGAAACAGAAAGCTCCTAAAGAAGCATTCCGTTACACTGTCACCTTGCAGTCACCTGCTTAAAACATCCAATAATTAACAAAAGCTAGTGCAGAGCACCAGATAAGGGTAGTTTTTCAAAAACTAAAATCTTTATTTCTGAATTAAACCCTATTTGGTGCTAAAAAGAGTGAGAAAATGTTGGATTTGTTGAAATAACTACCTCTTACCTGGAGCCCTGCTAGTGGCCGTAATAGAGAGGTTTTACTGTTTTTCAGTTGAGTCGAAATGGATTCAATCCGTCTTGCAAGACGGCGGAGTTGAAATAGCAATGGAAAAACTCGGACAAACTTAAACAATTATGACTTTTCTTGAGGATGTTTTTAGACTGATCATATTTGTTTAATGCCAGATGCACGATAATATTACTTTTTTGCTTATATTTGAGTATTTTTTTTTAAATATAAAATTTGTTTGTCAGTCCCTTTAAAGACTGTTATGTCATCCATAATGTAAACTGCTTTTATTTGGTTCCCATAATATACAATCAATCTTCCATCTGTCCTAAAAATATAATATATTAAACAAGTACATGTACATTAAAGTCCTAAATACAGCTCATGTGCGTACAATTTAAATCGAACAAAACGCTAAAATATTGAAGTGTTATTTTGTTTAAGATGAAGCACCAAGTAGTTGGCGTCTCGTCCTGATTAGAAAATATTGCATCACTATGTTTTTTCTGTTAATAATCTAGATCTTAATTTATAAGCAAGGTCAAACTTTAATAACTAAGTGAAATATTTGTGATTTGTTTATTGATGTACATTACTATACCAAATGGTTTTCTTAATTGTGTTAGATATATATGAATGCTTTTAACAAGTATAGATCTAAATCTATTCAGTGCAATACTACCGTATCCCCCGGTAACGTAACTCGCAGATGCGGTGGTGTTGCGCTGACCTTGGGTTGAATGTGAGAATGAACATTTCTTTTCTTATGTTACTAATAGGGCTGCGATTTTTCCGGATTTTTTTCCAGAATTCTTCGGATTTTATACTAGCAGAGTGTAGCTTAAACCGAGTTGAGGTTGAAGCAGAATGCGCCTTAAGGCACATTCAGCTTTACTTTCAACCTGCTTTAAGTAATCGCGTTAAAAAAAACATTTGAAAGTCTTAGGATTTTTATAGTCAACTCTTAGCAGCCCTGTGCTAATGATGAGCACTCTCGTGATACATGGTCTATGTTGATCGTTCTGTTAAACATGCCTTGTATCTCATAATTTAGTACCGTCAGTTTTATGTTATTATGTATATATGTTATGGTGATGAGCTTGTATGCTTAAGTCAAATAAAACATCTATTCTGTTCTGTTCTGTTAATGGAAACAAGTAAGGATATACATGTAACAAATATTCATGGGAAACTACCTAAAAGTGGACAACGTGTAACTATCAACAATTTAAACCCATTTATGCCAAGTGAATTTTTCCATGCTTATATTTTGCAAATTCTATCAGCAAACAGTGTAGACTCTGGTCATATGCCGCATCAGGGCTCTATGCACAAATGGGTTAAGTACCAGAGCAGTTCTGCCACAACAATAACTATTAGTAATGGTCCCATAACAACTACATACCTGCGAACCAATGGCTCTTGGAGTAATGCCCATTTTTCGGCGATGTTCCTCAATGATTTCTATTGCCTCGCGACCTAAGGTCGGATTTCTGCGGCCTTGACCGTCATACTTGTACCATCCTTTACCTAATCCACACAAAGACATACATGTAAGCTCATTCCAATAGGGAAATGCTATTCTTCCCGATAAACGCGTTTATGCTAAAAACCGTTTGTCCATTGCAAACATGAAACAGATCAGATGCCGGGTAATCCGGCGTCTGATCAGGCTCAAACCTGTTTGCAACCCAGATAAAATTGGTACGTCAACATCTTCTATAAAACGTTCATTCATTGAAGTTCATTGTATGACGTTTGCGCTTAATTTTATGTAAACGGGACTGAATAACATCTTCCGCACTGCACACATGTAGCTATAGCTGTATCTATATTGTAAATGTCCGATATTTTCAACTTGAAGAAACACAATTTATGCGTGCACCAATATCCATGTGCAATTGGTATATACAATGCCCCCTCTCTGCAACAACACCCAATGGAAGACAAAGATTGCGTGTGTTGTTCGTAGGGAATTGTTATAGGAAAAGAAATTAAGAATTGGTTAACATTTGCAAACAGCTTGAATCAAGATCAGACGCCACGTAAAGCGGCATCTGATCTGGATTCAAGCTGTTTGTCATTCTTTATTATCTCCCTTCTGTCAAAATGTCCATTAATATGTAATGTTGAGAAAAAACCGACAGACGACAACAGCAAATTCAGGTAACAAAAGAGCGTGCTGCCGGTGTAACACAGTAGAATGACCCACCCGTGCAAAAGGACCCGTGTCTTTATACTACGCAGAGAAATGACCCCACACCGTGAGGGGGTCATTCTACTACGAGTTGATGGGTCCTTTTTCTACGGTCTGGGGTAATTTTTCTACGTAGTAAAATGACCCGGGTCACTGTTCTATGTAGTGACATGACCTATGGGTCATTTTAGCAGGGTTGGGTCATTCTACTGCGTTACACCAGCCCAAAGTTGAAATGCAAAGGTCCGTATCGAAAATCCGCCCTGCCAGTCCAATAAAATCGATCTATACCGTTTCCTTCACCGAAACGCCAAATGATGCTTCTTCCTTTACCTCAACATACAGTGAAGAATCCGTTTTTCTTTTCCGTTTACCCGGTGTCTTGTCTGTCTCCAACTCGTTTGCAGCGGCAATAATAGTTTAAAATAACGTAAACGAGTTGACTGGGACATAATGGTATTCTGCACTAAAAGCGAGCTACACGTACACGTACCCGTACAAGTAAGAACTCGAAACATCTCTAATAACATGTACTCTACTGTAAGTCACGGCCAAAAGTTATTGGTAGTGATACATTTATAAAGGATATTTAACCCATTAGCTCCTGAAACTTTTAATGGATAATTATCATATATAGTAGATCTAGTCCCCGTTTGACTATTTAGGTTAGATTTAAGCAATATATTACAACATAATAAAGATGCAGACCCTGGCCAGAGGACTCCTGCATGAGACTTCTGACCGGATTCTACACTATTTAGCCCTTGTCCCAATAGAAGCACCTTTAAGCGCATCCAAATTATTCCTCCGCTGCAGAAAATAGTTCCAATTTATACAGTCATAAGTATCATAAGGAATGTTTCATTGTTTTAGCAGGTGGTAGCTTAAGGAAGGCTGAAAATAAAGCAGAATGTGCCTTTGGCGCATCTGCTATACGTTCAACCTACTTTAAGTACTCACCCATTTTCAAAACTAGAAACAGTTTATGGGGTAAAGGGTTTACTAAGTGTATGCCGTTTGTAAATAACGAGTATACTCGTCACTAGGGTTGAATGTGTTGAAGTAGAATTAAAACACAATTTGAAGACAAGAATTGCGCAGCATACTTAATATATGTGTTGTCATGGTAACTCACCAACTTTTTTACCCAGTCTTCCCTTTTCCACCATACGATCTGAGAGACTAAATGTTCTTTCCCCGAGGAAGAATTTGCTGTCGGTTGTAAGCTCTACCCCGGCGGATTTGGCTGCCTCACGTCTTATTCTATACCCAACATCCATACCTAGAACAGAGTTGCTTATAGGAGTCCATGTAGCACGTATAATTTTCTTTTCATTTTTGTTTAACCCGTTCACTGCCTTACTTCTTAAGTAAATATTTTAAAACTTAAAGCAGATAACGTCATGGCAGCAAAGGGGTTAATATCATTTTATATCTCTCTTAGTCTATTCTTTCACAGAAAAGCCCCTAGCTACTCCTTCACAGATAAATGAATATTCATTAATAATAAAAGCATCAAATAACCAATCACGCGGAATCTGATCAGGACACAAACTGTCTGATACTAATTTATGTTGATTTATAAGCACGGACAGACAGACGGACAAAAACAATATGTATACCCCATTTAATATGGGAGAGACATACATACTTGCTTAGAATTGATAACCTCATGGCAGTAAATGGCAGTGTTTCGACACCAGGGTGTTCAAGGTTTCCATCCACCATTGAGAGATACAACTACAAGGCCCATTCTCTACAACAACGCCCATTGGGAGACAAACAGTGTGTTTGTTGTTCGGAGGGAGTTGTTGTAGGGGGGACGTTTACTAATACCCTTAGAGTGTTGAGCATGATTTGGCTTCGATTTGCAAACAGTTCGAACCCATTTCAGACGCCGCGTAACGCGGCGTCTGAATAGGGTTCGAACTGTTTGTCACTTTTATGTTTCTTCTATCAAACATTCCTATACGTAACTTTGAGAAAAAAGATAGATGACAATTGTAAGATGACGATATTGTTACAGTAAAGACTCAAACATTTACATATATAGCGTAAATTTAGCGGTTATTTAGTTTAACCATATTTTATTTCAAATTCCATGAAAACGGATGGGGCCACAAGTTCTACCAACATTAGTTACGCCCCTCCTCTAAAATAGTGGTTATTAAATGTCAGTAAATGACTTAAAATGCATAAAGACAGCTTGAGTTATTAAGTGCACCTCATTGGAAGAAACTTCTATTATAATCATTGCTAATAGAAACTTTCTAGAAAGATTGCAATTCTATGTATTGGTTGTTTCACCACAGTAATCAGTAAATAAAATGTTTAAATTGTATAGTTACAGTTCACCTAGGTATCTGAAGTTAGAAGTTTTTTTGTAATCAATATTACTTCAACAATTAATAGTTTTACATCCTACAGCTTAAAGAAAATAAATGTGTTCCCTGTTTTGTTTGTGGTTATTTTATCAAACGCATGGTTTGTGACTTTTTATGAGTAACGCTCAATGTCTGTAACATTAAATGTCTGCATTATTTATTAGATAAAACAAATATATTGGGGGAGTATGATACTTTGTGTAACCTAGCAAGTTTTATACCGTTTTGAAGATGAAAACAGGTAGCAAGGTAACTATTTTATGCAGTTATTAAAACTTTGTTCTAGTACAGTCCAAAATTTAGTGCTACAAAACGAGGAAGTTTCACCCATTTAGAAAATCATAGAAATTAACAAACATCATTGGTAACGTAAGTTACCCATGAATTCAGCACGTGATGTATGAAAATAGCTGTGCAGACAGGTGCTGATTCAATTGAGTGATGAAACTTTACAGACATCATAAGAACATACTAATTGTGAAGAAAAAACAACACGAGTACTAAATTTCAATGACTTTCATTTTTTTTACAACTGTAGTAGTATAGTTGGTCCTATCTTGTGAACATATGTGATAGATGCCTTGTTTGGGGAGCAGCAGCAAGCATTGTTGTAAGGAGAGAAGTGTTGTACGGAGAACCGCTGTAGGGGGGTAACACTGTATGGCTCACCAGCAAGATCGCTCACTTCAAATCTATCCATTGGCATTCCAAAGTCTTTTTCACAGATTGCAATTTGTTCTACACTTGCACCCTCTTCCACCAAAAACAAACTCTACGAAAATATATGAAATTTGTTTAGATCAAATAATCCATTTATAAGATAGTGTTACTAATAACTAGCAATGTGTTGAGAAAACATGATAATGTGTTTACATTTGTATATAACCTAGTCAATGCTGATCAAGATTTATATTTAAATCAAATAATAATATGAAAGTTGTTTTGATCAAATCGATTTCTAGGATAGTGTTATTTTTTAACTGGCAATGTGTTGGAAAAACATGGTAATGTATATACGTCGGATTATAGTCTACAGGAGGAATTTTAATCTGAAACAAAAACGAAAAACAAAAATTTAGACCAGGCACCCCTTAGATCAGAAATGGACTAATCCAATCAATAAGCATAGAGGAATCAACTGGATACAAATCTTATACATATCAAGTGAACTATTACCCGTATATTACCTCTGCCTGGTAAGGGTCTCCCATGCGATTGGCTACAAATCCGGTACACGTTCCAACCAGAACAGGTACCTTAAACATTGAAGGCGTGCATTGTTAAGAGGGCGTTATTCATTTTAAACGAAAACGAAACGCAAACACAAGGCAAACCAATGTTGAAAAATTATTTTAAAAACTATGGTTTATTTTAATCTGAGTACAAAACCGTTTGGGGCCTAGCCAGACTCAAAACTCTTTGCAATGGATACAATTGTTTAACATTAACGCTTTCATTGAGAAAAAAATAACACTTTCTTCATTTCATAATAATACTATGATGGCTAGTCACCTATGAATTTTTTTTACATGCACATGTATATTACTTCTCGGTTATTTAACTTATTTGTGATGTATCAAACTTTCATCTAGTCAACACTTCTGGAACTTTCTCACCAATTAACCTACCTTTCCTATAGTTTTACCCAGTTTCATCACCGTGGCAACAGTCTCTGCTGATGTTTCCTTGCCGTAAATGTTCTCTATGAGTTTCATAATATACGATGGCGCAAAGAAATGTGTGCCAACGACTTTGTCACGTCTCTTTACTACACTGGCAATCTGAAACATGTGCGACAATAAACAACACTACACCACTCGCTGAATATTCATACCCCAAAACTCCGCCAACTATCGAACATCTATCATCTGAGCTATTTCATTGGCTGATACAATAAGAACAATCCCACCCCACCCCACATTCCTAGAAAAGAGTGAAGACTCTTTTTAGACAGATCATGTAAGAAAGAAGTGGAGCCTTTGATCAGACAGGCACTGAATTAGCTTACTGATTTAGGTCTATGCTGTTTTCAAAAAGCGTCGATTTACGATACTAAATGGGGAAAAGTTAGATATATCATTTCTATGTCAACAAAGTTTGAAGTCTTTGCATAAACTTCGTAGTATTGCATCATGCATTGATGTTTAAGTTCGAAGACTCCTAATGAGATTAAATCAAATCCGGTACTCTACGTAGGCTTACAGCCGTCGGCCATTCTCGTCAACTGCCGGTCTGGATCAAAACCATGCTTTACAGGTCGGTTGTTGACGAGAATGGCCGATTGCTCTCCGTAGAGAACATATAGCGACTTCACATGGAACTATATATAAAGTCCGATCTATAGTGACTATAGATCCAATTGAACACCGGTTGGATCGACTAAAGTTCCACGCTCTTATCCATGGTAACAGTTGATTCAAAATTGCGGCTGTTGGAAAATAATACGTTTTCTTACAAAGGTATTTTATTATCCGTCGCATTTATACAGCAACAAATGCCTGATTATGTCATTTTGTATGTACGTTAGGCCGACTTTAGTTCAATCAACGTGTTCCTTTGTCGGCCTTAGTGGACATGCGCCGACCAACATTTTGCCTGACTAAAAGTCCAAACTTTAGTTCCAAGTGAAGTCGCTGCGGCTCTATATTGCCTGACATTGGTCCTATATCATAAGGAGTCACAAACTTTTAAAACCCATTCACTGTCATGATGTCATCTGCTTTCGGCTTCTGCAAAGTCTTTTGTCTTCCAACAAGTCTCAAAATTGATTTATATGTCATTTCTGTCATAAAATACAATTGGAATGTCAAACAGGTTGGGTTCAGATGTTACAGTACCATGTACTCAGTGTCTCATCCGGATCAAAACTGTGTGCAAATACATTTCTCCCACTCTACAACAACACCTACAGGGAGATGCAGATTGTGCGTGTTGTTAGAAAGGAGTTGTTATAGGGAGGGAAAATTAATATTCTTAGAGAGGTGAACTTGACTTGGCTTACATTTGCAAACAGTTTGAACCCAGAACAGACGCCGCATTATGCGGCGTCTGATCTGGGTTCAAACTGTTTGTCACTCGTCTTTCAGTTTATTCTATCAAACTGTCCAATAAGTAAGTTTGAGGAAAAACCAGCAGGCGACATATTTAAGCAGACGATATTGCAGCAGTAAACGGGTTAAACATACTTGTCTTGTTTAGGAAACAGCAGCAAGTATTATTGTAAGGAGGTTATCGTTGTTGGGAGGGTCGTTGTAGGGCGAGAGCACTGTAACTATTGTATTAGGTGTGAGGCAGTGAAGGGGTGTAGAAAGTATTTCTTATGGTGCATGTTCATGATTGTGTAAATTGAGATTATTTTGTTAAAAAATGGGAATCATTTAAGGTTGAGGAACACTAATGAAATCAGACCAAAATCGGTACTCTATCGTACGTACAATGATCGGACATTTTTGTCAATAGACAGTCCATTCCAATCCATGCCTTAGCAGTTGACGAACATGGACGATTGGTCTCCGTAGAGTGTCAATATTGACCAGCACTATACTGGTCCGATCTCATTTGGGATTACCTACCTTATCAATGTCTATGGAAGATGTGTTCGAACACAGTATGGTGGCAGGCTTACACATAGTGTCCAGTTTTGAGAAGATCTCATGCTTTAACTTTAAATCCTCGTAGACTGCCTCGATTACCTACAAGAATAATGAAGGTCCAGGGCTACCATAAGTTGCTCATAAAAATCCTAAGATTTCCAAATTTTCAAGGGCGATTTTAGGAATTGTACTTTAAAGATTAACCCTTTCGCTGCAAAGCTCTATAGCACTAACATAATAATGCAAACCGTTTAGATCCAGACCAGACGCCGCGTAAAGCGGCGTCTGATCTGGATCCAAACTATTTGACAACCAAATCCGGAGAAGTTAAAAAAATCCGAAGATTCCGGAAAATTCCGGAGATATGGCAGCCCTGAAGGTCATATAAAACAAAGTAACTTTAACTCTTCCACTGGCGCTGACGCCATTTTTGAAACGCGCGTTTGCAAACAGTTTTGATCCTGATCAGACTGTTTGACACTAGCTTCGAAATTCTGTCAGTCATTTCAGAAAAGGAGGGAAAAACCTCACGGTAACTTTGGTAATGAGAAGTTTAAATTCTCATTCTGATAGACAGCCTCGATTACTTACAAGAATAATTGAGGTTCCTGTAAATCAAGCTGAAATCAACTACAAATTGTTTTAGTATCTTTCACAGCATTGTATTTTATTAAGAGTATCCTTATTCAGCTTTACCTTGAACATGTTTTAAGTACCGGTAATACCCGTTTTGAAAAACTAGAAACAGTTATAGGGTAAAGGAATTTCTATGAGGAAAATTGTTAACCAATGCCCGGCAATCCGACCTAAAGTTCATTTATATGTTATTGCTCCAAGCAAGCTGAAAGTGTGAAGCAGAATTCTCCCAAAGGAGATTTTTATCTGACTTGTGGCCTGCTTTAAATCCGCATTGTGTTTTTGAGAAACCTGCATAAAACGGTTGTTTGGGGGTCTCATTTGAACTACGTAGGACGTGATTCTTTCACAAAAACCGATTTTATCTAAGAAATTCGCTTTTTAAATTTTATTTATAATATGTTGGTGCTGCACAAATTAAAAAGCCTCCCTTGTGAATGGAAAGAAGGACAACTCTGTAAATACAGGGCTCCAGATAACGGAAGTATTTCGAAAACTAAAATCTTTATTTCTGCTTTTAACCCAATGGTGTCATACTCATTAAAAGTGTCTCGAAGAGACCGTTTAATCAGTAGTAACACCATAGCATTCGGCGCTGAAATGAGTGAGAAAATGTTAGAATAGTTCAGATTACTCCCGCTTAAATGTGTACTGGAGCATCTGGTTAACCCTTATTCTGCTGCACGGACGTCTGCTTTGACATTGTCGTCTGCAAAATTTGTTCAGTTTAGATTTATGCATTGTTTTAATTAAACAAACCTTAAGACGAGTGTCAAACAGTTTGGATCCAGATGAGACGCCGCGTTACGCGGCGTCTTTCTAGATTCAAACAGTTTGTAAACTCCGTAAAGTTACTACCAGTAGGCACAGGGTTAAACACTATGAGATCCAGTCAAAACGTGTAAATATTATTCACGGTGGGTAAGCGATTAAAAAAAGTACGGAGAATCTATACCTTGAGCTTGCTGAAAATGACTGTTTCAGCCTTGTCCGCTCTCTAACTCAAACACTTCTTTTTTGATATTCACCAATCTTGCTACAAATGTTTATTAGTATAGAATCTAGGTCAGGTTCATAACTAGCAAAATCGCATAAGGCATGTCTGAGTTATTGCCCTTGAATAATCAAAAAAATGACTGTTTCAGTATTTTATGCTCTCTAATACAAACACTTTTTATTGGATCTTCACCAAACTTGCTGACAACGTGTATTGGTATTAAATCTAGGTCAAGGAAAAAATCGAATAGATTGAATGAAAATCCTTCAAGAGGTAAAGGAGAAATGGAGTGGTCATTTATTACTGAACTTATTACCAACACGGCTAAGATGAAGCACATGCAGTCATTGACCAAATATTTGGCTAAAAATAGAATAAAAACTGGTCCTTTTACAGAGTGGACAGGGCAAAAATAAGGATAAAATAGCAAAATTTTAGTCATTCAAGGGCAATTACTCCAACATGCCTTGTGCGATTTTGGTAGTTGACCTAGATTTAATATTAATAAACATTTTCAACAAGTTTGGTGAATATCTGATAAAAATTGTATGTGTTAGAAAGCGAAAAATGATGAAAACAGTCATTTTTTAATACATAAAGGGCAAAAACTCAGATATGCCACATGCGATTTTTGTAATAATCAAACTAGACTTAAATTTTATATAATTAAACATTTTCAGCAAGTTAATGAATATCCGATAAAAACTGTATGTGTTAGAGTGCAAAAGTGACTGAAACCGTCATTTTTTATTAATAAACAGGCAATAACTCAGATATACCTTATGCGATTTTAGTAGTTATCAAACTGAACCTTGATTTTATATCAATAAACATTTGCAGCAAGTTTGGTGAAGATCCAATAAAACGTATTTGTGTTATAGAGCAAAACTTGCTGAAAACAGTCATTTTTTAATACATAAAGGGCAACAACTCAGATATGCCACATGCGATTTTAGTAGTAATCAAACTAAACCTTGATTTTATATCAATGAACATTTTCAGCAAGTTTGTGGAAGATCGGATAAAAAGTAGTTGAGTTAGCGAACAAAAAAGTGTGATATTCTAAACTGACTGATGGATGGACGGGCGGAGGAAGATACGGTTGCCCCCCAGTGAAGTTGATTTCGGCTGTATCACGTGATAGTAAGCCGTGTGGTAATGTTTATGACAGACGTTCTATTTTCGGTTTGTTATGATTTTAAATCGCCCTTTTTGGTGATTTAGGTACGTCTTCATCATTTCATAGATCAGTTTGGCCCATAAGAATGTTCAAACATTATTATTAACCGTTATTGTATTTCAGGCATTAAGAAAAGGTCTGAAAACACAATGGGACTTTAAACAGCTATGTGTCTAAATCATTTGACCCCATAGCTGGTTTTCAGTACTGCAGACAGACGGTCTTCAAAACTAGAATGGAATAGTCAGTAGTTTAGTAATGATGCATTAACTCGTTACACACTAGCGGCGGATATAGCTGCCACAGTCATAACCTTTGCAAACAGTTTGGATCCAGACAAGGCGCCGCGGAACGCGGCATCTCATCAGTATCCAAGCTGTTTGCCATTCTAACCCTGAATTTAAAAGACATTTTGAAAATTTCTAATTTTAGAACAAAAGCAGAAGACAATTGTTGCAGACGAAAAGATTACCACGCATGCATATACATGTATATATATAGTTAAAACTACCAAATCTACATCCTTCATATCCTCCAGGTTGACTGAGGGTTTCAATAAGGAGACGCACTTCTTGGCCTGGTTCGCCGTCATCTTCCCTCTCTGTACTGTCCCCATCAGCTGTGCCTTCATAATCTCCAAGCCTTTGTCCAAAAACTGAAACAATATCAACATAATCTCCAAACATTTGTCAGACAACAGAAAATAATATCAACATACTCTCCAAACATTTGTCCCAAAACTAAAACAATATTAACATTTGTCCAAAAGCTGAAAAATTATCAACATAATCTCCAAACATTTGTCCAAAAACTGAAATCATATCAACATTTGTCTAAAAGCTGAAAAAAATACCAACATAATCTCCAAACATTTGTCAAACAACTGAAATATTATCAACATAATCTCCAAACACTTGTCCCAAAACTAAAATAATATCAACATAATCTCCAAACAGTTGTCCAAAAACTGAACTCATATCAACATAATCTCCAAACATTTGTCCAAAAACTGAAATAATATCAACATAATCTCCAAAAAACATTTGTCCAAAACTGAAATAATATCAACATAATCTCCAAGCGTTTGTCCAAAAACTGAAATAATATCAACATGATCTCTTAACATTTGTCCATCAACTGAAATAATGTCAACATAATCTCAAAACATTTGTCAAACAACTGAAATAATATCGTCATAATCTCCAATAAACATTTGTCCAAAAACTGATATATTATCAATATTATCTCCAAGCCTTTGTCCAAAAACTGAATTAATATCAACATATTCTCCAAAAAACATTTGTCCAAAACTGAAATAATATCAACATAATCTCCAAGCCTTTGTCCAAAAACTGAAAAAATAAGATAAGATAAATTTTCTTTTAAGTCGAGAAGACATACAATAGACAACATAAGCCATAAAGGCTTTTGAACCGACTAATATCAACATAATCTCCATACATTTGTCCCAAAACTGAAATAATATCAATATAATCTCCAATAAACATTTGTCCAAAAACTGAAATATTATCATCATCTCCAAACCTATCCACAAAAACTGAAATAACACTAACACTAAAATAGCATTCGGGCTGTTGCAAACGTGTGCTTCGCAGTCACTCTGGGGAAAAAATCATGAAGTTCGTTTAACCCATTATTCCATTAATACGCCTTTTTATACCTCAAACCATTCTGCACAAATCAAAGTAGTTTCCTCCTGGATGGCCCTGGACATTTAAACAGAACGCACTACTTTCCATAGTAAAATGAGACGTAAGAAGGCGTACAAAAGATGTTTAGGGTTAAATACGGAATACACTTATCGGCAGTTTTTACATTAGTTCCTTTGTGTTTGTGTTTCTTGGACCACATTCTAACCTTTTTATTCTGCTCAACAAGAACACACGGAAGTCCTGATGTTATTAAGGAAAGTGCAATTCCTCCGCCCATTGTTCCCGCTCCTATAACACCAGTGGTCTTCACAGGTAGGGGCTTAGCTGTCTTGTAGTTCCCACCATTTGGAAGGTGCCACTGGAAAATGTAACATTATGTGAACAATTAAATTATAACCATCACTTAACCCATTGTATGCTGGGTAATATTTAGACTCAACTGAAAAGCTTTATAACCTTGGACCCTGGAGTTTGTTACCACGGAAAGAGTGCATACTCTTATCAGACCAATACCATAAGAAAACAGTACAGGGCCTGATTCGGCAGCTCCTTCAAGATCTGTATTATCTCGATCTACACTGTTGTCAAAAAGAACAATTATACACTAAAGGCAAGAGAAGGGTTAGCTCGTTTAAGACTAGTGTCTAATAAAGACAATGTAGACCTTGATGAGACACCTCATTGCGCAACATACACGGAGAGTTCATTGCAATATCCAGGCATAAATGAGCTAATGGCAGCATGCAGGTTACATACCTTAGCGATTGCTCTTTCTGCAAAGAAGGCATATGTCAGCGCCTTAAACTGACTGGATGTTCGAAGTTCCTCGTAGAATTCCTTTTCTTTCTCCATGCCTTTCTCATAAGACAACTGGGCTGACGCTATTACAGCTCGAACTATGTGCTTAAAAGAATACATGAAATCAGATTGATACTTCAATGCGACGAAGAAGCAAAATCTACACTATACAATGTGGTTAGGCAATCAGAATTTTAATGGAAAATGGTCGTCAAACAAGCTTGCAAAGGTAGCAGCCGCGAATGCATCCACTGATTTCAGACGGTCAATTTCGTCCGGAGTTGAATACCGTTTACTTATTTATATAAAGCTAGATGATGCTCACAGATGGCTTTTTTCTTTTAATTCGATATTTACTTTGATCAGAAAGTGTCCTTTGTTATGGTTTGCATACTTATCACATGGGATCTGAAAGATAAAGATGTAAACGGGAGGGGCTAAGGGAAAGCAGCAAACGAAAGGCACACGTTACAAAAATGGCCGTAAGCCAGATCTAAAATTATCAATAATTTTCAATTTCTCCATCTTATCCTTAATTGTGACATCTCATTGGAATCGTCTTGAAATGAAATTAGCTGTATTTTAAAGTTTTATCTTACGACCTTTTTTGTCGTATGACGTTTCATAAAACGGGTACCTATATTCTAAACAGTCATCTCCACTATGACATACAGTTCCCTTTCTCTACAACGGTCCTATCTCAACAACAATTCCCTTCTTACAACAACGTTTGCCGACATTTCTCCCAAACAAGACAATTATGTCTTACCTATTCACGGCTGCAATGTCGTTTGCTTAATATTGTTGTTTGCAATGTATTCTCAAAGTTACATAATGGACATTTTGACAAAAAGAACTTAATGACGAGTGACAAACAGCTTGAATCCAGATCAGACGCCGAGTTCTGGATTCAAGCTGTTTGCAAATGTAAGCCATTATCCCTCCGAATAACGACTCCCACCGAACAATGCACCCATTGTTGTCTCACATAGGATGTCGTTGTAGAGAGGGAGCGCTGTAATATCAAGAGAATAAATATAGTTACCACTGGGGCATTGAAACCTCTGTATTTGGTTTTCACTCTAGCCATGGCAGCTGAAAAACACATACAGTGAAACCCCCCTTAACCGGACTTGTACGGGGACAACATAAATGTCCGGTATAGAGGGGTGTCCGGATTAGAGGGGTTTTAGTCCACATCTTGTTTTTTGTATAGAAGATAGCTGACCACATAAAGCAGGTTGAAAATAAAGATGAATGCCCTTAAGGGTGTACCAAACCCATTAGCGATTTTTTCAAAGTATTAAACCTTTTTTTCTATCATTGTTTTTTTTTGGAAGAGCTGTTTATGATGAATGAAAAAATGAAAAATAAATATGGCGGTGTCCTTCTTTTTGAGCTACAGCGATTTGAAAAAGGTATGTCAAATTTGGACTTTTTTTTTAAAACTTTACCCATTCAGAGTACAAGCTTCAGTAAAATCTATTTCAAAACAAAACAAACATGGTTATTTGGGTTTTCTTTATTTATTTCATGTGGTGGTATTTTCACATATAGAAACCAAATTTAGACAAAGCAGGCAACAGGTTTTAACAATATGGATCATTGAATATCAAAAATATGCTTTTTATATCGCATGATTTTATTAGATTTTTTATTTTATGAAAACAAGTAAAAAAGTTTGAAAATGAAACAGTTCTAGTATTAAACTTTTTCTTATATTCTACCAGATGAAAGCCCATGCTAAGGCAGTTCAAAATATGAAAAGAAATTGGAAGGTCAGTGTTGAAAATTTTGAGTTATTAAAGTAAAAAGAGTTATCTCCCTTTACAAAATTTACAAAAAAGTACCATATTGATGATTTATAGAGCTTTACAAATTTCACATTTGGTGCTTGTTTTCTCTTAAATTAGATTTAGAAATACTACCATAGACAGGAAATAAATAACACAAAACCAAATTTTCATATTTGTTATCATTTGAAATGAATTTTATTGAAGGGGGCTGTTTGAAAAGGACAAAATAAGAAAGAGTGGATGGGGTAAATTTAACACGGCCGTAGAGCCAAAAGTTTTCACCAAAATGTACACTTTTTCAATTTTATATTTATCTTAAAAAGCTCTTCAATACAAAACCATCATAGAGTGTTTTCATATACTTTGAAAATTTCCAAAATTCATGACTGCATTCTGCTAAACTTTCAATCTGCTTTAATCTATCATCTGCTAGAATATAAAAATTGTTTCTGATGATATATATTCATTAATGTATTTACTTCAGTGAAGGAATAAATCAAAGGCGTAAAACGACATTTTAATGGGTTAGAAGAAAGAAGAGTTGGAATCGGGACTAACGTTTTGTCCAGTTTAGAGAGAATTCCGGTATTTAGAGGTTCCGGTTTAGAAGTGCTTCAATGTACACTAGAGAAGACAGTGTTCTTTCCCGTTTAAATATTATTATTAATACAACAAAAAGACGACAGTGTAATTTTTAGAGACTTTTAAAGACTCATTTAAAGATAATATGTGTGGCAAATATCTTTGAGAATGATTAGACGCCGATTACCCTGTTTCTGATCTGGCGGTACAGTGGTTTGCAAAGTGTAGTATTGTCAGAGCTGTAAATCAGTTTCTCGAATCGTCTATAAATCAAGCCAAACGTTTCTGTCAAATTTCTATGTACTGATCAGGAGTCCGTTTCATAAAACTTCGTACGACAAAAACGGTCGTAAGTCAAAACTTTAACATTGACATTACAAATGCAAAGAAAAGCAAACGAATTACAATTTCGAAGGAGTAAATCTGCTTAAAGTAGTAACCTGATTTCAAAACTAGATACAGGCTATGTTGGCACGGGTTTAAGACAGTGGCCATAGGAATAATAAAATGAGTGTCAGACCATTCGGGTGTCTAGAGCAACAGTTATGTGACGAGCAAACAAACCTTCAGATATTTGGTCAAGGTCTCCCGAAACGTTCACATTTCTGAATCGCAGACATACAAGACTGGGGTCTATATGAGCCTTCGATAGAGCAAAGTTGATGGCCGCCTCCACTACATCTCCTGTTACAACCTATACAGTATAAAACATAATTAGGCCAAATAAAAACACACCTGTGTTTCCGGTAACCTAACCGATCGCATACTCCGACCCAAAATTTGTTTTTCATTTATCGCGAAATGTATCGGGGAATGTTGGTCATTTTAGGTGTCTGTGACAGTCGTGATTGCGTAGCTTGTTATAGTATGGTTTTACCCCCACCTTAATGTTCAAAACGCTGTTTTATAGACGTTTCAGAGTTTTGAGTGCTATTTGCTCTAAGTATGTCATAACTCACCTTTACTTATATTCTCTGCCAGTCAATTAACCATTTACATACTCGACATGCAGTCAACATACTTTAAATATCATATATAAGCCGCTTAATGATCAACAGTGATACAAATTAAGATTTTAAAGGTAGTTTTGGTAACTGGACCTATCAATTAAATCAAAATATTGAATGGATAAAAATATTTGTTATATTTGACCCAAGTGTTCTTTCTGCATATACATGTAGATACTATTTTTTTTTATATATTTTCATATCTGAGAAGTCTCAGGGGTGTATGAATTATCTCATTCATTCCTGGAACTTTTAATGGGCAATTCCATTGTCCGATTAAGTCTAGTCCTTTTATTACTATTTAGGGTTGATTTTAACAATATCTTGCAAAATGACAAACAGTGCAGACCTCGATCAGAGGGCTCCTCCAGGAGCCCTTTGATCAATGTTTTTCACTGTTTGCATAGGACGAGTGTACTTCTTACAAATACACTGTTTGTTCATGGCGAGTATACTCGTTACTAGGGGTGAATGAGTTAAGTGGCTATCACCTTGTCTACAAAACCCAATTCCAAAGCTTTAACCGCAGACACACGAGCGCCACTGGTGGTCATATCGAGGGCTGTCTGGAGTCCGACTGCCCTTGACAACCGCTGGGTACCGCCCTCACCTGGACACGCTCCAAACTGAGCTTCTATTAAACCAAGTCTGCAAGAAAAACTTGACACATGACTTTGGATAATCCATGAGTATATGATTTTTTAAAATGTTTACAGAAACTTGAAAGGAAATGTAAAATCACCAACACCGGTATATTTTTCGGCGTTCAAGCGAAATAAACGTCAGATACTCATCGGCAAATCTACCATGAATCGCTAGCGGGATTCATGGTACATGTATTTGCCGATAAGTTTTTGTCGTTTATTTCGCTTGAACGCCGAAAAGAATCAGTTCATTTCTGATAACCCACATTACGAAATATATTGAAATGCCAATCAAGCGAAATAAACGACAGAAAATGATCTGAAAATTTGCCTATCATTTTCTGTCGTTTATTTCGATTAAACGCCGAAAAAGTTCTGTTCATTTCTTAAATTTACTGACAATGCCAATCTAATCACTCAACTCTTCACACGCTAATCACGAAACTGTGATTAACTTTGAAAACAGTTTGGATCCAGATGAGACGTCGATTCAACTCTGTGTTTTATTAGGTTCCAAATAAACTGTTCGGCACTCTGACCAGGATTAAAAAATAAATGCTAGTTTAAATTCTAGCAGACAACAAATCTTACAGTCAACAATACTGTTAAACAGTACAGTGGTTAAGCCGTTTATATTATTGCGTTTAAATTCGTGTTTAAAAAGGTTTTATTCTCGTTTTTAAATACAAATTCAAACGCAATAAAAAAACAGACAAAATGACATCTAGATACATTTAACCTGACTGGCAATCAATTTTGAGCCAGATCAGACGCCGGGTTACCCGGCGTTTGATCTGGCTCAAAAGTGTTTGCAATGAAAATATTCGTTTAAGCGTAAACGCGTTTATTGGGAAAGAATAATGTTTTCACCCCTGTACCTACATTGCCGTGTTGGAAACAATTCTATAGTGACAGAAGAGGGCTGCTTCTAGACCCCCACCCACTGCCACGCCCTCAATGGCGGCAACTATAGGCTTCTTCAAGTAGTCCATTAGATCTCCGACCTCGGTTAACCATGGCTCTGAAAAACACGTCTGGTAACTCAGAAAACATTTTCTGTAGAGAATTGGCTAATTTTAAAATTTGAGTAGGCATCGATTTTAATGTCGAACGCCGCGAATAAGACCGGACCAATAACGGTTAAGATCGGTGTTCTACTTTAAGCGATCGGTCATTAGTCAACTGGTGGTTCGTATGTTGTAACGCAGTAGAGTCCTTTTGCACGGGTGGGTCATTCTACTGCGTTACACCGGCAGTGGTCCGATTCATTAGATGCGTTCTACCTTAAGACGTCATAATTTACAAGCGGACAACACTTATCCAGCTTTAAAATAGTTTAACTAAGCTTAAGTCATTTTCGTACAAGTCCTAAACTGTTCCTTTACCTAATTTACCCTTGCCTAATATTGAAATGAACTGCCTTATCGTACCTTTTACTGACAGAAAAAAACTCCATAATTCATCTTTCCTACATACTTGACCCATTGTGCCCAGTGGGTTCTTCCATGTTTATAGATTGGGTTAGTCCATTTTTTTTATTAAAGGGATGCCTGGTCAATATCTTCATTTTCATTTTGTTTTATATTGAAATTCCTATCAGCAAACAATGTAGACTCTGATCAGACGCCGCATAATGCGGCGTCTGATCAGAGTCTACACTGTTTGCCTATGTCCCATATATGGGATCGTGGGCACAAATGGCTTAAAGGTTAAAGCAATATGAAGGTATTGAAAGGTTAAAGCAGGAAACATTGTAACAAAGATTTCTGTTTAAATTTAACCTGGTTAAAACAGCGGCCCGTTTTTTTTTAAATCTTGAAAACAATAAATGGTTAACTCAATGATGCGCACCCTAGTGACGAGTTAATTCGCCCTTTACAAACAGCGTACAGTGAAACCTCTTTATTACGGCCTGTAAATTGTTTTACTTGCCATGTTTTAAGACAGGTGACTGTTTAAAGCAACGTGACAGTAAAATGGAAAGCTCCTTTAGGAGCTGTCTGTTTTACTGTCACCTGTCTCTTATACATGTACAACTAATTAGTATTCTTTTAAGTTGTCGTAATAGACAGGTTTTACTGTACATTTGAAGAGTATAACTTTTATGTGTAAATAGTGTAGACTTTGACCAGAGGGCTCTAAAAGGGGCATCTGGTCAGTATGCACTGTTTGTTACTTTGAAAAGAATTGTAATAAACAATCATAAATAGTTCAAGAAGGACCACACTTAATTGGTAACTAGAATTGTCCATTTAAAGTTTTAGTAGGCAATAGACATTTCTTACTTAATCGGAAATGGAATCCGAATCGGAGAAAAGGTAAGCCGTTAGTAGTACAGGCTAAATTGGAGGGGGCGTCTCAAAAGTATTTTGTTATTTACTTTAGACCAAGCAAAAATGTATATGTATTAAGGTATGCACCAAAAAGCCTTTATTGTAAAATGCAGATGCAGAAATGAACAAACTCAAGAATACAATGAGTTACTCACTGTCACTTACAATATTAAGCTCACGTTTTATCTTTGGAAGTGTGTTTTTTTCATGAAATTATTATACAGTTCATGATTTTCCCTTACTAGATCACAAAGCCGACGTCGTCGTCTAGGCGGGACGTCCTCCGCGTCTGGTGACAGAGCGGCTGCTGCAGCATCTCGACGACTGGCTTGTGCAGGTCCTTGTCTGACAGCAGCTTGTGTTGAGCATGTTTTGCCAATCTTAGGACATTCAGAGAATTAAACTGTCTTTGGAGACAATCCCGACCTAATTTGCAAGATGTGGTTGATGTGTGTGCTGCTCTTGTATGCAGGCACAAGCATTGGACTAATTTTGTTAGACGTAATTTATCTTTAAACCGCAAATTGGCTTAAGGGTGTATCAATGTCATGAATTTGGGAACTTTTCAAAGTATATGAAAACACTCAATGATGGTTTTGTATTGAAGAGCTATTTAAGATGAATGAAAAAATAAAAAAAGTGTACATTTTGGTGAACAACAGTTGGCTCTACGGCCATGTAAAATTTACCCCACCCACTTCCTCTTATTTTGTCCTTTTCAAACAGCCCGCTTCAATAAAACCCATTTTAAATGAAAACAAATATGATAATTTGGTTTTGTGTTATTTATTTCCTATCTATGGTAGTATTTCTTCATACAAAAACTAATTTAAGAAAAAAAAGGCACCAAATGTGAAATTTATAAAGCTCTAAATATCATCAATATGGTACTTTTTTGTAAATTTTGTAAGGGGCGATAACTCTTTTTACTTTAATAACTCAAAATTTTCAACACTGACCTTTCAATTTCTTTTCATATTTTGAACTGCCTTAGTATGGGCTTTCATCTGGTAGAATATAAGAAAAAGTTTAATACTAGAACTATTTCATTTTCAAACTTTTTTAGTTTTTTTTCATAAAATAAAAAATCTAATAAAATCATGCCCTATATAAAGCATATTTTTGATATTCAAGGATCCATATTGTTCAAACCTGGTGCCTGCTTTGTCTAAATTTGGTTTATATATGTGAACATACCACCATAGACATGAAATAAATAAATAAAACCCAAATTAACATATTTGTTTTGTTTTGAAATAGATTTTACTGAAGCTTGTACTCTGAATGGGTAAAATTTGGGGAAAAAATTCCAAATTTGACATACCTTTTTCAAATCGCTGTAGCTCAAAAAAAAGGACACCACCATATATATTTTTTTTATTTTTTTCATTCATCATAAATAGCTCTTCCAAAAAAACAATGATAGAAAAAAAGTTTAATACTTTGAAAAAAAATGGCTCATGACATTGATACACCCTTAAACAGTAAATAATTCATTTTGCATATTTGTAGGCGAGTGCGCCGTAACGCCCATAATCAGGTACTTTAACTTATCACGATCCCTACAAAATCGAAAATGTTTGTCTTCAGCATATAATCTGATCTTCATTTTTTGACTTGATCAAGTGCCAGGTTAAACAAATTGTATCTAGACCAGACACCGAGATACCGATTTTTATTGACCCCTATTAATCTGAGTTTCATGTGTTGTATGTACTGCCACATTCAGAAAGGGGATGTTCGTGAGCTTGTTAGGTAAGATTGATGGCAGAAAGTTCTCCAAACGGTAGAAACATCCATCCCCTTCTAATAGCGATAGGTGATAGACTCCAGAAATAGGAAATTCAAAACGAGATGGAAACATACTCGAATCCGAAAATCCTTAAATAAGCCTTTTACGCATCTCATGTATTCCTTCACTGAAGAATTTAGATCCAATTTATACCGTGAATGAGTTAAGACTAATTTACAATAAAAATGTGTTTTTTTTTTAGAATTGCCTATGGTGGCATAAGGCAGGCTGAAAGTAAAACAAATTACGCATTCTGTTTTACCTTAAATCTGCTTTTAGCCACAGGGACCCGACCCGATTGATTTTTTGAGAGAAAAAAATTGTTAGAAAGTATATATAGAGTCTCTATATATACTTTCGGACAATTTTTTCTCTCAAAAAATCAATCGTGCCGGGTCCCTGTGCTTTTAGCTGGCACTATCTTTAATTCTGGAAATAGGCAATGGCTCAAACAGGCTATGGTGTAAAGGGAAAAACAGGTTATTTTGTATCTCAAATAGGGGGTTAATCTATTCGATACGGTTTGTGTTGACAATGTGAACGGAAAAGCATATATGCCAATTCAGAAAATTCGAAAGGTTAAAAGTTGATTTTGATTGACTTGATCCCGAGTGCCTCTGTTTAAAACAGCTTCAACATTTTTTTTCACTGTTCATTTTCTTTTCATCCACTCTTGTCCTACCCCTTCTCCCTTCTTACTTACTTTAAAATAACGAAAACCATAGTTTTTGCAACCATCACCCGGGCGTACCCCGAAATCTTCGAAAGTAATAGTATCCACTAGCTTCCGACATTTCGTCCAACTTTTAATGTAAACAATTGTATATATAATATGATTCGCATTCTAGAAAACATAGTGATGGTCAAGAGTATTTGCATAATCATTGTGGATTGACATTGTATTTTATCCTTAATAATTAGAAACCATGAAATGAAGCTGACAATGATAGATAGGTCGACGCATATTTAAGTTTTCTACCTATTGATAACACTCACAATATCATTTCTCGACACAGTTTTTGTTAATCCAGGTAAATGAGAAAACTTATACTCATTGCAAAACGTATATATAACGAACATGGCAACGCATTACAAATCAATAAATTTGAAAAAAAGTAGAAGGATAAAGAATAAAACGATCAAATACTAATAACCAAACTTTAAAACGTTAGGCAGAATAGTGGACACCGATAGATTATCGATAAACTGTCCTACGCTAGCTTGCGTGCCCGTCAATGTTCGGCTCTTACCGCTCGGTATTTACGGAAACTCCCGACGACTCTTTGAACATATTAATTTTATTTTCAATTTGAAAAAGGACCAAATTAACATTAACTTACAATTCTTAAATTTATATCAAAAGAAAGAACAAATAGTCAAGTATACGAGCCCGTTTGCACAGAATTGATATCGATTTGTATAAATGCACAAGGTCGTGTTATATTATCCGTGTCGAGGCTTATTTTCAGCATTTTACTCTTTGTTTAATGTGATTTAGAGGTGTCTTTTTAAACTTAAAAAAGGACCAAAATCTTATTAAAATATTTTTTCAAAACAAATTCCATCATAAAGGAAAATGTTTAAGCTAACACAGGCCGTTTGCACAGGAACGATATCTGTCCAGAAAAAAAAGTTATTACAAGTTATGTAAAAATGCCCTTCTTATTTTAATGCTCGAAATTGAGAGCAAGTGGGCCACCTGCGTGTCCACTATTCTGCGTAACGAATATACAGTTTGCAAAAGTTTGATATTTATTTAAGCGTTTCAATGATTAAATAAATCTTTTCAAAATTATTATGAGTTTGGATATAAAGTACATTGCGATCTAATACAAGCATTACTGTTTAGTAAAGAAAATATGTCTCTTTTGTGGGACCAATTAACCTTTCCGCTGGTGATGTTTGAATGCGCCTTTTTCACAATGAAATTGGCTGTGCCCCTCTTTACCCCGTTATATCTACCATTTGCGAAAATGGTGCAAGCAACCGAAGTTCGACATATGGTCGTCGAATTCTGAAAATTTCTTTTACCATAAATGACAGTTCTGATCCTGATCGGTTGCCTCTAAACTGGGCTATTGAACAGAATCCAAGATGTTAACAATAATATTCACGATGTTAATCAGTACTTCATGATTTTAAATCCAAAAAATCGGATTCCCATGATGGTATTTTGAGTATACTATGACTTTTGTCTGCAACCTTATTACAATCTTTTGTCGTTGAAAGTTTTTGTTTGAAGAATTATTAATATGAGTGCGGCGTCTGACGGTTTGCAATATCGACTTATTTCTTATCGTGCTTCGCACAGCTTGGCTAATATTTGCAAACAACTGGGACCCATGTGCGTCTGGTCTGGATCAAGCTATTTGCCACAGTCATGCTAACATTTCCTCAAGTTTAAAAAGGATATAGAGGATATTGAATGAGTGTTTTTTCAGTAATGAATTTATTGAACGAGTTGGATAAAGATGATATTTTGCGAGCCTTGGCGAGCTACATATCATTTTTATCCAACGAGTTCAATAAATTTATTACTGAAAAAACACGAATTTAATATCCTATTTATCACATAAATACCAAATGACACGAAAATCCGAACGGTCTTACTTTCACTTTTGCCCTCGGCTCTTAGGTAAACGATTCTCCATAGGTGTTATTCGGTTTTATTCATCCGTAGATAAAAACACCAATCATATTAACGTAAAGAAAAGCAACACCATTACGTTGTGAACAAACTTCACTGATACCATATTCAAATTTTAAATTAATATTTAAATTAAAGTTGTTCTTATTGACTAAAAATGATCATTTGACATTAAGAATCTAGTTTCGTTTTCAAAATAACGTCAAGACGTAACATGACGTCATTATCATTGTAACGTCTAAATTTTAAAAAAACAGTCTGAGTCACTGAGTCTGTTAATACTAAAGTATTGTAGTATTAAGTTTAGCCTGATTTGCAGCCTGGGTTTGCGAGACTGCTAGGGGTAATGTTTCTATGACACTTCGAAATGTTTCAATACCTAGTGGTGATCTATGTTTGTCTAGATTATCTTAACTGATTAACAGTCGGCGTAGTAGTACATTATTTTGGTGATTCGAAAATTAGTATAAAATATATGCCCAGTGGGCCATACGATTTTTACGGCCCTCTATATTTTGCACGTTTATGTGATAATTTTTTTTATAGAAGATAATTTTGATGCAGACAACAATTCAGCATTATAAGATTTCAGTCGCTTATGGTGGAGAAAGTGTTAAATATCATCTCTACTGATAGAAGCCCCTGTTTTGGTAGCAGCTGGTCATTTTTACCCATTGCAAAGTATGCTAGCCTTGATTTGGATTTTTTATGCTTTTACGTCGCTTTAATATTATTTCAGTGCTATCGCGAAGTACAGCTAATTACAGGGGAGCGAATCCCTCTGAAGCCCTGTTTCAGGCACAAACCGGTTCCGACATTCCACAAGCTAGCTGGAAGTCTTTCCCACATAAGAAAACCCAAATGGGATTCGAACCCACACCGGTGAGGAGCATAGCGGTTGTTAGTCACAGTGACTAGGCCACGGAGGCACAGGCTTACATAGAATCCGTCTTTGAAATAGCAGCATAATAGACATTTCTTACTTAATCGGAAACGGAATCCGAATCGGAAATAAGGTACACCGTTGGTAGTACAGGCTAAATTGGAGGGGCGTCTCATAAGTATTTTGTTATTTAATTTGGGCCAAGCAAATAATGTATATGTATTAAGGTATGCGCCAGAAAGCCTTTATTGTAAAATGCAGATGCAGAAATGAACAAACTCAAGAATACAATGTGTTACTCACTGTCACTTAACATATTAAGCTCACGTTTAATCTTTGGAAGTGTTTTTTTTCATGAAATTATTATACAGTTCATGATTTTCCCTCACTAGATCACAAAGCGAACGTCGTTGTCTAGGCGGGACGTCCTCCGCGTCTGGTGACAGAGCGGCTGCTGCAGCATCTCGACGATTGGCTTGTGCAGGTCCTTGTCTGACAGCGGTTTGTGCAGGTCAATGTCTGACAGCAGCTTGTGTTGAGCATGTTTTGCCAATATCAGGACATTCAGAGCATTGAACTGTCTTTGGAGACATCCCGGCCTAATTTGAGGTTGAGGTGTGTGCTGCTCTTGTATGCAGGCACAAGCGCATTGGTTTCATTTTTTAGATATAATTTAACTTTAAACCGCAAATTGGCTATTAAACAGTAAAGAATTCATTTTGCATATTTTATTGAACACCCCCACACACCCCTTGTGGGCGAGTGCACCGTTACGCCCATAGTCAGTAACTTTAACTTAGCACGTACCCTACATGTACAACTTTGAAAATATTTGTCTTCAGCATATAATCTGATCTTCACTTTTTGACTTGATCAAGTGCCAGGTTAAACAAAATGTATCTTGATCAGACACCGAGATACCGATTTTATCGACCCCCCCCCCCCCCCCCCGATTAATCTGAGTTTCAGGTGTTGTATGTACTACCACATTCAGAAAGGGGTGTTCGTGGGCTTGTTAGGTAAAATTGATGGCAGAAAGTTGAAAGTACTTTTGAACCGCCCCCTCCAATTTAGCCTGTACTACCAAAGTTGTACCTTTATTCCGAATCGGAATCCGTTTCCGATTAAGTAAGAAATGTCTTTTATATAAAGAACCACAACAGCGTTACCTTTTCTTCTCCCATCAACTTCATGTAGATCTGTAGCTCCTGCTGAAAAAGTGTTATTGCTTCCACACAAAACCACTGCCTTGACGTGCGTGTCCTTGTCTGCTCGCTGTATACAATCTCTGAGACCACTTCGGACCTTCTGGCTGGTAAACAGAGACAGGAAGCAAAGCATTGTTGAGCATGATTATCAGGTACAGTACGGATGAATCAAAAACGTAAATTTAGACCATGTTCTCCTTTAACCCTTTGATCCCTAGTCCCGCATATAGGCGTCCTTTTCAAACAGTGTACATGTGAATAGTACACTTGTCCTGTGCAAACAGTGAAGACCCAGATCAGAGGGCTCCGAAAGGAGCCCTCTGATCAGGGTCTTCACTGTTTGTCATAATGCCAAAAATGGACAAAATCAACCCTTAAAAGCCAGAAATGGACTAGACTAAAATCGAAACTGAAATTGTCCATTTAAAGTTTCAGGGAGGAAAGAGTTAATAAATAAAAATAGACCCATAAACATGGAAGAATCCACTTGACATAAATGGATTGACTCATACTCCATAGATACGTTTATTACGCCGCTAATGTATTTTCCTCTGCAGAGAATAGTTCCACTTTGATCAGTCATGAATACATGTATGCACCATAAGAAATATTTTCTTTATCCTAGTTAAAATAGCTTAAAGCATGCTGAAAGTAAAGCTTTACTTTAACCTGCTTTAAGTGGTTACCATAATTGAATACTAGAAACAGGTCATTGCGTATAGGTTAAACTAGAAACAACATGCGGTAGGTAAGCTGTTTAGGAAATAAAATAATTAGTTTCTTACCTCAAGAGAGTTAAAGGTGGATTGTCCATGCGAATAACTGCAACTCCTCGTGTCACACTGTAATGGGCCATGTTGATGTTTCAGTTTCTGATTAATTCAACTCCTCGACAAAAACTACAGTGGAGAATCTGTTATTCTTTCCCGTTTAAACGCAAACGTACGCAAACGCAAAGCGCTAAAACGTAGAAAAGAACAACTTTTGGACAATTCTGATATTTCATATTTATCTTGGTGGCAAACAGTTTGGAGCCTGATCAGACACCGGGTTACCCGGCGTCTGATCTGGCTCCAAACTGTTTGCATTGCAAATAATAGTTTTAGCGTAAACGCGTCTATTGGGAAAGAATAACACATTCTCCACTTGTAACTACGGTTACTGTTTGAGCTATTTGTCTCTATAGTGGTCTACATCTAGTTTTTATCAAGGTTGCATAAGATTATACGACCCGTCAGGTACACGTGCATACAAGATGCACATATTTACACAGGTTAAAATATGGAATGCTTATCTACTTTCATTATTTTTTGTTAGATAAGCTACATTGGTGAACAATTTATTCTTTCCAAATAAACATGTTTACGTTTGATCTATTATTTGCAACCCGACGTCTGACCAAGCTAAAAACTATTTGTCATTCGGATTTGAATGAACATTCAAAATTGTCATCAAGTGGTTATTGCGATTCGTTTGAGTTTCGTTTGCGTTAAAACGGGAAAGAATAACGTCTTCTTCGTTGTAGCTGTTAAAATTATTGTACGGGTTTGCATTAACCCTTAGCCTGCCACTCACGACTATAGCTCCATATGCAAACAGCTTGGATCCGGGTGAGACGCCGAGTAACTCGGCGTCTCATCCGGATCCAAGCTGTTTGACACTCGGACAACATTTTCAGCAGTTTTGAGCAACTTTGAAGCACTTTGAAACTTGAAACAGACGAGAAATATAGCAGACGACAATTTATTTGGCGGGCTAAGGGTTAAACTCACAGTCACAGGACCAGTGATCTCTTTACAAGCAGATTGTTTGTATATGACGAGCATACTCGTCGCTAGGGTTGAATTCGTTAAGTTATTTATGCAGCAGAATGTTGCTTATTTTCCTATAGATTAAGGGAGACAGAAAGTTTTGGAGCTAGATATTTATCTGCTGCAATGATTGTCTCCCGTAAATAAGGAAAAGTCTCTCACTTAGGGGGCTAGATTAAAATGCATGCTCTTTCTGTTTTATTTGATGTATTTCATTCTTTTCCCATGTCTTGAATGTAAATGAAAACAAAAACATTAAATTGTTTTTGTTTTCATTTACATTTAAGAGACAAATTGCATGTTAGAAATATGATTTAGTTTGCTCATATTTCATTGATTTTTATGCAAAGTGTACATGAGGTAATTCATGTTGCTCGAGCCGTTAGGTGTTATAGAGCTTCTCAGCTAATCCTTAACCTGTTTTTATCTAGTTTGAAGACAGATCAGCACTTAAAGCAAGTTGAAAGTAAAGAGGAATGCGCCGGCCTCTGCTAGGAAATCTAAAAGATTTCTTTTGGTACATGTTTATGACTGTATCAATTGGAACTATTTTCTTCATCGGAGGAATAGAAAAAAGGTACTAAGAGGCGCTTCTTTGTGGTAATGGGTTTATACTACTTCAACGAAGCAGTACAGCACTGTAAAAGAAGTAAAGTTATACATGTATGCGTATTTATCTTATCGCTGTTTGTTTAACATTGATATATATATTTCACTTAAAGAATACACAGCCGAAATAATTGCTTTATATCAGGGGATGTAGCTCAGTGGTAGAGCGCTTGCTTCGCATGTGAGAGGCCCCGGGTTCAATCCCCGGCATCTCCATATATTTTATTTCTTATTCGGAAAAAAAGTTTGTTTCTTGTGCGAATTGAGAATAATTGTCCATGTGTCCAACGGGCAATTTATACCTGAATTCGTTTCTGTTTTAACCCCTTCACTGCCCTACCCCGTGTACAATAGTTATTAGCAAACAATTTGGATATTGGGCAGACGCCGCGTAACGGAAATTGTGCTATACTCTTTTGTATATGTCTTAAGTCAAAATACCTAAAATTTCAATTTGTACACTAGATGCATTAAGGATAGTTTGGTACTTGTACATATTTTAAGCGTCTCGTGGAAGATTGATTGTATCAAATGAGTTATCTCGTTAAGTTAAGTCTTTATTATTATGTTTTTATGGGAACCGAAAAGGAGCAGTTTACCTTAGTTGACTGATAAGTCTAACATCAAACTTACCTACATGTAAGTTCCGAAGATAAACTATAGTTTCATATTTGTGAATATGATTTAAAATGTTATCATTATTTTGAACATGGATGACAGCTTAAAGCAACATGAAAGTAAAGCTTTCTGCATTCTTTTCATCTTGCACTTAGCCGGAACCTGCCATAAACACAGTTTGTATGTATGTAATACATGTCTACAGATGATTCACACTTTTGGGCATGAAGGAAAAAGCTTTCTGTTTATCTTAACACATTACTCGATAAATACGCCTTGTAACGCCTCTTATTATTCATGCGCAAAGAAAAGTAGTCATCAGGGCTTTGAAGTTCTGAAAATTAATCAGGAATGACATTTTAATGACTTTTTCCGGATCAGACACCGCGTCACGCGGCGTTTCATTACCGCACATGCAATGCAATAAAGCGAAAAAAATTTTAAAAAATGAATTTATTTTAATCTGAGTGGCGAACAGTTCGGAACCTGATCAAACGCCGGGTTACTCGGCGTCTGATCTGGCTCCAAACTGTTTGTAATGGAAATAAACGTTTGAGCATAAACGCGTTTATTGGGAAAGAATAACGTCTTCTCCATTGTTTATTTGGTCGTACTTGTAAGCACATGTTATCGCAATGTTCTGTTTGTATGTTATAGGAGATACTGGAGAGACAGGTTATCGCAATGTTCTGTTTGTCTGTTATAGGAGATACTGGAGAGACAGGTTATCGCAATGTTCTGTTTGTCTGTTATAGGAGATACTGGAGAGACAGGTTATCGCAATGTTCTGTTTGTCTGTTATAGGAGATACTGGAGAGACAGGTTATCGCAATGTTCTGTTTGTCTGTTATAGGAGATACTGGAGAGACAGGTTATCGCAATGTTCTGTTTGTCTGTTATAGGAGATACTGGAGAGACAGGTTATCGCAATGTTCTGTTTGTCTGTTATAGGAGATACTGGAGAGACAGGTTATCGCAATGTTCTGTTTGTCTGTTAAAGGAGATACTGGAGAGACAGGTTTTCGCAATGTTCTGTTTGTCTGTTATAGGAGATACTGGAGAGACAGGTTATCGCAATGTTCTGTTTGTCTGTTATAGGAGATACTGGAGAGACAGGTTATCGCAATGTTCTGTTTGTCTGTTATATGAGATACAAGAGACAGGTTATCGCAAGGTTCTGTTTGTCTGTTATAGGAGATACTGGAGAGACAGGTTATCGCAATGTTCTGTTTGTCTGTTATAGGAGATACTGGAGAGACAGGTTATCGCAATGTTCTGTTTGTCTGTTATAGGAGATACTGGAGAGACAGGTTATCGCAATGTTCTGTTTGTCTGTTATAGGAGATACTGGAGAGACAGGTTATCGCAATGTTCTGTTTGTCTGTTATAGGAGATACTGGAGAGACAGGTTATCGCAATGTTCTGTTTGTCTGTTATAGGAGATACTGGAGAGACAGGTTATCGCCATGTTCTGTTTGTCTGTTATAGGAGATACTGGAGAGACAGGTTATCGCAATGTTCTGTTTGTCTGTTATAGGAGATACTGGAGAGACAGGTTATCGCAATGTTCTGTTTGTCTGTTATAGGAGATACTGGAGAGACAGGTTATCGCAATGTTCTGTTTGTCTGTTATAGGAGATACTGGAGAGACAGGTTATCGCAATGTTCTGTTTGTCTGTTATAGGAGATACTGGAGAGACAGGTTATCGCAATGTTCTGTTTGTCTGTTATAGGAGATACTGGAGAGACAGGTTATCGCAATGTTCTGTTTGTCTGTTATGGAGATACTGGAGAGACAGGTTATCGCAATGTTCTGTTTGTCTGTTATAGGAGATACTGGAGAGACAGGTTATCGCAATGTTCTGTTTGTCTGTTATAGGAGATACTGGAGAGACAGGTTATCGCAATGTTCTGTTTGTCTGTTATAGGAGATACTGGAGAGACATGTTATCGCAATGTTCTGTTTGTCTGTTATAGAAAGACTACATTATTCACTGCTAAACGAAGGCTTCAAGATCTTGGAGGAAGGGCTGTGTGCGATGCCGCAGGAAATTGATGTTATATGGTTAGTAAGGTTCTTGTCTTAGATTTGTTCTAAAAATAGTTTTCCTTTGATGATTTTACAAAAACATTAGTTAGTATACACAGACATTCATTTAACCATACACTAAATATTATTCTGTTTCTAGTTCGTAAGAGATTTAACCGCTTAAAGCAGGTTGAAAGTAAAGCAGAATGCGCCTTCACCTTCAACATGCTTTAAGCTGTCATCTGCAAGTATGTCTCTAAGATATATAAAATATTCCTTTTGATACAGATATATTTATGACTGAATAAATTGGAAATATTTACTCCAGTTGATTCCACAATTTGATTAACTCATTTACCCATATGTAATGTTTCCTAGGTTCTATGGATTTGGATGGCCTAAACATACAGGAGGACCAATGTTCTATGCCAGCCAGATTGGTCTAAAGAGGGTGTATGATAGAATTTGCTACTACCATCAGAAGTTCCGTAAGTATATTTTGATGGTTCAAAGGCTTGGGTCAACGATAAAAAAGCGTTTTAAGTTCAGTCTGATGTCGTTCTGCAACAAAGCTCAAATCTGACCAATCAATTACTTGAGAACAAACTCAGACTCAAATCAAACACTTTATAACCTTGTTTTCTTCAAATCTGACCAATCAAATGCTTGAAAATGTTCTCAGACCCAACTCAAACTCTTTATAACTTACAGTTTTAAAGAGGGATGGCCTTTTAAAGCAATATGAAAGTAAAGTAGGGCGTTCATATAGGGTTTTTAATACATTATGCTTCAACCCATTACCCTATAGCATGTTTCTAGTTTTGAAAACAGGCTACTACTAAAAACAAGTTAAATGTAAAACCAATAAACCAGTTAATCAATCAATCAAGCTTTTATTGCATCATCATTCAGGATGCTTATAGCAAAGCAAATATTTATGAACAGTAGATTAAGGAGCAGTCTGCTTTACTTTCAGAATAAAAAGTAATGCAAATGCATTTTTATTTCATTTCCAGAAGTTATTGGCCGGGGACTACTCTTTTATTTGTAAAGAATTAAGCACCCAGTTGCACGAACCACGTCTGATATCAAGGAGTCAAAGTATCAATGGCACAGTAGGTGAAATAATGGTTCTGAATACTAAACAGATATATACGTTTTTTCTTTCTGTTTCAGCTCACAGCATGCACTGGGTACCAAGCCCTCTCCTAGCTAAACTCAGCAGGAGTGGTGTGCCCTTGGATAAATGGGGAGAGGTCGCTAGAGCGGGGAACAAGTTGTAACTACACACACATACTCTTGCAAATTACTAGTGAAAGAAATGTATGTATCAAAATGATATCGAATATAATTATTGTGTTTAAAGCAGGTGTTTGCCTAAAACAAAATGACAATAAAACAGAAGTATACTTTAAATAATACAGCCAGTCTTGTATCAATGTACCGCTCAGTGAAGTAGCTAGAATATATATCTATAGAAATAAATTTATTCCAAGTGTGAGAAACAAATAATGAAGAAAACTTCTATAGGAACGTCTGGATGGTTTCTACAGGTGCGGTGGAACACATTACCCCAAACCATAAAACCCCAACAAACCACAAAACACAGCATACTTCGATCCACCACTGTACCTTCTCTCATCAGGGCTATGGCGTTAAGAACAGCCGCTACCAAAAAAGCAATAATCTCAATTGTTGCCCTCTGGTCACACAAAGTGTGACCATAATACGGGCCTTGAAAACATTCCGCTCATATAACTTCGTCAAACAAAATGTATCTAGTATTAAGCAAACACATGTCTCAAATACCGCATGCGGATCTTCTATTAGGAGGTCACGTGATACAAGACTGCCTGTATACCGAATGACTGCATATCAAATTACTACATGTATAACAGTTAGCATTCATATCAAATTCATGTTTATTTTTTAATATACATGTATATTGTTTAACTTAATACATGTAAGCTTCTACTTTCTTCTCATTCAGATAATGTTTATTTATGTATGACTTGAAAAGATGTATATATTATGATTAAACTATGTATAAACTGAAACAGAAACATTACTTTTACCATCTTGATTCAGTCTACCAGCTTGTTTCATAATACTTTTAAAATACAACTAATAATGTTCTCGATCCGAGTCTTATACATGTAGTATATTAAGCAACAACAAGAGGGAAATAACTCTTTACAGTCACTTTTCTAGATAAACATTCATTAGTTACATTTCTTGAATATATATTCGGGCAACATTTTTACCATAGTGTGTACTCCTTAATACCAGTTTTGAAGACAGGTGCCCACTTAAAGCAGTACGAAAATTAAAGCAAAATGCTCGTTCAGACGCCTGCTTTACTTTCAGCATGTTTTAAGCTACCATCTGCAGGGATATAAAGTATACCTTATGGTACATATTCATAATTGTATAAGGTGGAACAATTTCATATGGTGACGGAATAAATTAAATATATAAAACGGCGTATTTATGGGACACCAAGTTAAACTCGTGTATGTTTAAATATTTCAACACCATATACATGTTTACATTGTATTAAATATACTTATTACATTTGCTAACAGTGTACATGACTGTAGATCCTGATCAGAGTACCCTCTGATCAGGGTATAAACTGTTTGCTAATTAAAAGCAGTGTTAATTAAACTACCCAGAGCTCTTAGTAGACTGATTCATTATTTTGGTAACTTAAGTGATCCACAAAGGAACCTTATCAACCACAAAGGTTACAATAGATGACGATATGGGTGCACATATTCTCTTTACGAAAAAAAATGTCATAAAAAATAGAACTACACTGATCCCTCTCTACAACGGCACCCAATGGGAGACACATATTGTGTGTGTTGTTCAGAGGGAGTCGTTATAGAGAATGAAAATTAAGACTTGGCTTACAATTGCAAACAGCTTGAATCCAGATCAGACGCCGCGTAACGCGGCGTCTGATCTGGATCCAAGCTGTTTGTCATTCGTCATTATATTTTTTCTACCAAAATTCTACTTATATGTGATTTTGAGAAAACAACAGACGGCAATTTTAAGCAGACGACATTGTAGGGATGAAAGCGTAAGACATAATCGTACTATTCAAGGAACTACGACAATGGTCGTTGTAAGGAGGGAGTCGTTGTTTGGAGGACCGTTTTAGAGAGGGAACACTCAGTCTGTATTTTTAATTGCAATTTGTGTAGTTCTCTACGAGATATTCTTTGAGAAGTTCTCTGTGTAGTGTCTAATAGAGGTCAACACTATTTGTAATCTTTAATTAACGCTTGACGTCTGATCAGGATACAAGCTTTTTGCTACTCAGATAAAAAATAATTTCTAAGATTTAGATAAAAAAACTGTCATTTTCTACAATTAAGTTCATTGCTTTTACGTTTAGTTTCCTATAAACAGGAATATATAACGTCTTCTCCCTCCACTATATTGTACATGTACATATTTAAAGTATATTATATAAATATTTGATGGCAGTTTGCGTGACATTCAAATTGTCAACCCGAGAAACAGCATGTCACCCCGAGGCGTAGCCGAGGGTGACATGCTTGTTTTCGAGGGTTGACAATTTGAATGTCACACAAACTGACATCTAATATTTATTTTATTACACCGAGCTTATCAACCCTGGCTTTGGAATCGTTTTATTCGTCTTTTATAAAATGTGTTGTGAATACCAATTTAGCGCGGACATGTACATAACGCGGGAAATGACGTCGCCGTCTTACGACCTCACATTGTTTACAATTATATTACAAGAAACAAAGAAGAACGTTATGGTAAGTAAATTGAAGAAACAGCGTCTTTAAATTGTCTACGTGGCAAATATCCTCTTCCGAAATGGTGGCAAATCGTTAAGGAATGGACAAAAGGAAGCAACTTGTACAGAAAATGCCAAAAGTTGATTAGAAGTTACCACTCTTTAAAACGTTCCAATGTATCCAATAGCGAAAGTCATGTCAATGCTGACAGTACGTTTTCGGACGGAGTAAAAAAGTAATGTCCTTTAGAGTGACGTCACAAAAAGAATATCCATGGTACACCCAGGAACGTCACGATGCTAAACACTTAAAGCGTAAGCTAGAACGAAAGTGGAAATTATCCAAACTCGCAATTGATCATCAACTGTATCGAGACCAGTGTGCTAAAGTAAACAAATTGTTAGCAAAGACAAAGGTTAATTTTTACACAGAAAAAGTAGAATCCTGTCAACGGGACTCGAAGAGTCTTTTTAAAGTCACTAAGCATCTCCTTGGTGCAAACAGTGAAATTGCACTTCCGAAAAATGTGTCCTCAAAACAACTTGCGCATGATTTCAGCGACTTTTTCATTAAAAAAGTGGACAAAATACGAACAGGCATTGCCTCTGAATCAACGGCATGCACCCCAGTCATCACAGAAACGTTGCATTCAATGAGCTCTTTAGAAAGTTTTAACACTGCTACAGCAGCAGAAATCGGGGGAGATTGTCAAGGCATCCCCATGTAAGTCCTGTGAACTCGACCCAATACCTACTTGGCTCTTAAAGGTATGCCTTAGCGAGCTCCTACCGTCATTAACAAAAATTGTGAACTCTTCGCCGGAATCTGCGTATGTTCCAAAATAATTCAAAAAGTCGCATGTAAGACCTCTTTTGAAGAAACCTGATCTCGATACAAATGATCGTAAGAACTACAGGCCTGTATCAAATTTGCCATTTCTCTCCAAAGTATTAGAAAAAGTTGTAGACAGACGCATTGAGTCCCATTTGGCCACAAACAATCTGCATGAACAGCATCAGTCAGCATATCGTAAGCATCACTCTACAGAAACTGCTCTTGTTAAAGTTCAAAATGACATCTTGCAATATCTTGATAAGAATGAAATCACAATTCTGGTGATGCTTGACCTATCAGCCGCATTCGACACAATTGATCATGAAACATTACTCAGTCGCCTTGAAAAAGATTTCAAAATCATTGGAAACCCACTTAAGTGGATGACCTCATACCTGAATGACCGTTACCAAACAGTCGCAGTAGATGGAGAATTATCTGCCCCCAGTTCAAATGAAATATAGTGTGCCACAGGGCTCAGTCTTGGGACCCAAAAACTACATCTTGTACACAAAACCTGTCGGCTCAATTTGCAGAAATCATGATCTTGATCATCACTTCTATGCAGATGATTCACAGTTATACTTGTCATTTAAGCCTAAAGACACATCTAGTCAACAAGAAGCCCTTTCAAAAGTCGAAGGATGTCTAAAAGACATAGTCTCATGGATGCACCAGAATATGTTGAAGCTGAACACTGACAAAACTGAGGTCATACTGTTTCATTCAAAAAAGGTTAACGTTCCCGGAGATTTTCATGTTCAAGTGGGAAACTCTAAAATCAAACCGTCATTATGGGTGAGCAACCTTGGTGCTAGATTTGATTCCCAAATGGATATGACACAGCACATCAACACTGTGTGCAGGTCTAGCTACGCACAGCTGCGGCAAATATGTCATATTAGACAGTACCTTTCTCCAGAAGCTACAAAGACTTTGGTCAATTCTCTGGTCACATCAAAAATTGACTACTGCAACTCACTGCTATATGGGATTCCCCAAAACTCACTACGAAAACTACAGCGTGTGCAAAATACAGCAGCCCGCATCATTACCAGGACTCCTCGGTACAATCACATCACTCCAGTCTTGAAGGAGCTTCACTGGCTTCCAGTTCAACACAGAGTTGAATTCAAAATTCTGACACTCACATACAAAGCCATGTGCAATGATTCTCCAAGGTACATTGTTAGTATGCTGGACGTGTATAAACCTCGAAGAGAGTTGCGGTCCGCGAGTAAATCAGTATCGCTGGTTGTGCCGAGAAGTCGTTTGGTGAAGTTTGGAGATAGAAGTTTCATGCATGCAGCCCCAAAGCTCTGGAACTCTCTACAATCAGACATCAGAGATGCGAGCTCAGTTGCAGTCTTCAAAAAACGTCTGAAAACACACTTCTTTAATATTTATTATTAGAACACATTAGGAAATGGATGACTGCTACCTCCGGGCTATGTTCTTGCTGTAGATATTGTGGGTCTAAATGGGAGTTCTAGAATTGTACCGTTTGCCCATGCCTGTTCGGTGGATCTTGATGGTAGGGATTGCCCCTGATCGACTGGCTTGGGGTTTGCGGTATAATTCAGGGACAGCTTCTTATCTTGATGTTTTATAAAGTAAGGGTGTAATTTCAGCCATGGAACATGTAGGTCCCGCGGGCGTGGGGTGGAGAGGGTAGATGACTGCTACCCTAGGGCTGTGTTCATTCTGTATATGTTATGGGTCTAATTTTTAGTTCTGGGGTTGTACCGTTGACCAATGCCTGTCTGGTGGATCTTTGATGGTAGGGATATGGCTCTGATCTCTTTTGAAACCAGCTGGCGGGGTATGTGGTATAATTCTTGGACAGCTTTCACCATTTTTAATCATGTCATTGATCTTCTATAGAGCTTTTAGTTATGGTCGCATGCTATTTTTCCTAGTTATGTTACATTAGATGGCCTGCATTGGGCGCTCTGCTATTATTTCTATTGGTCGGCAATCTTTAGCCGGTTGGTTCATTGCTGATTGATGGGGGTAGTGTGATCGCCGTTTTGGGGGCTGTCTTTTGTATGTTTATTCTTATTTATTTTAGATCTAATTATAGTTATTTGTGTTTTGTCGATGGCCTGCATTGGGCGCTCTACCATTATTTATATAAGTCGGCAATACTTAGCCGGTCGGTTCATTGCTGATTGATGGGGGTAATGTGATCGCCGTTTTGGGGGACTGTCTTTTATATGTTTATTCATGTTTTATTTCAGATCTAATTGTAGTTATTTTGTCTTTGTCGATTTATAGGTACATATGTGTTAGTTCATGTAAAGCGCTTTTGAACGCACAATCCCTGTGTGAAAAGAGCGCTATATAAATCTGGTATAATAATAATAATAATAATAAAGAGTGACAGTATATTTTGAATAGATGTAAAGTTAACTGTAGGTCTATGGGAATTTAACATTGTAACTCAAAGCGAGGTGTAATAAATACTTATATGATTGAGGCGTGCCATGAGAAATCTGATTTATTGCATTGGAAACAGTGTCGGTCAAAGACGCGGCTGTTGGTATTCGCTCAATAAACACAGAGTCCTGTCGATAAAACAGGAAACAAGGTGCAATAGTTTGACTTGTACTGGAGAAAGAACTTTAAAACGTTTGTAGGCCTTCTTCAGGCACCACCTTTAGTATAACTGTCTCATGTATTTGTATGTAAACTGAGATACGAAATAAAGCAATTTGAAT
This sequence comes from Gari tellinella, assembly GCA_922989275.2. NCBI lineage: Eukaryota > Metazoa > Mollusca > Bivalvia > Cardiida > Psammobiidae > Gari > Gari tellinella. The sequence goes on along the minus strand of OV277869.1, from coordinate 23,755,190 downwards.
TTGAATTGAATTCTTAAAGAAATGATGTCCATTGTGGTCAGTTTTAACACAAGTAAGACGCTGAAATACTCCGTGCCTAATCTAATCAGGCTCCAACTAAGATTCAAACAAACATTTTAACATCTCAAACAAGCTATCTATAACTTGGAAGACATTTAATCGAGCAATTTGAATGTCACAAAGGGTCTTTTGTACCGTTCATAACTTCATACTTTATTATATGCCTTCGTATGATATCGAGCGTTTCCGCGTGTATCTGCAGAGTAAAATACAAGAGTCTGTATCAGCCACCTTGTATCAGCCACTTTGTATCTTACTCTGACCTCGCTTTCGATTTGACGTGACGTCATTTACGTACATGTATAAGTGCCGCGTTATTCTTTGTGGCATGCAAAAAATCTTTTTCTGCTTCACATAACTTACAAATTTTGGATATAAAATGACTTAAACAACTATTTAGTTGCTTCTGGAGTGTATTCAAGGCATATAATAAACACATTACCAGTTGCCAGTTCGCTACAGAGTGTTGCATTTAGCTCTCGACGTTTTTGGCGGAAACAACCGATCAGACTCGTGCCAAGGCGCTCGTCATATCGGCTATTTCCGCCAAAAACGTCTCGAGCTAAATACATCACTCTGTATCGCACTGTCAACTGGTAATGTGTATGTATCACGTTTCCAATCCTTGACCTACATTCGAGAAAAGGAACTAGAACATGGTTGTCTGTGCAGTGAGAAAAACGTTATTCTTTCCCAAGAAACGCGTTCAAGCTAAAAAGTTTATTTCCGTTGCAAAGAAATTGGAGCCAGATCAGACGCCGGGCAACCCGGCGTCTGATCAGGCTCCAAACTGTTTTCCACTCAGATAAACATGCATAGTCAGAATTGTCGAAGAATTGTCCTTTTCTACGTTTTAATGCGATGCGTTTGCGTTTCGTTTTCGCTTAAACAAATAAAAAAAGAACAACGCTTTCTCCACTGTATTCTATACAACCTTGAATAGCAAAGGTCAATTCACGAATTCAAACATAGACTACTTATACAAACATGAACAAAGCACGCATGCAATATTGACAGTCTACCTAATTAACCACTGCCTTTGCTCAGTGGAGAAGCGGTATTCTTTCCCATGTCAATTTTCTATATTTTATTAAATTATATTTGTCTTTAAGAAAAACATTATTAGATAAAATATAAAAAATGACATTTTTCTGAACTTACAAATTATGTAAAAATTATATCAATTTGGGTGGCAAACAATTGGGATTCTAGTCTGGCTCCAAACTGTTTTCAGTTCATGTAAGTTTTTTTTAGCCTAAACGCGTATACTGGAAAAGAATATCGTCTTCTCAATTGTACAAAAGGTGTTAGACATACATGTACCTATAAAAGGTTTTTGACAATTAAATGGAAAGACAGTTTGAAAAAAATGAAAATTATCTCTTCCGTTGTCGTTGAGCAAACTGCGGTCGAATTTCGATATCTCGAAGTCGGTTTTGTCGAACATACCCGTATTTCAAAGTTAAAACATGGCTAAACCGAGCATGAAAAAATGCAGTTCATATGTCGAACTATCGGATAAATTGAGTTAAACGAGTTCGAGATATCGAAGTTCGACTGTATCTTAATCAAAGCCCTGGTGGCGCTGAGGTTTTGACGGCTTCGTATCTTGCCTGGCACCAAGTGTCGTGGTGAGCTATTGAGTTCGCTTTGTCCGGCGTCGCCCGTCGTTTTGCACACCGTACCTTTTGAAAAAATAGTGAATTAGATCTACCTGATATTCAAAACTTCAAACGGTAACCTAAGATAGATATTGAGAAATGTTATCTTATGAAAATTTAGCTAAAAACCACAAATAACAGGTTGGCTACAATAGCTGTTCTTTTCGAAAAGTTGAGCTTCACATGATTATAAAACTACAAAAAGACATGATAGAAGGAACAAAAACATTTATTATGTTAATGCGATTCGAACCTGATTCGAACTGACGTCATGTTTTACAGTCTTTAGACTCCTCGCGACACATGTTTCTCAACTAGCGTTTTTCGAACTTCGATATCTCGAACTCGGTTATGTCGAACATACCCGTAGTTCAAAGTTAAAACGTGGCTTAGCCACGTTTTAATTTTGAACTACGGGTATGTTCGACTTAACCGAACTTGACATAATTTAATTCATGTGTCGAAATATCGGTTAGTTCGAGTTAAGCGATTTCGAAATGTCGAAGTTCGACTGTATATGACTTCCATTAATAATAAAGTGATATGCTGGCGCAGGCTGTATGCGTACGCGCGGTGATAACCTAACAAAATGTGATATAGTACACGCTTTTTTGTGTAAATAAAGAAGAAATAACGATAAACTAGATTTTGTTTAAAATACTTATCTAGTAGGCTCCGTCTGAAGGCTTTGTCTGAATGTCATTCATGCCTCATTATTTCTTTCCATTGCAAGTGAAAACTACTTGGTGTTGTTAGGTTTGTTCATATCTTTGGAATTGTCATATATATGTTTTCCGTCTACGCCTTCAAAACAAAAATGATAAAGATTAAATAAAGCAGACGACAATTTCAAAAGTAAAAAAATGTTTAACCCTTTCTCTGCCACAACACGATTTGATTCGCGTAAGTTCCTGAACTAGTTTTCAATCGAACAAAGGGCTTAAAAATTGGAAACAAAAGAGAGACGGCACTTTTTGAATAGACGGCATCATGGAAGGGGAATTTTCTTTAAATATTTGAATAAGAAAACCTTTGAATAGTAAACATTTTTTAAATATTCTGTTCCCGGTTCGATGACTTATCATTTGCGATAATCACATGGTGTTTGAATAAACATGACACAAAAGCCTAGTATATAGACATACAGTATATTTAGTTTAAATGGTTAATACTTAATCCTTCCATCGTAAACTTTAACCGTCTTTGTTAATCTTTTTACTGACGAAATATCGTCTGCACTAACCCATTTGCACCCAATGGATTCTTCCATGTTTATAGTCCAGTTTATAGTCCAGGTATAGTCCAGTTTTGATATAAGGGGCGCCTGATTTAAATTTTCATTTCATTTTGTTTAACATTGAAATTCCTATCAGCAAACAGTGTAGACTCTGATCAGACGCCGCATTATGCGTTTGCTTATATACTACATGTTGTATGGGATGGGCGAATACTGCCATCTGATGATTAACCCCGAAGTTAGATTTCTGGCAGTATGACCGAAGAACCATCTGTATCTGTATCTGTATGGTACTCGAAAGAAGATCACTTAATGAGCAAAAATTATCGAGGACACGTGTCAAATAGTTTGGGTCCTGATCAGACGCTGCGTTACATGCGGCGTCTGATCAGGATTCAAACTGTTTGCTTAGTCGAATGTGGTTGTTTATGACTGTAAAATGCTTTAGCATGATTTTGTTAGGTACATGTACGAACTTATTTATATCCTATACCAAGAATATTATGATTAAACTCAGATACCTAGTAACTCTGTATAATGTCAGGGTCCAAACTGTTTGACACACTAAAACGAATAAATATTAATCTAAGAATTGGCGCAGACGACGGCTGCGAGTGCGCTTTTCAGCTGTACTGGCACTGGTGTTTTGACGGCATTATGGATCCTGATCAGACGCCAAGTCATTCGCCATTTGATCAAAATATGAACTGATTAACAATAAAATATACGTTTCAGTCGTCAAAAACATTGAACTCTTAATTTGTGAAACAACAAAAGACGACAACATGTCAAGCAGACGGCGTCATGACGCAGAAGAGATTAACATTTTAGTTTGGTATGGAAAATAACAGGCCAAATCATATTTGAAATGAGAAATATCGTATAATCACTTCCTGGTTTAACAAATGTCTATAAATGATCAGCTATTGACATAACCCACTTCGATCTCTCCACAATTGGGTATACTGTAAATATTTTGATCAAATATTACCCCCGTCACACTCTGTATGATTTCATAAAAGAATACGCTCATGTACCTTATTACCTACACGTACAGTGGAGAATACGTTATTCTTTCCCGTTTAAACGCAAACGAAACGCAAACACAAAGCGTTAAAATGGAGAAAAAACATTTGTTATAAATGTCTCACTATTTATTTTATTCTGAGTGGCAAACAGTTTGGAGCCCGATCAGACGCCGGGTTAAAATGAAGAAAAAACATTTGTTATAAATGTCTCTATTCATTTTATTCTGAGTGACACACAGTTTGGAGCCCGATCAGACGTCAGGTTACCCGGCGTCTGATCTTGGACCAAACTTTTTTAAATGAAAACACTAAATTTATCGTAAATGCGTTTAAAGGGAAAGAATAACGTTTTCCCCACTGTACCTTATTACCTACACGTACAGTGGAAAAGTCGTTATTCTTTCCCAATAATGTAAACCTATTTGAACCAAATAACTTGTATTTTCATTGCAAACAGCTTGAAGCCTGATCAAACGCCGGGTAACCCGGCGTCTGATCAGGCCACAAGCTGTTTGCAATTTAGATTAAAATAATACGGTATGTACAGTGAAGCCAGAAGACGTTATTATTTCCCGTTTAAACGCAAATGAAACGCAAATGTCATGCAATAACATGTAAAAAAATAAATTTTCTAACGATTTATGTGAAAGAACCGTCAACTTAACTTCGAAACTGTGTATACAGCGCTCCCTCCCTACAACGACATTCAATGGGAGACCAAAATTGTGTGCGTTGTTCGGTGGGAATCGTTAGAGGGAGGGGAATCGGCTTACATTTGCAAACAGCTTGAATCCAGATCAGACGCCGCGTAAAGTTGTCTTAAGGCAGTATAACTGACGTACTTTCGAAACAAGTGTCAAACAGTCTTGACACCGTCTGATTAGGATCAAAACTGTTTGCAAAGTTGGTATTTGGTGTCATTGACAGCGAAAGGGTTATAGTGAAAGAATAGCATCTTCCCCAATGTACTAACTTTAACCCTTATCCTGCGGTAATATCGTCTGCTTCGAAATTGTCGTCTGAAAACTTTGTTCAATCTAGATTTATACAATTTGTAAGTAATTAATCCTAAAGAGGAGTGTCAAACAGTTTGGATCCAGATCAGACGCCGCGTTACGCGGCGTCTGATCTGGATCCAAACTTTTTGCGAAAATCAGTAAAGTCGCGACCAGCAGGCAAATGGTTAACCTTACCCCGCATATCGCCGCTTGAGGTGTCCATGTATTTACAAACAGTCTGGACCCAGATCGACAACATAGGTACATACCTTATTTCAACGTTGAGAATCGACCATTCGCCTTATCAAAGCAGCATTGTGCTTTTGAGAAACCTGCATAAAACGGTTGTTTTTGTTCCCATTTGAACTACGTGGGACGTGATTCTTTCACAAAAACCGGTTTTATCTAAGCAATTCGCTTTTTAAATTTTAGTTATAATATTTTGGTGCTGCACCAATTAAAAAGCCTCCCTTGTGAATGGAAAGAAGGACAACTCTATAAATACAGGGCTCCAGATAACGGAAGTATTTCGAAAACTTAAATCTTTATTTCTGCTTTTAAACCCAATGGTGTCATACTCATTAAAAGTGTCTCGAATAGACGGTTTAATCAGTAGTAACACCATATCATTCGGTGCTGAAATGAGTGAGAAAATGTTAGATTGGTTCAGATTACTCTCGCTTACATGTTTAGCTGGAACATCTGGATAACCCTTATTCTGCTGCACAGACGTCTGCTTCGACATTGTCGTCTGCAAAATGTGTTCAGTTTAGATTTATGCATTATTTTAATTAAACAAACCTTAAGACGAGTGTCAAATAGTTTGGATCCAGATGAGACGCCACGTTACGAGGCGTCTTATTAGATTCAAATAGTTTGTAAACTCCGTAAAGTAGGCACAGGGTTAAACACTATGAGATTCAATAACAACGTGTACATATCTTTCACTGTGGGTAAACGGTCAAATAAACTATAGAGAATGTATACCTTGAGCTTGCTGAAAATGACTGTTTCAGCCTTGTCCGCTCTCTACCTCAAACATTTCTATTTGGATCTTCACCAAACTTGCTACAAATGTTTATTAGTATAGAATCTAGGTCAGGTTCCATAACTAGCAAAATCGCATAAGGCATGTCTGAGTTATTGCTGAAAAATGCTGAAACAGTCATGTTTTAATACATAAAGGGCAAAAACTCAGATATGCCACATGCGATTTTTGTAATAATCAAACTAAACCTAAATTTTATATACTTAAACATTTTCAGCAAGTTTAATGAATATCCGATAAAAACTGTATGTGTTAGAGTGCAAAAAGTGACTGAAACCGTCATTTTCCATTAATAAACAGGCAATAACTTAGATATATCCTATGCGCTTTTAGTAGTAATCAAACTAAACCTTGATATTATATCAATAAATATTTTCAGCAAATTTGGTGAAGATCCAATAAAACGTATTTGTGTTAGAGAGCAAACCTTGCTGAAAACAGTCATTTTTTAATACATAAAGGGAAAAAACTTAGGTATGCCACATGCGATTTTAGTAATAATCAAACTAGACCTGAATTTTATATGAATAAATATTTTCAGCATGTTTGGTGAATATCCGATAAAAACTGTTTGTTTTAGAGTGCAAAAATGACTGAAACAGTCATGTTTTTTATAAATTAACAGGCAATAACTCAAAAACACCTTATGCGATTTTAGAAGTAATCAAACTAAACCTTGATTTTATATCAATGAACATTTTCAGCAAGTTTGTGGAAGATCGGATAAAAAATATTCGAGTTAGAGAGCGGACAAAAAAATGTGATAGTCTAATTTAACTGACTGATGGATCGACCGTCGAAGGTAATTGCGGCTGCACACGGTGATGTTGACTCCGCTGTATCACGTGATACTAAGCCGTGTGGTAAGGTTTATGGCAGACGCTCTATTTTCGGTTTGTTATGATTTTAAATCTCCCTTTTTGGTGATTTAGGTCCGTCTTCATCTTTTCATAGATCAGTTTGGCCCATTAGAATGTTCAAACATTATTATTAACCGTTATTGTATTTCAGACATTAAGAAAAGTTCTGAAAACACAATGGGACTTTAACAACGTTGAGAATCAACCTTTGGATTTATTACGATGTTTAGAATCGAACCTTAGACTTAATACAATGTTGAGAATTGACCCTCGACCTTGTAACAAGATTGAGAATAATTACACACTTTGCCTTATAACAACGTGGGAATCAACCTTTGGGCTTATTACAACGTTGAAAATCGATAATTGGGCTTATTCCAACGTTGAGAGTCAATCCTTGGGCTTATTACTGTGTTGAGGATCGATCCTTGGTGTCTTATTACAACGTTTCACAGCGTTAAAATCGACCCTTGTCATTTTCACGACATTAAAATCGACACTAGTCATTTTAACAACGTTGAAAATCGACATTTTGCAACAATTTTTTAACGTTAAAAATCGACCCTTGGCCTTTACACAACGTTGAAAATCTAGCATTGGCCTTGTCGCAACGTTAAGAATCGATCATTGGGCATATTGCAACGTTGAAAATCGATCATTAAAATTATTACAACTTTAAAAATCGATCCTTGATCTTATAACAACTTTGAAAATCGACCCTGGACATTTTTAGAGCGTTGAAAATCGGCCCTTGGCCTTATCACAACGTTGAGAATCAATCATTATGATTATAACAACCTTTAAAAATCGATCCTTGGTCTTATAACAACTTCGAAACTCGACCCTTGACATTTTTACAGCGTTGAAAATCGACCCTTGGGATTATAACAGTGTTGAGAATGAATCGATCATTAGAATTATTTCAACTTTTAAAATCGATCCTTGGTTTTATTTAAACTTTGAAAATCGACCTTTGGCATTTTTACAACGTTCAGAATCGATCCTTGGTCTTATAACAACGTTGAGAATCGACTATTTCCAACTGGGTCAAAATTTCACGTAGCACCGTACAAGGAAATGGACTGTAACTGACTCGATTCCGTCTATTGTATGTACGTGGAGAAAACATGATTGTCTCCGATTTAAATGCAAAGAAAAGCAAACGTTTGCGGTGAAATGAATAAAATGACAAATTTTAGAACTGCTCGCGATATATTTTAATTTGAGGGACAATCGGTCTAGTAATAAGCGTGTTACATGTAGCATTGGGAAAAATGTAACACGTTTATAACAATGTCTTCTTCACTGAAAGCCGGCGTCTGACAAGGCACAAAACTATCTGCATTTCTTTTGTTATACTAAACTGGCAACACTTTCAAGAATTTGTCATTTCATATATCTTAATTCATTGGACTTGTATGTGAAGGGAAAGAACATCGTTCTCCTCAACACTGCAAGTTTTTGGACAAAGGTATAGTTTGGCACGATTTAGAGACATTAAATGACAATTAATCGTATTCTAAAACTCTCGCTGGCTTTGGTTTTCTGACGATCCGATTTCAGCCTGGAAGAGAATGGTAAATGAAACATTGAAACTGTAATTGAACACTCGTGGGTGTTTTAATTTATGTTAATTTAATGCATCGGGCATGTACTATATTACAGGAGATGATAACGCCCCTATTCCACACCGACAGCATATAATATGTTGTGGGACTCGTGGCAATGTTATATTTTGGCACACTTTAGAGACATGTAATGAAATTTAAACTCTCGCTGGTTTTGGCTTTCTGACGACCCAATTTTGCCAGGAAGAGAATGCTAATTAAAACATTGAAACTGTAATTGAACCTTTATGGTTGTTGTAATTTATGTTGAATTAATGCATCCTGCATGTACGATATTACAGGAGATTATCTTAGAATGACAACGGGGGCCTATTGATATACAACTGTGCCCCCTTTCTACAACAACTCCAAATGGGAGACAAATATTTCGTGCGTTGTTCGGAGGGAGTTGTTATAGGGAGGGAAACTTAATACTTGGCTTACATTTGCAAACAACCTATATTCGCGTAACGCGGCGTCTGATCTGCATTCAAATTGTTTGTCACTCGTCATTATATTTCTTCTGTCAACAGATCAACTCATATGTAAATTTGAGAAACAACACCAGACGATAAATTTAGGCAGACAATATTGCAGCAGTGAAAGTGTTAGAAAAATTGTCTTGTTTGCGGAACAGCTAAATGATTATTTTAAGTCGGTAATCTTTGTTCAGAGAGGCCGTTGTAGGGAAGGACCACTGTACAGTGAAGCCCACATATAGCGAAGTAATCTGGACCGTCTGATATATTTTGTTATATCCAAATATCGTTACAACAGGTCCAGTTTACTATACGTTAATTAGAGATTGGGAATATTGTTTTTTCGTTATATCCAATATTTTTTTTATATTCAATTTCGTTTCAATTCACTGTATTGGGTGATGATTTAATTATTTACTATAGAGGATATACAAGTACCCATGTACTCGTTTCTCATTACCATTAATAGAGTTAAAAGCTGTAAATTTTTAAGCCACTGCATATTTAGAAAACGTATGGACTAGGGGGCCCGTTTTACTAAACTACTTACGCAAAATTTTTGCGTAAGTCATAATTTTAAATTTTAATTTATATTTTTTATTATCACTTGCTGCAAACAGCAAATAGCCAGATCAGAGGACGCGCTATTAGCGCGTCCTCTGATCTGGCTATTTGCTGTTTGCAATCGTTTATGATCGAAAAATAAGAGTTAAACGATTTTGACTTACGCAAAAATTTTGCGTAAGTTGTTTAGTAAAACGGGCCCTAGATCTCCAATTGCAAAATTAGCATAGTGACCACACTTGTACCAACAGCTATAGCATAGTCTCGTTAGCCAATCCAACAAAAACATCCTTTGCATGACGTCTTTATGTACTGCAGTAAGTTCTCCCTAATTCGACCACTCATATGACGACATTAGGTACTACTAAAGACATGTGCCAGTTTTAAGCGGTATGAAAGTAAAGCAGAAAGCTCCTTTAGGAGCTTTCTGCTTTACCTCCACCCTGCTTTAAGCAAATAGCCGCCGGTTCAACAGACTATGGCCCTAATTTGAGTGTGTCGCAATAGAGGGACTTTGCGTAAAGATGAAATCCTATCCAAATACGGAAGAAAACACATGTCTGCAGAAGATGGCATTTTTGCAACATGTTTTGGCCCCATGGCCTTCCTCAACGAACAAGTGAATTCATGCACAAACCTATTTTGAGCTAAACAAACAGATAAGGAGTAACCTTCAAAATCCGAATGTCGCCGAACAGCGGTCAAAATTCTTGGTTCCCATGCACATCGTAAAACTACTTGCTTATCATTTCTTCAACGAAGAAGTAAAACAGAGCTCTGAGAACATGTTTAATGCATGGCAACTGTAATGTAGAATGCTCTTCAAAGAGCTTTCAGCATTATATAGTTGTTCTGCTTTAAGCTATTATCTGTCATGACCGACTGCATCGTCAATTTCTATTGAATGATAACTTACCCTCCCTAAATCGAAATATTTGATTTTATCTGGAAGAGTTCAAACCTAGGTATTCAAACGTTTCACTGTTACTGTACATTGCAAACAAGCCTGCTTTAAGACAAGTGACTGCTAAATCAGGAACAGCAGTCATATAGAAAATTCCTTCTGCAGAATCACTATGCCATCTCAGTTAAATTCAATATGCTGTCTCACTGTTTGTACAGTGAAGAACACGTTATTCTTTCCAGTTTAACCCTTTCACTCTTAATGACGCCTTAAAGCGCGTTTGCAAACAGTTTGGGTCCTGATCAGACGCCGCGTAACGCGGCGTCTGATCAATACTTAAACTGTTTGACATTCTTATAGATATTTATTAAGTCATACAACTTTAAATATAACTTTGAAACGTGTCTTGCAGACAACAACAATGAAGCAGACGACAATAAAGCGGTGAAGGGGTAAAAATCTCCGGAATAATTTGATCATGAAAGGGTTAAACTCAAAAGAAACTCAAACGCAATGCAATAGAAGGTAGAAACTAACGGTTTTCTGAAATGTCTAATGATTTATTTCAATCTGATTGGTGGCAAACAGTTTCGAGCCTTTTCAGGCGCGGGCTACCTGTTTGCAATGTAATTAATTGTTTTAGCACAAACACGTTTTCTCTAGTGTACTGCACACTTTTATTTTCTTTGCAAATAGTTATGAACCGCATCAGCCGCCGAGTAATTTGGCTTCTGATCAGGTTGCAATGGTATGGCACACAAGTTAAAATGTTCGTAAAATGTTACTGTATACATATAATTGCAAATTGCGTTTGCGCTCAGTTTCGTTTGAATTTGGGAAACATGAAGTACTCACCGGTACAGCTGCACTGATATATTGTAGAAATATTAACAATGACGTTAGTACCTGGTGCTTGAAGGAAGTAAAAAGGTGTTTTGTTTGGGGGGAATCTGTGTCATTTTATCTAGGTTAACACATTATCTTTTTTAACTAAAACAACTATAAGCTGATTTGGAGATAATGTAAACATTTCATAAATTTGGAGAAATGTTTCCCGATTGAGCGAAACATAACGCATTGCTACAAAATGCCGAAAATGTTTGAATCTAAGTGGCAAACAGTTTGAAGCCTTAAAGTTCAGACAGGCTATCAGAAGTGGCGGTCCCGTTGATGCTTGATTAACCCTTACACTCTCAATGCCGTCATAAATCACATTTGCAAACAATTTTGATCCTGATCAGACGCCGCGTATCGCGGCGTCTGAGCAGGATAAAAACTGTTGCCACTTGTTTTGAAATTATGTCAGTTATACTGCCTTAAATCTAACTTTAAAACGATATTGCAGACAATATTGAAGCAGACGACAATATGGCGATGAAGGGTTTCCTCACGACACATTTAATCATGAAAGGGTTAATACATCTGACTGACTTTTTCAGAAAAAAATGGAAATGATGATTTTGTCGACGTGGTGCAGTTATATCTGGAAAATAGTTCTGATACTGTGGACCAGTGTAGACCATTTCTGACACCTTTAATGGACATTTTTAACCAATTACACCATAAATACTCCTTTTTACGCCTCTAATGTAATCATCCACTGAAGAAAATAGTCCCACTTTATATAGACATGAATATAATTATACCATAAGAAATATGTTCTATATCCTAGTAAAAAGTAACTTTAAGCAGACTGAAGGTAAAGCAGAATGCGCCTTAAGTGCATTCTACTTTACTCTCAACCTGCTTTAAGTGGCCATCTGTCTTCAAAACTAGATACAGGCTATGGCGTAATGGGTTAAGTTTAGTCCATTTTTACTATTTACAGTTGATTGGAACAATATGTTACAAAATTAAAAAGAGAAGAATTCACATAAGTTTTCAATAACTTGTATCTTATCCATGTTTAAATATTTCTTGACATTATGTTTTGTAAATATGACACACTGTGTGTAAAAAGCTTTGAAATAAATAATGTTGAAACCAAAAATAGTGCAGACCCTGAATCAGAGGGCTACTGCATGACATGATTCCTCTGAGGGGTTTCACTGATTACATAGGATAAGAGTACTATTGACAGATACATCGTTCGTTAATGACGAGTATACTCGTTGCTAGGATTGAATACGTTCATGAAACTTGACGCACTTGACTTTGAAGTCGGACTTTTTTTAACTTGATTTTCATCATATTCTCCTGATCGACGACCAATTTATTGATGTGTTATTTTGCTACTGAAACTGTTATCTGTAACGAAATACTAGTATATAATACATGTTTTTGTTTTTTTTAATAAATAAAACATTAAACCCTTCTTATATCTAACATAAAAGGATACCAAGCATTAGTATTTATATTAGATTTGAGTATATATTTAAGTTAATTTGTCTGTAATGGAATAACAATGTAACCGCTTAAGGTGTAATATTTTGTTTTAATCTAATATGTTAGTACATCATATAGGACAACCCGTTTCTATTCTTTGCTACGACAGCCATTTTTGTGAAAGTATAATAAATAACAATTTCATGATTAACTAAAATCCAGTTATTATAAAGTCTATTTATAGATCATGTCGCCTATAGATGCTAAGGGCCACACTGGAAATAAGATCGTGCTCTTTGTGTGTTTTGCTTGGTAATCGAAAGCATGTCATGGTTTTCATAAAATGCTGTAATACATGTATGTGGACCATATGATGTTTTCTGTTTGCCTCAATGAACGAATGCATGAATGAATGAATGAATGAATGAATGAATGAATGAATGAATGAATGAATGAATGAATGAATCATTCAATCAATCAATCAATCAATCAATCAATGAATCAATCAAAGTGCTACCAAACTGTTTTCGAGCATATTCGGTACGGAATGTCAGATGACGAAAATGGACGTTCTCTCTACGTAGAGAACCGATATTGAGCGCCATGAGTGACGTACTACACTAAGACAATACAAGACAAAATGAATACAAAAACTAATATGTTTGTGTTTATAGGAAAAATATATAGTTTATCAATACAGCGGAGAAGACGTTATTCTTTCCCAACAGTTCCTGGTAAAAAATTGTAAAAGTATACGTTGGTTCTTTCTTTGGATTGACATCGATCAGTGTAATGATTACACATATTTGAGACCTGGTCATAGGTTTTGATAAACTGTTACCTTAATTGCGTGCATGTTTGTCATAGGAAAGAGATCATTTGAATAAATGTGGATTATATAGAGAACATAATATGATATCAAGTGATACAGTGGTGACGTTATTCCGATAAACACATTCATGCTTAAAGAACTGCAATGTTCCCTCCCTACAACGGCACTCCTAACAACGACCCCCTCCTTACAATGACGCTTGCTGCAGTTCTCTAAACGGGACAATTATGTCTAATGCTTTGACTGCTGTAATATCGTCTGCTTAAAGATGCCGTCTGCTGTTTTCCTCAAAGTCACATACTGGATATTTTGACAGAAAAAAACTCTTAATGACGAGTGACAAATATCTTGAATTCAGATCAGACGCCGCGTTACGCGGCGTCTGATCAGGATTCAAGCTGTTTGCAAATGTAAGTCAATTTCTCTCCCTATAACGACTCCCTGTAAACAACTGTTTATGTCTCCCATTTGGTGTCGTTGTAGAGAGGAAGCGCTGTATTTCCAATGCAAAACGTTTGGAGCTAGAGCAAGAGCCGGCGTCTGATCAGGCTTCAAACTGTTTGCCACTCAGATTAAAATAAACATTGTAATGATCTATATTTTATTCCAATGCGTTTGTGGTTTTTTTTAACGAGAAATAGCTAAGGGGCGTGGGGTGGAGGGGTATCACAGTTTGGAATGCTCGAAAAGCTTTTGTTTTTATCTCGTCACGTATACTCAAAGAATCACTCTTAAGACTTCTTCAGCTTCTTCTGCGTTCAAATGTTCAAATGGCCATGTCAAATACTAAGTTGGGGTTCCTTAATGAAACATACTGTAGCCTTCAAAAGAGCGGTGGAACCCCAGAGCTTGTCCTGGGATTGCAGTGGCCTGAGACTCAAGTTTCAAACAATAAAGTCGAATTATTTTTTACATACAGTAAAGTCTCTCCATTATGACCCCTAAATTGAGTTTATTTTTAGGTGTTTTGGGTGACGATTTAATTATTTGCTATAGAGGATATACAAGTACCCATGTACTCGTTTCTCATTACTTTTAAGGTACTTCGCATGTGCGCTTAGTTTCCATACAAGGTGTTATGAAACCTTTCATGAAAAATGATAATAGGCTTCGAATCAATGTTTGAAAATATAAGCAAAATCTATCGTGTGGTTTGTCTTTAAGGTCTTTTTTCTGACAAAAACCTGGAATTTTGATGATTTTATTTTTCTCAAAAATAAATAAAGCTAATGACTATTAGTCTAGCCCACTAAGTAGTCAACAACATTCATTACAAGAAAAGCTAAAAACATTTTGAATAAAGGTGTTCAGAAAGATGTTATCAGCTATTTAAATTTTGAAAAATGCTAAAAAATTGAATTACAGAAAACTGACTCATTCAATGTATATTTGTTTTCATTTTATTCAAATATATGGTTGATGAAACAGTTGGTCAGAAAAAAATATAAAATATTACAGATTTTCTTATTAAAATGGGGGCAATTTGAAGTTGAGATACAGTTACTTACCTTAAAATTAAAATTCTGTCATTAAAATGCGCTATTATTTATTCATGGACTTGCATACAAGGTTAATTATATTGTTTAAACATAATAATAATGGGCAATGTTGATCTTGAAAAGGATGACGTATTGATAAGCTTCAATGTGTGGCTTTATAGTTCGATCAAATCGTATACATGTATACCGATTTTATTGACTTGTAAGTCATTAAACTAAAACGTACATGTAAGTGGACATATAATTGGACCGTATATAACATCACTTATTCTAATCAACGAAGACTAAACATAGCATGTCCCTTGATCACTGCGTTATGGATTGACAAGTCAATAAATCGGACACTTAAAAATAATATTTGGATCGGATGGGTCTCGAACCTATGACCAATGAATTGCAAGTCAATCACTCTACTCACTGCGCTATGAAGGATTATACTAATTCGTATCAACATTTCCTTTATATAAATTTTCTAGTATAAGCACGTACGGAAAAAGTCTATGTTGCCAAGACGCATACCCGCTCGCCCGCAAGACCGACTTCCGTAAGCGAAAGGCCTTAATAGAGTTTGTAAAAGCTGTAAACCTTTAAGCCACTGTATATTTAGAAAACGTATGGACTAGATCTCCAATTGCAAAATTAGCATACTGACCACACTTGTACCAACAGCTATAGCATAGTCTCGTTAGCCAATCCAACAAAAACATCCTTTGCATGACGTCTTTATGTACTGCAGTAAGTTCTCCCTAATTCGACCACTCATATGACGACATTAGGTACTACTAAAGACATGTGCCAGTTTAAAGCGGTATGAAAGTAAAACAGAAAGCTCCTTTAGGAGCTTTCTGCTTTACTTCCATCCTGCTTTAAGCAAATAGCCGCCAGTTCAACAGACTATGGCCCTAATTTGAGTGTCTCGCAATAGAGGGACTTTGCGTAAAGATGAAATCTTATCCAAAGTCGGAAGTAAACACGAGTCTGCAGATGATGGCCTTTTTGCAACATGTTTTGGCCTCATGATCTTTGTCAACGAACAAGTGAATAAATGTATAAACCGACTTTTGAGCTAAAACAAATGAAAGATTTACTGTAACCTTCAAACTCTTGATGTCTCCGAACAGCGGACAAATTTCTGTCCCCATGCACTTAAACTACTTGTTCACCATTTCATCAAGGAAGAGGTGAACAGACCACGGAGAACATGTTTAACCCTTTCACTCTCAATGACGCTTCAAAGTTCTTTTGCAAACAGTTTGGAACCTGAACAGACACCGCGTCACGCGGTGTCTGATCAGGGTCCAAACTGTTTGACACTCGAATCGACATTTCTACAGTAATAAAAGTAATATACCAAGTTAAAGTCTACTTTCAGTCCGAATGACCGCTCAGCCGACTGTACATATACTCCCCTGTCATACTGCCTTATTTTCAACTTTGAACGACATTGCAGACAACAAAATTAATGCAGACGACAGGGAAACGATGAAGGGATAAACATCTCACGAAAGATTTGGCAGTGAAAGGGTTAATGCATAACAACAGTACTGCAGAAGGCTCATAAATGAGATTTCTGCCAAAACGTTGTTTTGCACTCAACTGTTATCTGGCGTAATTTGTCTGCAAAGTTGAATTCTGCTGAATGGCAGCTACGCCTCCATCATACGGAAATCTCTCTTAATCGAACTTTTTATTCGATATTCAAGGGTTTCGATTATCAGAGGGTTCCCTGTTTATTGCAAATGGGTCTGCTTGAAATAGGTGGCTACTTAATCAGGACCAGCAATCATTATAATCGAGATCTCTTTCTATATGCGTACAGTTGCAAATCACCTTGTCGGCTAAATGAACATGTTTTCAGTTTAAACAGTGGAGAAGTTATTAATTTTCATTTAAACGCAAAGAAACGCAAAAGCAATGCAATAAATTGCAGGAAATTACCTTTTTCTGGAAAATGTAATGTTTTGTTTCAATCTGAGTGGCAAACAGATTCAAGCATTATCAGGCGCCGGGTTATCCGGTGTCTGGCCTGGTTCCAAACTGTTTGCAATACAATTAAATGTTTTTGCCCAAACGCGTTTATTGGGAAAGAAATAGCAATAGCGCTATCTCAACTGTACTGCCCGAATTTATCTTCTTTGCAAACAGGTTTGAACCTTATCAGACACCGAGTCATTCTGATCAGGTTCCAACAGTATGACACCCAAGTTAATACAGCGCTCCCTCTCTACATCGACAACCATTGGGAGACAAAAAGTGCGTGCGTTGTTCGGAAGGAGTCGTAATAGGGAGGGAAATTGGTGTACATTTGTAAACAGCTTGAATCCAGGATTCAAGCTATTTGTCACTCGTCATTAAGTTTCTTCTGTCAAAATGTCCAATGTGTAACTTTGAGAAAGAACAGCAGACGGCAATTTTAAGCAGACGATATTGCAGCAGTAAAAGCGTTAGACATAATTGTCTTGTTTTGGGAACTGCGGCAAGGGTCGTTGTAAGGAGGGAGTCGTTGTTGGGAGGGCCGTTTTACGGAGGGAACACTGTACAATGTTGGTACAATGTTATTGTATACATATATTTCCATTACATCTGCGTTTAGTGTCGTCATATGGTACTCACCGGTACAGCTGCACTGATATATTGTAAAAATATTAACAATGAAGTTAGTACATGATACTTGAAGGAAGTAGAAGGTGTTTTGTTTGGGGATCTTTGTCATTTTGTATCTGGGTTAACACGTTATATTTTTAACTAAAACAACAAATAATAAGCTGATTTGGCGATTATGTAAACATTTCATGAATTTGGAGAAATGTTTTCCGATTGAACGAAACATAACGCATTGTTACAAAATGCAGAAAAATGTTTTAATCGAAGAGGTTTGAAGCCTTAACCCATTACCCCATAACCTGTTTCTAGTTTTGAAGATATGTGACCATTTAAAACAGGGTGCAAGTAGATCAGAATGCGCCATAAGCTTTTATCTGCTAGAATATATTAAATATTTCTTATGATCTTTAGTTGTGACAGTATAAATTGGAACTATATTCTTCATAAGAGGAATGTTTTAAAGGCGTTAAAATGAATATTTATGGGATAATGGGTTAAATTTCAGCCAGGCTTCAGAAGTGGCGGTTCCGTTGATGTTTGATTGCCGCCATAAATCGCATTTGCAAACAATTTTGATCCTGATCAGTAACGCGGCGTCTGAGCAGGATCAAACTGTTTGCGACTTGTTTGAAATTACGTCAGTTACATGTATAACCTTAAATCTAACTTTCAAACGATATTGCAGATAGTATTAAAACAGATGACAATATGGCGGTGAAGGGTATCCTCACGGTACATTTGATCATCAAATGTTCATACACATGACATACCTTTTTTTTTAGAAAAAAATGGAAATGATGATTTTGTCGACGTAGTGCAGTTAATTCTGGAAAAGAGTTCGAATACCGTGGACCAATGTAGACCACTGCTGACACTTTAATGGACACTCTGTTCCAATTACACCATAAAAACTTATTTTTACGCATCTAATGTAAGCATCCACTGAAGAAAATAGTCCCACTTTATATAGACATGAATATAATTATAGCATAATACATATTTTCTATATCCTAATAAATAGTAACTTAAAGCAGGCTGAAAGTAAAGCAGATTGTGCCTTAAGGCGCATTCTACTTTCCTTCCAACCTGTTTTAAGTGGTCATCTGTCTACAAAACTAGAAACAGGCTATGGGTAATATGTAAAGTTTAGTCCATTTTTACTAATAAAGGTTGTTTGGAACAATATGTTAAACAATTAAAAAGAGAAGAAGTTTTAGATAACTTGTATCTAATCCGTGTGCAAATGTTTCTTGACATTATGTTCTGTAAGTATGACACAATGTGTGTAAAAAACTTTGGAATAAATACTGTTTAAACCAAAAATATTGCAGACCCTGAATCAGAGGGCTACCGCATGACATGATTCCTCTGAGGGTGTTCACTGATTACATAGGATAAGAGTACTATTAACAGATACATCGTTCTTTAATGACGAGTATACTCGTTGCTAGGATTGAATACGTTCATGAAACTTGACGCACTTGACCTTGAAGACGGACTTTTTTTAACTTGATTTTCATCATATTCTCCTGATCGACGACCAATTTATTGATGTGTTATTTTGCTACTGAAACTGTTATCTGTAACGAAATACTAGTATATAATACATGTATTTTTTTTATTAATAAAACATTAAACCCTTCTTATATCTAACATAAAAGGGTACCAAGCATTAGTATTTATATTAGATTTGAGTATATATTTTAGTTATTTGTCTTCTTCTTCTTCCAATATTCTGCATCACCTCCTCTGGAGTATTTTCGCAGACTTTATGTAATGGAATATCAATGTAATCGTTTAAGGTGTAATATTTTGTTTTAATCTAATATGTTAGTACATCATATAGGACAAACAGTTTCTATTCTGTGCTACGACAGCCATTTTTGTGAAAGTATAATAAATAACAATTTCATGATTAACTAAAATCTAGTTATTATAAAGTGTATTTATAGATCATGCCGCCTATAGATGCGAAGGGCCACACTGGAAATAAGATCGTGCTATTTGTGTGTTTTGCTTGGTAATCGAAAGCATGTCATGATTTTCATAAAATGCTGTATGCTGGACATATGATGTTTTCTGTTTGCCTCAATGAATGAATGAATGAATGAATGAATGAATGAATGAATCAATCAATCAAAGTGCTACCAAACTATTTTCGAGCATATTCGGTACGGAATGTCAGATGACGAAAATGGACGTTCTCTCTACGTAGAGAACCGATATTGAGCGCCATGAGTGACGTACTACACTAAGACAATACAGGACAAAATGAATACAAAAACTAATATGTTTGTGTTTATAGGAAAAATATATAGTTTATCAATACAGCGGAGAAGACGTTATTCTTTCCCAACAGTTCCTGGTAAAAAATTGTAAAAGTAGGTTCTTTCTTTGGATTGACATCGATCAGTGTAATGATTACACATATTTGAGCCCTGGTCATAGGTTTTGATAAACAGTTACCTTAATTGCGTGCATGTTTGTCATAGGAAATACATCATTTGAATACATGTCGATTATATAGAGAACAGAATATGATATCAAGTGATACAGTGGTGACTTTATTCCGATAAACACATTCATGCTAAAAGAACTTCAATGTTCCCTCCCTACAACGGCACTCCTAACAACGACTCCCTCCTAAAAACGACGCTTGCTGCTATTCTCTAAACGGGACAATTATGTCTAAAGCTTTGACTGCTGTAATATCGTCTGCTTAAAGATGCCGTTTGCTGTTTTCCTCAAAGTCACATACTGGATATTTTGACAGAAAAAAATACTTAATGACGAGTGACAACTATCTTGAATCCAGATCAGACGCCGCGTAACGCGGCGTCTGATCAGGATTCAAGCTGTTTGCAATTTAAGTCAATTTCTCTCCCTATAACGACTCCCTGCAAACAACTTTATGTCTCCCATTGGGTGTCGTTGTAGAGAGGAAGCGCTGTATTTCCAATGCAAAACGTTTGGAGCCAGAGCAAGAGCCGGCGTCTGATCAGGCTTCAAACTGTTTGCCACTCAGATTAAAATAAAACATTGTAATGATCTATATTTTATTTCAATGCGTTTGCGGTTTGTTGTAACGAGAAATAGCTAAGGGGCGTGGGGCGGAGGGGTTTCACAGTTTGGAATGCTCGAAAAGCTTTTGTTTTTCTCTCGTCACGTATACTCAAAGATCGCTCTTAAGACTTCTTCAGCTTCTTCTGCGCGTTCAAATGTCCAAATGGCCATGTCAAATACTAAGTTGGGGTTCCTTAATGAAACATACTGTAGCCTTCAAAAGAGCGGTGGAACCCCAGAGCTTGTCCTGGGATTGCAGTGGCCTGAGACTCAAGTTTCAAAAAATAAAGTCGAGTTAGTTTTTACATACAGTAAAGTCTCTCTATTATGACCCCTAAATTGAGTTTATTTTTAGGTGTTAGCAAGGTGACAGTTAAACAGAAAGCTCATTGCTGTTTTACAGTCATCTTGCCTTAAGATTTCACATGTTTATTATAAATCAACTCGCCTTCTCTTTAATGTCGTAATAATTAGGGTTTAGATCTGTATTTGTGGTTCTTTTCAATAACATATTACCAACTGACAAACTGTACAGACTCCTTTGGTCAGGGTCTATACTGTTTTCACAGGACAGATGGAACTCTTGACAGATACAGTGTCTGTAAATGAGTATACACGTATCTAGGACTTAATGTGCTAATACCATTTTCAGGTCATTGCGACTTTAACCTTTACCTTTGACCTCAATAACAGAGAAAGCTTGTTCAGTGAATATTCCTATACCACATTAACTAGGAATATCATGTGCAAATACGTACATTGTAGGTTGGCTGAGTGTCGCCTATTAGTTTTAGGTCACTGTGACTTTTACCTTGACCTTTGACTACAATACCAGTAAAAGCTAGCTAGCCAGACGCATATTCCTATACAACATGAACAATAGTACTTAAGTTGGTTTGTAAGTATATTATCTTAACACATTCAACCCTAGAGACGAGTTTATTCGTCATTTACAAACAATGTACCTGTGAGGATTACACTTGTCCTACGCAAACAGTGTAAACCCTGACCAGATGGCTCCTTAAAGAGCCCTCTGATCAGGGTCTGCACTGTTTGTCATTTTGAAATATATTGTTAAAATCAACCCTAAATAGTGAAAAATGGACTTGACTTATTTTGAAATTGAAAATGTCCATTAAAAGTTTCAGGGGTGAATGAGTTAATATATCTACATTTTTTCAGTGTAGGTAAACCACCTTAGTTGTTTTTGTCATTGAGTTTGACATAGTTCTTATTGTTCCATTGTTGAACAGTTGAGATCAGCTGACAGTGATAAACCTGAAATATTTAAATTTTGATTAAAAGATATATACAGTAGAAACTGGATAGTTCGAATTGGCGTTAGTTCGAACATACTAATATTTCGAGGTTAAAACATAGCTTAGCCACGTTTTTACTTTGAAAATATGTTCAACTTATGTTATAATATTATTGTCCCGTTTAAACTAAACTGAACGCAAACGATATATAATAAAATGACAGTTTTTTTTAAATATCTACGAATCATTTTTATTTTGGTAGCAAAAAGTTTGGGACCAGATTAGACGCCGGATAACCTGACGTCTGATCTGGCTCCAAATTGTTTGCAATGGAAACATGTGCTTGATCATTTATAAACGCGTTTATTAGGAAAGAATAACGTCTTCTCCACGGATTTACAAATAATTGATACTTCCTTAATCCCTACAATGCGTGCACTGTGTATATTAGTACATCATTTACAAAATGTGAGGACCCTGCTCAGAGCGTTCCACAAAGGAGCTTACTGATTAGGGTATACACTGTCATAGTTTTGAACTTTACCCAGACCACCCTCGAGTGGTAATGATAAATGGCCATGTACAAGAAAAGTAAGACAAATGTAGTCATAAGTTTAAAAATTCAGAAATGATAAAGGTACATCCTAGATTCCTAATTATGGTCTACTGTGCTATCTGCATTATTTATCTTTGAAACATTCGGTTACGTCCGTCATTAAAGAATGTTGACGGAAATGGCCGATGTGTTCCGACTAGGTTCGTCGACCTAGAAAGGAGGTCAAGGAAGTTTTCATATAGAAATTAATGCTTGCGAATGCCTTATAACACATATATCGTCTGTTTTGTTTTTCATTTCTGATACAGAGTGTATAGTTTCTTGCATAAAACCCACTTCCAATTCTCCTTTACAAATTTCAAAACTATTCCTGCATGCAAACTTTTGATCAATGATAATGTACTTCAGGGGGTCGTTTCTTAAAACGACAAAATTGGTCGTATAAGTCAAAACTTTAAAATACATTTAATTTCTACTTTCTCTATATAATCCTGTGTTGTGACATCTCTTTGGAATTGTATTTTCAAGACGATTCCAAAGCAAAGAGATGTAGCAACACAGGATTTGATGGCGAAATAACTAATAATTGAGACTTTTATAATCTGACTTACGACAACTTTTGTCGTACGAAGTTTTATGAAACGGGCCCCAGATCTATACCATTCATATCATTTTAGAGGTTACCTAGCAATCGTTTATCTGGTTCTAAAATGCTCAACTGTCAAAATGTTAACCCCTTTACTGCCTTACACCAGGAACAATGTTTCATTTCAAACATTTAGGACCCAAACCAGATACCACGTTAAGGGTGTATCCAACCCATAAGCGATTTTTTCAAAGTATCAAACTTTTTTCTATCATTGTTTTTTTGGAAGAGCTATTTATGATAAATGAAAAAATGGAGAAAAAAATATATGGTGGTGTCCTTTTTTTGAGCTACAGCGATTTGAAAAAGGTATGTCAAATTTGGACTTTTTCTCTCAAATTTTACCCATTCAGAGTACAAGCTTCAGTAAAATCAATTTCAAAACAAAACAAACATGGTAATTTGTGTTTTCATTATTTATTTCATGTCTATGGTGGTATTTTCACATATAGAAACCAAATTTAGACAAAGCAGGCACTAGGTTTGAATAATATGGATCCTCGATAATAAAAAATATGCTTTTTATAGGGCATGATTTTATTAGATATTTTATTTTATGAAAAAAAAGCAAAACAGTTTGAAAATGAAATAGTTCTAGTATTAAACTTTTTCTTATATTCTACCAAATGAAAGCCAATGCTGAGGCAGTTCAAAATATGAAAAGAAATTGAAAGGTCAGTGTTGAAAATTTTGAGTTATTAAAGTAAAAAGAGTTATCTCCCCTTACAAAATTTACAAATAAGTACCATATCGATGATATTTAGAGCTTTATAAATTTCACATTTGGTGCCTGTTTTTTCTCAAATTAGTTTTTTGTATGAAGAAATACTACCATAGATAGGAAATAAATAACACAAAACCAAATTATCATATTTGTTTTCATTTAAAATGGATTTTATTGAAGCAGGCTGTTTGAAAAGGACAAAATAAGAATAAGTTGGTGGGGTAAATTTTACATGGCCATGGAGCCAACTGTTTTTCACCAAAATGTACACTTTTTCTATTTTTTCATTCATCTTAAATAGCTCTTCAATACAAAACCATCATAAAGTGTTTTCATATACTTTGAAAATTTCTTAAATTCTTTCTACTTCTAAGACAGTTGAACAGTTAAAGCAGGTTAAAAGTAAAGCAGAATGCGCCTGAAGCTCATTCTGTTTTACTTTCAGCCTGCTTTAAGTTTGCTTTCTACTAGATTATAGAAAAGAATTCTCATAATTCATATTCATAACTGTATAAATATACTCAATGTTAAAAGAAACTGTGCACATCGTTTTCTGTAATTATTCATTGGCTATTTTCCTGGAAGCCTATGTATTTGGTACCAAAATTTAGATCAGTGTACGAACAATATGGTATTTATTTCAGATTTTGAGATGCGGTCGTTTAGAATGGATGTTTTTAAACGAGAAAAGACGAATTTGCAAAGTATCTCCGAGAGTCAGACTATGTTCAGTTGAAAGTTTTATGTCGGTTAAGTTGTAATCTTATGATACATTTTGTCAGTATCGTATGTGTCCATCTTTGCTTATGATGCAAGTGCCAATGAAAAATCGCGTAGACCTTCCATGACGTCTAATAAGGACGTCGGGAATAAAACGTTGTCCTATCCCTGAGTTAGGGCATTTGCAAGGTCCATAAGGTCTTTTATCACATAAACGTGCAAAATATAGAGGGCCGTAAAAATCGTATGGCCCACTGGGCATATATTTTATACTAATTTTCGAATCACCAAAATAATGTACTACTACGCCGACTGTAAATCAGTTAAGAGAATCTAGACAAACATAGATCACCACTAGGTATTGAAACATTTCGAAGTGTCCTAGAAACAGTATCCCTAGCAGTCTCGCAAACTCAGGCTGCAAATCAGGCTAAACTTAATACCACCTAGACTTTAGTATTAACAGTGACTCAAACTGTTTTTCAAATTTAGACGTTACAATGATAATGACGTCATGTTACGTCTTGACGTTATTTTGAAAACGAAACTAGATTCTTAATGTCAAATGATCATTTTTAGTCAATTAGAATAACTTTAATTTAAATATTAATTTAAAATTTGAATATGGTATCAGAGAAGTCTTTTCACAACGTAATGGTGTTGATTTTCGTTACGTTAATATGATTGGTGTTTTTATCTACGGATGAATAAAACCGAATATCACCTATGACGAATCGTTTACCTAAGAGCCGAGGGCAAAAGTGAAAGTAAGACCTTTCGGATTTTCGTGTCATTTGGTGTTTATATGATAAATCGGATATTAAATTCGTGTTTTTTCAGTAATGAATTTATTGAACTCGTTGGATAAAAATGATATGTTGCTCGCCAAGGCTCGCGAAATATAATTTTTATCCAACTCGTTCAATAAATTCATTACTGAAAAAACACTCATTCAATATCCTCTATTTTCTACTAACGCCCCTTGTGCGAGCATCATATTGACTGAGAATATTATTAGACCTATCAGAGAAAACACACAAGTCCACTACTGTCGCCTTAAACGGAAAAGACGTCATCGTCGCTGCAAACGAGCAGCCTAATAACGTGCTGTCAAGGTCTGTCTAATAAAGGGTCCCCTAGCCCAGATGGGTGTCGGAGCTTGCCGGACACAATACAATACGGTCTGTCAGCTGATACCATGCTGGTTTGCCGAAATAGAAGCTGTTTGAAAACGACGTCTACGTAACGTCATCGAAACACATTCATTTATTGAACGGCTGTTTTAGGTTTCTGTGCACTGTCTGCGGCGATTTGTCACTCCACTTATTTGTTGAAAATGTTTGAGCTACCGAATGGTTGTGTTTATTTTGTATCTTAACATTCTACTCACGTTAGTGACGTTGTAGTTATGAACAAGCATTGCAAATACTCTAATTTGCCTATTTTCATTTAATCTCAGCAAGTTCGTTGTGTACCGATGTGAAGTAAAATGTGTTTTTACGTTGTATAAGGAATACAAATATTTCGGTGGCATGTGCATTTTCCTTGAGCTGCACGCGCAAAACATGCAAAATAACGTATTTCCCGATAAACTAAAATTTCTTCATAGTAAGATATAGACTGTGTTACCAATGGATGGCAGACATACATGAGGTATTGTGTGCGAAATTTTAAATCGATATGTCTTCTAGATATTAAATTATTTGAAAATAAAAAAGTGCACAGTTTCTTTTGGAATTGAGTATAGGAACTATTTTCCTCAGTGGATAAATATATTAAAGGCGTAAAAAACGTATTAAAGGGGCAATGGATTAATGAGGTAGCATAGAAAACTGAATCCTTTGAACCCTAGGTACGCATATACGCGTCGTTTGCAAATAGTTTACATGTAAAAGGCTTACTTATAGTACAAACAGTGTGCAGTGCTCCTTCTCTACAACAACACCCAGTGGGAGATAAAGATTGCGTGTGTTGTTCGGAGAGATTTGTTATGGGGAGGGAAGCATAATACCCTGGTATCGAGTGCTTAGCATGACTTGGCTAATATTTGCAAACAACTTGAATTCTGATCAGACGCCGCGTCAAGCGGTGTCTAACATGGAATCAAATTGTCACTCGTCAGTATATATATTGTTCCTGTCAAATGTCCAATGTATAACTTTAAGAAGATGATATTGGGGAACGTTGCTGTAGGGAGGGAATCTTTATTCAGAGGGCCGTTGTAGGGAGGGAGCCCTGTGTACTCCAATCAACAAATCCGTCCTTACAACAATGCTTGCCGCTGTTTCCCAAACAAGACAAGACAATTATGTTTAACTCTTTTCTTGCTGTAAAATCATCTGCTTAAATACAGTGGAGAATCTGTTATTCTTTCCCGTTTAAACGCAAACGTACGCAAACGCAAAGCACTAAAATGTAGAAAAGAACAACTTTTGGACAATTCTGATATTTCATGGGTATCTTGGTGGCAAACAGTTTGGAGCCTGATCAGACGCCGGGTTTCCCGGCGTCTGATCTGGCTCCAAACTGGTTGCACAGGAAAAAATAGTTTTAGCGTAAACGCGTTTATCGGGAAAGAACAGATTCTCCACTGTATGTCATCTGCTGGGTGTTTTCCCCTCAAGATAAGGTATTTGACATTGTGACAGATGAAACATAAAGATGAGTGACAAACAATTTGAACCAAGATCAGACGCCGCGTAACGCCGCGTCTAATCTGGTATCAGGCTGTTTTCACATGTAGGCCAAGTCATCTCGAAGAGACGATTCTAATGAGTAGTGCCACCATAGGGTGTAATGCTGACATAAAGTTTTTAGTGTTTGAAATACTTCGCATATCTACACCTTTTTTTCCTATAATTCCTTTTTACCAATGACGAAAGATTGTTGTTTACAGCAGACTGAAAGTAGCAGAATGCTCCTTAAGGATCATTCTGCTTTACTTTCGACCTGCTTTAAGCTACCATCTGCTATGATATTGGACATTTTTTCTCTAGTGAAGAAATAAACCAAAGGGCGTAAAAGGGCATACCTATTTGATAATGGATTGACGAATGTCATATTACATGTTAATTGTATTAGACCAAGTTTAGATTAAATCAAAGCTTGTGACATTACAGGGCTGCCATTTCTCCGGATTTTTCCTAAATCTCCGGATTTTTTTCCAATACATGGTAGCTTAAAGCAGGCTGAAAGTAAAGCAGAATGCGCCTTAAGGCGCATTCTGCTTTACTTAAGCCTGCTTTAAGAAGTCGCTTGTCAATTAAAACAAGAAAACGGCTATGGGGTAAAGGTACGATTCGTAAAATCGCACTTGAAAAATGCAACTTTGGAAATCTTAGGAATTTTCATGTCAACTTATGGCAGCCCTGTCATTACTTGAACACATTGAATCCCATCAATGAGTATGACTATGAGTATGTTCGTCCGTTACAAACAGTGTACCTGTAACGAATACAACTGTTCTGTCCTAAATGAGCCCTCTGACCAGGTGTGCACTGTTTTTCATATAACAGATCTCCCTCTCTACAGCGACACCCAAGGGGACACACAAAAAGTGTGCGTTGTTCGGAGGGAGTCGTTATAGGGAATAAAATTGATTTACATTTGCAAACAACTTGAATCCAGATCAGACGCCGCGTGACGCGGCGTCTGATTTGGGTTCAAGCTGTTTGTCACTCGTTATTATGTTTTTTCTAACAAAATTTCCAATATGTTGATTTGAGAAAAACAGCAGACGACAAGTTTAAGAAGAAGATATTGCAGCCGTGTAAACTTAGATATAATTGTCTTGTTTGGGGGAACAGCGACAAGGGTCGTTGTTAGGAGTGATTCAATGTTGTGAGGGCCGTTGTAATGAGAGAACACTGTACATTACATTGGATAAATCAACCCCAAATAGTCTAAAATAGACTAGATTTAAATGGAAACTGTATTTTTCCCTTAATCGTTATAGGGGCGAATGGGTAAAACAATCACCTGTCTTCGATATCGAATACATGTTTAAGTCGGAATGTTTGTAGATCTAACACTTGCAGTTAAGTTATGCTCCAAGGACAATTGGACAATTTAGACACTCTTTGTTTTACTTCCTCAATTGTTGCAACTTTCAAGCACTTATAAATAATCGTATTTATGCAAACACATGTACAGTGAAATGAAATATTTCGGTGGTTGTAAACTTAACTCGTTCACCACCAACCATATCGTGTTTGTATTTTGCAAACAGTTTACTCGGCGTCTGATCAGGATCCATACTGTTTGGCACCGCTACCTACATGTGTTCGGTCAGAATAAGTAATAGATCAATTTGAATAATATATAATTTATGATGACAAATTTTAGCTGACGAAACTAGCAGCGAAAGGGTTAAGATTTCAACTTGAGATCCTGTTTTTTATTTTTTTATGACAAACCTTATAACTTTCTGTTTGATTTGTCTACGGCAAATACATCGTAAATGACACACACAAATCAGTCCTTGTTATAAATTAACAAAACATATTTATAAAGATATCACATGTCTCTTATATATAATAGTTCGGCTTTTATCAGTGATACATGTAACCATGTCCAAATACGCGCAACATTTTACAGTCGAACTTCGTTATCTCGAACTCGCTTAACTCGAAATATCCGATATTTCGAAACATGAATTTGCCTTATGTCAACTCGGTTTAGGTGAACATACTCGTGTTTCAAAGTTAAAACGCGGCTTAGCGGGTATGTTCGACTTAACCGAGTTCGAGATATCGAAGTTCGACTGGTTTCTATACATACACTATTCTCCGCGAAACAATGTTTTACGTTGCTTCAGTCATGCCGTTTTGGCTGTTCCTTTTAGGATACACACTTTTCGTGTTAACAACCTTTAATACGAATTAAACGTACATGCATACTAATAAATGTTCATTTAATATTAGAAATTAGCAAATATAATATAAATATAAGAAATGAACTGAATGTTATCGACGTTTAAACGAAATAAACGACAGAAAATGATCTGCAAATTTGCCGATCATTTTCTTAGGATTATTTCGCTAAAACGCCAAAAAAAGGTGTGTTTTTTCTGTCAAAATGTTCATTTTCTAACTTTGAGAAAAAACAACAGACGACAATTTTAAGCAGACGACATTACAGTCGTAAATAAATTGGACAACATTTTCTTGTTTTGGGGAACAGCGGCAAGCGTTGTTGTGAGGAGGGAATCGTTGTTTGGAGGGCCATTGTAGAGAGGGAGCGATGTACGAGTAAAATACTAATTTGCGAATCACTTGCATACTGTATTACTAAAGTCCGACGCCGACTGTATAAACAGTTTAATTTTACCAATTACCCCGTAAATACTCATTTTTACGCCTTTAATTTATTTCTTCACTAAAGAAAATAGTTCTATATTTATACTTTTATAAAAATACAATGTAAGAAATATTTCCTATATCTTAGCAGATTGTTACTTAAAGCAGACTGAAAGTAAAGCAGAATGCGCCTTAAGGCGTATTCTGCTTTGCTTTCAACCTGCTTTAAGTGGTCACCTGTTTTCAAAACTAGAAACAGAGTATAGGGTTAAGGGTTAAAAAGGGCTCGTATCATATATTTATCTAACTATAGTTCAATAAATTCAATATTGTAAACACACTTATTTAATATCATCTGTATAGTATACACCGTTCGAAAGTGCAATTAACTAGGGAAAGTTATGATTTCTTAGATTTGGATCTCAAAACAGATGTCTTCCGTGTTTCGAAATTGAACATGAAACAGTCGAACTTCGATATTCCGAAGTCGGTTTTGTCGAACATACCCGTAATTCAAAGTTAAAACGTGGCTAAACCTGCTTGCAAGAATAAAAGTATTTTGGTATAGATAATTTGCAATTTCTTTTCAACCGATGAGCTTTGAGCACGCTATTTTAATTTATTGGTTAGGGCACTAATATGACCTTTGATATAATGTTTCGATATTCCTGTATTTAGTACAGAGGATAAGACGTTATTTTTTCCGTTTAAAACGAAACGAAACGCAAAACTCAGTACAACAAAACATAGAAAATGACAGCTTTCTGAAAATTCTGACAAGTTATTTTAATCTACGTGACAACCGCAGAGACCGTCTTACTATGCTTTGGTTCTTGGGTTTATGGTTGAGGACCCCTAATAAGATCGGGCCAATGTCGGTCAATATCGGAACTCTATGGAGAGCGATCGCTGTACGTAATGTACCGATTATGGTCGATCTCAACCGTAATTGTACCACCTTCTTATGGCCATGTAAAACAGAATACGCTTTAGGCTACCATCAGATAGAATGAAGAAATTTTTTCATGTAGTACATATTTATGACCGTATAAAGTGGAGCAATTTTCTTCAGTAAAGGAATACATTAATCGGCGTGAAAATGCGTATTTATAAGAAAACGAGTTAAAAGAGACGGTATACAAACAAGAGAAGGATTAATAGTTTTGGTCTACGTGCAGAATCCTACAACAATTGAAAGAGGAAGTAAGGAAAGTAATCGTTTTGGTATCCATGGCCGTGACAAAAGGGTCTCAGTTACAGTCAGTGACCACGCTTTAACCCTTTCATGATCAAATATTTCGTGAGCTTTTTACCCTTTTACTGCTTTATTGACGTCTGCTTCAATTTTGTTGTCTGCAATGTCGTTTCTAAGTTAAAAAATAAGTCAGTATGACTGAAAAAATTTCGAAACGAGCGTCAAACTGTTAGGATCCTGATCAGACGGCGCGTAACGCGGCGTCCGATCAGGATCAAAATTGTTTGCAAACGCCCTTTTAAGCGTCATTGAGAGTAGACGGGTTGAAGCAATCGAGACTCAATCGAAATGTCACAAAATGTAGAAAATGACAGAATTTTTAAATGTTTTATCTGATTAGCAAACAGCTTGGGGCTTATTCGGGTACCGGGTTGCCCGGTGTATGATCTTGCTCCAAACTGTTTGCAATGTAGATAACTACTGAACCCTATTGGCGCTTATACGTACTAGTTATAATGAACAATGTAAATGCATATGGAAACTCCCAAACGAACAGTTCTAGTTTCAAACTAAATCAAGTCCTAGATATTTTTTTGCTTTTTGTGTTTTTACAAGCCATTGTAAAATGACCAAGAGTGTAGACCCTGATCAGAGGGCTCGTAAAGCAGTCCTCTGGTCTGGGTCTTCAGTGTTTGTACAAAACTAGTGTACTATACACAGGTACACACTTCAGTAACGCATGTTTGCATCACTAGTATTCAATGGGTTGATGAGACAACTGTAATCGATACGTGACAGTAGTAAATGGGGTACAAAATGACAGAGCTCAACCCGTACAATGTGCCAATTAAAGTATACCCTTTCATCGATGGAGTGGGGAAAACCCATCTTCAAATGCCGACACTATAAAAATACAATCCCCGTTTTGTTAACATCCTTTAACGAAACACGACTTGCTAAGGACATAATTATAACTGCTCAGTGAAGACCAAATATAAAGCAGAAAGTTCCCACAGGGAGCTTTTTGCTTTACCCTTTGTCCATCCTCTGCCAACAACAATACATTTGATATCTCAGAGCATTAGCTAACCTTTGCCAAAGACTGATAATTCTAATTAATGGATAGGTGGCTGAACGCAATTTTGACTGTATGTTCTTATTTATGTATACTTATGTCAGCGTGGGAAAATCATACCAACATTTCTCGTTTTCGCATATATTAAATTATTGCATTGGGGAAACCGTTATTTTCGGTTATACTCACTTGTGTCTTGCGTCACATAAAAGAGACATATGCAAACAGTGTAGACTCTGATCAGACGCCGCATAAAACGGCGTCTGATCAGAATCTACACTGTTTTATTGAAACTTCTGTCAACAAACAGTGAAGACTCTGATAAAAATAAAAATGAAAATTTAGACCAGGCATCCCTTACATAAAAATCGACTTATCCAATGTTTGAGCATTGAAGAATCCATTGAGCGCAAATGGGTTTAAAGAATCGACACAAACGCAATTCAATTAACACTTATAAGAATTGAATCCGGGCGTTACGGTGAAGGCAGAACTGAAAGGGAGGAAAGGTAGTGTGTGTTTTGTTTCAAGCATGACATAGAAGATGAGTGTCATTTTGTTTTAGTATGTACTCTGTATACTGACTTAAGAAACAAATATCTAAAACGTTATTTTTACCAAAACCCAAGTGCTTATAAGTATGTAGAGTTGATGAAATCAAATAGTTCCAAAACCTTACTAAATCTATCAAGGTATGTCTATGAAGCTTTTGATATGAGGAAAGCTGCACTGAACTACCTTGATTGATTTGTATACGAGTTGGTGTTTTATTATCTAATCATTTACAAAAAAATGATCATTTAATATCTTCTTTTTTCATGAAAATAGTTCAACCTCACATTCTAAATTTTCGAAAATAGATCTACTATCATTTGAAATACTTTTTTGTTTTTATTATTATATGCATGTTTGTTTGGCCACTTTGGCCATCTGTAAATATGTTGTGAGTAACGAGAAATTTGTTAATTCAAGTTACTGATTGAATAAAGAATTATTATTATTATTATTATAAAATAAAATATCGTACATGTTGGCAATTTACTGAATTGGCAAACAGTATTGAGCCAGCGTTTGATCTTGCACCAAACTGTTTGGAATGAAAATGAATGGATGGAACAGCTACGCATTTTGTTTGGAAACGTATGGTGTTTAAAAATTAGAAAAAGTGTTCGAAAATAATAAACGACCAATCTTACTACTCTTCTTTTAGTGGGTGCTTTAGTCATATTGTGACGTTTTCGTACTATGACACCTCTTGTGCAAAAATATTGTTTTGTGAATATAAGAAATAAATAAGAATAAAGGTCTTGCAAATCACCAAACTCGAAAAATCTTTGAAATTTAGCCCTTTCCCTGCAATTATGGCATTATAACCCGTACACCATTGTCAATACCATAATGTCATACATGTTCAGCGCTCCTTCCCTACAACGGCCCTTCAAACAACGACGTCCCCCTTACAACGACCCTTGTGCTGTTTTTGTCAAATTTACTTATAAGTGGACATTTTGATAGAATACATATAATGACGAGTGAAAAACAGCTTGAATCCAGATCATACGCCACGTTACGTGGCGTCTGATCTGGATTCAAGCTGTTTGCAAATGTATGCCAAGTCTAAATGTTCCCTCCCTATAACGACTCCCTCCGAACAACGTACACAATATGTGTCTCCCATTGGGTGTCGTTGTAGAGAGGGAGCACTGATATATCGTCTGCTTGAAGTTTTCGCCTGATTTTAACGATGGAATTCTGAACTCTATGGGTGTTATATTCAAAGCAGAAAACACATTAATGTGAATATCACATACTTAGGATTTGAACAAACCCGTTTGTTGGGGGAAATAACAACGCTTCTTCAGTGTGTCACTTAACTGCATGTTCACCTTGGGAAATGTAAAATGTAGATACAGAACACATTTTGAATGCTTTAGTTCGATTTTTTTTATCATATACAGCGTTCCTTCTCTACAGCGACACCCAACGGGATTAAAAAAGTGTATTCGGAGGGAGTCGTTATAGGGAAGGAAATTTGCAAACAGCTTGAATCCAGATCAGACGCCGCGCTACGCGGCGTATGATCTGGATTCAAGCTGTTTGTCACTCGTCGTTAAGTTTTTTCTGTCAAAATGTCCATTATGTAACTTTGAGAAAAACAGCAGACGACACTTTTTAAGCAGACGACATTGCAGTCGTGAATAGGTTGGATAAAATTGTCCTGTTAAGGGGACTGCTACAAAGGGTCGTTGTAAGGAGGGAGTCGTTGTTGGGAGTGCCGTTGTAGGGAGGGAAAACTGTATTGCAGACAAATCAAATCAAATCAATGTTTATGAAAAGCATACATCATTACATGTACAGGTACACCTACTCAACTTAAATGTATTCTTTGTAACTATGAAACGAGAAAGTCAAACAACCATAGCTTGTAACATGTATTTAAATTTAACCCCTTTACTGCCATGACGAGGTTCGATTAAAAATTGAAGTTTGCTAACAATATGAACATTATCTTACGTTTATGCATTTTTGACTTATAAATCGATATAAAACTTCACACAGTTTGGATCCTGATCAGATGCCGCGTTATGCTGCGTTTGATCTTAATACAAACTGTTTGTAAATGTCTATGCAATTTCATTAAAGTGAAAGGGTTGAATGTAAGACGTAAATGTATTTCATATAAATCCTAGTCGCTTTGTGCAAAACACACTTTATACAATTTTGAATACTGGATTTATGTCGTCTGCTCAAATATATATTATTTAGCCACCTGCTTCAATAATCTAATTGCGCTGCAGTGAAGAAGACATTATTATTAGCATTTATTCTAAAAACCTTGTGTGAATTGCAAACAGTTTGGAGCCAGATCAGACGCCGGGTAACCCGGCGTCTGATAAGGCTCCAAATTGTTTGCTATTCAGATAAATAGTTATCTTTAACATTTTTGCTTAAAAATATTGTCATTTTCTACATTTGAATGAATTACGTTTTCCGCGTTTAATTTCCTTTAAACTGGTAACATTAACGTTCTTTTCAAAATATTTATACTTCAATATACTAGCAAACATATGAACCATCTATATCAATGTAACAGACAACTCATGTCAAACAACCATAGCTTGCTATTTTACCCCTTCTACCCTGACGAGGTGAGACTAACCCTTCCACTCTTAATGACGTCATAAAGCCCGTTTGCAAACGGTTTGGACCCTATACGCGGCGTCTGATCAGGATCCAAACTGTTTGTCACTCGTATCGATATGTTTTAAGTCATACTACATTCAATCTTTTTTTTGAAACGATCTTGCAAAAAACAAAATTGAAGCAGACAACAATGAAACGGTGAAGGTGTAAAAATCACACTATTCATTCAGCATTGTCAAAAATGTGCATGTCTAATCCCTTCACTGGAGTACCCAGAGTACGATGGTTTTTGCAGACAGTTTGGGTCCTGTTCTGATGCCACGTGAAGCGGCGTCTGGTCAGGAATAAATCTTTTTTAAACTCATTTGAATATTTCTTGAATCAAACTACCTTAATTTTGAATTTGACAAATAAAAGCAGACGGCGATTATATTAACCCTTTACCTGATAGCCTATTTCTAGTATTGAAGATATTGACCACTTAAAGCAGGTTGAAAGTAAAGCAGAATGCGCCTTTAAGGCGCATTCTGCTTTACTTTCAGCCTGCTTTAAGCTTCCATGTGATAAAATATAGAAAATATTCCCTATACTATATATTTATGGCTGATTAAATTGGAACTATTTTCTTCAGCGGAGGAATAAATCATATCCGCTAAAAGGCGCTTCTATGGGGGAATGGGTTAAATTAGATGATGTCATGGCAGTGAAGGGATAAAAGGTAGGTTGCAAAGGTCAAAAGAGTGCACAGTAATCCTTTGCACGGTAGGGAAGTTTTCGTCTGCAAAATATGCTCCCTCAGTCAGTGCCCAGATTGAATTTCCATTGCACAGTAGAGCTGTTACTCGTCTCTGCTTAGACAAAAATAAAGACAAACACAATTAAATACAAGGCAGAAAATTACAACGTTTTACAAAAATGACGATCTATTTTTAACTGAGTGGCAAACAGTTTGGAGCCAGATTAGACACCGGGTTACCCGGCGTCTGATCTAGCTCCAAACTGTTTGCAACTGATCTGACTCCAAACATGTTTAGCATAGACGCGTTTATGGAGAAAGTGTAACTTCTATATTTTATTTTTAAAAGAACCTCTTTTAACGTCAAATTGTGCCGTTTGCTTCAATTCTTTCATCGCCATATCTAATTATCTTCTGTTTTAATATGTTTTATCTGTTCTATTGTTTCAAAGCTAGCTTTAAGTCCAAATTACTGAAGGTTTATCGAAATGATTGTCGCCCCTGCTCCCCCCCCCCCCCCCAAAAAAAAAGAAAAAAAAGAAAAGAAAAAAAGAGTGCATGGGAACTCGGTTTAAGGTTTCATCCTACACGTATTGATCATTAATAAGTCAAGGGAGCAAAGGGTACCCAACAAACGACTCCTTAAGTTACCGGTAGCACAGGTACTCATTACCCATTTCATAGAATTGTCTATATAGTAATACGGATATATTGTGCAAATTAATATACAATGTAGATCTACTTACGCGTTTTCCTTTTCGTTGATGCTATACATAATATAACTGTGGTATATGTACACAATATGATGTTATTCTTCTCCAAAAACGCTTTAACCCTGTTGGCGCCAAATTAATAATGAGGTTTTAACCCCAATCACCGATTTATTTCCATCTGCTTCAATATTCTTGTTTGTTATATGGTTTCAAAGTAAGATTCAATGTAGTGTGTCTTAAGTATTGGCGATAGATGTATGTGGTTTGTATCCTGATCAGACGCCGCGTTCCAAATTGTTTATTAAGTCGACTTTACGCGACATCGGTTATAAAAGGGTTAACGCTAGTGCAGTTATTTCCATTGCAAACCATTTGGAGCCAGATCAGATGCAGGGTTGTCCGGCGTCTCACCAGGTTCTTAATTGTTAGTCACTTAGGTTATAATCAGTTGTTAGACAGTTCAGAAATGTGAGTTTCTCCATTTTATTGTAGTGGTTGTATATTTTGATTGCGCATAGCCCTTTCATGATCAAGTTATTCAGAAGAGTTTTACCCTTTCACCGCCTTATTGTCGTCTACTTCAGACATGTTTCAAGTTAGATTTAAGGCTGTGTGACTAAATAAATATCGATAAGAGGGTCAAACAGTTTTGGTCCTGATCAGACGCCGCGTCAGGCGGCTTCTGATCAGGACCCAAACAGTTTGCAAACGCGCTTTAAATCGTCATTGAGAGTGAAAGCGCTAAACGGAAAAATATAGCCTATATAATTGTACAGTTAAGCAATTACTGTTTCTTCAAAAATAGTTTTCACCTGTACCAGTTATTTACAGAAACAGCTTTTCTTTAGTGACACTTAAAATATGCATTATTTTTTATTTACATTTATAAGAAACTTAAATCTCGTTTAGGAGCTTTCTGCATTACTTTGTCCTGCATTAAGCAGTTGTATTTCTCTTGCATTTCCCATTCTGTGTCACAGGTAATGTCGTTAAGAAGTGTTAATGTCGTTAAGAAGTGATCTATATTTATGCTTTCATTGAAAATTTACAGAAATGTTGAACTTTGTCGTTTGCATTTTTTCTTGAAAGTTGAATGATTGACTCTTAGTCTTGTCTAAAGTAAAACTGAACTAGTTATGAGTCTCAAACTGTAAGGAGTTTGATCGGCGTCTGATCTCGATAAAGGCGGTTTACAAATGCCAATGTCATTTGATCTTGCTGTGAAAGGGGTTAAACTCAAACCAAGTATACACTTGTAAAGAAAATCTATTTACAATATCGGGAAACATAAAACGGTAATTCAAATGCCTTTGAGCTGTTTGACACCGGTTTTTGCCACACTACCGGTAAGTATATATAAGTGTTCCCTCCCTACAACGGCCTCCGAACAACTATTCCCTTACAGTAACGTTTGGCGCTTTCCCCCATATTGTTCAAGTATGTCTTACTCTTTCAATGCAGCTGTACAGTCTGCTTTAAATTGTCG
Source organism: Gari tellinella (assembly GCA_922989275.2). Classification (NCBI taxonomy): domain Eukaryota; kingdom Metazoa; phylum Mollusca; class Bivalvia; order Cardiida; family Psammobiidae; genus Gari; species Gari tellinella. The sequence continues at coordinate 23,716,870 of OV277869.1, read as the reverse complement.
TCTGTTGTTTTGCTCAAAGTTACCTATTAAACATTTTGAAAGAAGAAACATAATGACGAGTAACACACAGTTTGACGTCACGTTACGCCGTTTGAAAATATAAGTTAAGTCGTGCTTAACATTCTAAAGGGACAAGCATTTATGTTCCCTCCCTAAAACAACTCCCTTCGAACGACAGACACAATATGTGTCTCCAATTTGATGTTGTAGTAGAGAGTGAGCACTGTATAGTCCTATGTCGAAAATATCTCAATTAAACTATCGTTTTCTGTGCTTGTCCTTTTCATGAACAAGTTTTGTATTCGGCTAAAACTTTTCACCACCATACTGTCGTGTGCTTCAAAAATTAGGATAACTACAGCCGAAATTCGATATCCCGAACTCGCTTTACACGAACATATCGATATTTCAACACATGAATTACATTATTTCATGTTCGGTTAAGTCGAACATACCCGTAGTTCAAAGTTAAAACGTGGCTAAGCCACGTTTTATCTTTGAACTACGGGTATGTTCGACTTAACCGAGTTCAAGATATCAAAGTTCGACTGTAGTTAGGATGATAAACTGATTAAGTTTATAATTATAGCCCATGTTTTCATAGATTTCGCATGTATGTGTTTTGGACAATCGAATGGGCTATAAAAGTTGGTCATCGCATTTTGAAAAGACCACGCGCGAATAAGCGAAGAAACGTTTTTCAAAAATTCGCCTCATGCAAGTCTTTTATATTATCACGACGCGAATATTAAAACAGAAAAAACCCATTTGCGAACATTAGGACGATACTTATCGTCTTAACTTTCGAATTGTTTTTTTTTTTTTAATTTCACAAGTGTATGTGGTTTTGGATAAGCGAATTATTGCTCCTTCGCTCATCCGCTTCTTCGCATGTTAAAATGGCACTATTAAAAAATTCAACCCTAGCGACGAGTATACTCGTCATTCACCAACAGTGTACCTGTGATGATTACACTTGTCCTATGCAAACAGTGTATACCCTGATCAGAGGGCTCCGTAAGGAGCCCTCTGACCAGGGTCTGCACTGTTTGTCATTTTGAAATATATTGTTAAAATCAACCCTTAATAGTTAAAAATGGACTAGACTTAATTTGATATTGGCATTGTCCATTAAAAGTGTCAGGGGTGAATAAGTTAATGTGGCACGAACGGGACACTGTAGTTTACACCTTTACGTTTAACCATGAGACGCCATAAACTTCTGTACTTAGGTACCCTTAGCAGTTATCCTCTGTATAATTTACTTCAGAAAATAATCATTTTGTAAGGTTTTAAGTCGTTTCATTTTGTAAAACATAAACATAACCCATGAAACCCAAACCATGTTTTCATGTCAAATAGCTTAGTGTTTAATAACGCGTAGTAATTCGGTAATACAGCGCTCCCTCTCTACAACGACACCCAATGGGAGACAACAATATGTGCGTTGTTTGGAGGGAGTCGTTGTAGGGAGGTAACTTGGCTTCCATTTGTAAACTGCCTGAATCCTGATCAGACGTCGCGAAATGCTGTTTGCCACTCGTCATTATAGTTTTTTCTGTCAAAATGTCTAATAGGTAAATTTGAGAAAAACTGCAGACGACAATTTTAAGTATACATGTACTATATTGCAGCCGTGAAAAGGTTGGACATAATTATATGGTTAAGGGACAGCGGCAAGGGTCGTTGTAAGGAGGGAACCGTTGTTCGGAGGGCCGTTGCAGAGAAGGAGTAATGTGTTCATGTATTTTTCGCACGTAGCACAATAAAGGTTACGAGTTTCCCCTGCACAAACCAAGTAGTTTTTCCGGATGGGTGCCTTTTAAACTTCCTTGTCTGGTGCGACTTAAAACCAAGATCCGCTGCCAAAAGTCATACCTGCGTTAATCCGGGTTAGCAATACCCGCGATCTAAAAAAGAAGTGCCATCTGTTTGACTTCCAATTTAATATTATAAAAATTGCATATGGTGTAGACACTTTTTCTACAAGATGGAAATGAGGATTCTTGTGTTTGTCTTCGCGTGTGCTGCGGTGACTGGCGTTAGCGCGCAGACATGGACTGGGTGAGTTAACAACAATACTTCGCAATGGCTGAAACAAACACATACCAAAAATATTTCTATTTAAGTATTTTAGAAACGTTTGCAAATTGAAATGAACTTATCATATACCACACGTATCTGAAGTATTTTAGACGATATCAAATAGTCTTTTATTTATTAGCTATGCTCCCATGTCTTACAAATCTGACTCGCAAACAATTTGGAGTCTGATCTGGTTTATTGATGTATATAGCATAACCATGTTGTACGGAAAGAATAGCGTTTTCTCCAGCAAATAACATACCGGTATAGCAAGCATATAGACAAAAGTTAAGCTCTCATTGTTTAGTTTAGATATATTTTTTCCAATTCTACCTTTTCGCATCACACATCTCATATATACAGTGGAGAAGACGTTTATCCTTTCTAATAAACGTTTTTGCTGAACCAATTATTTCCATTGAAAATAATATCGAGCTTGGTAACCTGTGTCTGTCATTTTCAACAGTACTTTTCATTGCGTTTGTCCTTGGTTTCGTTTTTTAAACGTTCTCCTCTGTACCACAGACTTATGAAGCATTAATCCATTACCCCATAAATACGTCTTTATTCGCCTCTTAATGTATTCTTTCACTGAAGAAAACAGTTCAAATTTATTTAATCATAAATATGTATAACAAGAAATATTTTCTATATTCTAATAGATGGTATCTTAAAGCAGACTGAAAGTAAAGCAGAATGCGCATTAAGGCGCATTCTGCTTTACTTTCAACCTGCTTTAAGCTGTCACATATCTTCGAAACTAGAAACGGGCTATGGGTTAATGGGATAACCGGTTTATTTGTTGTATGTACATTTGGTATACTATTATGTATGGTCACGGACTGTTAAGTCTATATACGTTTTGTCAGAAATGGAACATAGGAGCTAGATGAATGGGTCAATTAATTTAGTTTTTCAGACTCAACTCAAGCTCTTTTAGTTTGCTATTCTACATTGGCATTAACTTATTTTAACAAAACGCGTTTACGAAGAAAGCATAATGTTTTTGTTCCCTAATAACGTTACTAAACGAAACGAAACGCAAAACACAGTGCGATAAAATGCAGAAAATTACAGCTTTTTTACAATTCGGACGATCTTTTTTTTTATATATCTGAGAGGCAAACAGTTTGAAACTTTGTCAGACACTGGGTTATCTGGTTACAACCTGTTTAGAATTATTTGTTTAAGCTTTATCCTTTTTTCAAAATAATTACGTCTTATGACCGTGTTGGAATATTTATAAAGTCACAAATGGTTCCCCATGAAAGCAAGGTTATTTGCATTTGGCAGGGCTCCAGATAAGAGGTAGTTTTTTCAACAAATCCAACATTTTCTCACTCTTTTTAGCACCAAATATTATGGTGTTACTACTCAGTAGAATCGTCTCGAAGAGACGATTCTAATGAGTAGTGACACCATAGGGTTTAATTCAGAAATAAAGATTTTAGTTTTAAAACTACCCTTATCTGGTGCTTTGATCTGGCCTAAATAGCATACGCTAATAATGATTGTTATCTGATCTTGGATAGTCCGTATGTATCATATTACATGTACCTCCACAGTAGAAAATACATAATTCGTTCTTAATAAACGTGAATATGCTTAAAAACTTTTGTTCACTACAAACAATTTGGAGCCAGACCAAACGCCGGATAACCAGGCGTCTGATCAGGTTCCAAATCGTTTGCCATTCAGATTCAAATTATAATCAGAAAGTTAACAAAACTGTCATTTGTTTTTACATTATATTGCAATTGCGTTTCGTTGAAGCAGTAAAGAATAACATATTCTCCCTTGTAAAACCCGCTATACAAGCACATCAGAATTTCATGTACATTAATCCTTTACCTGGTAGCCTATTTCTAGTACTTAAGATAGGTAATTACTTAAAGCAGGTTGAAAGTAAAGCAGAATGCGCCTTAGGGCGCATTCTGTTTTACTTTCAGCCTGCTTTAAGCTATCATGTACTATAGTATAGATAATATTCCCTAAAATACATATTCATTACTGATTAAATTGGAACTATTTTCTTCAGCGGATGAATAAAGAGGCGCTTCTATTGGGGGAAGGGTTAATACTCGTGTTAATCGACAACTTTTAAAAGAATCGTGTAGATTTTGAAAGACCGGTGGCTGATGAATGTAGGATAAAAGTACACGAAATGCATAAAACTTATTTTTGAGCTTTCTGCAATACTGTTGCCCTGCATGACCTGTCACCTATCATGACGACTAAAAACGCACAGTTAACATTAAATTAAGTTTGATTGCTCGTTAAATGTACAGCAAATATTGCATTGTTTGTATGAAACAAATACAGTAAAACCTCTCTCTTACGACCTCTTAATTGTGTTGATTATTAGGTGTTTAAGATAGGTTACTGCTTAAAGTGAGGTGACAGTGAAACAAAAAGCTCATTTTTCTGTTTTACTGTCACCTTGCTTTAAGTTGTCACCTTTTTTACACATTCAATTAGCCTTCTTTTTAGTGGCTGTGGTAGAGATGTTTAAGAAATAACAAATTCGTAGGTGTTCATTACCGTGCATTAGATCACAGTCAGGAGTTGAGATGTGGAGTCATTAGATCACGAGGCCTTTAGGCCGAGTGATCTAATTACCCACATCTTAACGACTAACTGTGATCTAATGCACGGTAATGGACACCTACGAATTTGTTATTTTAATTCTAACGTGACTTTTATTATAAAATTACTATTTATGTATTACGCGTATGGAGCAAATGGAACAGCGGATGGAAACGCCGCGCGTGTATTTCATTATCGCGGCGTTATATACGTTTCTCGGTATTCTTTGTCTCTATTACGTAGGTTTCGAGACGTGTTAGAATTAAGACTTAGTTTTTTTAATTCTAACGCGACTTTAATTGTAAAATTACTATTTATGTATTACGCGTATGGGGCAAATGAAACAGCGGATGGAAACGCCGCGCGTGCAGTTCATTATCGCGACGTAATATACGTTTCTCAGTATTCTTTGTCTATATGCCGTAGGTTTCGAGTCGTGTTAGAATATACTGTAATCTATGTTACATGTATTATTAGAAATCTATAGACGATTGTGTGATAACATTTTAAAACAGATGCTCTTGATATGAGACAATGTAGCACAGTGACTTGTGTGGATCATACTGTTTAGTACAATGCAGTTTAATACCTTATACATTAAGAAATATGGCATTATGCAACATAAAAAAATACTTATTTATCGGTAGCTTGAAGTAAAGCGTTTTGCTCCTCAAGGAATATTCTGCTTTATGTTCAGCCTGTCTTAAGCAACTACTATATTTAATTCTGAAAAGAAGTCATGGGTCAACATAGTTAGCCGAATAGATTGTCCGAACGTTAATCCTTTTTATTGCCACTGAAAGTGCTTAAAACTCATTAGATTTGTTTCTTTGGGACGATTTTAATCATTAGTAAAAGTATAGAGTGACGTTGGCGTATGTATACATTTGTGCATTTAGTACACTTTCTATTCACAGTATTTCTTTAATTTACTTTTACTTTAACTTCGCATTAAGACGCCATCTCAATTTATGACTGCCAAACAACATTTTTTGACGAACAAATTGATACATATATGTAAAGATACGTTTAAAGTTTATGTTGCTACATGTATACTAAAACTAAATACGCTAAAACTATTATTTCCGTTGCTTACATTTTTGAGCCGGGTCAGACATCGGGTAAACCGGCGTCTAATCTAATCAGGCTCAAAACTATTTGCCACTCAGATTAACATAAATAGTATGACATTTCAAAAAGTTGGAATTTTCTGCATTTAAGTGCATTGTGTTTCATTTGCGTTTAAACGGGAAGGAAAAATGTCTTCTTCACTGTACACTGCACATCGTGACCGTGAGAATATAGCAATATAACATACAGTAGAACCTCTCTATTACGACCACTAAGTTGTGTCAAATATAAGTCGTTTAAGACAGGTGACTGCTTAAAGCAATATGAAAGTGAAACAGAAAGCTCCTACAGGAGCTTTCTGTTTTATTTTCACATTGCTTTAAGCTGTCATCTGTCTTTTATACAGACAATTAGCCTTCTTTTTAGTGGTCGTAATAGAGAGGTTCTACTGTATTTGATTTTATCGAGCAAATCTGAACTTTAAGCGTTTTAACAGTCAGTCTTCGATTACTCAAACATGAAGATGTTAAGTGTTTTTGGCGGCCGTATTAAGTCTCAAAGTACATTATATCCAGTGTTGTTATATTTTCTGTCCGTTTGGGATCATTGATGTAAGCGCATTTTCTGTATATTTCAAACCGTGAGTTCTTCTTACGCCGGTGCCTATTGGGCGCATGAGCAACGTTGCACATTACGGTATTGCTCAAGAACAGGCTAGGTAAGAAGCCGAGTCTGCTAGTTTTCCGTCTATGTTGTGTTTTCGATGGATTTCGCGTTAATCAAAATTTACCCCTAATGGAGTTCGTACGAAAAAGAGGAATACGGTTCCTTACATCCCTCGCAAGTCCTAAAATGTAAATCATGCATCTTTATCGAGAATTGACCTTTTCATTGACACGTTTATCGTGAGCGTTTTACCCCATTCGCCGCTATATTCTCGTCTGTTTGAATACTGTTGTCTGTGATGTCGTTTTAAAGTTAAATTCAAACAAGAATGACTGAAAGTAATTTGGGAAACGAGTGCCAAACGGCTTGTATCCTGATCCGACGCCGTGTGACGTGGCGTCGGATCAGGATCCAAACTGATTGCAAGGGCGCCTTTTGACGTCATTTTGGAATCATTTACAGTGAAAGGGTTGCATGAAAATCAACTAATTTGACATCCTTGTTGATCATTTGGACGTGCTTCGAATATAGTGCTTACGTATATCATAATTATGTAGTGTGCAACGAAAGTTTTACGTTTAGTTGTAATGTACTTCATGTACAGTGGAGAAGACGTTATTCTTTCCAAAAAAAGCGGTTATGCTGAAATAATGATATCTACGGCAAACAGTTATGAGCCTGATCCGTCGCCGCGTCACGCGGCGTCTGATTAGGCTCCAAACTGTTTGACACCGATATCAATGTTTCCTAAGTAAAAATGCATAAAATTCCAAATGTTTAAAGTATAAGCGGACGAAAAATGTATGCTGACGGTACTATGACAGCGACCAGATCTAAACTGATTTTATGAAAGTGTAATAGAGGAGATGACGCCAGGGCAGCAAAAGGGTTAACTATCAATGACGTCATAAAGCGCATTTGCAAACAGTTTTGATCCTGATCAGACGCTGCGTAACGCGCCGTCTGATCAGGATCAAAACTGTGTGTCACTTGTTTTGAAATTACGGCAGTTGTACTGCATTAAATCTAACTTTGAAACGATATTGCAGATAACAATATTGAAGCAGACGATAATATGAGGGTGAAGAGGTAAAAATCTCACGATAAATTTGACCATGAAAGGGTCAAACTAAAGAGGTAAAATTCTCACGATAAATTTGACCATGAAAGGGTCAAACTAATGTCCCACTGTCAACCTATGAGACAGAAGATCTCCAAATGCAGGACAACAGTAATACAGAAAGCTCTTCAGTATTTGTCCTGCATTTAACTGTCACCTTCGTGAAAATATTACAATTTCCAATTACCTGACCAAAACAAACGATGTAACAAAATGGCATACTGTCGAAACAAAACATGATAATCTAGTAATTTGAATATTTGCATAATAAGAGCCTGACTATGCGTAAGGAAAGGAAGATGTCGAACACGTGTCTGGTTGAAGAAGATGAACCTTATAACCCCCGAAACCCGGATTTCTGATTCAATGGAGAAAACGTTATTCCTCCCCTTTACGAAACGTAAACGCATTACACTATTTAAAACGTAGAAAATGACAATATTTCCACAAGTCTTGCTTTTCTTTTTAATTTAAGTGGAAAATCGTTTTGAAGCCTGATCTGGCTTCAAACTGTTTGCAAAGGAATTAATAGATTGAGCGTTAACGCATTTATCTTCTCCACTGTAACCAAAATCAACTTAATATACCCAAGAAAAAAAGTTAAGGAACTTTCAGTAAACCACGGAACAATAGTACACCAAAACAAATAAGTATCATTTTTTTATTTATTGTATTAGATACAGTTTATCGCTTGGTAAGAAAAAAATTAAATAGAGGATAATTGGTTTTTTCAGTATAAGAAAGAAATTTAATCCATTGAGTGAACATCAGACGTTATATTTTCACGAGTGGTTCGCAGACAAATCGGACTGCCGGAGTTTAACGATAAGACACGATTGACTACGATTTTTGGGGAGCCCTACAGGGAAAACGGCGATTGGTGATAATCCACTGCAGTGGATTACCAAGTGATAATCCACTGCTATGTTCCGGTAATCCACCGAAAAGCATAAATAAAAATGAACAAATATTTGTGGTTTTCTGAGAATTCCTTTACATTTTAGTTGAGTATATGTTGGAGTCCATAAACGTTTGCGCATAAAACTGGATATTTGCTCTTTGTGCCTAAGCATACTCTGAAATTCAACGCGTCATTAAGGCTACCAGAGCATATAACAAATAGACACAATAGCTTTGTTTGCTTTAGAAGTATGTATATAGCTTAGTTTATAAGGTCGCCTGGATCGTTTTAAACTTCCTGAATCTATACCACAACAGTATTTGGCGTATTTACGACGCAATGACGCCCGACGAATTACAATTGCTATTACGCTCGATACACCTCGAATATTGTGACATATAACATGTATGCCAAAATATTGTCTGCTTCAGATTTGCTGTATGCTGGTCAGAATTTCTAAAACTAAACCTTAACCCATAAACCAACAAATACGCCTTCAATGTATTCCTCCGCTGAAGAAAGTGGTTCAAATTTTTCACACCAAGGATTTGCAACATACAAAAAATGTATCATAGCAGATAGTAGATCTAGCTTGAACACGCCTTAATGCGCATTCTGCTTTACTCTAAACGTGCTTTAAGTGATTACCCGTCGTCAAAACTAGAAAGATGTTATAGGGTTAGGGTTACATGTAAGATATTGCGGATGGGTGGCTCAAATCTGACCAATCAAATGCTTGAGAACAATAAAAAATTATACTCAGACGCTTTATAACCTTGGACCTCGGCGTCTGATTTGAATCCGAACTGTTTTCGAAAACAAAATACAAGTGCTGTTAGGCAATTGCAGAGAAACTGTTTCGTTAGATCATGACAAGTTCTGCCAACTTAAGGTCGGCTCTAAGTTGACAGAGCTTGTGGTCCAACAACAGTTCCTATATATAATTGATAATAAAATATATTTAAACTAAAAAAGGAAATTTCTACTTTACTGTAATCTTTTTAAGCACTCACCTACCAAAACCACGACTAGGTGTAGAAGTATTGCAATGTTGTCCGAGGAGAGGGGTTAGTTATACAGAGGAGAAACCGTTATTCTTTCCCAATAAACGCGTTTACGCTAAAACTATTATTTCAATTACAAACAGTTTGGAGCCAGATCAGACGCCGGGTCACCCGGCGTCTGATCAGGCTCCAAACTGTTTGCCACCAAGATAAAAATGAATTCTTAGAATTGTCCAAAAGTTGTACTTTTCTACGTTTTAGTACTTTGCGTTTGCGTTTCGTTTGCGTTTAAACGGGAAAGAATAACAGATTCTCCATTGTAGTAGGATTACAGTACATGTAGGATCCTTTACGTATGATCGTTTTGTTTTACTGTCATAGTATGTTATATAATCCATTAGCCGTTTTAGTGGTCGTAATCGGTAAAGTTTTACTGTTGTTGAGAAAACAATTCAAAGAATAAGATTAGCTCGTTCGGGATTCGAACCCATGCGGAGAAGGCAACACAAACTAACGATATATGAGGTAATACAAATACACAAAAATAGCTGTTTTGTCGCACAATTGAGTTGGCCTTATTCTAATGTAAAAACAGTCGAGCTTCGATATCTCGAACTCGGTTATGTCGAACACACTCGTTGTTCAAAGTTAACGTGGCTTAGCAACGTTTTAACTTTTAACTACGGGAATGTTCGATTTAATCGAACATGAACTAATGTAATTCATGTGTTGAAATATCAATTAGTTCGAGTTAAGCGAGTTCGAGATATCGAAGTTCGACTCTATTTAACAGTGTAAATAGCTAAAAATGCAACGGGAATTAATATATTCGTTCCAAATTATCACATTACCAATATATACACCTTTTTACATATTTAATTTATTCCCTGACCAAACAAAATAGTTCGACTTTATACAGCCATGTATATGCAATATAACACATGTTTCCTATGTCTTACAGATGTAATCTGAAAGCAAGCAAAGGTAAAGCAGCATTAAGGGTATTCCGCTTTACTTTCAGCCTGCTTTAAGCAACCATCTTTTTTCAATAATCAAAACAGACTTTTTATTGGAAAGTTGTGCTAATAAAAACATAAACGCAATGCAATTAAGTTGAAAATCACAAAAAAGACAGTTCGACGATTTGTGTCTAGCTACATGTGGGTGCTAACGCTCGTCTGTTTTCTGAAAATCAATGAGAAAAACATTAAACTTAGGTCAAAGGTCAAGTCAAAATGGTCAAATTTGTATGTGTATGGAATGGATGATCAAGATTAACATGCATACCAAAAAATGAATGTTGACGATGAAAACTTGAAGTAATGGCCAACGTTAATATGTCTGACGACGACAACGACGCGGACAAAAAAGACAAAAATAGGTTACGGGTCAAGGTCAATTAGTACAATAGTTTGGTATGTCTGGGGATTGGACTTGTCAATATGATCATTAATACCAAAAATGAAGGTTGTGGATGAATAAAGAAGTTATGGCCAACTTGGTCAACTTGAAGATCAGATAGAATAAGATGAAATATGTCCAAGGTAAAGGACACTTGGTAATATTAAGAGGTTATTTAACAGTGTTGAGTACAATACTGAAATCTATTGGACGAGTACACAGCAGCCATAATTCATATTGGACGAGGCGATAGCCGAGTCCAATATGGATTATGACTGCTGTGTACGAGTCCAATAGAATTCAGTATTGTACTCAACACTGTTAAATTACCTCTTTATTTCACACCATAAAATTATAAAATGACAAAAGAAACCACATGCATTTTTTCCTATTCATTCTAGCCTAGCCTAGCCTTTGACTTCGCAATTTCCAAAAACAAAATACAGTGTTCCCTCCCTACACCGGCTCTTGTCGTAGTTCCCTAAACAGGACAATATTTTTTATGTCTAACTCTTTTCATGGCTGCAATACCATCTGCTTAAATTTGTCGACTGCCGCTATTCGGAAAGTTACCTTTGATTTGAAGCATTTAAGTTTAATCCTTAGGCCTACTTTATATAACCTATATGAATTACCCCCACTTTCCGCTCCAAAAGCATTCGCCATTTTTCTATTTTGCAATGAAAAATAAACAATAGTGTAGATCACTTAACACTTAACAGTACATTATAACTACAATCTTACCGAGGCGACTACTTTTAAATTCATACATTTACACGCATGACTCTGAGTGGACGTAACTCTCTTATAAACAGCTCCAAAATGCTATTACTCACACCAGAAGATCTATTTCAAATCTATAATCGTCTACACGTATCATTTTGCATAAGTTTCTGTTCTAGATCTAATTTTTAATCATTTACCTCCATCAATATACTCTTTTTAAACATGTTAAAGGTGTAAGAAATCTAACAAAGGGTCGTTTTTTCAAAACCTACCTCCCTTTAAAAGTGAAGAAATACCTACAGTAATTTTATTCCTCAAAAGCATTTTCATATTTTTTCTTTTGTTGTTATGATTATAAAACTTACTAATGTTTAGAATTTCAGTCCGATAAGGTATAAATTATCTTATGCATTTTTAAAACGTATATTCGGATAAACAAAAATTATATTCATAATATAGAAAAACAACTTATTATAACGTCACCACGTTATTTACTGCATTTTACGTTTGAACGTTAACGCGCCAAAACGTCTACAGCATATTGTTTATCGTTACGTCATTAAATTAAATAAATATTGCAAATGTAAGCCAAGTCTTATTTTTCCCTCCCTATAAAGACTCGCTCCGAGCAACACACACAATATGTGTCTCAAAGTGAGTGTCATTGCAGAGATGGAACAAGGTGAAATGCCAAGGGAAGTTACTCTTAATAGAGTGTCGGAAGAGTTGTCCAGTCCAATATGAAAAATATAGGTTTTTTGGATCCGAGTCCAATATGAGAAAAATATGGCCTTCTGGGATAGATTTTTTAAATTCCGGTACAATATAGGGTTCTCTTGTACCGTCACGTGGTAGAAAGAGGGGCTTTCGATTGGTTTAATCGATGTAGGTGTGAAATAAAATATTTTATTATGTACCTACCAATGTTCTGCCCGAAATATTTCTGTATTTTATCGAACAAATACACCTTGACGGATTGAAAATTCCGTATTACCCATGTACCTTGTGTAATGGGAACAGAACGTTTACTGTGTAGTCGGAAGTTCGGAACTACAGTAAAACCTCTCTATTACGACCACTAAATTATGTTAAGTATTAGGGTGTTTACGGTAGGTGACCGCTTAAAGCAAGGTGACAGTGAAGCAGAAAGCTCCTTTAGGAGCTTTCTGTTTCACTGTCACCTTGCTTTAAGCTGTCACCTCTCTATCATTTAATCAATTAGCATTCGTTTTAGTGGTCGTAATAGCGAGTATTTACTTTCACGCGCCATTCCCCGAAGTGTGACGTATGGGAAATCCCGTTTATTTATAGTAACGCTCGAAACATTTCTATCGTTTTTCATTTTATTTTTATTATAAGAGGTATATAATAAAAGGAACATTACTATACTTTGCATATCTTATGTACCGGATCACTCTCGTTGTGTGTGTAAAGGCTATATCCAACTCGACCTTCGGTCTCGTTGGATATAGCCTTTACACACACAACTCGAGTGATCCGGTGCATAAGATATGCAAAGTATAGTAATATTCCAATCCGTTTATATTTTGTTATGGCTGGATAGGACTTGTCAAGATAAACAAGATAAAAACATGGTTGTAGATAAAACATTGAAGAAGCTATGCCCAACGTTTAGATTTCTGACGACGATAACGGCGCGGACGCCGGAGTGATGACAATAGATTGTTGTTGTTTTGTTTTGAAACTCGTCTGTTTCAAAACAAAACAACAACGCGGCGTCTGATCTGGATTCAAGCTGAATGCCACTCTTCATCATGTTTCTTCATTCAAAATGTCCAATATGTAACTTTGAGAAAAAAAACAGCAGACGAAAATTTTAAACAGACGATATTGCAGCAGTAAAAGCATTATACATAATTGTCTTGTTTGGGGAACAGCGGCAAACGTCGTTGTAAGGAGGGAGTCGTTGTTGGGAGGGCCGTTGTAGGGAGGAAACACTATACCAGCAACGAGTCTTGTTATTATTGTGTTTGATATTCTCGTTTCTACTTTAAATGTCGCATATTTTAAGACCGCGAACATAATGAGGTAAAATATAAAGATTCGCAATAAACGGATTTCTTGCGAGAACAGAGCGTGCCGATATTTCTAAACTTGGAACAGAAAGTTTTTCTGTGAAAGGAAGTTTTGTAGATTAGATGCAAATGTACTTTCCACCAGGAAGTTCCCTAATCCGATCTCTCTATAGTTCCCTAATCCAATCTCTCAACCGTACGCAACATGGATTTTAATGCAAACGGTTTGGATCCAGATCAGACACTGGATCCAAACTGTTTGACACTCATATTTTAAACGTTTTTGAACAGTTGATAAAAACTAACGATAAGGTATGACTGGAAAAGGTAGACAAAATTAACAACCGAGATCATCCTAGCCATCACTATAGTGGTGTCAAATGATATCGTATAACCCTTTCACTGCCAAATTGTTCGTGAGATTTTACCCCTTTACCGTTTCATTGTCGTCTGCTTTAAGTTTGTTGTCTGTCATATCGTTTCAAAGTTAAACGGAAGGCAGCATGACAGACACAATTTGACACGAGTACCAACCAGTTTGGTTCCTGATCGGACGCCGCGTTACGCGGCGTCTGATCAGGATCCAAACTGTTTGGAAAGGCGTATTTTGGTGTCATTAAGAGTGAAAGGGATAATGTGGTTTATTCTTAAAATGCATTTATGCAATAAAACGCAGATGAAATTTTAAACCCATTCACAGCCATTTTCGTCATCTGTTTTAAACAGATGTCGTCTGATTCATATTTAGATGGAATATTTAAGTATTACAAATAAATATTGCAAGATGTATTGAAATAAATGTCGCATAGTTATAGATCCTGATCAGACGCCGCGTTACGCGGTATCTGACAAGGATCCAGACTATTTGCAAATTATACCCAAAGTTACCGAGGCATGGCAGCGAAGCGGTTAGAATGGTTTATTTCATGGCGCTTTGTAATAAAACTGAGTTTGTTTTTTTATTACACATAAAATACGTTTGCATCTTCTACCTAATCCTTACACCACAAAATGTTATTGTTTGAAATACCGAATTAACGTATTAACCCCTAACATGTTTAACCCATAACCCATGGCCTATTTCTAGTTTTAAAAATAGGTGACCACTTAAAGCAGGTTGAAAGTAAACCAGAATGCGCCTTAAGGCGCATTCTGCTTTTCTTTCTGCCTGCTTTAAGCTATGATCTTCTAGAATATTTCTTATTACACATATTTATGACTGTACAAATTAAAACTATTTTCTTCAGAGGAGGAATGAGTTAAAGGCGTAAAAGGATGTATTTATGGGGTAATGGGTTAATGGACGATTAAGTGAAGTCCTTTTTATTATTTAGGGTTCATTTCAAAAATATGTTTGAAATTGATAAACAGTGAGTATTCAGATAGTAGGGATCCTTCAGTAGCCCTCAGATCAGGGTCTATACTGTTTGCATAGGACAATTATACTTTTCACAGGTACACTATTTGTACATGACGAGTATAATCATCGCTAGTGTTGAACGTGGTAACACATTCTACGTAAACTCTTATCGTCTGATCTTACCCATTCATCCATAGCCTGTTTGAAATATTGAAGACAGGTTACATTTAAAGCAGGTAAACAGTAAAAGCAAAATGCGCACTAAGTCACATACTGCTATTCAGCCTACTTTAAGCTTCATCTTCTAGAATATAGGAAATATTTCTTATAATTCTTATTTATTACTGTATTATAAAATAGAATTGTTTTCTTCCTTGGAGGAATAAATTACAGGCGTATGAATGCATATCTACGGAGTAAAGGGGTAACCCTTTCACTGTCAATTTAGTCACCTGCTTAAACCCCTTTCGCATTATTTCGTTTATTGCCTAAACGATAATTAAGAAGTAACATTTAAAGCAGTTTGATCAAAGATATATTGAAACGAGTATCAAACAGCTTGGACCCTGATTAAGCCTTTATAGTCGCATATGTTGACGGAAGTGTTACTGTAATATAGTGAAACAGTTTACTTCTACATATAGAACAAAATTAAAGTTTGCTTCGATGGGAAACATATTGATTGTGAAATACTACTGAAAAGGGAATTCCCCCGATTAAAATGTTCTAAAACGGTTCAACCCTTTCGGCGCAAAACTAATCCTTCACCGCTATATTGTCGTCTGTTACAATAGTATTGTCTGCAGGAACGTTTCAAAGTTAGATTTAAGAGACGTATGACTTAAAGATATCCCTAGATGACCTTTCGATCATAACGCCTTGCCAGACAATTTCCTTGCAATAATCATGGATCTTATGGACATGTCGCTAGCAAATAACCATTGAAGCTTCTAGTGTGAGACTCTTTCTTTATATTTGATAGTTTGGTTAGAAATAACCATTGAACATCACTAGAGCATGAGTATAATCTGGACCACACCAGGTAAACTGAGATTGTGCTGCACATGATTTGGTAGTTACATTGACACCTCCAGAACAATGGGGTGGTGGTCCCTCAATGGACTGAGGAAAAGTCTTTAAGAAGTATCGATACGAGTGTTAATACTTTGAATCTTGATCAGACGCCGCGGCTTTTTGCTACATGTACTTCGAGGGTGAATTAGTTAACCCTTTCACCGTCTAAGGCGACAAAAATCTACTTTTCCCTCGGTTAAGATACTAATCAGACGTCGCGTAACGCAGTGTCAGATCAAGATCTAAAGCCGTTTTGCACTCGTATTAAAAGGTTTTAAATCTTATCTTTAATTATATTTTGATTTTACTTAAGAAATGAATTGATTTTTTTCGGCGTTCAAGCGAAATGAACGACAGAAAATTATCGGCAAATACTATGAATCGCGCTAGCTCTTGCCTGTTGTCTCAACAACGATGTCATGTAAGGACCCGCGACGTTAGGCGTACCTGGGCCCGTTTTACTAAACAACTTACGCAAATTATTTGCGTAAGTCAAAATTTTAAATTTTAATATATATTTTTTATTATCACTTACTACAAACAGCAAATAGCCAGATCAGAGGACGCGCTAATAGCGCGTCCTCTGATCTGGCTATTTGCTGTTTGCAAACGTTTATGATCGAAAAATAAGAGTTAAACGATTTTGACTTACTCAAATTTTTTTGCGTAAGTAGTTTAGTAAAAAGGGCCCCAGAGCCCAATAGTTTGGAACCAGATGAGAGCTGAGATTTTGGCATTTCATATGAATACAATTTTTGTTGTGTCAAACAATCACCAATCTAGAATATTTCGGTGCCTAATCTGGGTCAATATTGATTCAAAATGCACGTATTGTAAAAAGTAAAACGTATATAAATTAATCATTTTATACCTTTATGCATTGTTTTTACTGTAAAGAATTAGCAATTTCCCAATATACACGTTGAGATGAAGGGTATGTTCGTTGCAAACAGATTGGAGCCAGATCAGACGTCTGGTAACATGGAGTCTTATCAGGCTCAAAACAATTTTCTTTTTATCTCTCATACTAGTAGATTGATACTAACATGTTCTACATTTTAGTGCATTGCATTTGCTTTTGTACAGTGGAGAATCTATTATTCTTTCCCAATAAACGCGTTTACGCTAAAACTATAATTTGCAGTGCAAACAGTTTGGAGCCATATCAGACGCCGGGTCACCCGGCGTCTGATCAGGCTCCAAACTGTTTGCCACCAAGATAAAAATGAAATATCAGAATTGTCAAAAAGTTGTACTTTTCTACGTTTTAGCGCTTTGCGTTTGCGTACGTTTGCGTTTAAACGGGAAATAATAACAGGACGCTTGACATTTTTGCTGTTAATGACATAGGCAGGTTGTGGTTTGGAGCTGTGGGGAAGAAGGGCAGAATTTCCGTAGCGAACATTTTGCTTTTTTCTCTTTCTGTTTCATGCCATTGACTGTAGTTGATGTCATGTAATTTCCTTCTTATTGCACTCGAGTTAAAGAGATTCTACTGTAATTATTGTATTGTGTTGCTATTCACTTTTACGAATGTATGTTGTAGTATGGACAGTTATTCTACAGTCGAACCTGGGTTGAGCAATCTTTCAATGACAATGCTTAAAAGTCTTCACTCGGGACAGCTTAGTGCGGGACGGTGGGGGACATATTGCACCCTCGGGGGCATTTTGTCTTGCCTTTGTCCGACACTGGACGGTTTTTATAGAAGACCGTCTGCCTGATGCAGGTTTGACTGTGGCTATTTATATTGCGACATGCAGGTGCGTAGAAATATTACCCGTTATTTTCATAGTTTCGTAAATTTTCGTTTGAAAAGCAAATGGGTAATTAACAGTGACGCCTTCATTTGGCGACATTGTTATTATGAATGTAGAAGTTGACCGAAGAGTGTCAGGCTGTTTCGACTCTGTCCAGACGCAACATTAAGTGACGTCTGATCGGGATCGAAAATTGCTGCCATAGCTTTTATTATAACCTCATTTCAACTCATCTATCACCGGACCTGTATTACTCATCCATTTTCGTTTCGGCGGAGTGTAAACACGGGTGCGTGTTGTTTCGGTCCTCATAATAGAGCTCCAGTGAAGGTGAATACATATAATACTATATACTTTATGTCGTGACTATTCTTTAACATTTTCTCGTGAAGAAGATTCTGAAGTTACATCAAGAAATGATGGAAATTTTGATTAACTCTCCCTTTTCTGGATCTCTGTTATTGGTATCTGCTGAGGCACACATTTCAAATGTAAATAATATAGGCATGTATTATAGGTGCTTATAATCGTAATTGTATATCCTAACTGATATACATGTAAATATTTTGTACATGCTACTGTGTGATCAGGCTAACATGTATGTGCATTACTTGTATAGATAATTGTATCCAATCGTGATATGCAAACATTTATACTGTGGAATAGCATGGTTTATGTTACATGTATGTTTAACCCGTTTACATTGTTATATGTATAAATGTTAAAGATCTCCATGTATGGAGGAATGAATAAACTACTACTACTATACAGATGGTTGCTTAAACCAGGCTGAAAGACAGTTCTGCTTTACTATCAGCCTGCTATGAGGAGCATCCGTCTGTCAGTGTGCAGAAACAGTTATATGTGTCTCTTTAACAGGGCATGATGAAAACATAAAAAATTATCAATAAAAAAGCATAATAAATATGCTTAAATGGACTTTACAAGAAAGGGTTAACCCATTACCCCGTAGCCCGTTTCTAGTTTCGACGATGTGTGACCACTTAAAGCAGGTTGAAAGTAAAGCAGAATGCGCCTTAAACCGCATTCTGCTTTGTTTTCAGCCTGCTTTAAGCTATTATCTGCTAAAATATGGAAAGTTGTTCCTATGATTTTTATTTGTGACTGTATAGTTTGAAACTAATTTGTTCAATGGATGAATTAATCAAAGTCGTAAAAAGGCGTATGTATGGGGTAAATGAGTTAAATGAGGAAACTAACGTCTTTTTTACTGTATTTATTTTCATCTAGGAACATTCAGTCGTACAGCAGATGGCAGTACCGAACGTGTCGTTATTGTATTTGCCGGTATTGGTGGTGAGTATTTTATTTTTGCACATGTGCCTCCCTCTTCCCCGTTCCGTCTTCTGCTTTTCAGCTGGGACAATCATGGCTATTAACTCAATGTGTCTTAATTTCCACAAAATAAGATGAAATGGTTGCATTAAAGACAGGTGGCAATCTGTGAAATCAAGTTCATTAAAAATTGAAGAGTATTTCGACAGTTTAAGTCAAATACACGAGCCTTCTTAACCTTTTCATGATCAAATTATTCGGGAGGTTTTTACCGCTTCACCCCTTTATTGCCGTCTGCTTCAGTACTAATAAGAGTGTCAAACAGTTTTGGTCCTAATCAGACGCCGCGAAACGCGGCGTCTGATCAGGAGCCAAACTGTTTGCAAACAGGCTTTGTGGCATCATTGAAAGTAAACGTAAACGTGTTAAACCTTTTTAACCCTATTGATTACGTACATTGAAGCCCAGTTCGGTGATCAACAGTCTTCCGCCTCTCTGAAATTTAGTGGAGCGAGAAAGAGGGTCTGTTCCGTTAACTTTCCCAAAGGTTATTTTGCAGTCATTTGCTCACAGAGAGATTCTGTGCTGTAAGATCTTCAGTGAGAAAGATTTTTGTCTTTTTGCTGCTGCTTTAGATTCTTCTAGTTTATTTTTGTTTAAAGTTTTATTATTTGAACTTAATCTATATCTGTTTTTTTTCTTTTCATCAATAATATTGATGATAATAATAATAACGACTTTTATCTTATGTTGAAAACATATTTGAAAGCAGCACATTTTCAAAATACCCCACAAACAACGTTAACATACAGCATGGATTATGTGAGAAAGGGACAGAATCTTCAATTAGTCATTTTCCACATCTTTTCAAACAGAATGGACACAGATAAAACAGCCCTACAACCGAAAGTCTCTGAAAGAAACTGCGATAACCTACCGTGTACTGCATTGCATTTGCGTTAAATTTCATTAAAACGGAAAAAGGATTCTCAATATTGGAGAAGACATTTTCTCACATAACTACCCCTGTTTTCTATAGCGAACAGCGATGACGAATATTCTTATCTCCAACATGTGTAAGATCACCTTGATGGCGTCACTATAACGTCACTATTTATAACGGCGTTTTGACGTCACCGGGGTTCCAAAAAAATGCAAATTGCTTAAAAAATAGCTTAAGTCGTTGGTAACGTGAGAAAAAGTATCTGTCACTCGTCGTTTAAGACAAGTTTATCTCAAACTCGTCTAGAATAGAAAAGTTATTAAGCTCGCCAATGCTCGCTTAATAACATTCAATTCTAGACTCGTTTGAGATCAGCTTGTCTTAAACATCGACTCATAACAGATCCTATATATTCTTTTCCAATAAGCGTGTTTATGCTTTAACAATTCGATCGTTTCCATTGCAGACAGTTAAGAGCCAGATCAGACGTAGGGTTATTCGGTCATATTCTCTCTGCCAATCAGACCAAAATATATGTTTAGCGATTTCAAATTTTCGAGATTTTGTTGAATTACTTGTTTTTTTGTTTTTTCATCCTTACGGAAAAGAATAACGCTTTTTGCACTGTACAAGATCTGTAAGAAATACATGTACAGTGGAGAATCTGTTATTCTTTCCCGTTTAAACGCAAACGCAAAGCACTAAAACGTAGAAAAGTACTACTTTTGGACAATTCTTATCATTCATTTTTATCTTGGTGGCAAACAGTTTGGAGCCTGATCAGACGCCGGGTTACCCGGCGTCTGATCTGGCTCCAAACTCTTTGTAATTGAAATAATAGTTTTAGCGTAAACGCGTTTATTGGGAAAGAATAACGTTCTCCACTGTACTACAGTGACATCCTCTCTATAACAGTCCTCCGAAGAACGATTCCCTCCTTACAACGACGTTTGCAGAGGTTCCCCCATCAAAACAATTAATATGTTTTACTCTTTTAACCATTTAAATATCGCCTGCTTTAAATTGCCGGTTTTTTCTTTCAAAGTTACGTTAAATTGCCGTTTTTTTCTCAAAGTTACGTATTGGAAATTTTGACAGAAGAAACATGAAGTCGAGTTACAAACAGTTTTAACCCAGATCAGACGCTGCGTTACGCGGCGTCTGATCTTGGTTCAAACTGTTTGCAAATGTGAACCAATTTCCCTCCCTATAACTCCCTCCGAACAACACACACAATCTGTGTCTCCTATTAGGTTTTATTGTAGAGAGGGAGGAATGTTTCCTTTTTTCAGGGGGTGTTCCCGATGGAGGAGTTATAGATGTTGTACCTTGGTAACCGACTATCGGTGTCAGCCAGGCTGGACTCACAATGGAAATCGAGCATGCACCATTGGTGAGTATAAAATAAGGACAAATGTCTCGATGAAAATCTGAATATAGGTTGTGAGTAACTGAATAAAGAATAATTTATATATTTGTCTCAGGGCTACCATAAGTTGCTCATAAAAATCCTAATAGTTCCAAATTTTCAAGCGCGACTTTAGAAATCGTACCTTTTACCCTTTCGCTGCCAGGCTCTATTATGCAAACGATTTTATTTCATGCGGATTAAATATTTGAATAGATAGATGAGTTAGGTTTTACGGCACCGCGATACAACATAGCGTCGATGAATGATGAGGGATATTGAGATTAGATTATTTCAGGAAGCTGATTTCTGCTAATCTCATTCGTTTGGAAGTGCATCGCACAGGGTTAAAACCACCGACCTATCTTCCTTTTAGTTCTTGGCAGAGGGGATAATATATGTCAAATAAACAGAAACATTCCTTATGGTCATTGACCATGAACATACAGTTAAACCTCTATATTACGACCACTTAATTATTTTAATTATTAGGGGTTTACGACAGGTAACAGCTTAAATCAAGTGACAGTGAAACAGAAAGCTTCTTTAGGAGCTTTCTGTTTTACTGTGACCTTGATTTAAGATGTCACCTGTATTGTGACTGTATAGTCAATTATCATTCGTTTAGGTGGTGGCAATAGAGAGGTTTTTTTGTATATACAACATGAATCACTTTAGAAGGGGACAGAATAATCAATCAGTAATTTTTTACACCTTTGAAAACAGAGTGGATAAGAGTGGAGCACTCAACAGGGTCTACTCTGTTTACTAAATAATTTTAAAGATCAAGTTATACACTACTTGCTACAGCAAAGAAACCCCATTTTTTAAGTATAATGATAAGGATTTTATGAGATAAATATTCATAAGATTGATAATTAATACATGAAAAGTCAATAGGTAGGAGCACAAAATAGTAAAACGCAAATAAAAGGACGTTATAATTAATTGTAACGAAAGAATTACGAAACTTGGCTTTCAACTTTTTTTTTCTAGGGAGAGGTTTAACAAGTGTTATCAACGTCTCCTCCATTGCACTACCTGTATTCAGTGCTTCTCGTACTTTGATTTCTCTTCACCTTTCTGTTACAGCCATCTGTGCCAACGGTTGTAATAACGGACAATGTGTCAGACCCAATCAGTGTGACTGTCCTACGACTACAACCGGACCATATTGCGGAACACGTCAGTATTCTTATAATAATGTTTACAACGTTCTCATTTGTTTTTGTTATATAAAATAACCCTCCACTGCACTGGATGTTTATTACATGTAGATGCATTTAGCCCATTACCCTATAGCCTGTTTCAAGTATTGAAGATATGTGACCACTTAAAGCAGGTTGAAAGTAAAGCAGAATGCACCAAGTTACCATCTACTTGAATATAGAAACTATTTCTTATGATACATATTCATGACTATATAAATTTGAGCTAACACAACACTTTTGAGCAAACTTCTGATCAGGGTTTACACTGTTTGTCATTTTGACCCTTAAATGTCAAAAATGGACTAGACTAAATTGAAAACTAGAATTGTCCATTTGAGGTTTCAGGGAGGAAAGGGTTAATCCGACTTTTATCTATATGTTACAGAGGTATGTTCATACGCGACACCGTGCTACCCTGGGACTTGTAGAGGGACAAACGATTGCGACTGTGCAACGGGATTCGTGAACGACCAAGCCCTCGGGAGGTGCATGAAACGTAAGATATGAGGATATAATAACCAGCCTTCGAATAGTAGAGCACCCGTTATTCACTTCAAATTTACGCGTTTCTGGTACAGTATAGCCTGCCTTGTCCGACATCCTTCGGTACTCAATTATTGTCGGGTTAAGCAGTGTGCAAGTTAAAGCAGGTTCCAGATATACATTTGATAGTTCATACTTGTTTAAGTGGAACAAGCCTGCATTTCAAAGTTAAAGTTTGGCTTTGCTGTGTTGAGTACACATAGTTCAAGAGTTATGGCCATTGTTAAATTGGACCTATTTGACCTCTAAATGACCTTGGCTTTTGTCAGACATGACCCAAGTTGGACCAAGGTCAAGAACTTCTTGAGTTGAGTACACATGCCAGATATGAAGTCTCTATCACATGTTGTTCCAAAGTTTAAGAATAATGACAAATATGAAAATTGTGTACAGACAAACAGACAGACGAACGGACAAACAGACAGTATGCCCCCGACTAAGTCGTGAGGGGTATAAAAGTAGTAAGACTGAATCGAAAACTGAAATTGTCCAATTCATGTGTACGGGGTGAATGCGTTAACCGATTTGTGCCGACGATCTCATATATGGGACATAGGCAAACAGTGTAGACTCTGATCAGACGCCGCATTATGCGGCGTCTGATCAGAGTATATACTGTTTGCTGATAGGAATTTCAATACATGTATAAAACAAAATGAAATTGAAAATTTTGACCAGGCATCCCTTTGATAAAAATGGACTAATCCAATATATAAACATGGAATAATCCACTGGGCGTAAATGGATTAATACAAGGTGTACCTACACGTGTATCAGAAGTCAGTTGTTTCTTTTTGCCTAATTTTGCAGTGGATCAATCGCTGAATCAAACATTCATTGGACGATCTACAGCCATTGTCACTTACCTGAGGGAAACAGACCAGTCACTGTTGTACTATTTCCAGCTGGATGGCACTGACGATGATCCGGCGACTAGAATTGTTTGGAGCAACCAGCAGATTTTCAACAGTCTGGAATTCAATTTTGAAATGAGTCATATTGATCAAGGCGGGTTTCCGAACAGACCTATTTATGTCGGCTCTACAGAGCTTGGAATCATTTACGGAAACATAAAGATGGAGGTGGAAGACTTCCTGGGAGTGATATGTACGTTTGTAGATTAGTTAATCCTTATCATGCTGAATTGTCGTTTGGTTGAAATGCAAAGTATATCGTCTGCGATTTAAAAAAAAAAAAAAAAAAAGTTTTAACTTGAGAAAAAATTAATATAACGCGGCGTCTGATCTGGATCCAAGATGTTTACAAATATTAGCTAAGTCGCGCTTAGCACGATAAGGGTTAAGCTATTTGTGTTTTACGGCTTTCTATTGAAAACCTATGAAAACAAAACGTAAGAGTTGCATTAAGCAACCACTTGTAGTAAATACCAGGGCTGCCATAAGTAGATCTTGAAAAATCCTAAGATTTCCAAGTTTTCTTTTTTTCAGGCGTGATTACTTAAAGTAGGTTGAACGTAAAGCAGAATGCACCCTAAGGTGCATTCTGCTTAACTATCAACCTGCTTTATGCTACCATCTGCTGGGATAAAAATCCGAAGATTTCGGGGAAAATCTGAGAAATGTCAGACCTGAAATACTGATCTGAGTGGTCGCTTAATAAAATATTGGTTTAAAAAGAAATCTCAAAAAAGCATTTTTCAGGTACATGCGCATATCTATATATTTGTAACCATGTTTTACATAGGACTGTTTCCTAAAATGACCACTTGGAAAACATGTTAAAACAAGGTCGAATCGAATCGTATAATGCTTAGCCTTTACCAATCTGTTTGTGTTCTGGGTGGTCGCTGTTTTGTATCAGAGACAATGAACAGATAATCTTGTATTAAAGTATGATGCTCTCTCTCAAACAAAACCGAATGGGATACAACGGTTGTGAATGTTTAGCACGACTATAGGCTTACATTTGCAAGGCAGCTCGAATTCAGAACAGTCGCCGCGCAAGCTGTTTGCCACTCATCATTACCTTTAAGGGTGTCAAACAGTTTCGTTCCTGATCAGACGCCGCGTGACGCGGCGTCTGATCAGGACTCAAACTATTTGCAAACGCGCTTTATGACGTTATTGAGAGTGAAAGGGTTAAGAGAGCACCTGTCTCTAAAGATCCCCATGCATTTTCGTTCAGTTGTCGCACCCATTTATGCCCACGATCCCATATATGGGACATATGCAAACAGTGTAGACTCTGATCATTCTTCAGCGTCTGATCAGAGTCTACACTGTTTGCTGATAGAAATTTCAATATAACACAAAATGAAAATGAAAATTTTGACCGGCATCCCTTTGATAAAAAATGGACTAATCCAATATAAAACATGAAATAATCCACTGGACGCAAATGGGTTAACACTGATTTGACTGTAGCTTTTGTTTTTTGAATTTTGCAGTGGACAGATCGAGATATAGCGCAGACTGTACAGGCGTGTCGGCAGCCAGCCCTGTAAGCGAAATCTTCAATTGTACCATTAGAGATCTTGATTTCAAAACTCTCATTGAGGACGCGGACACGTAAGTAACATAGGCCGCCGGTTCGCTTGGTAAATTGGTAGAGCTGTAAAATTCGGGAGACCTCTTTAGCGTTCTGGGTATAGCAGAGAAGATGTTATATCTCAGTAAATTCGTTCTTGCTCAAATTATGCTATCCATTGCAAACAATGTGGAGCCAGATCAGAAGCCTTAAAGAGACGTTATTTGTTCGTGTGAATCTGTGTCTTATTAGACTCCAAGCGTGTTTACTGGAAAGGAATAACGTCTACTCCAATGTAAACACAGGTAAAACACTGTTACAGTGGAGAATGTGTTATTCTTTCTCAATAAACGCGTTTACGCTAAAACTATTATTTGCAGTGCAAACAGTTTGGAGCTAGATCAGACACCGGGTAACCCGGCGTCTGATCAGGCTCCAAACTGTTTGCTACCAAGATAAACATGAAATATCAGAATTGTCCAAAAGTTGTTCTTTTCTACGTTTTAGCGCTTTGCGTTTGCGTTTAAACGGGAAAGAATAACAGATTCTCCACTGTACAAAGGTAACACAGCCACCATTACCAAAACAGATACACAAGTCTTCAAAGAATAGTACAGTGCTCCCTCTCTACAACGGCCCTCTCAACAACGACTCCCTCCTTACGACGACCTTTACCGCAATTCCCTGAACCGGACAATAATGTATAACACTTTTACTACTGCAATGTCGTCTGCTTAAAATTGTCGTCTGCTGTTTTTCTTAAAATTACATATAAGTGGACATTTTAAGAGAATAAATATAATTATGAGTGACAAACAGTTTGAATCCAGATCAGACGCCGCGTTACGCGGCGTCTGATCTGGATTCAAGCTGTTTGCAAATGTAAGCCTAGTCTTGATTTTCCCTCTCTATAACGACTCCCTCCGAACAACACCCACAATCTGTGTCTCCCACTGGATGTCGTTGTAGAGAGGGAGCACTGTAGTTGACACTGTATAGCAGTTCGACTGTCTTTAGTTGTCTAAAAGCAATAAAATTTACACCATCCTTTTACCACTAGACGCAAAATGATTTTTAGGTCAATCACATTAAAAAGCATTGTTAATATATTTTTTATTATAAAAAAGACTAACATGGTCTACATTTTATTGCGTATGCATTTCGTTTCGTTCAAATAGGAAATGATAACGTCTTATACACGACTCCAGATAAGAGGGAGTAAACTGAACAAATCCAACATTTTCTCACTCATTGCAGCACCAAACCCCATGGTGTTACTACTCATTAGAATCATCTCGAAGAGACGATTCTAATGAGTAGTAACCCCACGGGGTTTAATGAAGAGATAAAGAATTTAGGTTTTAAAATATCCTCTAATCTGGAGTTCTGCTTATCCACTGCAAGACTGCTTATAAAGTAATTCTTTTTCGCTTTAGACTCCGGATAACATTCACAGCCAGAAGTGGAGGAAATCGCCAGATGATAAACCTGGATTCCCAGTCTTTTCTGCCAGTTCAATATTTTACTCCGCACGAAGAAACCAAAACGGTAAAAAATAGTTCCTGACTCTCATGGCTCAAAGGGGGTGGCTTAAACATTTAGTTTGTTTCTGCTGATATCGCTAAGTATATTTAAAAAAAATAGGTAAGACTTTTAGAACGACAGAACGTTTTTCAAAATGTTTTATTAGATAAGTTAAGAGTGGGAAAGGGAATACTGTTATACTCCTGTCTGTTCGTTCATTTATTCGTTCGCCCGACCTTCCATTTGTTCGCCCGACCTCCATCCGTCCTTCCAAGTATGTCTTCCATACTTTGTCCCTCTAACTCGACCATGTTTCAATATACAACCTTGTAACTTTACAAGATGTTTTACATATATCCTACCCCAGATGGGCATGTCATAGAATTACGATCGGTTGAACTTATTTATTATGTGTACATGTATACACGTACACACATGTTGAATTTGGTTCTCTAATAAAGTATATTTTTATTTACTTTGTAAGCGTGATCGCGCTATGCATCTAATGTTAGTATAAGGCCGTGCCAAAAGCGAGGGGGTAGTCGTCGTTTTGGGTTTGGCGTCTAATGATATATCGGGCACTATACAAATAGGTATTTAAAATATTACACCTTTTTATTTTCCCTGTCAGGATTTTATGTACCACGAGGCTTTGGGTCAGGGTTCCTAATATTCTGACAGTAAACATTGAACCCTGTACCCATCAAAAACTTGTATAACGTATAGTTCATATAATTGATTTCACATTAAACTTTTCACACCTAGTGTGTTTTTTGTAAACTTGAACTGAAATAACAGAAACAAATCAACAACGTTTCTGTACTGTCAAGGTACATAGAAATTCCTGATGGCAGACTCCACACTTTTGGTTTACAGAAACTAGATTACTGAATGCTCGACTCGGCTAGAAAAATAACTTGCTTAACCTTACATAATAGTGTTTCTACTTAATGAAAGTAGCATACATGTATTCATAAAACATTAGCATAACAACTTCCTGCTAGGATTCCAACCCAGACCGTTTAGCTAGTGTTTTGATAAAAAACGGAACCAAGATGGCGTCACACAAACATTTTCAGCAAATCTCATGAAGATTTATCCTGTCACATGCCTATTTTCCTGACGGATAAAAGAGTGCCTCATAACTTTGGTTTATTATGTCAGTTGGTCACATGACCGACGTTATTATGTCAAGTGGTCACTTGACCGACGTTATTATGTCAGTTGGTCACATGACCGACGTTATTATGTCAGTTGGTCACATGACCGACGTTATTATGTCAGTTGGTCACATGACCGACGTTATTATGTCAGTTGGTCACTTGACCGACGTTATTATGTCAGTTGGTCACATGATCGACGTTATTATGTCAGTTGGTCACTTGACCAACGTTATTATGTCAGTTGGTCACATGACCGACGTTATTATGTCAGTTGGTCACTTGACCTGAAACCGGATCTATTTTTTTTCACCGAGACGCTTATTTTTCCCGCTGTTAGGAAACGTATTCTTAAACTCATTCAACAGAATCCCGACGTGTAACGACGCTTATTCGGAATATTCGCTGCAATCAAAGTGTTTGAGAGTACGCGCCACCAGTCGCTTGCTGAGATACTTCTATAATTGTCCAACTTTTAGATGTCCTGAGTGAAAAACACTAGATTGTTAAAGGTTCTTTTTTTTCTTTTCAAAGCTACTAGGATGTGACGTCACTGACGTCATCTATACAATAGCGCGCTTTCCTATAGTATCATTTCTAGTGAGAATCTTTGAACATAAACGATTCTAGCTTGAAAAAAATTATTATGTATATAGTTTGCTTTTGTGAGAAGGATAAATTGAATATTTGGTTCCTAGCTTTGAATGAGAAATGTTATCTGGTTCGGCTTCTGAAAATATCAGATTCGCCTGCAGCTCACCTGATATATTCATCCGCCTTGCCAGATAACATTTCTCTTCCAAAGCTAGTCACCAAAACTCTCTATTTATCTATTTTTTTTTATTTCGGCTGCAGTAACACCCATTTATTTTCCCCTTTAAAGGTTGGAGTCGGAATCCCATGAAGATTGCTCAGAATACTGAACAAGTGTTCCAAACTACAAACGGTTACCTAAGATAGCACTTGAAAAGTGTTGTCTTTAAAACAACACTCTAAAAAGCGCGTCCTCTGATCTGGCTATTTGCTGTTTGCAAACGTTTATGATTGAAACATAAGAGTTAAACGATTTTGACTTACGCAAAATTTTTGCGTAAGTTGTTTAGTAAAACGGGCCCCGGGTGACGACAATAGCTCGACCTTTTGAAATGTTCAGCTAAACATGATAATAAAATAACAATTAAATATAATAAAAAGAACAGAACAACATTTTGTCTATAAATATATTAATACAGGGTAAATTACTCGGGGAATACAGGAGGAATGCCTTCTGTGGGGGAATCGGTTAAGGATTCGAGTATATAGGTAACATTACGTGTTACTATTATTATTATTATTTTTATTATAACAGATTCATATAGCGCTCTTTTCACACAGGGGTAGTGCGTTCAAAAGCCCGAGTCTGATTTCGCTACTTATAATTCTAGGAGTTTCCTGTGAAAAGAGCTTGATTTAATCGTAAAAAACGTGTACATGTATAATTGTTTATTTTCAGATTGAATTTAAATTCGACTTTCGTCCGCCGAAGTACTGTACTGAAGGTAACGCCTCTGTCTCGTGTACGAGCACGTCAACTATACTGGAGGTGGCCAATGAGTTCACAAAGGTATTTATGATGAGACTGAATAAAAATGTAATGGAAATTCGTGAAATGACTAAGTGAAACAGTCATTTCACGTAATGACTGAACGTTTAGTCATTTCGTGAAATGACTGCTTACACAGATTGACTGTAACATATATACAATGAAATTTTCCACCAAGTACATTTTAAGTGTTCATTTCAATATCCAGGCATTTATGGATTAATCTTTTGAACAGGATCCAATCGCACTACGCTGGGAAGGTTGGTCGGATACCCAATACGGCTCAGGAATATTGTACTTCTACCTGGAACTCCACAGGCTGGTAGTGAAAGATGCCAGACAATTGTTGACTGAGGAAGCCCCACTCGACCCGACCTACTCCGCCACTGTATTGGCTGAAGGCAATCAAATATTCACCCACAACATCAACGCGTTGGAACATGGAATGTATAGGTACTTGTACAGTGAAAGTAATGCATTTTTACGCATTAAATTTATTCATCCACTGAAGAAAATATTTCCATAATTGATGTTGCAATGCTCTTGTTTTAAAATTAAATGTTTGACTGAAGATAACATACGTTTTATGAACCCATTTATGCAGAGTGGGACATTCAATACTTATGTATAGGATTAGTTCATTTTTTATATAAGGGGTGCCTGTTCTAAAATTTCATTTTCGTTGTTTTATAATGAATTTCCTATCAGCAACAGTGTGGACTCTAATCAGACATGCGGCGTCTGATCAGAGTCTACACTGTTTGCCTAGGTCCCTTTTACAGTGCACTAGGCATTGATGGGTTAAATCTTAAAACTAGGGACGTTAAAGCAGACGATGAAATTTTGCTTTGAAAGGGTTAACCCTTTCAATCTTAATGACGTCATAAAGCGCATTTGCAAACAGTTTTGATCCTAATCAGACGCCGCGTTACGCGGCGTCTGATCAGGATCCAAACTGTTTGCAAAATCGCCCTTTGTTGCCGTTGGCAGTGCAAGAGATATACGGAATATAATAACACCTTCCCTGCTGTACTCTTTGCTTCCAGTGTCTTACTCGAGGTCAGAGATGATGCCAACAACTCTAGACTGGCCAGACGCTTTGTGCTGTATGATAAAGACTCGAGGATCGAACTTGATTCCGCCACAGGGAATGGTCTTCACGTGTCCTCAGCAGCCGCGCAGACTGGCTACCTCTTCCAGTCAGCAACTGATCGTAAGTATCAAACAATCAGATTCAGTCATAACAGTATTATTGTCTTGGAACAAAACAATGCATTATTGAGCCGAATTCTTCACACTTCGAATTCTTCACACGTAATTCTCACGTGTGAAGAATTCGTACGAATGCTTTCACTCGCGTACGATTTCGTACGAATATGTCACACAATGGCAGTGTGAGATTTACGTATCCCCCTTTTTAACGACCTGTTAGTACCTACGAATTCTTCACACATCACCTTCCGTTTAACATGTCTTCATGAAACAAGTTTTAACAACTAAGGCATAAGTGTGAGGAATTCGGCTCAACAATGCATTCCTGAGAAATGATTATAAAGTAAAACCTCCTTATTACATGTACATCCATAAAAGTGCTTATTATTTTGTGTTTACCATAGGTGACTGCTGAAAGCAAGACGACAGTAAACAGAAAGCTCCTTTAACCTTTGTTTTATTACTTAATTTGTTTGTTAGTCGGTTTAAAAGCTTTGCAGCTTATGTTTACAGTTTTATGTCTTGCCGACTTAAAATAAAATTTGATTAGATTTGAGGAGATTTCTGATTTACTGTCACATTACTTATGCTGTCACCTGTCGTCTATACAATCAGTTAGCCTTCGTTTTAGTGGTCGTAATAGAGAAGGTTTACTGTAACATAGCATATCTGATAACTTAAATCATTTATCCCTGATAATGGAAAACGAAAATTTCAAATTAAAGCTCGTCCATTTGGAATGCTTTCTACAATTTATTGTAAAATGACAAGTAGTGTAGATCCTGATCAGATGGTTCCGGTAAGGGCCATCTGATGAGGATGTACCCTGTTTGCATAGGACACATTTATCCTTCGTATGTATACTGTTTTAACCCTTTCACTGACGTCATAAAGCGCATTTGCAAACAGTATTTATCAATTTCAGGATAAAAACTGTTCGCCACTTCTTTTGAAATTGCGTCAGTTATACTGTCTTAATCTAATTGTGAAACGATATTACAGACCACAATATTGAAGCAGACGACAATATGGCGGTGAAGAGGTCAAAACATCACGATAAATTTGATCATAAACGGGTTAAGGACAGGAATTCTTGTCGCTAGGGTTCAATGTGTTAAGCGACCTCTGTATAAACACTCTAAATACCGGTGATAGAGCTTGATAGAAGAAAATCGTTCGTGCTATAATACCGGGCCCTCTGATCAGGGGGTGACTCTATTTGCATAGGACAAAAGTATTGTTCAAGGATACACTGTTCGTCAAAGGACATGTACAGTAAAACCTCTCTATTACGACCACCTAATTATGTTAAGTATCATGTGTGTAAGGCAGCTAACTGCTTAAAGCAAGGCGAACGTAAAATAAACAGTTCCTAAAGGAACTGTTTGTTTTTATGTTCACCTTGCTTTAAAAAGATGTCAAATGATGCTCA
Organism: Gari tellinella; assembly: GCA_922989275.2. Lineage (NCBI taxonomy): Eukaryota > Metazoa > Mollusca > Bivalvia > Cardiida > Psammobiidae > Gari > Gari tellinella. Next base: position 23,684,282 of record OV277869.1, on the reverse strand, counting down.
TGCAGTCAATTAGCCTTCTTTTTAGTGGCCGAATTAGAGAGGTTTTACTTTCTACACGCTGTAATACTTGAATGGGTCCTATATTTTTATTGCAGAGGTTACAAGTGGAGAGACCACCATAAACGTTAACTGGAAAGACTATTTCGTCAACAAGATTCACGAAGCAGGAAAATACCTGAACGAAATTGATAAATTCCCTGTGCAGTTCAAGGACATAGACGTAGACCACCGACTTAACGTCGAAAAGTAAATCAAGTGTATATGTTATTCTCTGTTATGAGGTCATTTGTGACATCATACAGTGGAGAAGCCGTTATTTTTCCCTTTGAAACTCAAACGAAACGCAAAGGCGGTTCATTACTATGGAAACGCATACAACATGTACCTTTCTTGGACACTGTCTAACGATTTATTATAATTGTGATGGCAAACAGCCTGATCAGACAACGGATTGCAATGGCTATAATGGCCTAATCTTTGAACCCTAGTCACGCATAAATGCGTCATTAGCAAACAGCGTAAATGTGAAGAGTACACTTATTCTATGCAAACAGTGTAGATCCTGATCAGAGGGCTCCTAAAGGAGCTCTCTGATCATAGTCTACACTGTTTGTCATTTTGACATATATTGTAAAATTCAACCCTAAAATGTCAAAAATGGACTAGACTAAATTGAGAATTAGAATTGTCCATTTGAGGCTTCAATGAGGAAAGGGTTAAGCATAATTGTATTTTTTATATAATAACATTTTCTCCACTGTAGACTGATCTCATCTCATCATCCCTCATCTCACCATCCCTCATCATTCATCGGCTCGTGTGACCTATTTTGTGTGATAGTGCCTTAAAGCCAATCTCATCCATCCATCCACTATACCATCGTATTTTGATGTCAGAAATATGCTAATTTAAAACAATGTTATACCCCATGTATCGAACTATTTGATAAAAGTACGCTGTTTGATCATTAACTGTTGCCTATTTTCAATTAAATGTTTTTCCCTCATTGAGCCTTTATCTTAACAACCAGTGTACATTGCAGAGTATCATTGATCATGGTCTGAACTATGTATCATTTTACAATATACATTTTTAAATCACTGTTTTAATCATGTCATTGATCTTTTAATTATTTGACTCATGTTTATTGTAAATGTAGTTATTTGTCATTTCTCGCTTTTTAGGTACATTTACATTGCTATAATTTCATGATCGCACAGCTCCTGTGTGAAAAGAGCGCTATATAAATCTCGAATAATAAGAAAAATATTACTAATACTATTGTAAAAAACACACAATCATAGCCAAATATATCCAATAGTAGCCAAAGAATGTGCTCAACTCTTTTCGAAACTCGAAAAGTCTTTGAAGTTTTCAAAAAAAAACAACCGCAAGAGACAATTAGAACAAACAACTGTTTAATCCATTTTTCGATAAGTACACATTTTTGCGCCTTTATTTTATTCCTCCACTGAATAAAATAATTTTCCGTTATACTGTCACGAATATGCACCGTAAGAAATATATTCTAGACTTAAGCTGTATAGAATTAAAGTAGAATACAAAAATGTACTTCTTAAGATGCTTTCTGCTTCCCGTTCAGCATCCTTTAAGCAACCGTCTGTCTTCAATAATGAAAAGCTGTAGGGGAAAAGGTTTAAAACAGGTTTGCCTAAAACATTTCATGATAGAGAGGTTTTAGATCAGCTATATTGGTTTCACTTCACTAATGTCCTGTTGTTAGCCACCACCTGTCTCAAACACTTGCCAAATTTTTAATAAATTATTTTGTGCCCCGTCCGAGTCATTAGTCAGCAGCTATTGGTTGGTATAATCAAACGTATGTTATTTCATTGGTCAGTTCGTTAAAAGGCGTGTATCTGTGTGTGTACAGGCAGGTTAGTCAGCCAGTGGTTAATATAATCACATTTTAGTAATTTCATTGGCCAGTTCCTTTGAAGTTTTATCAATTTCATTTTGTATACTGAATAATACGGTGGCAAATTTTCAGTATTTAAATGTATATTTCAGGTTTGTTGATCCAAGTTTGGACGACAATGAAGGGGAACGAACAATGACTAAGATCAACAATTTTAGAGGGATTGTACGATTCGAGTATGCTGTGGTCTACACTGCTAACACATCCGAGCCAGACTCTGGGTGGACCACTGTTACCCAATTCGATTACAGAATAACTCTCCAGGAGCTGCTTACTAATGGTACGAGATTTAAAACATTCACTGCCATGACGTCATCATTCGTAAACAAGCATCGTCATTCTTTTATTCTCAAATTTTGATTTAATGTATTTTGACTTAAAAATATCGAAATGAGTTTCAAACAGTGAAGGGGTTGACACAAATTAACTGTATTGACCCGGGCTCATCCGCATTCGTGAACTAATTAGACACTGACCAGCTCGTCGTCTGATCAGGCTCCAAACTGTTTGTCGTCGATGTTTATGCAAGTTATGCATCTGCTATAGGTCACATGTTTTGTTGGAAATGGAAATAATTAAAACGATGGGGTAATCTCACGAAACATTTGGTAGTGAAAGGGTTAAGAGGCTTTACGTCATAATCGCAGTGAAAGGGCTAAATATTAACACACGCAACACAGTGTAGCTCCCTTTCACAGGAAGTCTCTAAACCCGAATACATTCCTAGATCAAAAACATGTAATCGTTCAAAGTTATGAAAAGGTTGATTTATCTTAAAATATGGGAATGGAGTTTTTGGTTCGGAAGAGCAAACGCTCCCCTTTCTGTCACATTATACAATATCTGATGTTTAAAGGCACATAGGTTCAAAGGCACGTATGTTGGGAAATATTTCAGATAGATAATCAAATATAAACCTAGATTGGAAGAGTGGAGCTATAAGTATTAGTGACTTCATCTTTGTGTTGTAAGATTTCATCTGAATTAACCCCTTCACTGCCTTACCCCGAGTTCAATAAGTATTTGCAAACAGGTTAGATCCCGATCAGACGCCGCGTAACGCGGCGTCTGATCAGGATTCAAACTGTTTGACACTCAATCCAATATTTCTTAAGTCAAAATACTTAAAATTTGAATTTGAGAAATTAAAGCAGACGATAATTGTTAAAATTTGATGACGTCATGACAGTGAAAGGGTTAACCGAATCAGAAAGTTATCGATTGAGATGCATCGATCATACCGATCATCGGTCGGTCATTTTGCAACTTACTACTACCACTTCTGCTCATCAATACTTCAAGTAAGATATGTAGATCTACATCGACTACAGGAGATATGTCTATTTAATGATGCACAAAAGTAATACAAAAATATCCAAAAGGAACTTTCTGCATTACTGTTATTTTCATTAAGATGTTACCTATCTTGAACATCTGTAGTTTCAACTTCTTTTGAATGGCTGCTATACATGTATCTTCTTAAACCATTAACCCATAAATACACCTTTTTGACACCTTTTATATATCCCTCCATGAAAGAAAATGGCTCCAATTTATACAGTTATGACTATGCAACATAAGAAATATTTTCTATATCATAACCGATTATATCTTAAAGCAGGCTGGAAGTAAAGCAGAATGCGTCTCAAGGCGCATTCTGCTTTTCTTTCAACCTGCTTTAAGGGGCCACACATCTTCAAAACATGACGGCATGTGGCCAACCTGGTCCGTAGAATAACTCCTTTACTTTACTAACTAGGGTTACCAAACCTAGTGTGTGGATACATCTTGAGATTGCCAACGGTCAAATAATATTTTCAGGTCAATTTGACTTTGTCCATAATATCTTACCTTGATTATTGAAAAACCTTGCCCGGAACATAACTATATAATCTACGAATACCAAACCTGGTGTGTGTATACATGTTGAGATTGAGGAATGACGATTTCCACTTTTGTGTCTATTTGACTTTGATCTCCTACCTTGATTATCAAACAACTTTTCCCGGAGTATATCTCTTTTACACTATCATCTAGGATTATCTAGTATTGTGTATGTATATATCTTTGGACTGCCAACTATTGTGAGCCATTTAAAGATCATTTTGACCTTTGACGTTTGGTTTAGAGAAACATTGTCCAGAACTTATCTCTGGTACTTAATTGAGGGATTGAGAAGTATCACATTTCACTCTAAGGTCACTTTGACCATGACCTAGACCTTGAATCACCGCTAGTGATAATTCTAGTTTTCAATGCAAATAGTTTGGAGCCAGATCAGGCACAGTAGAGGCAGACTTCATATCTTGATCAAATTTGTTCTGCAGCTCAAATAAAACATTCTGTAATAATTCCCTCATCAGTAGGCCTTTTACGCTTTTAAATCATTCCTCCTCTTAAGAAATTAGCTCATGTGTATACAGTCATGAATATGGTAAAATGCTTGTGGTACGCTACACCTTAGCAGAAACAACAACAACAACATTTCACTGCATTGCGTTTCGGTTAAGTTTCTTTTGAACGGAAAGAATAACGCTTTCCCCATTGTTTACTTCTAGGTCAGCGTATCAGAATCTGGGTTCGAGCCCATGATAAGATGGGAAACATGAAGGCTGACAGTACCACACTCACCCTTGACTCCGACCCTCCTGTAGTAGTGCCATCTAGCGGAGAACTCATCAGTAACGACAACTCAACAGGAGACGCATACGACAGCAGGTATTATAAAAAACCATTATTAATTCGCTCACTCCTGATTCATTTAAAGGACAATTCCAATTTCAAATTCAGTCTAGGTTGATTCTAACAATATATATGTACTGCAAAATGAATTACAGTAAAAACCTCTGATCAGGGCGTTCACGCTTTTCATAGGACGAGTGTACTGTTCAAGGTACAGTCGACCTCTCTATTACGACCATTTAAAATAAGGTTAATTGACTGCATAAAAAAGAATGTGACAGCTTAAAGCAAGATGGATGTAAAACAGAAAGCTCCTAGGAATTCCTTATATGTGAGCTTCACTGTAAAAGTATTTTCTTCGACAGTATTGTGTTTGATGCTTACGACCATGAAAGTGGAGTGTTTGAACTCGAATTGCTGATAGTAATGGCCACTTCCGGCCAGGATGATGTTAGAAGAATTGAAAGGAAGATGGACGCAAACTTTGAAAAGGTATGCAAAACTCAATAATATAGTAGAGGAGTCTATGCATCAATAGCTAGCTGTGGGCGCATAAAGTAATTTAGTTTAATAATATTTTATTGTTCAATTAGTTTACATATTCACACAAGCATCATATAATTTGTTATAAAAGTAATTAAACAGGACATCTGTCCGTCCGTGTCCCTATTGCCAGAAACAGATGCCCTACATCACATCAGCGAGAGATACCAGATTTGTTGTTTGAGTACATCTTGGCAATCTTGGGCAATGTCCAGTAACATTTCCAGATCACTACGTATGGCCTTTGGATTTTGATGCGTCGCGACGCGGCGTCTGGTCAGGATCCAAACTGTTTGCAAATAACCGTTGTACTTAGGGTAAGGCAGTGAAGGAGGATGAGTTATTTGTAAGAGTTGCATATACCTTTCACTACAGTTCAAAGGGTCAAGAAAACTGACAGCATTATTAAGTCACAGTTAGATCTATAGGAAATATGTTAAAAAAAGTACAATCACGGGCAGACGGATGAATTGACAGACTCCGACTAACGGACGGAAACTCTCACTGGATAATCACGTTATGCGCCCAAAACTAGATGTTTTAGCATAAAACATTAGTTGTAATCATCGAATTTTGAATCTGTTACCTTACAACCCCAATAATCTCATTAAAACGGTATCTCAAATGGTTCATGGAATGGAAACTTTTTCTGCATGCTTAACCCTTTCACCGATAGTTTTTGTGTGAGATTTTTACCCCTTCACCGTTTCATTGTCATATGCTTCAATTTTGTTGTCTGCAATATCGTTTCAATGTTAATTTTAAGGCAGTATGACTGACAAAATTTCAAAATGAATATCAAACAGTTTGGATCTTGATCAGACGCCGCGTGACGCGGCGTCTGATCAGGATCCAAACTGTGTGTAAATGCGCCTTTAAGCGTCATTGAGAGTGAAAGGATTAAATTCTCCCAACTTTCTTGCAGGTTGACGAAAATTTTACTCCACCTACTAACCAAGTGTGCGAAACATCGAGCGATGACGAGAAGTGTTTCCTGAGGGCACAGAGGATAACACTATATCACTGCTGGATGATGCTGCCAGACAAAAGCCATTTATCAGTGACTAATGCCACAATCACTGCGGTGGTACGAAACCAAGCCATGCTTACATCAACAACCACCTTTACAGTAAGTTTTCACATACGGCAAAGAAGACACTATTATATCCTTATACAAGCACTTATGCTACAGTTTTCCCTCCATACAACGGCCCTCCAAACAATGACTGCCTCCTTACTACGACGCTTGTCGCAGTTTTCTAAACTGGACAATTATCTCCAACCTATTAATGGCTGCATTGCGTCTGTTTTACATTTTAGTCTGCCGTTTATCTCAAAGTTACATAATGGATATTTTGAAATGATTTTTTAAATTGTGTTACGTGGCGTCTGACCTGGCTTCAAGCTGTTTGCAAATATTAGCCAATATCCCTCCCTATAACGACTCCCTGGGAACAACGCACACAAGTTTTGTCTCCCATTGGATGTCCTGCACACTAAAGATTTCAAACAGTCATATTTACAGTAAACCTCCTTAGTGTAAATGTTAAGATGCTAGACAGTTTCAAGTAAGGTTTCAAACACCTATATTTAAAAGATAGGTAGCTATACTTATAGCATATTGAAAATGTTGTTGAAAAAGGGTTTTAAGTCGCTTTAACAGTATTTCAGTCATATCGCGACTCCAGGAGACAAGTTGCCACATCAATGTCTCATTTACATCGATCTAAAAATATGAGGTATTGATCTAGAAATGTAAACCTTGACCAGAATAACAGAGTTACTAATATTCTGCATTTTAACCTTTTCAGTTCTTTGACTGACATAAAAATACACCAGTTTATGATGGCTTTATCCATCAGTCGAATCACTCAAAAACTAGCAACATTTGGCAGCCTTCTACTGTATCATGCCAGACTATGGCGGTGGTCCCCATTATTTTCAGCAAGTTAACCAAGCTGGCATGCCCCTGGACCACATGGGGTAACGTTGAAAGTAAAGCAGAATGCATCATAAGGTCTAACCATCTGCTAGAACATAATTCTTATGATAGATATTCTTTACTGTATTAATGGAAACATTTTCTTCAGTCGAAGAATAACTTAATGGCGTATAGAAATGCATATTCGTGGAGTAATGGGTAATGTAATCCATTTGTAACAAGGGAATAATTACAAGTATTATACTTTATAGGTCGACAGACTTTCAAAGTTGGACGGCCTGCAACCATGTGAGTACAAACACTTTTGAGACGTTGTTCTCACCATTTTAATGTACACAATGTGACAGAATATTCAGGTACAACATGTATTAAGCGAGCCGTAATGTTTGATATATCTATAGCCTACATTATAGTTAGCAGCTTTAATGCAGGATAAAATTAATGCTGAAAGATCCTAAAGAAGCTTCCTGCATTCCTTTGTTTCTGTATGAAATGGTCACATGTCTTTAACTATCAACAGGGTATACCTTATTTAGCTATATTAAATGGTCACATGTCTTTAACTATCAACAGGGTAGACCTTATTCAGCTGTATTAAATGGTCACATATCTTTAACTATCAACAAGGTATACATTTTCAGCTTTATTAAATGGTCAGATGTCTTTAACTATCAACAGGGTAGACCTAATTCAGCTTTATTAAATGGTCAGATGTCTTTAATTTTCAACAGGGAAGACCTAATTCAGCTGTATTAAATAGTCACATATCTTTTACTATCAACAGGGTAGACCTAATTCAGCTTTATTAAATGGTCACATGTCTTTAACTTTCAACAGGGAAGACCTAATTCAGCTGTATTAAATAGTCACATATCTTTAACTATCAACAGGGTAGACCTTATTCAGCTTTATTAAATGGTCAGATGTCTTTAACTATCAACAGGGTAGACCTTATTCAGCTTTATTAAATGGTCAGATGTCTTTAACTATCAACAGGGTAGACCTAATTCAGCTGTATTAAATAGTCACATATCTTTAACTATCAACAGGGTAGACTTTATTAAGTTGTATTAAATGATCACATGTCTTTAACTATCAACAGGGTAGACCTTTTTCAGTTGTATTAAATGGTCACATATCTTTAACTATCAACAGGGTAGACCTTATTCAGCTGTATTAAATGGTCACATGTCTTTAACTATCAACAGGGTAGACCTTATTCAGCTGTATTAAATGGTCACATATCTTTAACTATCAACAAGGTATACATTTTCAGCTTTATTAAATGGTCAGATGTCTTTAACTATCAACAGGGTAGACCTAATTCAGCTTTATTAAATGGTCAGATGTCTTTAATTTTCAACAGGGAAGACCTAATTCAGCTGTATTAAATAGTCACATATCTTTTACTATCAACAGGGTAGACCTAATTCAGCTTTATTAAATGGTCACATGTCTTTAACTTTCAACAGGGAAGACCTAATTCAGCTGTATTAAATAGTCACATATCTTTAACTATCAACAGGGTAGACCTTATTCAGCTTTATTAAATGGTCAGATGTCTTTAACTATCAACAGGGTAGACCTTATTCAGCTTTATTAAATGGTCAGATGTCTTTAACTATCAACAGGGTAGACCTAATTCAGCTGTATTAAATAGTCACATATCTTTAACTATCAACAGGGTAGACTTTATTAAGTTGTATTAAATGATCACATGTCTTTAACTATCAACAGGGTAGACCTTTTTCAGTTGTATTAAATGGTCACATATCTTTAACTATCAACAGGGTAGACCTTATTCAGCTGTATTAAATGGTCACATGTCTTTAACTATCAACAGGGTAGACCTTATTAAGCTGTATTAAATGGTTACATGTCTTTAACTATCAACAGGGTAGACCTCATTGAGCTGTATTAAATGGTCACATACCTTTAACTTTCAACAGGGTAGACCTAATTCAGCTGTATTAAATGGTCACATACCTTTAACTATCAACAGGGTAGACCTTATTCAGCTGTATTAAATGGTTACATACCTTTAACTATAAACAGGGTAGACCTTATTCAGTTGTATTAAACGGTCACATGTCTTTAACTATCAACAAGGTATACATTTTCAGCTGTATTAAATGGTCACATGTCTTTAACTATCAACAGGGTAGACTTTATTCAGCTGTATTAAACGGTCACATATCTTTAACTATAAACAAGGTATACATTTTCAGCTGTATTAAATGGTCACATGTCTTTAACTATCAACAGGGTAGACTTTATTCAGCTGTATTAAATGGTCACATATCTTTACCTATCAACAGGGTAGACCTTATTCAGTTGTATTAAATGGTCACATGTCTTTAACTATCAACAGGGTATACATTGTCAGCTTTCTTAAACGGTCAGATGTCTTTAACTATCAACAGGGTAGACTTTATTAAGTTGTATTAAATGGTCACATATCTTTAACTATAAACAAGGTATACATTGTCAGCTGTATTAAATGGTCACATATCTTTAACTATCAACAGGGTAGACCTCATTGAGCTGTATTAAATGGTCACATACCTTTAACTATCAACAGGGTAGACCTTATTCAGCTGTATTAAATGGTCACATGTCTTTAACTATAAACAAGGTATACATTTTCAGCTGTATTAAATGGTCACATATCTTTAACTATCAACAGGGTAGACCTAATTCAGCTGTATTAAATGGTCACATATCTTTAACTATCAACAGGGTAGACCTTATTCAGCTGTATTAAATTGTCACATACCTTTAACTATCAACAGGGTAGACTTTATTCAGTTGTATTAAATGGGCACATGTCTTTAACTATCAACAAGGTATACATTTTCAGCTTTATTAAATGTTCACATATCTTAAACTATCAACAGGGTAGACCTTATTCAGCTGTATTAAATGGTCACATGTCTTTAACTATAAACAAGGTATACATTGTCAGCTTTATTAAATGGTCACATATCTTTAACTATCAACAGGGTAGACCTTATTCAGCTGTATTAAATGGTCACATATCTTTAACTATAAACAAGGTATACATTGTCAGCTGTATTAAATGGTCACATATCTTTAACTATCAACAGGGTAGACCTTATTTAGCTGTATTAAATGGTCACATATCTTTAACTATCAACAGGGTAGACTTTATTTAGTTGTATTAAATGGTCACATGTCTTTAACTATCAACAGGGTAGACCTTATTCAGCTGTATTAAATGGTCACATGTCTTTAACTATAAACAAGGTATACATTTTCAGCTTTATTAAATGGTCAGATGTCTTTAACTATCAACAGGGTAGACCTAATTCAGCTTTATTAAATGGTCAGATGTCTTTAACTTTCAACAGGGTAGACCTAATTCAGCTGTATTAAATAGTCACATATCTTTAACTATCAACAGGGTAGACCTAATTCAGCTTTATTAAATGGTCACATGTCTTTAACTTTCAACAGGGAAGACCTAATTCAGCTGTATTAAATAGTCACATATCTTTAACTATCAACAGGGTAGACCTAATTCAGCTTTATTAAATGGTCAGATGTCTTTAACTATCAACAGGGTAGACCTAATTCAGCTGTATTAAATTGTCACATACATTTAACTATCAACAGGGTAGACTTTATTCAGTTGTATTAAATGGTCACATGTCTTTAACTATCAACAAGGTATACATTTTCAGCTTTATTAAATGGTCACATATCTTTAACTATCAACAGGGTAGACCTTATTCAGCTGTATAAATGGTCACATGTCTTTAACTATCAACAGGGTTTACCTTATTCAGCTGTCGCTTGATACACCTTTACCTGTGCTTAGGTGTGTCCAAAAGATTGGGACTTTGGAGAAAGCTTTCTTTTCGAATAAATCCGTTAACGCTAAAACTATTTTTTCAAAAGAAAACAGTTTCGAGCCAGACTAGACGCCGGGTAACCAGGCGTCTGAACAGACTCCAACCTGTTTGCCACTCATTTAACAATAAATCAGTAGAAATTGTCACTTTCTACATATTATTGCCTTGATTTTCGTATGTGTTTAACAGGGAAAGAAAAAAGTCTTATCCACTATATATATATTATATATATATAGAGAGATAGATAACCAGTGAACAGACTACACAGTCAGACATATATATATATATATTATAATTCAATAATACATTGTATGTAATAAAACAATAAAAAATTCCGCCACGAAAGAGGTGGATTCCTTCAAGAGCTGTCTGACCTGGGTCTCTACTATTTTTCAAAAGAACCATCAGTATTCGCTTGATGACTGATACGACATGGCATTTCTGTTTATTTTAAAAAAGGCCTCAAAGAACATATTTCAATTGTGGAAACAAACAAAAATGGAATTATATGGTTAAAAATATCAAACGAAATTCTTTATTCTAATGAAAACGCTTATATTTGTGGCATTTATATTCCTCCCAAAGGCTCGAAAGTCTTAGCATCAAACGATATAGATTTTTTCGAGGAAATCGAAAAAGGTATCGAAAAATATAATAAATTAGGAAATACATTTATTACGGGTGATTTCAATTCAAGGACAGGTTTATTATCAGATATTTTAGATTACGATGAATATCTTGATAATAGCGATGATGAAGATAACGATATATATTTTAATCAAAATACCTTATTAAACAGATACAATGAAGACAAAATTATAGATGAAAATGGACGAAAACTTGTTAATCTATGCAAATCAACAAACCACGTTATAGTAAATGGTAGACTCCACAAAGATAAATACATAGGTCAGTTTACTTTCTGTTCATCGCGTGGAATGAGCGTAACAGATTACTTAATTACAGAAAAACAAAACATCGACTATATACATGACTATGGCATTCTTGACTGGTATAGTTTCTCTGACCATGCACCTTTATATTACAGCTTAAAACTAAAAAACAACAGAAATAAGCATTATACAAATGACTTACCCCATATGGCTGACATTAAAGGAAAAATCAAATTTCAAAACGAAAAAAATGAAAATTTTCAACAAAGTCTGATAGAAAATATAGAAGAAATATCTAAAATCGGAACTCAACCTGAGATAACAGTAAATGAAAGCGTAGATTTACTAACAGGCTTTCTGCATGAAAATGCAATGAACTTTTTCAACAAACCTTGTAATAAAAGTAATAAAAATTATCACAAAAATAATAATAAATGGTTTGATGACAAGTGCAAGCAAACTAAGGTCAATTTCAAAACCGCTAGAAACGAATTTTCCAGAAATAAATCGACTGAGAACAGACTGCTATTCACGCGTGCCAGAACAAAATATAATTACGCAAAAAGACAAGCTCAAAATAAATTTAGAATAAAACAAGGAAAAAAATTAGAATCAATATCTAAAACACAGCCAAGGCATTTCTGGAAATCAATAAAACAATGTTTTACAAAATCCAGCACAGTGAACAATATAGATATCGATAGTCTGCATCAACATTTCAACGAATTATTAAATATAAACGAAAATACACAAAACACAGAAATACAAAATGATATAAATGATAATTATTTAGACGCAGATATCACGGAACAGGAGGTCATCTATGCAGCAATGAAACAAAAAAATAATAAGGCCTGTGGGCCAGATGAATTACCGGCTGAAATAATCAAATCATCCATAAATATTATCTCACCTTATCTAACCATAATTTTTAATAAACTATTCACACAATCTGAATACCCAGATAAATGGGGACTTGGTCATTTAACCCCAATATTTAAAGGCGGTGATGAAACTGATGCAAAAAACTACAGAGGAATAACTCTAAATAATATTTTGGCAAAAATATACTCCCAAGTCCTATTAAACAGATTAAACAAATGGTCTATAGAAAATGAAAAGATTTCAAACTGCCAATTTGGTTTTCAGAAAGGAAAAAGTACGGTTGATTGTGTATTCATACTCAATGCTATTATTCAAAAAGTTTTACACTCAAATAGTAAATTATACTGTGCTTTCATAGATTATGAAAAATGCTTCGACAAGATAAATCGTTCTATTTTATGGCAAAAATTAATAAATGAAAATGTTAGCACGAAATTTACTAAAGCATTAAAAGCTATGTACTCCTCAGTAAGGTGCTCTATTAAACTAAATAGTTCTTTATCTGATGAAATCTTATCAGGAACAGGGTTAAAACAAGGGGACGCGACCTCTTCTCTGCTCTTCATTTATTTCGTAAATGACGTAATAAATCATATAAATACAGACATCGACGGAATCTTTACAATAGAAGATGTTAAATTGTTCCTTTTATCATACGCTGATGACCAGATATTATTTAGTCTAAACCCAGAATCATTACAAAGTATGATTTATAATCTAGAGAGTTACTGTCAAACATATAAATTAAAAATAAATGCAAGAAAAACAAAGATTATGATTTTTGAACGAAGTCAAAGGCAAACACATTATAACTTCTACCTCAATAATGAAAAAATAGAAATAGTTCCTTCTTTTAAGTATCTAGGTGTACAATTCTTCAGAAACGGAAATTGGAATAGAACACAAAAATACATCGCAGAGCACGCCTCAAAAGCTTTATATAAATTATTCTCTATTTTTCAACATTATGAATTTAAAACAAGTAAAAAATGTAAACTATTTGATATCCTAGTAGGTTCGATTCTTAATTATTGCTCAGAAGTATGGGGCTGGCATAGCGGAAAGAATATTGAACTAATACATACCAAATTTTGCCGAAAGGTTTTATCGGTCAAAGTCTCAACAAATCTTGATGGATTATATGGTGAATTAGGCAGAACCCCACTTAAGATAAACAGACAAATAAATATAATAAAATACTGGCAAAAGATACTGAATTCAAGCGAAAATTCAATTATCAAAAAAGTTTATAATATGATGAAGAACGATGCAGAAGATAATATTACGTACAGAGGTGAAAACTGGGCATTTAACATTAAGCACACATTAAATCATTTAGGGCTATCATACATTTGGAATGATCATGTTTTATCAGACTATAATGTTGCACATATTAAACACAGACTATTAGATCAATTCAAACAAACTTGGTACACTAATATTAATAATTCACGAAGATTATTTTATTATGCTCGCTATAAACATGAATTCGATTTAGAAAAATATTTAGACCACATTTATGATAATAAATTCAGAAACGCAATATCAAGATTTAGATTATCATCCCACCAACTTATGATTGAAAAGGGAAGGTATAATAATACACCGAGAGATCAGAGAACATGCACATTATGTAACACAATTTCAATCGAGTCAGAATACCATTTTCTTTTAATTTGTCCTGTATACGCCGAATTACGAACCAAATACTTAAAATCATACTATTACAGATGGCCTACTTTAAATAAATTTGATAAACTGATGTCTACATCAAAAAATCAAGAATTACTGAATCTAAGTAAATTTATTTATTTTGCAAACAAACTACGAAGTTCACTTATTATTTAAAAAAGTAAAAAATAAAATAAAACTCCACAAAAACAAAACAGAAAAATTAAAATAATAAATAAACCCCGACAAATGTCGTATTAATTCGTCAGAACAACGATACATTCTATAATTAATCAGAAGTTATCCTTTAAAAATCCCTGAACCAATCCAAATAAATCTACTTCATAAGCCACGCCCTATACCTACTATTCAATGGTCTGACATCTTCAGCTATTGAATTAGTCACGGCCCATGTAACCACGTGTCCGGCAGTGGCACGAGATATTATCTAAAGTTGTCCAGGGCCTGGGCTATAGAGGGCGTTCACTTTTCTCGCTAAATGCGATTGACACTATTATTATACTAAAAGGAAATATACCATTTTCGTTTGTTCCACTACAGCTCTTCACGTGAATGTTTTGTTTGATTCTTTCATGTATTGTCATTAATAATTTGTACTTTATATGGCTAGAAGCAAAGTACTTTGCTTAAAGCTGAAATAAAGAATTTTGAATTTTGAATTTTGTATATGCCCTATTTATATTTTTATTTTTCCACTCTAGATTCTGGTCCAGGAAATGTGCGAATTGAGGAATCAGAAGACAGTTCCTTCAAAATAGCCTGGGATCCCCCGGAACAAATGTCTTGTTATGGTAGAGCCGATATATTCATACTGATCAAGTTCAAGGTATGCATACAGCGCAGAACACGTTATTCTTGATCATGATGCGCTTTAAATGAATTCTGCTTTACTTTCAGCCTGTGTTAAGCTACTATCTGCTACATGTGCGATACCAAAAATAGTTCTGATGGTACATGTTTATTAACTGTAAAAAATGAATTATTGTCTTTAGTGGAAAAATAAATCACATGCGCTAAAAGGTGCTTCAATGGGGAAAGAGTTAATGTAGTCTTCCAGTTGGGTTAAAGGTGTTTCCTCCTTACAACGACACCCAAGGGAGACACAGAGTGTATGTGTTATTCGGAGGGAGTTGTTATATGGATGGGGAAATTAAATCTTGCCAACAGATTGAATCCAGTTCAGACGCCGCGTTACAAATGTACGCGGCGTCTGATCTTTGATTTAAGCTGTTTGTCACTCATCATTATATTTCTGGTCAACATGTCTACTTATATGTAACTTTAAGAAAAAACAGCCGACAAGAATTTTAAGGAGACAACAGAAGTGAAAGTGTTAGTGTTCTTTATGAAGTCTGTCTTGGTTTATTTGCCTATAGGAAGGCGGTGATGACAAAGAGAGAGAATATCTTGTGCCTGCCACCAGCACGTTCTTATATGTCGGCGGCGTACCTGCCAACACTGTTGGTTTTACTCATGAAGTCTGTCTTGGTTTATTTGCCTATAGGAAGGTGGTGATGACAAGGAGAGAGAATATATTGTGCCTGCCACTAGTACGTTTCTATATGTCGGCGGCGTACCCCCCAACACACACTTCATTGTGTCATTTGCTACAGAAATCGCCAGCGGAGGAACAACGCCACCCATTCTCGTCCAGGCACAAACTGGTGAGTCTACCCTTTTAATTAACCTTGAATTAAACATTATAAAGCGTTTGAGTAGAGTCTCATATCGTTATCAAGCATTTGTTTGGTCAACTTTGAGCTTTAAGGAGACCATTCAAATGTTTGAGAATGATCTATGACTCAGCTCGAGCTCCTTACGACATTTGGACCAGATCAGGATACAAACTGTTTGCAAGCGCGCTTTCAAGCATCATTGGGAATGAAAGGGTTAAAGTCCAAAAATGGTGAAGCCACAAATTCTAAAGCACGCAATATAATGGCGAGAAAAGATTAACACTTGACGGTTAAACAAAATTACATGGGACTCTTTACCCCATTATTCCATAAATTCCCTTTTGAACTAATTTAATTTATTCCTCCAGTGAAGAGTCAGTTCCATTTTATTTAGTCGGTAATATGCCGATGATAGCTTAAGGCTGAAAACAGACTGGAAGTAAAGCAGAATGCGCCTTGAGACGCATCCTGATTTAGTTCCAACTTCCAACCTGCTTTAAGTGGTCATTTGTCTTCAAAACTAGTAACCGGTTTTGTGGTAATGGATTAAACTATCTATTATTTAATTATAGCTGTTGAAGAGGAGGAAAAGAGCAACTTACCTTTGATCATTGGAGTGGCTGCAGGTGAGTATACACAGTAAATAAATGGTTAAAGACATTTCCTGACCTACTTTCGATGGTAACGCCTAGCCAGGCAAGCATGCGTCCTGTGCACATGCCTATAACAAAGAATCATTGAAGCTTCTAATGTGAGGCCCGACTTTTATATTAAAATTTTGATACTTTAGTTAGAAATAACCATTGCAAAACCTAGCATAAGTATGTCTAGGCCTCACCAAGTAAACTGAGATTGGTATACCCGCGGGAAGCTTACGCTACATGCTTTTACAGTTACTTTCACGCCTAACGAAAACAATGGGGGTCAATCTAAGGACTGAGGAAATGTCGTCTTTAAATATCAACTAGTCTTACCCGATAACCCCTTCTCCTGCTATAAACATAGGTATAAACTTAGATAAGACAGCACCTGAAGAAGTTGTCTGATCAGTTTCCGTACTGTTTTCTCATAGGATCTGACAGACACGAATGTTGCATTTAATGACCGCGTGCTCAGGACCAAAGTGCGAATCATAGGAACACCTGGGTCTAGACTATGGTTAACGCGATTGGAGAAGCTTCGAACACAATCGCACACGAATAGCGCATTTATAACCCGAATTTTAAATATGCACCATAAGCAATTTTTATATCTAATTAGTTTGTAGCTTAAAGCATGCTTAAAGTTAAGCAGACCGTACCTTAAGACTATGGGGTAAAGGGTTACAGGTACGTATCCAAAATTCGCGTTTGAAACAAATGAAAATTTGGAAATCTACGGATTTTTTAATCAACTTATATGGCAGCCCTGGTTTAAATGCAAACGAAAGCTAACGCACTGCACTTAAATGTAGAAATTACATTATGTTGAAAATGTCTATGTATTTTAATCTGAGCTGCAACTAGTTTGAAGCCTGATCAGATGCTGGGTTACCCGGCGTCTGATCAGGCTCCGAACTATTTGCATTGGTAGTATTCGGAACTAATACCGCATTCCCCACTGTAACGCCTGAACAAATGTAAATGTTTATTGTTACAGGTGTTCTTGTGCTCGTGGCACTGGTCATCGTTGTATTTTTCCTCCTTGTACGACGTGGCTACATTAAACCACAGGAGAAAGTACAGAGGGTTAGACGTGCAGCTACCCGGGTTTATAGGGAGAGAATCAAAAGCCACGTTCCGGCGGCGATGGTCAGGCACGGCAACAAAAGCAAAACATATTATGACGTAAGCAAATATCTCATATCGTTAGATTATAAATATGCTCTAATCTAACAGTTCGACATTTAAAGCGACTCCCAACCAGATGGTTCATTTGCAAAAATAAAATAAAATACTCAAATATAACCAAAAGGGTAGCATTATCGTGCATCTGGCATTGGAAAAATATGACCAGTCTATAAACAACCTCTAGAAAAGCCTTCAAATCTTAGTTTTTTAGTTATTGTCCATCGTTTTATCCATAGCGTAGAAAGACGCTATAGAAATTGATCACGGGCTCAGACATAAACCCGGGCCGAATTATGTAGTTGTATGTTCTCTCCATCGCTACACACTATAGTATGTTAAATCTATCCCAGATATATGAATAGTTCCGTGTCCCATTCCTTATTTTGTCTTATGTCCGCCCATGCCGGGTCCCGGGTTCGATTCCTACCAGAGCTCAACATTTTGTTTTATTGAAATGCATTTTTAAACAGAATTTCTTATCCTAAACGAATTCTTACCCGTTTATAAAAGCGTTTGTCACATATTTACAAATTACTATTTTTAATGCTAAATTTGGTTGCGATTCTCTTTAAGGGCCTTTGTTAAAGTTTATCATGATTTTGTTGACAGAGGCTCTTAGAGGTCAAACTATTAGTAAAGAGCACTTTTGTAAGTTAATACTACAGTAAAACCTCTATATTTCGACCAATTAATTATGTTAATTATTAGGTGTTCACGACAGGTGACAGCTTAAAGCAAGGTGACAGTAAAACAGAAAGCTCCTTCAGGAGCTTTCTGTTTTACTGCCACCTTGCTTTAAGTTGTCACCTGTATTTTATATAGTCAATTATCATTCGTTTAGTTGGTCGCAATAGAGAGGTTTTCCTGCATTTTATTTCCCCAGTCGGAATATCTTTATTGGGGAATCAACATATAGACGAATACACGTATCTTTTGCTTCTCAATTAAATCATTTCTGTTAAAGAATCATGTCATTTGAAAACAGTTTGTTGCCAGATCTCGCATCGAGTAACTCTCATCTTGATTGAAAATAATTGAAATATTTTAGGAGTCGCTGTTGAAAATGTTTATCATTGCCATCTGCGTACGAGTTTTCGTCTGATATTTATTCAACCGCATACCTTAACCCTTTCCCTTATAGAAGCGACTTTTAGCGCATTCATTTTATTCAGCCGCCAAAGAAAATAGTTCCATTTTATACTGTCATGAATATGTACTATAAGAAATATTTTCTATATACTAGCAGATAGTAACTTAAAGAAGGCTGAAAGTAAAGCAGAATGTGCCCTAGGGCACATTCTGCTTTACTTCCAGCCTGCTTTAATAGGTCACATATCTTAACTACTAGAAACAGGCTATGAGGTAAAGGGTTAATCGGTACATATTTTATTCTTTCTGTCTGTCTGTCTGTCTGGCTCACTGTTTGTACACAACAGTTACTGTGATTATGGAACTGTGTGTGACATAGACTTCAAAGTTGGTATGTGTACTCAACTCTTGAGCTCAGTACAAGTTGGATAACGTCGAATAAAGGTCAATGATAAAGGCGCATAGTGTTTCTCAGATATGTCTACCTTTTTCTGTTATTAATAGTTTTAGTTTTTTGACTTCATAAATAATTGCAATAAATAAGTGTAATTAAGATTTAGTTCTCAACGTGTATACAAACGTGGGAGCTAAAGACGTTTGTTGATGATAAAACATAGTTTACCTATAAAGTCTTTGACCCCATGACACGTATATATGCATCCTTTGCAAACAGAGTACTCGTGAAGAGTACCATTGTCCTGTGCAATTAGTACATATCTGATCAGACCAAAATAATAAAAACTGAATTGAATTGAGAACGATATTGCATATGAAATGTGTGGGGTGAGGGTATACAGTATGATGGATTCTGTATAAATTACTACATTACTGTATTGAGCGTACATGCGTGTATGCTAGATATTTACAGAAGAAATATTTGCAAGCAGTATCAGTCGAAATCAGACACCACCAATTGCTGAATCTTGTTATGGTAAATGTTCATGCACAGTGTAGAAGACGTTTTCTTTCCCAAAGCCGTTTATACCTAAACTATCATTTCCCTTGAAAACATTTTGGAGCAAGTTGAGTCGTAGTAACAACCGGCATCTGATCAGCCTCCACACTGCTTGTCATCCAAACAAAATAGATCGCTTATCATATGATAAAAGTGGATTATTCCCAAGTTTGTTGCATGAGGTTTTCGTTAAAATGGGAAAGAATAATACATGTATCTTCTCCACCGTATAATAAGTACAGTAAAACCTCTCTATTACGACCACTAAATTGTGGTAATTATTAGGCGTTAAGAACAGGTGACTGCTTAAAGCAAGGTGACAGTAAATCAGAAAGCTCATTGATTTCAGTTGTCACCTGTATTTTATATAGTCAATTATCATTCGTTTAGTTGGTCTTTTATACACTAAACTAGCCTTCTTTTTAGTGTCCGTAATAGAGAGGTTTTACTGTACACGCAGCATCAAGCTTTAACCACTTGACTGCCTTACCCCGTGTACAATAGTTGATCAGGATCCCAACTGTTTGAAACTCATTTCAAGATTTCTTAAGTCAAAAAACCTATAATTCAAATTCGAAACATAAAAGAAGACGGCAGTTGTTTAAAACTGACGACGTCATGGCATTGGAGGGGATAAGGCGGTGCGTTTGTATTGAGGAGTTATCCAAATTACTTTGGTCATTAATAAAACATTAAATTTTTGAGCTTTTTCAATGATAGCCCACTGCATATTGTTGTTTTCTAGAATCGACAGAGTGAGTTGTATATATACGGTGAGATGGATCTAGAAGGTCCACAGATCTGGCACCTCGATAGAAACGACATCAGTCTAGAGTCCAAGATCAAAACCGGAAACTTTGCGAACATCTACAAAGCAACCATACGAAGTGGAAAAGGCGCAGGGGATGTGGTTGTGGCGAAAACACTTAAAGGTATAAAACATTAATCTGACATTAGTTTTAACGTCATACAGTGCAGAAACATTGTTATTTCCCAATAAACGCTTTTATGCTGAAAACTCTTTTCCCATTAGTTTGGAGTCAGCAGAGACTCCAGCATGTTTGCCACGGATATTGTTATAAATGGCCAGAATTTAGGGGGGAAAACATAAACTAAACCCATCAAAAGCAGCACATACCTTGTTATACAATTCTATTGCACTAGGATTTTGTTTCTTTTAAAAAAAAAGAAAGAATGACATTTTTTCAACTGTAATGAATATAATTCTTGGGCATTGTTGCAAGGAAATGTAACAGTAACATACGGTGTAAAAATTGTTAAATTATTCATCTGGCATACAGTGCTTGAAAATGTTTCATTACTCATTGCAATGCATATTTTTGTCTAGTTCACGATGCAATTTCTCGCTCACCAAAACCACATCCGGCTATCTATTTATATATAAATCGATATATATTTTTTGGCATTTCACAAATCGAAAACTCCTATGCACAAGAACAAATATTAGATGGTTTGTTTTGATTTGATATTCTTGTATCTATGAACTCTCACAGAGTTAATCCCATTCACTGCCTTACCTGGAGTACAGTGTTTAATTGCAAACAGTTGGGATCCAGATCAGATTCTGCGTAACGCGAAGTCTGATCAGGATCCAAACTATTTGATACTCATTTTAGGCTGAAGATGTCATTGCAGTGAAGGGGTAAACATAGAATCGAGTCAATTTTACTAAATATCCAATATGTTCGTGATTTGGGCATCGTTCAAACATTCATGAATGTCCGATAAATGCCAGTCAGTCATGTTATGTTTACTTTGTTCTATACAATAATTTTCAGAAAACTACAGTTCTGCCGATGCCTTGTTGATGAATGCCAAGATTAACTTCTTCGGATCCACGGTCGGGGAGCACCATAACATACTCAGGTTCACAGGAGCCGTTGTCAGCGACGAAAATCGTACGTGTTGCTTTAAAATACGGTCGAAACTCGATACTTTGAACTCTCTTAAATGGAACTTACAGGCATTTTATTTGTTAAATTTCGATAAATCGATATCGCTTAAGTCGGAAATACCCGTATTTAAATGTTAAAACGTGGTTAAGCTACATTTTAACTGTGCAATATTGGCATGTTCGAACTAATGCGAGTTCAAATTATCAAATGTCGACTATATTTACTTCCATCAACGGTTAAAGACGAGTATAGTCGTCTTTGCAAACAGTTCAAATCGATAATTCTATAGTCAAAGCTTAAAAACTTAGAATTTTGCACAAAATTGCAGACGACAAAATTTAGCAGATGATGTATTGTTTGCGAAATTTGGCGATAATGTTTTGCGAAATTGCTTTGATTTGTAATAAAATAAACACATAAGTTTTGTGTTAAAACAATATCATTCAATTTTTGTTATCTTGTATAACTATGTGCTCAATGTTGAACACATATGACAGTTTAAAGCAAGATAAAAGTAACCCAGAAAGTCATAGATTATCTAAATTTACCTTTCGTTTAACAGTACATGTATCCTGCTTTAAACATAGATGATTTGCACGTATGTCTATTGAGAAACGGTTAACATTCTTCATATAATAATTTACTAATGTATCCAGTATTTAAAATTTACTTTTCAAAGTCTGGATATAATTGAATTGCAATCTTTTGGTTTTTGTAGTGGGACCTTTCATGATATATGAGCATTGCGAAAACGGAACACTGAAGGAGTACCTGGTTTCAAATAGGGATAACTTGTCCATCGAGATGCAGGATAATCTCTACAGATTCGGGCTCGATATCGCGAGAGGAATGGAGTACCTAGCAAGAAAATCGGTAATATACTTCACTTGACAAATAGTGCAGAGGGATAGGCGTTGTTCTTTCCCTTTTAAACTCGAACAAAACGCAATGCACTGCAATAAAATTAGGATTTTTTACTGCAGTTTATTTAAATTCTAACTACTGGTATTCATTTCAGTGCGACTGGCAAAAACAGTTGTGAACCTGATCAGACGCCGAGTTACTCGGCGTCTGATATTGATACAAACTGTTTGCAAACGTTTGCATAACCCTGTTTATTAGGAAAAATAATTTGTATCACATATTCTTTGGTCTCGGAGTGGCATAAAGCCATCCTGGCATGAATATTCAAATTACAATTGGAATCAGGACCCTTTCGTTTATCATAAACAACGTCACGTTTTGATTGAATATACATATTACGGAAGAGTAAAACTTGCGGCTTTAATTAACTAAAACGGTTTTTAAAATGTTTTAGATTGTCCACAGACGACTTGCAGCAAGAAACATTCTGTTGACTTTCCTTAATGAGGTCAAGATTTCTGGCTTTGGGCCTCAACCTGCCGATGAGGAGGTCGTGGACGCCGAACAAGGAAAGAAGGTACTGTACTTCAAATGTACAATTCCAGTTTCCATTTTAGTAAAGTTCATTTTTTACTATTACAATACCGGTAGTTTGTTTATACTTCCTTGAAAATTGACAAACAAGCAGAAGATGATCAGAGGACATATAAGGGCACGCTGATCTCGGCCTATACTTCTTGCATACGATCATAGTCCTTTACACAGGTACACTGTTAGTCAAGGCTGCGTATGAGCTTTCAATCCAATAACCCTTTCAGCGATATAGTCGACTACAATCGCCTTTGCGAACAGTTTCAATTCAGACTAATTCACTCTACATAATTTTTATATGAGCGAATTAATATACATTAGTGATTAAGCATAACAATGTGTCTTTCTTGCATAATCAACAAAATTAAAATCAATAATGTTTGTTGTTATATCGGGATGTACACTTGCAGTGTATTTCGACAGATCAATACAGTTAAACCTCTTAATTACACACACTAAACGGTGTTAATCATTAAGTATATACATGTACTGATGGGCCTATGGTCTTTTGTATCAATAAAATATCTATCTACCTACGACAGATGAGAGCTTAAAGCAAGGTGACAATAAAACTTCAGGATCGTTCTGTTTTACTGTCACCTTGCTTTAAGCTGTTAACTGTGCTTTATACAATCAATAAGCCTTCGTTATAGTGTTCAGTTGATGGCCCGGACTATATGTGGTGCTATAATTTATGTACAGTATGCCATTGTGGTATATTAACAAGAACGGTGCTGATTAAACGAATGGTTTAGAAATGTAAGTCACAATAACAAAGTTTACAGTATATCTTTGTAGTGTACCAATAAGAAAGAGTACCGATAAACCAATAGTTCCGTAATATATACAGTTGAACTTCGATATCATGAACTCGGCTTAGTCGAACATACCCGTATTTTAAAGTTAAAACGTGACATAGCCACGTTTTAAACTTTAAAAATACGTGTATTTTAGACTTTACCGAGCATTAAATAATGCAATTCATGTGTCGACACATCGGATAGTTCGAATAAAGCGAGTTCGAGATATCGAAGTTTTGACTGTATGTCACAAAAAAGGAGTTTACTGCATATTATTGGTGTATATTAAAACGATCGGATATCGGTCGAGCAAATGGTTCCGTAATTGTTTCAATAACGGAATTTACAGCTTAACATCGTTTTGTAACAATATAACAGGATAGTAGTGTGTACAGGTATGTTATGATATAGGGTTTTATTTGTTAATATACACCAATGTTGTATATCAACAGGAACGGATACCGATCAAGTGGATGGCTCCGGAATGTATGTCGTCAACCAAAGACGCCGATGAAAAGAGTGACGTGTGGTCCTATGCCGTCGTGCTCTGGGAGATATTTACCATGGGTAAGTACAGATAACACGCTTTATACAGAATATGTTTTTTCCCGTTTAATGATTAAATCCATTCTTTGTCTCATCCACGTAACGTGGCGGATGATCAGGGTCCAAGCTGTTTGACACTTATGTCAATATGTTTAATTCAACATACCTAATTACTATATTTCAGATATAAAAGCAGACAACAATTCTTTGGAAATAGTAACGACATGACAGTGAAGGGGTGTACGCAAATGAATGCTACAGAATGAAAAACAAGTAGAATGTTATCTGAGTTGCAAACAGTTTGGAGCCAGATCAGACGCCGGGTTAACCGGCGTCTGATCTGGCTCTAAACTGTTTGCAATGGAAATATTAGTTTTCGCTTAAAAATTTATTGGGGAAAATAACATTTTCTCCACTGTAACTGAGACCAGGTTTGCAACAGTTTCAGTGGAGACGCCGGGTTGGTTCGATAATGTTTGCACAGGGAATAAATTTTTTAGAATAATTGTATAGAATCCTAAACTGGTTTTACGGTCACAGTTAGTGGGAAAGGCGTTACCCTTTTCCGTTAAAACGAAGCTAAACACCGAAGCAATAGATGAAATTTAGAAAACGAGAGCCTTTTTGCTGTATGAATGTTGAACAAGGCTAAAGCCTGGTAAGACGCAGAGATGCATGGCGTCTAATATTTTTCCAAAGTGTTTGTGATTTAGGTGTTGAATCATTTAACCTTTCAACCCTATCCACTGATATACTGTACGTTTTGTTGCAAAGAGTATACTTGTGAAAATTACACTTGCCCTCTGCAATAAATGAAGACTCAGGGCAGATTTCTCCTATGAAGGCTTCTAATGCTAGGTTCACACCAACGGCGCTTTGACGGCGCTTTAAAGCGGCGTGCAAAGCGGCACCAAAGCGTAACAAAGCTTGATTAAAGCGTCAGGGTCGTAATACATCGTGGGAAAGCTTGGAGTAAAGCGGGACATTCGGCAAGAGCGCCCAATTTTTTTAAACTGTTTAAAAATTTGGGGCGCTCTGTCACGAATTGATTAAAGCGCCTAGGGCGTAGCAAAGCTTATCAAAGCTTAACAAAGCGTAACAAAGCTCAGCAAAGCTTGACTTAAAGCGTAGGAAAGCTTAACAGAGCTTGGTTCAAAGCGGGGACCCAAGTCTTCGCGGTCTGTCACCACTTGACACGCTTCGTTAAGATGTCTCAAGATTTGTAACGATCTGGCACGAAGATCTGACACGAGGTCAGACGCTTTCATCAAGATCTGACACGCTTTGTTACGATTTGTTACGTTTTCATGAAGGACTCTCACGCTTTCCCACGAATTGAGACGCTTCGATCAAGGATTGACACGTTTTGTTAGGCTTTGTTACGCTTGGCAAGTTTCTTCACGCTCTCTCACGCTCTTTCACGCTTTCAATGGCTAGGATGTAGTTATACAACAAAGAGACAAACATCATGTCTTCTTCAGATAGATCGTGCTCTGGTTCATCTGGAACTTCTGGATCTTGTTGTTCTGCCATCATGTTCTGGAGTCAAAGATGCAATGATAGTTTGGAACTTCTGCATCTTTATGTAGGCTCTGGATAAAAATCGGCATGAAATCGGCGATCTTGACAGTTTCCAATGCGTAACAGAGCTGAACTGAGCGTAACAATGCACAACAAAGCTTGATAATCGTATCAGAGCTTGATTTAAAGCGCCATAATCGCATCAAAGCGTAATAAAGTGTAATAAATCTTATTAAAGCGTGACTTCAAGCGTAACAAAGCCTGATGAAAGCGGGACCAAAGCGCGAGGAACCGTAACAAGTCGGGAAATAATTCGTCCCAAAGCGGCAACCAATTCGTATCAGAGCGTATCAGAGCTTATCAGAGCGTAAGAGATCGTGATATTTTTTGAAAAATTAACAAAAATGACGACGCTTTGCTCGCCGATTTAAAGCGCGGCATTCGCCGTTGGTGTGAACCTAGCATAAAGGAGCCCTCTGATCAGGGTCTGCACTGTATGTCATATTGCAGTATACACACAAAACAATACTAAATAGTCGAGAACGAACTAAACTAAAATGAAAATTGGTATTGTTAAAGTATCAGGTAGAAAGGGATTTACCACATTTAGTAAGAACGAATCATGTTTTATCCAATGTATTTACAATAAACATTTGTTTTATTCAATGACTTCATTTTCAGGCGACACGCCATATCCTGACATCCGAGGCAAGGACCTGCCAACTAGGATCAAGAAGGGATACAGACTTCCCAAACCAGAACAGTGTGATGACACGTTAGTATTTCACATGAATAAGTCAGTTCTTTCACTACCCTGTCATCGTCTGCTTAAACCCACTTATACCAAGCGGTTTCTTCCTTATTTTTATATTGGATTGGTCCATTTGTTTTCCAAGGGATGCCTAGTCAAAATTTGCATTTTTATTTTGTTTGATATTGAAATTCCTATCAGCAAACAGTGTAGACTCTGATCGGACGCCGCATAATGCGACATCCGATCAGAGTATACACTGTTTGCCTATGCCCCATACATGGGATCTTGGGCACAAATGAGTTAACCAATAGATCCATAGATACCCGTTTTCATGCAATTAATTTATTCCTCCTGCATACGAATCTAAAGAATGTTTCTGTATTCTAACAGAAGGTAGCTGAAAGCAGATTTGAATAAATCGCATTTTGCTTTAATTTCCTCTTGCTTTTAGAGGTAATATATCTTCAAAACTAGAAACAGGTTATTGGGAAAATAATTAATCTCTACCCCGTCGTAAGAAACTTAGGTCATTGCAAACAGTTTTGCCTAAGATCAAACGTCGAACAACACGGCGTACGATCTTGAATATAATATTATTGTATCCATTGTAATATGTTTTTGTTTTGTATTCTTAATCGTTACGATGTTCTGGTATTGCAATAGGTTTCTAAATTGTTTTCTGAAACGGTTTTGTACCATAGTATTGTATCCATGTTTATATTACATACGCTTATGTGGTACTGTACTCCGGTATTGTAATATATTTTAATATAAAGTGTAGTCTAAGGAGATACGGTACTCCGGTATTGCAATTTGTTTTATATTGTACAATACCGTGGTATTGTACTCTAATATTTTAATACATGAACATGATATCTATATATCGACTCTAAGGTGGTACGGTGTTCTGATATTGTAATATGTTTTTGTACTGTACTCCCAGGTGGTATGACGTGATGACTCGATGCTGGTCCCTTTCGCCAAGCAAGAGGCCAGACTTCGGTGACATTAGGGGTGAACTGGACACACTCTTTGTTGCTGCTCCTGGAGAAGATTACTACTACTACAAGAGATAAATAAAAAATCATGACAATATTGTATAAGGATCCAAAGCTGACAGGCTAAAAAACTAAAAATGTGCAAGTGTTGTGGACATCATGTAGATAGTTTAAGAATTTAAGATTATACCTAAAATCATTTACATTTCATTTTTTATACTAACTGAACGTTCTGAACACGATGCTTATATTTATATCTAATGATGTTAAATTGAAACAAGGTGCATGCTTATTATTATATCTTCGCAAAATATGGTTGTTAACAAATAGCATGTACTGTTGAATGACTGCAACGTTTCTTTAACCCACATACCTCTCTTATTCGTGTAGTTTGCCCTGTCGAGAAGGGTTCGATTGTCAGAGGTACAACGGTGAATAATTCAGGACTCCGGATAACAGGGAGTGAACTGAACAAATCCAGCATTTTGTCGCTCATTTAGCACCAAATCCTATGGTGTTACTACTCATTAGAAGCGTCTTGAAAATACGATTCTAATGAGTAGTAACATCATAGGTTTTAATGCAGAAATAAACATTTTAGTTTTTTCAAATACACCCCTTATCTGGAGCCCTTGAATTTGTATTAACATCTGACATGCAAACTGTTTGAACCCTGACCAAAACCAATTTACCCGGTGTCTGGTCTGGATCCAAACTGTCTTTTTATAACATAACTATTTTACAAACGTAGCACTCACGAGTTTTGTTAACCTGTAATTTATCCCACTACGAAGAAAACAGTTAATATGAAACGCGTTTTATATTCTAGCACATGGTACAGTGGATAATCTGTTATTCTTTCCCGTTTAAACGCAAACGTACGCAAACGCAAAACACTAAAACGTTGAAAAGTACAACTTTGGACAATTCTGATAATTCATGCTTATCTTGGTAGCAAACTGTTTGGAGCCTGATCAGACGCCGGGTTACCCGGCGTCTGGTCTGGCTCCAAACTGTTTGCACTGCCAATAATAGTTTTAGCGTAAACGCGTTTATTGGGAAAGAATAACAGATTCTCCACTGTAGCTGAAAGTAGGTTGAAACTAAAGCAGAATGCGCGTGACGGCGCATTCCGTTTTACGTTGAACCTGGTTTAAGTGGTCATCTATTTTCAATACTTAAAACAGACTATAGAGTAATGGGTGAATTGGAAAAAACTGCAAATTACCTATTATCTGTATATAGCAAATTACAAAATGTATATACAAAAAAGCAACGGTAACAAATTTTTTACGTTGGAATGTTAGATTATGTGCAATTAAAACCCTAATGTTTATGCATCACATTTTCTTTTGTTATTATCCAAAACCTTTGATTTATCACATGTTCCCTTACATATGACAAAAGTCTTAAGGGTGTATTAAACTCATGCTTTTGTGATGTTTTTTAAAGTACATAAAAACAGTCTATTATAAAGAGCTATTTAAGCTGAATGAAAAAAAATAATATTTTGGTGTATAATGTTTGGCTCTACGACCATTTCTAAAGATGTGTCAGATTAGGATTTGAATTTCTTATTTTGGTCTTTTCAAAGAACCCGCTTAAAAAACATCTATTTCAAATGAATCAAACATGTTAATTTGGTTTTGTATAGTTAATTCCGTGTCTTTTCCCTCATATAAATATTCAGGACAAAAAGGGGACACCAAATGTGTTATTTATGAAGCTCATAATATCATTGATATTATTATACTGCAAAGTAAATTCCTTACTTTTCATCGGTCACCGATCTCTAGACGTGATCCCAAGTACCCTATGAGCTGACAGGGTACTTAGAAATGCAACTGTTTTCATTGGCTGACAGGTCCCTAAGTCTTGCTTTGCAGAAAGTAAGATAGCCAACTGCTCGACAGGATTGAGTGCATTCAATCGTGCACCATCCGTTTTAAGTCCATTTCGGCTAAGAACCAATCGGTGTTTGGATCATTCAACAGTCGCATTATTTTTTGGAAATTTTAACGTCGGAGTCTACGAGTATGCCCATTTTTTCTTATGAATAACAATCTTCAGAAACATGACGTCACTTACGCTCAACGTTATCTACTTTGGTGCGATTTAGTTATAGTTTATTATGAGCGCTGTTAACGACAAATTCCGAAATATTTCGTTTGAATAGTGAAAACTTTGCAGTATAATAAATTCTAACGGCTCGGGCAACATGATTTACCTCAGCCGGAAAGAAATCCTCATGTACACTGTGAAGAAACTGTATAACTAATATGGTACTATTTCATATAACTCCTTTTTATTTAATAACTCAAATCTTCAACATGAACCTGTCAATTTCTTTTCATATTTAGCCTTTTTTTTTAGGTTTTCATCTAGTACAATATAGGAATTTGTTAGATACTAATAAGATGTTTTTTTACTATTTTTCATAAAAAAAAACGAAAAAAACATATACATTACCCATAAGAACAATGTACAGTAAAACCTCGCTATTACGATCATTAAAACGAAGGCCAATTGATTGTATAATAGACAGATGGAAGCTTAAAGCAAGGTGGCAGTGAAACAGAAAGCTCCTAAAGGAGCTTTCTGTTTCACTGTCACCATGCTTTAAGTGGACACTTATCGTAAACACCCTAATTGTGAACATAATTTAGTGGCCGTTATAGAGAGGTTTTACTGTAGTTGTTTCCGAAATTCATATTTTTCAAATCTGGTGGCTGTTAGGTCTTTATTTAGTTTCTGTTTGTGAAAATACTTCAATAGGCATGAAATACATAATAAAATACAAAATAACCATGTTTGCATTTATTTAAAATAGATTTTACTGAAGTGTATACAAAATTTTAGAAAATAATCCGAATTTGACAAACCTTTTCCAAATTGCTGTAGTGCAAAAAAGGCACACCAACATGATTTTTTCAATTTTTCATTTATCATGAACAGCTTGATCAAGATACAATGTAAAGATGAAAAGAAGTAAGATACTTTGAAAAGTTCGTTTATGGGTTAAATACACCTTTAAACCATGTATTTTATTTGTTTTATGTTTTTTGTATACCAGTTTATAGTCGGATAACTGTTTCTCTTTCCTACAGTATCATTTTCACAGTTTAGTTATTTTTATATTCATCGTTAGTTTTTACTTCTGTTATTCTTCTTCCTAATATTATTAGATTACCGATGGAGGTAGTCCAGTGGTAACGCGTTGGACTTCGATACCAGGGATCGTGAGTTTAACCCCCCGCCGGACCAGCGGCCTGACTAGGGGATTTTTCCGAATCCCCTATGATGTACAGGAATATTCTTGAGCAAGATAATTATGTACCGCAAATTGCTCCTCTCTACCCATGGGTTAAAATGGGTACCTGTGAAGGGTCTGAGCCGGTGTAACGAAGTATTTTGACCCCCATCGAAAAATGACCCCCCGGTCAAAATTCGACGACGTAGAATGACCCCCGGTCATTTTTCGATATCGTACAATGACCCCCGGTCATAATTCGACGTCGAAATTTGACCCCCCGGTCATAGTACTATGACTCCCCTCATGAAGTGTTTTGACCCCTCCTGAAATATATCGACCCCCATCGAAAAATGACCCCACCCCTCTTTAGCAATTAACAGACACATTTTAACCCATTGGACCCTTGCGACGAGTATATTAGTCATTTACAAACAGTCTACCTAGCAATAGTACATTTGTCCTTTGTAAACCGTGTAGACCCAGATCAGACTAATCCCAAAGGAGCTCTCTGATATGTTTGCAATATATGTCAGTTTTGAAATATATTGTATAAAACAACTCTAGCTAGTCAAAAGTTGACTAGACATAAATAGAAAAAATTGCATTGTCCACTTGAAGTTTCAGATGTGAATAAGTTAAAAGATATATAAAATTTAGATGATAAACAAGTCAAAATTCAGACTTATGATAAGCGCGCCATTGAAACGTACAGTATACTAAATGCTGTTCCCGATGGATTACGTTAACCTTGTGCCTATCTGTTGGATACTGATGGTAGGGAAACAAGGTGGCTGCGGGTCTGTGGTATAATTCGTGGACAGCTTATTTATAAATAAGTTAAGGTAGTAATTCAGTCATGGAGTATGCAGGCCGGTAGGGCGGGAACAGGCATGGTGTGAATTACTTGAGAAAGTTTTACATTACATTACAAGTGTCACCAATTACATTGCTAAAGAGTGTATTATATTACAATTATTATTACGTTTACATTTGTAATGTATTAAATTACAAGTACGTTGGCAAAGTAATGCATTACATCACACATTACATTTTAATAACAGTCAAAAACATTACTGAAAAATAACTAATAAGCATATCATATATAACTGATAGATTATCATTTACAAGTTCTTTGTCAACTAAATAATCAAAGATTCTAAACTTAAGAATACATGGATGCAAGTTTACAGTTTGAAAAGTCACAGCCTTTTTATAGTGCCCACTGGGTAAGGAAGTATACGTTTGTAAGCAAGTGAGCCCTTAACCATTTCCTCCACAGTAGCGCCTCAGGCCGCCTGCACCTACATCTGCAAATAAGATTAAGATAATAATATCCAATAATAGTTTTAATTACAGGCGTCAGCTAACAACAAAATGAGTGTAAAGCAGAAAGCATACATGAGCTTTCTGCATAAAATTCATATTGCTGTATGCATTGTCCTGCCTTAATCACAGTTAGACGTAGCTAATTTGCAAGCTTGCCTATGGAGCAAAGGGTAAATACAGACCAAAAGTTTTGTACAAAGCTCTTTGAAGTGCTTTCTACATATTAAACCTGTTATATGAAATGGCATGTCTTTTTTGCCTCTATACTTCTTAATTGAATTACTGCTAATTACCAAGACAAAATGTATAAATGTTACTGTTGGACATAACATCATTAAAGTTTCAAATACATTGTCTGTTAGATGCATTATGTCAGACCTGATTATTTAACCCTTTACTCCTTAGCCTGTTTCTATTCTTGAAGATATGTGACAATTTATTGAGCGTAGTTTACAGTCTATCAGTGGTACTCTATACCAATAAACGTTACGTGAACGAGTGCAAATATGTATCCCCATTTTAAAGAACATGTATTTGTAATATTTACATCGGTTCCAATGACATTCATCATCTAACAATGTGTCGCAACAGAAACATTGCGGCATGTGACTATGAAAATTGATTAGATTATTGACAGTATATTGTACAACATAGAAGCATCCAATGATTTAGGTAATTAGCAATCTGATATGAATTTACCCTCAGGGAGCTGATCGCAACCATGCCGGGGTTATTCTACGACATTGAAAAATGACAATGGGTCTTATTTTGACATTAAATACGGTAATTGCCATATCGGGGCAGGGGTGGCATTCTATGAAATAGAATGATATCAGGGGGTCATTCAACGACATCGAATAATGACCGGGGTCATTCTACGACATCGAATAATGACCGGGGAGTCATTCTACGACATCGAATAATGACCGGGGGTCATTCTACGACATCGAATAATGACCGGCGAGTCAAACTATGATATCGAATAATGGCCGAGGTGTCAAAATACGAGCTAGAATAATGACCGGAGTCTTTCTACGTCACTGAATGGTGTGATGTGCAATGAGGCAACATAACACAGCTTCCGATTTTGATCGCTTTTTGTTTGCTTGTTTGTTTGTTTGTTTGCTTGCTTGTTGTTTAGTAAATGCAATTAACTTTACACTCAACATGGTAAACTATAAACGCACAACATAGCAAGTGTTGACAAAAGACACAAAAGCCCACTCAAAACAACCGACCTGCATTCTTCTTATTTCTTGACAAAAGGGATAAGTTCCGACAAATCAAAACATCCTCTATGAAAATATGTTAAGGCATCACCTAATAAATACGAATTTTACGCCTTTGATCCTTTTATTCCTCTACTGGAGGTAAAATATCAAATTTATACCAGTCATGGATATATACCATAAGAAAATAGTTTCTATATCCTAGCAAAGTGTACATTAAAGCAGGCTGAAGTAAAGCAGAATGCGCAATCTGCTTTACTTTTAACCTGCTCTAAGTGGTCATCTGTCTTTAAAGCTAGAAAAAGGCTGTGGGGTAGTTGGTTAAACCAAAGAAACCGCGGCAAGATAGGAAGATTTCTTGGAATGAATGTCAATACGAGCGTATTGTAAATTCTGATCATACGCTTTCTCGGAGACGTGGTGCATATGTGATTGGGGTTTACTCAGCCTGCTACGTCGAAATTAAATCAATAATCGAACCAGAGTAATTGGTAGATCGTAAATGTATACTTGTAAAAGGGTAAACGGTTCTGGGTTCGATACCCATAAGGTTGTCCATTGATAGGCAGACACACTTACAACTCAATCAATATAATTTATTCACTCAACACTTAGGTTTAAAACAACTTTAACATATGCAAAACTGACTTTAAACAAAATATCAAGGATTTTTGAAGGGGGGTCATATTTCGACAGGGGGGGGGGGGGGGGTCATAATTCGACGATGGGGGGGGGGGTCATAATTCGACGATGGGAGGTCATTCTACGACGTCGAATTTTGACCGGGGGTCACTTTTCGATGGGGGTCAAAATACTTCGTTACACCGGTACTGTTGCTGCTTTAGCGCCATATGTTAGCAGTGCACAATATTTTAGGCAAGATGGCTCAATGATCAGGGGAGTAAATGTACAGTCGACTGAGCGGTCATTCGGACTGAAAGTAGACTTTAAATTGATCTTTTATTTTATTATTGTTGTTTTGTATTTCATCATTTCTAATAAAAGTCCTATACAGTAAAGAAGACGTTATTCTTTCCCAATTAACGAACTGACGATACAATATCATTTCCATTGCACACAGTTTGAAACCAGATCAGGCGCCGGGTAAACCGGCGTCTGACCAGGCTCTTCATTGGTTGTCGTTCATATTAAAGTAAATCGTTAAACATGTTATAAGTAATTTTCTGCATTTTATTACAACGCGTTTACGTTTAAACGGGCATAATTATATATTTTCTGTTTTCTAAAGTTTTTGTTAGCTATGATTAGTACATTTTGCTAAACCCAATAAACAAAATAAAATTTAGGCCACGCTTGTGGGGACTTCTTTCTCTTAGTCCAGTCGCGAACGTTACATTGATTTTTCTATCATTCAACTTGTACAGTTTAACTTGTGTTAAGTGGCTATTCAAGAAAGAATCATCGACATTTCTAAACACAAGTCGTTCCTTAAACCTTTACTTCATAGCTTGTTTATAGTGTTGAAGATATGTGGCCACTTAAAGCAGGTTGGAAGTAAGCAGAGTGTACCTCTGCTTAATCTTCAGTCTGAATTAAGCTACCATATGTTAAGATATATTATATATTTCTTTCTTTGCTCAGTTATCACCCTTTTAAATTGAAATATTTTCTTCGGTAAAGGAATTCATCAAATGCGCGTAAACGGAATATCTATGGAGTAAAAGGTTTATGCTCTTGCAATATACATATATCAAGATTGTCCAGAGTTCCTCATTTTCTATATCTGAATATCACAATATGCGTGTACTTGCATTTATGTTAAACGTTGTCATCTTGTATGTGTCTATTAACCAGTGATCTCATCATTTTGGTATGCAAGACTGTGTTATCAGCGAACTCTTTTTCAATGATAAGAATCAATTCATTCGAAACTCGATACTTCGTTTACCTTTACCCCTTCACTGCCTTTTTCCGTGTACGACGGTCTTTTTTACACAGTTTGGATCCAGACCAAGATTCAAACTGTTTGATGCATAAATCTACTTTAATATTTCTGATGTCAAATACCTAAAATTTAATTTTCTAAGATAAAAGCAAACGAAAATTGTTTAAATTTGATGATATCATTGCAGTGAAGGGCTCAAGTCGAAAGTATTCATATTTTGTCAGTTGAATGTCAATTAAATTCATTGAAACGTGAATTTCATTTTGAAATCATGGCTCAGCCTCCGCGTCAAAGATATCGGTTTTCATCTGCATTTGTATTTCCAGGTTTTAAAGCTGTTGCGTTGAATCTGAGTTCGTTCTGAAGTGTTTGATGGGTCAAATATGTTCATACGCTCAAGTCTGACGATTCAAAAGTTTAAGAACTATCTCAGACGCAATTTAAATGCTTTATAAGCACAGGACCTCTGAATCGGAAGAAGTTAACCCATATTTTCTTTGCACGTGTGGTATTAACACAAACACATATCAACTTTCTTTGCTTTTCAAATTGTCGTGTACAGAAATAATAATTTATTTGTGGACTGCAAAACTCTTAAAAAGGCTGCCAAATAGCATGGATCTGACTAGCCGCCGATTTAAAAGGCATATGAGCAAGATAACCCCCTTTGCTAATGCAATCAAGACGTAGTCATACGGTTAAGAGTTAGTTCCTTCAACATTCTGTGTAGACCCAGATCAAACACTGTGTCTGACTTTGGTCTACACTGTTTGCTCATGACCAGACTTTTATGTAATTTACAAGTTTGTATATATTATTGACAATTTATATAAATGTGCAGATGAATAAAATGTTGATGTTCTAGCAGAAACAATGTGTTTTGTTATATACATATCCGTTGTTATTTTTGTGATAAACGCACAAGATTACACATCTATTCATAGTAAGGGTTTTTGTCCTTAAAATATTTAGTTTAGTGCTACAACATGGCGCTATATTTGACCTCCTTGATGTCGCTGTCATCTGCTTGACAGATAGGAGCAAGTGGCTATTGTAAGACTCCGCACTGGGCGCAACAAGTTTAACTCTCAAATGTTCACCATAATGAAGCATGAGGCGACGGAGCATATGCAACACAGGTGCCCACAGCTGGACAAGAAAAGGAAACATATGTGACCAGAGCCGATACCTGTACATTACCAAGCTATATGGACGGATGGAGGATTTGAGGAGGACCACATCGTTCATGGCAGAATCTGGACTGGACCGTCTAGGTGAACACCAGTTAAAATAGTAAGTAGTGTCGCCATGCAGTAAAACCCGACTCATTCGTTGGCCATTCACACTATTTGCCAATGTCCACTTCAGAATCCACTTAAGGTTTAAATGGATGAAATTTGAAAATTGTGCCCTGGACAAAATTAGACAAACGTCACATGAAAGGTCAAGTAATGTGTTTTAAGTAAACGGGGAATATTGTGATAAAACGCATATTTTATCTGCTTTATCTGCAACTACCTTTTCCCCATTATCTTGATTTAGTTTTGACAACTTGAAATGTACTTTTCATGGATAAAAACCACCGCAGCTTCTCCTTTTATCACATAAGGGTATAAAGTTGTATAATTTGCTTGGAATTACGTGTATTATTTTGATATTTTTTCTTTGTTGTCATTTAATTGAATGTTTTGAAGTTTTGACTGAAGAAATGTTTATACGAGCGCCAAACAGTTTGGGCCCTGATTTTTGCAATATACAAATGTATGCCAATAACTGTAATAACAAACATGAATTTGGTCTGAAGCAATATGATCA
This sequence comes from Gari tellinella, assembly GCA_922989275.2. Lineage (NCBI taxonomy): Eukaryota > Metazoa > Mollusca > Bivalvia > Cardiida > Psammobiidae > Gari > Gari tellinella. The sequence goes on along the minus strand of OV277869.1, from coordinate 23,646,763 downwards.
TAGTCACCATAAAACTAGGACATTTTAGATAAAAGTGTACTTTTGGTTTATTTTGCATATTCTACAAACCACTTCCTTGTGAAAAAGTATTGTGGTTACACATTTGTGGTACTTGTAGCACGCTTGGTTGGTAAAATAACACGTATCTTTTGTTCTGCATGAAATTTAGAACCCGGATGAAAAGATTAATAGCCTGTATTTCATCATTAAGCCTAATGCAAGAAGTTATCAGTGTAGTTTGTAACTTCAGTCGAACATCGAGGACCCGAATTCATTACCCCATTAACCCATTATGCCAAGTGAATTATAATGCTTATACAATGTATATTGGATTAGTCCATTTTTAATGTAAAGGTGTCTGTTTTAAATTTTCGTTTTTGATTTCATATCATTAAACAGTGTGGGCTGTGATCAGACGCCGCATTATGCGGCGTCTGATCAGAGGCTTCACTGTTTGCCTATGTCCCTTTTATGGAACGCTAGGCACAAATTGGTTGATATGCTATTTTACGACTCTAATTGCTTGTTCTCTATAGAAGGTTTTCCCACTGAGTAGCCCTAAACATAAAAACATTTCAAGTACATTTTCAAGTTGTAACTTCAGAGTAAAGCATAAAGTTATAAAACCTAAAACGAACGCTGTGCTCAAAACTCAGTTTCGATAACAGGATCTTGTTTTTACAAAACCTGTTTTATTTGATTTTTGTAACCTCATTTTGATACGATATTACAGTATAATTATGTATGCAAATACTATATAAAATAAAATGTTTGCAGAAAAGTTATGATATGAGAAATATTCTGAGTTTTGAGCACAGAGTTCGTTTTAAGTTTTATAACCTCGGGGCCTGTTCTTTACTTTCAACCAGCTTCTAGTGGCCATCTATCTCGAAAACTAAAACAGACGATTGTGAAGGGCTGCTAAGGAGTCGAACTTATCCAAATTTATTCAGCTAGATTTAAATAACTCATACTCGGTTCAGTCGAAATTACACTTATTTCGAAGTTAGGACATAAACACGTTTTGTCTTAACTGTACGTGTTTTTGTTCTACTTCTAAGTTTCATTGGTTTGGAATCTGTATGATTAATTTTAATTAACGTCCTGCACACCAAAGACGATTCTGTTGCAATCACTCTAAAAATCGTAGCAAATATTATAGACAACCATTACACAGAGAGCAGAGAGTAAACATATCCCATAAATATCCAACAGAAAGAAAATAAAACATTCTATTTTTTGAAAATGATATTCCAAGCTCATAATTGGAAGATCAAATAGCGTAAATATTTTTTGTCCGTCTGCATTACAAACGTTCAACCTTAACCCATTTACGCCCAGTAAATTCTTCCATGTTTATATATTGGATTAGTCCATTTTTTATCAAAGGGATGCCTGGTCAAAATTTTCAATTTGTTTTATATTGAAATTCATATCAGCAAATAGTGTAGACTCTGATCAGACGCCGCATAATGCGGCGTCTGATCAGAGTCTACACTGTTTGCCTTTGTCCCATATATGGGATCGTGGGCACAAATGGGTTAATATCGATAGAAGTGTTAGAGAGTTCATTATGACCCTGTCACACTATAAAGATTTGTAGAACGTGCGCTGACGTATAAGAAATTCTGACACGTCGGCCTAAGCTGTCCTATAAATGGTTTTCCAAGTTTTGGGAGCATTATGATACATGTGATCCTGACGTTTTGCAAATGCCAGTATAGGCCGATTTTATTGACCTGGCAGGGCGGCGTGTCGATAAGGATCATTACATTTCGACTTTTGGGGTGGCGACACGTTCGTTTACTATTGGAGTTTATCGTTGTCGTCTGCTGTTGTATCTCATCGTTTCATGTCAGTGGACATTTTGACACAAAGAATATAATGACGAGTGACAATCAACTTGAATCCAGATCAGACGCCGCGTTACGCGGTGTCTGATTTGGATTCAAGCTTTTTACAAAGTTAATCCAAGTCTTAACTGTCCTTCCCTATAACAACTCGCTCCGAACAACACACGCAATCTGTGTCTCTCATTGAGTGTTGATGTAGACAGATATCACTGTATATACCACTTTCAAGTTGATATGGCTGCATGCATAAAGTGTCTCCATGTTGAAAGTATCGGACACTAACGATATAATACGGAAGTATGCCTATCACCCCTAAAATCAAAGGTAAATTATTTTATCTTTTCCAAAGGTTATCTCCACCCTGCTAGGTAAAAAGAAATGTCACACACTCGGATAAAGGAGATTACGCTGTAGGACTTTGAGAAAAAAGACTCTATGGACTGTTCAACTCTGCTTATGCAATTTAATAAGTTAAAGTGATGATACTCCATGCAAGCACATAGGGATGCATTGAAGAGTTACCTACCTTGTGTGTTTAATCTTTGCAGACTACTGAAACCATTTCGGTGTATGTCTAGCGTATTTTTTCAGCATTAATACATATTATTTTAGGCGGGAAATAGAATTTCAGACCAGGTCTATTGATATTTCGACCATAGGTGCCAGACGCATGCTTTGCCAAAATATAACACCTCCAACACAAATATAGTGAACAAAACCATAACACATCATTTTCTAAGATCAAACAACATATTCTGATCTACAACTCATTTTTGGAGAAAACAATCTTTATATAGTATAGGTATATACTATATAATTATTTTATTTTTTTTAAAATGAGCTGTAGGTCAGAATATGGTGCCATTATGTTTTTATTCACTTTATTTTTTGTTTTGAGGTGTTATATTCGGACAAAGCTTGCGTCTTGCACCTGTGATTTTGACCGTACACACTCAATAGCATTGTATATACTAAAATCTATACTGCAAACGTGCGTCATATTTTAGGACTTAAATTCAATACAAGCAATGCATTTATGTACGGTGAAACTGGGAGATTTCTTCCATATATAAACCGTTTTGTTTGTAACTTAAAATATTGGTTTAACGTATTAATATCTTAAAATTGTATAATCATAGAATCATGTGCATGTGAGTTGACTGATGCAAGGAATAAACATACTCAAAGGGTGTCAGGTATTAAAGAACTATTGTTTAAGCATGGCTTTGGATAGTTTTGGAAGACCTTTATAATTCCATATATATTATATTATATAATTGTAAAACAACACCAGTCTTATTAAATATAAACGCTTGAAAAATATTATGGGTATGAAAACTAACTTAGCATGAACATTATATACACTTAGCTTATATGTGTGACACAATTACGGTACAACTTCTCTAATACGACAACTAAATTAAGTCAAATAAGAGTCGTTTAAGACAGGTGACTGCTTAAAGCAATGTGAACGTGAAACAGAAAGCTCCTATAGGAGCTTTCTGTTTCACATTCACAATGCTTTAAATTGTCGCCTGTCTTCTATACAGACTGTTAGCCTTCTTTTTAGTGGTCGTAATAGAGAGGTTCTACTGTACGTACTTCTTACCATATATTGGAAATTGAAACTGGTCGCTATAATAGAAATCGTATAGAACGGCAACGGCGATATTGTGATGTATGTGACAGTAGAGTTATTGAAGACGAGGTTCACATTATATTTATACGAGAACTAGATCTACAGGGTTATCAAACAATTATATATTCTATTTGTTTTTAGAACCAGACCAAATACTCGGATGTTAAACTGATTCAGCTTTTAAGTTCCTACATTAAAGTTGTAATTTCAAAGCTAGTAACATACATTTCATGTAAACTTAAAATACGCAGTAACCTTGTTTCTGTTTCAAGTATAAGTAAATACATGTATATCAAAACTTACCCTCCGCGAAATGACATATGGCATATGTCGTATGTCGAATGTTTCCTGATTTTTATTTGCTCAAGCGTTTTCCTTGATTTTGCTTGTATCTTTTATTGCGCAATGTATAAGGGTGATAAACTGTATATGTTTAAATCCAAAATAAAGTGTTTTCTGATTCTGATTCTATATTCAGCTTGAGGAGAGAGTTACAGTATGTACTCGTGTTATAGTAAATATAACATGTGGTTGCTTAAATTGAGCCTAGGCGGTTTTTCAGATTTCAAAATTTCGTGAATATAAATAGAAACCTGATAACCATTATTCTGTCGTCATATCGTCTACTTTGAAATCGTCGTCTGCAAGATATTTTAAGAATTAAGGCGTTGAGTTGAATTTTCTAAATGTTCTCCTTGTAAATAAATAAAAGCGGCAAGACTGACACTCCTTAGCGTTTAGTCGGTTTATAATTCGCAGTATGTAAATCAGGTACATATATGAGTCACATCTGACTTTGTTTATATATTGGGCGATTTAAAATTTGATTTCAGAGGAGTTATGTTATTATATTTTGGCCTAATGTAGTTTCCACAGTTAAAGAATGTTGCAGTGCATTCATATTTGGATATTGCAATGACGTATATTATCTATTTGCTTTCTGAGATATTTCTTTGTAGATGCACAATTATGTTCTAAAGACACTGCAGTGCTTATCCTTACAATAGAACAGTTTGAATGAATTAACAAGCAGTGCAGACTATGATGAGACGTCGCGTCACGCCTTCTAATGATATTGAGCGTTTCCGCGTGTATATGTACAGTAAAATACATAAGGCTGTATAAGCCACCTTGTATCATCCCCCTTGTATTTTACTCCAACCTCCTTTTTGAAAAGATAGTGCCGGAATTACTTTTTTTTCAAACTGAAGAATCTATTTGTATGTTCTACTGCAAATATAAAGTGTTTCTCGGTATAAAGTGATTTCGTTTAGTTGTTGCTTGTGTATATTGAAGGCATATAATAAACACATCACCAGTTGGCAGTGCGATACAGGGTGTTATGTTTAGCGCTCGACGTTTTTTCTGGAAACAACCGATCAGACTCGCGCCAAGGCGCTCGTCAGATAGGCTATTTCCGCCACAACCACCTCGAGCTAAATACAATACCCTGTATCGCACTGTCAAATGGTAATGTGTATTTATTATATTTCACTTCTGAAACCATTATTTTCAGCACGCTTATACATTTGCAGTCGCTACACATCTTCTAGGAATTAGTTGTACAGTTAAACCTCTTTATTACGACCACTAAATTGTATTAATTATTAGGTTTTTAATGTAGGCGACTGCTAAAAGCAAGGTGAATGTAAAACAGAAAGCTCCTTGCTTTAAATTGTCACCTGTCTTTCATAAAATCGAATGAATCTTGTTTTAGTGGTCGTAATAGAGATGTTTTACTGTAAAGGATCGAACTTGCGAATGCCTTAAATGTAAGGGTCTGTCATAGACATATATTAGAATAAGATGTGATTCTTTCCCATTAGTAGCGTTTATGTTAAACACCTAATGTCCATTGCAAACAGCTTGGGTCCAATAAGACGCTGGATACTACGACGTATGCCCGGGCTAAAATGTTTGCTATTAAATTAACATTTTCAAAAGCCTTTAAGAATGTCATTTTTTTTTCATTTTATTGCATTGCGTGTGCGTTTAGGGGAAAAGAAACGTCTTCTCAACTGTAAATATTTTTGATATCAAACAGAGTCAACATATGGAATATTAGTTCCTACTTTATTCTGTAAACTCTTGACCTTAAAGCGATACATTTATACTACGAACATAATTGGTTTCATTTAAACAAGTTACATGTAACCCTTATCCTTTGGTTACATCGTCTATTTCAAGTTTTTAAATATTAATATTTATGTATTTCCTATTTTTAAGCACCCTCAACACGGTTGGCTAATAGTTTGATCAAGACCAGTCTCACAGTAACTCTGTGTCTGAACTTTGGCCACACTGCTGCAAATTCTATTCAGGCCAATGTCGAGTTCGAAAGGCAAAGAATAAAAAATGCCTGACCATACTTAACCCTTTACCCAATAGAAGCGACTTTTAGCGTATTCAGTTTATTCCTACGCTGAAGAAAATAGTTCCAATTGAAACAGTCATGAATATGTATCATAAAGAATAGTTCATTTATTCTAGGAGATGGCAGCTTAAAACAGGCTGAAAGTAAAGCAGAATACGCCTTAGGGCGCATTCTGCTTTACTTTCAACCTGCTTTAAGAAGTCACCTATTTTTAAAACTAGAAACAGGCTATGGGGTAAAGGGTTAAATCGACCATAGGTGTTGTTGTTTAACACTATTATTCTTTATTATTAACGTTGTATAATCATATGGTATTTGATTAGCATCATTATCAATCCAAAAATAAGTCCATGTATTATGTATGAAATACCTCACGATTTCAGCTTTACTGATGCACGGTTGCGGAAATTGGGATTGTTTTAAAAGTAAAATCGTGCAATAAAGAAATTGAAAAAGGGTAAAACAGTAAAATTCTGAAGAGAAATCGAAAATTGGGAAATTTTGAAATGAGATCGTGCAATCGAAACATCGAGGGAATCGGGTAATTTCAAGGTAAATCGGGCAATAGAGAAATTGAAGAAAAAAAAACGAAAAAGAAATTAGGTAATTTGGAATATGAACTTTTGCAATACATGCAATCAAAATTCTAGATTTGTGAAGTTAAAATCGTGAATAATAAAATCTATAGTGTGAACTCTTGAAGCGGAAATTTTACCGCGGGTATTTCGTTATTCTGTGTACGTAACTGCCCGAGTAAATGTGCATTAGAAAACAAGATAATTTACAATATGTGTTGCTTTAAAAATAAGTTCTAATGTATATTTTGTTAATTGAATATAACTCAAAACTTTGTTCTATTAAATATGTTAACCATAATAATATCAAAGCCGTGCCATGAGAAAACCACACTTATCGCATTGCAGAACAGTGCAGACGAAGTCTAGCGTCATATTAGGCATATAGCCAGGGTCTACATTATCTAACAAGTAACATAACACGAAACTCTTTATGCTTCTTGGGTCAAACTGGAGACCAAGACCAACCACATAGTCCACACGGTACACACTCGCTGCAATGCAATAAGTCTGGGGCCCGTTTCATAACACTTCGTACGACAAAAACGGTTGTAAGTTAAAACTTTAAAATACATGTAATTTCTGATTTCTTTTCAAGACGATTCCAAAAAGATGTCACAAGACAGGATTAGATGGAGTAATAAATAATAATTGAGGCTTTTATTATCTGACTTACGACAACGTTTGTCGTACGAAGTTTTATGAAACGGGCCCCATGCTTTTTAATGACAATGCTCATTTATATAATAATATAATTAACAGTAAACGTAAATTTGCGACATTTTAAGACAGGTTACAACCTAATGCATGGCCAGGGTAAAGAAGCTCTTGTTTAAGAACAGTTTGCCTTATTGTCCTGCTTTATACAGCCACCTCACGTATGAGTGTATATTCCAGAATAATTCATGGGAAATAAGTACAGTGGAGAAAACGTTATTCTTTCCCAATAAACGCGTTTAAGCTAAAACTATTATTTGCAGTGCAAACAGTTTGGAGCCAGATCAGACGCCGGGTAACCCGGCGTCTGATCAGGCTCCATACTGTTTGCCAACAAGATAAACATGAATTATTAGATTTGTCCAAAAGTGGTATTTTTCTACGTTTTAGTATTTTGCGTTTGCGTTTAAACGGGAAAGAATAACGTTTTCTCCACTGTATTTGGGGTCGAGACTTTGATCGGTTTTCAGAGACTTTTGGTTACGTAGTTCGGCTTCGGGGGTTAAACAGGGTTAACTTTTATTGACAACATAGTATGTTTCCGGTATAATTGTGTTTATTACAACATCAGTACTGTGTAAATGTTACAGACACTACATCAATTAATATGTACCTTAAAATATACTAAATATTCGCCTCCTTAAAAATGGTCGCCAGGGAACCGGTTGAGTAAGTTGTAAACACAGTCCATCTTCGATAACTCGAACTTTATTAAAGTCCGTAATACCGTATTTCAAAATTAAAACGTCGCTCAACTTTAAAAGATTAGGCTCAGTGTTATAAAAAGTTTGATTTGAGTCTTAGATAGTTCTTAAGCATTTGATTAGTCTCAAATTTGTCCAAACAAATTGAGAACGATCTAAGACTCAACTCATACTCTTTGTAACATTGAAACTAGGTACGTTCGACTTTACCAAACTCTTATAATTGAGGATGAATTGTAAATATGTCTCTGAGGGAATATGTTTACAAGTTGTTGTTAGATAGATCCAGATTAGACGCCTAGCTACAATGAATTCATTCTGGATCTTAGCTATTTGCAAATAAAATACAAGTCAAATATTCCCCCCTAAATAAATTGTTAACCAATTCGTATTCGAATATTATTTATAAAACCATCTTTGATTGACATATAAGATGTTTTAAAACATTCCCCCAACAATACACTGTAAGATGAAATCCTTATGGGAAACCTCTCAAACAAAAAATTGTTTATTTTTCAAGTGGAAATTATCATGGAAAATTGTAGTGATTCTGTGACGTTTGAACAATGTAATGTGCATATGCTGGTCAACCTCCAGATCAGTAAGGAAAGACGTTATTCTTTCTCGTTTGAAATTACCGAAAACGCAATGCAATAAAATGAAGAACGACAGTTTTTCCTTTAGTTGTATTTAAAGCCACAGGAGCTAACGTTACTCTGCGTCTCACCTGGCTACGAAATAGTTATGGATATAAACATTTTAGCTCAAACGCGTTAATGGGAAAGAATAACGTCTTTCGAGCTGTATCCACTTTTTTCAATAGTATAAGTCAAAATATGTAAGATGCGACTGGTGGCAAATACCGACCAACTTGTGTAAACAATCAATTGCTGAACTATAATTATATTGATTTTAAAGACAAGTGAAGACTTAATGTATTGCAACCCTAATTAAGAAAGCTCCTTTATGAGCTTTCTGCATTACCAGTGTCCTGCAGAAAGCTTCCATCTGTACATACAATTACCTACATTTTTTATCTGCATCGACCGCGTAATTCAAATTTAACTGCCCATTGAATTACGTTCTGATTAGACATGCAATTAAACCTGCTGTTGGTTGTAGGCGATATTCTTAAACATATTGCAAACAGGCTTCACCAAGAACAGACACTGAGTAACTCGGGGTCTTATCTGGATATAAACTGTTTGACACGCTATAGATTTAAAAATGCAGATAAAATTAATTTTGACAAGTTTTGCAGACGGCAACTTTACCCCTGCACGGCCTTACCCCGAGTACAAATGTTATTTGCAAACCGTTTGGATCTTGATCAGACGCCGCATAAAGCGGTGTCTGATCAGGATCCAACCTGTTTTACACTCGTTTCATTATTTCTTAAGTCAAAATACCTAAAAATTGTTTTTTAGAAATAGAAGCCGACGACAATTTTTTAATGTAATGACGTCATGGCAGTAAAGGGGTTAAGCAGGGGACAATTACATAGCGTACTAAAAATATTGACTTTGTTCTTTTGATCTTTTAAATCAACTTAACATCATTACTAATATCACTAAAGCCACGTGACCATTTCTTATTTAAGAACACGATTTGTTTTACAAATCAAGTTTCAAAGGTGATTTTCCTTTTAAAAAGACCATACTATTGTTCTAAACTGAGTTGGAAATATCGTCTTTTATACCAGCAGTATTAATGAGACGGGCTCACACCTCTGCCCTACCATAATATCAGTTTGTCGATTCATAAAGAAATGGGATATAAGCGATAACCTATAACAACGACAAAAAGTAATATACATGTACCCAGCTACTTGGAATTTTTTAGTTCCTATGGAAACTATACACCCACGGTGTTGTCAAAATGATCACGTGACTTCAAACTACTATACACCACTGCTGGCATAAACAACGTAAGGACACTTCATATCTTTCCACATATTTGCTAATGTTCTTTGACTAATGCATGAAAACTCTTTTATAGCATCATGCCCATATCAAGTAGATTTTTCATAGCTTTTTTCGGATATTTGCAGTAGTTGGCCAACTCGCCGATCTTGCAGTGATGGTAGCAGCACTCACAGGATATACCAGTGAAGTAATAGTTGCCCCGCTTGTGTAAAAACATAGAAGCGTCTCTCTTTTCGTAGAAGCTGTCTTCAATATCAGTAGAGCCATCACTTATTTGAGCTTGCTTAGCTAAATCCAGAACGGCCTTAGCACTCATATCTATAATGCCAAAAAAGAGTAAAGTCATTCATACTTGGATATTAAAATGCACTTTCAACATAAATTACAGTGCTCCCTCTCTACAACAGTCGTCCCAACAACGATTCCCTCCTCACAAAGACACTTGCCGCAAATCCCGAAACAAGAAATTATGTCCAATAGTTTTACGTCTGCAATATATTCTGCTTAAGATTATCGTCTGCTGTTTTTCTCAAAGTCACATATTGGACATTTTGACAGAAAAAAACATAATGAAGAGTGACAAACAGCTTGAATCCAGATCAGACGCCGCGATACGCGGCGTCTCGTCTGGATTCAAACTGTTTGCAAATGTTAGCCAATTTCCCTCCCTATAACGACTCACTCCGATCAACACACACATTTTTGTCTCCCATTGGGTGTCGTTGTAGAGGGGGGGGGGGGGTGTAGCTTGCTTTATTTCATTAAAATGTATAAACAGTGCTCTGTAGGAGCACATTTGTCTCGGAACACATTTGTCTTACGTAAGACCGATGCGGTCGCATTTGTCTCACGTGAGACAAATGGGACCGCAAATGTCTTACCGAAAAAATGCATTTGTGTGACAAATGTGTTCCAATTAAAATTTCTAAGGGACAACAAAGCACATTTGTCTCACGTCTTTTTTTAAGAAATACAAGCACATTTGTCTCATATTTTTCCAAGATATCAGAATTGAGATCCGCCGTTTTACCCCATGTCATTTGTTATCAATGAGTTTGTTAATGCTTTTATCAAAATATGTGGTGTGCAGAATAGTAATATTGTTTCAGTTAATTTATGATTGTTATGCAGAGGCGGGGATAATTTGACGTTTCTCATTGACCGGACGTTTTAGGGTCCAAATAGGTAAAAAACACTACGCGTTGTTTATGAATAAAAACTACACTGTAAAATTCTTTCTACATGTAAAAAACTATCATAAAAGTGCGATATTTCCCAGTTAACACATTTCGAAAACTGACCCATTTCTTTATTATACTCTACCACACTTTCGTTATTGAGTTCATGAGTTGTGTTCCTAAAATGTTGGGGTCGTGCTGTGGCAAACGGACAGAGAAAAGAATAGACAAGCAGTCAGAATAGTATGTTATCATGTTATGAAACATGAAAACATGAATATCAGAGAAATAGAATTTAATTTATTCAAGGCAGAAAGTGCGGACCCTAGAGAACTCTTAATTTGTTCCTACAATTTGACCTATTACTAACCCACCCTTTGACTCCATCAACTTCATAACACTACAATGCCAAGATTTCATCAACGTAGGCATTCTAAGATAGGTTTACGGTTTTGCGGCTAAATATGTAGGAGTTTTTTTCTAAGTTTTGAACTACTGACCTACTCTTGAATAGTATGTAGATCCCATATTAATACATTGCCTAGCTTTCGTGTAGGTGATCTTTCTAAGTAAATTTTAACGGTATACACTACCAATTCGTGAGACATCTAGCGGCTTTTAACGAAGGACGATAAATCAAGCATCGTTACTCAACGATATCGTGCATATCGGCTACCTCCCGTAGATACTTTCGGTTTCAAACAATCTCCATTTATCGCGTAATATAGACGTTAAATGCATGAAATTTTACGTGAATGTAAAGTAAATGAAAGTACGTGAAACTTGGTAAATACTCTATCTAGTAAGGCGAAGTTAATAACCCAGAACTTCAATCAAATTGAATATCAGCGTGAACCCGAGATCACATAGAAAAAGCCGTCTGCTTATTTAGGCCGTTGGTATATTTATGAAAGTGCCTCTAGTTTCAAAAGTTATAACTAATCTTTTTTTACCATTGTCTTATTATTCACACCTATAGCTTTTATTGTGAGAAGTTTCATCAATTTATTTCGGGCAGATATTGATTGAGTGAGTGTTTTCATTGAATTGGAGCCGAAAACAATTAAGAAAATTGGATAAATATCAGGCAATAAAATATACTCTTTGCATTAATGTTTAGTGAACATTACTTTTTAACTGTTTTAATGTTTGTTTGTGCCACTTATTACTCTACATCATTTTAGAGGGGCAAAATAACGCATGCCGACTCTTTGCCGAGGATGGCTACATCATACATTTCAAATACCCATAGACAAAAAATACCAGTTTACCCTATGTTTTTCTTTTTGCCATGGTACTTAGATATGTTTGAAGAACCCATACTGAAAATTTCATAAAGATATTTCGGGAATTTTAGTTGGTCGCGAATGTCTTTAAGACAATTGGGCTGAAAATATGGCCCATTGAGTGGTCAAAGGCTTATTCTGAAATTCGACTTACTGGCCTACTTTATTATCTTACATAACCTATATTCATGTATGACATAAATGTTATCAAAGATATAATACTGAACAAAGCGCAGAATAGAGACCACCAAAACTACAACTTCTAGAGTGTCCTAAACTTTTAATTCAGCAGTACCAAACACGGAAATGAACACGCCCTCTGATGGCCATGTTTTAAACGGATCAACATTTTTAACAGCTTTTAAAGTATACCGATTTAAACAATTTGGTCATGTTAATACGACAGTTGCAGACAAAAAATAACTAAAACTGTCCTTTAGTTTGTTACAAAATTTAGCAGTGCTGGATATGTGTGATTTTATAACAACCAATACAACACACTCTAAGAAAAAGCTAAGCATTAAACCATTTCCTGTTTCTTGTGAATTTTCTTATTTCTAACAGCAATCCTCTTTTTCGTCCAACAGTTCTCGAAAGACGTCTAACACTTATGGGTATTGGAATGTGACTCATAACAAGGGAGCTAATGTAGATTTGTGCTCGCTGAACGTTCATAATCCTAAACAATAGCCTTAAACGAAAGCCCCGTGGTGACATTCCATATTCCCACTTCCAAGTTAAAATTTCCACGTTTTTAGTTCCATGTTCCATGTTCCGAGTTCCATGTTTCGACTTCCATGTCCCATGTTCCGACTTCCAAGTTCCATGTTCCAACTTCCAAGTTCCAAGTTCCATGTTCCGACTTCCAAGTTCCAACTTCCAACTTCCAAGTTCCAACTTCCGACTTTCAACTTCCACATTTTTACTTGAAAAGTCTTACTTTGCTCGTGACGACATAGTTTCGCGCCGTTTTTCTTCACGCATGTCTATTTTTAGACACCTGACCATAGGTTACGGGCAAACGGTTTTACGACTGTTTGTGATATACCAGACCGCTAACACATACCCCTCTAATTCATAATAAACTTAACCCGGCTACATAAGGTTATCTGTCTTATCAATGTACCTGGAGTTGGATAAAGAAGTGGGTGAGGCGACATGATTCCATGTCTACTTTACCCAAATCGGAACATGGAACTTGGAACATGGAAGTCGGAACATGGAACTTGGAACATGGAAGTCGGAACATGGATCTTGGAACATGGAAGTCGGAACTTGGAACAAGGAAGTCGGAACTAAGAAGTAGGAACTTAGAACTCGGGCGATATACAATAACCATAAAAGCAAATTATCTTGGAAGTAAGAAGTAAGAAGTTGGAAGATGGAAGATGGAAGTAGGAATATGGAATGTCACCACGGGGCTTTCGTATTACTTAAACGCTAATGTGGTGCCGTTTTCTTGATTTCTTTGAGCCGATGCTTCTCTCTGATATGATTGTCTGTTTCTGCATTACCAGTGCTGTCTGGCTCTTTAAGGTCTGCTAAATGTTCGGTAAGAATTTATGATAGAATGTGAGACAAATGTGCTTTGAGTGTCCTTTCCTTTGTGTGTCGAACACATTTGTCTCATTTCCAATTTGTCGCAAATATGAATGTTTACGAGCACATCGGTCTCACCTCGTGAGACAAATGTGTTCCGAGACGAATGAGCTCCTACAGTGCTCCCTCCTAACAACGCAACAATGCTTGCCGCTGTTCCCAAAACAAAAAACCATGTCAAACACTTTCACTGTTGCAATGTCGTTTCTTAAATTTGTCGTTTGCTGGTTGTTTCAAGGTTACGTATTGGAAATTTGACAGAAGAACCAAAAGTAACAAACAATTTGAAACCTAAATCCAAGCCGCGTTGGGTCCCGTCTGATTTGAGATAAAGCTGTTTAAAAATGTAAGCAAAGTCATGCTCAGTACTCTAAAGGTATTAATTCCTCCTATAATCAACCAATTGCGGACGGACGGGCCAATAACCACTCCCTCCGGACAACAAACATACTACAGTGGAGAATCTGTTATTCTTTCCCGTTTAAACGCAAACGTACGCAAACGCACATCACTAAAACGTAGAAAAGAACAACTTTTGGACAATTCTGACATTTCATGCTTATCTTGGTGGCAAACAGTTTGGAGCCTGATCAGACGCCGGGTTACCCGGCGTCTGATCTGGCTCCAAACTGTTTGCACTGCAAATAATAGTTTTAGCGTAAACGCGTTTATTGGGAAAGAATAACACATTCTCCACTGTATTTGATTCCTATTGAGTGTGTTGTTGTACAGACAGAACAACACTGTAACACATACACTTTCACAAGTTAATAGCATAGACCCTAATGAGACGCCTATGGACGGTGTAAAAAGTAACGATCTCGTATACGTTGGAGAAGACGTAATTATATTCCTCTTAAATAAAACTAAACGCAAAACCTTTGTAATGAAATAAAGAAATTGACAGACATTTAAATGGTGATTTGTTAAATCTGATTGGCAAACAGTTTGGAGCCTCGGAAATAGTTTAGAGCTTCCAAACTGTTTGAAATGAACATACTTGTTTCGAAACTTATGCGTTTATAAGGAAATCATAACATCTAGTATACTACATTGGAGAAGACGTAATTTTTGCCAATAAACATTTTATGCTTAAAACCTTATGTTCACTGCAAACAGTTTGAAGCCCGAATAGATGCGGGCTCACAAGTTTTTGCAGGGCTGCCATACGTAGATCTTGGAAAATGCTAAGATTTTGAAACTTTTCATTTTTCAAGCGCAACTACTGAAAGCTTAGGGAGCATTCTGCTTTACTTTCAACCTGCTTTAAGCTACCTTCTGCTAGGATAAAAATTTGAAGATTTCTGAAATAAATTCTGGAAAAATGGCAGCCCTGTGTTTGCTATTCAACGATGTGCTTGGCGGAAACAGCATATCAGACTCGCACCAAGGCGATCGTCAGATCGGATGTTCTCGAGGTGAATCGCACCGTCAACTGGTGATGTGCATATATCTGGACTATTGTTTACCTAGTATATTTTGTCCCGCTACCGGAGATCTCTTCATGATGTCTTCCTTCTCTCGGTATTTACCATCGCATATCATCGACAAAAGTTCAGGTATAAACTTTCCACACACGCCCTGAAATTATGCCAGACATTAAGTACACAAAACTAGAATTAATAAACACATATGCCATTTTCATTAATGAATGTTGAATGAAATATAAGGATCTCAAAGCATGTAAAGTGGTGATAAAGTCATTCTTCCCCGTTTAAATGAAACGCAATGTAAACACAATATAATAAAATAGAGAAAATGTCATCCCTTTAAAATGATTGAAGATTTCCTTTCCTCTGAGTGGAAAAACAGTTTGAGGCCTGATAAGACACCGGCTTATCCGGCGTCTTATCTGGATTCAAACTGTTTGCTATGAAATAATAGCTTTAATATAAACACGTCAGGAACACGGCCCACCTCCAAAGTACAGTGGAGAATCTGTTATTCTTTCCCGTTTAAACGCAAACGTACGCAAACGCAAAGCACTAAAACGTAGAAAAGAACAACTTTTCGACAATTCTGATAATTCTCGTTCATCTTGGTGGCAAACAATAGTTTTAGCGTAAACGCGTTTATTGGGAAAGAATAACACATTCTCCACTGTACCCTTTCCTCCATAGTCAAACAGTGCCAATCACATACACGGTGTATCTAACAGTGAGTGCTTACAGCAACATCATTCTTAAAGCAAGATAAAAGTAAGGCAGAACGCTCCTTTAGAATTTCAATTTTCTGCTATACTTTCACCTTGCTTCAAGCTGTCATCTGTATTCGCCAGTATTCATGTGTGGTTCTTATAAGGAGGAAGGGTCAAAGGCATCCGATAGCGCATATGCGGAAGTAAGGGTTTCTAAAAGTTAAAAAGGAACACAAGTATTAAATGACAGAGGTACTTCCACCTTTTAAGATAGTCGGTCGTTTAATACGTGTATACAACTGCTGAAATCTGCAATCAGCTGTCATATGTCCTTCAGATTACCCATGTCTTGTTACAGCCATAATGATGTCATAACCGTCTTTCTAATTCACTAAAAAATGCAGTCTGCATTTCTAAAATTAAGAATATTAGGAATTATCATTTAGGAAATATTGATATGAGTGTCAAATATTTTGGATCCTGATCAGTCGCGGCGTCACGCGGCGTCTGATCAGGTTCCAAACTGTTTACAAAATCTGGTGCAGTCGGTTTTGGCGCCGAAGGGATGAACAACCGTAGAAATGAAAACACAATATTTGACCAATGTATTCATCGTTGTCTTGTTAGAAAAAGAAGCGAAAGTAAGATCGCTGGCTTTGCTATAAGCATCTTGTATGTTGCTTAATGCAATAAAGGATCTAGCCTTGAAAACATAGCACAGACCATAATATTAAGCCAGACGATAATAATGTATGGAAAATGGTTAATACAACTTTCCTCTCAATTTTTGTCTATGTAAGACTATCAATTCATTACTTATTGAGTCTTTTATTATGTATACCGGGTAAGAAGATTATAATTGATATAATTTCAAAGAATTCAGAAACATTTTGGAAATCCTTTGCGTGTATTACCTGTGAGTGCGGTGTTGATGATTCTGTGCAAGTTTTGATGGCTAGGCAAGGCATGTTGTATAATACAAACAAGAATAAAACGCCTAACTGCAATATGTCCATAGTTCTGCTTGACCTGGAAATACATTAAAAAGAAACACCATAAAATGAACAATTATATAAACAAGAATAAAACGCCTAGCTGCAATATGTCCATAGTTCTGTTTGACCTGGAAACACATGCAATAGAAACACTATGAAAATGAACAATTACATAAACAATAATTACGCGTCTAACTGCAATATGCCCATTGTTCTGTTTGACCTTGCAATATTTAAAATACTACAATGTATATAAAAATGAACAATTTTATACAAAAAAGCATAAAACGCCTAACTGCAATATGTCCATTGATCTGCCTGGTCGTGAAATAAATACACATTAATAACCCTTTACCCCATAGCCTGCATCTAGTTTTGAAGACAGCTGACCACTAAAGCATGTTGAAAGTAAAGCAGAATGCGCATTGAGACGCATTCTGCTTTACTTTCAACCTGCTTATTTCTGCTAGAATATATCATTTTTATTGAGGTACATATTCTTGACTGTATCAAATGTTTTATTAAGTCGAGGAATAAATAAAAGGTAAAAAAAGTGCAGTTATTGGTTAATGTGTTAAATAGATGAACAATGAAACTATTCATTTTTAACTACCTTACCCCGTTTTTGGGGACTGTCTTTTATATGTTTATTCATGTTTTATTTCAGATCTAATTGTAGTTATTTTGTCTTTTCACGATTTATAGGTACATATGTGTTATTTCATGTAAAGCGCTTTTGAACGCACAATCCCTGTGTGAAAAGAGCGCTATATAAATCTGGTATAATAATAATAATAATAATAATAACAAGCATACAATGCTGAACTGTTATATGTTCATTGTTCTGCTGGACATTAACATTAAACAGAGCTGCAAGTTTCTCCGGATGTTTCCGAAATCTTAGCAGATGGTAGCTTTATACTAGCAGGTGGTAGCTTAAAGCAGGTTGAAAGTACAGCAGAATGCGCCTTGTGCTTTACTTTTAACCTTCTTTAAGTAATCGCGCTTGCAAAGATATAAAAATTTGAAATCTTAAGCTTAAAGAAACGGTATTTCAATAAATAAGATATAACACCCATAGTGCCGAAATGCACGATGTCCATCCTTCTGTATGAGATGCAGACAAGGCTAAGATAACTTAACTTTACTACAAACATGAATACTATTCCTAATTGATAGACGTCTTATCAGACTCAGAACTGTAAAATCGTAAAAACAAATCAAGAACTCTCTTGTCTTTCATTTTATTGCTGGGCATCTGCGTTTGCTTTCGTCTAACCCCTTCACCACCTTACCCCGAATATGATTATATATTGCATATGTGTTCATAGTTCATAGTGTTTATCAAATAATGCTTGCTTTGTTTTAATAATTTTCTAACGATGAGTTTGACATATCAAATACATTTTAAACACGAACATCATATTCTATTTGTAACATCACCAAGTGATATTTTCCGGGTATTCTCAACACTCATGTGTCTCTGCCTTATAAGTGAAATTAATGTCTCAATTAGACAAAGCTGTGGCTCCAAATTAACTTCATTTACTCAGTAGAATACCAACAGTTACTTTATCTAGACATTTTCAGGAAGATAGCACTATAATATTGCTTAATTACACATTTTATAAATGATACTATCATATTATATATGATGGCGTAGGAAATTGGACACATTTTAAAGACGTCACAAGCCTCAATGTCATAGTTACGATATATCTATAGTTAATTACGAAAAGCCAACGGCTGTTATTCAACGCTCGCTCCGTCTGTTGTTTTACAACTAGTAGATGCTTTCTTTATCTAAATGATGAACATTTGAACATACATGTTTTAAACTGGTATCTAAACTACATTTGTACATTTTTTCCAAGTTGTACAGTGCCTTCGTTAGTGTACGTTTCGAAATTTAAACTCGTCAAGTATCGATTGAGAGCTATAAATACAGTATGTCTAAGTCTAGTCCTGATTACTGTAACAGTGTTTTAATCCTGATAAATAACTTATAACTGTTACACATTAATCAGCATCAGCGTTTAATCCTATTACCCCTTCAATTATCTGATGTGAACATAATGACATTTGCAAACATTTTATCTCCAAATCAGACAGAGTGACTCGGTGTCTGATCAAGATTCAGACTATCTGATACGTGTGTCGTGGTCAAAATTATTTTCTTCTAAATTGGTAGTTAGTTTAAACATATTGTAGTGCCATATATTTGAACAATTATATAGCACAAGTTCATAATCAAGTTCTAAATTGGTACAGGACTTATTGCGTTCGACAAAGTTTAAGCAGACGATATTACGACAGTACGTGGACTAATTATGCTCGACAATTCTGAATTTTTATAGAGTATAATGTTTGTCAGATAATGGGTCCTGGCTTAATACTCGACCAAAGCTCAACAGATCTCATGCTATTCGATGCTTGCAAAATTGTCATCGTCTTTAGAAGTGTGCATATTTGTATCTAAGTACATTTTAAAACGCCATGACAACTAAAGAAATATTCCTAATTTTCAACCAAATATTTTCCAAGATAAATTATAAGTCGCCTAAGGGTATAAAGGGTTACTACTTATACAGGTTATATCATCGTATTTGCCAGGAAATAGGTTGGACACGTGCATAAGTACATTCCCCTAAGTAGCGTTCTGAGTTTTGGATGCGGAATAGATCAAATGGTTGTTATTTAACTTTTAAACCCATTCATCGTCACATTCGCCGAAGTTCGAGTCTGTAAACAGTTTTGATCCAAATCAGACGCCGAATGCCACTGTTTGACAAACTTATCCATATGTTTTATGTCATACTACCTTACATCTTTGAACCAAACTAGCAGACAACAACTTTGACACAGACAAGAACATGGCGGTAAAGGAGTAAACTTTTCCCTACTTAAATGGCGATGAAAGGGTAAAAGGTTAAAGGCAAAACCGTGATTACTTTTGCAAACAGTGTGGGCCCAAATGAGCCGATGGAACCAGGGTCTCTTATCAGAGACGAAAGTGTTTGACATTCTAATTGAATAGTTATTTTAGCAAATCTAAATATTAGAACGGTAGTAGACAAATGTGTTGTAGGCGACACTATTAACTAGCATACTGCGAGTGTACTGAAATACAGTGCTCCCTCTCTACAACGACCCTCCCAATGACGACTCCCTCATTACAACGATCTCTCTCGCATTTCCCCAAAGAAGACTTTTTATGTCCAAACTTTAATGGCTGCAATACCGTCTGCTTAAAAGTGTCGTCTGTTGGTTTTCTCAAATTTACATATTTGACATTTGGATAGAAAAAACCCATAATGACGAGTAACAAACTGTTTGAATCCAAATCAGACGCCGCGTTACGCGTTACGCGGCGTCTGATTTTGAGTCAAGCTGTTTGCAGCTGTAAGCCAATTTCCCTCCGTATAACGACTTCCTCCAAGCAACGCACATAATTTGTGTCTCCCATTGGGTGTCGTTGTAGAGAGGGAACGCTGTATAACCAAATGGCAAACGTATGAAGTAATTATTAAGCTTGATAAACAAATAATAGTTACAATGTAGAATATTCGTGAAATTTAGCTGTCTCCAAGACGTCACACTAGTTCTAAGACTTTAGACACCCCTTCTCACTCAAAGCCGGAGTACATTTGCATTAAGAATAAAACTTCCCTAGTAGAATACGTAATATGAAGCTTCACGCAAACGTACTGCATTAAAATATAGAAATGACAAAGCGCGTCAGGTAACATCATAATCTGAAACAAACTTTATTGGGAGCCTGATCAGATGTCAAATTAACCAGCTTATAGTGTTTTCTCCACTTTAGCTTAAATTTTTATATATATATTTGGTTGATCATGTCTAATCTTGATCCAAACTTTTAACAAGGTATATTTCAATACATATTGACACTCATATTGTTTTGTTTGTTAATCTATTACTCCATAAAGACTTTCAATCTGCATTGGAGAGGACTCACATAGGCTTTGCCTGTTGTCCAATCATTTTCTTCTGAATAAAATATTGTTTAAACTAATCTGCATGAAGCAGTCACTTGGCTTTAAACATAGAACCATACTTTGGGGTAATGGGTTAGTTGTCCTTATTTTATTTGGCAATGTTAACAAGTTTTATATATGAATATTCAGAGATAGAAGGGTTGATGCGAAGTTCAACGTCCTGCTCGGTCATTGTTTTTCTTCAGGTACAGGCATATGTGTTGTTATTGGTTTTTGCTGGATTAACAGGAGCTGTTGTTGGAATAAACATTTTGTTATTTACCCTTTGTCTTCGCATACTATTTGTAAACAAATGGCCCTATGATGAAACCCTATGGTGTCACTACATAATAGAATCGTCTCTTCAAGATGATTCTAATAAGAAGTAACGCCATAGGATTAGGTGCTGACATAAATTAAAAAAAATGTTGGATTTGTTCAGTTATGTTTTGACGAATAATAACTATGGCGTATAAGACCCTACACTATTAAGCGGATTCACATTGATTTGTCATTGGTTCGATTTCCTAAGTCTTCATCCAATTACATTAAACCCCAATATAATAGGCGTTCAGAAAGAATTACCCTAGTTCAGGATATTCTTCAATTTTTATTTTCCTTCATTTATTGTGATTGACTTTATTTGTCTTTTTCACTTTGTACATGTAAGTACATGAATATAATTGCATGTGACGCACTTTTAAACACACAACTCCAATTTGAAAAGAACGGTATGTAATCTGGTATACAGTGGAGAATCTGTTATTCTTTCCCGTTTAAACGCAAACGTATGCAAACGCAAAACACTAAAACGTAGAAAAGTACTTTTTGACAATTCTGATAATTCATCTTTATCTTGGTGGCAAACAGTTTGGAGCCTGATCAGACGCCGGGTTACCCGGCGTCTGATCTGGCTCCAAACTGTTTGCAGTGAAAATAAAAGTTTTAGCGTAAACGCGTTTATTGGGAAAGAATAACACATTCTCCACTGTAATAAAAATAAATGGTAATAATAATAACAATGCATATTTTTTCTTGCCAGTTTAACCATATGTCTCAGTTATATGAGAGAACTACAGCAGAGAATATCACAAACATAACGCATTTTAATTAATCAACCATCTTATAGAGAACAAAGTAATATGACACGAAATACGACAAAACAATGGAAAGACTGATTAAGAAGTATTGGATACATATTGTTGTTGTCCTGTCCGTCTGTCTGTCCGTCCGTTTTTATTTTGTTGTCTTCGTGCTATAAGAATTATGTTAAAAATTTAGCGTCAAACTGCAAATGTAAATATAAGGAGGTTTTAATTATTACAGCTGGTGCATGCTCTTCTTTTTGTACAATGTAACAGTTTATTAAGTACTATGCCCTTTAAAACTGCTGAATGTGCACGCAAAACTTCAATCAAAATGTGACAACAATGCATTAATATGTACTCAACTTGAAACAGATTTATCTTCACATAGAGAATAACAGATAATCAGAAGAGTGTCTGTATTTACAGCAACAGTGGAGCACACTTTATTCATTCCCAATAAAATCGTTTATGCTACAAAATTGTGTCCACTGCAAACAGTTTTGAGCCAGATTCGACGCCGGTATTAATGACTTAAGCAGTATCTGGTCTTAACTATTTGATTCCTGAAAGTTCCCATGAAGCATTCCAGCTTTCGTTTAAGTGAATTTTTAACTTTTTAGGTTTTGGGTTTGCAATGTATTGTAAATATTACAACATTATGTGCAATTCCTTATTAGAGACCTCCTGTAGATCTGGGTGTACACTCTTTGCATTTGACACGTATATTTCTCACATGTACTCTCATTGTAAAAAAGACGTGTATACATACACGTCATTCAGGGTGACACGTCATTCAGGGTGAATGACGTCAAAAGCGTGTTATGGTTGTCTTTTGTTATAGAAAGGACACCGTTTTGAAGTGCATACCGGTATTTATCCTTATAATTATTTGCTTTTTTTATTGTAGTGAACTTTCATAATATATCCTCATATCTTATATTGTAATAAAACATGCAAAAAAGTGTATCTTCTGCGTTGCAAATTGTATAAATCAACGCGTCCTAATCGCATGGCTAGTCTTGATCTACATCGTTTTGAACTCATCAGCATGGCCAGTATATCGTAACTATCGTTACTATGCGGTTGAGAATTAGTCATTCTGTCCCTATAATAAAACATCTACTTCTATAGCGAAACGTTTGGAGCTAGATCAGACGCCGGATAAGCTTGCGTTTCGTTGGCGCTTAAAGGGTAAGGCATAGTAATTTGTCTGCGATTGTCAGACATTGAGAGTAAGAAAATGACATGGTTTGATCTACACTGTTTGGAAGAGCATGGTACGCCTCGAATATGCGTTTCTGGTTTGCTCAATGCCTAGTGATAATATATTTTCTTCAGATGTACATAAAATGCTAAACATCGGATGAAATTCGACTTAAGATATTTCGGCTTGTAAAAACAGATTGTAAAAGTCGGCAGAATATGACATATAAATTGAAGACTTGATAAACCTATACTTACCTTTACCTTTTAGAAGAATTGATGTAAACATGGATAAGTTTGACTTAACGAGACAACATCATAAAATATACGGGGAACTGTGTAAATTGAAGTTTTAAAATGTTACATTGCTTTTGTTTTGAAAAAAGATGGTGTACAGTCGAATTATATTATCTCGAGCGCATTAAGGTCGAACTTACCTATTTTGCAAAAGATAAAATGTGACTTAGCCACGATATAATTTCGAAATACAGATAAGTTCGACTGGAGAAATACAGATACATTCAACTAAAGGAGTTCGAGATAGAATTAGCTTAGTTTAAACATATTTATCAATTATATACATGAAATGGGGATGGGCCACAAATTCTACCAACTTAGAGACGGCTCTTCCCCTACAGTTTAACACATACAAATTCTTTTAGAGAGTGTGCATTAGTGAGCCAGAGAGAGAGAAATAAAGAAAGAGAAAGAGAGAAAGAGAGAGAGAGAGAGAAAGAGAGATATATATAGATAGTATGTGTATAGGTGCCTCCATAACCATTATGATGATAAGTATATGCAAGTACAAATTACACAGTTTAGTCAGCCACCAGTGCATCTCCTTCGAATAATTGACTGAAAGGAGTTCGAGACAAGAGTATTCGAATGATTGTCAGTGTACATTCATGAGGTTACTACTATCTGCATAGTTATTTTTTCTCTCAACCGGGTCTTAGATTATTCCTGCATAATTATGGCAGAAAAGCATTAACCCATTTTCCTGTCGATGGCGACTCTATGACTGGTATTTGCAACAGATAGTATCCAGGGGCCCGTCTTACGAGACATCGTACGACAAAAACGGTCGTAAGTCAGATTCTAAAATTATTCTCAATGATCATTTATTTCTCCATCTTATCCTGTGTGACATCTCTTTGGAATCGTCTGGAAAGGACTATTCAAAACAAATTTTACAAGACAGAATTTGACGGAAAATCATAAAATAGATGTAGATCTAGTTCAAAGTTTTGCTAAGTTTTAGTTACGACCATTTTGTTGTACGACGGTTCTAAAGAAGGTCCCCTCATCTAACCTTAATGCAAATTCTTTAACACTCTTGTTTAACTTTCTTTTATTAAACATATATAAAGTTTTATTGAATTATTTTGGCAGACGACACTTTCAAATTAGATGATATAACGGCAGGATAAGGCTTAATATAATAGGTACATGTGTTAAAAGATTAATTAATTAATGGTAAGCAGCTTAACCATTGCACCGCTGTAGGCTGTAGAATATGAAAACATTTTTGATCCTAATAGACGCCGCATTTCGCGGTCTCCGATCAAGATTAAAACTATTAACAGTGGTACTCATATAGATATGTCTTCAGTCAGAATTTCAAATTTTGAATTTGGCATATAATAACAAAAGACAAACTTTAGCAGACAATATTTGTTTAAGATACGGCGAAACCATTAAGTTGTCATTCTCAGCACGTTATCTGTAATTCTTGACCGTAAATGTCGACCACCTGCAGCACATTTTTCAGACTGAGGACCCCTAATGAGATCAGACCAAAATCGGAATTTTTTTACGGAGAGTGATCGACCATTCTCGTCATCTGACGGCCAGTTCCGAGCCATGATCAGCGAGGTTCGGAAAGGTTGGACAGCTGACGAGAATGGCCTATCGCTCTCCGTAGAGTTTTCGATGAGCAACTTCACGTGGAACTATAGTTCGAACCTCTAGTCAGGCGAAATGGCGGATGGCGCATGCACATTAAAGTCGGCAGAAGGAACACTGTTTGTTGAACCAATAAAAACTGAGGTTCACTGGTAAAATGACGTCACTATAATCGAACCATCGGTGTTCAGTCGGAAGAATATTCACTATTATACAGTTATTTCATGTGTGTTAGGGGAACAGTCAAAACTATTGTCCCGAAGTATCAATGAAGACTTTCGAACAGTTCGAAATGTCTTCCTTGATAACGAGGGGCAATAGTTTTGACTGTTCCCCTAACACACAAGTAATAACTGTTTAATTACCTTATACTCTATATAGCTAGAGTTTCAAAAAAGAAATAATCTGAGCCAAAACACAAATGAAATTAAATTGTATTAGTCATTTTGAGCTTTTGTACGAATGAATAACACAGTGTTTGTTATTCCTTCGTGTTTTTTACAGACGTCTGATGAATGATCAGCGTCTTCATGTAAGCGCTTGCATGTTTACATCCGCACATTATTGTAATGTTCGGGACCGTGTTGTTTTTCAGTATAAAGGATAGCGTTGATGAGTATGACAAACTCGTCTCAATGATTATAGTATTAATATAAATAATAATAAAGCATGGAATACAGTATTAAATATTCACCAGACAACACTCCATTACGATTATTCAACACTGTTTCATTGCAATGCAACATTCCCAGGTACCGGAAAGCTTCTCAATGACACGGATTTTAACATTTCTACGCATCTGTTTCGCTCAGGGGAAACAGTTCGTCTTAGCGGTCAAAAGTTAAAACTATTTCCCCAGGATGAGGCAATGTGAGAACAACACTGCAAACAGTCAAAAATAACGCATTACAAGTTATATAGAGCATTAGGTTATATGAACATTGCTTCACCACTCCCAAAACTACCCTCTGAACTATGATTCCCTTCTTACAACAACGCTTGTCTGTGTTCCCCATACAAGACAATGTTGTCCAATCTTTTCACGGCTGCAGTATCGTCTGTTTAAAATTTTCGTCTGTTATTTTTCGTTTTTCTCAAAGTCACATATTTGACATTTTAACAAAAAAAACATAATGACGAAGGAGAACCAGCTTGGATCTTGATTCAAGCTGCTTGCCAATGTAAGCCAATGTACATCCCTATAGAAACTCCCTTAGAACAACACACACAATCGTTGTCTCCCATTGGGTATCGTTATAGAGTGGGAGCACTGTACATGTTTAAAGAACACTTCTCATATGCAAATAGTGAAGACCAAGATCAAAGGAATCCTAACGGAGCTCTCTGATCAGAGGCCACACTGTTTGTAATATTGAAAAATATTGACATAAACCTATAGTCAAACATAGACTAGCCTTATTGGAAAATGGATTTATTCTTGAAAGTCTCATGGGAGGTGGAGGGTTTAATTTGCAAGTATTCTGGTCTTATTCAAAGTTGTGTCGACTGTTTGCTTTACAGTTATACATGTATTTGATTTTGATTTGGCCTGTTGGCATACAGTGGAGAATCTGTTATTCTTTCCCGTTTAAACGCAAACGTACGCAAACGCAAAGCACTAAAACGTAGAAAAGAACAATTTTTGGACAATTCTGATAATTCTTGTTTATCTTGGTGGCAAACTGTTTGGAGCCTGATCGGACGCCGGGTTACCCGGCGTCTGATCTGGCTCCAAACTGTTTGCACTGCAAATAATAGTTTTAGCGTAAACGCGTTTATTGGGAAAGAATAACAGATTCTCTACTGTAGGTAGTGCGTAAGATGCGGCAGTAGAAACTCCCTTTCTTATCATCGTGGCCAAGGGTTATGCGATTGAGATGATTCTCAGATCTTTTTCTCAGCATGTCATTCGAAGAAAAGTATTATAAAATATGACTGGTTGTTCCGCAATCATTTTTTGATGAGACTTCGCGGTACATGTACTAGATCTGAATATATTCTTAAAGGTCTAGTTTAACCCTTTACCTGATAGCCTATTTCTAGTATTGAAGATAGGTGACTATTTAAAGCAGTTTGAAAGTAAAGCAGAATGCGCCTTAAGGCGCATTCTACTTTACTATTAGCCCACGTTAAGCTATTCTGTGTTAGAATATAGAAAATATTCCCTATAATATATTTTTATGACTGATTAAATTGGAACTATTTTCAGCGAAGATTGAAATATTAAATATTCAAATAATATAAAAAAAATATCATCATCTCATTGTTTAACCCTTGCCTCCCTCAAACGGACAATTCTAGTTATCAATTTACTCTAGTCCATTCTTGACTGTTTAGGGTTTATTTTAACAATGTATTTCAAATGACAAACAGTGTCCTGCAGGAGCCCTCTGATCAGTGTCTACACTGTTTGCATAGGACAAGTGTACTTCTCACATGTACGCTGTTTGCAAATGACGAAAATATGCGAGACTAGGGTTCAAAGAGTTAACAATACATGTAGCCGCTAATTTTCATTAACAAAGACCTCATGAAAAGACATAAACTTCCAACACCTGCCATAACGTCATTTGACCGGACTTGTTTCTCGACTAAAGACAGACTTCAGGTTAAGCTGTCATTCTCAGGAATTAATACATCAGTCTGAAGCTCTATGTCTGCAATCACGATGTGTATTTAAAGACAGCAATGAAAATCCACACGTTTTCATTGTAACCGAGTTCTAATATGGATTCTCGCTATTGTAAACAATGCTTTAATGTAAGGGCAGTCACCTTAAGCTAAAACTATTAACCCCGTCACTACATTGCCCCTAGAACAATGGTTATTGCCAAACAGCTTGCATCCTTAACAAACGCCGTGTAATGCAGCGACTGATCAGGAAGCAAATAGTTTGACTCAATATTCCAAAGATCTTAAGTCCAAAAACCTAAACTTTGATTTTTCAGAAATTAAAAACATATGACAATTGTTACCCATTTGTGCCCATACTCCCATATAAGGGACAAAGGCAAACACTGTAGACTCTGATCAGACGCCGCATAATGCGGCGTCTGATCAGAGCCTACACTGTTTGCTGATAAAAATGTCAATATGAAACAAAACGAAAAAGAAAATTTAGACCAGGCACCTTTAGATCAATAATGTACTAATCCAGTTTATAAGCATGGAAGAATCTGCTGGACACAGTTATGCCTCGGTACTGCATTGAACTCTCCTTGTGTGCCTGATGGAATATTTCATTATAGATATACAATGTGATCATAGGACATAGCAGTGTTTGTTCATTCATCAGATCAGTTAATATGAAATAGCAAACAGTGTAGCAGACAATTGTTGTTTCTCAGCTTTGTTTGATGTACAGAGTACTTTTTGACCATTCTTGTAAGCAAAAATTGGTTATAGCAGATTATGCCATAGTTGAGAAATGGTTAAAAACTACTTGTATATGGTCAACCCTTTAACATTTCCCCTAATATAAGCACATTTTAGCGCATTCAATTTATTCCGTCGCTTAAGAAAATAGTTCCATATTATACAGTAATAAACATGTACCAAAAGAATTATGTTCCATATCCTAGCAGATGGTAGCTAAAAGCAGGATGAAAGTAAAGCAGAATGTGCCCTCAGGCACATTCTGCTTTACTTTCACCCTGCTTTAAGTGCTAACCTATCTTCAAAATCTAGAAACGGGATATGGGTTTAACGGTTAAACGGTGACGTTGTTTGTTTTCCCACAGTTTATGACGTCAAACTAAGTCTGAAGCGACCACTATCATGTTTCAACGCTCCGGATGAATTAGTTTAAACGAAACGAAGGGTAAACGAAACTCAATAAATGTAGAAAATGACATGCACTTGAAAATGTTGAATTTCTAAAGGGCGCTCAATGTTGAGGCTCATCCGTCACACGCCCCTAACTGTTTACAATGAAATAATTTTTTAAGCATTGTCGCGTTTAATTGAGAAAGAATAAAGAGTTCTCGCACCGTATGTTAACACCTACAACTTTTGCATCTGCTAAAATTTATTCACACAGGTTCAAATTTTAAAATGTTAACATGAAGTAAATTTGTGTTTCTATTTTTGGTTTTAATCAAAAGAAATCTAATTTGGAATGCGGAAGGCTTTTTGAGATGTGGGTTTATTCTCTAAAAACTGACAGTCATGAAAATAGGAAGATACTGGCTATTACCACCTCTCATAATTATAGCGGATACGATGTTATTCTTTATAGTGTAAACGCAAACGCAAACAAAAACATATTGCAATAAAATGTAAAAATAAAAACAACATTTTGACATTTTTCATGATTCATTTTAATCTGAGCGGCAAACATTTTGAGCCTGGTCAGACGCCCGATTACATTTGATCTAACTCCAAACAGTAAGCACAGGCAATAATAATTTTAGCTTTAAAGCGTTATTAGAAGAATAACATTTTCTCCACTGTACAAACATTTTAAGGTTAAGATTTCATCTCAGTCTTCAAAGTTTCTGACACTTCAATTTGAAATTTCAGGTTTCCGATGATGGCTATTCCATACTGTTGCAAAATGACAAGCAGTGTAGAGTCCCCACTGTTATGAATAGGACAAGGTTACAATTGCAGTGCATGGTCCGGAAGAGACGCATTAACGCGTCACTAGGTGTCAATGATTTAACTCTTTTGCTGCCAAGTTTTATCCTTTGCTTTACCCTCTTACCACAAAAATATCGTCTGCATCGGTAGTGTCGTCTGAAATATTTTTTAAAGTCAGTTTTAGTGTAAAAAGTCGCCCCGTACTTCATTCTCAGTGTTGTTATACTTTCTGGTCCTTAGGAATCATTGATTTCAGCGTATTTACAGTTGAAAGTTGAATTCCGCTTAAGCCGGTGCTAGGGGGCGTGAGCACTGTTGCACATTTCAGTATTGCTCATGAACAGACTCAATTAAACCGAGTCTGCGATTTTCAGTATTTGCTTTGTTTTCTGTGCTTTCAAAGGATCTCCCCTTATTCAGATTTTTATAATTCACAACATTAGATGTTAAGTGCTTGTGTGGTGGCTGTAAAAAGTCGCCCCGTACTTCATTCTCAGTGTTGTTATACTTTCTGGTCCTTGGGAATCATTGATTTCAGCGTATTTACAGTTGAAAGTTGAATTCCGCTTAAGCCGGTGCTAGGGGGCGTGAGCACTGTTGCACATTTCAGTATTGCTCATGAACAGACTCAATTAAACCGAGTCTGCGATTTTCAGTATTTGCTTTGTTTTCTGTGCTTTCAAAGGATCTCCCCTTATTCAGATTTTTAGGGCTGTTTGACTGAAGAACGGTTTTGATTTTGATCAGACGCCGCGTTTGCCAAGTCGCCTTTTGGCGCCAATGGCAACAATAAAGGGTTAAGCAAAGACGGCCATGTGAAACTAAAGTGACAGTAATGCAGAAAAATTGTTTCGGAATTCCTGCTTCCCTAGCATTCTGCTTTATACAACGGCCTGAGTCAAAAACCGAATCCAGCCAATTTTTGAATGATCATGATAATGTACTGAACAAACTAAACTTGGGTTAAAGAAGGTCGTTCATGGGCGCTGACAACAACTTCGTGTACAGTGACAAGTTTCAGGAAATTGTTTTACAGTGTCCAATCTCTTTTTTCCCGTCATTTCATGACGTACAATGAAGAAGTTGTAGTTATTTCCCGTTTGAACTAAATGCCAAAGAAACGAACACGCATTGTAGAAAATGACAGCTTTGTGAAAATTCTGCAGATTTTATTTCATTTGAGTGGAAACTAGTTTGGAGCCAGATTAGACTACAGTAACCTGGCCATGGATAAAATTAGTTTTTGCACAAGCACGTATACAGTAAAACCCCGCTATTACGACCACTAAAACGAAGGCTAATTTATTGTATAAAAGACAGGTGACAGCTTAAAGCAAGGTTACAGTATAACAGAAAGCTCCTACAGGAGCTTTCTGTTTTACTGTCACCTTGCTTTAAGAAGTCACCTGTCGTAAACGACCTAGTAATTAACATAATTTAGTGGTCGTAATAGAGAGGTTTTACTGTATTTGGAAAAGTAACGTATTCTCTACAACAGACTGTAGTATTTATTATGTGAACAGGCGAATCAGTTGCAATCAGACGAGCCTTCAGATCAAAATTATTTGACACACTGACATTTATTTAAAGGTACTGCAGATGAATAATCTTTATACTAGTCCTAACGGTAAATATACTCGTCATTTACAAACAGTTTACCTGTAAGTAGTGCATGTGTCTTATACAAACAGAGTAAATTAAGACCAGATGCTCTGAATGAGG
This sequence comes from Gari tellinella, assembly GCA_922989275.2. Classification (NCBI taxonomy): domain Eukaryota; kingdom Metazoa; phylum Mollusca; class Bivalvia; order Cardiida; family Psammobiidae; genus Gari; species Gari tellinella. Next base: position 23,615,284 of record OV277869.1, on the reverse strand, counting down.
ATCTGCACTGTTTGTCATTTGACAATAAATATAAAAAACCAACCATGAAATATCATACATGGTTAGACTCAATTTGTAACTAGAATTTTCCATTAAAGGTATCAAGGGTGAAAGTATTAATAAAGTACAATGTGTAATATTATATTGCTGCACTGTATGATGTATTTGTCTACCATTTCTTTCTTAATTACTTCTTCTAAATGCCGATATTTCCTCTTTCTGATCTTTGAAAACACTTTATAAATGCGTTTTATGCAAAATATTTACATGTTCGTCCATCGAAAACTATTTGGGGTTACAGTGGAGAATCTGTTGTTCTTTCCCGATAAACGCGTTTACGCTAAAACTATTATTTGCACTGCAAACTGTTTGCCACCAAGATAAACAAGAATTATCAGAATTGTCCAAAAGTTGTTCTTTTCTACGTTTTAGTGCTTTGCGTTTGCGTACGTTTGCGTTTAAACGGGAAAGAATTACAGATTCTCCACTGTAGATCAGACACCAGATAACCCGGGGTCTGATCAGGCTACAAAATGTTTGCTATCAAATCAAAAAAAAAATTTAAAAAAAAAGAAGACAGATTCAAATAGTTTGTTTTAACTTTTTTGTTGTCTTGTATTTGTGTCCTTATCCTTACAACTGGTAATAATACCTTTATTCGCTATGTATTCATTTTACATGCACTACGAGAATCGTGGCATCTGATCAGACTTTATGTGATCAGTTATCTAACACTAATTTAAGATGTATGTCAATTTAAAACTTACATAAAAATAAGTTAAAAGTGTGCAGGCGACAGTTTTACACCCGACGAAGTAATCATGTGAAAATAAACTGATTTACTAGTCTACACATTGTATATCTTTAACTAATGATGTCTGCAGCAATGTCTCAAGGACATTGGTCCACTAACTCAATAAATAATTAGACGAACGTCCAGTAGTTATAATTCAGGTTAGAAAACGAACAACTCATATATTTATAAAATATTTACAAGTGTGCCTATGTTGAACGCCGCTGACAATGTCAAACATCAGTCCAAATCAAGAACTAGCAAGTTGATGATACAGCATCATGATTACAGCGCTCCCTCTCTACAACGACACCTAATTTGAGACAAAGATTGTACGCGTTATTCGGAGGTAGCCGTTATTGGGAGGGAAATTGCTTACATGTGCAAACAGCTTGAATCCAGATCAGACGCTGCATTTCGCGTTCTCTGATCTGGATTCAAGCTGTTGGTCACGCGTCATTAATTTATTTTCTGTCAAAATGTCCATTATGTCACTTTGAGAAAAACAGTAGGCCACAATTGTAAACAGATGACATTGCATCCGTGAAAAGGTTGGACTATGGGAACTGAGACAAGGGTCGTTGTAAGGAAGGATTCGATGTTGGCAATGCCATTGTAGGGAGGGAGCACTATACAGCATCATTATTACTATATGTTGAAACATCATACGCTTAGTTAGTCTAATTAAATATGTAATTATTGTCGCTATTTTGAAAACCGTTTTATTTGTTGTTTCATAATGTTTAATGGTGGTGTCATTATTTCTTAATTATAGCTTAAATGAACAACGAATTGTTTACAAAATTTTGATTTATTTGTTTCCCCTAGACACAGTAACGCCATATATAATTTCTAAATTAGCATTGCATGACATTCAAATCGATGTTTCGTTTAGTTAAAACCTATATTTTAGAATTTACTCAGTCGACAAAGTTTAACCCGTTCAATGCAATGTTTGGCAATATCTAAATTTGCAAACAGCTTCGACCCAGATTAGACTCCGCATAACACATCGTCTGATCAGGATAAAAACTATTACGCCAGTTCGGAGTAATATAGTGAGTGGATTAAGTCTTGCTCATAACAAGTGTACTTGATACAATATTTGAAGGTATAAAAAGCAATTAAAATTTTCCTCTCCTTGAGAATAAAAAACTGAAGACAAAATGAAAAGGTGAAAAAACTGTTAATGAAGTAACCATATTGATTGCGTGACCTTAATATAACTACTCAGGATTGACACTGCAAAATCTAAACATTTGTCATTTTTATAATTATTGAGGCTGTGAGAATATGGCGGAATTGATTAACCATTTACCCCATAAACTGTTTTTAGTTTTGAAGATAGATGAACACGTGAAGAATGTTTAAATTAAAGTAGAACACTTACTGCTTTACTTTAACCCTGATTTAATCTTGCATTTACTAAGATATAGAAACTATTTCTTTTGGTGCATGCTAATGACTGTATAATTTGGAACTTTTTCTTATGTAAAGGAATGAATAAAATACGCTAAAGGGCGCTTGTGCTGGGGGAAAGGTTTATCATTTGCACGCGACGTTCAACTTCAACTTCAGCTTTTTACTGTCGTCATTCGTTTTCCGATTATTATTGACTGGCGCTGTCGGGAAGCTGTGTGCTAGGATAAACGAGATTATTAACAATGTGCAAGTTATAAAAATATATAGATAAAAGGCCACAAAGCCGGTGAGTTTAAAAGCAGATGTGGTTTACTACGTCAGATATGCAGCCAGCCCATGAGTGAATGACTCTAGGTTGGGACTGGACTTCACTCGTTCAGGTAGACTGTTCCAAAACCGGATTGTTCTGAGAAAGAAAGACTTTTGCGTGATACTGAGGTTTTGAAAATGGTATAAGAAAGTTAAGGTGTCTAGTCTGGGTGAGATGGTGGTTGTTAATCAATCATAGTACATTGTACTAGTATACTACAAATATGGTGCCCGGCTCATGCGATAGCGTAAAGAACTGTCTCTTTGTCTCTGTCTATTTGATTTCTACAATGTCTTAATATAGACTAATAGGAAACGTTAAATACATTTACATCTCATCAGAACGCTGTGTGAAGCTAACTAAACTGAAACCAGACATCACCGTTAGGAAGCTGTTTGCCTTACTTTAAGCCAGTGTTTTACAAATACCTTTCTCTTAAACTAAACATCAAACTACGAAAGTAGGTTGTTTGAAACGATCCCTTTTCCCCTTAGAAGCCCATTAAAGCGGATTTAATTCATCCTTTCATTGAAGAAATAATTATAAGTCATACAGTCATAAACATGTACCTAAAGAAATATTTTCTATATTCTAACAGATGGCAGCTTAAAGCAAGCTACACAATTAGAAACGGTTTATAGGGCAGTTGGTTAAACCATGACATCAAACTACAAGGGATTTGTTATGCCACCACCTCTCTTAACCCTTTCCCTTATAGAAGCGACTTTTAGCACATTCATGTTATTCATCCGCTGAAGAAAATAGTTCCAAATTATACCGTAATGAATATGTGTCATATTTAATACTTTCCTTATTCTAGCAGTTAATAGCTTAAAGCAGGCTGAACGTAAAGCAGAATGCGCCTTAGGGCGCATTCTGCTTTACTTTCAACCTGCTTTAAGTAGTCACATATCTTCAATACTAGAAACAATGCTATCAGGTAAAGGGTTAACTCTTCTCACCCAGGGTCACATGCTACAGTATTTTCAAACAGCATGGGTCCAGATCAGACTCATCCTAGGACCAAATCTCTTAAAAAAACTCGTATCAATAATCCTACAGTGAACGTTTTGGACTTACCTAACATCAAATTTTGGACAACAATATTTAAACTTATGGCATATTTAAACACTGAAACTAAATTAAATCACAATGTCTACATCCTTTATAATAGTTCAGTAGTGATGAGAACAGTGCTTATAAAGCGTTTGAGTTGAGTATGAGTGCCTTTTCAAGCATTTGATTGAGCAGATTTGAGCCGAGACTCAAATCTGACAAATCAAATACTTGCAAACGATTTTAAACTCAACTCAAACGCTTTATAAGCATGAACCCAGTTGTCCCATACAAACGGTGTAAAGGAACCCTCTGAAAAGGGTATGTAAATATTTTGTACACCGTAAAACTTTATTGAAACTGGAATTGTCATTTTGATGTTTTAGGGGAGAATGAGTGAAGAGGGGAGTGGATTTACGTAAACGTAACTTCTCCATTACTATTGCAATTATGCCTATGCTAATTAAAACACTTTCATGACATTTTCAATTCCAAGTCACGCAATGATCACCCTTTTTCAAATTGCCATGTGCAGACACCATTTGATAATGAACCTAAATATATTTAGACTTTTGCAACTATATTTTCTGCTAATCAAATAAAAAAGCCATCGCTTCTTTTCTTTGTCTTGATTGAAAGCATAGAATTCACCAATTCAATCGTACGCTTTAGACCCAAGAAAACGCTTGAACGTCTTTGTTCATTTGAAGATCTATAAGTATCTCCTTAGCCTTTACGCTAAAAAGCATTATTTTCCTTCGGTTTGGCGTACAACTTCTGTACGAAGGGTAGACACCGTGAGTTAAATGCGGACCAGAACAAAAAGGAAACGTTAGTCACGAGAATGACAGAAATACGACCTAAAACCATACTTAAGAATGGCAGATGATGTGAGCCAAAGTAGACTATAGGAAATTAATTTTTGAGAATGTAAAAAACTCTGCATGTCAAATTACAAAGTTCTTGAGAATGACTAGATATACGAGTTGTTGTTTGAGAATCGTTAAAATATATCAACGGCAGAATTTGACACTTTAAGGTTATTTAGTGTACACACTCTTGGCGTTAGTAGATGACAGAATTCGATGAGCACTGAAAACTCATAGATCATAAAGGCCCTGCTGTAATTCCATGTCAATATTTCCATGCTCGCGAGCTAAAAATAAAGTATCAGTCCATGTGTAGAGAGAATTGGGTAACCCGACGTCTGATCAGGCTTTAAACTGTTTGCCACTCAGATTAAAATTTCTGAAAACTAACATTTCTACATATTAATGAAATACGTTTGATTTTAAACGGTAAATAAAAGCGCCTTCACTACTGTACTGTCGATGCAGGGACAGTCAGATTTATGAACGACGAACACTGTTTCTCATCACATCATTGCAGTTAAGATGTCTGCTCTCTTCAAAGTCATCATGTCATAATGAATCAAAAATCGGTGACAAAGAATCCAGGTCAATCTTCTCGTTTTTCTGAAAAGTCGGAAATTACGCCAGGGACTTCAAACAGACGGCACGGAACGGGGCTATTCTGCAACAACTTCAATCCTAAAGTGCACTGCTTTGGTTTTGTAATATCTGTAACGAGCCATCTTGTGTCGGAGATGAAGGGTCATAGAAACATTTGCCAATATGGTTTAACCCTTAAATTGTCAAATTTATAGCGATTATTTTACCTTGCCATATTGTCGTCTGCTTAAAAAGTGGCTTCCGTAATACCGCTTTAAAGTTACATTTGAAACAGAATGGCTAGATTTCAAAACGATGTATAACACTTATTGGATCCTAGTCAGATGCCGCGTTGCGCGGATCCTAGCACTTTTTGACGTCATTCACAGTGGGAGGGTTAAAGAAAAAGTCATACTATACTATGTGATAACATATTGAACATCACAAGTAGATTATCTAATAGTGATTTTGTGTTTTAGTCTTACTGTCCAAAACGACACCAAATTATTTCCAGGCTTCTGGTCGTTATCAAACGTGTATGTTCATATTGGCTCTCATTCCTATGACAATACTATAAACATTCAGCTTAAATCATGTTTCTTGACTTTTAACCTACATCGTATAACGTGCGGGATGAATTAATGAAGAATGATCAAGTTGACAGTATACATTACATATCCAACTGTTCAAAACTACAAGTACGCATTGACGTAACAGAAGAAATAACTAGACATCGAGAACTCTTAAGCATAACATATAACAGGCTATTATGAGTGTTGACAATAGTTCCCTTTTTGTATACCGTACTTTAATTATTACTACAGTTTCATGATTTATTCCTAGTCATTGTACATGTAGTTTTCAAACTGGATCAAACTCGAGATCGACCCTGTTATGTTATGTGTACCATTAATCATATTTCTAATCCTTACACTGTCAAATATATTGTGGGATTTTTACCCCTTCGTCGTTTTATTGTCGTCTGCTTCAATTTTTGTTGTCTGCAATGTCGTTTCAAAGTTTAAAAATAAGACAATTCGACTAAAGGAATTTCAAAACGAATATCAAACAGTTTGGATCCTGATCAGACGCCGCGTTACGCGGCATCTGATCAGGATTCAAACTGTTTGCAAACGCTCTTTTAAGCGCCATTGAGAGCAAAAGGGTTAAACGCAGTCATCTATCTTTATAGTAGAATGTTGGAACCCGATTAATCTAAATCAGGTTTTACATGTTCATGCACATGATAGTTTCTTGATATATTACCAAGACCACCCATGTGGTGTTTTTATGTTTAAGATATATTACACGAATAAAACAATGTTGGTTATATCACTACGCATAGTCCTAACTATAACCAATACCTTGAATAATGTGACTTGAATGTCATTTGAAATCAGTTTGGATTAAGATCGGACGCCGCGCCACGCTGTTTAACACTCGTCTTTAAGGTTCTGTAATAAAGATTTTTTTCTGAAGCAAATTTGCGAGCAGACGATATTACGACAGGTTAAGGGTTAGGCAAATTACATGGACGATTTGATGACGTCATTCATGTCTGTTGTTTTATATCACATTGTTCTAAATATTGTGGCAAATTTCTGATATTGACTAAATCGAGAGTCAGTGTTTTCTTTTACTGAAATGCCGATAATTACAGGTTTACTGGATGACAAAAATGTACTATGTCTGTGAAACATATGGACCATTTAACTTCAAATTTGAATCGTTCACTGCCGTCACAAAGTGTACTTAAAAAATGTTGCCTAGACCATTATTATAAATTTTAAAGGGACTCGCAACCGGATGGTGTACTTGTCAAAATAAAATAAAATACTCAAATAAAAGCAAATTTGTGGCATTATTTGGCTTCTGACATTAAAAAAATATGATCAGTCCAAAAAACGTCTCAAGAATCGTCACCGAATCATAGTTTATTAGATATTTTCCATCGTTTTTCCATAGCGTTAGCTAACGGTATAGTTGTTGTTGTTGCTTCTCTACACGGGCTCAGACATAAACACGAGCCGAATTACGAAGTTGTATGCACTTTCGATCGCTACACATTGAAATACGTTAAATAGATCCGAGATAAACGGATAGTTCCGTGGTCCATTGGTCTAAGCGGTTTCCCCTATTTTGCCTTCTGTCCGCCAATGCCGGGCCAAGGGTTCGAATCCCACCAGAGACCAGTATTTTTTTTTATTGAAATACATTTTTTTAAACAGAATTTCTTATCCTAAACTAATTCTTTACCATTTATATAAGCGTTTGACACATATTTACAAATTACTATTTTTAATGCACCATCTGGTTGCGAGTCGCTTTAATATTTAAATAGGTATGCATGAAAAACTACAGAAAGCAGTTTCAAACTGTTTAGGTTCTTATTAAACACTAGGTAATGCTGTGACTGGTCCAAACTGTCTGCAAAATTGACTTAAGTTACATGTGGCGATGGAAAGGTCGAAAGGTTTTGATATTTGGAATATGGCGATACAAATATCCCAAAGAGGAAATCAAAATAGTATAACTTTTTTGAGTTGCATTTTTTTAATATTTCGATCGCTACGGATCTTCACCCAAGATCATCATCACCAAATATACGTCACATTTCTATTTCATGTATTTCTGTTATATAATCAAAGATTATCTTTGATAAAGGCTCGTAGAGGTCAAAATATTAGACAGGAGCAAGTCAATATTTTTATATTCTATTAATCCATTTATACCCAGCAGATTCTTCCATGTTTATATATTGGATTAGTCCATTCTTTTAAAGGGAGCCTGGTCAAAATTTTAATTTTCATTTTGTTTTATATTGAAATTCCTATCGGCAAACAGTGTAGACTCTGATCAGACGCCGCAAAATGCGGCGTCTGATCAGAGTTTACACTGTTTGCCTATGTCCCATATATGGGATCGTGGGCACAAAAGGGTCAATACCTCATTGTATAGTGGATGAGTGGATTGGCTATATTTGTAACACAGACAAAGTTTTCGGCTTAGAAATTAACTACATGTATATGATGTGCGAAGCAATTTTATCAGTTATTTTGAGCATATTTAGCAAATCTGTGTACGTGGGTTATTATATTAAATCTAATTTGCCTAAAATTAATCATTCCAACAGAGCTTCTTAACTTATTTTAAAATGTGACCTTTATGAACGTAATTACTTATTTATATAGACATAATGCTTAACAAATATTATGCAAATTGTGGAGACCCAGATCAGATGACCCTCTGATCAGGAGCTGTACTGTTTGTTATTGTACACTATTTGTATTTGAAACTGGAATTGTCTATTAAACGTTGCAAGGGTGAAAACATGTTAAAATGATAAGAACATAATTTGGATTTTGACGAAATTTTGGTTGGTGAACTTGTACCAAACTATATTTCAAACAGCTTGAATAATATTTTGATTTACGTCGTATGTTAATCTGTACATGTACCTCTTTTTGAATATTACAGTGAAGAAGACTTTACGCTTTCCTGTTTAAACGCAAACGAAACAATGTGACGGAAATGGACGGTATATAAACACTTCTACAGTCTGACTGTGGAAGCCGGCTTTTATAGCCAGATTGTCTAAGCGTTTGTCTCGGTTGCGAAGTTAAGCAACGTCCTGTGCGGTTAGTACCTGGATGGGTGACCGACATGGATTACCGTCGGCCCGGTGCACGTTACAAATGGTGGCAGCGGTGGGATAATGACAACTGCCAGACCGGAGTTGCCTTACCCACGGTTCTCCCAGGGTCCAAGTCTCGGGACGAGACTTCTCGGAGGGGAGAGTTATATAACGTACGTAGTACATTGGTGTATGCAAATGAGGCTTCCTAAACCGTTGTATGTTGGGAAGTAGAGTCAATTATATAGCGCAACAAACATCTCTTGGTGTGAGCTTAAGCTTTGCACCGACGGGGTTTGTTGTCGCTGGGTCTCTCGGTTTGCACGTTACAACACAATGAACTACATGTAAGATGTAAAAAAAAACCATTACAATTTATCTAACATTTTGACGAGTTACTGTACTTTGATTGGCACACAGTTTGGTCCCTGATCAGACGCCTGGTTACCCAGCATCTAATCTGGCTCCAAACTGTTTGCAATAAATATAAAAGTTGTAGCGTAAACGCGTTCATAGTGAAATATTTACATTCACCCTGTAAAGTCTCTATGTAATCGTATTAAAAAAATGCAGGTCAATTCTCGATGAACCTACAAATCGAAACTGGTTCCAGCCAGTTAGTATGAGGGAGGAGTCTCCGCCGCGGAGAGATACCGACCTAGCGACCAGCTAATGGTTGCTATTGAGTGTAATTAGGCTGAAATAAACATGCGCGACCGATTTTTTAAAATATGCTTTAATAAAAGATATTTCAGTTGCATTGTTTATTTTTGATGAGTGTTCGTTAAGCACACAGCGACAGTTTACTGGGTAAATTCTTGACTTTATAATCAACTACGAAACATGTATTTTGGACTACTTTTCATACCGCATATTATAGAGAACGAATGGCTGTTACATCCAGGATTACATCTGTCAAACCCATTTGGCCGGTATATGATATATTAATATACATGGATACAAATCTGGTCAAATTACACATTAAATGGACAAGACAGAAAATAAAAATATAAATATAAGGAATAAACAACCTCTTTTTGTCGTTCACGCGGTATGAATACATCAGCGTCGCAGGGTAAGTTTATCGTAAACGCCTGAAGGGCGTTTACGAAACTTACCCCCTGCAAAGCCAATGTATTCATACCGTCGTGAACCGCAAAAAGACGTTGTTTATTCCTATAATAATACATGTAACGTCGTCACTCTTTAAAGGTTTGGCTCTAGACTGTTTGACACACATGTTTTTCTATTGCCGCAGTTGAAGCCTTAACCCTTTTAACCTCCAAACGTCACCGTATGCTGTAAACTTTCTCGAAAAAGCTATCTACCACTAACATACATGTATATCATTTGCAATTTCATGCACATTTCAATGTTTTGAAATTCTTTATGAAGAGATATATACAGTTGAGAAGGCATCATTATTTTTCGTTTAAACGCAAACGAAAGGCAAATGCATTATAATAAAATTTAGAAAATAACAACTTTTCGGCAATTGTTATCATTTCTGACTATTCATTTTAATATGAGAAGCAAACAGTTCGGAGCCTTATAAGACGCCGGGTTACCCGCCGTTTGATCTGGCTCCAAACTTTTTTGCACGAGACATATTAATAGATTTAGCTAAAACGCGTTTGTTGGGAAAGACTGACATCTCAAGGGTATGATCAGGATCAAAATTTGAGTCGCCCATGGTGGCGACGGGGTTAATCAATAGATACTCGGTGGGAGAATTCAGTTTACTGTGTCAGTGTTACAGTGGAGAATCTGTTATTCTTTCCCAATATACGCGTTTACGCTAAAACTATTATTTACAGTGCAAACAGTTTGGAGCCAGATCAGACGCCGGGTAACCCGGCGTCTGATCAGGCTGCAAACTGTTTGCCACCAAGATAAACAAGAATTATCAGAATTGTCCAAAAGTTGCACTTTTCTACGTTTTAGTGAATTGCGTTTGCGTACGTCTGTGTTTAAACGGGAAAGAATAACGTTTTCTCCACTGTAACAGCGTAGGAATTCGAGGAGTAATGTAATACAGCTGAACTAACATTAGTTCTCCTTGATATAAAGACATTAACCCCACCATTACCCTACCTCTAGTACAAATGATTATTTGCAAACAGTTTGGACCCTGATCAGACGCCGCTATACGCGGAGTCTGATCAGGATTCAAACTGTTTAACACTCAGTCAATTTAGTCAATTTACTGAACATTTAGATTTGAAAATATGAGACGGCAGTTGTTTATAGTTGATGGCGCCATGGCAGTGAAGGGGTTAATATAAAGACATTAAATCATGACAATGGCGGTGGTCAATGCATCAATTGATCGACTTAATGAAATGAAACGAAATTAGGTCGATTGAGTCGCAGGTGATATCTATGCATGAGAGTTATTCATTTGCATATGATCAGTATCTGGTCGTATAGTCGACTATATCGAGGAATGAGTAACGATTTTATTGTAGAACAAAATTTGATGTACAGTCGAAATTCGATATCTCGAAGTCGTTATTGTTGAACATACTCGTATTTCAAAGTTAAAACGTGGCTAAGCCACGTTTTAACTTTGGAATATATGTATGTTCGACTTAACCGAGCATGAAAAAATACAGTTCATATGTCGAACTATCGGATAGCTCGAGTTAAACAAGTTCGAGATATCGAAGTTCGACTATATATTAAAATGTTCTTTATAAACTGCTAAGATTGGACATATACCAATACAGTATCGCCGGCTGTCAGTTGTCACTGCTGAACTGTGAGATCTGCTAAGAGTGTCAGTCTGAGAAACATCTACTTCTATACTTAGCAGTGTATAAATAGAGAATCTTATATACGTGCTCATTATTTATCATTTTTAATAAACGAGTTGACTAAAATAATATGAGGCGAGCCTATTATGTAATTTAAGTCAACGAGTTTATCAAAAATAATAAGTAATGAGCACGAAAGTGAGATTTTATTTATCACATAATTTTTTTAAACACATATTACATCAATCGAAACCGTAGTTTGTAGTCTTTCTGCTATATAGATTTTCCGCCAATACCTGACATTGTTTACGGCAACGTCATCGCAAATGACGTCATTTGGTGTCCCGCTACATGTAGCGCTTGTGGACGAAAAAGTTTGGCCAGAGCCCAAAAAACGATACTTCAATATTGGATTACGACATTTATCTAATAGCTTTTTGCCGCTCCCCGACAGCAAGTTATGTGATAAAGTACACTTCAATATGCATCATTCCTACTAAATCTTATGTGTCGAAGAATTTTGCTCCAAATTTCACAATTCGTTAGTGTAAAATGAAGCAAAGTACAACCAAACATCGATAAAAAGAACTCTTTGACTTTGTTAATTTGACAGAGATTATCTTCTCTGCCAAGAAATTAAAGGGAGACAGGACTGTGGCTTTTATCCAATGAGCTGCGAAGCAACGAATGAGATTAGCGGAAATCATTCAGTGTCTCAGTGCCGTAAAACCCAACTCATTCACCCCTCCGTGTAGTGGGGGAGAATATAATCGGTAATAAAACAATCAGTACTGTAAGTACATTTATTTAAAGATTAATAAAATCAGTCGAAAGTCACACACACGAAAAAAGTATTGTCGTGCTAAAGTTTGAGATAAAATATTATAATAAAAAATAACAACTCCAACACGAATTTTAGTTTATAATTCATCCTCCGACGTTTCGCCGTTAGGCTTTTTCAAGGAATTAATATTTAGATATTTTAGATATAATATTTAGATATCTTAGATAAAATATTATGGAACTCGTCGTATCTAAAAAGTTTAAAACAGGTGACGCCATGACAGTGAAGAAGCTATGAACTAATTCTTCAGCTTGTTTTGTCGTGTTCTGTGAGAGGACATTTACACTTGACAGATGAAATGTTTTCAAAAGTAACCAAAACAGTTATTTTTATTTATAGTTTGCTTTGTTATGTGATACTTGTCACATATGTAAACAGTTTCATTGATATCATACAGCACCACGTTTCGTCACTTGAGTGATTTCTTGGGAGGACCCTAGACCCTAACGAGGGGCTCATAAAGGACCCCTCTCATCCGAGTATGGACTGTTGGTCAAATTTCAAAAGTAGGCCTGTTTGTGTGGTTATTAAAGCTTGCTTAATACAAATAATCTCCTTTTGTTATTCAAAGTGATTCATTCACATAGAGGAGAATCCGTTACTTGTAATAGCGTTTGTACTGAAACCATTTTTGCATATTGCAAACAGGTTGGAGGCAGATCAACACCCGGAGCCTGTTTAGGCTCCAAATTGTGTGCCAAGTGTATACAAAATTAATTGTTAGAAATTGAATATATATATATTGAAATGCGTTTATGTCTAAGAGAAAAAGTAACGTATTGTCCACTGTATCTTTACACCCAAAAATTGTTTCTTTTAATGTTCATATTCAGTGGAAAAGGCGTGATTCTTTCCCGTTTAAAAGCAAACGAAATGCAAACCCAAATTACACAAATGAGAAATATTGCAATTTTCAGTATGTATTTTAATATGAGCGGCAAACAGCTTGAGTCTGATCAGACTCCAAACTGATTGCAATAGATATAACAGATTGAGTGTAAAACGGTTTTATTGGGAAAGAATAACGTCTTCTCCACTATATCAATTAGAATCTACTACGAACATCTAATCTGAACCATTACATTAAATTTTGAAAGGAATTTTCATTTATAAGATCAACTCTAGCATCCGAGCAATTACATGGACTAATGAAATGAATATGCATATACCAAACCCCGCCTTCTATGAACATATATCATCTTAACGAGTAGCTTACAAATATAATATGCATGTTTGTGAATGTTTTATTGTGTACGTTGTATAGTGTCATGTAATTCGCGATGCGGCTGGATGTTAACGTTAAATATGTATAACCTTTGGAATCATTGTAATTATTAACATATGACACTTTACTAAACTATTTATATGTATGTATGTCTGTCTGTATAATATACAACTTCCCCACAAAGTAAGAGTGCTGGGTCACTTCAATTCAATTCAAATTTTATTGTGATTAAAGACCTTCGGCGCAAAGCTTGTTACTAGTAAGGAAGATAGCTGACCACTTAAAGCAGGCTTAAAACAAAGCAGAATGCGAAGGCGCACTCTGCTTTACTTTCAACCTGCTTTAAGCTACCATCTGCTAGAATATAGAAAATATATATGATGGTACATATTCATGAATAATTGTTCTCCAGTGAAGGAATAAATCAAAAACGAAAAAGGCACATTCATGATGTAAATGGTTAAAATAAAGAAGGGTTGAAACGGAACCAATGTTTTGTCCGGTTAAGAGAGGTTTCACTGTATAGACACAAACAAACATACAATATTTACATGAGTGTGTTATATTCAGGGAAATATAAAGACTAATCGTGCAACAGGTTGTACAATGTAGTAAACAATTTCTCATATATATTTATCTATAATCAAGTATGTAGTTAGTGCAAGTTTACCTTTATTGCAGTGGTAATTCTATTACAGGAGTCGTGTCTGAGATTGTTCTCAAGCATTTGATTGGTCATTATTGAGAAAAAGATCAAATCGGACCTATCATATGCATGAAAACGACCTCAATTTCAACTCAAAAGCTTTATAACCTTGGATTCAGATATCATTGTACATACAGTAAAACCTCTCTATTACGACCACTAAATTATGTTAATTATTAGGGTGTTTACGATAGGTGACCGCTTAAAGCAAGGTGACAGTGAAACAGAAAGCTCCTGTAGGAGCTTTCTGTTTCACTGTCACCTTGCTTTAAGCTGTCACCTGTCTATTATACACTCAATTAACCTTCGTTTTAGTGGTCGTAATAGCGATGTTTTACTGTACATGTACATAACAAATATGACAAAGACACTTAATTGTTGCCACCTATTTAGCAATACATGTACATTATACCATAATTATTCTAACACATTGCACGTCAGACAGCAGTGTAATAAAGGTCGTTCTGATTCACCCCTGAGACTTCAAATCATAGTTCAAGTTTCCAATAAAATTCAATCCAGTTTTGAATATTAAGGATGCGTTTAATTACAAACAATGCAGACCCTGCTCGGAGAACCCTAGCAGGGGTCCTCTGATCAGGTTTTACACTGTTTGCATAAGACAAATTTACCCTTCACATATACAGCGATTGTTTATGACGAGCATACACGTCGCTAGGGTTGAATGTGTAAAGACAACGTATACATTATATGGCACTGCATTCCTTTTCGTTTAAACTGTTAGAGTGCAATTTCTTTGAAATCGAACAAGGCAATACATAATATTTGGTTTGACATGACTTTCGACCAAATGAAAAGTATGAACAATGTCTGCCTATGTTGTAGAGATAGTTTACATTGTCGGTAATAAAGGCTACTCGTGTTAACCCATTACTCATGGTCTGTATCTTGTTATGAAGACTGTTGAAAACCAAGAGCAGGTTAAAAGGAAAGCAGAGTGTACCTCCATGCTCAGGTTGCCATAGTTTCGCCATGCGATCATCTATTTGGATGGATAAAATATTTCTTATTGTACATATTAATGACTGTATAAAATGGAACCATCTTCTACAGTGAAGCAAATCAATCAAATGCATAAAAGGGCGAGTTTAATTATTTATGGAGTAAATGTCGAACTTAGCTTTCAGCAAAAAGTATTTCTATAGTCTTATATTATGCAACAATGGCAGACATTATGGCACATGTAAATGTATGAGTGAAACTGGTTTGAGGCATATATTTATAGGTAATGTGGCGATCGTCTACGCGTCTATTTGACGTATCGTCATACACGTACATGTACAGTGTAGAAAGTGTTATTCTATCCCGTTTAAATGCAAAAGAAACGCAAAGGCAAAGCACTAAAACGTATAAAATGACACATTTTTAATAATTCTGAGTATTCGTTTTAATCTGAGTGGCAAACAGTTTTGAGCCTGATCAGGTGCCGAGTTACCCGTCGTCTGATCTGGCTCCAAACTGTTTGCATTGGAAATAACAGTTTTAGCGTAAACGTGTTTATCTGGAAAGAATAACGTTTTCTGCCCTGTATGCATGTTTATACAACAAAGACTTATTGAACTATTACGAAGAAGCGACATTGCTTTCAGCCACAGAAAGGATTTATTCATTCATTTTATGTATATCCATGTTTGATATAAAATATATATTGTTATAAGTATTTTTTCATTTATCGTATTTATATTAAAGTTTGATATAAGACAGACACTGTGAAAAAGTATTTCTTTATTCATCGTATTTATATTCAAGTTTGATATAAGACAGACACTGTGAAAGAAAACGTATCTTTTCATTCATCGTATTTACAGGTACATCCATGTTTGAGATAAGATATATATTTGAACAAGTACTTCTTCATTTATCGTGTTTATATTCAAGTTTAATCTAGAAAACAATGCTGTAAAAAGGTATTTCTTCATTAACCTTACTAATTTTCAAGTTCGAGGGAAGACACCTGCTGTGACAAACATATTGCTTCATTTATCGTGTTCATATTCAAGTTTAATATAAGACATATAATGTATAACAAATACATGTATTGCTTCATTTCTAGTATCTTTATACACGTTTGATATTTATTTTACATTCGCAAAGTATATGTTGTTAAGTGAGTGTAAATACATGTATAAACATTCATTCAGAAACTATTACAGTAAAATAATTAACTTATGATATTACAGTTGCAAATGCAATATTCTTCCCCGGTGCAAAAGTAACAACTCGAAAAGAAGCGACGTAATAAAAGTTTAAAATGTAATAAAAGTGTTTTTTAAACTTTTGAAGTTTATTTTAATCAGGGTTTGAAACAGCTTGGAGCTTGATCAGACGCCGATTTACTCGGCGTCTGATCTGGCTACAAACTGCTTGCAATAGATATCCAATTCTTTACATGCAGACGTGCTTGATTGAGAAAGTATAACACATTTCCCTTTACAGCAGCTAGAGAAAGAAATTATGAAAATGTCATATGATATGGACATACCTGTCAGCCATTGTGGAATTATCCAGCTATGCACGCGGAGGTCTGATGGTCAGGAAAGAGACAATGCCATAACACACCGTTGTATTTAACCACAGCTACTGTCTATGAGTGGTGCCACCCCTAGCGCTATATTTAGAATATCGGTTTTTGTATTCATGACAGATTCTTCCGCCTTATCTGTTTAGTTTGCACCTGTCATTTAAGTTTTTTGTTGCCTGTCATGTTAACAAAAATTACTAACGAAAGCAAACTTTAAAACGCCTTGGTTCTAATGCACGCAGAGTAGAATAGACTTTTGTCTGTTCTCTTGTCGTAAAATAGTATATGCATTCCTCTCTTGAATAACTGTGTGCAAAACCATTTCAGTACAGTTAAACCTCTCTATTACGACCACTTAAACGAAGGCTAATTGATTGTACAGTAGTCTCTCAACAACACCCAATTGGAAACAACATTTGTGTGAGTTGATCTGAAGGAGTCTTTATAGAGAGGGAAATTGGCCTATTTTGCAAACGGCTTGAATTCAGATCAGACGCCGCGTAACGCGACGTATGATCTTGATTCGATCTGTTTGTGACTCGTCATTACGTTTTTTTTCTGTCAAAATGTCCATTATGTAACACTGAGAAAAACAGCAGACGAAAAAGCAGACGATATTGCAGCAATAAAAGCGTTGGATATAACTGTCCTGTTTAGGGAACTGCGGCAAGGGTCGTTGTAGGGAGGGAGTCATTGTTTTGAGGGCCGTTGTAGGGAGGGAACACGGTATAACAAGTTAGATTTCGGAATAATTTGACAAGAAAAATATCTATAAGAATGCAAAACAGTTTTGATCTTGATCGGACTCCGCGTAACGCGGCGTCTAATCAGAATCCAAACAGTTTGCAAATTAGTCTTTTGGCATCATTGCCATTGCAGGTACAGTGGAGAATGTGTTATTCTTTCCCAATAAACGCGTTTACGCTAAAAATATTATTTGCAGTGCAAACAGTTTGGAGCCAGATCAGACGCCGGGTAACCCGGCGTCTGATCAGGCTCCAAACTGTTTGCCACCATGATAAACATGAAATATCAGAATTATCCAAAAGTTGTTCTTTTCTACGTTTTAGTGCTAAATGCGTTTGTGTACGTTTGCGTTTAAACGGGAAAGAAAAACAGATTCTCCACTGTACGGTAATGAAAGCTGCAAATGTGAATTGCTATGGGTAATATTGCATGTTTACTATTGACCTATCAAGAAAGATTGAACCATTTGTGCGTAGATATTACAGTGAAACCTCCCTAAGTGGTTGTTTGAAAATTTCATATTAGATATACAAGGTGCTATAAAGACATAACAATGTTTGTCCATACAGCAGATCAGTTCATATGACAATAATTTAATATTGTTTGTTTTCATTACATTTGGTTAGCTGTGATTGGCTGTAATTTTTGTTTCATAACTCCATGAAAAAAATAAAAGTCAGGCCACGCCTTGTCAGGACTACTTTCTCTTAGTCCGACTGCTCTCCACAAGCGCTGCATGAAACAGGACGCCAAATGACGTCACTGGCGTCGGCGTTACTACAAAACAACGTCGCGTTTTGGCGGAAAATGTATAAGGCGGAGGGACTACAACCTACGTTTTAAAAGCGTTAAAAACGAACATTCGCGTCAGATTCTCTATTTTACTACTTTCTTAAATTCAGTAGTGATATTAAATTATAAGGAATAATTCGGAATATTTATTGTATTCATGGAGGTATGAAAAAAAAAACTGGTCACACTTTTGTATGAAACCGCTTCGCGGTTTCATACAGTGTGACCAGTTTTTTTTTCATACCTCCATGAATACAATAAATATTCGAATTATTCCTTAAATGCAACAAGTTCAGAACCTGAAATGTCACCGTGAATTGCCGCTTCTCATTAGGGTTTACAATGTTAGCTAATGTCTACTTACAACCAGACTGGACACAGATAATACATAGAGAAATCTTCAGCACGATATACAGTGGAGAAAGTGTTATTCTTTCCCATTAAACACAAAGTAATAAAATAATTATAAAAAACGATATACTGGGCGTATATTCTTGCACACAACTATTTGCAATTTACATAATATTTCTTAACATCAACGTTTCATGAAAAACAGTAATGCATTTTCCACTTTTTTTCGCCCCTTGCCTGCGACAAGTCTGTACAAATATTTCTTGTGAAAACGTTTATTGAATTTATCGAGCTTTTTACACGACAATGGCACTCGGTTTAAGTAAACGTGGACGCGTGTTTCAGTACGTTTAATAATCTGGGTAAAATAGCATCCAATATAACTGCCAAATGCAATAACACTGAAAAGGATGACACCATGGCATTTACTGGTTGCATTCTTTTCACTGAAGAAAGTGTACAATACAATACAATACAATACATTTGAGCCGTGCCACGAGGACACCTAACTTATTGCATTGCAATATATAGCAAGGCCAGCTGCCGTGTCATTGACGCGGCGGCTTACCTTGATCTCCAATGTTTGACACCCACATGCATCTACAACATTTTAGGTGGTTGTATCATATACAGTATTAGGCAGTGTAGACCAAACTCAGATACAGAGCTGGAAATGACAAGGATGTTTGGACTATACAATGTTGCAATGCAATAAGGCTTTGTCTGTCATGACACGACTCATTTATTTGAGATACAGTAAACATGTACATGTCAACAAGAAATAAATCACAGTTTCAGTAAATCAATAAGAATATAATATTATTAAAAATTGTTTCAAAAGGTCTTAAAGCGTAGTTTAAACAATGTTAACAGGTATCACATACTCAAATAAGTGTTGCACCTGACTGAACTTTGACAATACCTAACAATAATATAACATTTTAATATACAATGTATATTCAAAGGAGGCGTGATTGATTTGTATAAACTGAAAGACACTTGTGTTTTTATGTGTTCGGCTTATAAGGATAACGTTATCGTTGGAATTGACAATATAGATGAATCAACACTTCATACATGATGTCTGTAAATGTCATTGTAGTCAATTGACAAATAGCACAAAATCTAACAAAAATAAAAAATGACTCTTAAATAAAAAATCATAATTAGGACACAAAATTATTATTTGATCACAGCACCTATAACGGTTTTTTAAAAAAAAAAAAATGAAACAGTTTATATTCAATATGTTCTCCCTAGACACGAATGATCTTCGTACACGTCTGTCTAATCTTATACCGGTGTTGTGAACGTGTGACAATTCTACGAGACTGCTGCGGTCGGTCTTGATCTCGTTCGTACTTCCACAAAAAAGCTTTACTATGACGGACACATACTTGCCAAAGACTCGAGTCACCTGCAAATATATACAGTAAAACCCATCGAGTACGACCACTAAAAAGAAGGCTAACTGTCAGTATAAAGGACAGGTGACAGCTAAAGGCAATTGGAAAGTGAAACAGAAAGCTCCTATAGGCTCACTTTCACGTTGCTTTAAGCAGCCACCTGTCTTAAACGACTAGTATTTGACACATTTTAGTAGTCGTAATAGAGAGGTTATACTGTATACAAAACTGATATTAATTTTCGTTATTTAAAATGACAAAAACGTGCCATATGTTGAAATGACTAGAAATCTTACAAAAAGCAATATCAACAGTACATTACATGTAATAGTAGAGTTCTATTAAATAATAAACGCAAACTTACGTGACTTGTTCAATGGTCTGTCTGAACCATGCCAATGGCGCGCGCGTTCATGGCGTTCCATACAAACCATCTGATGTTTTTTAAAGAATTTAAATAGATACATGTCACTCACATCGTTTCTTGTGCAGAAAAATGAATCCTTACCTACTCCACGTGCGGTATTTATCATCCGCCATGGTTGAATGATTTTGTTGAAACAATGTGCAGAAAGTAGTAAACCAGGGGCCCGTTTCATAAAACTCCTTACGACAAATATTGTCGTAAGTCAATTTTTTAAAATACATTTAATTTCTGACTTTTCTATCTAATCTTGTCTTGCGACATCTCTTTGGACTTGTCTTGAAAAGACGATTCAAAAGAGCTGGCACAAGACCGGATTAGATGGAGAAATAAAGAATATTTGAGACTTTTATTATCTGACTTACGACAACATTTGTCGTATATAGAGGATATAAAATGAGTGTTTTCTCAGTAATGAATTTATTGAACGAGTTGGATAAAAATGATATTTTGCGAGCCTTGGCGAGCAACATATCATTTTTATCCAACGAGTTCAATAAATTTATTACTGAAAAAACGTGAATTTAATATCCTATTTATCACATAAACACCAAATGACACGAAAATCCGAACGGTCTTACTTTCACTTTTGCCCTCGGCTCTAAGGTAAACGATTCTTCATATGTGTTATTCGGTTTTATTCATTCGTAGATAAAAACACCAATCATATTATCGTAAAGAAAATCAACACCATTACGTTGTGAAAAGACTTCTCTGATACCATATTCAAATTTTAAATTGATATTTAAATTAAAGTTGTTCTAATTGACTAAAAATGATCATTTGACATTAAGAATCTAGTTTCGTTTTCAAAATAACGTCAAGACGTAACATGACGTCATTATCATTGTAACGTCTAAATTTGAAATCAGTCTGAGTCACTGTTAATACTAAAGTCTACGTAGTATTAAGTTTAGTCTGATTTGCAGCCTGAGTTTTCTAGGGATAATGTTTCTAGGACACTTCGAAATGTTTCAATACCTAGTGGTGATCTATGTTTGTCTAGATTCTCTTAACTGATTTACAGTCGGCGTATAGTAGTACATTAATTTGGTGATTCGAAAATTAGTATAAAATATATGCCCAGTGGGCCATACGATTTTTACGGCCCTCTATATTTTGCACGTTTATGTGATAAGAAGTTTTATGAAACGGACCCCAGGTTTGGTGAAATTTGAAAGCTATTTCTGGAATCATATTTTTATAACACTATTTCGAAAAGTGTTGCATTAGAAATGTTTTTACACAAATTGCACGCGACACGCAAACAGATAAACTATTTTTCATTCCGAAAATTCAATTCCGGCATTTTGGTTTGCGATGGCTGTGACAAATTCTGTTTCATTAATTTAAAGACGTTACATTTTATAAACTTATAGCATAGTATAATTATTTATTTGTGTGTGTCTTAATTTCATGACATGGCTGCGTTTGTTTACTCGGCGACTGATTAGGATCCCAAACCTCCCGTCTAAATAATTTCTTTAGTTTGCAAAAATCCGTATTGATAATAAATATTTTGACTTTCGTAGGTTATCCTGCATATATGTGAATCGATCATGCCACACTTGAATGTAAATTTAATTGTTATACTATTAGTAGGTATTGTCAGTCTCCGTCTGACTCGCAATCAGGTGCTATTTACACGTTACATGTATTTGAGCTGTTAACATTGCGTAATACGTGGGTTAACTATGTTTTCAGACCTTTTGAAAACTAGTATTTTAATTATTAGTTTTACCGTTTATTATTTTAATATAGTGTCACATATAAAAGTTACATAAAAGATTTACAAATATCATACACTTTCAATCTTTTAAACAGGACCGTCCGGTGGCCTATAAGACACTTTATACACTTGTAGTTGCTTGAGGAATTGCAGAAAATGCAGACTATGCACTGGTTGTGGGCCGACCGCCCAACTTCCAGGATCGATCTGCACTCTCTGATATTTCATTGGCACACAATCATAATAATTAGCCCATGGTTGACATGTGCAGTCCCAGAAGGCAAGTCTCAAGAAGAAAGCTGTACGCTATCACCTTACAAATTGAAACTGTACCCCATGGAACAGCATAGCTTCCAATTTAAGCACTTATACTAGTGGCAGCCCAAAGAAAAATGTCCCAGCTTCATTATCTCTTATAGCGCAATTGCAAGATTCAGTCCTCGTCATCTGCACTAACATAGTTGGTACATTTTGGGATGGATTAAAATAGTCAAAGCAATGTTCTACATGGTTCGTATTTTATAAGTGCATTGAGTTTACAATATACAACACAAATAAAAGAACATGAGATATGCTAATATAAGTATGCACACGCTAAAAATAAATCTTACAAAACAAATGAGTAACCTTAAAACTGGATTATTTGTTAACAATCAATACATTTCTTTAAAACAAAGAAAGATGCGCAACACGTGTTCCTACTAAAACGAACATAATATACAGTATTTCTTTAAAACAATGAAAAAGATGCAAAACGTGACGTGTATCTTTTAGAGTGAGTACACACAGTGTTACAGATTATCTGTTATTGCGTCAAGAAATCCATTTTGAAATACTAGTATAGCTAATATAACGTAAAAAGGGAATACATGTACACACGCACTTGATTTCCAACAAATCCTGTCTCGCTTAGATGTTTCATTTAAACATGGTATGATATTCTTATTGAAACTGAGATTTATTTCTTGCTGACATGTACATGTTTACTCCTATAAATATAACGTCGCTGACAGGGGAAAGAGCAATTTAAGTAGTCATCCCTTTTAGGAGGTGTTATCTTGACAGTGTGATAGCATTGGACAGTAATATAGGATGCTTTTTAAACTAGATTATTAAACGTATTTAAACACGCGTCCAAGTGTATTTTAACCGAGTATCATTGTCGTGCAAGAATCTCGATAAATGCAATAAATGTTATACAAGAAATATTTGTTTATGCATTATATCTCACGATATTCAAACCTGCTGCGGACAAGGGGCGCAATATAGTGGAAAATACACAATTGTTTCTCAATAACGCGGATTTTAAAAATATTATATAAATTGCAAACAGTTTAGAGCAAGAACAGGCGCCTGGTATATCGTTTTCTATATATTTTGTTCCACTGTGTTTAACGGGAAAGAATACCACTTTCTGCACTGTTGATCGTGCTGAAGATGTCTCTATGCATTATCTGGGTCAACACAGTTAGTAAGTAGACATAAGCAAACATTGTAGACCCTGATGAGAAGCCGTAATTCACGTCGACACTTCAGGTTCTCAACTTGTTGCTATGTCTTATAAACTGATCTGCTGTGTGGACAAACATTGTTATGTCTTTATAGCACCTTGTATATCTAATATGAAAGTTTCAAGCAAGCATTTTTAGGGTTCACTGTAATATCTACGCACACATGGTTCAATCTTCCTTAACTGATTAACCCATAAATACGCCTTTTAACGCCTTTAATTTATTTCTCCACTGGAGAAAATAGTTCTGATTTATACAGTTATGAATATATATCATAAGAAATTAAATTCTATTTTCTTGAAGATAGCTTAAAGCAGGTTGAAAATAAAACAGAATGTGCCTTAAGGCACATTCTGTTTTACTTTTAACCTGCTTTAAGTGGCCACCTATCTTCAATAATGGGTTAATAGGTCAATAGTTAACATGCAATTTTATTTATAGCAATTCACATAGGCAGCTTTCTCACACGTAATAACTTGACTATTTCACTGCCAATCGCGCCAACGCGGCGTCTGATCAAGATACAAACTGTTTGGCATTCTTATAGATAAATACATAGTCAAAAATCCCTAAATCTAAACTTAAAAAAATATTGCAGATGACACTGACCATGCAGACGATAGTTTAGCGGTAGACGGGTTAAAGTAGATGATACAACTTAGCAGTGAAAGAGCTACAGTGGAGAATCTGTTATTCTTTCCCAATAAACGCGTTTACGCTAAAACTATTTTTTCCAGTGCAAACAGTTTGGAGCCAGATCAGACGCCGGGTAACCCGGCGTCTGATCAGGCTCCAAACTGTTTGCCACCAATATAAACAAGAATTATCAGAATTGTACAAAAGTTGTTCTTTTCTACGTTTTAGTGCTTTGCGTTTGCGTACGTTTGCGTTTAAACGGGAAAGAATAACATATTCTCCACTGTAGCAGTGAAAGAGCTAATCATAACACTTAACACTTTGATAGTTTTGATTCTGACGAGACACCAAGTATTGAGGTGTCGCATTCTTTACTGTTTACAAAAGTTATCAAAATGTCATTCAAAAAGTGCAAAACTTTAAGCATGGCTTCTCCGTAAATGCGATTCCTGATGTCGGATATTGAAAAGATGTCTACGGCTTCCTCTAGAAATAAATACTTGATTAATTACCAGAGTACGACACGGACCAACAATGAATCAAAATACTAGTATTGTTTCGACTATTAACCAGCGCACGATTTGTCATCTTAAGAATTGTCCATTGCTTACAGTGAAGAGAGACGTTAGTCCTTTCCAATAAACACCCTAAACCTGATTTCCATTGAAAACAGTCTGGAGCCAGATCTTACCTAGATCCAAACTGTTTGGAAATACAGTGCTCCCTCTCTACAGTGGATAATCTGTTATTCTGTCCCGTTTAAACGCAAACGTACGCAAACGCAAAACGCTAAAACGTAGAAAAGAACAACTTTTGGATATTTCTGATAGTTCATGTTTATCTTGGTGGCAAACAGTTTGGAGCCTGATCAGACGCCGGGTTACCCGGCGTCTGATCTGGCTCAAAACTGTTTGTACTGCAAATAATAGTTTAAGCGTAAACGCGTTTATTGGGAAAGAATAACAGATTCTCCACTGTACAACGATACCCAATGAGAGACACAGATTGTGTGCGTTGTTCGGAGGGAGTCGTTATAGGGAGGGAACATTAAGACTTGGCTAACATTTGCAAACAGCTTGAATCCGTTACGCGGCGTCTGATCTTGATTCAAGCTGTTTATCACTCATCGTTATATTTTTTCTATCAACATGTCCACTTATATGTAACTTTGAAAAAACCAGCAGACGTCAAATTTAAGCAGACAGTATTGCATCCATGAAAAGGTTGGACACAAATGCCTTGTTTGGGGAACAGCGGCAAGGGTCGTTGTAAGGAGGGAATCGTTGTTGGGAGGGCTGTTGTAGAGAGGGATCACTGTAACCATTGTACTCGGCGTATGGCAGTGAATGGGTTAAAAAGGGTCAAACTCTAAAAAATTTGCCATATAGAGTAAACTATTTCCAAGAAACTGTTATATTTTACTTTATTGAATTGTGTTTGCGTCTATGATTCGTTTAAACAGGAGAGATATAGGATCTGTCATGAGTCGATGTTTAAGACAAGCCGATCTCAAACGAGTCTAGAATTGAAATGTTTTGGGAAATGTAGATGAATTCGGCGGTACAATGCACTCCCTCAACAACAACACAAATGGGAGAAAACGTGTGTGTGTGTGTGTGTGTGTGTGTGTTATTTGAAGGGATTGTTTTTAGGGGGGAAACTGATAATGTAGAGTGTTGAACATGAATTGGCTTCCATATACAAACAGCGTCTGGTCTAGGTCCCAACGGTTTGACATTCGTCTTTATGTTTCTTTATGTGTTCTGGCAAAATGCCCAATGCACTGCACAAAAAATGCAATCGGCAACTTTGAGCAGTCGGTATTACACCGTCAAAATCGTAAGATATACTTATCTTGTCTTGTTTTGGGGGACAGTAGCAAGCACTATTGTACAGTGGAGAATCTGTTATTCTTTCCCGTTTAAACGCAAACGTACGCAAACGCAAAGCGCTAAAACGTAGAAAAGAACAACTTTTTGACAATTCTGATATTTCATGTTTATCTTGGTGGCAAACAGTTTGAAGCCTGATCAGACGCCGGGTTACCCGGCGTCTGATCTGGCTCCAAACTGTTTGCACTGCAAATAATAGTTTTAGCGTAAACGCGTCTATTGGGAAAGAATAACACAATCTTCACTGTAAGGAGGAAATCGCTATTCGAAGAGCCATTGTAGGGAAGGAGCACTGTAAAAAAGTTTTGAACTTGACCAGAATGAGATTTTTTATGTGGGTACAGTGGAGAGTCTGTTATTCTTTCCCGTTTAAACGCAAACGTACGCAAACGCAAAGCGCTAATACGTAGAAAAGAACAACTTTTGGACAATTCTGATATTTCATGTTTATGTTGGTGGCAAACAGTTTGGAGCCTGATCAGACGCCGGGTTACCCGGCGTCTGATCTGGCTTCAAACTGTTTGCACTGCAAATAATAGTTTTAGCGTAAACGCGTCTATTGGGAAAGAATAACACATTCTCCACTGTAAGGAGGAAATCGCTGTTCGAAGAGCCATTGTAGGGAAAGAGCACTGTAAAAAGGTTTTGAACTTGACCAGAATGAGATTTTTTATGTGGGTAACAACAATTTCAAGTTGATTTTCAAGGGCCAAGAACATATAGAATCAAAGTTATTAGGACGTTGCTGGAAGCAGAATAACTAAATCCATTCACTGCCATGACGTCGTCGATTTAAAACAATTGGTTTAAACAGTTTTTTAAATCGACGCCGTCATGGCAGTGAATGAATTAAATT
Source organism: Gari tellinella (assembly GCA_922989275.2). Classification (NCBI taxonomy): domain Eukaryota; kingdom Metazoa; phylum Mollusca; class Bivalvia; order Cardiida; family Psammobiidae; genus Gari; species Gari tellinella. Next base: position 23,588,201 of record OV277869.1, on the reverse strand, counting down.
AACGTGTAAACACATTGATTCTACATGTTGTTGACATCTTGAACAGCAACATTGAAATTGTTGTTGATTTAAAACAATTGTCGTCTGCTTTTATTTCTCAAATTTAAAGTTTAGATATTTTGACTTAAGAAATATAGAAATGAGTGTCCAACAGTTTTTGCGGCATCTAATCAGGACGCAAACAGTTTGCAAATAACAGTTATACTCGGAGTAAGGAGGTGAAGGGATTTAACCCTTTCCTCCCTGAAACTTTAAATGGACAATTCCAGTTTCCATTTAAAACTAGTCCATTTCTGACTTTTAAGGGTTGTTTTTGTCAATGTTTGGCATTATGACAAACAGTGAAGACCCTGATCAGAGGGCTCCTAGGAGCCCTCTGATCTTGGTCTTCACTTTTTAAAGCATACGTGAGCACTGTTGCAGAAGGCAAATTTTAAAGAGGCCATGTGCATCGAAGTCAGAATCAAACGTTTAAGACGTGCACAGTAAAACCTCTTTGTAACGACCACTAAATATGGTTAATTATTAGGCGTTAACGACAAGTGACTGCTTAAAACAATGTGACAGTAAAACAGAAAACTCCTGTAGGAGCTTTCTGTTTTACTGTCACCTTGCTTTAAGCTGTCAATTGTCTTTAATACAATCAATAAGCCTTCGTTTAAGTGGTCGTAATAGAGAGGTTTTACAGTGTAAATGCACTATCTGCAGACATCTCGTTATTCTGCACTGTTCTACATTCAAAAGCAGGGCAACGGCAGTAGGTCAACGGAAGCAGGTCAACGAAGCTTTATTCGTCCGACTGATTGCGATTTTGTGAGACCGATTGGGAACATGTAAATGGCAAGAGTTGACGACCAAGCAAAGTTCAATGAACAAGACACTACTAACCGACTATTAAGGCAATCATCAGATAGCGAGGGAAAGATTTAGAGAGAAAGAGAGAGATAGAAAAAGAGAGAGGAATATAGAGATATAGGAAGAGAGAGAGAGAGAGAGAGAGAGAGAGGGGGGGGGGTGGAGAACAGTGAGGAGTTTGGAGAAGGAAATGATAGGGAGAGAGAGGGAGAGCGAGGGAGAGATAGAAATGAGAAAGAGAGAGGGAGATGAAGAGAGAGGAGTGCAGAGAAGTATATGTAAAGGGAGAGATAAAACAAAGAGAAAGAGATAGGAGAATGGGGGCAAAAAAGTTGGGACGAGAGGGGGCAGAAAAGAGAGACACAGAGACAGAAACAGGCAGAGCAGAAAAAAAATCACAAAGAGGGACAATTTTTCAAGCAACAAGGCGTACATATTTAATATTTACAAGACAGACACACAGACAGGCAGACATTAAATTCGCAAGTCCTGTTTAACCCTTTGAACCCTAATCCCGCATATAGGCGTCATTTTCAAACAGTGTACATGTGAATAGTATACATGTCCTATGCAAACAGTATTATCCGAGTGTCAAACTGTTTGGATCCAGATGAGACGCCATGTGACTCTGCGGTTCATCTGAATCCACTGTTTGTATCAGGGTTATTTTTTTTTTCAATTTCCCAGTACCATACAGAAAGTCAACCATTTGCCTCTGATAGCGACTGCACTTGATTTTTATTTGTGCACGCCGCGTCTGATCTCGATCCACTCTGTTTGACACTCGTCTTTATGTGTCTGTTCTTATTAAAACATGCTGAAGTATACAGTGGAGAATCTGTTATTCTTTCCCGTTTCAACGCAAACGTACGCAAACGCAAAGCACTAAAACGTAGAAAAGAACAACTCTTGGACAATTCTGATAATCCTTTTTTATCTTGGTGGCAAACAGTTTGGAGCCTGTCGAAACTGTTTGCACTGCAAATAACAGTTTTAGCGTAAACGCGTTTATTTGGGAAAGAATAACAGATTCTCCACTGTACACTCTCATCTGGCTCTAAACTGTTTGGCTCGTATTTAGCTTTCTGTACTTAAAACATGCATACAAATAAATTTGACAAATATTTAGACGACAATTTCAAAGCAGACTATTGAACAGCAGGATAAGGGCTAAGTTCAACTTACCTGACTACAGTTGAAGCTTGCAACTTAAACTCTCTTCTATCGAACTTGCCCTAGTTCAATTTTAAAACGTTCCACACTCTAATATATTTTATTTCCAAAATAGTACATATTTTATGAGCACACATAAATATACATAAGAATGAGAATGAAAGCAATGGTTTCTTATTAAATTATTCTCCTAGTTTGTGGCTGAATACAATCACGACTAACAATAAAACATTTGAAACGAGTTGCTTTTGTTAAAACCACACTATTTCCAATGGTAAAGCATCACAATACCACGATTTACATTTTTTCTATGGGAGTGAATAGTTGAGAGTAGAAGAAAAATCGCGTTTGTGATAAGAACAATTCGTTCCATATTGCAAACACTTTGGAGCACAGGTACTTGACACATTTTATTATATATCATTTTATTTACTACATATATGGAATCTACCATGACTCTTTTATATGATATATTCTATAGTAAAAAATGTAAAGTACCTTTGGTTTGGAGCCAGATCACACGCCGGTTAATTCGGCGTCTGGTAGGATCCAAACTGTCTGATATTCAAATGTAAATAACATTTTCAAAAAGTTGTTACTTTTCGTTTATATATTTTATTTGTTACGTGATTATTTAGTTTCGTATATATACGGGAGTTATATAGGATCTGTCATGAGTCGATGTTTAAGACAAGCTGATCTCAAACGAGTCTAGAATTGAAATGTTATTAAGCGAGCCTTGGCGAGTTTGAGATCAACTTGTCTTAAACATCGACGAATGACAGATTCTTTTTCTCACATTACCATCGATTTAAGCTATTAGTTGGACCCCCGTGACGTCAAAACGCCGTCATAAATAGTGACGTAATAGTGACGTCATCAAAGTGATCTTCCACATGTTGGAGATAAGGATATTCGTCATCGTTGTTCGCTATAGAAAATAAGGGGAATTATGTGAGAATATAATGTATACTCAACTGTGGCGTGTTCAGTTACCACTGTTTGCTGTAAGGCTAGCAATTTGTGCCCAGTGTTAAGCCTGCAGAGTGCAGTAGGAGAACGTTTTATTTCCAAATAACCACGCTAACGCTTAAACTATTATTGTCATTGCAAACAGTTCGGAGCCAGATTAGACGCCGGGTAACCCGTCGTCTGATCAGGCTCCAAACTGTTTGCCACTCAGATTTAAACTGGTAGTCGGAATTTTTAAATAGTTGTCTTTTTCTATATTTTGCGTTTGAACGGAAGAATAACGTTTTCTCCACTGTATTTCAGACCAGGCAGCTACAGTGGAGATTCTGTTATTCTTTCCCGTTTAAACGCAAACGTACGCAAACACATAGCACTAAAACGTAGAAAAGTACAACTTTTGGACAATTCTGATAATTCATGTTTATCTTGGTGGCAAACAGTTTGGAGCCTGATCAGACGCCGGGTTACCCGGCGTCTGATCTGGCTCCAAACTGTTTGTATGGGAAATAATAGTTTTTGCGCAAACGCGTTTATTGGGAAAGAATAACGTTTTCTCCACTGTAACTCGCAAATGATGGCCAACTACGGCAATCGATTTCTTTACTGAACTCATGGTTGTAGTATTCCATGCAGACGATTTGCTGCAAACGACAATTCAGGCGACAGTTTCATTAGGTCAACGGATTGACATGACAACCTATAAAATCATATTATCCACTGTCCGTCTATCTAACATCCTATACCCTTCAATTCCCGGACCTAAATATATTGCCATCTTCTAAAAGTTTACATCCAAATCTTACATCGAGCAGTTCGCCTTTACTTCAAGATTATAACTGTTTATCATTCATAGCGAAGTTCAACATCCACAATTTTTGAAATAAAAATTTGCCAAACCAAAATAGACATGAAGATTTGAAGTGACGAAAATCTGCCCTTGAAGGGGTAGGAATGACGACAGGGACATATCCGAGAACCAATGGGTTAGATAATGACCAAGTTAGCCTGTAAAGACAACCAATTGGAAATTGATTGCCCAGCGATTAAATTAACTTAATTGGATATTGGATTCACCAGATAGTAAAGTTCTAAGAACATTTGTATAAAAGTGACTGGAATAATCTAACGACTGTATGAGAGGCTATATCAGCAAGATTATTTAAGGTTGGACGTCCAAAATGAGATCGGGTCAAAGTCAGTTAATATCGACAATCAACGTAGACAATGGTTTATTGTGTACCGAACTACATGTAAGCCCGATAAGTTGACGAGAAGTGCCGACCGCTCTACGGGGAGTGTCGATATTGGCCGATACCGGCCCGGTCTCATTAGCAAGCTCAACCTTAGGTACAATGTCAAAAATGCAGTTCTTTAACCCATTGCATGCAGGGAAATATTTGGTGGCCATTTTAAAATGACGTCTGCAGCGGATATAACTAAAATATTTGCCTAAGATTTTAGCAGTTTCTGATAGAATATTGACTTAGCTGCAAACAGTGTGGGGCCTGATCTGAGATCAAAACTGTTTGCCAAGAGGTACACCTTAAAGTTATCACGCATAAAATGTATTAACACTAAACGTATTCATAGCATAAACTACGATGCGAGCGGTGAATAACACTCGTTGTTTATTTCTCGTATATAACTAGTGGTTTAACTATGAAAATGACGTTGTCAAACATAAATGTGTACTAGTATTCATACGCGCTGTCAAAATGTGTAAACAACGGTGTCAAGCGACATTTCTGTCTGCGATCGAGTGGCTAAAGATGGGAGGGATAGTAAATGTCCAAGTAGATGACGCGTGAATGGACCGCCCAAGTGAGTAAACATGGAAAAAGTAGTTCCAAGATTGATTCCGATTTATTTAGGATTAAGTTAGGGAGCACGTTCTGCTTTACTTTCAGCCTGCTTTAAGCTTTAAGCTACCACCTGCTAGAAAAATAGCAGGATGTCGCGAATTAATACAAAATCGCATTACGCGAAATATTCTTGACGCGAAAATACTTGTTTGACAGTTTTCGAACCTAGGTTGATTCGGCGTCTGATTAGGCTCCAATCAGATAAAACAAACAGATCGTCAGAATTTTGGAAACATTTTGTAATTCTTTACATTTTATTTCGCTGCGTTCAGCTACATACATAGTGGTAAAGTAACCTATTGTCACTGCACGTGTAGCCATTAATAAAAGAGATGCATGCTGGTCCAATGCCCAGTCTTCACGTTCAGCAAGCATGCACGATTAAATCGGTGACACAGATTCACAGTCGGCAGGCATTCACTTGAATGACACAGTTCTCTCACTCATGGTGAACTACGTCGAAATGAAATGAGAATACAAAGACGTCAGACATCTGCGCGAGTAGAAATACAAACACTTGTAGTGATGCATTGTTGATGTATTAGCTTCTGGAACAGAGGCGAAGACTTTATTCTTTCACCGTTTAACCCATTAACCCTTAGCCTGCCACTCACGACTATAGCTCCATATGCAAACAGCTTGGATCCGGATGAGACGCCGAGTAACTCGGCGTCTCATCCGGATCCAAGCTGTTTGACACTCAGACAACATTTTCAGCAATTTTGAGCAACTTTGAAGCACTTTGAAACTTGAAGCAGACGAGAAATATTGCAGACGACAATTTATTTGGCGGGCTAAGGGTTAACGCATATCGTCCTTAAAAGTAGATTGGCAAACGGTGCAGACCCTGATGAGACGCCGCGATGTGTGTCTGTCAAACAGTTTTAAACCTTACCTGACGCCGAGTAACTCATAATGTAATTTGTTATTTAATCAGGTACAGTTGAGAAAAACTTTATCCTTTCCCAAAAAAAACGCGTTTGCGCTAAAATGTTTTTTCAAAGTGCAATCAGTTTGGAGCAAGATCAGACGTCGGTAACCCGGCGTCTTATTTTGCTCCAAACTGTTTGTCGCAAAGATTAAACAAAATAGTAAAACAAATGACCAAAAATTGTAATTTTCTTCATTTGAGTGTATTGCGTTTCGTTTGCGCCTTAATATGAAAAATAAACGTTTTCTCCACTGTAATTGGAGAATGTCATACAGCGATCCTTTTCTACAACGACACCCATTGGGAGACATAAAAGGTGTGCGTTGTTCGGAAGGAGTCGTTATACGGAGAGAAAATATATTACATTTGCAAACAGCTTGAATCCAGATCAGCCGCCGCGTTACGCGTCGTCTGATCTGGATTCAAAATGTTTGTCTCTCGTCATTAAGTTTCGTAATGTCAAAATGTCCATTATGTAACTTTGAGAAAACAGCAGACGACAAATCTAAACAGACGACATTGCAGTCGTAAATAGGTTGGACATGATTGTCTTGCTTTGGAGAACTGCGAAAAGGGTCGTTGTAAGGAGGGAGTCGTTGTATGGAGGGCCGTTGTAGGGAGGGAGCCATATCAATACAGACAACTCATCCTATATTATTTTAAAGCAATTCGGATCTATCTCCCTTAAACAGGTCAAACGCAAATTAATATAATCCAGTTTTGTAATTCAAAAAGTTAAATATTTGTCTGATAATTAATCGTTCAGTTCCATTTACACATGAGATGTCATAATTGACATTTAAGCCCTAGTAGCAATCTGACCAGAATAGGAACATAATTATATTAAAGAATTCACTTATAATAATTATTTATCTGATGGTTCTGTGAATATGAACAAGGAACTGGCAAGAAAACAAATGACTATTCAGAGTCTTTATATATCTATATACATTTTATTCTTCAAGTTTACAAATAACAGAAACACATCAAAAGGACGAAATCAGGCGCTATGATTTCGAGAAAGTATTTGACTTATATCATATACATTTCTTTCAATTGTCGCCTAGTTTGACATACAGTCAAACTTCGATATTTCGAAATCAGTAAAGTCGAACATACCCGGATTTCAAAGTTAAAATGTGGCTAAGCCACGTTTTAACTTTGAAATACGTGTTTGTACGACTTAACTGAGCATAAAATAATGCAGTTGAAGTGTCGAAACATCGGATAATTCGAGTTAAGCGAGTTCGAGATATCGAAATTCTCTGTACTGTTAAATAATGATAGTCAATAAGTACGCTCGTACAAGTATATATAGATGTCACAGTACCCCCAGACATTGCTAATAGTGTTGATCAAACCAAATAATACTGCTTGAAGCACTATAAAGTTGAGAAAATATTACTTTTCCAAGTTAAAAAAGAAAAATCTAAACTTAATACTGTGAAATGCAGATAGCTGAATGTTTTTTAAATTACGACCACCAAAAGAAGGCTAATTGGTTGTATAAAAGACAGGCGACAGCTTAAAGGAAGGTGACAGTAAAACAGAGCTTTTTGTTTTATTGTCACATTGCTTTAAGCTTTCACCTGTCCTTAACACCTAATAATTTACACAATTTATTGGTCGTTATAGAGATGATTTACTGTATTTACTATGTAACAGTTTGAGAAGTGTTTAATGACCTTGATACGTGACCTACAGACCTAAACAAAATGTCATCTGCAGTGGAGAAAACGTTATTCTTTCCCCTTAAAACGCAAACGAAAACCCTGATTATTTATTTTTGTTTGAATGGCAAACAGTTTGGAGCCTGATCAGACGCCGGGTTACACCCGGCGTCTGATCTGGCTCCAAACTGTTTGTATTAGAAATAATAGTTTTAACGTAAACGCGTTTATTGGGAAATAATAACGCTTTCTCCACTGTAATATTCTTACCACACACATATCCTTACCAAATATAAAAACAATAAGTTCAATGAAAGATGAGTTATTAATCTGAAACCATTGCTGTAAAACCATCTACATCACGTTATTGAATGACCTTTATTCCGGATCTACTGACCTCTGAAGAAATATAGATTATTTATTCATTCATGACAACCCTGCCTATCAAAAATAAAGACTGTATAGGTTGAATGGTAGATGTGTTTTTTATCAGAAACAATACACATGATATTAAATTACTAAACGACCTTGACCTTTTTATCTACAGTCCTCAAAAGAAAAGGGATCATCGAAACATCATAACAAACTGCTCCCGCCATATATAAAATTGTAGGTTGAATGAAAAATGACTTACAGCTCGTAAATCAGTTGGTGTAAAACTGAACTGTATTTTATTAGTGAAAGTAAAAGCCAAAAATATTATGTCAGTTGTTTGACTCTTTCGTTGGATCTATATTAGGTTATAACTCAGAGATATGGGGGTTTGGTAAGTCAAAAAAATTAGATAAAGTACATTTGAAACTTTGCATTAGGGGTAAGGTTAAACACAAGCTCTTATGCTGTGTATAGTAAATTGGGTCGGTACCCTTTATATATTTACGGTATACCCGTATTATAAAGTACTGGTTAAAACTAGTGAATAATAATGATAACATTTTAATTAAAGCATTATATCAGCAAGGACTAGATGATTGTGAAAAAGGGTACAATAATTGGGTTGCAAGTGTTAAGAATCTTCTGAACAACTATGGATTAGGGTTTGTCTTTTATAATACCAATCAGGTAAACACAAAGACATTTCCACATGTTTTTAAACAAAGGATTGTTGATAGTTTTGTCCAGCAGTGGCATGTTCAGTTGAGAACAGTCCTGTTCTAGACACTTATAAATATTTGAAAAACAATATTGGATATGAGAATTATTTAGATATTTTACCTTATTCGCTAAGATGTATATTTTCTAGAATAAGATTGTCATCACATTCTCTCAGAATTCAAACAGGCAGATTTGCACGTAATCGATTAGCTCGTAATGTATGCAAAGCAATATACTCCTACTTCTTTAAGAAAGGGAGGGAGGCATAACAAGCACCCTTAAGTGTAGGTAATAACGTAATACAAAATACTTGTAAGTACACGGCTAGTTCATATTGCAGTTTTCTGCTTAACTGTTGTCATGATAAGAGTTAACCCTCGCTATTATGGCCACTAAAACAAATGCTTATTGAATGTATAATAGACAGGTGACAGCTTAAAGCAAGGTGACAGTGAAACAGAAAGCTCCTTAAGGAGCTTTCTGTTTCACTGTCATCTTGCCTTTAGCAGTCACCTATCGTAAACACCTTAATAATAAACATAATGTACTGTCCGTAAAAGAGAGGTTTTACTATAGCTTCAAAATGTTTGCAATGGAAAATATCAATTTTGGCGTAATTGAGGTTATTGGGAGAGAGTAATGTAATCACCAGTGTGCATTATGTACAAATCAAAGTACCAACGGAAGAAAATACAGGGCCATTAACTCTTTCACTGGCAAAGTTATAGCACTTACATTTGCAAACAGTTTGGATTCTTAACGCGGCGTAACGCGGTGTCTAATTAGAATCCAAACGGTTTTGACGCTCATAGCAATTCTTTTCAAGTAAAAAACCTTAAAATTTCAAATTTAATATACATAAAAGCAGACGAAAAATTTAAGCAGACTTTAGGCAGTGGTATTATTAGACGAGGTATGACGTCATAAACGTTTCGAAATGGTTACGTGTACAAGAAGAATAGATATATACACCGAACAAATGTTCATGGTATATTTTAGCAATATTACAAGCTATCAAACCAACTCTATGGCACATCGCACAACCAAATACAAGTAAACTAATTAGTCATATGGATAGAATATCTCTTTTATGTATAATTTATACATCTTTTTATGTATAATTTATACACTCTTAAAGTTTCAGACGTTATTCCTTTATATTTCTTCGTAACCATATAGATCTATTGTGATCTTTTATACATGTATGCCTTAGTGAACGGTAGTTCCCGTTTCCTGTCCGAAGCTCACCGAAAGTTGCTCTAGATCCTCGCCAAGACGAACCTTTCCACACGAAGCCAGGGCTATTGACTTGAATATCAGCGCCTTCAAGACAGCTCTTGCGTCATGTAGAAATAAAATGCCCAGAGGAAGAAGATACATTGTTATTGAGTGAGCACAAATAATAGATAAATACAACATGTAAGTTTTCAAGGTTAATTTCACAAATGCAACCTTTATAACCAAAACCAAGACACATCGCACCACAAAGACGAAGTTCATGAACACCGCCATGCGTGTCCACTCCATCTCACCCTCGTTCGTGACGACATTCACTTCTCGCAGTTCCCCGGAAGCGGATGTGATCATGAACCTCGAACGCTTTAAACAGTGAGTGCCAATTAGAACGATGGTGCAAATGAAGCAGATGACTGCGGGTAAGAAATAGTGAAATATATGACGATATTCATTGATGGATTTATCTCTGATGTAGAAACAGCTGTACCTTGACTTTTTGGACTCGTTATTGTCGACGGAAATGTAGGTGACTAATAAACTAGTTGCGTTCCACATAATCAAGATGGCGATGATGAAGCGCATGAACGGATTCCATTGCCACTTTTGAAGTGGTAGAACAGTGGTGAAATAAATCTCCATATTAAGCAATACCATGTTTATGCCAATTGCGAAATTAACGTACTCTAGCGTGTACGTTAGAAATATACAAATGCCCTTGCTGTGACCGTGTAGATAGCCATGGAAGAAGGTATGTATCACAAGTCCTGTGAATACACATATGGCTACCAGGTGATAGTAGTACCATATCGGCGAACCTGTGCGAAGCTTGCTGTTTAGGATTGTCAGGAATAGGAGAACCCCGGTCATGCAAAGTACGACAGCTATTGCCACGTTAACGTCCTGCAGTGTCTACAACATAAATAAAGTCCAAGGTCATAAAGTGTTTTAGATAAGTCTGAGGTCGTTTGAGCATTCGATTGGTCAGATTTGAGCTTTTGTTAAAATCAGACCAATCAAATGTTTGAGAACGATCTCAACTCAACTCGAAGAGTCCAATGTTATAAGGCGGTTGAAGTGTGTCTGTGATCGTTTTCAAGTATTTGATTCGTCAGATTTGAACTTTTGCTAAAATCTGATCTATCACATGTTTGAGATCGATCTCCTTTTCAGCTCAAACGCTTTATAACATTTGACCCAGGTTTTTAACTCATTCACTTAGAATGGAAAATTCCGGTTTCCTGTAACGTCTAGTATAGTCCAAGTCTGCCTAATTAACGGTTTTGTTTGGGTATTTTCTATATAATGTTTTTAAGTAGTGCATACCCTGATCAGAAGGCTCATGTAAGTGTCCTCTGATGATGATGCACACTGTTTGAATAGTACAATTGAACACTTCGTTGTAATTGACGAGTATGCTCGTCGTTTGAGTTGACTGTGTCAACCCTCTCTACGCGAAGTTAAACCGTCCCTTTTAACCGTTTCGGAGACACGATATCGTCTCCTATAATTAGTTGTCTGCAATCTTATGCACAATTCGTGTTTTCGATGTTCTGACTGAAGACGTGTTTTATACGAGTGACAACTAGTTTCGATCCTGGGGCCCGTTTCATAAAACTTCTTAAGGCAAATGTTGTCGTAAGTCAAAACTTTAAGATACATTTAATCTCTGATTTCTCTATCTAATCCTGTCTTGTGACATCTTTTTGGAATCGTCTTTCAAGACGATTCCAAAAAGATGTCACAAGACAGGATTAGATGGAGAAATGAATAATAATGTAGAGTTTTATAATCTGACTTACGACAACATTTTGTCGTACGAAGTTTAATGAAACGGGCCCCTGATTCGACACTGCGTCACCCAGTGTCTGACCTGGGTCCAAACTGTTTGCAAAGTCGACGTAAGTCACATAATCATATAGAGTGGAGAAGACGTTATTCTTTGCCGTTTAAACGCAAACGAAACGTACACGCAATACACTAAAATGTAGAAAATTCAAACTTTTTTAAATTACTTTTTATTTGTTTTATAATCTAAGTGGCAAACAGTTTGTAGCCTGTCCCCAGTTGTTCTGTCTCCAAATTGTTTGCAATGAAACTACATGTAATAGTTTTAGCGCAAACACGTTTATTGGGAAAGAATAACGTCTTCTCCATTGACCAAGCCATGTGTATCTAAATAGATCTACTCACCGTGATCTGGCCGAAAAGCGATTTATATTTTTTTACTAGGTCGAATTCATCCGCGTCCATTGGTGGGGGATTCTGATGGATAACATGGCTGGTATTGTTGAAAACCTGTAAAAAGTCAAATCTTAACATCAATACTGTCCTAAGAGACATTTCTAACCTGTAGCGATGCTCGTGCTTAATTGCCACAGGAGATGTCCTTTATTTGATGGAGAATATCTCCTCTGTCAGGAACTAAAATGATGATGAATGCAAATGGGTGGTTTTGGGTATGACAGCATAGCCGGAAATAAAAATATATATGAACTTTCCAAACAATTTACCAAACATCACAACACCACGATGCGCCCACTTTGAATGAAAAGAAATAACTAGGCATAAGTGACTTTCAGACAGAGTCTACTAGATCAGCCCTTTAAATCAAACCTAGTTTAGCTTTATTTAGTCTTTATTGACACCAAAAAGTGTATTATATTATATCTAGTTAAGCTGTTTACGCGCGGACGCTAACAGTCTGCGGAAGAACATCATTCGATTATTAATAGCAGTCATATATATCTTTAACTCATTCACCCCTGAAACTTTAATAGGCGATTCCAATGTCCAATTAAGTCCAGTCCATTTCTGACTATTTAGAGTTGAATTTTACAAGTTTCAAGTTTAAGTTTATTCAGATAAGTCAACGCCCAGTCTGGGCATGTGACATAGAACATGTTTATAACAGGAAGAACAGTGTTTAACCCTTATCATAATGAGTTGTAGTTTGCGTACTAAGGGTGAAACTATTTAACCTGGAATGTTTTTGAATATGAATGCCAAACAGTTTGGATCCAGATTAGATGCCGTGTGACACGGCTTGTAATCTTTTTGACCAAACTGTTTGCAAAATCTTGCCAAGTCGCGCTTTACACGATAAGGGGTTAATATGAAAATACATTGTAAAAACAAAAGTAATCAAATAAAACTATAGGTAAATTATAATTAAATAATAACATAAAAAGCTTACACTAAATTGCAAAGCAATGAAAAAGAAACAACGAAGTAATTGATTTTTTTAATTTTGGAGAACGAAACTACTTGAAAGAATTACAGACATAAATTTTTTTTTGCAGAATAGAGACAGTTTCAATTATGTTAATTTATCTTTACTATTCATTAGTTTATTGAATTTGACTGTGTTAGGAAATTTCCAGAAACCACTATTCAAATATTTCTTTTTTGAAAAAGGAGCACTCAAACAGAAAATGAAATTCATCACCAGTTACATTTTTATCACATAAACTACAAAATGTTTGATTTCTAACGACATTAAAATATCGCCTACTTTCGATTGGCATTTATGGTTTGTACAGGGTCAGCGAAATGTACAAAAAGTGATACCAAGCTTAAATGGTGAAATATTGAAATAACTTTCAAATTGTAAAGTAGTTTTGTAAGTTCTGTAATTAACGCACTTATCAGATTCGAGAACAATACCATGCCAGGTTTGTAAAACTTGGTATTTCAGTCTTGTACTAATAATTGATTTAAAACGCGAATAAGACGGTTAAATAGTTTGATAAGTAAGGCGAGTTAAGAGTCTCGTGAACGAACTTTATCAAAGGAAAGTCCACTTCACTACGGGTGTGCAGAACCTTTGACATGTTAAACAATAAAACACTAATGTTTTCTTGTTTACCATTGATTTATTATAATTATATTGTTATACCAATAATTAGGTACATGTAGTCTGGACTTTATTTGTGAAGAAAGGGGAACAATTCCAAGTTATCCATAAATCATACAATTTGGAGAGGACTTTTTCAAATTTAATACTAGTTTACAAAACTGAATCTGAAAACGATCAACAATCCAGACTCTCTATACCCCAAAGTTCAGACCCATACATAATGACTGGACTAACCACCACATCAATTAGACTCAACTGCATATCAATTGGTAAAAACAATTTTCGAGATTTCCTTATAACAGAGAACATAGCTTTTCTTGCCTGGTCAATTAAATATGTTTTTGTTTTGTTGAACTTATCATTAAAAGAAAACTGCACCCCTAAATACGAAAATTGATCGTGGTCCTCAAATTAAAAAGTTGGAGTACCCTCAAACCCTCTCTTACTTTTCCAGAAAACTACAACTTTTTTGCAACTTTACAAACAGTGCAGACGCTTTTCAGAGGGATCCTATAGAAGCCCTCTGATAAGGGTCTATACTGTCTGCATAGGACAAACGTTTACTTCTCTGGTACACTGTTTGTAAATGACGAGTATACTCGTCGCTGGGATTGAAAGTGTTAAATAAAAAAAAAGCAAGTCAGGTAATATGTGTCAATGTGTTTGGTTATTAATGTTAAAATGTCAACACAAACTTGACCGTTGAACATTTTGAAATGTATCTTTGACTAATTGGTATATCGTTGAATTAAACTATATTATACATTCGGCATAGTAATACAGTCAATATGTTGTGTTTGTTTGTTAATGTCCGTTTCTGTCATCCATGGGCTAATTGGACACCCTAGAGAGAGGAGAGCAGAAACCCGGATGTTATGCCTTACTCTTTTTATCGATAGAGTTATATGGTTCTTTTATGTATGTTTTCCCAAAAATAATTATCTTGCTATACATAAATAAACACTGAAACAACACAATAAATTCACAAATTACATTGACAAGACATTATGGTTAACATAATCAGTTGACAATTTTGATTGTGAATGTATTAACTTACAGATACATAATTGAATTGATTGGTTTTTTATATGGGTACTGATTAATATTGGAGTTACATCTTTTCGAAACGAATCAAAATCGGCAATCAATTGGACAGTATTTCATACTGTTCCCTGGAAAAGCTCACAAAAGCGTTTTGATGTCGCTATCTGAGTTTCGATACAAAATGTAATACAATGTATTTCAATCCTTGCAACTGTTGTGTTTTTCTGAAAAAACAAAATCGCTGGGCATGTTTATGACTGACACCGTGCAGGTAAAAGTAACACAGAAAGCTCCTGTTTGAGCCTTCTTTCAAACTTTTATCCTGACCGTGTACATGTAGTTATCCATCTTTAGTGTAAAGCACTGATACATCGAAACTCGGTTCTATAAGGTCTCATCCGACGGATCGCTAGTCAATCACTTTACCAACTGCACTACCGAGGCAGACAATGAAGCTTGTCAACATTTTCTTTATTTAAATTTTCTAGTACAAGCACGTGCGGAAACAGTCTATATCGTCGAAACGCATTTCCGCTCGCCCGCAAGAAAACTCGCATATGCGAAAGGCCTTAATGAACAAACCCAGTATCCAATTAAGTCTAGTTCATTTATGACTTCTTATACATGTATTTAGAATTTATTTCTGTGATATGTAGTAAAATACAAACGATGCAGACAATTAGCCTATCAGGGGGTTCCTTTAGGATTCCTCTGATCTTTGTCTACACTATTTGTCTTGGATACAGTGGAGAATCTGTTATTCTTTCCCGTTTAAACGCAAACGTACGCAAACGCAAAGCACTAAAACGTAGAAAAGAACAACTTTTGGACAATTCTGATAATTTTTGTTTATCTTGGTGGCAAACAGTTTGGAGCCTGATTAGACGCCGGGTTACCCGGCGTCTGATCTGGCTCCAAACTGTTTGCACTGCAAATAATAGTTTTAGCGTAAACGCGTTTATTGGGAAAGAATAACACATTCTCCACTGTAATTGTACTACTGTACTTTTTACAGGTACACTGTTTGTAAGTAACGAACATGCTTATCACTAGAGATGAATGAGTTAACACTTATTAACTCATTCACCCCTGACACTTTTAATGCACAATTCCAATGTCAAAATACGTCTAGTCCATTTTGGACTATTTAGGGATGATTTTAACAATATATTTCAAAATGACAAACAGTGTATACCCTGATCGGAGGGTTCCTCCCTCTGATCAGGATATGCACTGTTTGCATTGGACAAATGTAATCCTTACAGGTACACTGTTTGTAAATGACGACTATACTCGTCGCTAAGGTTGAATATATTAATACACACAAGGGGCCCGTTTCATAATACTTATTACGACTAAAACGGTCGTAAGACAAAACTTTAAAAAAAAAACACCATTTAATTTCTGATTTATCAATCTAATCCTGTTTTGTGTCATCTCTTTGGAATCGTCTTTGCAAGACGATTCCAAAGAGATGTAACAAGACAGGATTAGATGGAGAAAATAATAATAATTGAGACTTTTATAATCTGACTGACGACAACATTTGTAGTTAGAAGTTGTATGAAACGGGCCCCAGCTAAATATTAAACACTAAGTCATATTCCCCTGTATGACGCCGCTGGACCGTATCACGTGACTAATTATTAGCATCGTCTCATACATGTAGATACGACTCTAATGAGAAGTCACAATTTACGATTTGATACAGTTAAAACAGTTTTCACATCTTGAAAAAATACATTTTAAATCTATTTTTCACGGAACTACATTATTGAATTATTATTAAAACAATGCTATAAACTATTAATACAAACTATGATTTAAACATGGTGAATGTTCAAAAATGTATTATACAAAAGTTGAACCCATTACCCCATAGCCTGTTTCTAGTTTTGAAGAATGGTGACCACTTAAGCAGGTTAAAGTAAAGCAGAATTCGCCTTAAGGTGCATTCTGCTTTTCTTTCAGCTTTATTTAAGCTACCATCTGCTAGGGTATAGAAAATATTTAGGTACATTTTCATGAATATATAAATCGGAACAATTTGCTTCAGATAATCGCGCTTAAAGGCGTATCTATCTGGTAAACGGTTAAGGCGCGTGTGTTCAACTGTCCGTTCGGCAGAAAACAAATATTCTATACGTGTAACTACTTACCCACATTTTATCTGCTAAGCAGCCAAGAACAATGAAGTTCTTTCTTGCTATGAAGCGATGGCAGAAATCCTGATGAAACTTTAACAAGTGCTAAACACGTAGGTAAATCTAGACGCCGCATTAACAATGAACGGGAACCTGGCGTACCAAAGTGGGCGTATCTCTGTTATATACAGTTTCCTCTTTACCCCATGAAAATACAGGCCAGTTCAGTGTAGCCAGTGCCAGTTTCGTGCCTCCCAGGTTAAGAAATTAGGTGTGCGTTATTCTCAAATGCGTTCCTGCAAAGATGTTTGTTTTGTCCATTGCAAACAGGTTGATGCATTATAGCTCAGAATGATTTACTTTCAAACCTGATTTAAGTTTCGCCTGTTACCAAAACTTGGAACATGCATTTTGTTAAAGAGATTTATAAATCTCTTTTTTGAATAATACTCATTTGTGCCTAGCTTCCTGTAAAAGGGACATATGCAAACAGTGTAGACTCTGGTCAGACGCCGCATTATGCGGTGTCTGATGAGAGTCTACACTTCCTGCTCATAGGATTTTCAATATGAAACTAAACGAAAATGAAAATTTAGACCTGGCACCCCTTACATACAGTGGAGAATCTGTTATTCTTTCCCAATAAACGCGTTTACGCTAAAACTATTATTTGCAGTGCAAACAGTTTGGAGCCAGATCAGACGCCGGGTAACCCGGCGTCTGATCAGGCTCCAAACTGTTTGCCACCAAGATAAACAAGAATTATCAGAATTGTCCAAAAGTTGTTCTTTTCTACGTTTTAGTGCTTTGCGTTTGCGTACGTTTGCGTTTAAACGGGAAAGAATAACAGATTCTCCACTGTAAAATGCACTTAACCCTTAACCCGCCAAATAAATTGTCGTCTGCTATATTTCTCGTCTGCTTCAAGTTTCAAAGTGCTTCAAAGTTGCTCAAAATTGCTGAAAATGTTGTCCGAGTGTCAAACAGCTTGGATCCGGATGAGACGCCGAGTTACTCGGCGTCTCATCCGGATCCAAGCTGTTTGCATATGGAGCTATAGTCGTGAGTGGCAGGCCAAGGGTTAACCAATATATCAGCATGAAACAGTTTGAAAACAGTTCGAATCTTGACCAGCCTTTACTTCAGCCCTCTTTACATGTAGCTGATTCCCGTTGTAATACTGAAAGCAAGTTTTGAATTTATGACATGAGGAAACGCTCCTCTTTTGTAGTTTTACCAACCGCTTTTATACAGCGATCTCTATCAACGCATTTACACACTCGTTAAAAACCAGTGTTCCTGTAAAGAATACCATTGTCATGCACACATTTTATTCAGAGGACTCCTAAATGAATCAGAATCTGAACTGTTTCTCATGTATCAGTATGTTGTAAATACAACCATATAAATGTAGTTAAATAGTGGAGAAGGCTTAAATTTGAAATTGGACGTGCTCATTTCAAATTTAAAAGGGTCAATGAACAGTCAAGAAGAACATGTTATTCTTTCCCAACAAACTCATTTATGCTTAAACTATTATTTTAATTGCAAACAGCTTGGAGCCAGATCAGACACCTGGAAACCGGGTGTCGGCTCATATTTAACTATTATTACGACATAACCCATTGTTTTCTACATGTATCATATGCCATCCTGAGACATACACATTGGCAAACAGTGTATACCCTAATGAGTAGATGAATTTTGCGACATCTCATCAGGATATGCACAATTTACTTTTTCATATCAAATGATCTGCTGTTTACGTACAAAACAAGTATTGTCTTTAGTTCCTTATAATATCTAAACTGAAATTGCCCAGCAAGCACATAGTTTGCAATGAAAATAATAGTTTAAGCATAAATAACTAGATCTATAACCTTTACAGTCAAATTAGATGGAAAACTAACATATATTTAGACATAATGCATTTTATATATAGAGGGGCATTGTCATCTTAAGTGACATTTTTTGTTAGTAATATTATTAATTGGGAAATCAGGTTAATATATAAAACTTGTTTTCACCAGGTACAAAACTATTGCTGAAAAGAAAAATATGCTTTATGCTTTACATGGAAACCCATCCGGAGGTCAGACAAACTTTTGTTCAACATGCACATTTTTCTTTACTTTTGGATAGGCAAGTCTATTTTGAGTAAGCACTTAAAAATTGAAAAACCCCTTATAGTTAATTCTAGTGTTTATTGTTTACAGCATGTAAGTGTCGACGCTTTTGGTGCCAATATAGTCAAATAGTGCAGTCCCAGAGCATAACTATGCAGCTCATAGAGATGGTTGTTAGTCCTGGGTCTTCATTATTTGTGTTTTATAACTACAAGACAAAGTCTAATAAATTTGAAAAATATAGTCATTCTTCAAAAACATTTCTTGAAAATCACGAATGTGTTCAAACAATACTCGAGAACAATATTCAACACCAAAAGGGTCGGAAAGCCTTCTTTTCTGTTGCTTTGTAAATGATATATAACATGACTAATGTGAGGCGGGTATGAGGATGGGTCCCCGACCTTCTCTCACCTATGATGGGGACACAATAAATGGGCTGCATGTCAGCCGAAATGAAAAAAAAAAGTTTGTTGTGAAAGAATAACATGTTCTTCTTGACTGTTCATCGACCCTTCATTGCAGTATCCAGGCATAAAAGCATTAACCGACAACACAACGATAACTAAAGACGCTGTAAAGACGGACTAAATCGCTTATTTTAATTGAAAGGTAAAGACGTCCTTTTGCGCTGGTGTGGAGAAAAGTGGTATAGAGACGTTAAACCATAAAAATTCAAGTAAAGAACAATGCTAATGAATGGAAATATACACAGTATCTATACTGGTCTGTGTTACAACTGGCGATATCCCGAAATCGAATGGAAAGATTAATTAACAGGCTGATAGGCCAATTTTCAGCCAATTAGCCTCTATTTCGTCTAGCTTAATTTTGCTAGATAAATACAGGAGAACCCGTCCATAACGACCACTAAAATGAATGCTTATTGTTTGTATGAACTCAGGTGCCAGCTAAAAGCAAGGTGATAGTAAAGCAGAAAGGTCCTAAAGGAACTTTCTGTTTTACTTTCACCATGCTTTAAGCAGCCACCTGGTTTAAACACCTAATTATAAATACAAATCAGTGGTCGTAACAGAGGCGCAAAAAGAATAGCTCTTATAAACAAATGAATGAAATTGCAGTTCTCGATTATAATCTACATGTACTTGACCTAATTTCATTTTCCTGGCTAGATGGTATAACTTGCAAACAGTTTGAAACATGATCACACGCCAAATTGCTCGGCGTCTGGTCAGTCTTCAAACTATTTAACACTACTCTTTTAGGTTCATACTTTCTATAAAATTATAAAGAATTTTCCATAAAAGTAACCCATGTAAACAATAAACTAGCCGTTTGCTTATCGTCCACAAAAATAAACAGAAACAAGCATGTTCTTAACCCAATTTAACTTTGCTGTCAACATGGTTTGAATTTGCTAACAGTTTGGATCCAGATCAGACGTCGTGTTACTCGTAGGTTTCAAACTGTTTGACACTTCTCTTCTAGATTTTTACTTTATTATGGAAATAAGCGTAAACATTTAACTTACCGATATTTCTGTTTAGAAACTACTGATTCGACACAAGCAAACAATGTTGATTATATTGAGACGCGCCTTACGAGGGGTTTCATTAGAGTCTACGCTGTATGCTATTTCATATGGAATGAGTTGCTACAGTGGAGAATCTGTTATTCTTTCCCGTTTAAACGCAAACGTACGCAAACGCAAAGCACTAAAACGTAGAAAAGAACAACTTTTGGACAATTCTGATCAGTCTTGTTTATCTTGGTGGCAAACAGTTTGGAGCCTGATCAGACGCCGGGTTACCCGGCGTCTGATCTGGCTCCAAACTGTTTGCACTGCAAATAATGGTTTTAGCGTAAACGCGTTTATTGGGAAAGAATAACAGATTCTCCACTGTACAACATATGGACTAATACTGCAATGTTTTATATTGTGATTGTATAGCAATTATGAAGCCTTCGCGTAACAACATAGGAAGAGGCCGTTGCAACAATCAGATTTAAAATTGGTTCTTCATATTCTAGAGAAGACATTACTTTTTCCCGTTTCAACGCAAACGAAACGCAAACATAGTGCACTTAAATGAAGAAAATCACAACTTTTCGAAATTTTTATTTATTTTAATCTGAGAATCTGGTTACCCGGCGTCTGATCTGACTCTAAACTGTTTGCAATTGATATAATGGTTTTAGAGTATACGCATTCATTGGAAAATAATAACGTTTTCTCCACTTTAGTTCTAGTTTAGACCATGTTTAGACGCCGTGTAAATAGGAATATAAATAGTTAAATACCAGGCGTCTGGTATGACTTTTCTTGATTGCAATAGACGTGTTAAAGTGGGGAAGATGTTATTTTCCCCCAATGAACGCGTCTATGCTCTAACAATTAGTTCCTGTACAAAACGTCTGTAGACTGGTGTCTGATCAGGCTCCAAACTGTTCGCCACTCAGATCTAAACAAAACGTCAATTGGTCATTTTCACCTTTTTATTGCGTTTTTGTTTAGTTTCGTCCAAAGAGAAATAATGAAATCTTCACCACTGTTTTAACACAAACGCGTGTATTGGGAAAAGTTAAACTTTTTCTCTATTGTTAACCCTTTATCTGATAGCCTATTTCTAGTATTGAAGATAGGTGACTACTTAAAGCAGGTTGAAAATAAAGCAGAATGCGCCTTCAGGCGCATTCTACTTTACTTACAGCCTGCTTTAAGCTATCCTGTGCTAGAATATAGAAAATATTCCCTATATGATAAATCTTCATGACTGATTACAATTGGAACTATTTTCTTCAGTAGAGGAATAAATCATATTCGCTAAAAGGCGCTTCTATAGGGGAAAGGGTTAAATAACGGTTGCTTTCTAGTTGTTGTTGTGCGCTTCTATAGGGGAAAGGGTTAAATAACGGTTGCTTTCTAGTTGTTGTTGTTGTTGTTGCTGCTGTTGTTGTCGTTGTTGTTGTTGTTGCTGTTGTTGTTGCACTATCCACGTCCTTGCAGCTCTGCTCTTTCTTTAAGGGACGTCCAGTTGGTTTCTTTGTGGAATACATTATAAGAATTGAAATGTTCACTTTGAGATAACTGCCTTTTTGTATGACCTATTTGCCATGCTGTTTAACCTTCTGCGTGCTATGGGCGAATTATTAATGATAATAGTTGCAAGCATTTTGGAATCATATTAAACGCCTGGTAACTTGAATCCTGATCTGAATTTAAACAAACGATATTAAGTCACCGTATTTATAAGTCAATATGACTACAGTGAATCTCGCTTATAAAGAACTTGGAAATATTGGATATAACAAAGCAAATATTATTTCCAATCTCTAATTAACGTATAGTAAAATGGACCTGATATAACGAAATTTGGATATAATGAAAATCAGACGGTTCAGACGACTTCGTTATAAGTAAGCTTAACTGTAAATTCTGAATTAGAAAAACAAATGTATAGCAGACTACTGTTTTTCTATCAGGCGAAATTATAGTTAGTAAATTAGTTTTACCCCTTCGCAGTCTATATATCGTCTGATTAAAATAATGTCTTACTTTATTTCAAAAATTAAGAAGCGACACAATTTGATTAAAGTTACATCGATACATGTATGTGTTCCAAACAGTTTGGATCCTGATCAGACGACGAGTTACTCGGCTTCTGATCTGGATCCAGACTATTTGCTAATGTCAGTATCGTCGGTCGGTGTAGGCAGTGAAAGGGCTCGTGTTTTTATCTGGCGTCTAATATGGCTCCAAACTGTTTACAACCAACCCTACTTCATTGAAGTGAGAACTATGTTATTCTTTCCCAATAAATGCTTTTATAATTAAGTTTTTATTCCAACTGGAAATAGTTTGAATCAGACACCGGGAACTTGTGATTCGGCGTCTGATCAGGCTTCACATGTTTTACTATTTAGGTTAAAATGAAGCATTTGAAATTGAAAAGAACTGATATTTTCTACATTTTAGCGCATTGCCTTTGCGTTTCGTTTGCTTTTAAACGAAAATGCATAAAGTATTCTGAACTGTAGATTTTCTGCGTCAAACATGTCATCTACACGAACAAAAACGACTTTTAATACTGATAAATCAGTATAAATATCAAACGGCTTGGTTACTCGGCGTCTGATCTGGACTCAAATTTTTACAGTGGGAAAGATGTTTATATCTACCAAATAACGCATTTATAAATATGCTAAAACATAATTCCCATTGGAAAAAGTTTGAAACCAGATCAGACGCCGGGTAACCCGGCGTCTGATCAGGCTCCAAACTGTTTCCAATTTAGATTGTAAAGATTCGTCACCCTTTTCAAAACAGTACCATTTTCTAAATTTAAGTTAATTTCATTTGCGTTCAAACGGAGAAGAACACCATCGTTCGCGCTAAATGTCAGTCAATATAAGCTTTGTATGATGGTTGTTAAAAGGTTTTACATAATGTTTATCTCAGTATAAATAAACCTCGTTCTAAAAAGCGGAACTTGACTTCGTTTTCTCCAAAACATTTGATATAAATTAGATTTGGCGGACATGTGTTTGTTGATTGGTTATCGATATTCTATACAATGTAATCGATGATTTTGCGTTTGAGTTAAAAGTGGCTAAAAAATAAAAAATAAACAATCTGAAGGTATCATTTGAAAGCAACCAGTTCATTATTCTTTCTTATGAGTAAATGACCAGACAGCCCTATTTCAATGACAGTCTATGTTGTTTTAAGCTTTGGAAATTAACCAATCACTCAACAGATACACGTTTTTACGCCTTGAATTTATTCCCGCACAGGCAAACAGCCGTTACGAGGCATGTGTACACTGTGCAGGGTCCAAACTGTTTCAAAGTCGTCCGTATAGTGCTCCTTCTCGTGAACAACATTCAATGGGAGAAACAAAGAGTTTTGTGTTGTTCGGAAAGAGTTATTGTAGGGAGGGAATTTGGCTAACATTTGCCTAACGCGGCTGATCTGGATTAAAGCTGTCTGTTACTCGTCATGTTTTCCTTATCTGTCATAATGTCCAATGTGTGCATTTGAAAAAACCCAGCAAACAACAATTCTAAGCAGACGATATTGCAGACGTGAAAATGTTGGACTTAATTGTCTTGTTTGGGGAACAGCGACAAGCGTCGTTCTGAGGGGGGGAGGGGGGGTTGTTCGGAGGGCTGTTGTAGAGAAGGAGCACTGTATATAGTAAAGCGGTCTGTTTTCTGAGGTTACAGTGTACCTTTACAGTCATTACAGTGTCTGTCTGGGCTGGGCTGGCCCTGCAAGAGAAAGTGCACATAAATCACTCTATCACTTCCAACGGCACCAACAGGCGACTTTGCAAACAGTTTTGATCCTGATCAGACGCCGCGTAAAGCGGCGTCTGATCAGGATTCAAACTGTTTTGACACTCGTATTGACATTTTTTCAGTCAAAACAGCCCTAAAGCTGATCTTAAAATATTGCAGACGGCACTACCAATGCAGACGCTATTTTGGAGGTAAGATGGTTAAAGCAGACGATAAAGATTGACAGGGAAAGAGTTGAGTGTAAATATTAATGAAGCTTCTAGAAAGAAGCAGTATTCTTTCCGACATTTGGCATCAGTTCAGTGTTTAGATTTACAGAGACGTTGTTTAGTTGTCTTAAAGCTTTAGGCAATTTAATGGCTTTTCTAAAACGTTAAGATATTAAGTAAAACTTCTAAAAACTGAGTCCTTCCGGACGAATGAAATCTGCAGTTTAGAGAAGTTTCTGAGTAAGTGAGTGTGTGAGTGAATGAGTGAGTGGATTGGTTTTTACGGTAGTGCGACACTAAACTGGCCATACAAAGACGAAAACTGATGAGATGAGAAAATTTCAGCAAGATGCTTTTGGCTAATCTTATTCGCTGCAAAGCAGCGCAGGGAATCAAACCCACCGACCTGCATTCCTTTCAGAAAAGAGGGTACAGTGCTCCCTCCCTACAACCGCCCTCTCAACAACGACTCCCTCCTTATAACGATCATTGTCGCAGTTCCCTAATCAGAACAATTATGCCCAACCTATTCACGGCTGCAATGTCGTCTGTTTAAAATTGTCGTCTGCTATATGAATATGGTGTATGCTATAAACTAGGAATCGGAAATAAAAGTTCAAAAGTCCCGTCCGGTACGAAAACCCATTTTTTCGCGAATATTTTATATGATCGTATGTGTTCACCGAAAATGAGTTTTTTGTAAATAGAGGATATTGAATGAGTGTGTGTTCAGTCGTGAATTTATTGAACGAGTTGGATAAAATCATATGTTGCGAGCCTTGGCGAGCAACATATCATTTTATCCAACGAGTTCAATAAATTCACGACTGAACACACACGAATTTGATATCCTATTTATCACATAAACACCAAAATGACACGAAAATCCGAACGGTCTTACTTTCACTTTTGCCCTCGGCTCTTAGGAAACGATTCGTCATAGGCGTTATTCGGTTGTATTCATCCGTAATGAAAAACACCTATCAAACTAAAATAAAGAAAATCAACATCAATGTGCTGTGAAAAGACTTCTCTGATACCATATTCCATTTTAAATTAATATTTAATTTAAAAAATGCTGTAATTGACTAAATATGACCAGTTGACATTTAGAATCTAGTTTCGTTTTCAAAATAACGTCGTTAGAGCAACATGACGTCATTATCAATGTAACGTCTGAATTTGAAAAACAGTCTGAATCACTGTTAATACTAGAGCTCTATGCAGCCTGAGTTTGCGGGACTGCTCGGAATAATGTTTCTAGGACACTTGGGAATGTTTCAATACCTAATGGTGATCTAAGTTTGTCTAGATTACAGTCGGCGTAGTAGTACAGTATTTTGGTGATTCGAAAATTAGTATAAAATATATGCCCAGTGGGCCATACGATTTTTACGGCCCTCTATATATTTTGCACGTTTATGTGATAAATTATTATATTTTACGCCATTTTAACATTTTTCGGAAATTTTATCATGCGCACGAAGAGAGGCCGATATCCTGGTATTACATTGAATCTTACTTTGAAACGATCTTGCAAGCACTATTGAAACTATAAAGTGTTGAAGAGGTAAAATCTTCAAGACTAATTTGGCGCCTAAAGGGTTAAAGTCTCACCTCTCTACATGTTGGAGCAATCTCTTTTAGTGCAATACATACTGTATTATAATAGCGGGAGAGGCATCAATAAAACGAGAACCGCATGCAATAAGACAAACAAAATGACGACATGTTTAAAATGTTCACGAATTAATTTTAATCTGAAAAACACGCAGTTTTGAGTCTGACCTGGCTCCAAAATGTTTGCAATGAGTTCTATCATAGCCGCCTTTAATTGATGGGAATAGTATAACAAAGTTCACTAAACGAACTTGGATATAGCGAAGTATTAGATATTTAAGAGAACACATTTTATTCCCGATTTCGATGTAGCGTACATGTATAGTAAAATGGACCTGTTACATGTATAAAATAAATTGGATTAGCAAAAGAACTTAGACGGTCGCGAGTACTTCGTTATATATAAGCTTCACTGTAGCGTCTTGTTCACTATAACATGTTTACAGTGGAGAATCTGTTATTCTTTCCCGTTTAAACGCAAACGTACGCAAACGCAAAGCGCTAAAACGTAGAAAAGAACAACTTTTGGACAATCTGATAGTTCATGTTTATCATGGTGGCAAACAGTTTGGAGTCTGATCAGACGCCGGGTTACCCGGCGTCTGATCTGACTCCAAACTGTTTGCACTGCAAATAATAGTTTTAGCGTAAACGCGTTTATTGGGAAAGAATAACATATTCTCCACTGTATAAACCTCTTCACTGTAGTATCGTCATGGAGTTTAAACAATTATCGTCTGCTTTTATTTCTAAACAATATTTCTGGGTAATTTAAATTAAGAAGTATTGAAGTGAGTGCCAGACAGTTTGGCGATACTCGGCGTCTGACAAGGATCCAAACTGTTTGCAAATGACTCTTGCACTCGGAGCAAGGCAGTAAAGGGGTTAAGATCGGCAATTTTCAAATTGCATATCTGATAAAATATATCACATTAACCTTTCGGCGCCAAATTAATCGTGAGGATTTACCCCTTCGCCGTTTTTTGTCGTCTGCTTCAATATTGTCGTTTGTAAGATCGTTTCAAAGTAAGATTCAATGCAGTATGACTTAAGTAATATCGATACGAGTGTCAAACAAATTGGATCCTGATCAGACGCCGCGTGACGCGACATCTGTTGTTTGCAAAGTTGGCAAAGTCGGCTTTTAGCGACCTCGTCACCGGAAGGTTTAAATAACGCTTGTCTCGAATGTAGTGAATTTATCGTCTGCTGCAGTTCGCGTGTTCTTTTTCTCTTATCTTCACAATCTTCTGCGTTCAACCCTTACATGCTTTATTACCGTCTGCTTCGATCATGTCTTATTTTTTCATCCGTTTAAACGCAATGAAACGCAAACCCTATATGCCATTAAACGTAAGCACCGTATACATGTAGCCATTTCTTCTTTTAGAAATTGTAGGCAATTTTCTTTAACCAGCGGCGGATATGTGATTAGCTTTGCAAATAGTTTGGATCCAGATGAGACGCCGCTTAACGTGACGTCTCATCAGGATCCAAGCTGTTTGTCACTCTGACCATATTTCCTGTTTCGAAAAGAAGTTTAGATTAGTTTAAGATTTTTTTTGTATAACACTAGCAGACGACAAATGTTGTAGACGAAAACAATACCCAGCCTGCGAAGAGTTAACCAGAGTAGCAAACCGTTTTGTTTCACACCGTCAGATCTGCCTAAACACTGTTTGCAATGAACACTATTGTTGGTTGTTGTTGTTTCATGTTGTTGTTTCTCGGTTTTCTTTTGTGTTTTGTTTGTGTTGTTGTTTTTTTTTTTGTTCTTTTGGGTTGGGGGGGGGGGGGGGGGCTTGTTTGGTCGTTGTTATTGTTTTTTTTGGGTTTGTTTCTTTTTTTTTGGGGGGGGGGGAGGGGAGTAGGGTCAAAGGGGGGGGGGGGGGTGGGGGGGGGATAATGTCTTCACAGTTGTACAGGAAAACTATTTTACTGGCTTGCCAGATAACGGTCACTCCTAGTGAGAAATGATAACAGAAACCTTAAGAACGTAAGATTTAAATAATTAAACTGAAGAAATATCGTTAGTAGTGTCAACTTTTTTGGATCCTTATTACACGCCGCGAACCGCGGTCCCTGATTAGGATCCAAACTGTTACTGACACCCATTACGCTATTACATCAGTTATCTTATATAATTGTATTAGACAAATATGAGCCATGACATGACAAAACAAGCCCTAATAATAATTGCATTGTAACAGTGTACAGACCAAGTACCGCTGTCATCCCAGGCTCTGTATCTGAGTTTGGTCTACACTCCCAAATACTGTTTACAATACAGCTACATAAAATGCTTTAGATGCATGTGGGTGTCGAACAGTGTAGATCAAGACCAGCCGTCGCACTTGATCACACTGTTTGCAATGCAATAAGTCAGGTTTTCTTATGGCAGGGCCCATATATATAAATTATTTAAAGCAGACGGCATCATAGCAGTGAAGCGATTGGAATTTGTTCAGACACTGGGTATGTCGGCGTCTGAGATATGTCTGTTTACAAAATTCGGACTTGATGCTCTTAGTAAGACGTAGCTAGAAACGGGATAAAGACTCCTCTTTTACGACCCTTGAAACTTACTGATTGTATGAAAGACATGTGGAAGCTGAACTCAAGATGACTGTACCAGAACGCTTTCCGATTTACGTTCATCTTTCCTTAAGAAATCAACATTAATTGATTAAGTAATCAGCCATATGCCTCAAATTCCGAACAATTAACGCAATTTATAAGCAGAAACAAAAGAGTTGTACTGTAACAATTTGTGGAAGAAAGAACCATTATTTGCAGCAATTTCGTGATTAAGGTTTGGTCACGTGACTATGTTTCGCGAAAACGCCCTGGGTCAGGTTTCCAATATGCGTTGCTACATTTTGTATGTTGAGCTCTGTTAGTAAGATGTTATTATTTCCCAATAAACGTGCTAATGCTACAGTGTAGAAGATGCTGTTCTTTCTCAATATACGCGTTTACTCTAAAATTACTTATTACATTGCACACAGTTTGGAACCAGATCACACGCCGGGTAACATTGCGTCTGATCAGGCTTCAAGCTGTTTGCCTCTAAGATTTAAATAAAGTTAGAAATGTTCAAAAAGGTTGTAATTTTCCATATTTTAGTGCAAAGCGTTTGCGTTACATTTACGTTCAAACGGGAAAGAATAGCGGCTTCTCCACTGTGCATGTACACAACTTCTGTCGTCTGCAAACAGGTTTGGTAAACCGGCTTCAAAGTGTTTGCTCGGCACCCAGATTCAAGTGAATTGTTAAATATGTAAAACTGTCGTTTTCAACATATTATTACAATGCGTCTGCGTTTCGTACGTGTTTAAACGGGAAAGAACAGCGTCTTCTCCAGCGTGCATGAAACACTAGAACTTTTTTAACCCTTTCGGCGCCGTATTGTCGTATATAGTCGACCTTGCAAGCAGTTTGGGTCCAGATCAGACGCCGCGTAACGCGGCGTCTGATCAGGATCCAAACTGTTTGACACTCTCATCGATATTTCTTAAGTCATGCAAATCTAACTTTGAATTGTTCTTGCATATAGCAATACTGAAACAGGCGACAATACAGCGGTGAAGGGGTAAAATCTCCCGATTAATTTGGCGCCAAAGGAGCTAAATAGTCTAGATCTATATTTTGGCGGCAAGTTGTGAAATGATTTAATTGCTATATCAAAACAAGAATATCGTTCCAAACGATGGATGCTCCCCACAAAGAAAAAGCCCGAGGTATAGCATGTTTAGTAGGTGAACATAGTATCAAGTTTCATCAATTTTCGATGTAACATTCAGGAGATATGCTTCGGACAAAAATGATTTTATTATGAAAAAGGGAGGCAATTCAATATTTGGAAACAGATTTATAATTCTTGTGTACTACACTTCTTTTTGTCATCCTCTAACACAGTATCAAGGTTCACGTTACAGTGTGGCAGAAAATTTGATTTTTTTAAAAATTTATGTAGAAAAAGGGAGATAATTCAATATTGGGAAATGGCAGAGTTATGGTTCTTGAGTACAGCACTCCCTCTGTCATCTCGTATCACTTTATCAAGTTTCATCAACTTACGATACAATGCTCAGGAGATATGCTCCAGACAAAATTTGATTATTTTTTAAATAGAAAAGGGGAGATAATTAAATATTGGGAGATGAGAGAGTCATGGTTCTTGTGTACTGCACCTTCTTATGTCATCACCTATCAATGTATCAAGTTCCATTAACTTACGGTGTAGCAGTCAAGAGATATACTCCGGACAAAAGATAATGGGTCAACTCGGAATAGACCGTAAAGAGTTATTCTCATGTCTTTTGTGACCAATATTGATAATAGTTTAGGTTGATCAATATTGACAAGACGCTTTTTAACTCGGATACTGAAGAAAATGATTATTAATTGATAATCAATTAATTAGCTCTGAACCTATATTGGCTGGCAGATAAGTACACTCTAGAAAATGTTTTTGCTGACCGGTTTTACTTTGCTTTGATTTGTATTTAAGTCATATCGTGACGCCTAGCTAATTACAGGTGGATGGAAACCAAGAAGCCCTTTATATACTGTTTCAAGCACAAATCGACAACTGGGTAGAACCACCTCGAGCTACCTCGAAGGCTTCCCCAAATGAAAAATCCGAATGACCAGACTGGGATTCGAACAAATCCAACCGATTTTGAAGATATTTGCTGTCTTGTCGTGTGTTACCAAGACGCATGAACCATTTTTTTAAACATATTATATAGGTGACCGGGACTTTGATTGACAGACGGATGATCTACACTATTATATTATAGCGACTTAATTTGATATTTGTTATGTTGACTTGAATTAACAAGACTGTTGGATGAATATGCACATACTATATCCATTGATATAGGCCCTGATCATCTTTGAAGGTGTATGTATCAATTAAAAAAAAATTATTTACCCATTACCATATAAATACACTCGTTTACGCCTTAAATTTATTCCTCAACTTAAGGAAATCGTTCCTCTTTACACAGTTATGAATATGAACTATAAGACATATTTTCTACAGTCTAGTAGAAGGAAACTTAAAGCAGGCTGCCTGTGTGTTCGAGAACATGAAAATCTGAATATATTTTGTGAGTAACGAGGAATTTGTAAGTTCAAGTTACTGAAAAAAGACCCATCCATTCATCCATCCATCCATCCATTCATAACACACATACTTTCGTTTTTTTGGATCTAAAAACTAGGTCAAGTTCAATAACTACCAAAAGCGCAAAAAGCACGTCTGAGTTATTGTCCATGAATAAACATTTTCAGCAAGTTTGATGAAGATTCACTATAAAGTATAAACCGTTCGTGTTAGGGAGCAGAAAAAGCTGAAACAGTCATTTTTTTTAATAATTCAAGGTAAATAACTCAAACATGCCTCATGCGATTTAGCAGTGATCAAACAGGACCTAGATTTTATGTTAATGAAAATGTTTAGCAAGTTTGGTGAAGATCCAATAAAAAGTATTTGTGTTAGAGAGCAAACAGGGCTGAAACAGTAATTTTGAATAATCAAAGGACAATTTCTCCGACATGCCTTGTGCGATTTAGCAGTAATCAAACTGGACCTAGATTTTATATTACTGAACATTTTCAGCAAGTTTGGTGAAGATCCAATAAAAACTGTATGTGTTAGAGAGCGAACAAGGCTGAAACAACCACTTTCTTATGATTCAAGGGTTATAACTCCGACATGCCAAATACAATTTGATTCGTTATCGAACTTGGCCTACATTTTATACCAATAAACATTTTCAGCAAGATTGTGGAAGATCATATAAAAATAATCGAGTAAGAAGACTTGGCAAAAATAGTGCGACAGTCTGACTGATTGATGGAGGGACGAGCGGAGGGACGGACAGGGGGACGGACAGGGCGTTTATTGTAGGGCAACACAATTGAGCCCTAAAATGCACATACATACTTATCCTCGTTGCTTTTGTTTTACCACCGATGTGTCGAAATGAGGCTTATTTTATTGCAATATCCTGGATACGTTTGCACACAGTAAAGTTGATCCCAGGCGTATCACGTGACACTAAGCCGGTGGTATTGTTTATGTCAGGAAATCTATTTTCGGTTTATTATGGTTTTAAATCGCCCTTTTTGGAGATAGAGTTACGGTTCGTGGTAATGGTCGTCTTTGTTTACAGCTCTGATAAAATTCGATAAATTCAAAGGTTCTCGTAAGATTAAAAGAAAAGAAAGATCTTAATTTCAACTTTAAAGTATGGCGGCAAATTACAGTGGTAAATATGTACCCTTGGAGGATGGTTTCACTACAGTAAACCAGAAGAAAAAGCGAAAACGACACTCTACAGGCGCCACGTCACCAGGCCAGCCGGCAGACATGACACCTGCTTCATATAAGGTACCTTCAAAAACACAGTTTGAAACACTAAATATGGACAACAAGATGAATACATTATTTGACATGATGTCCTTTATGAATACCAACAGCCAGAAACTTGAAACTCTTAACAGTTTATCATACATGCAGCATGCGGTAAATGAGGTTAGCGAGGCCCGTCTCAGGTGCTTAGAGTACAAGTCATTGGACATGGAAACTAGGTTGCTGCGAAACAACCTTATATTTAGTGGTCTTGAAGAAAGAATCGGTGATGACTGTATCGAGCTTGTTTCCGACTTGCTGATCAGCAAATTTAGTCTTCACAACGTTAGCATAGTTGAAGCACGTCGCCTTGGTAAACGTTATGTTGCTCGGAACGGTGGATCTCAACGTCATAGAGCTATCCTAGTATCGTTTAGGGACCAACGAGATGTTGAAGCCATCATGTCAAATGTTACCATCTTGAGAGGGACATCCATAGGGATATCTCGCGATTACCCGCCTGAGATAAGGGAGGCCCGTAAGGAATTTTGGCCAGAGTACAGGCGCGCCAGGGATCAGCACGGCCACCGAAGTGCTAAATTCAAGTTTCCTGCTGCAATTGTTGTGAACGGAAAGGTTACACACGATCTGTTTCCAGATTGGCATGCTACTCTCAGAGAGTCCCGCAATTCTAATATTAGAGCACGAGTTGAGGAGAAATTCGACAAAGTTGTTAAAAAGGTCTCTGCTAGTCCAAAGCCCCAGTGCGCGCCGGTTCATAAGCTACAAACCACTGAAGATGACATGCAGTCTCAATCGGATTCCTCATCAGAAGAGGAGCTTATAGAAACTCAGGTACAGAAAACGCTCCCAGGGTATCTGTTGGAAGTCCATCCGCCACTCCAACAGAACTTGTCTGCTTGTAAGGATTCTACGCCTGATAAGCAGCCTGCTGCTACAGCCAACAAAGCTGACGACACTTCCTAGGATTGCGCGGGGAATGTGACGTACTTCTGTGAAGAGTGTGTTCACCAGCCCTGTTCCTCCAGCAAAACTGTTTGTAGACACCATCCTGAAATATTGAAACCAGAAATAAACATAAACAATACCCAAAAATACACATATATACCAGTACAACCCTATAGCCTAACAGGAGATGACAGCATACAATCGACAGCCCCTATAAAAACTGTATTGATAACTGACACTCCAGAATATGACCCTCTACAAAATTCCCCCTTCCTTACAATGGATCCAGGATCTAGTGAAAGTAATGCCGATATGACAGCACACGTAGAGTGCGATACCAGTAAAACAGATCCCTTTAGTTGTTTCTTAAATGTGTCAAATCTGTCAAATAGTGATTCTGAACTTAAAATTGGTTCACTGAACGTATGTGGCCTTAAATCTAGACTTAACATACCAGAGTCTTTGAATATGATCTCGCAATATTCGATATTATGTGTTGTAGAAACTAAACTGGATATGTATGACTTGATTGAAATCCCAGATTACACTTTCTTTTCCAAACCCAGATCTAAAACTGTTCGTCGAAAATCCGGTGGAATAGGTTTTTTTGTTCATAATTCCCTTATAGACAATGTTGAGATTTTTAGAGGTAAGAGTGAGTATGTATTTTGGCTGAAACTCTCATTGCATGACCAGACTCCATTTATAATAGGATGTATGTATGTCCCGCCTGAGCAATCACGTTTTCTAAACGACGATGATTACTATGAATTTGAAAATGAAATCTCAAATAAGTGCATAGAGTTTGAAAAGGTCCTAATAATGGGTGATGCAAATGGGCATACTGCCTCCCTACCTGACTATATAGAATTCGATTCCTTTTTATCAAAGTATTTTGACCTTGAAGAGAGCCAAACTGATATTCTTAACCAGATCAACATGCTAAACAACTTTAATATATATCGTGACAGGCTGTCATCATGTACAAAAATAAACAGACTTGGACAAAAACTACTGAATATATGTAAAAACAATAACCTGTTTATTCACAACGGGCGTCTGTGCTCTGACAGGCCTGGATCCTTCACAATTCCAGGTTTATCAGTCATTGACTATTCCCTCTCCTCAGTTAAAGTGTTACCCATGATTCATGATTTCAAAGTCGTAGAAGTTGACTCACTGTTCTCTGATGGACATAGTCTGCTAGAACTCTGTATAAATATAAAATTAAACACCAAAATTCAAAAGAATTCCAACTTAAAAAAGCAAGAGCAAGGAAATAAACCAAGATGGAACAGTAATAGAAAGGAAGATTTTACACATAATTTAGATAATGAATTAATTAATGAAATAAAGCATATGCTCGAAGTAGACAAACCCGAAAATTTTAAAACACACATTAACCAAGTTACTGGGAAAATATCCGATCTCTTTGAATCTTCGGCAATCCTAAAATTCCCGAAAAAGAAGCCATTCCACACTAAGAGACATTCTAATAAACAATGGTTTGGTCCTCATTGTAATAGGGTAAGAAAATTGTATAATAAAGCCCGAAAAGAATACCAACTAAATAAATCGCCGTTTAATAAATACAAGTTAAAAACAGCCAGTAGAACATATAGACAGACAATAAACATGTATCGTAATAAACACAAGCATCTTTTCGAAAAAGAGCTACGACATATGAGCTCCCATAAGCCTAAAGACTATTGGCGACTCCTAAATAGCATCAATAAAACTAAACGCACACAGGGTCCTGATATTAATGCTTTTTACGAGCACTACAAACGTGTTAATGATTCACAGCACGATGAATACAATGACACTTACGACTATTCTTTCACGCCATCGATCGAAGACTTGGATATCCTTAATGCTCCCATAACTAAAATAGAGATACAAACAATGGTGTTAAAATGTAAAAATAATAAAGCTTCCTCACCCCAGGACAACATCACAAATGAATATATTAAAAGTACTCTAAATACTATGCTACCAATTTACCACACTTTATTTAATAAGATACTGGATAATGGAACTCTGCCAGAAGTATGGTTAGTAGGTACCATAAAGCCAATTTATAAAAATAAAGGCAGTCTCCTTGAGCCTAGTAATTATAGACCAATTACAATCCTAAGTTGCTTAGGTAAGGTTTTCACGGCTATATTGAATGCAAGAATAACACAATTTCTAGATAGTAACAATCTACTAAATGAAAACCAGGCAGGGTTTAGAGCTAATTACTCAACATGTGACCATATTTTTACATTACAATTCCTTATAGAAAAATTAAGATCTAGTAGGAAAAAGTTATTCTGTTGTTTTGTAGATTTCTCCTCAGCCTTTGATTCAGTCTGGAGATCAGGCTTATGGAGTAAATTATTCAAATATGGAATAAGAGGAAAGATTCTTAACATAATTACCAAAATGTACGAAAACATTAAAACATGTGTTGCTTCGAATAATCAAACTTCGGATCTTTTTACTAGTTTCTGTGGCGTACGCCAGGGAGAAAACCTATCACCAATTTTGTTTTCACTATATCTTAATGATCTTAACGACTACTTATCTACAGGAAATTCTGGAATTAACCTGCATACTGAGATCGATAGCTTAGTTTACTTCACAAGACTTTTCATCTTACTTTATGCCGACGACACGATCATCTTCAGTGATAATGAAAACGATCTTCAAGAAAGTCTCGACAATTTTAATGGTTATTGTAAAAAATGGAAGCTTAATATAAATTTATCTAAAACTAAGATTATCATATTTTGAACTAGTAAACCGCAAAACTATAAATTCCGAATCGGCAACGCGCAAATTGAAATAACCAAAGAGTACAAATATCTCGGCGTTCTTTTTTCATCGTCGGGCAGTTTTCACCAATGCAAGAAAAATATAGCCTCACAAGCTAATAAAGCCATGTTCGCGTTATACTCAAAAATATATAATCTAAACATCCCAGTTGACCTACAGCTCAAACTATTCGACAATACAGTACTACCTATACTTACGTATGGGTGCGAGATTTGGGGATTTGGCAATTTGGATATCATTGAAAAGGTTCACTGCAATTTTCTGCGGAAAATTGCCAAATGTAGGAACAGTACTCCGCGTTATATGTTGTATGCCGAATTTGGAAGATACCCATTGGAAATTGGAATTAAAGCCAAAATGATAAAGTTTTGGAATAAACTATTACTATCTAGCCACTCTAAAATATCATATATCTGTTACCAAAACGCAATTCAGTCTACTAAAATATTTAAATGGACTAGCTGTATAAAAACAATCCTCGATGAGTGTGGTTATTCCTATTTATGGACTTATCAAAACGCAATTAATATTAGGAACATCGATATGCTAATTAAAAATGTTTTGAAGGACCACTTTCTACAACAATGGTCGAACTCACTAAATGTCTCATCTAAAGGGAGATGTTACAGTATATTTAAAGATAATATTGCATTAGAAACGTATTTGATCTCAATGCCAAACGCTCTTAGACTGAGCTTTTTAAGATTTCGCACTGGTAACCACCGATTCCCAGTAGAGACAGGCCGTTGGAATACTTCACGCACCTCTTATGAAACGCGCAAATGTCATCTGTGTCCCCTTGGTGACATCGGTGACGAAATGCACTATCTCTTAATCTGTCTATTCTTCCATGACATCCGCCAAAAGTATGTCCCAAACTTTTACTATTCGAGGCCTAATATCCTGAAATTTAAAGAATTAATGTCATGTCAAGAACATGCTACTTTATACAGACTATGTACTTTTATTCAGCACTTGGTTAACCATAAGGAACTAAACAAATAACAATGTTTACCCATTACTAGAGTTACCCGATCTCTATTGCAAAACGCTCTGACCCAGGTCTACACTGTTTGTCTAGAACAAGTGCACTCGTCAAAGGTTAACAGTTTGACGAGTGTACTCGTCACCGGGGTCCAAGTGGTGAAACATCGTAAATGTTATCTCACCTTTAAAATACCCCATTAGCAATTTCCAAATCCCGAATGAAGTATAATCTAGTTCTACTGTTTTGGAGCCGATATTAACAATAAATCGAAATGACAAACAGTGAGGACCCAGGTTGGAAGCTCCTTCCTAGAAGCCCTACGATATGGGTCTTCACTGTTTGTACAGGACAAGTATACTCTTCGCACGTTTGTCTGACAAATGACGATTAAATCATTGCTTGGATTTTATAAGTTAACTAGTATGGGCACACTGGGATAAAATCAGTTTCAGTCCAGTTTCTGTTGCTTTTGTCCACTATTTTTATTTTTTTACTTTGCCTCAATGGGAAACATGTATAAGTCAAGATAACTTTAAATGTTAAATTTACGCTTGTCAATCGGTAAGGTGTGCATGCCCGGACCGTTTGACGCCTATTTGCGACATCTGACCTGGGTCTGCACAGTCCACCTACACCAGACTTACGGGAGTAAACCATTCTACCCATTATACATGTATTACCCATTGAATATATTGATTTGCATATTACCAATGTTACACAACCATTTTTTTCTCTTTTGATATATATACAGTGTTGTAATTAGTGGACCGTGACTGTCGATATGAATGACAGTCGGGGTCTACAGATCACAGTACTGTTCGTGTGACTTCGTGAGATTTCGCTTTATAGTTTTTGTTTGTTTGTTTGTTTTGGAAGTCGACCAAATTCATTGACTTTAAAATACGTTTTATTTGCACTTGCCACAAGTAGGATTATGTTTTTTATCCATACTTACAGTGGGGAAAACGTTATCCTTTCCTGTTTAAACGCAAACGAAACGCAACACACTAAATTGGAGAAAATGACAATATTTTGATAATTGTAACTATTCATTTTAACCCGAGTGGCAAACAGTTTGGAGCCTGGTCAGACGCCGGGTTACCCGGCGTCTGATCTTGCTTACATAGGAAACAATAGGTTCAGCGTAAACGCGTTTATTGGGAAAGAATTAACGTTATCTCCACTGTACCTACTGTTTATTGGTAAATCATATATGCGTGTGTTGCAAGTACGATATCAGTTTATTAACTTACATATCGAGAAACGGTGCAAACCCAGATCAGATGAAGTTCAAGGAAGCCAACTGAACTGGGTCTACACTGCTTGCCTTTGTCCCACATACTGGGGAAAAAAGATTTATTATACAAGTGTTTCACATATTGATATGCACTGTAATTCATTATACGCTTTGATGATCTTGCAAACCTAATAGTGTTCCTAATCTGGACATGCAGTGTTGCATCCAGTAGACCGTGACTGGCATTCACAGAATGGCGGTCAGTGCCTCCTGTTCGCAACGCAGATACCATGTGTTACTGTACTTTTACAATATACATTAATACTCACCGCTACAGATCAAATTTATCTGAGGATTTTCGTATAAGTGAGGTATACTCTTACTTGATGGTTCTTACGTTTTGACTAATTTGGTTTATTTTTACCTGCAAACCGACTCCATGTTTAGTTTCGATGGAGTCGGTTACATACGGGTAATACATATATGTATTTATTAGGGCAGTGACACGCATGTCCTGGTAACATTCAATGGGATATTTTTGCTGACACTACTACTCCAATAATCATTGGAAAGTATTCCATTGACTGAGACCTACTACGGTATTTACAAACTATAGTAAATTCTTCTTACCTTCTAGTTACAAATTCCGTGCTCACCTTTTCGAATCTTAACACGTTTGCGTGTAAAAAACTGCAACGATCCCAATATGACAAGCCGTCCAGCCTTTTGATTGGTCGGAACCTACGCATTTGTTTGTTTCAATATCCCCATTGCACGTTTTTCTCAATCCCACGGAGAGACTCACTTGCCAATCCATTCAAAGAGTCCGACCCTTCCTTTGTCCATTTCAATTGACTGCCACTCCTACGAGTTGATGTTACCGACACAGTTTGACCTGAATCTTTCGACCTTAGCCCATTCACCCCTGATACTTTAAATGAACTGTCACAAATCCCATCCAAGTTTAGTCCACTTCTACATAGTAAGGACTTATTGTAACAAAATAGTGCAAAATAGCGAGCATTGTAGACCCTGATCGGAGGGCTGCCAGTAGCCTCCCGATAAGGGGCTACATTCTTTGCATAGACAAGTGTACTCCTCATGGTTAAACTGTTTGTAAACAACAAATACATTCGCCGCAATGGTTGTATATGTTAATTTTTATGCTGTCCCCCAAATGAAAATGGAAAATAAAAATCCTTTGTAATCAAGGTGATTACTAATATGAAGATCCTATTTAAATACTGTATCTTTATTCCAAATTTGACTTTTCCTAATAGCTAAGTTACTCTTTTTTTTCTTTTTTCCGTTGGTTTGGTTTTGCGCCTTTCGCTCACTTCCCCCCCCCCCCCCTTGATCACATGTTTTTACAAAATATTTGTAAACTGTGAGAAATAAAAGAATGTTCTGTTCTGTTCTGTTCAAAATTCCATAGATCGGTTTGGCCTATAAAAATGTTCAAAAGTTATTATTATAGGAATAAACAACATTTTTTGCCGTTCACGACGGTATGAACACATTAGCTTCGCAGGGGGTAAGTTTCGTAACTTACCCTGCGAAGCTAATATGTTCATACCGCGTGAACGACAAAAAGTCTGAAAAAGATGTTGTTTATTCCTTATATTTATATATATCTGTTTTCATGTATATGAATATATCATATACACATGTACCGGCCAAATAGGTTTGATAGATGTAATCCTGGATGTAACAGCCATTCGATCTCTATAATATACGGTACGAAAAGAAGTCCAAAATACATGTTTCGGAGTTGATTACAAAGTCAAGATTTTACCAAGTAAACTGTCGCTGTGTGCTTAACGAACACTTAAGATATTAAAAATAAACAATGCAACTTAAATATATATTATTAAAGCATATTGTAAAAACTAGGTCGCGCATTTGACCTTTAATGGTGACTTTGACCTTGACATGCCTTCATTCAAAATGTGCAGCTCCATGAGATACACATGCATGACATTTATGTAGTAATTAATTTACTGACTGTCTAATTTAACATAAACATGTAAATCACTCAATTGTTTTCACTGTGGTGCGGTGCCGGAAACACTGGAAATGATAGATTTAACGTAAACGTGTTTATTGCGAAAGCATAACGTTTCTCCACTTTATGCAGTATATATATCGATCTCTATCTCACGTGTTCTACATCTTTTTCTCTCCCTATCTGTCTCTCTATGTCATTGTCTCTCTGTTTCTGTTTCTCTCTGTCTCTCTGTGTGTCTTTGTTGCTCCAATTGTGAATGTTTCTGTCTTTGTCTCTGTCTGTCTATCTGTATCTCTCTTTTTCTCTTTGTATCTGTCCCTGTATGTCTCCCCCTTTCTGCATCTCTGTCTTTCTATCTCAATGGCTATCTCTATCTCTGTCTCTCTCTCTGTCTCCCGGTGACCCGGCGTCTGATCTTGCTCTAAACTGTTTACAATGTAAATTATAGATTTATCGAAAACAGATTTACCGAGAAATAATAACGTTTCCCACTGTATGAAGTATATATCAATTTCTACATGTATCTACACCCTGGTTCTCTCTCTCCCTCTCCCTCTCCTCTCTCTCTCTCCCTCTCTCTCCTAATCTGTCTCTCTGTTTTCGTCTCTCTCTTTCTATTTGTCTATGTGTGTGTCTTTGTCGCTCTAATTGTGTATGTCTCTGTCTGTCTGTCTATATGTATCTCTCTATTTTTGTCTCTATGTGTCTATTCCTTTCTGTCAATCTCTATCATTCTCTCTTTATGTCTGTCTCTATCTTTGTCTCTCTATTTCTCTCTCCCTGTCCCTCTGTGTCTGCCTGTCTCTCTGTGTCCTCATGTCTGTCTCTCTCTATCTCTCTCCGTCTCCAAAAGGAGTTTTCTGTTTTACTGTCATCCTCTTTGGTTCAGTCAACTGTCATAAATTAGTAAAATTACTAATAACTAACACAGTTTAGTGGTCGTAATGAAAAGATTTAAATGCATAGGAACGATTTCTTATGTTGCAAATTCATGACTGTGTCAATAGGAAATTGTTTTTTTCATTAAGGAATACAGTTGAGTTCATTTATGTTCATTTCTGGTTGGTGTTTTAACGATTAAATTCTAGTGTGCAAAAGAGAAGACCGTGATCAGAACCTCTGTACACTGTTTGCAAAGGAAAAGTCTACTTTTCACAGGTACTTTGTTTGCAATTGACGTTCTCAGGGCTTAATGTGTTAAAGGCTTGAAAGGGCGTGAATATGGAGTAATGACTTAAAGTACAGTAAAATGACATTTCAGTATTCTATTGAATTAACAAATGACACTCAGATATCACCATTTCATTCACAGAAAAACATAAGACAAAACAGAGACAGAGAGACAGAGACAGCGACAGAGATAGACAGACAGACAGACAGGCTTGTAGCTGGAGAGAGAGTCAGAAGAGACGGATGTGGGTGGGTTACCAACCGACGGTTTTACAAACTTTCAGATCCACAGACAGACACAAACGGAGAAAGAGAAACGAGAAAGAGAAAGAGAAAGGCGCGCGAGAGAGGGAGAGATAGATAGAGACAGAACGACTGTTTGATCTGTTGATTATAACGTGTAACCTAAATGATGTTTGACTTTTTTAATTTCAATAATTCAAATAAAACGATGATAAACTTATACGATTTACTGGTACGTGTAGACTATATTCTACATGTTATCAACTTGTAAATCGAAAGGTAGGTGCGCTTACATTGGTTCCGTCACGATGGTATTCTATACAAAAAGCGAGCTACACGTACACGTATACCCGTACAAGTAAAAAATCGAAATCTCTCTTTCGATCATATTCAATCCCAAAGCTATAAGTTTGTTTCACTCAATATACCAAGTAAACATTGTACATACATGTACTTAATATGTAAAGAACCTGAGTTATCGTGACATATAAAAAGTTTTGACGGACAGACAGACGGACAGGTGGACACAAGGACTTTAAATAAAGATGGTGTTGAATATGATGATGGTGGAGATGATGATTGTACCAATACAAATTACCAAAAATCTAGCTGTTTAACATACACTAATTTTAGTCTTATTAGATAGATATAACTTAATTCTACTAATCACAAAAATTTAATGAAATTTACAGTAGAATTTACATTTTATACATGATTTCCTGAAATTCTGACAAAATGTTAACACAAAACGAGTAACCGCCCTTGAGTTCAACTTTAAAATGCCGTCAGCTCTAAATAATACCATAAGTCAAACCTGTAATAAGGGACCATTGAATACGGTAGCCTGTAGATCTTTAAAGGCAAGTGACTGCTTAATGCATAAAAAAGTAATGCATAAAAGCTCCTTTAGGATCTATCTTTTAGTTTTTAGTATTACTTTTGTCCTGTGTTAAGCTGCCGTCTGTTATATAGGCTATAAATCCTCACACATTTAGCTGTCACT
Source organism: Gari tellinella (assembly GCA_922989275.2). Lineage (NCBI taxonomy): Eukaryota > Metazoa > Mollusca > Bivalvia > Cardiida > Psammobiidae > Gari > Gari tellinella. Next base: position 23,545,344 of record OV277869.1, on the reverse strand, counting down.
TGACTATACTTGCATCTGATATTATTCATTATTACTAGACTAAACATAGCCTGTCCTTTGATCACTGCGTTATGAATTGACTAGTCACTAAAATCGGACAATTTGTTAAAAAAAAGTTTTGAAGTGAGTGGGAATCGAACCTAGAACCTTAGGATTGCAAGTCAATCAGCGTACCAACTGCGCTAACAGAGAATACACTGAAGCAGATCAAACTTTTCTTTATCTTTTTCTACTATAAGCACGTGCCGCAAAGATCAGGTGAAAGTCATCAGCATTTCCGGAACTCGAGATGCGGGCCGCCCGCTGTCGAACCACCTTAAGCGCACCTGGCATGAAGTTCCGAGTTCAGCTCCAAAACCCCAATGAACAATGAACGTTCGGCAAACGGTTTTCCATTTTCGCATTACTACAGAGATTCCTCTCTACAACACCACCAAATGGGAGACACAATTTGAGTGCTTTGATCGGAGGGAGTCGTTATAGGGAGGGAAAGTGGCTTACATTAAATCAATTTTGTTAATAACAGCTTGAATCCAAACGCGGAGTCTGATCTGGATTCAAGCTGTTTGTTCCAAGTCATTCAGTTTTTTCTGTCAAAATGTCTATTATGTAACTTAGAGAAAACAGGAGACGACACTTTTAAGCAGACGATATTGCAGAAGTAAAAAAAAGTGTTAGGCATAATTGATATGTTTATGGAACTGCGGCAATGGTCGTTGTGAGGAAGGAGTTGTTGTTATTAGGGCCGTTGTAGGGAAGGATTTCTGTATTTACATGTACACATGTACACGACAATGAAAGTGTACTTGCTGTATCGATTGGTAAACCATACAGGTATGATAAGCTGGTACGCACGGGATCTTCGTGTCGTTATGTCTACTAAACCCCACAAGGCGTTGTAGCTAGGTTTTACCTGCCCCAAAACGAAAATGATCTATATACACAGTCTCTCTAGACCAGCCTCAGCGAATCAATAAAATTGGGTCTTCTTCTTTTAGACCTATTTTGGAATAATAATGGTTGGTTTGGGTCTACACTTTGTGCATATCGACTCGTTTCTGCTATCAGGCGTTAAGTACACGTGTAACGCTTGTTACGTTGTTTTTTTCAGAGGGAATAATAATCGACGGCAAAAAATACAGGGCTATTAGCTCAGTTTGGAGGAACAGAAGGATGCTGCTTCCAATGAGTGTAAAATTGACCGCATGCTTGACAAAAAGACGGAAAACACTAAATGTTATCCATTAAACCAATAAAAAGTACATGCCCTTGTGCGTACTATTACAATAAGATAATATTTAGAAAGCCCCTCAGATGTTTTCATATTGTCGATAAGGTTTGACCTGTCGGTTGTTGAATATTCCGTCTTTTTCCGTAAGCTATCTTTATCTTCCGGAACCAACAAAACAGTGTATTGTAAATACATTGTAAACCATTCAAGGATGACGCGAATTTGATTATAGTATCTGATAAAGATATCTACAGTCGGTAATGGCTTAGTGGTTATGTGTCTGCGCTACCAACGTAAGGAAAATAGGTTCGATACCCGATAGAGTTAATTTTGTAATATTTCTTAATGTGTCTTTTTTATAACTTTTTTATGGTAGACACATACAAACCATGATATTCATGCAATTGTATAAAATAAAGTGCAGTGAACTTGCCTAAGGAAACTTGGACAGAGAAGTGCGTTTACAGTGGAGAAAATGTTATTCTATCCCGTTTAACGAAACGCAAACGCAAAACAATAAATCATAGGGCATGACAGTTTTTGCTATTCATGTTAATCTGAGTGGCAAACAGTTTGGAGCCTGATCAGACGCCGGGTTACCAGGAGTCTGATCTGGCTCCAAACTGTTTGCTATGGAAATAATAGTTTAGCGTAAACGCGTTTATTGGAAAAGAAAAACGTTTTTCCACTGTAGCAACATTACATTATGCAAAGCTCTGTTGAGCCGAATTATTCACACTACGAATTATTCACACCGTAATTAGAGGTGTGAAGAATTCGTACGAAAGGGTACGAATTCTTCCACTCGTGTGACCAATGTGTGAAGATTTCGTACGAATATGTCACACAATGGCAGTGTGAGATTTTCGTACCCCCTTTTTGAACGACCTGTTGGTACCTACGGATTCTTCACACATCACCTTTCGTTTAACATTTCTTTATGAAACAAGTTCTAACAGCTTAGGCAAATCACTTTCCATAGCGCAAAAAGATGGTGTATTGCGTCGTTTTGTGGGATGACACTAGAGTACTAGGGAAAACAGGCGACCCTTTCACGTACTGTCATGACCCGGGATCGAACTCGGGATGCATTGTTAAGAAGCGGGTGCGCTAAAACTGTGTTATCCACTTTTACATGCAGTGTTTACGATTTGATCAAAAATGCTCTTTAACAGCCGACCTAAATCCGAAGAATTATCTGTGGATAAGTACAGCCTTTTTTATCCAATGATCAAACTTAAGTCCCGTTGAGTTTATGCTTAGTTCCCGGCTTCCTTTAAGGTAGCTTTATAGTTTCGATACTGCAAGCGGATTTTTCTTATTTATCATCATGATTTATAATTTATTCCCCCATTTTATAGCTGAATGGTTTAAGTGGTACACATGTCACCACAAAATGTCTTTTTTAAAAATTTTTTTTATTTTTTTACGATTTTATAAGACAAATTTAAAAAAAATTCAAACAGCGATTTCAAAGCCGTCTTAATTTGTAACGCCTTTAAAATTGCCCATAATACACTTCAGTAACATATCTAGGGATCCGTGTCTCAGATTTTTAAAATTCCCCTTCCAACTATTATTAAGTAACATCAAAGTTATTTTACCGTTTAAAGTCGATTTCTATTACGTAATGCTTTGCTGTAAACAGCTGGAGAACCTCATCAACATTCTGAGACACGGTTCACTAGAGAAGATAATACCCTTTCATCTGCTTTAAACCGCATGAAAATCGGACCCCTACCGCGAACACAATCGTTGTCCAAAGATGCGGCGTGTTTGAAAATAAGGAGGTGCCGAAAACGTCAATTAACTGATAAGCGTGTCATTTTGACTGTCTGACACAGTGCGAATACCCCCGGGGTTCAACTATGTCCCTTTTGTTTCAACCAATAAGAAGACACATATTTCATAAGCGATTTTCCTTAGCTCCACCCTTAATAAAATATACCAATCATAATTCAATAATGATTTTAACATGCGAGACCCATAAATCACGCAACAGCAGCTGGAGAACTCCTCTAGGTTGTCACGTGGCTGGACTACGGAGTGCTTAATGAGGTGTGATTTATTGATCAGATAGCCGTGTAATGCGTTTGGTTTGGTTTTTGAGATTTTGGTAAAATGTAGAACAGAATGTCGGCTATCAAAATCGGAAAAAAGGTTAAAAACACAATTTTTGCAGTTTTAAAGCTATAAAGACACCTTAAGGCATAATAGGCAGACAACCGACAGGTTGCTTGCCGAATGCTGGTAGATTGTTGGTATTCTTAACGGGATGGGGAGAGATGGGACCCGTGGCCGTGGTCCAATGCTCATAGTGACTATAACTTACACTCAATTGGCTCCTTACTGCTGTTGATTCGAATCCCAATCTGAACATTTGGGCTTTTTCATTTGGAGGAGCCTTCAAGCTGGCTATCGGAAATTCGGTGCTTTTACCCAGATGCAATTTTTTACCTGATACAGTTTATGACGTGCATCCTGTTTCTTCTCCCATATGCAATTAGCTTTATGTCGAGATATGACTGAAATACTGTTAACATAGTATGAACTCAGAATTCTGGACCTCGGTTTGATTTTAAAGTAGAGTTAAAAGCTAGTTTCAACGACGGTCATAGAAACGACATCGCCTTAAAATCGGTCGATTCCGGGCACCTTACACGTCGATCGGACCCGAGAAAGCTTTTGACCAAATATACAAACGTATAAAAGCGTGTCAGAAGTCGGACAAGGCCGTCTCCATCCGGCGTTTGTCTATCATATACCGGCCGTTGTAATGACGAAAAGTGACCCTACCACTCAGAATTGTGACCCCGGGATATTTTTCGACTCAGAAAATTAACCTCCCGGGTCATTTTACATGTATTATGCCAAAGCAAGTCCCAAGGACAGTTTTCTACGTCAAAAATTGTCCTCATGTGTCACTCTTTAGAGGGGGGGGGGGGGGGCACATTTCGTCTTTACACCGGCGCCCGACTGGCAACCGGATAACACCGGTTTCCTTTCGGTCTCCCACAGTATTGCACGTTTTTACTGAATGCCCATGATCTGGACTACACGATAAGGCAATCGGTAGTATGGTTCCATGTAAGAAAGTGAGCAACATAACAAAGAAGTGAAATCAGTGCGTCTTTGTAAACCTCATTCATATATTGAACCCACGATAACCAATATCGGGCGATGATGGTCGCCCGTCTTAAAACCGTTGCCCGTCCGGTATTTAAGGACTATCGCGGCAGTTTGTTCGAATTTTCAAAAATACTTAAATATTTCCTATACAACATCTGCAACAGATACCAAAGTTAGCGCTGTTGCTACTTATTGAATGACAGAGTATCGCGTAACACATTCATCTGTTGTGTATACATGTGTAAATGTTCAGATCTGCAATCAGCCTCAAACAAGAGGGCCATGATGGTCGGAGTCGCTCTTCTTGCAGCCCATGGTTACTGTAATGGCGACATTAAAATTGGGCAAGTTTTCACTAAGCTCTCATATCTAAACTTATCCCACCTACTCATGGCCTTATTGTTCAAGCTAGAATACTAGAAACCAATCATGTACAAGTGCATGTAGATGGTCAAAACTGTATCATTTGTGTAACCCCAAAGACCTCCCTATGTTAACGCTATTTAAGGGTTTTAGTTTATTGGACAGAGATAATCACCTCTGTTATGAACTTAAAGAAAAACATGTTGGTGGTTTTGATCTCATGCGCTGCTTGTAAGCAAATGAGCTTAGCCTAATTCATCTTCCTGAAACCATCCCTCATCTCATCATTAATCAGCGCTAGATGACTCATTCTTGGTCACAATGCTGTAACACACTTTCTTGCATAACCTTTATTTGATAAAATCTAAAGGGGAACCATACATGGAACAATGTATCTAGGTAAACTGCATGTGATTTGACAGTTACATTGACACCTCAAGAACAATATGCTGGTGGTCTCTCTATGGACTGAGGAAAAGTCTTTAAGTTTGAGGTCCTTTAATGAAATCGGGCCAATGCCGGTCAATATACATGTACTCTACGGAGAGCGATCGACCATTATTGTCAACTGTTGATCCGTTCCGAACCATACTTAATAATGTTTCGGAACCAGCAGTCAGTTGACCACCAAAATAACTGACTGTTATACGTAGATGTCCTCATTAGGGGTCCTCAACCTTAATATCCTTGAATAATTTTACGAGACTCGGCCTACAATTAATTCTTCAAGTGGCACTATCCACCTTCTATACGACAGGTTTATTCCAGCTCTGTTATGTTGAAAATTCAAGTTACTATCTTGAATTTTCAAGTTAATATCTTGAAAATTCAAGATAAGTTTCTTGAAAATTCAAGTTATTATCTTGAATATTCAACATACTATCTTGAAAATTAAACATACTATCTTGAAAATTCAAGATAATGTCGAGATATTATCGTGAATTTTAGTATCAAGATATTATCGTGAATTTTCAAGATAGTGAGTTGAATTTTCAAGATTAATATCTTGAATTTTCAAGTTATTATCTTGAATTTTTAAGATAGTATCTTGAATTTTCAAGTAACTATCTTGAATTTTCAAGATACTATCTTGAATTTCAAGATAACAACTTCATTTTTTATGATAAAGAAATAAAAAAGATTCTTAAAGTGGCACTATCCGGCTTCCGTACAAATGCCCCCAAGCCATCATCATGCTCGGTAATGTCATGCTTATTAGCAAAAGTAGGTCAAACTTCAAGGTCGCATGGTAAAAACAAATTGGCATGGTTGGAAAAGTCTTAACACAAGAAAGCTACAATGTACATACAAAGTGTCTACTGGTTCAATGTTATAGAACTTTTAAAGACTTTTAGGGCAGGGGTCAAGGCGCCAGCATCGAGCGAGTGTGGTCTAATAGTGGAGAATACGTAATTCCCTCCCCTTTAATGGAAACTACACGCTAACCAATGCAATGTACAGAATGGAGTGTTTTTTTAGTGGCAAATAGTTTTGAACCTGATCAACCAACTGGTCACCAGGCGTCTGATCTTTCTCATAAGATTTAAAATGGAAATAGTTTTTAAGCATAAAAACGTCAATAATAAAAGAAAACGTCATCGTCTCTGTTCACTTTTTACGGTAATTGGTATAACCTGGCCTGAGTTGCAGTTTGGATCATCGACAGGGTCATGTCAGTTAATTAAAACAGTGGAGAATATGTTAACCTTGTGGACACCTTAATGCACAAACAACTATTTCCGTTGAAAATAGTTTGGAGTCAGATCAGACACAGGCTTAAAACTATTTACCGATCAGAAACAGTAATTCGACAGAATTTTTCAAAACAGTTTCACTTTTAGATTTGTATTGGAGTGTAGTTGCGTTTTGCTTCGTTTAAACAGCAAGAATAACTTTTCTCCGCTGTGATAGAACCTCGATCGCTTGGTGCTGTAGCTAAAATGGCATTAATTTCTTCCATACTAACTACAAAAGCCTTTCAATTGAATGTATCAAATTATGTTGAAATTTGAGGCTAACAAGTTGAACTTTCAACTTATATTAATCTTGAATTCATAACTGAGTTATCTTAAACTATTGAGATGATACTATCGAACCTTAAATTTAAAAGACAGTACATTTAAAATATTTCAAGTTATTTTATCTATGATTATCAAGATAATATCATGAACATTGATTGAGGAAAATAGTGATTAGCACTACCCGTAGAAACTAAACGCAAACGCAATCCAATGAAATATAAATCTTTCTGAAGATTATTTTTATCCAAGTTACAAACAGTTTTGAGCCTGTTCAGAGGACGGGTTACCCGATATCTGATCTGTCTACAAACTCTTTTAAACATTAACATGTCAATTGCGAACGATAACGTTTTATAACAGGATCAGAAACCTGAAACTGAGCAAACAAATTTAGTTGAAGGTTGGAACCCCGGCAGGTTTATATCAAATAGTTTCATAGGTGTACAGTGGGAAATACGTTCTCATTTGCAATTTACATGTTTGTGCTTAAACGAGTATGTTCATTGAAATCAGTTTAGAGCCAGGTCAGACACAAGCTCAAACTATTTGCCACTCAGATAAAACAAATCGTCAGATTTTTTCCAATACCTGTCCCTTTATTTTTAAAAAAAATATGGAAAAGGTTAAATTTGAGGACAGACAGACAAACTAACAAACAGACTAACAAGAAGTGTTATATAAAAATGAAGCATGACTTCTTTGAAGAATTGTTTTTACCGTTTCGTCATAAGCAGAAGTTTCTTCTGGGAAAATGACCGCTTTGGTCATGAGCACTGAAGGACGCTTCCAATAACAAAGCCAAAGGCAATACTCAACAACCCGATTACCATACTTTAAAATCAATATAGCTCAAACGTGCACTGTGACCGTGTCCGTTGAGCTATGGATTTTAGTCTGCATCGAAACGTTTTCATTTTACAGTAAGATTTTTTCCAAATTGTTCTATTATCCTGTAGAATACAGGACACCCTATACCCCACACTGCCACCAGTAACACCACCCCAATACTTATATTTTGAAAATCAACAAGTTCACAGTTATCTGTGCTATTGGTCTTTGTGCTGATTAGACCTGAGTTTTGCACATCACGTATGGTCGTGCTGTGATTGTTACGTGTTCCGAGTTATATAACTAGAAGCGTGTTCTTCGGGAAACATGTGTCAACTGCCAGCAATGATCAGGCGAACAACTAAAAATCCCAGCTTCAGTACAGCAGAAGTTATCTGCCAGAAAATAAACTGTATAAAAAGGAAATTATTATTATTACCTCATGGTATTGATGCAAGAGTTATGAACCATGTGCAAGGCACTTCCCCTCACCAAACTATTTCCATAAATGAAAGTTCATCTGATAAACAATAGTAGAACCGGAGTTATAGGCAGAAAACAGGGAAAGAAGGAATTACTCTCACCGCACTGATGCAGGAGTTATGATCCTCATGCAAAACACTTTTATACATCAATCTCTTTCGATTAAGGAATATCGCGCCAGTTTCAATTTTTTTACAGTCAAAGGGAAGCAACTTTTGCAAAACTTCTCATGTGTTGTCTCCCTTTAACCAATTCAATATAGTTTATATTTGAAATTTGTATTTTTTCCTACCTCAAAAAGCTTAATGGTGTGGTCATATAATTTGGCGTCCACGATAAGTTATATATATTAATAATGCTTGTAAAGTGATATATTGCTGACGATTAAACAGTGGATTTTGACACATTTTAGCATTTAAAAGTGGTTAACATATATCATTTATAGATAGCCCTATTTGTAATTGGATAGATATGCGTTACTCTACATGCAGACTTTGTATTTTGTAGAAAAAATAGTTCGGGTAACCATAACTGTAATTAGTGATTTCAGTAAATTAATGCTTTATTAATATTTGTGAAACATATTGGCAAAATCTGAATGTAAGAACTGTAGGTGAAATTTTTTGAAAAATAACTATTTGATGTGTTCCCTTTATTGACGAATAAAATGTTGTTTCCATGTTTTTATGCTACTTCCTCATATTCTTTTCTTTTTTATGAAAACATATGAATAACCCAATATCTAAGGAAAATTACAAAGCTGAAGATGGGTGTTCTGAGATTTTATTATCAACAGCACGTGTCTCTGGATAATTAGGGGTATACCAAAAAACAAGCTATTAAGAAAAGAACCAGTTCGGGGACTCCCTATTTTATTTCATATTTCTGCACAACAGGGTATATACTAGCAACATGCAGAATTTGAAAAAAATCTGAATGGTTTGAAAATTCGAACAAACTGCCGCGATAGTCGTTAATGAAATTTTAATTTCAAAAGCTTCTGAATGGCAGAATCTCTCGGAAAATAGTAGAAAGGGGAATACCTCTCACGGTGTTTATACAATAATTATGAACTGTGTTTGCAATACACGTCTACTCATTAAACTCTTTAAATGAAATTTCACCTTTAAAACTTCAGTAAAAAACAAAACCATGACAGTCGGACGATCGGACAGACAGTCTACGGTAAGTTGACCGACCCCGACGTGTCATCATTGCCTTCAGCTGGTGACACAGAAACCGGTCCATACATTTATAAAGTTCTTAGAATGCATCGTACAGACGGACCGAATAATATCCGATACGATGGAATCGAGTAAATTATATGGTCACCAAAGTGCTATTACTACCATGCTATTTTTCAGTTTTATGTGTCTATAATTAATTATATCGTGTGCCGAAAATGTGACATTTGTACCCCATGTGACCTTGGTCTTTTACCTTATGACCCAATTTAAACAGGCAGTCTAGTACATATGTTTTGTCATTATGTGAAATATAAGACATCTATCAAGTAAAGCAAACCTAATATGTCCCCCTATCCATCTGGTGGCTAAAAGCTTTTTGGAAAGTGTGACGTTTTCGTATGCACAAATTTTTTACATTCGTTTTTAAAAAAAATCGACATGTGAAGAATTCGTATCTACTGTCAGGGGGGGGGGGGGGGGGGGGGGCTGAGAGTAAGTACGAATTATTCACAAATGTGTGACATATTCGTATTAAATTCCTACGAATTCCTCACAGGTGTGAAGAATTCGTAGTGTGAATAATTCGGCTCAACAAAGCTCTCTCTGGCAAAAAGCACTCTTTGTTACTTCTGTATTTCGTTAAGCAGCAAGTTTTTCTTTACCCAAACGTTAACTGTTTTATTTTAAGTAAAATATATAATTATCGAAAAACAAACCTGAAGCTGACGTTTACAAAACAGTGCCTTGAATCGAACCAACGACCCTAGCACTACGAGTCAATGACACTATCCACTAAGCTATTGCGACAGTGGCGTTAGATCATCGACTGAAGTATACTACCTGAAGTTTTCATTGATCTATAAATGAAGTATACGGAAACTTCCGATGGTGCCAACGAAAGTTGACAGGTCAAACCTTATGGATAATACATAGTACATTTAAGGCCTTTCACTCACGGAAGTCGGTCATGCGGGCGAGCGGATATGCGTCTTGGCAACATAGACTTTTTCCGTACGTGCTTATACTAGAAAATTTATATAAAGGAAATGTTGATACGAATTAGTATAATCCTTCATAGAGCAGTGAGTAGAGTGATTGACTTGCAATTCAATGGTCATAGGTTCGAGACCCATCCGATCCAAATATTTTTTTAAGTGTCCGATTTATTGACTTGTCAATCCATAACGCAGTGATCAAGGGACATGCTATGTTTAGTCTTCGTTGATTAGAATAATTGATGTTATATACGGTCCAATTATATGTCCACTTACATGTACGTTTCAGTTTAATGACTTACAAGTCAATAAAATCGGTATACATGTATACGATTTGATCGAACTATAAAGCCACACATTGAAGCTTATCAATACGTCAACCTTTTCAAGATCAACATTGCCCATTATTATTAAGTTTAAACAATATAATTAACCTTGTATGCAAGTCCATGAATAAATAATAGCGCATTTTAATGACAGAATTTTAATTTTAAGGTAAGTAACTGTATCTCAACTTCAAATTGCCCCCATTTTAATAAGAAAATCTGTTATAACAACAAATCCTGACTGTAATATTTTGTAATTTTTTCTGACCAACTGTTTCATCAACCATATTTTTGAATAAAATGAAAACAAAATACATAGAATGAGTCAGTTTTCTGTAATTCATTTTTTTAGCATTTTTCAAAATTTAAATAGCTGATAACATCTTTCTCAACACCTTTATTCAAAATGTTTTTAGCTTTTCTTATAATGAATGTTGTGGACTACTTAGTGGGCTAGACTAATAGTCATTAGCTTTATTTATTTTTGAGAAAAATAAAATCATCAAAATTCCAGGTTTTTGTCAGAAAAGAGACCTTAAAGACAAACCACACGATTAATTTTGCTTATATTTTCACACATTATTTCGAAGCCTATTATCGTCCTTCATGAAAAATGTCATAACAATTGTATGGAAACTAAGCGCACATGCGAAGTACCTTAAGTTTACAATTAAATTTAATTTTAATGTGGAAAGGTCCAGTTATATACATGTAGCAGAATCGAATGATCTACCTATTTGCGATATGACGTAAAGCATGCGACTTGAAACATACTTGCTGTTTTTATCACCTTTTATTTATCTGTTGATTAATATATAGCTACAGTGTTCCCTCCCTACAACGGCCCTCCAAACAACGACTTGCACCTTACAACGACCATTGCCGCAGTTCCCTAAACAAGACAGCTATATCCAACCTATTTACGACTGCAATGTCGTCTGCTGTTTTTCTCAAAGTTACATAATCTCTACCCGGCTACAGACATTTTGACAGAAATAACTTAACGACGAGTGGCAAACGACCTGAATTCAGATCAGACGCCGCGTCTGATCTTGATTCCAGCTGTTTGCAAATTTCCCTCCCTATAATGACTCCATCCGAACAACACACACACTTTTTGTATCCTGTTTGGTGTCGTTGTAGAGAGAGAACGCTTTAATAATAATGGTGAACTATCGGGTAAGCCTTGGCCTTGCGGGTTAACTGACTAAACTAACTTCATCTGAGCCTAAAGCAGCATGATATCTGCCGTTGCCCTGACCCTATGTTTATAAAATGTTTGAGTTGAGTCTGAGATTATTCTCACACGTTTGATTGGTCAGATTTAAGCATAAAAATATGCTCAAATCTGACCAATTAAAAGCTTGTCAACTATCTCAGACTCAACTCACACACTTTATAAGTATGGACCTAGGTCTCTGAGCTCTACGGAGAGCAATCGGCCATTCTCGTCAACTGCCGAATTGTTCAGAACCATGGTTCGGAACAGGGGCCCGTTTCATAAAACATCGTAAGACAAAATTTACTCTTTCTAATTCTGTCTTGTGGCATCTCTTTTGAATCGTCTTGAAAATGTAGCTGTTTGGGGCATATTTTAAACCTTTCACATTCAATGACGTCATATAGCGCACTTGCAAACAGTTTTGATCCCGTTCAGACGCCACCTAACACGGCCATCTGATCTGGATCAAAAATGTTTGCCACTTGTTTTGAAATTACGTCAGTTGTACTGCCTTAAAATCTAACTTTGAAACGATATTGCAGACAACAATATTGAAGCAGGTTTTTGACAGGAAAAGAGACATTGAAGACAAACCAAACGATAAATGTTGCCTATATTTCACACATAGTTTCGTAGGCTATTATTATCATTCGTCAAGCTAGGTTTCATAACACCTTTCATGGAATCTAAGCTCACCCGCGAGCTACCTTAAGAAGATGGCGATAAAATTTGTCAATAAATGGTAGGGTTACATGAATACGTTACAGTAAAACCTCATATTACGATTACTATTTATAACGAAGGCCAATTGATTGTATAAAAGACAGGCGACAGCTGAAAACAAGGTGGCAGTAAACAGAAAGCTCCTAAAGGAGCTTTTTGTTTTACTGTCACATTGTTTTAAGCAGTCACCGTCGTAAACACCCGATAGTTCACACAGTTTAGTTATCGTTATATAGAGGTTTGAGCCACGAGCTGTTTGACAACTGCTCACTATGGCTTGAAGCTACACAATGCAGACAATGATTTGCTCTTGCCAGCTCGTGATTTTCATGGACATCTACTCCAAGTTGTTCGACTCCATGCTGTAATTATCTTTTTGTTATGTTGTACAGTGGAACTTGTTTTAAGTTATCAAAACAGAATATACAGGCTCGGTGTCGGTTAAAGGCAGGTGGTTGCTATATACAGAACATCTGTAATTCATTAAGTTTCTTTAACAGTTTTCCTATATAGACTAGCTCTCCTCTCTTTAGAAACGTCCACCCTTTTGCAGGAATGGTAGCTCAATACGAGTTGTACTGTTCTGTGCATCGTGACAGGTAACGCTCTACAAGAAAGGGTTTAAATATGGATTAAATAGAGCTTTCTCATAATCTATCTATCTCTGGTAACTGCGAGTAAGGTGCACGTCGGACTGACAAACATGACCGGTAAGTAATTTTGTTTTTTGTTTTTGTTTTTCTGTTTATATTTCTTTTTGCATATTATAGTAGAAATCGTGATCGCCATTTGAACCATTTGGGACCCAGATTAAAAGCGTCTAATCTGGATTCGAACTGTTTTAGTTAACCCCTTAGCCTGTGTAGATCCTGGTCATACGATGCGTACACGGCTTCTTTCTATGGTTTCATCGGCGCTAATTACACATGTACCTGTATTTTGAGTTTCAAAGCCGAAGAAATGTTAAATCAGTGAAGGGTTATCATCACTTGTGCTGTACTGGCATCTGCATATGAAAAGCTATATGAAAAATGTCCTACAGGTTGCTGTTTAACCCTTATGCCGAATAGTCATCTGCTGCAAACACATAATCTGCAGATTTTTAATTAATATTAGAGGTACGGTCACGTACCCCTAGTCACTACCAAAAGTAAAATATGACTGGCAGACATGTTTCGATCGGACGCCTCGTATTTTTTTTTAAAGCAGGCTGACTATATGAAGGGACCCTTTTAAATGAATTTAACCCTTCCACTCTCAATGGCGCCTAAAAACGCGTTTGCAAACAGTTTGGATCCTAACCAGACGCAGAGTCACGCGATTCTGAGCTGGATTTACAATGGAGAAACTGTTATTCTTTCCCACTAAGTGCGTTTAACTAACTGTACATGGTCAGACAGCAATATAATAATTGCTCATCGTGTAACTACCCGACAGATCGTTGCATCATCAACCGGATATGGGGTAATAAAACTTCGGCTTAATCCTTATTATAATTAGGGGTGCGAGTCTGTGTCAACAGTTTTAATATTATAGTGTCTAATCCAAGTAAAAGATACCTTCAGTTCACAGTCCGAATACGGGTAAGACTCGGCATCTCATCTAGAACCAAACAGTAAAAATAAAAATTGACTATTTCTCATCTACAGCCAAATTGCTACTACGCCAGGGCTTCCATTTCTCCGGATTTCTCCTAAATCTCCGGAGTTTTCCCCTGTACATAGTAGCTTAAAACAGGCTGAAAGTAAAGCAGAATCCGCCCTAAGACGCATTCTGCTTTACTTACAGCCTGCTTTAAGTAGTCGCATGTCAACAAAATAAGAAAAAGGCTAATGGGTAAAGGTACGTTTCGTTAAATCGCACTTGAAAAATGCAAGTTTGAAATTTTTATTTAAATACCTTTCGTTTTTATACGCCCGTCATCGACGGTCGTATTATGGTATACCCAGCGCTGTCCGTACGTCCGTCCGTACGTCCGTCCGTCCGTTAACTTTTCTTGTTAGCGCTCTCTCACCTTCATTTATTTACCGATTTTGATTAAACTTCCTACAAATATTCCATACTACAATAGCTCGGACGAGTTCGCGTTTCAGACGTTGGCGGCTATTTTTAGCAGAGTTATGCCCCTTTATTGTCAAAAATGGGCATTTTTAAAAAAAAAACCAGAACTTTTTTTTTAATTATTCAATTTATTTCAAATTTGATATGGTGATACATTGAATGAAGTTACTTAACATATATTACGGGTTTTTGGTTTGACTTCGTATTTTCAGAGTTATGCCCCTTTACACAATTTTTTAACAATATATTGTTTCCTGATAATTATTTTACTTACATTTTGTCTATTGTAACCAAATTTCATATTTATCTTTCTCATCATGCAGGGAAGGCACCTGTGAATTTTGGTTCCTGTTAAATTATTTTTCTATGAGTTATGCCCTTTTACATCCTTAAAATTTAAAATAAGCCACACTCTGTCCGTTAACTTTTCTTCTTAGGGCTCTCTCACCTTCATTTATTGACCGATTTTGATTAAACTTCCTACAAATATTCCATACCACAATAGTTCGGAAGAGTTCGCGTTTCAGACGTTGGCGACTATTTTTAGCAGAGTTATGCCCCTTTATTGTCAAAAATGGGCATTTTAAAAAAAAAAACAGAACTTTTTTATTTTTGATTCAATTGATTTCAAATTTGATATGGTGATACAATGAATGAAGTGACTTAATATATATTACGGGTTTTTGGTTTGACTCTGTATTTTCAGAGTTATGCCCCTTCACACAATTTTTTTAACAATATATTGTTTCCTGATAATAATTTTACTTACATTTTGTCTATTGTAACCAAATTTCATATTTAGCTTTCTCATCATACAGGGAAGGCACCTGTGAATTTTGGTTCCTGTTAAATTTCAGACGTTGGCGACTGTTTTTAGCAGAGTTATGCCCCCTTTATTGTCAAATATGGGCATTTTTTAAAAAACCCAGAACTTTTTTCTTGACTATCGCAATACTATCGTGATAGTACTTGAGCTATCGCAATACTACAGCATAGTCTTTTTGAGATCGATAGTCGGGCCTACACTCCGGGCGACTTTTTCCAGTCGGCCTGAGTCTGGACGACTTTGACACCCGTCGGCCGTGACGGGCGTATTTTGCCGCACTGCGGTGCTCTTGTTTTTTAATTCGTATAATTGATCGGTCTCGATAGTATTTTAATTTGATAATTTTAAGTGAAACAAGTTTGACAAAAGAACACAAAAACTGAACTGAGTGTAATTGGTAATAGACTATTAGTTTATGGATCATTCGAATTTTCTTAAAAATGAACGACACATTTATTTAGAATAAAAATAACATGCTCATAGTAAACTGTCAGTGTTGGATCAGGATCCAAACTGTTTGGCACGAAAATTGTTTTTAGCTCGACTATTCGAAGAATGTGGAGAGCTATTACAGTCACCCGTTCGTCGGCGTCGGCGTTCGATGTTAAGGTTTTTTATCAACCTAGAAAATGCCAACCTCTTAAAGCATATATCACTGCAACCAATGTTTTTATTCAATAATCGCTTTACCTCAAACATCTTACTAGGCCTAGACTAGGGGCGAATAATTCTAGATGGTATTTTGGGTGAATTACCTCCCCCTTTTGGACTTAGACATCCACGTTAAGATTTTTGATCAACCTAGAAAATGTCCTTCACTTAAAGCATATATCACTGTAACTTATTTTTTTATTCAATAATCGCTTCACCTCAAAGAAAACACTTGTCCTACACTAGATACGTATAATTCTAGATGGTATGTTGTTTGAATTATGTCCCCTTTTCTACTTAGACATCCACGTTAAGATTTTTGATCAACCTAGAAAATGGACGTCGCGATATGACTGAAATACTGTTGAAAGCGACGTAAAATCAAAACAAACAAACAACTTAGAAAATGCCCTTCACTTAAAGCATATATCACTACAACTAATATTTTTATTCCATAACTGCTTTTAGTACAAAGGGGCAGATAGTCGAGCTTGCTGTCTTACGGACAGCTCTTGTTTATAATTTAAATAAATTGGCATCTGACCTGCATTTAGACTGTTTCAGAATAGCAGTCAGGTTCTGCACAGTTTGTCATTTTGCAATACATGTATTTTGTTAAAATCAACCCTGAAGGTAAAACATGGACTAGACTTAATTAGAAATTTGATCTGTAAAGTGTCATAATAAAGTGGGGATTAACACCTGTAGTCATAACTTGCTGACTGCCTTTGTGACAAGATAAAAAAACAACGTGTTATATGTATAGTTTGGACCATGATCTGATTTTTTATAGAACCAATGTTGCAGTCAACATTTAGTAAATAAGAAAATTTAGCCAATTAATAAGTTTAATCATGTATTTCATTAGTCCCTGTTTTTATTTTAGAAATTTCACTCAATGTTCATATAAAAATACATGTACTCTACAATAATTTAAACAAATATATACATTATACAAAACTTTTCTAGGCACTCTCTTCTGAATATAAATATTATTCTAAAATAAATAAATCTACAAGATCACTTCTACCATTTCATTAGTACCCTCAATATGTTGTTTAATAAGTACTTATAACTTTATGATTCATATTCAAATACATATTAAATAAAACAAAAAATATGGACCTATGGCATATTTTCCATTTTCTTATGGCATATTTTACCTCTGGCATGTTTTCCTCTGGCATTTTTTCCTACAATCTAACATAAAACGCGTTTACAAACGGAAAAATCCGCTTATAAACGCAAAATCCACTTATAAACGCTCAAACGCATTTATCGTATCGTTTGCGCATCGTTTACACATGCGTACGCATAAACGGGAAAGAATAACATTTTCTCCATTGTAAACTGTGTGCAAACTGAGTGGAAGGGTTAAAGCATGCTGAAAGTAAAGTAAATCTCCAATTAGGTTTCTTATTGTCAGCCTTCTTTAACACTTATTTTGCTAAGCGCAGCTTGGTTAAAATTTGCAAACAGTTTGCGCCTGATCTGGATCTATATTGTATGCAATGCGGCATCTGATCTGGATCCAAACTTGTTTGCCAGTCATATTTAACTTTCTTAAGTTTTGACATGTTTGCTTTAACCCTTCCACTCTAAATGGCGCCTAAAAGCAAACAGTTTGGATCCTGATCCTGATCAGACGCCGCGATCCTGATCTGGTTATACTGTGTGCTAATTTTAACCACGTCGCGCTAAGCATACATGTTATAAGTGTTTCAAGCAGGATAACATTAAGAAACCTTCTAATTGGAGATTTTCACTTTACTTGCAGCAAGATTTAACGCTTAAAGACATTACGCCAGTCCATTCATTGATTAACCCCCCCCCCCATTGTTCTCACTAGGTGTAAAAAAAATACAGGTAGTCTACCTTTATCACTTAAAGAAAATTTGCGAACAGTTTCCATACAATATAGATCCATATCAGACGCAATGTTACGCGGCATCTGATCTCGATCTAAACTTGTTTGCCATTCATATTTAATTTTTCTTAAGTTTTGAAAGCATAAAATTTATTGTGTTTTAAAATTGTTTTTTCTGCAGATGACGTGTTATTATTAACCAAGTGTTATTGTAACAAAGTCGCGCTTAGCATAATACGTGTTAAAGCAGGATTACAATAAGAAACCTTCTAATTGGAGACTTTTACTTTACATGCAGCATGATTTAACCCGTTCACTCTCATTGCCGCTTAAATACATTGCGCCAGATTATTCATTGATCCCCCCCTTGTTCCCACTAGGTGAAAAAAAATACAGGTAGTCTACCGTAGAACATGATAATTGTTCAGGCAACGGCTCAGCCATTTTGTAGGCCAAATTATGACGCATGATGAATCTAGCGTTCAAAGTAACTTGCTCAATTCCCGATAGCAATGCTTCTCTAGACATCAACAAGGTCAGTTCTATTATAAGATCGAAAAACATTGTAAATAGCATTCTGCACATAAAAGATAATTCCCTACCCTTTTTCTGCTTTATTTCACAACTTTCCTTAGTTGAGTTCGAGAAATCCGAAAGAATAAGAGTTGAATCTTCAACTTCCGTTGAACAAAACGTCAACTTCCGGTTAAAGTAAGAAGAGTAAAAATACAAACGAAACCAAAAATTAAAATGGATTGGGAGCCGATTTTCGTTCAAACCGGAAACGGAAATTGGATTCTTGTTTTATACGTTCCACAATGGCTGAGTCACAGAACGGGTATTGTACAGATTTAAACGATGGAATAAGACGCCAAAGTAGTTGTCATTGTATTTTTTGTCAAAAATATTGAATATAAAGGCATAAATCGTAGAATACACCACAAACTATGTGAAGACAAAGTTCAAAATAAGAGAAGAACGTGTTTGAAGTCCCGCTCGATTTTGAAGCGTAACTTGCTACATGTATTGGAAAATGACATATCAGTGAAAGACCTGGGGTGTGTTTTATTTACGTTATCATGATTATGATTAACCTTATAATCAGAATCATGATTTAAGTGATTAAAAAACTGTGATTAGACAATGAGTATGATATCAAACTGCTTGTATCGTGAAGAGAAGCCGGCATACGCAGCGTCTGATTAGTATCCAAACATTTGACAAATTACCAATGATTAGAATTAATAATTTAATAAAGCATTTTACCTTTTTCAACCATGACTTACTTAACCCGAATAATCCTTTCATGCATCATCTTGGTCAACACTGTTCGCAAATGCATTAAAAGGTGTCACTGTTAGGAATAGCTGAAAGACATTGCAGCCAGTGTGGATCCAGATTAGCTGCCATGTATAATATGCAGTTTAGGTGGATAAATTGGAGAATATGCCTTGGGTCTATACTGTTTGTAATGCATTAAGGTCGGCTTTTAAGTTTAGTACAGCATCCTTCACTAGTCCTCCGCCCATAGTGTCAGGTCAGCCATTTTGATTACAATTAATCGAGCGTTGGGCTCGATTATTTCTGATTAGCGTGATTACAGAACATGATTCTGATTCGATTAAAAAAACGACCGAGTCACAATCATAATTGCTAATCATGATTATGATTTTGAATAAAAAAAAAAAGCACACCCCTGGTTGAGCTGAAACTGAAAAATGTCAAAAAAGTCAACATGATAACCGTTAAATGATAATAATAATAATTCGTAACACAGGGTCTTTCTAGAAGGACTTAGTCATCTGAAGTCTTGCCGCAGTACTCTACACAAAACAAGTATGTCCAACATATTCACGACTGCAATGTAGTGTGCTTAAAATTTTAACAGAAAAAAACTGAATGACGAGAAACAGTTTGAATCCAGATAAAAAAACATCCATGTACAGTGGAAAATCTGTTAGTCTTTCCCGTTTAAACGCAAACGCAAAACACTAAAACGTAGAAAAGTGCAATTTTTGGACAATTCTGATAATTCATGTTTATCTTGGTGGCAAACAGTTTGGAGCCTGATCAGACGCCGGGTTACCCGGCGTCTGATCGGGCTCCAAACTGTTTGCACTGCAAATAATAATTTTAGCGTAAACGCGTTTATTGGGAAAGAATAACGTTTTTTCCACTGTAAGAAGCTTCATGCAGTATTTGTATTATGCATTTAATTTGTTGATTTCCTTAATTCATTGAGCCCTAGTGACGCATATATGCGTCCTTTACCAAAAGTGTACCTATAAAGAGTACGCTTGTCCTATGCAATCAATGAAGTCCTTAATCAGAGGGAACCTGCAAGAGCTCTCTAATCAGGGTCTTCACTGTTTGTTATTTTGTAATATATTATAAAAAACAATCCTAAATAGTCGAAAATGGACCACCCTTTATTGCAAACTGGAATTGTTCATTGGAAGTTTCAGGGGACAATGAGTTAATTCGCTTAACCATTAGCTTTTATGGCTACTATTTGCTAACAGTTTAGATTCAGATCAAGATCTAAACTTGTCACTCAAAATCCACCTTTTTTCAGTTTGAAATAAGCATGCAAACAAGACATTTTCGGCAGACAATTCAGATTAAGGGTTATATACGTTCGACTTACTCGAGTCTCGCTAATCTATTCCATATTTTATATTTTATGTAGACTTATGGATCCAGAGAAACTGATGAATCAAGAAAAAAAACCACCTGCCATGCTTCCACATTGAGACTACCGACGAGAAGGCGAGTGAGGAAGAAATGAAGGTAATTCAATGTTCCCTCTCTACAACAGCCCTATCAACGACTACCTTTTGCCGCAGAACTCTACACTGAACGCATTCACGACTGTTTGTCTCAAAGTTACATAATGGGCATTTTAACAAAAATTAACTGAATGACGAGAATTAAACTGTTTGAACACAGATCAGACGCCGCGTAAAGCGGCGTCTGATCTTGATTCAAGCTGTTTGCAAACGCTATTAGGCGTCACTGAGAGTGAAAGGGTTAATTCAGTGAAGGTTCATCATCACTTGTGCTGTACTGCCATCTGCGTCATATTTACATACACCTAATGCATTCTTAACCATTTCCCTTATAGAAGCGCTTTTAACGCATTCAATGTATTCATCCGCTGTAGAAAATAGTTCCAATTTATAGTCATGAATATGTATCATACTTATAAAATATTTTCTGTATTCTATCAGATGGTAGCCTATAGCAGGCTGGAAATAAAGAAGAATGTGCCTTAAGGCACATTCTACTTTTCTTTCAACCTGCTTTAAGTGGTCACCTATTTTCAAAACTCAAACCTGGTTATGGATTAAAACTATTCCTATATAATTAAACTATTGCTCGGTAGTTTAATGTACAGGAATTAATTGCTTCAAGCAGTCGCCTGTCGTAAACATAAGTTAGTACTCATAATTACGGTGGCACTGAGGTGACATGCAACCATTTCTTTTTAAGTGCGCACGACTTAATTTGTAAAAAAAAACCCACTTTACTTTTTATCTCGTACGCACGACTTAAGGTGGTTCGACAGCGGGCGGCCCGAAGCTCGAATTCCGGGAAATACTGATGACTTTCACATGATCTTTTCGGCACGTGCTTATAGTAGAAAATTTACATAAAGAAACGTTTGATAAGCTTCAGTGTCTTCTTTGTTAGCGCAGTTGGTATAGTGATTGACTAGCAAACCAAAGGTTCCAGGTTCGATTCCTACTCGCTACATATATATTTTTTTTAAATAAATTGTCCGATTTTTATTGACTAGTCAATTCATACCGCAGTGACCAAAGGACAGGCTATGTTTAGTCGCGTAATAATGAATAATATCAGATGCAAGTATTGTCAAGTGACAACTAAACTTTGTAAGGATGTGTAGCCTATATGACAGATGGCAGCTTAACACAGGACAAAAGTAATGCTAAAAGATAGATATAAGAGATTTTATGCATTACTTTTGTTATGTACATGTATTAAGCAGTCACCTGTCTTTAAAGATATACAGGCTATCGTATTCAATGGTTCCTTATTACAGGTTTGACTTCTGGTATTATTTAGAGCTGACGGCTTTTTAAAGTTGAACTCAAGGGAGGTAACTCGTTTTGTATAACATTTTGTCAGTATTTCTGGAAATCATGTATAAAATGTAAATTCTATCTAATAAACAGCTAGATATTTGTAATTTGAGATTTAGTGACTTTTTCAGAAATTGACTTTTTTCAAATATTGATATTTCCAGAAAATATGTCTTGAAATATTTTTGTTTGCGCAATATCTCATAGTCTCTGTACAGTTTACTTGAAAATACAGACATTTATAAAGAAAATATTCCTGTTCATTAAAAAAGGAGCGTTTCTCGACAAATGGTCCTGTCAGAAAAAAACGCGTTACGCGGCGTCTGACCAATGTCCAAACTGGTTGTAAACGTGCCTTTAGGCGCCATTGAGAGTGAAAAGGTTAAAGCATGCTAAAATTGGAGTAAAAGTCTCCAATTAGAATGTTTCCTTCTTATTGTCAGTCTGCTAGTTCTAGAAATGACTTAAGGACATACACGACCAAATGAAATCTCCGATGGATCTCTATGAAACTTTCAGCATAGGTTCTTCAAACATATCTTAGTACAATGGCAAAAAGAAAAACATAGTTATAATGGTATTTTTTTGTCTATGGGTATTTGAAATGTATGATGTAGCCATTCTCGGCAAAGAGTCGACATGCGTTATTTTGCCTTTCTAAAATGATGTAAAGTAACAATTGGCACAAACAAACATTAAAACAGTTGAAAAGTGATGCTCACTGAAAGTATGATGCAAAGAGAACGGTTTGTTGCCTGATATATATGCATTTTCCTTAATTGTTTTCGACTCCAATTCAATGAAAACACTCTCTCAATCAAAATCTGCCCGAAATAAATTGATGAAACTTCTCACAATCAAAGCTATAGGTGTGAATAATAAGACAATGGTAAAAAAGCATAAGTTATAATGCTTCTTTTAAAACTATAGGCACTTTCATACATATACCAATGGCCTAAATAAGCCGACGGCTTTTTCTATGTGATCTCGGGTTCACGCTCATATTCAATTTGATTGAAGTTTTGGGTTATTAAATTAGCCTTATTAGATAGAGTATTTACCAAAATTCAGGTACTTTCATTTATCAAGTACACTTTCATGCATTTAACGTCTTTATTACGCGATTAATGGAGATTGTCTGAAACCAAAAGTATCTACGGGAGGTAACCGATATGCACGATTTCGTTGAGTAACGATGCTTGATTTATCATACTTCGTTAAAAGCCACTAGGTGTCTCACGAATTGCTGGTGTATGCCGTTAAGGTGGTTCGCGGGTCAGCTTATTCTGTGTCAGAATTCTTTGAAACCTTGATTAAATTGAAATATACCATATGGAGAGTGAAAAATCGTTAAAATAAAAAAAAGTTACAGTGCCGTTTTTTCTGACAGGACCTTTTGTCGAGAAAAGCTCCTTTTTAATAAACAGGAATATTTTCTTTATAGAATGATATAACTCAATAATTTCTGTACATTCAAGTAAATTGTACATAGACTATAAGATATTGGGCAAACAAAAGTATTTCATGACATATTTTCTGGAAATATCAATATTTAAAAAAAGTCAAATTCTTAAATTACCAAAAATCTAGCTGTTTGACATGCACTAATTTTACTCTTATTAGATAGATATAACTTAATTCTACTAGTCACAAAAATTTAATGAAAATCTACAGTAGAATTTACATTTTATACATGATTTCCTGAAATTCTGACAAAATGTTAACACAAAACGAGTAACTTCCCTTGAGTTCAACTTTAAAATGCCGTCAGCTCTAAATAATACCATAAGTCAAACCTGTAATAAGGGACCATTGAATACGGTAGCCTGTAGATCTTTAAAGGCAAGTGACTGCTTAATACATAACAAAGGTAATGCATAAAAGCTCCTTTAGGATCTATCTTTTAGCATTACTTTTATCCTGTGTTAAGCTGCCGTCTGTTATATAGGCTATAAATCCTCACAAATTTAGCTGTCACTTGACTATACTTGCATCTGATATTATTCATTATTACTAGACTAAATATAGTCTGTCCTTTGATCACTGCGTTATGAATTGACTAGTCACTAAAATCGGACAATTTGTTAAAAAATAGTTTTGAAGCGAGTGGGAATCGAACCTTGAACCTTTCGATTGCAAGTCAATCACCGTACCAACTGCGCTAACAGAGAAGACACTGAAGCAGAGCAAACTTTTCTTTATCAAAATGTACTACTATAAGCACGTGCCGCAAAGATCAGGTGAAAGTCATCAGCATTTGCGAAACTCGAGATGCGGGCCGCCCGCTGTCGAACCACCTTAAATGTTTCTACTATTTCAAGCTCTATGGAAATTGCCCTGCAGGTTGCTGTTTAACCCTTGTCATGAAGAATTGTCATCTGCTGCAAACACATAATCTGCAGAAAAACAACATTAAAAATTTGACTCTTTCCAAACTTAAGAAAAGTAAATAATAAGTGGCAAAAATGTTTGGATCCAGGTCAGACGCCGCATAACGTGAATCTGGATCTATATTGTAAACAAATTTTGACCAACTCGCGCTTAACATAATTTTTTCAAAAGCAGGCTGGCAATAAGAAGGAAACATTCTAATTGGAGACCTTTACTTCAATTTAAGCATGCTTTAACCCTTTAACTGTCAATGTTGCAAGTTTACAAACAGTTTGGACCTAGATCAGACGCGGCGTGACGGATCAGGATCCAAACTGTTTGGCACTCATATTGAATTCTTTTCAGTCATACTGTCTTAGAATTAACTTTGAAACGATATTGCAGACAAAAAAATTGAAGCAGACGATAATGAAACAGTGTAGAAGTAAACCTCTCTAAAGCTCGACACCCCCCCCCCCCCCACGACATGCCAGTCAGACGCACAACCTTTTGAGCCACAGCGTCTTCGTTGAAGTTATAATTGTGAACTTATTATGTATTTACGCTAATTATGGTACATACAGTGATCATTAATTACTAAAATATAGATTTTGAATAGATATCGATCTTTTTCACGTTTTCGCGATGAAGACCGTAGGTAATAATGTCTTAAACAGCAATCTCAGTCCTTTGTAATGACGCTATACCCCACCCCGAATTTGACCCAATTTGACGAAGCTACTCCAACACAAACGTCGGCTCAAAACCCACCGCTAAAGGTATCTATAGGTCTTTAAACGATTTTTATTTGTTAAATTATATATTCTACCTATTGTGGGACAATTTTTGCTGCTTTATAAACGTAAGAAGAAAACAAACCCGCAAACTACACCGCAATTAAACAGTCGTATACGTGTTAGTGTGCGAGAAGAGTGACGTCATTTCAGTCGGGAAAGTCCCTGAAAACGGCCATACTTAACTCTTAGTTTTTTTTCTATAAGTAAGTACTTAAGTTTTTTCTTAAGAGTAAAAGTTAGAGAAAAAATCTTAGTTGAAAATGTAGGAGTTTAGAAAATTCTTAGTTAAATACCTAGAATGTTTCAGAATACGGGCCCTGATTATTGAATTGTTATGACTAAAGAAGATAGAAAGTAGATGCTTTTACCTATAGAATTAATTTTCAATAAGTTTTGAATTATGATAAATAATATTTAAATACAGTAGATCTAAAACCTCTTTATTAGGACGACTGAATTGAAGGCTAATTGATTGTATAAAAGACAAGTGATAATTTAAAGCAAAATGACAGTAAAACATAAGTTCCTAAAGGAGCTTTTTGTTTTATTCTCACTTTGCTTTAAGCAGTAACCCATTTTACCCATTTCACTCTCAATGACGCATTAAAGCGCGTTTGCAAACAGTTTGGGTCCTGATCAGACGCCGCCTTACGCAGCCTCTGATCAGGACCCAACTTGTTTGACACTCTTGTCGATATTTATTAAGTCTTACAACCTTAATTATACCGTTGAAACATGTCTTGCAGACAACAATAATGGAGCAGACGACAATAAAGCGGTGAAGGGGTAAACATCTCCAGATTTGATCATGAAAGGGTTTACACACCTAAACTTAAACAATGTAGTTGTCGTCGTAATAGAGAGGTTTAACTTTATAAATATTACAGTTGATCTACCAATTTGACACTAAACACCTGCATTTTAAATGAACTCTAATTCACAAAATAACAAATTATCACATACAATGAACAAAACCTTATAATAGTCAACATTTTAAAGTCATTTTAAACCTCATTAACTTGCTTCTGGAATTGGCCCAGCTGAATAGAGCTGGGCTAAAGTCAGACCCAGGTTAACCCTTAATCCCATAGCCTGGTTTTAGTTTTGAAGACAGGTGACTACTTAAAGCAGGTTGAAAGTAAAGCAGAATGAACCTTACTTTCAGCCAGTTTTAACCTATCATCTGCCAGATTTTAGAAATTATTTCTTTCAGCACATGCCACAGAGACCTTCCTACTTTGCCGTAGGTCTGGGGCTTAATTGTCAAAGGGAATTGTTTCTGTTTATTAGACCGAGATTATTCCCTCTGCCAAGAACTAAAAGGAAGGCAGGTCGGTGGTTTTGATCCCATACGCTGCTGGTCAACGAATGGGATTAACCGAAACCATCTTCCTGAAATCATCATTTCATCTCATCACCCCTCATCAATCATCGGCGCTATATGACCTATTTTGTGTCGCAGTGCCGTAAAACCCAACTCATCCATCATTATTTCGGCACATGCTCATGACTGTATAAATTGAAAGTTTTCCTTCCGTCGAGGAATAAATCAAATGCGCTAAAAGGCGCTTGAAGAAAAATAAAATTGGAAATTTAAGTATTGCGCACGAGATAAAAAGTAAAGATTTATTTTTTAATTAAGTCGTGCGCACAAGATTTTTTTTTACAAACCAAATTAACCATGAGCGTTTTACCCCTTCACCGTTTCATTGTCGTCTGTCACACGATTGTCAAACGGTTTCAATCCTGATCAGACGCCGCATTGCAAACGCTTTTAGGCGTCATTGAGAGTGAAATGTTAAATCAGTGAAGGGTTATCATCACTTGTGGTGTACTGGCATCTGCGTATGAAAAGCTCTATGAAAAATGTCCTACAGGTTGCTGTTTAACCCTTATGCCGAATAGTCATCTACTGCAAACACATAATCTGCAGAAAAACATATTCAATTTATGATTTCAAAATTTAAGAAAAGTAAAATATGACTGGCAGACATGTTTGGATCCAGATCGGACGCATCGTAATCTTTTTAAAAGCAGACTGACGATATGAAGGAAACCTTTTAAATGAATTTAACCCTTCCACTCTCAATGACGCCTAAAAGCGTTTGCAAACAGTTTGGATCCTAATCAGACGCAGAGTGGAAGGGTGAAATTGATGCATTTCAATTGATTAGTACACGTGTTATTCCGATTCGTACATAAATCGTACCTTGAAAGTTAATACAGTGGAGAATCTGTTATTCTTTCCCAATAAACGCGTTTACGCTAAAACTATTATTTACAATACAAACAGTTTGGAGCCAGATCAGACGCCGGGTAACCCGGCGTCTGATCAGGCTCCAAACTGTTTGCCACCAAGATAAACAAGAATTATCAGAATTGTCCAAAAGTTTTTCTTTTCTACGTTTTAGTGCTTTGCGTTTGCGTACGTTTGCGTTTAAACGGGAAAGAATAACAGATTCTCCACTGTAAACATGGATGGTCATTTCTGTGGAAACGGGCGATCAATGTACATGTACCCTCTCACATACTGCCCCGACCCGGGATCGAACTCGATACCGCATTGGTGAGAAGCGGATGCGCTACCACTGCGCTACCACTGCGCTATCCGAACATTATATGCAATGCGGCATCTGAACTTGTTTGCCAGTCATATTTAACTTTCTTAAGTTTTGAAAGCATAACATTTATTGTGTTTTAAAATTGTGTTTTTTCTCCAGATGACATGTGTGCAGCATGCTTTAACCCTTCCACTCTAAATGGCGCCTAAAAGCAAACAGTTTGGATCCGTATCAGACGCCGCGATCCTGATCTGGATCTATACTGTGTGCTAATTTTAACCACGTTGTTGAGTTGTTATTTTTTCATTGACATGGCTCTCATCACTGATGCCTCGCTCACATTTGCTGCGGCGGCCGTACGGCGGCCGCACGGCTAATCATTTCTACGGCGAGTAGCAATTCCCCGGCCGCCGCAGAAATCATACGGCCTCCGTGTGTTGCGCTCACATTTACTGCGGCTGCCGTGCGGCGAGTTTTTATTTTTGTGGGGATAAAAAACCTGCGGCAACCGTACGGCCGCCGTACGGTGACCTCACGGCGACCGTACGGCCGCCGTACGGCAGCCGTGGAAGTCCCACCAGATACCCTGCAACCAAAATGCTGCTCCTGCTACACAACTTGGTTTTGCTACATGTTCACACAACTAATATCAGTCCAACAACACCATGAACTCAAAGGACACATTTAGACAGCATTTAAGAACATCTAAATCATTTTTAGATAATATACATGTTTTACATATATGTACAAATGTACAAATGCACAAAAGGAATATTGACCATTGAGTTACGGCGGCCGCACGGTGGCCGTACGGCGACCGTACGGCTGCCGTAGAACTACTGTGCGGCGTGAGTTTCTACGGCCGCCGTAGAAATGAAAAAATGTTATAACTCCGCGTTATAATTCTACGGCGAGCTCTACGGCCTGTAAGATATTGGGATATGCCGTGCGGCTGCCGTACGGCCGCCGCACGGCCGCCGTAGAATCTCTACGGCCGCCGTAAGATTCTCTCGATTTCACGTTTCTACGGCCGCCGTAGAGCAAATGTGAGCGCACTATGACTGAGCCCCCTTCTGATTTTATGGCTAGTCAATTAAGTCTAGTAGAAACATTGACACTAACAGTAGTAGTAGTAGTAAGCGAAAAGCATTACGTAATGATCTTACCAGGGGGCCATAGATTTAATCCCGCTACTGTAAAAAGTAAACAGGGTAGGTTATTCGACTCTAGCCTTTAAAAGAAGGTTATCATTCTTGAATTTATCGGTTTCATTATGTGATACCTTGCCGCAGTACTATACACAAATCAATTATGTCCAACATATTCTATTCACGACTATAATGAAGTGTGCTTAAAATTGCCCTCTGCTGTTTTTCTCAAAGTGACATATTGGGAATTTTAACAGAAAAAGTGGATGACGAGAAACAGTTTGTATCCAGATCAAACTACATCCTTGTAAAGAGCACCATGCAGTATTTGTATAATGCATTTCATTTGTCTTTGATTTTCTTAATTCGCTTAACCATTAGCTTGTATGGCTATTTGCTAACAGTCTTGATTCGGATCTACATCGATCAGCATACGGGTTATTACAATCTTATGTGTAGGTTAGAGATATATGTTCGACTTACACGAGTCTCTCTAATCTATTCCATTATTTATATTTCATGTAGACTTATGGATGCAGAGATTGATGAATCAAGAACCCCACCTACCTTGCTTCCATATGAAGACTACCGGCATGGAGAACGACTGAGGAGGCGATTGAGGAAGAACATAAGGTAATACAGTGTTCCCTCACCACAACGGCATCCAATGGGAGACAACACTTGTGTGCGTTGTTCGGAGGGAGTCGTTAGAGGGAGGGAAATCGGCTTAAATTTGCAAACAGCTTGATTCCAGATCAGACGCCGCGTAACGCGGCGACTGATCTGGATTCAAGCTGTTTGCCACTCATCATTGTTTTTTTTCTGTCAAAATGGCTCATATGTAAATTTGAGAAAAACAGCAGACGACGATTTTAAATAGACTATATTGCAGCCGTGAAAAGATTGGACATAATTATGTTGTTTTGGGAACAGCGGCAATCGTCGTTATAAGGAGGGAACCGTTGTTGGGAGGGCCGTTATAGAGAGGGAACGCTGTACAGTGTTCCCTCACTACAACGGCCCTCTCAACAACGAATCCCTCCTTAGAATGTTTCAGAATACAGGCCCAGGTCTATTTTAATCCAGTTCTAATATCAAACTGCTCTTATTTATTTGGAAAACAGGAGACAGCGGGGAGTTTGCATAGACGTTCAAGATTGGTATAAATATTTATATTTCAGAAAATGACAGCAGCAACCATGGAAAGGCAGACAAATGGGTGAAGAAAATACAAAAGAAAAACAAATGTATGTATGTCTTATTTCGAAAACTGAAGTCATTAAGAGAAAGTAATATGGTATTGTGTAAGTCAGTTGGTTTGTTTAGGTATAGATAAATTGTTATTGCATTATCGTATTAATTAGGTTATATGGTGTATTATTTCTACAGGTTATATGGTGTATATTGTTATTGCTATGCTTATCGCATTGTTGTATCGAGAGGGAATGTAAGGTAAAGGACGGAAAATAGAATACAATAGAATAGTAGTTGAAAGGTGATTTACATGTTGTAACACAATAGTTTGCCCTTTTTTATTTCATACACACTAACGATGGCCACAAAGGAATGAAGAGGAACCCAAGGACCCCAAATGGAAAAGGAAAGTTGTTTTGATAATTATATATATTATTATTGTATTTTGATTGTCTACGTAATATTTTCCTTTTATATTTTATATATATATAGGGACAAACAAGACCACAATGGAACCGACGGCATACAGACAAAGAATACCGAGAATCATATTTCATTTCGCGATAACGCAATAAACACCGCGCGTGCAGTTCATTAAGGAGACGGTAAGAAGATAAGGGAAAGAAAGATAGAACAGAATAGTTGTTTTTATGATTATAATTTAAATTGTTTTTGTTATGTATGTTATTGTATATTGTAGATACGGGAAAATAGAATACAATAGAATAGAATAGTAGTTGAAAGATGATTTACATGTAACAAAATAGTTTGCCCGTTTTCTTTTCATAAACATGGACGATGGCCACCAAGGAATGAAGAGGAATCCAAGGACCCCAATGGAGAGGAAAGTTGTTTTGATAATAATATATATTGTTATTGTATTTTGATTGTCTACGTATTTTTTTCAATATACATGTATATATATAGGGACAAACAAGACCCCAATGGAACCGACGGCATACAGACAAATAATACCGAGAATCATATTTCATTTCGCGATAACGCAATAAACACCGCGCGTGCAGTTCATTAAGGAGACGGTAAGAAGATAAGGGAAAGAAAGATAGAACAGAATAGTTGTTTTTATGATTATAATTTAAATTGTTTTTGTTATGGATGTTATTGTATATTGTAGATACGGGAAAATAGAATACAATAGAATAGAATAGTAGTTGAAAGATAATTTACATGTTGTAACAAAATTTTTTGCCCGTTTTATTTTCATAAACATGGACGATGGTCACCAAGGAATGAAGAGGAATCCAAGGACCCCAATGGAGAGGAAAGTTGTTTTGATAATAATATATATTATTATTGTATTTTGATTGTCTACGTAATATTTTCCTTTTATATTTTATATATTTATAGGGACAAACAAGACCACAATGGAACCGACGGCATACAAAGAATACCGAGAATCATATTTCATTTCGCGATAACGCAATAAACACCGCGCGTGCAGTTCATTAAGGAGACGGTAAGAAGATAAGGGAAAGAAAGATAGAACAGAATAGTTGTTTTTATGATTATAATTTAAATTGTTTTTGTTATGGATGTTATTGTATATTGTAGATACGGGAAAATAGAATACAATAGAATAGAATAGTAGTTGAAAGATGATTTACATGTTGTAACAAAATAGTTTGCCCGTTTTATTTTCATAAACATGGACGATGGCCACCAAGGAATGAAGAGGAATCCAAGGACCCCAATGGAGAGGAAAGTTGTTTTGATAATAATATATATTGTTATTGTATTTTGATTGTCTACGTATTTTTTTCAATATATATATATAGGGACAAACAAGACCCCAATGGAACCGACGGCATACAGACAAATAATACCGATAATCATATTTCATTTCGCGATAACGCAATAAACACCGCGCGTGCAGTTCATTAAGGAGACGGTAAGAAGATAAGGGAAAGAAAGTTTGAACAGAATAGTTGTTTTTATGATTATAATTTAATTGTTTTTGTTATTTCTACTATTATTTAAAAAGACGTGAAGAAAATACAAAAGAAAAAAAATGTATGTATGTCTTATTTATTGCGTTAAGGAGACTGTAAGAATAGTATTTGTTTTTATAATTATAATTTTAATTGTTTTTGTTATGGATGTTATTGCATATTGTAGATGCACCCTTTCTCACAGACGACTGATAAGAGGAGGAAACGCCTAGAGCAGGAATACGAGACATCAGGTATTTTTTGTTATTGGGCCGGCTAAGGTTAAAGCCAGACTGTCGCCCAAATGTATGTTTAAATCGCGCAATATCTTATATAAGAACATTTTCTATGTATTAAAACTAAGCGAAATCCGTTGTCAGGTGCCTGAAACATGCCCCACTTTCTTTAAGAACCATACATAAATGTGCCGATTTCTTATCGAGATGGTTGGGAAAATAAGCTTTTTGTTTACATAACAAATCTTCGTGTCGGCTTCCGAGAGTTTCCGCAAGGTCGAATAAGAGTCACGAGATCGATCCGATTTTCCTGACTTGTCTGGGTTATTTTTAAAACAGAATAGTTCATTACCATTAAGGTGGTTCGACAGCGGGCGGCCCGCATCTCGAGTTCGGGAAATGCTGATGACTTTCACCTGATCTTTGCGGCACGTGCTTATAGTAGAAAAATTACATAAAGATAAGTTTGATCTGCTTCAGTGTCTTCTCTGTTAGTGCAGTTGGTACGGTGATTGACTAGCAATCCAAAGGTTCAAGGTTCGATTCCCACTCGCTTCTAAACTTTTTTTTTTTAAAATAAATTGTCCGATTTATTGACTATTCAATCCATAACGCAGTGATCAAAGGACAGGCTATGTTTAGTCACGTAATGATGAATACTATCAGATGCGAGTATAGTCGAGTGACAACTAAACGTTGTGAGGATTTATAGCCTATATGACAAATGGCAGCTTAACACAGGACAAAAGTAATGCTAACAGATACATGTAGATCCTAAAGGAGCTTTTATGCATTACTTTTGTTATGCATTTAAGCGGTCACCTGCCTTTAAAGATCTACAGGCTACCGTATTCAATGGTCCCTTATTACAGGTTTGACTTATGGTATTATTTAGAGCTGACGGCATTTTAAAGTTGAACTCAAGGGAGGTTACTCGTTTGTTTTAACATTTTGTCAGAATTTCTGGAAATCATGTATAAAATGTAAATTCCACTGTAGATTTTCATAAAAAATTTGCGACTAGTAGAACTAAGTAATATCTATCTAAAAAGAGTAAAATTAGTGTATGTTAGTTTTTTTTGTAATTTGGGATTTAGTGACTTTTTCAGAATTTGGCTTTTTTAAAATAATGATATTTCAAGAAAATATGTCATGTATTATAGTCTCTGTACAGTTTACTTGAATGTACAGAAATTGAGTTATATTAGTTTATAAAGAAAATATTCCCGTTTATTAAAAAAGGAGCTTTTCGCGACAAAAGGTCCTGTCAGAATAAAACGGTACTGTATTATTTTCTTATTTTAACGATTTTTCACCCCTGATATGGTATATCTTAATTTAATCAAGATTTCAAAGATTTCTGACACAGAATAAGCTGACCCGCGAACCACCTTAAGGTAACGGTGGAGAAAATGTTATTCTTTCCCGTTTAAACGCAAACGAAACGCAAACGCATCGCAATAATACGCATAAATGGACTACCTTTAGACAATTCTGACCATTCATGTTAGTCTGGGCGGCAAACAGTTTGATGCGTGATCAGACGCCGGGATACCCGGCGTCTGATCTACTCCAAACTGTTTGCAATTGAAATCATGGTTTAAGCGTTAACGCGTTTATTGGGAAAGAATAACATTTCTCCACTGTAAGCAAGGTAACATAGACTATATCATCGTACACTTTCCTACTTGAGATAAGTATGTTTCCTGTGCAGCACGAGACGGCTGCGCTAACTTTACTGATATTTTATTCTCTTCTTATAAACGCATTTGTATACAAAACTATTATTTCCATTGCAAACAGATTGGAGCCAGATCAGACGCGGGGTAACCCGGCGTTTGATCAGGCTCCAACCTATTTGCTACTCAGATTAAAAACTTCTAAAAGTAAATCTCCACAGTTACGTGCATTGCGTTTGCGTTTAAACGGGAAAGACAAATGTATTCTCTACTGTATACTGCGCACAATAAATACAGTTATTAATGTTTCTTGCTGGGTGTAGGGAATACTCATCCCTTTTAAAGTTTTAGAATGTTCCAATCTAAAAATAACTCTGTCAAGTCAGAAGAAAACACTTATAATGAGCTATGAAAACATCTTTACCGGGCGCAAGCCGAACGAACTCGGAAAATCTCCGTCGTTGATCGGATGTCAACAAACCGATTTAAAAGTCGACTTTTTTCCACCAAATTCATGTGTTTGTCAGATTTATTGCCTCCATAATCATCGCGGATTACTTCTTTTTATATGTTTAGATTACGTATCTGCCTAAATATTCAGGTTTAAAAAATGCGCTATTTTGGCTTACATACTGCCTTTAAAAGTTCGATATGTGTATCTGTTAAGGAAACTCCTGTATCAAAGTCCAACATGTATTTTAGCGCCTGGACACACTAAGCATGGCAGCCGACGCTGCCCCTATGTGAAATTACATGATAACTGCCGAAAATCTAAAATATAAACTTCCGTGATATTTTTTCAAGTATTTATACCAAATGTTCAGACGACAGCCAGACGAATATAATAGTCCCGTCTACCCTTACTTTATCCAACTTATCATACACGTGAAGTAGCCATCACAAAAATTGCCCACATGCAATCCAAGTGTCTGCTTAGCACAGGTATCACAGTGTATTGCTGATATATTGCATACTTTGTCTAGACTGCAAATTAGCCTTACAACAGTACGATACGCGTTCTCATCACTAGTACATACTGTAAATGAAACATAGGCCTATATGTAATATTATGGCTTATCGAGTTGGGATTGATGGTTATAAATTTCGAATTTTGACAGAACCCCCACCTACCATGCTTCCACATTGAGACTACCGGCGAGAAGGCGAGTGAGGAAGAAATGAAGGTAATTCAATGTTCCCTCTCTATAATGGCCCTCTCAACGACTACCTTACAACGACCCTTGCCGCAGAACTCTACACAGAACACATTCACGACTGCAATGTCGTCTGCTGTTTTTCTTAGTTACATAATGGGCATTTTAACAAAAATAAACTGGATGACGAGAAACAAACTGTTTGAACCCAGATCAGACGCTGCGTAACGCGGCGTCTGATCTTGATTCAGGCTGTTTGCAAACGCTTTGATGCGTCATTGAGAGTGAAATGTTAAATTAGTGAAGGTTTATGATCACTTGTATTGTACTGGCATCTCCGTTATATTTAACTACTGCATTCTTAACCATTTACCTTATAGAAGCGCTTTTTATGCATTCAATTTATTTATCCGCTGTAGAAAATAGTTCAATTGATACAGTCATGAATATGTATCATACGAAATATGTTCTATATTCTATCAGATGGTAGCCTATAGCAGGCTGAAAGTAAAGATATGCCTTAAGGCATACATATAGATCCAGATCAGACGCAAGGTTACGCGGCATCTCATCTGGATCCAAACTTATTTGCCATTCATATTTAAATGTATATGTATCATACGACTGATAAAAGGAAATGCCTAGAGCAATAATACGAGACATCAGGTATTGGCCCGGCTAAGGTTAAAAGTGTGCGTTATTCTAAAAGTTTATTCTAAGGGTCTACACTTTTTGCAGTAGTATACGCGTTCTCACCACTAGTACATACAGTAACTGTAAATGAAGCATAGGCCTATATGTAACATTATTGCTTATCGAGTCGGGATTCATAATTATAAATTTCTAATTTTGACAGAACCCCCACCTACTATACTTCCACAGGGAGACTACCAAACCAGAGGACGAATGAGAAAGCGAGTGAGGTGGCCGTTGTAGATAGGTAACACTCAACAACAACAACGAATCCCTCCTTACAACGACCCTTGCCGCTGTACCTTACACAGAATAATAATGTCAAACATATTCACGACTGCATTATCGTCTGGAATCGAATGGACATTTTAACAAAAAAACTGAATGACGAGAAACAAACTTAAGGCATACATATAGATCCAGATCAGACGCAATGTTACGCGGCATCTGATCTGGATCCAAACTTGTTTGCCAGTCATATTTAAATGTATATGTATCATACGACTGATAATAGGAAATGCCTAGAGCAATAATACGAGACATCAGGTATTGGCCCGGCTAAGGTTAAAAATGTGCGTTATTCTAAAAGTTGATTCTAAGGGTATACACTTTTTTGCAGTAGGATATGCGTTCTCGCCACTAGTACATACAGTAACTGTAAATTAAGCATAGGCCTATATGTAACATTATTGCTTATCGAGTCGGGATTCATAATTATAAATTTCTAATTTTGACAGAACCCCCACCTACTATACTTCCACAGGGAGACTACCAAACCAGAGGACGAATGAGAAAGCGAGTGAGGTGGCCGTTGTAGATAGGTAACACTCAACAACAACAACGAACCCCTCCTTACAACGACCATTGCCGCAGTACCTTACACAGAATAATTATGTCAAACATATTCATATTCACGACTGCATTATCGTCTGGAATCGAATGGACATTTTAACAAAAAAACTGAATGACGAGAAACAAACTTAAGGCATACATATAGATCCAGATCAGACGCAATGTTACGCGGCATCTGATCTGGATCCAAACTTGTTTGCCAGTCATATTTAAATGTATATGTATCATACGACTGATAATAGGAAATGCCTAGAGCAATAATACGAGACATCAGGTATTGGCCCGGCTAAGGTTAAAAGTGTGCGTTATTCTAAAAGTTTATTCTAAGGGTCTACACTTTTTGCAGTAGGATACGCGTTCTCACCACTAGTACATACAGTAACTGTAAATGAAGCATAGGCCTATATGTAACATTATTGCTTATCGAGTCGGGATTCATAATTATAAATTTCTAATTTTGACAGAACCCCCACCTACTATACTTCCACAGGGAGACTACCAAACCAGAGGACGAATGAGAAAGCGAGTGAGGTGGCCGTTGTAGATAGGTAACACTCAACAACAACAACGAATCCCTCCTTACAACGACCATTGCCGCAGTACCTTACACAGAATAATTATGTCAAACATATTCACGACTGCATTATCGTCTGGAATCGAATGGACATTTTAACAAAAAAACTGAATGACGAGAAACAAACTTAAGGCATACATATAGATCCAGATCAGACGCAATGTTACGCGGCATCTGATCTGGATCCAAACTTGTTTGCCAGTCATATTTAAATGTATATGTATCATACGACTGATAATAGGAAATGCCTAGAGCAATAATACGAGACATCAGGTATTGGCCCGGCTAAGGTTAAAAGTGTGCGTTATTCTAAAAGTTTATTCTAAGGGTCTACACTTTTTGCAGTAGGATACGCGTTCTCACCACTAGTACATACAGTAACTGTAAATGAAGCATAGGCCTATATGTAACATTATTGCTTATCGAGTCGGGATTCATAATTATAAATTTCTAATTTTGACAGAACCCCCACCTACTATACTTCCACAGGGAGACTACCAAACCAGAGGACGAATGAGAAAGCGAGTGAGGTGGCCGTTGTAGATAGGTAACACTCAACAACAACAACGAATCCCTCCTTACAACGACCCTTGCCGCAGTACCTTACACAGAATATTTATGTCAAACATATTCACGACTTCATTATCGTCTGGAATCGAATGGACATTTTAACAAAAAAACTGAATGACGAGAAACAAACTTAAGGCATAAATATAGATCCAGATCAGACGCAATGTTACGTGGCATCTGATCTGGATCCAAACTTGTTTGCCAGTCATATTTAAATGTATATGTATCATACGACTGATAATAGGAAAGGCCTAGAGCAATAATAATAGACATCAGGTATTGGCCCGGCTAAGGTTAAAAGTGTGCGTTATTCTAAAAGATATTCTAAGGGTCTACACTTTTTGCAGTAGGATACGCGTTCTCACCACTAGTACATACAGTAACTGTAAATGAAGCATAGGCCTATATGTAACATTATTGCTTATCGAGTCGGGATTCATAATTATAAATTTCTAATTTTGACAGAACCCCCACCTACTATACTTCCACAGGGAGCCTACCAAACCAGAGGACGAATGAGAAAGCGAGTGAGGTGGCCGTTGTAGATAGGTAACACTCAACAACAACGAACCCCTCCTTACAACGACCCTTGCCGCAGTACCTTACACAGAATAATTATGTCAAACATATTCACGACTGCATTATCGTCTGGAATCGAATGGGCATTTTAACAAAAAAACTGAATGACGAGAAACAAACTTAAGGCATACATATAGATCCAGATCAGACGCAATGTTACGCGGCATCTGATCTGGATCCAAACTTGTTTGCCAGTCATATTTAAATGTATATGTATCATACGACTGATAATAGGAAATGCCTAGAGCAATAATACGAGACATCAGGTATTGGCCCGGCTAAGGTTAAAAGTGTGCGTTATTCTAAAAGTTTATTCTAAGGGTCTACACTTTTTGCAGTAGGATACGCGTTCTCACCACTAGTACATACAGTAACTGTAAATGAAGCATAGGCCTATATGTAACATTATTGCTTATCGAGTCGGGATTCATAATTATAAATTTCTAATTTTGACAGAACCCCCACCTACTATACTTCCACAGGGAGACTACCAAACCAGAGGACGAATGAGAAAGCGAGTGAGGTGGCCGTTGTAGATAGGTAACACTCAACAACAACAACGAATCCCTCCTTACAACGACCATTGCCGCAGTACCTTACACAGAATAATTATGTCAAACATATTCACGACTGCATTATCGTCTGGAATCGAATGGACATTTTAACAAAAAAACTGAATGACGAGAAACAAACTTAAGGCATACATATAGATCCAGATCAGACGCAATGTTACGCGGCATCTGATCTGGATCCAAACTTGTTTGCCAGTCATATTTAAATGTATATGTATCATACGACTGATAATAGGAAATGCCTAGAGCAATAATACGAGACATCAGGTATTGGCCCGGCTAAGGTTAAAAATGTGCGTTATTCTAAAAGTTGATTCTAAGGGTATACACTTTTTTGCAGTAGGATATGCGTTCTCGCCACTAGTACATACAGTAACTGTAAATTAAGCATAGGCCTATATGTAACATTATTGCTTATCGAGTCGGGATTCATAATTATAAATTTCTAATTTTGACAGAACCCCCACCTACTATACTTCCACAGGGAGACTACCAAACCAGAGGACGAATGAGAAAGCGAGTGAGGTGGCCGTTGTAGATAGGTAACACTCAACAACAACAACGAACCCCTCCTTACAACGACCATTGCCGCAGTACCTTACACAGAATAATTATGTCAAACATATTCATATTCACGACTGCATTATCGTCTGGAATCGAATGGACATTTTAACAAAAAAACTGAATGACGAGAAACAAACTTAAGGCATACATATAGATCCAGATCAGACGCAATGTTACGCGGCATCTGATCTGGATCCAAACTTGTTTGCCAGTCATATTTAAATGTATATGTATCATACGACTGATAATAGGAAATGCCTAGAGCAATAATACGAGACATCAGGTATTGGCCCGGCTAAGGTTAAAAGTGTGCGTTATTCTAAAAGTTTATTCTAAGGGTCTACACTTTTTGCAGTAGGATACGCGTTCTCACCACTAGTACATACAGTAACTGTAAATGAAGCATAGGCCTATATGTAACATTATTGCTTATCGAGTCGGGATTCATAATTATAAATTTCTAATTTTGACAGAACCCCCACCTACTATACTTCCACAGGGAGACTACCAAACCAGAGGACGAATGAGAAAGCGAGTGAGGTGGCCGTTGTAGATAGGTAACACTCAACAACAACAACGAATCCCTCCTTACAACGACCATTGCCGCAGTACCTTACACAGAATAATTATGTCAAACATATTCACGACTGCATTATCGTCTGGAATCGAATGGACATTTTAACAAAAAAACTGAATGACGAGAAACAAACTTAAGGCATACATATAGATCCAGATCAGACGCAATGTTACGCGGCATCTGATCTGGATCCAAACTTGTTTGCCAGTCATATTTAAATGTATATGTATCATACGACTGATAATAGGAAATGCCTAGAGCAATAATACGAGACATCAGGTATTGGCCCGGCTAAGGTTAAAAGTGTGCGTTATTCTAAAAGTTTATTCTAAGGGTCTACACTTTTTGCAGTAGGATACGCGTTCTCACCACTAGTACATACAGTAACTGTAAATGAAGCATAGGCCTATATGTAACATTATTGCTTATCGAGTCGGGATTCATAATTATAAATTTCTAATTTTGACAGAACCCCCACCTACTATACTTCCACAGGGAGACTACCAAACCAGAGGACGAATGAGAAAGCGAGTGAGGTGGCCGTTGTAGATAGGTAACACTCAACAACAACAACGAATCCCTCCTTACAACGACCCTTGCCGCAGTACCTTACACAGAATATTTATGTCAAACATATTCACGACTTCATTATCGTCTGGAATCGAATGGACATTTTAACAAAAAAACTGAATGACGAGAAACAAACTTAAGGCATAAATATAGATCCAGATCAGACGCAATGTTACGTGGCATCTGATCTGGATCCAAACTTGTTTGCCAGTCATATTTAAATGTATATGTATCATACGACTGATAATAGGAAAGGCCTAGAGCAATAATAATAGACATCAGGTATTGGCCCGGCTAAGGTTAAAAGTGTGCGTTATTCTAAAAGATATTCTAAGGGTCTACACTTTTTGCAGTAGGATACGCGTTCTCACCACTAGTACATACAGTAACTGTAAATGAAGCATAGGCCTATATGTAACATTATTGCTTATCGAGTCGGGATTCATAATTATAAATTTCTAATTTTGACAGAACCCCCACCTACTATACTTCCACAGGGAGCCTACCAAACCAGAGGACGAATGAGAAAGCGAGTGAGGTGGCCGTTGTAGATAGGTAACACTCAACAACAACGAACCCCTCCTTACAACGACCCTTGCCGCAGTACCTTACACAGAATAATTATGTCAAACATATTCACGACTGCATTATCGTCTGGAATCGAATGGGCATTTTAACAAAAAAACTGAATGACGAGAAACAAACTTAAGGCATACATATAGATCCAGATCAGACGCAATGTTACGCGGCATCTGATCTGGATCCAAACTTGTTTGCCAGTCATATTTAAATGTATATGTATCATACGACTGATAATAGGAAATGCCTAGAGCAATAATACGAGACATCAGGTATTGGCCCGGCTAAGGTTAAAAGTGTGCGTTATTCTAAAAGTTTATTCTAAGGGTCTACACTTTTTGCAGTAGGATACGCGTTCTCACCACTAGTACATACAGTAACTGTAAATGAAGCATAGGCCTATATGTAACATTATTGCTTATCGAGTCGGGATTCATAATTATAAATTTCTAATTTTGACAGAACCCCCACCTACTATACTTCCACAGGGAGACTACCAAACCAGAGGACGAATGAGAAAGCGAGTGAGGTGGCCGTTGTAGATAGGTAACACTCAACAACAACAACGAATCCCTCCTTACAACGACCATTGCCGCAGTACCTTACACAGAATAATTATGTCAAACATATTCACGACTGCATTATCGTCTGGAATCGAATGGACATTTTAACAAAAAAACTGAATGACGAGAAACAAACTTAAGGCATACATATAGATCCAGATCAGACGCAATGTTACGCGGCATCTGATCTGGATCCAAACTTGTTTGCCAGTCATATTTAAATGTATATGTATCATACGACTGATAATAGGAAATGCCTAGAGCAATAATACGAGACATCAGGTATTGGCCCGGCTAAGGTTAAAAATGTGCGTTATTCTAAAAGTTGATTCTAAGGGTATACACTTTTTTGCAGTAGGATATGCGTTCTCGCCACTAGTACATACAGTAACTGTAAATTAAGCATAGGCCTATATGTAACATTATTGCTTATCGAGTCGGGATTCATAATTATAAATTTCTAATTTTGACAGAACCCCCACCTACTATACTTCCACAGGGAGACTACCAAACCAGAGGACGAATGAGAAAGCGAGTGAGGTGGCCGTTGTAGATAGGTAACACTCAACAACAACAACGAACCCCTCCTTACAACGACCATTGCCGCAGTACCTTACACAGAATAATTATGTCAAACATATTCATATTCACGACTGCATTATCGTCTGGAATCGAATGGACATTTTAACAAAAAAACTGAATGACGAGAAACAAACTTAAGGCATACATATAGATCCAGATCAGACGCAATGTTACGCGGCATCTGATCTGGATCCAAACTTGTTTGCCAGTCATATTTAAATGTATATGTATCATACGACTGATAATAGGAAATGCCTAGAGCAATAATACGAGTCATCAGGTATTGGCCCGGCTAAGGTTAAAAGTGTGCGTTATTCTAAAAGTTTATTCTAAGGGTCTACACTTTTTGCAGTAGGATACGCGTTCTCACCACTAGTACATACAGTAACTGTAAATGAAGCATAGGCCTATATGTAACATTATTGCTTATCGAGTCGGGATTCATAATTATAAATTTCTAATTTTGACAGAACCCCCACCTACTATACTTCCACAGGGAGACTACCAAACCAGAGGACGAATGAGAAAGCGAGTGAGGTGGCCGTTGTAGATAGGTAACACTCAACAACAACAACGAATCCCTCCTTACAACGACCATTGCCGCAGTACCTTACACAGAATAATTATGTCAAACATATTCACGACTGCATTATCGTCTGGAATCGAATGGACATTTTAACAAAAAAACTGAATGACGAGAAA
Source organism: Gari tellinella (assembly GCA_922989275.2). Classification (NCBI taxonomy): domain Eukaryota; kingdom Metazoa; phylum Mollusca; class Bivalvia; order Cardiida; family Psammobiidae; genus Gari; species Gari tellinella. Next base: position 23,502,260 of record OV277869.1, on the reverse strand, counting down.
CAAACTTAAGGCATACATATAGATCCAGATCAGACGCAATGTTACGCGGCATCTGATCTGGATCCAAACTTGTTTGCCAGTCATATTTAAATGTATATGTATCATACGACTGATAATAGGAAATGCCTAGAGCAATAATACGAGACATCAGGTATTGGCCCGGCTAAGGTTAAAAGTGTGCGTTATTCTAAAAGTTTATTCTAAGGGTCTACACTTTTTGCAGTAGGATACGCGTTCTCACCACTAGTACATACAGTAACTCTAAAGGAAGCATAGGCCTATATGTAACATTATTGCTTATCGAGTCGGGATTCATAATTATAAATTTCTAATTTTGACAGAACCCCCACCTACTATACTTCCACAGGGAGACTACCAAACCAGAGGACGAATGAGAAAGCGAGTGAGGTGGCCGTTGTAGATAGGTAACACTCAACAACAACAACGAATCCCTCCTTACAACGACCCTTGCCGCAGTACCTTACACAGAATATTTATGTCAAACATATTCACGACTTCATTATCGTCTGGAATCGAATGGACATTTTAACAAAAAAACTGAATGACGAGAAACAAACTTAAGGCATAAATATAGATCCAGATCAGACGCAATGTTACGTGGCATCTGATCTGGATCCAAACTTGTTTGCCAGTCATATTTAAATGTATATGTATCATACGACTGATAATAGGAAAGGCCTAGAGCAATAATAATAGACATCAGGTATTGGCCCGGCTAAGGTTAAAAGTGTGCGTTATTCTAAAAGATATTCTAAGGGTCTACACTTTTTGCAGTAGTATACGCGTTCTCACCACTAGTACATACAGTAACTGTAAATGAAGCATGGGCCTATATGTAACATTATTGCTTATCGAGTCGGGATTCATAATTATAAATTTCTAATTTTGACAGAACCCCCACCTACTATACTTCCACAGGGAGACTACCAAACCAGAGGACGAATGAGAAAGCGAGTGAGGTGGCCGTTGTAGATAGGTAACACTCAACAACAACAACGAATCCCTCCTTACAACGACCATTGCCGCAGTACCTTACACAGAATAATTATGTCAAACATATTCACGACTGCATTATCGTCTGGAATCGAATGGGCATTTTAACAAAAAAACTGAATGACGAGAAACAAACTTAAGGCATACATATAGATCCAGATCAGACGCAATGTTACGCGGCATCTGATCTGGATCCAAACTTGTTTGCCAGTCATATTTAAATGTATATGTATCATACGACTGATAATAGGAAATGCCTAGAGCAATAATACGAGACATCAGGTATTGGCCCGGCTAAGGTTAAAAGTGTGCGTTATTCTAAAAGATATTCTAAGGGTCTACACTTTTTGCAGTAGGATACGCGTTCTCACCACTAGTACATACAGTAACTGTAAATGAAGCATAGGCCTATATGTAACATTATTGCTTATCGAGTCGGGATTCATAATTATAAATTTCTAATTTTGACAGAACCCCCACCTACTATACTTCTACAGGGAGACTACCAAACCAGAGGACGAATGAGAAAGCGAGTGAGGTGGCCGTTGTAGATAGGTAACACTCAACAACAACAACGAATCCCTCCTTACAACGACCATTGCCGCAGTACCTTACACAGAATATTTATGTCAAACATATTCACGACTGCATTATCGTCTGGAATCGAATGGACATTTTAACAAAAAAACTGAATGACGAGAAACAAACTTAAGGCATACATATAGATCCAGATCAGACGCAATGTTACGCGGCATCTGATCTGGATCCAAACTTGTTTGCCAGTCATATTTAAATGTATATGTATCATACGACTGATAATAGGAAATGCCTAGAGCAATAATACCAGACATCAGGTATTGGCCCGGCTAAGGTTAAAAATGTGCGTTATTCTAAAAGTTGATTCTAAGGGTCTACACTTTTTTGCAGTAGGATATGCGTTCTCGCCACTAGTACATACAGTAACTGTAAATTAAGCATAGGCCTATATGTAACATTATTGCTTATCGAGTCGGGATTCATAATTATAAATTTCTAATTTTGACAGAACCCCCACCTACTATACTTCCACAGGGAGATTACCAAACCAGAGGACGAATGAGAAAGCGAGTGAGGTGGCCGTTGTAGATAGGTAACACTCAACAACAACAACGAACCCCTCTTTACAACGACCCTTGCCGCTGTACCTTACACAGAATTATTATGTCAAACATATTCACGACTGCATTATCGTCTGGAATCGAATGGACATTTTAACAAAAAAACTGAATGACGAGAAACAAACTTAAGGCATACATATAGATCCAGATCAGACGCAATGTTACGCGGCATCTGATCTGGATCCAAACTTGTTTGCCAGTCATATTTAAATGTATATGTATCATACGACTGATAATAGGAAATGCCTAGAGCAATAATACGAGACATCAGGTATTGGCCCGGCTAAGGTTAAAAGTGTGCGTTATTCTAAAAGTTTGTTCTAAGGGTCTACACTTTTTGCAGTAGTGTACGCGTTCTCACCACTAGTACATACAGTAACTGTAAATGAAGCATAGGCCTATATGTAACATTATTGCTTATCGAGTCGGGATTCATAATTATAAATTTCTAATTTTGACAGAACCCCCACCTACTATACTTCCACAGGGAGACTACCAAACCAGAGGACGAATGAGAAAGCGAGTGAGGTGGCCGTTGTAGATAGGTAACACTCAACAACAACAACGAACCCCTCCTTACAACGACCATTGCCGCAGTACCTTACACAGAAAAATTATGTCAAACATATTCACGACTGCATTATCGTCTGGAATCGAATGGACATTTTAACAAAAAAACTGAATGACGAGAAACAAACTTAAGGCATACATATAGATCCAGATCAGACGCAATGTTACGCGGCATCTGATCTGGATCCAAACTTGTTTGCCAGTCATATTTAAATGTATATGTATCATACGACTGATAATAGGAAAGGCCTAGAGCAATAATAATAGACATCTGATATTGGCCCGGCTAAGGTTAAAAATGTGCGTTATTCTAAAAGTTGATTCTAAGGGTCTACACTTTTTTGCAGTAGGATATGCGTTCTCACCACTAGTACATACAGTAACTGTAAATGAAGCATAGGCCTATATGTAACATTATTGCTTATCGAGTCGGGATTCATAATTATAAATTTCTAATTTTGACAGAACCCCCACCTACTATACTTCCACAGGGAGATTACCAAACCAGAGGACGAATGAGAAAGCGAGTGAGGTGGCCGTTGTAGATAGGTAACACTCAACAACAACAACGAATCCCTCCTTACAACGACCCTTGCCGCTGTACCTTACACAGAATAATTATGTCAAACATATTCACGACTGCATTATCGTCTGGAATCGAATGGACATTTTAACAAAAAAACTGAATGACGAGAAACAAACTTAAGGCATACATATAGATCCAGATCAGACGCAATGTTACGCGGCATCTGATCTGGATCCAAACTTGTTTGCCAGTCATATTTAAATGTATATGTATCATACGACTGATAATAGGAAATGCCTAGAGCAATAATACGAGACATCAGGTATTGGCCCGGCTAAGGTTAAAAGTGTGCGTTATTCTAAAAGTTTGTTCTAAGGGTCTACACTTTTTGCAGTAGTATACGCGTTCTCACCACTAGTACATACAGTAACTGTAAATGAAGCATAGGCCTATATGTAACATTATTGCTTATCGAGTCGGGATTCATAATTATAAATTTCTAATTTTGACAGAACCCCCACCTACTATACTTCCACAGGGAGACTACCAAACCAGAGGACGAATGAGAAAGCGAGTGAGGTGGCCGTTGTAGATAGGTAACACTCAACAACAAAAACGAATCCCTCCTTACAACGACCATTGCCGCAGTACCTTACACAGAATAATTATGTCAAACATATTCACGACTGCATTATCGTCTGGAATCGAATGGACATTTTAACAAAAAAACTGAATGACGAGAAACAAACTTAAGGCATACATATAGATCCAGATCAGACGCAATGTTGCGCGGCATCTGATCTGGATCCAAACTTGTTTGCCAGTCATATTTAAATGTATATGTATCATACGACTGATAATAGGAAATGCCTAGAGCAATAATACGAGACATCAGGTATTGGCCCGGCTAAGGTTAAAAGTGTGCGTTATTCTAAAAGTTTATTCTAAGGGTCTACACTTTTTGCAGTAGGATACGCGTTCTCACCACTAGTACATACAGTAACTGTAAATGAAGCATAGGCCTATATGTAACATTATTGCTTATCGAGTCGGAATTCATAATTATAAATTTCTAATTTTGACAGAACCCCCACCTACTATACTTCCACAGGGAGACTACCAAACCAGAGGACGAATGAGAAAGCGAGTGAGGTGGCCGTTGTAGATAGGTAACACTCAACAATAACAACGAATCCCTCCTTACAACGACCCTTGCCGCAGTACCTTACACAGACTAATTATGTCAAACATATTCACGACTGAATTATCGTCTGGAATCGAATGGACATTTTAACAAAAAAATTGAATGACGAGAAACAAACTTAAGGCATAAATATAGATCCAGATCAGACGCAATGTTACGTGGCATCTGATCTGGATCCAAACTTGTTTGCCAGTCATATTTAAATGTATATGTATCATACGACTGATAATAGGAAAGGCCTAGAGCAATAATACGAGACATCAGGTTTTGGCCCGGCTAAGGTTAAAAGTGTGCGTTATTCTAAGTTTATTCTAAGGGTCTACACTTTTTGCAGTAGGATACGCGTTCTCACCACTAGTACATACAGTAACTGTAAATGAAGCATAGGCCTATATGTAACATTATTGCTTTTCGAGTCGGGATTCATAATTATAAATTTCTAATTTTGACAGAACCCCCACCTACTATACTTCCACAGGGAGACTACCAAGCCAGAGGACGAATGAGAAAGCGAGTGAGGTGGCCGTTGTAGATAGGTAACACTCAACAACAACAACGAATCCCTCCTTACAACGACCCTTGCCGCAGTACCTTACACAGAATAATTATGTCAAACATATTCACGACTGCATTATCGTCTGGAATCGAATGGACATTTTAACAAGAAACTGAATGACGAGAAACAAACTCTTGAATCCAGATCAGACGCCGCGTTACGCTGCTTCCGATCTAGATTCAAGCTGTGTGCAATGGTAAGCCAATTTTTCTCTTAAAACGACTACCTCTGAACAACGCACACATTATTTGTCTCCCACTAGGTGTCATTGTAGAGAGGGAGCGCTGCAATATTAAATTTGTTGAGTGGCAAGATAACTTCATGTAAACGGTTGAAAGAGAAAGCTTTAATCACTTAGAAACTGGAATTACACATAATTTGCATAACTCATTCCCCATTGACAGTTAATTTGGACAATTCCACTCTAAACCATATTTTGGCTAATGTTTATACGAAATTGTCAAAACCCGTTGCTTCGAACTCGTTTAAATCGATAGTTCCAGTATTTCATAAGATGAATTTTGAAGTCGAACATATCACTATTTCAAAGTTAAAACGTGGATAAATATTGGTATTTATATACCAAATTATATATTGACGATAATGAACTGCACGCAAAGAAAATAAGAGAAATCAGGGTAGAACTGAATAGTATTTGTTTTCATAATTATAATTATTAATAGACGCTAATACAAAAATGCACCTAGTAATACGATAATGCTATAACAATTTCAACATTATTTTATGCTTTATGTCTAATTAATAGTTTCATTTTATATTTCATGTACACAGAGGACAAGGAACCCCAGGACCCCAAAAATAAAAGTAATATAGTTTTATTTCACTTTATTTAGGACTAGAAAGTTGTTCTGAAAATTATACATTTTTGGGGGGGGATTGTCTACGTAATATTTTCATTTTATATTTTATATATAGGCACGGACAGGACAACCGCTGAACCGACGGCATACAAACAAAGAATACCGACAATCGTTTGTTATTGCGTGATAATGAACTGCACGCGCGGTGTTTATTGCGTTGAGAAGATGGCAAGAACATGAGGGAAAGAAGGGTAAAACAGAATATTTGTTTTCATAATTATAATTGATAATAAACGTCAATACAATAATTCACGTAGTAATACGATAATGCAATAACAACTTCAACATTACTTAATGCGTTTTGTCTTATTAATAGTTTCATTTTATATTTCATGTACACAGAGGGAGACAAAGAACCCCAGGAACCCAAAAATAAAAGTAATATTGTTTTATTTCACTTTGTTTAGGACTGGAAAGTTGTTTTGATAATTATATAAATTTATTTTGATTGTCTACGTAATATTTTCATTTATCTTATATAGGCACAGACAGGACCACCCGCAGAACCGACGGCATACAAAGAATACTGACACTCGTATTTTATTGCGCAATAATGAACTGCACGCGCGGTATTTATTGCGTTGAGAAAATGGCAAGAAGATAAGGGAAAGAAGGATAGAACAGAATATTTGTTTTCATAATTATAATTGTTGATGAACGTCAATACAACAATGCACCTAGTAATACGATAATGCAATAACATTTTCAAGATAACTTTATGTTTTATGTCTGATTAATAGTTTCATTTTATATTTCATGTACACAGAGGATGACAAGGAACCCCAGGACCCCACAAATAAAAGTAATAGTTTTTATTTCACTTTATTTAGGACTAGAAAGTTTTGATTATTATATATAGTTTTTTGATTGTCTACGTAATATTTTCATTTTATATTTTATATATAGGCACGGACAGGACCCCCGCAGAGCCGACGGCTTTCAAAGAATACTGCCAATCGTATTTTAGGGAAAGAAGGGTAAAACAGAATATTTGTTTTATTAATTATAATTGTTAATGAACGTCACTACAACAATGCACCTAGTAATACGATAATACAATAACAACTTCACAATTACTTGATGCTTTATGACTGATTAATAGTTTCATTTTATATTTCATGTACACAGAGGACGATAAGGAACCCCAGGACCCAAGACAAAAAAGTAATATTAGTTTTATTTCACTTATTTAGGACTAGAAAATTGTTTTGATAAGTATACATATAATTCTTTTTGATTGTCTACGTAATATTTTCATTTTATATTTTATATTTTATATATAGGCACGGACAGGACCCATGCAGAACCGACGGCATACAAAGAATACTGACTTTCGTATTTTATTGCGCAGAAATGAACTGCACGCGCGGTGTTTATTGCGTTGAGAAGATGGCAAGAAGATAAGGGAAAGAAGGGTAAAACAGAATATGTTTTCATAATTATAATTGTTAATGAACGTCAATACAACAATGCACCTAGTAATACGATAATGCAATAACACGTTCAAGATTATTTTATGCTTTATGTCTGATTAATAGTTTCATTTTATATTTCATGTACACAGAGGACGACAAGGAACCTCAGGACCCAAAAAATTAAAGTAATATTAGTTTTATTTCACTTTATTTAGGACTAGAAAGTTGCTTTGATAATTATACATATTTTGATTTTTGGATTGTCTACGTAATATTTTCATTTTATATTTTTATATATAGGCACGGACACGACCCCCGCAAAAGAATACTGACACTCGTAATTTAGCGAAAGAAGGGTAAAACTGAATATTTGTTTTCATAACTATAATTGTTAATAAACGTCAATACAACAATGCACCTAGTAATACGATAATACGATAACAATTTCAACATTACTTTATGCTTTGTCTGATTAATAGTTTCATTTTATATTTCATGTACACAGAGGGAGACAAGGAACCCCAGGACCCCAAAAATAAAAGTAATATAGTTTTATTTCATTTTGTTTAGGACTAGAAGTTGTTTTGATAATTATACATATTTTTATTTTTGGCATTGTCTACGTAATATTTTCATTTTATATTTCATATATATATAGGCACGGACAGGACCACCGCTGAACCGACGGCATACAAACAAAGAATACCGACAATCGTTTGTTATTGCGTGATAATGAACTGCACGCGTGGTGTTTATTGCGTTGAGGAGACGGCAAGAAGATGAGGGAAAGAAGGGTAAAACAGAATATTTGTTTTCATAATTATAATTGATAATAAACGTCAATACAACAATGCACCTAGTAATACGATAATGCAATAACACGTTCAAGATTATTTTATGCTTTATGTCTGATTAATAGTTTCATTTTATATTTCATGTACACAGAGGACGACAAGGAACCTCAGGACCCAAAAAAATAAAAGTAATATTAGTTTTATTTCACTTTATTTAGGACTAGAAAGTTGCTTTGATAATTATACATATTTTGTTTTTGGATTGTCTACGTAATATTTTCATTTTATATTTTTATATATAGGCACGGACACGACCCCCGCAAAAGAATACTGACACTCGTATTTTAGGGAAAGAAGGGTAAAACTGAATATTTGTTTTCATAATTATAATTGTTAATAAACGTCAATACAACAATGCACCTAGTAATACGATAATACGATAACAATTTCAACATTACTTTATGCTTTGTCTGATTAATAGTTTCATTTTATATTTCATGTACACAGAGGGAGACAAGGAACCCCAGGACCCCAAAAATAAAAGTAATATAGTTTTATTTCATTTTGTTTAGGACTAGAAGTTGTTTTGATAATTATACATATTTTTATTTTGGCATTGTCTACGTAATATTTTCATTTTATATTTCATATAGATATAGGCACAGACAGGACCACCGCTGAACCGACGGCATACAAACAAAGAATACCGACAATCGTTTGTTATTGCGTGATAATGAACTGCACGCGTGGTGTTTATTGCGTTGAGGAGACGGCAAGAAGATGAGGGAAAGAAGGGTAAAACAGAATATTTGATTTCATAATTATAATTGATAATAAACGTCAATACAATAATTCACGTAGTAATACGATAATGCAATAACAACTTCAACATTACTTAATGCTTTATGTCTGATTAATAGTTTCATTTTATATTTCATGCACACAGAGGGATACAAGGAACCCCAGGACCTCACAAGTAAAAGTAATAAGTTTTATTTCACTTTATTTAGGACTAGAAAGTTTTAATTATATTATTTTTTTTGATTGTCTACGTAATAATTTCATTTTATATTTTATATAGGCACGGACAGGACCCCCGCAGAGCCGACGACATACAAAGAATACTGACAATCGTATTTTAGGGAAAGAAGGGTAAAACAGAATATTTGTTATTATAATTGTTAATAAACGTCAATACAACAATGCACCTAGTAATACGATAATGCAATAACAACTTCATCATTACTTTATGCTTTATGTCTGATTAATAGTTTCATTTGATATTTCATGTACACAGAGGACGACAAGGAACCCAATGACCCCAAAAATAAAAGTAATATTAGTTTTATTTCACTTTATTTAGGACTAGAAAGTTGCTTTGATAATTATACATATTTTGTTTTTGGATTGTCTACGTAATATTTTTTATTTTATATTTTTATATATAGGCACGGACACGACCCCTCGCAAAAGAATACTGACACTCGTATTTTAGGGAAAGAAGGGTAAAACTGAATATTTGTTTTCATTATTATAATTGTTAATAAACGTCAATACAACAATGCACCTAGTAATACGATAATACGATAACAATTTCAACATTACTTTATGCTTTGTCTGTTTACTAGTTTCATTTTATTTTCATGTACACAGAGGGAGACAAGGAACCCCAGGACCCCAAAAATAAAAGTAATATAGTTTTATTTCACTTTGTTTAGGACTAGAAGTTGTTTTGATAATTATACATATTTTTATTTTGGCATTGTCTACGTAATATTTTCATTTTATATTTTATATATATATATAGGCACAGACAGGACCCCCGCAGAACCGACGGCATACAAAGAATACTGACACTCGTATTTTATTGCGCAATAATGAACTGCACGTGCGGTATTTATTGCGTTGAGAAAATGGCAAGAAGATAAGGGAAAGAAGGATAGAACAGAATATTTGTTTTCATAATTATAATTGTTGATGAACGTCAATACAACAATGCACCTAGTAATACGATAATGCAATAACATTTTCAAGATAACTTTATGTTTTATGTCTGATTAATAGTTTCATTTTATATTTCATGTACACAGAGGATGACAAGGAACCCCAGGACCCCACAAATAAAAGTAATAGTTTTTATTTCACTTTATTTAGGACTAGAAAGTTTTGATTACTATATATAGTTTTTTGATTGTCTACGTAATATTTTCATTTTATATTTTATATATAGGCACGGACAGGACCCCCGCAGAGCCGACGGCTTTCAAAGAATACTGATAATCGTATTTTAGGGAAAGAAGGGTAAAACAGAATATTTGTTTTATTAATTATAATTGTTAATGAACGTCACTACAACAATGCACCTAGTAATACGATAATGCAATAACAACTTCACAATTACTTGATGCTTTATGACTGATTAATAGTTTCATTTTATATTTCATGTACACAGAGGACGATAAGGAACCCCAGGACCCAAGACAAAAAAGTAATATCAGTTTTATTTCACTTTATTTAGGACTAGAAAATTGTTTTGATAAGTATACATATAATTCTTTTTGATTGTCTACGTAATATTTTCATTTTATATTTCATATATAGGCACGGACAGGACCCATGCAGAACCGACGGCATACAAAGAATACTGACTTTCGTATTTTATTGCGCAGTAATGAACTGCACGCGCGGTGTTTATTGCGTTGAGAAGATGGCAAGAAGATAAGGGAAAGAAGGGTAAAACAGAATATTTGTTTTCATAATTATAATTGTTAATGAACGTCAATACAACAATGCACCTAGTAATACGATAATGCAATAACACGTTCAAGATTATTTTATGCTTTATGTCTGATTAATAGTTTCATTTTATATTTCATGTACACAGAGGACGACAAGGAACCCCAGGACCCAAAAAATAAAAGTAATATTAGTTTTATTTCACTTTATTTAGGACTAGAAAGTTGCTTTGATAATTATACATATTTTGTTTTTGGATTGTCTACGTAATATTTTCATTTTATATTTTTATATATAGGCACGGACACGACCCCCGCAAAAGAATACTGACACTCGTATTTTAGGGAAAGAAGGGTAAAACTGAATATTTGTTTTCATAATTATAATTGTTAATAAACGTCAATACAACAATGCACCTAGTAATACGATAATACGATAACAATTTCAACATTACTTTATGCTTTGTCTGAGTAATAGTTTCATTTTATATTTCATGTACACAGATGACAAGTAACCCCAGGACCCCAAAAATAAAAGTAATATAGTTTTATTTCACTTTGTTTAGGACTAGAAGTTGTTTTGATAATTATACATATTTTTATTTTGGCATTGTCTACGTAATATTTTCATTTTATATATCATATATATATAGGCACGGACAGGACCACCGCTGAACCGACGGCATACAAACAAAGAATACCGACAATCGTTTGTTATTGCGTGATAATGAACTGCACGCGTGGTGTTTATTGCGTTGAGGAGACGGCAAGAACATGAGGGAAAGAAGGGTAAAACAGAATATTTGTTTTCATAATTATAATTGATAATTAACGTCAATACAATAATTCACGTAGTAATACGATAATGCAATAACAACTTCAACATTACTTTATGCTTTATGTCTGATTAATAGTTTCATGTTATATTTCATGCACACAGAGGGAGACAAGAAACCACAGGACCTCACAAATAAAAGTAATAGTTTTATTTCACTTTATTTAGGACTAGAAAGTTTTAATTATTATATTATTTTTTTTGATTGTCTACGTAATAGTTTCATTTTATATTTTATATATAGGCACGGACAGGACCCCCGCAGAGCCGACGGCATACAAAGAATACTGACAATCGTATTTTAGGGAAAGAAGGGTAAAACAGAATATTTGTTATTATAATTGTTAATAAACGTCAATACAACAATGCACCTAGTAATACGATAATGCAATAACAACTTCATCATTACTTTATGCTTTATGTCTGATTAATAGTTTCATTTGATATTTCATGTACACAGAGGGCGACAAGGAACCCCAGGACCTCACAAATAAAAGTAATATAGTTTTATTTCATTTTATTTGGGACTAGAAAGTTGTTTTGATAATTATACCAATTTATTTTGATTGTCTATGTAATATTTTCTCTTTTTTATATATAGGCACAGACAGGAACCCCACAGAACCGACGGCATACAAGCATGCTGACACTCGTATTTTATTGCGCAATAATGAACTGCACGCGCGATATTTATTGCGTTGAGAAGATGGCAAGAAGATGAGGGAAAGAAGGGTAAAACAGAATATTTGTTTTCATAATTATAATTGTTAATGAACGTCAATACAACAATGCACCTAGTAATACGATAATGCAATAACAATTTCAAGATTACTTTATGCTTTATGTGTGATTAATAGTTTCATTTTATATTTCATGTACACAGAGGACGACAATATTTTCATTTTATATTTTATATATAGGCACGGACAGGACTCCCGCTGAACCGACGGAAAACAAAGAATACCGACACTCATATTTTATTGCGCGATAATGCACGCGGTGTTTATTGCATTAAGGAGACGGCAAGAAGATAAGGGTTGAACAGAATGGTATTTGTTGTTTTTATAATTATAATTATAATTGTTATGGATGTTGTTATTGTGTATTGTAGATAAGGAAGACGGGAGAAAGTAGTTCAAAGGTAATCATTTTTCATGATTTCTATTTTATATTTCATGCTACCTTTCTCACAGACGACTGATGACCAGAGGGGGAAACGACTAGAGCAAGAATACGGGACTTAAGGTATTTTTGGTTATTGGGCCGGCTAAGGTTAAAGGTTTACGTTATTCTAAAGTTATTCTAAAGTTATTCTAAAATGTTTAATACGATTAAAAAGGGATATCAAGTGATCATGTGTACAGCATTAGAATAAGAAACGTTTTTATAACAATAAATTGGGAAACAACACAGACAAATTATGTAAGCAAATTTTCCTCCCTGTTTTGAATCCCTCCGAATAACGTACATAGTATTTGTCTCCCACAGTGTTTCGTAGAGAAGGAGCGCTGCAATATTGAATTTATTTAAAAACCGTTTTCCAAAAGCTCAAATATTTCCAGTATATGTCGATCATCAACGCAAACGTATTCAAAATGTTTCTTTTCATTCATATGAGTATTTAAAAGTTTGGATCCGGATCTGGCGCAGGGTCACGCTGTGTCTGGTCAGGATCCAAACAGTTTACAATTACTAATTGACGAGAAATAAACTGTTTGAATCCAGATCAGACGCCGCGTTACGCCAATTTTCATCCCTAAAACGACTCCCTCCGAACAACGCAGTGTTTGTCTCCCACTGGGTGTCGTTGTAGAGAGTGAGTGCTACAATATTGAATTTGTTTTAAAACCGTTTTCCAAAACCGTCAAATATTTCTACTTGTATACGTTGATCATGAACGTAAAATGAAAGCAAACGTATTCAAAATGTTTTTTTTCATTAATATGAGTATTTAAAAGTTTGGATCCGGATCTGGCGCAGGGTCACCCTGTGTCTGATCAGGATCCAAACAGTTTCCACATTTTAGTGTTATCGGCATAATAGGGGTTATTACATACTTATGTGTAGGTTAGAGATATGTGTTTGACTAACTCAAGTCTCACTAATCTATTCCATATTTTATATTTCATGTAGACTTATGGATGCAGAGACTGATGAATCAAGAACCCCACCTATGCTTCCACATGACGATACCGACGAGGAGAACGAATGAGAAGGCGAATGAGGAAGAAAAGAAGGTAATTCAGTGGTCCCTCTCTACAACGGCCCTCTCAACAACGAATCCCTCCTTGCAACAACCCTTTGCCGCAGTACCCTACACAGAACAATGCTGTCCAACATATTCACTACTGCAATGTCGTCTGCTTAAAAATGCAGTCTGCTCTTTTTCTCAAAGTTACATAATGGGCATTTTAACAAAAACACTGAGGAGAAACGAACTGTTTGAATCCAGATCAGACGCCGCGTTACGCGGCGTCTGATCTGGATTCAAGCTGTTTGCAAATGTTAGCCAATTTCCCTCCCTAAACGACTCCCTCCGAACAGCGCACAATGTTTGTCTCCCACTGGGTGTCGTTGTAGAGAGTGAGCGCTGCAATATTGAATTTGTTTAAAAACCGTTTTCCATAACCATGAAATATTTCTACTAGTATATGTCGATCATGAACATAAAATTAAAGCAAACGTTTTCCAAATAATTGTTTATTTCATTAATATGAGTATTTAAAAGTTTGGATCCGGATCTGGCGCAGGGTCACGCTGTGTCTGGTCAGGATCCAAACAGTTTACAATCACTTATTGACGAGAAATAAACTGTTTGAATCCAGATCAGACGCCGCGTTACGCCAATTTTCATCCCTAAAACGACTCCCTCCGAACAACGCAGTGTATGTCTCCCACTGGGTGTCGTTGTAGAGAGTGAGCGCTACAATATTGAATTTGTTTTAAAACCGTTTTCCAAAACCGTCAAATATTTCTACTAGTATACGTTGATCATGAACGTAAAATGAAAGCAAACGTTTTCCAAATAATTGTTTATTTCATTAATATGAGTATTTAAAAGTTTGGATCCGGATCTGGCGCAGGGTCACCCTGTGTCTGATCAGGATCCAAACAGTTTCCACATTTTAGTGTTATTGGCATAATAGGGGTTATTACAAACTTATGTGTAGGTTAGAGATATGTGTTTGACTAACTCAAGTCTCACTAATCTATTCCATATTTTATATTTCATGTAGACTTATGGATGCCGAGACTGATGAATCAAGAACCCAACCTATGCTTCCACATGACGATACCGACGAGGAGAACGAATGAGAAGGCGAATGAGGAAGAAAAGAAGGTAATTCAGTGGTCCCTCTCTACAACGGCCCTCTCAACAACGAATCCCTCCTTGCAACAACCCTTTGCCGCAGTACCCTACACAGAACAATGCTGTCCAACATATTCACTACTGCAATGTCGTCTGCTTAAAAATGCAGTCTGCTCTTTTTCTCAAAGCTACCTAATGGGCATTTTAACAAAAACACTGATTGAGGAGAAACGAACTGTTTGAATCCAGATCAGACGCCGCGTTACGCGGCGTCTGATCTGGATTCAAGCTGTTTGCAAATGTTAGCCAATTTCCCTCCCTAAACGACTCCCTCCGAACAACGCAGTGTTTGTCTCCCACTGGGTGTCGTTGTAGAGAGTGAGCGCTGCAATATTGAATTTGTTTAAAAACCGTTTTCCATAACCATGAAATATTTCTACTAGTATATGTCGATCATGAACATAAAATTAAAGCAAACGTTTTCCAAATAATTGTTTATTTCATTAATATGAGTATTTAAAAGTTTGGATCCGGATCTGGCGTAGGGTCACGCTGTGTCTGGTCAGGATCCAAACAGTTTACAATTACTAATTGACGAGAAATAAACTGTTTGAATCCAGATCAGACGCCGCGTTACGCCAATTTTCATCCCTAAAACGACTCCCTCCGAACAACGCAGTGTTTGTCTCCCACTAGGTGTCGTTGTAGAGAGTGAGCGCTACAATATTGAATTTGTTTTAAAACCGTTTTCCAAAACCGTCAAATATTTCTACTAGTATACGTTGATCATGAACGTAAAATGAAATCAAACGTATTCAAAATGATGTTTCTTTCATTAATATGAGTATTTAAAAGTTTGGATCCGGATCTGGCGCAGGGTCACCCTGTGTCTGATCAGGATCCAAACAGTTTCCACATTTTAGTGTTATCGGCATAATAGGGGTTATTACAAACTTATGTGTAGGTTAGAGATATGTGTTTGACTAACTCAAGTCTCACTAATCTATTCCATATTTTATATTTCATGTAGACTTATGGATGCAGAGACTGATGAATCAAGAACCCCACCTATGCTTCCACATGACGATACCGACGAGGAGAACGAGTGAGAAGGCGAATGAGGAAGAAAAGAAGGTAATTCAGTGTTCCCTCTCTACAACGACCCTCTCAACAACGAATCCCTCCTTGCAACAACCCTTTGCCGCAGTACCCTACACAGAACAATTCTGTCCAACATATTCACTACTGCAATGTCGTCTGCTTATAAATGCAGTCTGCTCTTTTTCTCAAAGTTACATAATGGGCATTTTAACAAAAACACTGATTGAGGAGAAACGAACTGTTTGAATCCAGATCAGACGCCGCGTTACGCGGCGTCTGATCTGGATTCAAGCTGTTTGCAAATGTTAGCCAATTTCCCTCCCTAAACGACTCTCTCCGAACAGCGCACAATGTTTGTCTCCCACTGGGTGTCGTTGTAGAGAGTGAGCGCTGCAATATTGAATTTGTTTAAAAACCGTTTTCCATAACCATGAAATATTTCTACTAGTATATGTCGATCATGAACATAAAATGAAAGCAAACGTTTTCCAAATAATTGTTTATTTCATTAATATGAGTATTTAAAAGTTTGGATCCGGATCTGGCGTAGGGTCACGCTGTGTCTGGTCAGGATCCAAACAGTTTACAATTACTAATTGACGAGAAATAAACTGTTTGAATCCAGATCAGACGCCGCGTTACGCCAATTTTCCTCCCTAAAACGACTCCCTCCGAACAACGCAGTGTTTGTCTCCCACTAGGTGTCGTTGTAGAGAGTGAGCGCTACAATATTGAATTTGTTTTAAAACCGTTTTCCAAAACCGTCAAATATTTCTACTAGTATACGTTGATCATGAACGTAAAATGAAAGCAAACGTATTCAAAATGATGTTTCTTTCATTAATATGAGTATTTAAAAGTTTGGATCCGGATCTGGCGCCGGGTCACACTGAGTCTGATCAGGATCCAAACAGTTTACACATTTTAGCGTTATCGGCATAATGGTTATTACAAGCTTATGTGTAGGTTCGACATATATGTTCGACTTACTCGAGTCTCACTAATCTATTCCATATTTTATATTTCAGTTTTCAGTTTGAAATAAGCTTGCAGATGATAGACTTTCGGCAGACTGTTACGCTATGTTTGATCAGAATCAAAACAGTTTACACATTTTTAGCGTTATCAGCATAAGGGTTATTACAAGCTTATGTGTAGGCTTATGTTTTGAAATCGACTTACTCGAGTCTCACTAATCTGTAACATATTTTATATTTCATGTAGACGTGTGGATGCAGAGAGGCTGATGAATCAAGAACCCCACCTACTGATGAAGACGAAATAAAAGCTTGTGGTTACTAGACTTTAGTGTTGAATGATGACATTCTTTATAGACTATTCGCCTATTTGTTAAATGCTGTATATGTTACACTTAGCTAATTAATTTAGAGAGTAGAAACACCTATAAATACCCAGAGGCTTCGTGGATATTGATAGCTAGAACATGCATTAAGTTATGTCCGGTTGTGAACATACAAACAATGGGGAAAATGTGATTAAAATTTGATGAAAATGACTTTCTGTTTTGTAATATTTTCAAGAGAAGAGTGCTTATAAGACGACTTCAGTGAAAGAAAGCAATGTCATATACAAACTTAGCTTACTTAACTGATCAATTTATTTCTGCTTCAATACCATGCTTTATTACTGCTTTACGCCGCGTGTTAGTGACATTTCAAAGTTCTGTTTACATTCACTTCGGTCTGGAAGTGCTTCTACGACAGCTAACCACGGCATTAAAGACAGACTGATTTAGCGACACGGTCGTTGGGCAAGTGGAACCGCTTTAAGACGGCTCAATATAACCACAGCAGGTGCTGAGACACAGGGTCTGGTGTGTTGGTGAGCTGTTTGCATAAAAAGCGGTCTGTCGTCTTGTCTTATTTGGAGCTCGAACATGTATTGATATATATATTACAGTTAAATGTCTGAAATCTGGACACTTTTGTGGGTTGAAAGAGGGAATTAATGACGAACTATTGCGTTGTGTGTTATGATGGTGTTGCAGAGAGCTCTGGGCGTCAGCCTGTCGGGGAACCGCTGGTGTTTGTGTCCGGTTTTCAGATGTGTTGCTGTATTTCAAACAATTTCTACATACATTCCATAGCGTCATATATAACTACGATTATGTGATGTCATGATTGTGTACAAATATGTCGCATGCTTGGCTTAGTCTGGTTCCCATTGTACCACGATATATAATTATAGACTCGAACTCAGTTTGTAATAGATTTAGACTGAGTATTTAATTTTCTTTCTGGATCTAGATATATTTCGCTTTTGCTGTTTTCAGGGGTTTCTAGCCTGCCCTGGAATATATGTTTAAGTGTTGGATATCTTGATTCTTCTGCTGTGGAAATCTCTCACTGCGTCATGTAGAGTTTATAATATTTTAGTATTTTAAAAGTATGTTTCTTTAATCTGCTATTGAGCTGCTTTCGTCTGTACATATTTAACCCTTTACCTGCTAATCCCGATTTTTATTACAATCTGCAAACGGTTCAGATCCAGATAAGACGCTCAGTCAGGCAGCGTTTCATCTTGATACAAACTGTTTGACACTCGTTTTTGGTTTTCTATAATTAAAAATTGCATAAATCTGAATGTTACGAAATTTGTAAACGACATTTTCAAAGAAGTCGATATTATAGATCTAACTGGATAAGGGTTAAAACTATAGATAATCTATGTATGTAATACTTTAATGGAGGGCCTCATGGAGGATTAGTCATTAGACTAAATGGGCTACCCTCGGTAAATAAAGTCATTCATTCAATTAAATGAGTTATTATATGTGTCCCGAGCGTTGGGGCTTTAGATTGGAGTGGAGAACTTTGCGCGTATAAGAACATTATTTACATGTACATATAGATGCAATTTTGATTGTTATTCGTATTTTTCCCATTCTTTGAATTCAGTTCGGTTGCCCAAGTGCTCGTTACAAATACAATTATAAATTGTATTCTTGTTGTTTGAGTTTTCTGTTAGTAAGGCAGTAAAGAGTTTGAAGGGAAATATAATTTTCTTCGTTTGAGTTTACGAAACAGCAGAAAATTATTTTCCCTTGAAATGTATACCACGCCAAAAGGGGCGCTGCTGTTGTGCACGAGGTTTTCGTGCGTGTAAGCTAATGCATTCAATCAGCTTTGGGTATGGCTGTGACAATTTATTCAATTCACATTGTAACTGTTTTTGATGTAGTTTTCCATGCGTTGTGGTATATGTTAAGTATGTGTTAAAGCAGGCACATTTTGCAGAAGTCAAGATGTAATGTTAAGATTATTGATAATCTTACGTACTTGTATGAAACTATGTATTAGCTTGTATTGTGTCAACATGCGTTGCCTGATAAAGCGTACATATTTGCATGGTTAATTACCGGTTCCATTTTACATATACCACGTTCTAACATATATTTATGGTTTAAGATATTCTAAATATAGGTATACATAGAGAGATTTCAAATTCAGGGTTTTATCAAATGTTTAATCAATTATTTTATCCAGTATTTGCATTGCAAGTCTATACTGTCTGCATACATAATTTGTTAGCGAAGATGAGGCCCGACATCTACGTGGTATTGCTTTATGCAACTCGATACTTGCCAAACGGGTACCATTTTCCAGAGTTTTTTCTCTTATGAAGATTTTTACCTCTGGTTTTTGTATGGGCGAATCGACCACATCGCAAACAAATTATGTGACAAAAATGTTTTCCATCGTTGTTTTAGCTACACTTCGTGTGAATGCAGTTATGAACCTGCGCATTAAATAGTGTAGCACAATAATTTCACTTTTTCTGTAATATAAATTGATATTTTTAATATAAACTGAAATAAAAGTACTGAACGTTCTTATCGTTTAGATTTCTTTTCAACCCTAGTGACAAGTATACTGGTGAATACAGTAAAGAATACGCTATTCCTTACCAAAAAACGCGTTTACGCTAAAACTATTTCCATTGCAAACAAGTTTTAAGCCAGATCAGACGCCGGGTAACCCGGCGTCTGATCAGGATTTAAACTGTTTGCCACTCAGAATTAAAATGAATTAGTTTGGTTACCCGGCGTCTTATCTGTCAAAATGTTGTAATTTTACCCATTAAATCCACTGCGTTTGCGTTTCGTTTGCGTTTAAATTGGAAAAAATAACGTTTTCTCCACTGTATAACTGGAAAGATAATCAAAAACACCAAAGGAGTAGAAGACGCGATCAAGCAGTATTGTGTTGACTGTTTTTTATTCACCAACGTTTCGGCCTTACAAAGGCCTTCATCAGGGTGGTACAAAAATTGAAACTGGAAAGATAGTACAGTCACAAAATTTAATGGACAAATATCCCTGTAAAAGACTGCTTCATATAGGAAGCGGAAAAATGTTATCAGACTCCAAGCTGTTTGTCACACGCATAAAAAAGTTCTATACATTTTATTGCAATTCGTTTGCGTTTAAACAGGAAAGAATAACGTTTTGTCACTGTAACCGTTTTTCAGAGGAAATTGACATTTATATGTCATGTTTATTTATAGCCAGATTGGCCGGTGAATAAAGATTATCATGGGATCTTAACGTTAAGGATCAATCGAATTCTTCCTCTTCATAAGAAAAAATTCAAAAAATGCATATAAAATGCAGTTTAAAGCAAAATGAAAGTACAGCAGTAACACTTTGTACTTGCCTGCTTTAATTTCATCTTGTTTCGACACATTCGTTTATCTTTTCCGAAGGTTAGCTCCGCCCTGCCAGGTGAATAAAATCGGTCTATACGTATACTGGACATACACATATTGCTTGAGCATAAACGTGCATGCAAATAAACTTGCCGTCTGCTTCATCGTCTGTACGTTTATGCTAAATTCAAATGTTTACATTTTTACTGATGAAATATTGATACGGGTGTCAAATAGTCTGATCTGGATGCAAACTGTATACAAGTAAAGACGATTTCGCAAGTGACAGATAAATAGTTATATACATGTATGTTCAAAACAATGACCGTTTCAAGACACTTCCGGGATAATGAAATAAAGTGACCCCCCGTAATAGAGTGACCCCCTTTAAAATATTTGACTCCCTTCTATGCTAGGGGGTCACTTCATTTGCAACATAATACAGGTATTGATAGTCAGATATCATCAGAAATGTAGTGTTTGATCAGGTTGCATCTGATTATAAGAATTGGCAGGGAGTACAAACAATCATTCAATTTACAAATATTGTCAATTATGGTATAAGCCGATGTTGAATCGGTGCGCATATTAGATTTAAGGGTGTATCAATGTCATGACTTTGGGAAATTTTCAAAGTATATGAAAACACTCTACGATGGTTTCGTAATGAAGAGCTATTTAAGATGAATGAAAAAATAGAAAAAAGTGTACATTTTGGTGAACAACAGTTGGCTCTACGGCCATGTAAAATTTACCCCACGCATTTCCTCTTATTTTATCCTTTTCAAACAGCCCGCTTCAATAAAATCCATTTTAAATGAAAACAAATATGATAATTTGGTTTTGTGTTATTTATTTCCTATATATGGTAGTATTTCTTCATACAAAAACTAATTTAAGAAAAAAGGCACCAAATGTGAAATTTATAAAGCTCTAAATAGCATCGATATGGTATTTTTTTGTAAAATTGTAAGGGGAGATAACTCTTTTTAATTTAATGACTCAAAGTTTTCAACACTGACCTTTCAATTTCTTTTCATATTTTGAACTGCCTTAGCACGGGCTTTCATCTGGTAGAATATAAAAAGTTTAATACTGGAACTATTTCATTTTCAAACTTTTTTAAATTTTTTCATAAAATAAAAAATCTAATAAAATCATGCCCTTTGTCTAAATTTGGTTTCTATATGTGAAAATACCACCATAGACATGAAATAAATAATGAAAACCTAAATTATCATTTTTGTTTTGAAATGAATTTTACTGAAGCTTGTACTCTGAATGGGTAAAATTTGAAAAAAAAGTCCAAATTTGACATACCTTTTTCAAATCGCTGTATCTAAAAAAAAAAGGACACCACTATATTTTTTTTTCATTTTTTCATTCATCATAAACAGCTCTTCCAAAATAACAATGTTAGAAAAAAAGTTTGATACTTTTAAAAATTGGCTTATCACATTGATACACCCTTAATATCTCGATAAAATATCAAAAACGTTAACATTTCTGAATGTTAAACAAATGTGTTTAAAAAACTGTCGTGTGTCGGACATTTAAGAAACAATTTCATAATTTTAAAAATGTCTGGAAATAATTGATCCAGGTGCATCGGTTTAGTTCACTTTAATAACATGCAATATCTTTCGGTACGTATTGCAATACAGTGATGCCATTGGGTATTGCAATATATTGCGATACGAAATTTCTGGCAATACCCATCCCCACCAAGTAGTGGCTTCTCTCGCTCTGCTAACATTGATGCTATAGTTAGAACTTAGAACATAAATAAGTGAAATATTGCAGAGCGAGCGAAGCCACTTCTTGGTAGGGATGAGTATTGCCATAAATTTCTACATTAAGTTATGCTGCATTTAGTGACCGGCTGTATTCAAGGCTGTAACAAATGAATCAAAAAGAGACAGATGACTGCTTAATGCAGCACCAAAATAATGCAGAAAGCTCATATCTAGATCTACGAGTATATGCGTGTTCTGCATTGTTTATGCTGCATTCAGTAACAGCCTGTATTCAATGATAAAAACGGGTGTTCTATTGATATCTCTAACAGGTAATGGCTCAATACTGTATATATACAACTTATGCAGACATTTCAGAGGAAAGTGTCTTGACGGTCTACTGCTTATCCGCACGACAATACCGTAATATAATGGCTTATCCCTTCTTTCTCCTTTTTCGAGAGATTGAGAAAATATTGATATTCAACCCTAGCGACGAGTATACTCGTCATTTACAAACAGTGTACCTGTGAGTATTACACTTGTTATATTCAAACAGTGTAGACCCTGATCAGAGGGATCCGTACATTGATTGTCATTTTGAAATATATTGTTAAAATCAACCCTAAATAGTCAAAAATGGACTTATTTTGAAATTGAAATCGTCCAATGGGTGAATGGGTTAATAGGAAATCAAGTATATATTAGATAATCTACTTGAATGATATATATGCAGTGCTTCCTCCCTACAACGGCACTCTGAACAACGAGTCCTTCCTTACAACGACGATTGCAGCTGTTCCAGAAACAAGATGTTTTCATGTCGAACTCTTTCACAGCTGCAATATTGTCTGCTTGAGATTATCGTCTGCTATTTTTCTGAAAGTTACGTAGTAGTGGAAATATAATGACGAGGGACCAAAAGCCTGCATCCTGGTCAGGTTACATAGCATCTGATCCGGATTTAAGCTGTTGGCACATAATGCTTTACTTTAAGCCTGCTTTAAGCTACCATCAGCTTGGAAATAGAAGATGCTTCTTATATATCCATGACTATAAAGTGGAAGTACTTTCTTTAGTGGAGGAATAAATTAAATGCATAAAATGACATATTTATGGAGTAATGGGTTCTGGTACATAGCTGAAGAGAACTGATAAGAAGACATAAATTAATTGTATGAGATTTTGGAATAATTTTAGTTCTGCTTTAAGGTGCCATTTTCAGGAAGTTGTAAAAGTATGTAATGGTACTTTATCTGGAAAAGTAGTTCTGAGGCTGAATAGGTAATGGTGTATATGACAGAAAGGTGTAACCA
The DNA here is from genome assembly GCA_922989275.2 of Gari tellinella. NCBI lineage: Eukaryota > Metazoa > Mollusca > Bivalvia > Cardiida > Psammobiidae > Gari > Gari tellinella. The sequence continues at coordinate 23,478,442 of OV277869.1, read as the reverse complement.
TAATGCCATAAATACACCTTTGCTTTATTCTACCACTGAAAACTTTAGATTCATAAATAACCCCCCCCCATCCCACCACTACCACCAAAGATCTTCCCCAGAATTTTATTTCAGGCATTATTAGGAACCCTCTAATCTGGGTTTACATTGTTTCCATAGGACAAGTCCTCTTCACAGATACACTGTGATAAAATGTGGCACTAGATTTTATTGAGCCTGTTACAGTTTATTGCTATGTGACAAACAATGAAGACCTTTATTAGAGGGTCTTTATTAGGGGCCCTTTGACTTCGGTCTACACTGTTTGCATAGGAGAAATGTACTCTTCACAGGTACATATTTATTTCAATGAGTTTGTTAATTTATTGCAATATGACAAACAGTGTATATCCTGACCAGAGTGTCCTTATAAGAGGCTTTGATCTGGATCTACTCTGTATGCATTTGACAAGTGTACTCCTCACAGTTACACTGTTTGTTAATGAATTGATGTAAATATGTGGCACAAGGTTGCAATGAGGTTGTTACAATTTATTGTAACCTGATAAACAATGAAAACCCTCATCAGAGGACCCCTATTAGGAGCCCCCTGATCTGGTTCTACACTGTTTGCACAGGACAAGTGTACTATTTACAGGTACACTGTTGGTTAATGATAAATATATGTGGTGGTAGGTTTCAATGAGTTTATTTAACAAGAGCCCCATGGGGCATATTTCGCTCACCTGAGAATAGCTGAAAAAATGGAGATAATGATTTATGTCCAGGATTTACCTAGATTATCTAAGATATGCAACAGACCGGAACAATTTGAATTTTTTTTTAGTATATGACATCTAGAAGTGTCACCATACCGCATATAAAAGCTCTGGCCATATTAGTGTCAGAGAATAAGACGTTTGAATTTTTCTCTATATAACTCTATGTAAAACTGTGACCCCCGGAGCGGGGCCAATTTTGACCACAGGGACATAATTTGAACAACCTTGATAGAGGACCTGTAGGCGATGCTTTGTGCCAAATATCTAAGCTCTGGCCCTTGAAGTTTCAGACAAAAATATTTTTTAAGTTTTCATTGAAAAATATCTAGTTTTAGCTCCTGTGACCTAGTTATGCAACCGATCTGAACCATTTGATTAATTTTGGTATAGGACATCTAGAAGTGTCACCATGCCAAATATCAAAGCTCTGGCAATATTAGTTTTAGAGAAGAAGACGTTTGAAAATTTCACTATGTAACTCAATGTAAAACTGTGACCCCCAGGGCGGGGCCAATTTTGGCCCCAGGGGCATAATTTGAAAATAACTTGATAGAGGACCTGTAGGCGATGCTATGTGCCAAATATCTAAGCTCTGGCCCTTGCAGTTTTTGACAAGAAGATTTTTTAAGATTTCCTTATTTTTCACTTTGGTTCACATTGTTTTTAATTGTTTGAACAAATTTAAAAGAGCTTGACCCAAGGAACATTTCTGTAAAGTTTGGTTGAATTCTGTCAAGCTGTATAGGAGGAGATGTCATTTGAAGCAATTTTTAACGACGACGCACGACGCTAGACACAGGGCCATCCCAATAGCTCACCTTGAGCCTTTTGCTCAGGTGAGCTAAAAAATTGCAACATGAAAGACAATTAAGAGCCTAATCAGAGGGCCCCTATTTGGAGCCCTCTGATCTGGGTCAATACTGTTTGCATACCGTAGGCTAAAATAAACTTTAGTAGAAATCTCCTACAGAGGATATTTCTTATCCAGTTTCAGATTGCTTTAATATTTACTCCAATTATCCATATGCCTAATCATCTATATTCACCCTTTACTCAATAGAGTGTTTTCATTACTGAAGGAGCAGTCCGCTATACTTTCAGTCTGTTTTAAGCCTGCTAGGATATGGAAAATATTTCTTATGGTGAATATTTATTTTTCAATGACTGCACAAAGTGGAACTATTTTATTGAGTGGGTAAAAATTTAAAGGCATTAAAATAAGTACAGGTATCTTTGGAGTGACAGTTTAAAGTGTGTTTAACCCATTACTCCATATATACACACTTTTTACGTCTTTAATGTTTTGTTTCCAGTGAATAAAATATTCATAATTTAAACAACCATGAATATGTTTATTAAGAAATATTTTCTGTATTTCAGCAGATGGTATCTTAAACCAGACCGATAAAAAAGCTGAATGCCCATTTAGGCCCATTTTGCTTTACTTTCAACCTGCCATATAAGATGTCACCTGCCTTCAAAACTAAAACAGGCTATAGAGTAAAGAGTTAAGCAGATGATTGCTTAACTTATTACCCCATGAATACACCTTTATACATCTTTTATTTATTCTTCCACTTCTATATCATTCTGCTGTGTTTTTCTGACTGCTTTAAGTTTAAGCAAATATCTGTCTTCAGTTCCAATTCTGCAAGTAGGGGCAATATTTCAAGGATTGGGGAAATATTTCCTAGGAAATTTACACCCCTGGTGGGGAACATTTCCTGTTAACTGGTATGCGCAATTTAAGAACTATTTTCTATCACCTAGCAGGTTGAAAGTATAGCAGAATGCCCATGAAGTTGCATTCTGCTCTACTTTCAACCTGCTTGATGGTCACATGTCTTCAAAATTAGAAACAGGCAATGTGGTAAATGGTTAATTCAAGATAGAAAAAATCCACATGACAGACTCTTTATATCCCTACAAATCCAGCAGATTCTCCATCAAGACAGCTCAAAATCCTATGGTGTTACTATACTTATTAGAATCCTCTCAAAGAGATGATCCTAATAATTACTGCAGTGACACCAATGGGTTAAATACTGAAATAAAGACTTTAGTTTTTGAAATACTCCCCTTATCTGGAGCCCTGGGGTATATTTGAATGAACAAAACAAACAGCAATAATAGGTTGCTATCTATGTACAATTAAAAACAAACAAAATATTTTCAAGTTGATACTTTTATTTTCTTTCTCCCATCTACCAAAAGCAGAATAGTTATTGATTACAGTCAATCTGTTATTAAGCACCCATTAATTTATGCAATATTATGGTCTGGTGGTTGCTTAATGAAGATTAAAAATAACGAATGAAAAATCTATGGCTTTCTGCATTATTAATTTTCCTGCATTAAGCAGTCACTTGTCTTTAGAGGTCTCCTTGCTCTGGAAATGAGTGCTTGCTTAGAACATGACTGACAAAAACTACAAATCACATGGAAAAGTTCACAGTACAGCCCTTTCTTTTTAACCCTTTACTCCATAGACAGGTAAAGCAGATTATTTATTTCTTTTGATACATACTCATGACTGTATCAATTGGAATCATTTTCTTCAGTGGAGGAATAAATTAAATGTGTCAAACCACAGTATCTCGAACTAGCTAAAGTCGAAAGTACTTGTTTTTCCACCAATGAAACTACTTAATTTGAAAAAGCTTCAACATAATTTTAGTCATATTTGAACTTTGAAATACAGATATATTCCACTAAAGTGGAATCAAGATATCAAAGTTTGACTCTAGTACAGTCAAACTTTGATATCTGAATCTAACTTAGTGGAACAAAGTGTATTGTTCCTTTTAGTGTTTAATACCTTATCCTGTTCTGATATTGAAGATAGGTGACCACTTAAAAACTCATTAAAAGTAAAGAAAAATGTACCTTAAGGTGCATTATTATTTACTTTTTGCCTGCTATAAGCTACCATATATAAGAATATATAAATGTTTCTATTGAAACTATTTCATGACTTTAAATTTTGACTCTCTTTTTTCCATGGAGGAATAAATAACAAGCATACCAATGTGTATATATGGAGTAATGGGTTAAAAGTAACAGGCAGCAATTGACTTTTTTTCAATGGAGAAATAAATAACAGGAATAACAATGTATCTATGGAGTAATGGGTTAAAAGTGACAGGCAGCAAAGTGTTCACATTGTAGAAACACATATTCATTCTTATTCCATTTATTTAAAAGCACCCTCTGAGTCTGATCCTCTCATTAGTTTAAACATATTAAGGTCAATGATGCCATCAATGTCATTTTATTTGGGTGTGGAATTTCTTGGTGAATGAATTGAGAATCCTTGGGTCCAGATTTGCTCCATCAGAAACTTCTCCTGAGATCACTCAAAACATTGACTTGGCAGCAAGTTCACCCTGAAAAGACAAACATAGTATACGAGTATAGACGAGACGATTCTAATGAGCAGTGGCATCATCGGATTTGGTGCCAAAACGAGTGAGAACATGACGAGGGAATGTTGAATTTGTTGAGTTTACTCCCTCTTCCTTAAACAACGTTACCAGGGGGTTCAGCTTTTAACTCGATGTGTCGTCCGCTTCGATCAAATTTACAGAAGAATCTAGTCTGGGTCTAGTGTAAGGGAAAATAAGCAACGATTTTTCACTTTACCTTCACGGCAATGTCTTTAGACATCATCTGGTGAAGCGTCGTGTTGTAGTTCTGTCTGACAAAGTCATTTTCATTATTTCACTACTGTACGCTATTTTAGAAATCTTGATAACGGTGGGGTTGGAGAGGTTCCGAACAGCTTTTCTTGTAACGGCGATGGGTTTGGAGGTGTTCCGAATTGCGTACCTAAAGTAGTGCGTATCCTGTGACAGAGGTGAATGCGGTAGCTAATGAACCGAGTGCAAGAGAGTGTATAATTATGTCGCCCCCGCTGGGGGCATAAAAAAGATGTGTCCCTTGAAAGTCTAGGGACAGTTTGAGACATCGTCCCCAGAGTGGAGCTTAGAATTTCTCTCAAAATAAAGGAGATACCATTAGGTCCCCATAACGTATAGGGACATTGGAGTGAGATTACGTCCCCACAAAGTTTGCTTTTTAAATTGTTTTCCTTTAAACACTATACAGTTGCGATAAAAAAACGGAGATATAAGGCTGTACAATAAATGCATAAAGTTACTGTCTGGCTTTTTTAAACCTTATTTTCTTATAAAAGAAATAAAGATGTGTCCCTATAAAATTCAGGGTCAGGTTGAGACAAGGTCCCCAGAGTGCAGCCTATGATTCTCTCTCAAAAACGGAGATAGCAGTATGTCCCCACAATGTATGGGGACACAGTGAGACAACGTCCCCGGAGTGCAGCCAATGCATGTAATTTCTCTCTCAATAACGGATATATCATTAAGTCCCCACAGTGTTTTGGGGTGAGATATTGGAGTGAGATATCGTCCCCACAAAGTTTGCTGTTTAAATTGTTTCCCTTTAAACAGTATGCAGTTGCGAACAAATAAACGGAGAGATAAGGGTAAACAATAAATGCATGGAGCTAATAAGAGAGAGGACATGGTTAAAACGGAGAGATAAGGGTAAACAATAAATGCATGGAGCTAATAAGAGAGAGGACATGGTTAAAACGGAGAGATAAGGGTAAACAATAAATGCATGGAGCTAATAAGAGAGAGGACATGGTTAAAACGGAGAGATAAGGGTAAACAATAAATGCATGGAGCTAATAAGAGAGAGGACATGGTTAAAACGGAGAGATAAGGGTGAACAATAAAACGCATAATGTTACTGTCTGGCTTTAAAACCTTATTTTCTTATAAAATATCAGAAAGGTGTCCGCAGGTCAGATACCCCCCCCCCCCCCCCATTCAGCCGGAAACCGTCCTCCTATCCCCTAGAGAAAAAAGAAATGTGTCCTGAAATATGAACTTTCATCTGCTTCATGCCTAATTAATGAGTTTGAGGTAGTTTGGTGAATATCAATTGAAAGAGAGCGGACATGCTTAAAAAGCAATTTTAACTGATTCAAGGGCCCTAAAGAAATGCCTAATGTGATTCATTTGGTTATCGAACTTGACCGAGATATTAAGGGTATACAATTGTGCTGCAGTTTGTTGAAAATCAATTGAAAAACTGTTCAAGTTAGAGAGCGGACATGGTTAAAAACCCCGCAAAATTACCGATTCAAGGGCCATAACTCTAAAATGTCTTATGCAAATCGTCTGGTTATAGAACTTGACCGAGATTTTATGCGTATAAACAATCTGAGAAAGTTTGGTGAACATCATTCGAAAAGTGTTTGAGTTTGAGAGCGGGCATACTTAAACAATGGTGAAAATCAAATGAAAACTATCTCAGTTAGAGAGCTGACACGAAAAGTGTAACGGAGGGACGGGCGGACGGACAGGCGCGATCACTATTATAATGATATGTGATGTGTCCCTAGAAAGGCTAGGGACAGTTTGAGACAATGTCCCCAGAGTGCAGCTTAGAATGTATCTCAAAATAAAAGAGATACCATTAGGTACCCACACTGTATGGGGACAAAGTGAGATAGATGTGAGATAACGTCCCCACAAAGTTTGCTTTTTAAAAGCGTTTTTCTTTAAACAGAATATAGTTGCAAACAAATAAGCGGAGAGATAAGGTTATTTTGACGTAACTGAACAATACAATGCAAAAAGTTAATATCTGGCAAGGCTAATTCTGTGCGTCGTCATAACGTTGGTTTTAAACTTAACCATTACTTTGGGACCGAAAACCAGAAAGAGAGAGAAAGAGAGCACTGTATTGCCTTTAAGTATACATTGCAGCAGTAACTGTACATTTTATTCCTTTTGACCCATTGCATCCTTTGTGCATGTGATTCTTCTAGTGTTCCTTGCTTTTGATTGGTTAATTTGTCTATTTTGGCAAACAGAAATGATAATATTGTAAGAACAAGATCAATCTCAAATTTAAATAATCGTTAAAATATCTAATCTATTCTTTTTCTGCATTTTAGTAGCCTACAGCGCGTTTGCGTTGTGTGTGCGTTGAAACGGGAAATAATAACGTCTTTCCAACGGTACAATATGTGTTTATCAAATTCTATATGAAGATTGCCTAAAACCAAGGGATGCTATCGTGAAATCTAATGTTACAGTGAAAGTGCAGTTATCTTTCGTATCTGTTCACTAGGTCTTAAAGTCCCTACATTACTGTCAAATTGCCAAAATCGCGCAATTTTAAAACCTGAAAATGTAGGCACATTCCTTATCTAAACCTTTAAAAAGATGTAATCCCCGATGACTATGGAGGCAACATTAGGCTACTTACAAATCCGTAAAGTTGGTGGAAACCAGTCGACTTTTAAATCTGTTTTGTTGACATTAGATCGAAGACGAATTATTACGGAAATGTTTCAGCTTCGTTCGGCTTTGCAGTGTATATGAATTATCGCCGCGCTTCGTACCAATCACATTACCTTTACGCTTCTCGCAACCAGCTCGTTAGTCTTATTGTAAACAAACCCGCTTAGAATGTAAACCAACGGCATTATAATGTATGGACTATTCCAGTTATTTTGAAAAAAAGGTAATTCGGGCTAATTTTGTTTTCAGAACAGTCGTCAATATACATGTATGTTTCTAGGTTTTGTGACGTTTTCATGGTACAGGGCTATTATTTGTTTGTTTGTTAATTTTGGTTTGACGACAAATCAACTCAATCAAAGTTATATTGAGACGTTGTGCCTGGCTGTGTGTGAATGTATTTGTGTACCTTTTTGGTAAAGTCTTACAGTGGAGAAAACGTTATTCTTTCCCAATTAACGCGTTTACGCTCAAACTATTATTTATATTGCAAACAGTTTTGAGCCAGATCAGACGCCGGGTAACCCGGCGTCTGATCAGGCTCAAAACTGTTTGCCACTCAGATCAATTTGAATTGTCAGAATTGTCGAAATGATGTACTTTTCTACGTTTAACTGCTTTGCGTTTGCGTTTCGTTTGCGTTTAAACCGGAAAGGAATAACGTTTTATCCACTGTACCACTCTACCAGTTCGGACAGTGGGTGTAGTCTGTCTTCCTCCATACCACTGGGGGAGTTTTAATAAATCTTATACTCTAGCTATATCTTATTTTTCTTCCATCAATTTTCAAAAACACAATCTATTCAGTGATTTCATGAAATACCTAAACTATTACGAAAATCAGTGAATTCAAAAATTTGGAGTTACTCTCTATATTCTATTTACTCAGTTTGCATGGAATTACGTGTTACCCCTTATTTCCCCCATGATGTCATGAACTCTAGACATCGTTTTCACGTCCAACACAAACAGGATAAACGTCACTGATTTTGTCCGGTATCTGACAATCTTTCGGTCACTTTTATCGAGGATCTTGCACTGCATCTTTAACTATTTCCTGATCAAATTTATGATGAGGTTTTTACCCCCATCTCGCTGCGCCATATTTTCGTCTGCTTCACTATTGTTGTCTGCACTATCGTTCCAAAGTTAGATTTAATGCAGTATAACGGACGTACTTTCAAAACAAATGGATCAGGATCAAAACAATATAGAACCAGTAGATGATGCTATGTGCCAAATATCTGAGTTCATGGTACTAGGGTTTCAGACAAGAAGATTTTAAAAGTTTTTATTGAAAAAATGTTTTTTTAGCTCCTGTGACCTAGATAGGCTTAATTTAACAATATTGGTAAAGGTAATCTTAAAAATGTCACCATGCAAAATATATAAGCTCTGGCCATATTAGTTTCAGAGAAAATTTCACTATATAACTCTATGTAAAATTGTGAGCCCCGGGACGGGGCGAATTTTGATCACGGGACATAATTTTCAAGAACTACAAGGACCAGAGCTTAGATATTTGGTATGTAACCCAGGTTAGGTTTGACTGTACTAGTGGCCGATAAATAGAAGTAATCCCTGGTGGAGTTCGGTATCTTTTATTCAAGATTAATAGTACGAAAGGTCTGTAACAAATATATATAGTATACCTTACCTACGTACGCTCCTTCTTTATCTTTGTACAAGCTACCGGTCACTATTATACGATAGTGCCCGGTAATAGTGACCGCTAAGAAATGTTGACGTCATATGACGCTGCTACTGAGGAACCGCTCGTTGCTTGCTTGTTTACTTTTAGCGTCTCACCCGAATTAATCTATAAAAACTTGCGCCATGTTGGGGGAGCTTTAGGGCACACAAGTTTAGTTGTTGTTTCTGCTGAGGTTTATAGTCCCGCCTAAGCTTAATCAGATGCGTCATCCCATTAAAAGATGTGCATCGGCACAAGTTATGTGTCTCTAAATTTATTCTAATTTTTTAACAATTTACAACAGAAAAAACCTAATTTTTTGCAATTTTGTAAAATATAGTAGATCTATTTTCGGTTTTTAACAGACAGCGTACATGTTTTAACTTTCAAATAATAACAATAAAATAAAAAAATACAATGTTTGATTAAAATAAATCAATAATGCTAAATTTGAGTTAAAGGGAGGTAAACAAAAAACCAGCATGCGATTTGTATGAAAAGAGGCTTCCCAGATTTTGTAGCGGGGGTTACTTGTCTGGTGTGGATAATCAATAAGTCCTAAACCGGGTTGCTCGGTACTCAAGTGGTTAGAGTGCTGGCACGGTAAGCCCAGAGACCCTGGGTTCGAGTCCCGGTCGGGCCACGATTTTTTCACTCAGTCCTGTTACAATTTATTAACCACTATCTAGATCTAATGTTAGATAGATCTAGTATTTACCTCACTAGATCTATACCCACATACAAATGTTTTTCGATAGATCTATTGAACAGTCGCTTCTGGTTCAGTACTGGTAGTTAAAAGCAGCACTGATAGTTAAAAGCAGTACTGGTAGTTAAAAGCAGTGCGTAATTAGCCTAAACAGATAAAAAAAAAAGCCAAGCCATGCTGTGATTATTATGAGTACTGTTAGAATTAAATCTAGATCTAGATCTAGATTTGATTGTTTTAACTGTAATGATTTGTTCTATGAACTTGTTGAATAAAATTGCAAATTGTTGATGTTGACGATACAATATTTCGTATACATGTATGGTGCGCCGATTCCTTTCATAAACAAAATCTACTTGTCTTTATTAATTTTCAAACAAAACTTAACTCAGAACCTTTTAAATATTTTTAGAAAATTAAATAGTATTTACTTTTGATACAATTGTTCTATTAGAAGTTGTTTTGTCATTTTTTTTATAGCATTATCTCCAAAATTCATTAAGAAAAGTGAAAATATCTAGAATCTAGTAAGAGTGAATTAAAGGGAGGTAATAGCGGAACGTCATTAGATACTGCTGAAAACAGTTTTGATCCAAATCAGATGTGCGGTATACTATAAGAAATAGTACAGCCCACTTCGGGCCTCCTTGCATTATAGTGACCTCCCAGTCAGCCCCAAAATAGTTTACGGCCCTCAGCCTTCGGCTTCGGGCCGTAAACTATTTTGGGGCTGACTGGTCGGTCACTATAAATGCAAGAAGGCCCTCACCTGTAGCGGGCTGTACTATTTCTTATATAGAAATTATAAATACAGTAAAACCCCTCTAAACCGGACATGCTTGGGTACAACAAAAATTTCCGGTTTAGAGGGGTTTCCAGTTTAGAGGGGTTTTAACATTTTTACTAAAATACTTGCCTATATATACCATTATTGTTCTGATTTTACTTGGTAATAGAAAGGAAATGGACTATCATTTACAAACAATCTGGTGCAAGATCGGATGACGCAGATATTGACACCTGGTCTGGATCATTAAACCTTTCAATTCTAGCAACGAGTATAGCCATCTTTAACAAACAGTGTACCTGTGAAAAAGACACTTGTCATATCCTTTACGAGCCCGCTGATCAGGGTCTGTACTGTTTGTCAACTTGCGATATATTGTAAAAATCAACCCTAATAGTCAAACATGGACTAGACTTTATTGGAAATATATTTGAACATTTTAGTGGTAAATGATTGAGTTAATCTTTAAACTGTATCAGCTTTTTGATAGTCGTTTGCAAACAATCTGGTTCAAGATAACATGTAACTTATAATTTGTCATCTGATCTGGATCATTAAAATATTTATCACTTGGATTACCCAGTTTTATTCTGTTCAATGCATGATGGTTGCTTAAAGCAAGATGAAAGTAGAGCAGAAATCAAAAGGGCTAGTCAATGCACAGATAATGCTGGAACTGTTCAATACCGTCGTTTGATGTGTATAATGCGCATCCGTGTATAATACGCACCTATAGTTTTAGCTCACCAGAGCACAATATGTTCAAGGTGAGCTTTTGTGATACCAATCTGACCGGTGTCGTCCGTCTGTCTGTCCGTCAATAATTGCAAACGCCTTCTTCTCTGAAACCAATAGCCCCAGTTTCAACAAAACTTATGCAGATACATACTGTTAATTTGAGCTTTAAAAGTTGTTCAAAGAAAGTGAATGGGGCTAATGGTATTGTTGCCATGGCAACCACGCGTAATATCTAGAAAACCACTGGTCCGATTTCGATTTGATTTTCACCAAAACGCTTGTCAATGATAGGCTTTTAAAGTTGTTCAAATATTTTTTTGATCCGTTAAAAGACATGGCCGCCAGAGGGTGTGGCCATTTTCCATGTTCGGTGATATCGAATGAAAAGGGAAAGAAACTTCTAGAAATTGTAATTTTGGTTAAATCGTCATGAGATTTTGTCTGTGTCATGTCATTTATAAATGTTAGGTCATACATGAATAAAGGTTATGAATGCGGGTACATTATATTCAAAAGTAGGTTAGTAGGTCAAAACATAGAAAAAGCTCCTAAACTGTTTAGAGCGATATTTTCAGCTGCAAAATCATAAAACTGTGTTGTGGAACAGGGTTTATATTTTATGTACACTGTTCGTCTTTATAGGTGAATATAGGAGATAAGAGTGAGGTTGGGCGCCCCTAAACCCAGGTTTAACCCCCCCAGCGGCTGTTAATAATTAATTTATAATTAATTATTGATTGCTACTGACCGTACCAAGGCGGGCTCTTATGTTCACTTTGCTTTATGTTTGTCTTGCGTGTGTTTTCTATTTAGTGTGTGGATGAAGAAATGGTATTGCGTGGTGTGTGTGTGTGTTATGTTAGTGTGTGGATGAAGAAATGGTATTGCGTGCGTATGTGTGTTATGGTACGACTGTGTGTATGTGTGTGTTCTGCTTGAGAGGTGGGTGTATTGTTCGTGTTACGTTTCCTGCTTGAGTCTTTTTCGTATTTATTTGCTAAGAATGATTACCTTGATAAAACTTAGGCACTGTATGAATATGGGTTACATTAAGTTCAAAAGTAGGTCAGTAGGTCAAAACATAGGAACATTTCCAAAAATCTATAGAAGCCATATTTTTGGCGCAAAATCATAAACCTTGCTCAGAATTATCACTTTGATAAAATCTAGGTACTGTAGTTATATGGAGTACATGGAATATTAAGTTGGTCAGTAGGTCTAATCGAGGGTAAAGCTTTAAGGTATTCTAGGGCCCACATTGTCTGCCCTAATTTCATGAAATTTAATTTCTCTGGTTTTTATCAAAATATCAAAGCTATGACTTCGAACTTCATATAAGGATAGATCACATGAATTACAAGTGCAGTGCATAAAAACAATAACTCTGTCATCAGTAATTTTGGAGTTATTGCCTTTTGTTATTGTAGTCTGAGTTTGGCTTGTCCGGAGCATAACTTCAAAACTATAAAAGCCATTGACTTCAAACTTCATATACAAATATATCTCACTGACAACAAGTGCAGTGCAAAAGAACCGTAACTCTGACATCTATATTTTTGGAGTTATTGCCTTTTGTTATTTTTGTGCAATTTCAGCTTCGCCGGAGTATAACTTCCAAGGTATAGAAGCGACTTCAAACTTCATATACATATAGATCTACAGTTTGATCGCATTGGTCATAAGTGCAGTGCACAATATCTTAACTCTGTTTACTGTATTTTTGGATTTTTTACCTTTCTTATTTAACACTTCACTTTTTTGTACCAAGCTCATTTTGATATACAAGACACGAAGCATCTGAAAAGCCACTTTCAATATAAAACGTTTCTCAGTTCAATTGTTCATATGGAGTACACACATTAACATTATCCTGACACATTTTCTTCTTATGACAAGGTTAAATCTGGGAACTGTGTACTCAGGTGAGCGCCTTAGAGCCATTGGACTATTGTTATAATTGCGGTTTTAGCCAATATATTTGCTTTCATTTAAATCTATTTCAAATATGTGGCTGAACATAAAATTTTACAAATGTATTTTCTAGATTAGTATGTACATGTTTATGTCTGTCAATTGTAATTCGGATAGCTCGACTATGAGGAAAAGAACGTTACAAAACTATGTTAAAATGTCGCACACCTACTCACCACTGCCAAAAATTAGAAAACTCGATAAAAACGGACACCATACTTACAATGTACATTATAAGCATTACCAGGGCTGCCATTTCTCCGGATTTTTTTCTAGAACATGGTAGCTTAAAGCAGGCTGAAAGTAAAGCAGAATGCGCCATAAGGCGCATTCTGCTTTACTTCCAGCCAGCCTGCTTTAAGTAGTCACGTGTCAACAAAACTAGAAACAGGCTATGGGGTAAAGGTACGATTCGTAAATTCGCAATTGAAAAATGCAAATTTCGAAATCTTAGGTTTTTTCATGTCAACTTATGGCAGCCCTGCATTACTGTTTTGTTGCTAGAGTGTAAACATTGTTTAATATGACAATTTTGATACATCAAGTGCGGATAACTCTGGACGTAATGATTCGATTCAATTTTTCTCTTCCTCTCATGATACTAAGCATATATTGTAAATATGAACACAATTTGCGAATAACTGTTTTAGTTATCGCGTTACATCCAAAGTGTTGAAGGAGAGACAGACGGACAGACGGATGGACAGAAAATGTGATTCCTATAGGGCTCATGCCTTTTCAATACAGGGTCCTAATTATAGTCGCCTTTGTCATATTCATGTCAGCTGTCTCTATGTACGAGTACAGTGGTGAAAACGTTATTCTTTCCCAATAAACGTGTTAACGCTAAAACGTTAAGTTCACTTGTAAACAGTTTGAAGCCAGATCAGACGTCGGGTGACCCGGCGTCTGATCAAGCTCCAAACTGTTTGTCACTCAAATCTTAATAAGTCGACAAAATTTTCAGAATGTTCTCATTTTCTCTACTTTACTGCAATGCGTTTGTTTTTTTCTGTTTGCGATTAAACTAGAAAAAATAACGTCTTCACCTGTGTATGTTAATATATATTCTAACACACCTCGCCCACACCCCTATATAAGCGAAGAAGGACCGTCTCAGTGTACGAATTTTCAGTAGAACACTCACACGCTAAACGTTCTAACGTGACGTCATTTGGCTTCGAAAATGCGTACGCCAAGAAATGTAGCGCCGTTGCTTCGGTGCAAATTAAGGTTAAATTGAAGTGTTAGAATCGAAATAAAAAATTAATACCAGTGTTCTATCTAACAATCGAACACGGGTAGTCGTTGAGATGCTTGTAATTAAACCACTCGGCCTACCGGCCTCGTGATTTAATTACTACGCATCTCAACTCCTACCAGTGTTCGATTGCACGATAGAACATTGGTATGAATTTTTTATTTCTTAAGTATAGATCCATATACTAGTTATCTTACACACGTTGATATTATAAACTATATATACATGTAGACTGCAGAAGAGAAGACATTATTTTCCCATTAAACGAATATTAAACGAATAAATCGTTATTTATATTGCAAATAATTTGGCACCAGATCAAAGGCGAAATTATCCGTCGTCTGATCAGATTCAAAACTGTTTTCCTCTTGTAATTTTCTAAATTTTATTGCATCGCGTTCGTTTCGCTTAACCCATTAACCCATAAATACGCCCTTTTACGCCTTTAATTTATTTATTCGCTCAGGAAAATTCGTAGTTCCAATTGATACAGTTATTAAAACATATGATAAGAGCATTTTTCAATATTCTAGCAGATGGTAGCTTAAAGCAGGCTGAAAGTAAAGCAAAATGCGCCTTAAGGCGCATTCTGCTTTACTTTAAGCCTGCTTTAAGTAGTCATCTATTTTAAATACTATAAACAGGCTATGGGGTAATGTGTTAAACGGGGAAACAAAAACGTCGTTAACATTGTACTGACAAATAAATGAACACATGTATAAGATGCTCTTGATATTTTATTTTGCATTTGTACATTATGCAATCGACTCCAGTAGGAAGTAGTCATCTGAAATAAAAAGGTAAGAATGAGAAATGACGATAGTATCCAGCAAAATTGTTTGCTGCAAAAGACATGTAATTATAGTACAGTAAATCCTTTCTCCCAGCTGAGTTAATTTTGGCGTTTCAATCGGGTGGTTGCTTAATTAAAGAAAAATAAAAGTAAAACAAAAAGCTCCTAATGGATTATTTTGCTTTATGTTTTCTAGCTTATAGCTGTCTTAGTTTTAAATTACGTCTTTTAGACTCATTTGTCAGTGGTACAACGCTCCCTCTCTACAACGGCCCTCCCAACAACGACTCCCTCCTTACAATGACACGTGTCGCAGTTCCCTGAACAGGACACTTGTGTCTTACGCTTTAACTGCTGCAATATTGTCTGCCTTTTTCTCAAAAATACATATAAGTGGACATCTTGATAGAAGAATTATAGTGACGAGTGTCAAACAGCTTGAATCCAGATCAGACGCCGCGTTACGCGGCGTCTGATCTGGATTCAAGCTGTTTGCAAATGTAATCCAAGTCTTAATTTTCCCTCCCTATAACGACTCCCTCCGAACAACGCACACTATCTGTGTCTCCCATTGGGTGTCGTTGTAGAGAGAGAGAGCACTGTAGTACATGCAATAGCGAGGTTTAACCACTTCATGACGTCAACTTTATGACGTCAACAATTTTAAACAGTTGCCGTCTGCTTCCATTTCTCAAATTTAAATTGAGGTATTTTGACTTAAGATATGTTGAAATAAACGTCTGTCAAACAGTTTGGCTCCTGATCAGACGTCGCGTTACTGGGCGTCTGATCAGGATCCAAACTGTTTGTAAATAACTATTGTATTCTGGGTTAGGCGGGGAATGGATTGACCATACCAGTTATAGATTTGAATGCGTTATGCAAATGTCTTCAAATTAACGTTTAGACATTCAGCTCGCCAAAAAGGGCTCCTACAGTGGAGAAAAGGTTATTCTTTCCCAATAAACGCATTTACGCTAAAACTATTATTTGCAATGCAAACAGTTTGGAGCAAGATCAGACGCCGGATTACCCGGCGTCTGATCAGGCTCCAAACTGTTTGCCACCCTGATTAAAATAAATGGGCAGGCTTGTCAGTAAGTTGTCATTGTCTACGTTTTATTGCGATACGTTTGCGTTTAAACGGGAAAGAATAACGTTTTCTCCACTGTATAATTTAATATATAAAAACAAAATGTATTATTTTACAATGTGTTAAACAACAAACATTTTGATCTGCATTGTGTTTCGTTGACCAATCTACATTATAAACGTCGATATACATGTATAAAATTATTGAACTTGTGTTGGTCTAACTTACAGAGGAGAAGACGATATTCTTTCCCGATTGAACGCGCGCGAAACGTAAATGCATAACAAAACAAATAAGAAAAGGACAACTTTTTGACAAATATAATTATTAATTTTAACGTGAGAGGCAAACAGGTTATATCCTGATCAGACGGCGTGTTACCCGGCGTCTGATCAGGGTCCAAACTGTTTGTAATGTAAATAATAGTCTTAGCGTAAACGTGTTTTTTAGGAAAGAATACAAAATGTAACATCTTCTCCACTGTATCCGCTGTTTGACAGGTGCAGGTTCGAGATAGCAAGGCCCGTGTATGAAATATGATTTTCATTGATAGGGCGCAGAGCGAGAGTTTAATGGTACAGCTAAGTATGTAAAGTTTTAACGTCCCTCAGATCATTATCGACCTAAGTATTATGGCGGTGACGTTCAGCTAATTACAGGTGGAGGAAGACCCTAGACGCCCTTTATACTCTGTTAAAGGCACACATCGGCAACTGGGTAAAACTACCGACCTTCCGCAAGCTAGCTGGAAGGCATCCCCACATGAAAATTCCTAAGTGCCAAGACCGGGTTTCGTACATATAGCGGCGAGGAGTTTCTCGATTGTAAGTCACAGTGGCAATAACCACTAGGACACGCATGTCCATGATTGTTGCATTAAACCGGGATCTGCGTTTGAGTTGAGTCTGAAGTCGTTCTCTAGTATTAGAATGGAGTTTATGCTCAAATATAATCAAGTAAATACATGAGAACGATCTCAAACTCTGCTCAAACTCTTTATAACCTTGGGACATGACTTCGACAAATATGTCAATTGCAAACCGTTTGGGGTCGAAAATTCTCAACGGCGTGTAACCAAGCTTTAAACACATTGTCACCAAGTTTCGGAATTTATCAACATTTCCAAAACCTTGCCACTTTTTTAACCCTTTACTCCATGACCTGAGTCTGGCTTTGAAGAAGTTGATCACTTAAAGCAGGTTGAAAGTAAAGCAGAATTTGCCTTAAGGCCCATTCTGCTTTACTTTCCGTCTGCTTTAAGCTAAAATCTGCTAGGATATAGAACATATTTCTTATGGTATATGTTTGTGAAGGTATAATTTGGAACCATTGTCATTATGGAGGAATAAATTAAAAGCGTAAAAAGACTATATTTATGAGGTAAAGGATTAAGAAATAAAGGCAGACGACAACTGTATAAAGTTGACAACGTCATGGCAGTAAATGTGTTGAATGAGCTGGATATAAATATGTATATTTCCCAGTGTACCTACCGGAAGTAAAGCTGTCCGGTACGGTTAAGTACAGCTTCCCGTTTCCACATCAGATATACCATCGACAGCGGAACAATCCTGGCCGCCACCAAATGGCGTGGGACTATCACACACCCGGGTTCTCGTTCGACTCCCTTGTAACAAATATATTCTATACTATATTACATGTATACATAAACCCATGTTGTATATGATCCTATACCTGGGTAATGGATGGATAGGTTTGGTTTTACGGCACTGCGACACAGACTAGCTCATATAACGCCGATTAATGATGAGATTTGATGAGATGAGATGATGTTGATTTTAGGAAGATGACTTTGGTTAATTTCATTCGTTGCAAAACAGCGCATAGGATCAAAACAACCGACCTGTCTTCATTTCAGTTCTTGACAGAGGAGATAATCTCGGCCTAACAAACAGAAAGAATTTCCTATGATAATTCAGCCCCAGAACCTCGACAAGTTAGGAATGTCTCTGGTTATACCTGGGTGAAAAACAGTTCTGCAGGGCTGCCATTTCTCCGGATTTTTCCTAAATCTCCGGATTTTTTTTCTAGAACATGGTATCTTAAAGCAGGCTGAAAGTAAAGCAGAATGCGCCATAAGGCGCATTCTGCTTTACTTACAGCCTGCTTTAAGTAGTCACGTGTCAACAAAACTAGAAACAGGCTATGGGGTAAAGGTACGATTCATAAATTCGCAATTGAAAAATGCAAATTTCGAAATCTTAGGTTTTTTATGTCAACTTATGGCAGCCCTGGTTCTGTTCTGTTCTGTTCTTCCTTATGTATAGAACAGTGGAGAAGACATTATTTTCCCCAATAAACGAGTTTATGCTAAAACAATTGTTTCTATTGCAAACAGTTTGGAGCCACATCAGACGTCGTGTAACACGGCGTTTGATCAAACTCCAAACCGTTTGCCAGTGACTCAGGTACATGTAGATATAAAGCGTACTAAATTTGATAAAGATGTAATTTTATTGCATTGCGTTTGTGTTTCATTTCCATTTAAATGTGAAGAATGACATATTATTTATGCTTTTCGGTGGATTACCACGAAATAGCAGTGGATGATCACCAATCGCTTTTTATTATGAATTTTCCCCGTAGGGCTCCCCAAGAATCGTAGTCAATCGTGTCTTATCGTTAAATTCCGGCAGTCCGATTTGTCGCGAACTACTCACCGGAAGAGCACGAATCCAAACTCGGGAGCAACGAGTGACGTCATTATACCGCCAACTGTCACGCGCATGTGTTCGACATAAAACGTGGGGCTCAACACGGGATAAATAATGTACGTTCGCTTTCAATTTTTAAACAATTTCGTTTAAAAAGTGGCTTAAAAGCATAAATAAATAGAATAACTGTGTTTTTTCAGTGTAAGATCGAATTTAATCCATTTCGTGAACATCAGACTGTTATATTTTCACTCGTGGCTTCGCCACTCGTGAAAATATAACGTCTGATGTTCACTCAATGGATTAAATTTCGATCTTACACTGAAAAAAACAGTTATCCTCTATTTCTCCTCTATAAATGCGATTATATATAATTCATTCAAACAAGGTAAAACATTCAAAACTCATGCCCTTCCCGAAATGCAATGTTTCAGATATCGACCCATTACTCCATATATACGTTGTTATGCCTTTAATTTAATAATCCCTCCATTTAGCCCGGGGCATAAGGTCGATATTTTGCCAAAATACTTCAAATAATGATGCAAGCAAGGGACTTTCTACAATTAGTGTTTAGACATATCTTATCCTAAAAAACCCGTTAGCCACTTCAATTTCCCTGGCAGATTCAAGATGGCGGCCATTTTCAAAATGGCTGCCATTTCAAGTTTGCATAAGTTATATCGTTATTGCCAGCCTAATGTACATACAAAAAAGCACGCAAAACTAACACTTATGAGATGTAAAATATAAATCATCAATTGTGGATCGCGGTTTATTGCTAATTATTCAAGATGGCCGCCAAAAATACAAAATGGCGGCCATTTTCACTCTTTTTTCTTTGTTATAAGAGCACATGTATTTCTGAACGATTATTAAACTAGATATCCACGGTTTGTGTGTTCATTGTTCTGTCCTAATACTATGTAAAGCTATTGAAGTATATACACTTGTTTTATGCATGATTTCCGATACAATTTAACGTTAAAAATTTCTAATAACACTAAGATTTTTCATTTTGTAACAGTGCTTTTTTAATCTAAAATAAACTTGTCGGATTTTGGGGAAATAACATTCCTAGAGACATTTTTGGGAAAAGATGACAGATCAAATTTTTGCCATAATGTAGGCATGCTAAATTTATTTCTATTGTCTTTCACTCTCTCCCACGAGGCTGAAAGCCCAAAAATGGTAAAAACAAAATGGCCACCAAAACACTTATTTTCGTTATTATTTCCGATCGTTCGGAAATCCAATACTCATAGTATTTACCCCTCCTAAACCACATTGCTGAGTACAACCATACGTTACAGGAACATTATTTGGGCTCATTTCTTTCAAAGGACGGATTCAATAAAGAGCTCTGATTTGCCATGGCAACCAATGTGAAAAACTTGTAAAATCTTTAAAATACTTTCTTGTAAAAACACCAGACACAGAGGTTAGATATTTGATATACTGTATTTACTAGCAGATCTCAATCAAGTTTATTCATATCATATTCTTTCATCTAAATTGTAATAGGGTAACAATACGCTGAAAGCCATATTTTAATATATTGCAATATGCAGAAACTGTATTGCAACATATAGCAATAAACTAGCGTCCTTCAAAATGTGTGTTACTTTGGCATTTTCTTGAAATCTATATGTAAGATTGTTGTCTTAATACATTTGTACATCATTTTAAAGGCCAATACCATGCAAGTCAATATTCTTATTTAACACGGTCTAAATTTGGTGAAAATAACACAACACGAATGGCACTACAACCATGCATGTTATAGAGTTTGACCGTACCAAGGCGGGCTCCTATATTCACTTTGCTTTATGTTTGTCTTGCGTGTTATTTTCTATTTAGTGTGTAGATGAAGGAATGGGATTGTGCGTGTGCGTGTGTGTGTGTGTGTTTGTTATGGTATGACTGTGTGTATGTTCTACTTTATGTCTATCACTACGCATGCCAATTTGTACCATTATGTATGCATATGTATATACGTGTATGGGCCGGATGCCTACAATGCTGACTAAAACTTACTTACTTGAGAGGTGGGTGTATTCTTTGTGTTGCGTTTCCTGCTTGAGTCTTTCATATTTATTTGAAACTACTAGTGTGATGCAATGAAGGGCCAAATATAGTTAGATACTTTAATATGTCAACATTTATGTTGTTTTGTTGTTATGCAAACGTTTCAAAACAAAGTTATCAAATTTAGTACAGTTTATCGATGAATACTTTATTCATATACATTTTATAGTTGATAGATTCAACTTAGTTATTGAGAAATATAAAGTAGTTTAGGTTGTTGTAACACTGTATCCTGTTTAAGATGAAATTGAAAAATAAATCACTTATTCGTAAACAAGTTGATATAATCAATAAACAAATGTAAGATATTTTTTGCATTTTTAAAGTCTATTATACATTTTAATGCATGCTTTAATTTTACAATAAAAAGTAGGTGAAACACACATCTCAAATTTATTAATACTACTCAATTCAATGTATTAAGTGTTGGTGACCTAAAACATAAGTAAAGTTCCAGCTAGTTCGACATTTAAAAGCGTTATGGCACTTTTTCTAAACTATATGATATAACAATCTGATTGAATTCTCTAGCAAATATGGCCAGTGCCTATGCCTGTCAAACATTGATGCCTATTTTCCACAACAAAGAGAACTGTTGTTGTCAATTTATTATGCATCGATGTATCCGCAAGAAATGCGCTTTTCAACGATGTATTACACATGATTATTATACATGTGTGCAAACGTAAAATAATTTTGGAATTACTCTAGTAGGTAAAGAGGCACTGCCTCGGGGTCAATAGCTTGATATAGACTTATCGCATATAGAAAAATATGCTTCACAAAATTCATAAACCCAAAGCTCAAATATTTGATGTAAAGCAAAGCATAGTAGACCTCTACACAGTTTGTTAAAAGCATTGTAGTCCGGATGTAGTAAATAACCCCACCAATAGGTCATTAGCTTTACATAGACTTAAAAAGGAAACTTAAAGAAATCTTATCTAAACCTTATAGCCAAAGCTTCATTTTTAGTGCAGATATTTCGCCTAGAAGACCTCTATCAACTTTGTTAAAATCATGACCTATGTCATCTTGATGGTTGAGGTCAACCTTGTTACTTTCTAAAGCAATGACGTATGCGCACTCTTTGCTTGCTCATGGTGACTCGCACTAGATTCTTCATCGTACTCTGTACATAATCGGCTGACTTCGGGGCCTGCCATAATTCAGTGTCAGAGCTGAAGGTCCCCTGTGATGCAAAGTGCACCCCATTGCCTTTGATGATTGCATTCGCTTGTTCGTGAGCTTGGTCTATTGCTAGGGTTGAGAATTGTCTCATTTAAGATGTTGTGGTCTTAGTGTTACCAAAAATTCCTGCTCCTTATTCTTCTATTTATTTATCAATTCTTGGCTTTTAACTGAATCAGCATGGTTGAATCAACACTTAGGTTTCATCGCTACAACGTTTCCATTTCAGAAATTCATGAAACGCTTCTGTTGATAGCTGCATGGTGCATTTTATTCACATATACGTTTCTCCTTTGAGCATAGTTTGTGTGACTAAACTGCTTAAACAAGAGGACGGTAACCCCCTATATCGCTCACCAGTGTCATGGATTTTGACACAATAGCCGCTGTGCGGGGACAATTCTAATACTAGGGCTCTAATTTTAACTAACCTGAAAGAGGTCTTCTACGTCATTCTGGACAACATACTTATAGGATGTTTCGCATTATGGTAAGGACACTTTTTCAAAAACTCACTTTTCATTGGTAATATGTTGACATGACAGCTACTTTCTTTAACAAACTTGAAAGAATTCTACACTGCTGACTCGCTACAACAATACCCAGCCGTAGATAAATATGTTGTGTGTTGTAAGGATGGAATTGTTATAGAAAGGTGTAAATTGTGCTGTATGGGCAAAAGTGGTAACCATTGTTGTCAGGGGGAAATCCTTGTAAGGGGGACTATTGTAGGGAGACAATAAAGCCTTAGGGTGTTGACATGAATAATCATTTAAGTATTCAAATAAAAGTCTATGTAAACCCATAAAACTATAGATACCAAATTCTAAAACTAGCGCTATGATTTTAACAAAGTTGATAGATGTCTTCAAGGCGATACTCTATAATATAAAACGAAGTTCTGGGCTAAAAGGTTTTTGATAAGATTTTATATAGTTTCCTATTTAAATCTATGTAAAGCTAGTGATCCATGGGCGGGTAGATTTATTACTAACGGGCTATAATGCTTTTAACTACTGGGTATAGGTCTACTACGTTATACGAGTACTTTACATCCAATATCTAACTTTGGGATAATCCTATATACGATACGTTTATGTACTGTAAGGCTGTTAATCCCGACGCTGGACCAATTTACTTATATGGCAATACAGTTTCTCTGTATTGCAATATATTACAATACGGTTTCAGCGTATGTTACACCACAATAATCTTGATGAAGGATTATGTTATGAGTAAACTTGATTGAGGCCTGCTTGCTACATAACATATCTAAGTTCCTGACTTTGTGGATAATATTTGTTTAAATTGTGCAGTTTGTTTACTGTTGTCGTCATGGCAACCAGAGTGTTTTATTGAATCAATTCGTTAAAAGAGATTTGCCTAAAAATGTCCATATTGAGTTTCGTTGTAATCAGCCATGTGGTTTAGGAGAAGAAGATGTAATATGTGTGTTTGATCCCCGAAATATCGTATATAATAACGAAAATAATTGTTTTGGCGGCCATTTTGTTGTTTTTGTTCATCATTGTTTGGCTGTTAGCTTCATGGGAGAATGTGAAAGATAGCAGAAATAGATTCAGCACATCTTAATTGTGGTAAAAAGGAGGTATGTCAACTTTTCTTAAAAAAGCCATTTCCAAAAAGTCCGGCAAGACTATTTTAGAAATAAATCAAAGTTTCAAAATGAAATCATGTGAAGGAATTTCGTTAGTATCTTCGTGTTATAAGGTAGTGTGGACGTGGAAATCGTATTGGAATTAATGCATTAAACAAATGTATAAACTTTAAATACTTTAAATAGTAGTATAAGAACAGAAAAGTTTACAAATAGCCCGTGGTTAAAGTACAATTGAAAATAGTGAAAATGGCCGCCATTTTGAATTTTTGGCTACCATCTTGAATAATTAGCGATATTTCGTAATCCACAATTGATGATTTTCATTTTACATCTCATACATGTTAGTTTTGTGTGACTTTCGAACTGGCATGGAAATAACCATTACGACATAACTTATACAAAATGGAAATGGCGGCCATTTTCAAAATGGCCGCCATCTTGAATCTGCCAGGGAAATTGAAGTGGCTAACGGCTTTTTTCGGTTACCAATGGTCATGTTAGTAAACCTGCAAAGTGGTTTGCTTGCATCATGAAATGAAGTATTTTTCGACTTATGCCCCGGGCTAATTGCAGAAAATGATGTCACTTTATACACCCTAGAGTATGCACTATAAGATTATTTTTTTATCCTAGCAGATGCATGTAGTTGTTTCAGAGTTTAAGACGCTTTCTGGTTTATATTCAACCTGATTCTAGTTTTGAAGACAACTTAAAACAGACTAAAAGAAAAGCAACCTTTATCTGGAAAATAAAGTTTAAACGAAATCTTTCTTCACATTCAAAAATATATCTATTATGTTTCTGAGCTAGAAACAAACTTTTTGACACATGTCTTCCATTGTTTCAATTTAAACCACTAGAATTGTGATCGAACTAACTGTACAGGTGACACTTTCAAAGCAGGCTGTATTCGATAGAAGAATGTCCAAAAATATACTTTATTTGTCAATATACGAGAATTTACCCATTCACTGCCATAACTCGAGTACAATAGTTATTTTGCAGACCGTTTGGATCCCGATCAGACGCCGCGTTATGCGGCGTCCGATCAGGATTCAAACTTGTTTAACCCTTTGTCTGCTGGTCGCGACTTTATTGATTTTTGCAAACAGTTTGGATCCAGATCAGACGCCGCGTAACGCGGCGTCTGATCTGGATCCAAACTGTTTGACACTCGTCTTTTAGTTTATTTACTTAAAAAATGTACAAATCTAAAGTTAACAAGTCAAATTACGTCAAATTTGATTTTGAGAAATAAAAGCAGACGCCAATTGTTAAAATTAATGACGTCATGACAGTGAATGTGTTAACCATATTTACCGTTTACACAGTCCGACCAATCACTCCAATAGCCCCAGCCACCATCATGCGAAGCCTGTGTGTCTCCTGTGCCCCAGTGCTATCAAAACAGGAGTATGTAATTCGATATAACACGGTAGTGAATAGTTATTTAACCATTCCACAGTCGTAGGAGAATTAACATGATCTTTCAAAAAGTTTTGATCCAGATCAGACGCCACGTGACGCAGCGTCTGATCAGGATCCAAACTGTTTGAAACTCGTATCGAAAACCCGTCAGTCATGCTGCCTTAAATCTATTGCGGATAACAATATTGAAGCAGGCTACAACATGGTGATGCAGCGCTAAAAAACGCACGAAACGAGGATGCGTAAAATGTTCTGTTTCTTGGGCATTTTCTTGGAATTTACATCCATGCTTTTTATATATGATACATCGTTGAAAAGAGCGTTTTCTTGCAAACCCATTGATGTATACTACTTTTACAATACCAGTTCACTTCGTTGTGCAAAATGGACATCACTGAGGGTCAGTAATAGGCACTGGCCACATTTGCTACTGAACTTAATCATATTTTCATATCATATAGCTTAGAAAAAGTGCCATACCGTTTTTAATACTCGCCCTAGCTTATTGGAATTTTACTAAACAACACTTAACATTGAATAGTCTTTATATAAAATCGAAATGCGTTCGACCTACTTGTTTGTAAGATTAAAAGATACACTAGAAGGTTAAATAATTATGATAATATACTTTAATTTATTAATGAATAAAATACAAAAAAATATCCAAATATTGTTTATTGATCATATCAACTTTTACGAATAAGTGATTGTTTTCATTTTCATCCAAAGTAGGACATAGTTTTGTAACAAACATACATTTTTTAACTTCGCAATAACTAAGTTGTTAACTCTATAAACTGTATGTATGAATATCGTATTCATCGACAAAATGCAGTATCTAATTACTTTGCTTTCACAGAACATCACGTTAAATTATAAAGCTATATTTGCTATTTAATGCATATTATACATTTACCATCGTTTTAGTGTCAATTATGTGATGGTTTAACCATCAAGTTAAGACCGTTTAAAATAAGAATATTGACTAACGTGATATATATTCGATATATATTCGATCCCAAGAAATATACCTCTTAAATGATGTATCATACATGAAAATCATGCATGTAGACTACATGAACATGCCCAATACAAGTAACAGAACTTTTTGAAGCACCCTCGTACATTTGACACTGTAAGTCTTAAAATGCTAGGTACATGGGGTGAAAACATTAATTTCCCGCAATAAACGCGTTGAAATCAATTGCAAGTAGTTTGGAGCCCAATCAGACGCCAAGTTACGCGGCGTCTAATAAGGCTCCAAAATGTCACAAGAGAGTTTCGAAATAAAATGAATTGTCTACATTATAGATAAAAAAGGAATGTTATACATGTATTCCATCACACAATGCTTAATATCCAGGGGCCCGTTTCATAAAACTTCTTATGAAAAACGTTGTCGTAAGTCAAATTACATAAATCTCAATTATTATTTATTTCTCAATCTAATCCTGTATTGTGACATCTTTTTGGAATCGTCTTGAAAAGACGATTTCAAAGAGATGTCACAAGACAGGGGTATATAGAGAAATCAGAAATTAAATGTACTTTAAAGTTTTGACTTACAATTTGTCGTACGAAGTTTTATGAAACCTGAATAGTACGAACGACTATATGAACAACGCTAATACTGAACAGGGCAAACTATACTAGAAAAAATACTTATGCTGAATATTGAGGACGATACTCGGACCAGAACTAATACTGAGCAATGCAAAACTATATTTGGAACACCACTAGGACTAAATTTACGGACGAAGTGCAAACAATAATAGGAACAACACACATAATAATGAATACTACGGACGAAATCGGAACAACATTTATGCTCAATAGTTCGATGGATAATCGGAACAAAAGAAACGCTGAGTAATCAAGTTAATTGTCAATCATACCTTCCAGAGTTTATTTAACCCGTTCCCTCATCAATACGCCTTATAACGCCTTTAAATTATTCATCCACTGAAGATAAAAGTTCTTTTTTAAAGTCATGAACAGATGCCATGATAACTATTTTCTATATCCTATCAGATAGTAGTAGCTTAAAGCAGGCTGAAAGTAAAGCAGAATGTGCCTTAAGGCACATTCTGCTTTACTTTCAGCCTGCTTTAAATTGTCACCTATTATCAATACTAAAAGTAGGCTATGGGGTAATGGGTTAAACGTCAACATACCACAAGGGTGCTAAAGCAGCATTGTTTCAGATGGGATGCTGAGTTCACAAGTTCGAATTGTCACCTTTCGACTGTACATGTACTTACCGATTCAGCGCTGGATTTGGACATGGTGCAGGTCTCCAATGTTGAGGAAGATAGCATGTTGTCTGTATCAAGCTGCAATACAATACATCGTCAATTAATATTGTAAATACATGTATTCCATTTAACTTTTACAATACTTTTTCAATCGATATTCGCAAACAGTTGTGGTCCTAAGTAGACGCCGAGTGTCTTATGAGGATCAAAACTGTTTGCAACACAGTTCGATGTTTAGTCAATTTACGTTATTCTTTCTTCATAAAGTACCTGCTATAGATGTTGCGTTTTGAATCAGTTATGTCCATTTTTATATAATGTGGAGCCGAGATAATCAGCGACTGACCAGGGAAATAAATTTCTATTCCTTAGATTTAAAATATATTCGGTACATTTTCAAAACAATGGTTTTTTTGTAGGATAGTTGTTTTTTACTTGATTAAACGGGTGGTACATTGGAGAAAACGTTATTCTTTCCCAATAAACGCGTTTACCCTAAAACTATTATTTGCAGTGCAAACAGTTTGGAGCCAGATCAGACGCCGGGTAACCCGGCGTCTGATCAGGCTCCAAACTATTTGCCACCAAGATAAACATGAATTATCAAAATTGTCCAAAAGTTGCACTTTTCTACGTTTTAGTGTTTTGCGTTTGCGTTTCGTTTAAACGGGAAAGAATAACGTTTTCTCCACTGTATGTACAGAGATCACTTTACTGTAATATAGCGCTCCGTCCCTACAGTGTCCATCCGAACATTTTGTATCAAAGTTACATATAAGACATTCTGAGGGAAGAAACATAAAGACGAGTGACAAACAGTTTGAACCCAGCGTTACGCGGCGTCTGATCTGGGTCCAAACTGTTTGCAGGTGTAAGCAAAGTCATGCTCAGCAATCTTAGGATAATACTTTCCCCTCCCTATAACAACTCCATCCGATTAACACACGCACAAGAATGGAATAAGTTATTCTTTTCAAGTAAACGCATTTGTGCAAAAGCATTTTTCTACTGTAAAAGGTTCAGAGCTACATCAGACATCGGCGCCAACTGTCGGCCATGAAGATAAATATACATTTTCAATATTCGCATGAAACAGTCAGTTTCAGCACTTTACTTCATCTTGTTTGCTTTTAGTGCCGTTTAAACGGGAGAGAATAATGTCTTCTCCATAGTAATTGCAAGGCTCCAGATGAGAGGACAGGTAACTCAGTTGTTCCACTATTGTCTCCCTTGTGTCTGCACCGAACCAAATGGTGTGCCTGCTCATTGCACACCCTGGAAGTTTGTGGAGAAATATATGTGTTTTAATCCCTGTATCTGGGGCCCTGTATGTGTATATAGTACCATTTCTTCCGTGACGGTGAAACATGGGGTATACGGTCTCGCTGTAGAACCAGTTGATGTGAAGACAAAGTTGGGGCACTGCCCGCCATGGAGACAGCGTTCAGTGTCATGGTATGGATCTCGCGTGTAGTTGTTGGTGAAGTGCATGTACAACATCCTAAAATATTCACACCAATAGTAATCCAAACATATAGTGGAAAAGATGTCATTCTTTGCCGTTTAAACAAAATGAAACGCAATAAAATAAAAATGGGAAATTTACATTTTTTAACATTCTGACGATTAACTTTTGCTTGAGTTGCAAACCGTTTGAAGCATGATCAGACGACGGGTTACCCAGAGTATGATCTTGCTCCGAAATGTTTACACGGAAAATAATTGTTTCAACACAAACACGTTTAATGGGAAAAACGTCTTCTCTTCTGTATGTTTACATGTGTATGAGATAAAGAGAGATATACAGACATACATGCTGATACAGAGATAGACAGAGAGACAGAGATAGAAAGACAAATATACCAACACATACAGAGAGATAGATAGATAGAGAAAGAGAGGGAGAGAGAGAGATACGAACTGTCAGACAGACAGACAGATGCAGAGAGACGGAGAAAACAGACATGCAGACAGAAACAGACAGGCAGATAGAAAGTAACAGAGAAAGAGAGTGAAAACAGAAAAGGACACGGAGAAACACAGACAGACGAAACAGACTGGTAGACAGACCTGTTGACAGGGACAGAAACGGAGACTATAACTACCGTCGATAAGTCTGAATAGCATTGTTGGCCAAATACAGTGGAGAAGACGTTAGTCTTTCCCGTTTAAACGCAAATGAAACAAAAACGCATTGCAATAAAACGTGGAAAAATGACATTTTTAAACAATTATGACTTTTCATGTTAACTTGAGTGGCAAACAGTTTGTAAGATCAGACGCCGGGTTACCAAGTGTCCTTTCTGTCTCAAAACTGTTTGCAATGAAAATAATAGTTTTAGCGTAAACGCGTTTATTGTGATAGAATAACGTTTTAGTAACATTATTATATTGATGATGTTGAAAACAGCTTAAACCCATATCAGACAGCCAGGGTCTGCATTATTTTCTTACGTGTACAAGATCTGTCTGATATGAGATTGAAGTATTTCCTGTGGTGGGGATGTTTTCTTATTTTCGTAGCCAATGTTAATATTCAGATGATATATGTTCAAAGTGGGCGAAGTTTAATATACAGTCAACTTTCGATGCCCGAACTCGCCGAGTTGTGTCGAACATATCCTTATTTCAAAGATAAAACGTGACTCAGCCACGTTTTAACTTTGAAATAAGGATATGTTCGACTTAAGCGAGGTCGAAATATTAAATTTCAAATTTAGGAACTACGAAAAATATGATGTTAATTCAGTTCTAGAAATCAAAGTTCGACTGCATGAATATCTAGCAGGAGAATGTCGTATGCTGTTGTCATGTGTTATAAGGTTATGGTGGAATTTATTTTCTTACCTGCCGTCTAGGAACACGGTTGCCATGGTATCGTCGGCTCTGACGGCATCGATGGAACTTCCCCAAATAATTTCATCATTCAGTACCCTGTCTTCTCCTGATTTAGCTTTCACCTCAAAATCTTCTTTAACTGTGTTTTCCGGGAAACACATTCCGACAACAACGTCATGGTTCCTGTATAGAACGTAGGGAATGTTATTGTCCAATTTTTATTTCCTCTTCGCTGCCTTGGCCCGAGTAATAATAATAATATTATTAATCATCATAACGACTTTATTTAAAGAGAGAACTCATTTGACAACGCCAATCTTCCCTGAAGCCCTCAACATAGCAAATATACAAAATAGTAAAATTTACAGAGTACTATATTCAGTATAATAAAAGATCGATGGTACACACTGTAACACCATTTCGACTACAATTAATATGATAGCAATTAAAACAGAGTCGCTGAGTACAATAGTTATTGGCAAACAGTTTGGATCATGATCAGACGTCACGTAACGCGGCGTCTGATCAGAATGCAAACTGTTTGACACTCATTTCATTATTTTAAAGTCAAAATACGTAAATTTTAAATTTGAGAAATACAAGCAGACGGCAATTGTTTAAGATTGATGACGTCATGGAAGTGAAGGATTTATGACGTCATGGAAGTGAAGGGTTTAACCCTTTCCCTTATAGAAGCGACTTTTAGCACATTCATTTTATTCATCCGCTGCAGAAAATAGTTCCAAATTATACTGTAATGAATATGTGTCATATTAAATTATTTCCCTATTCTAGCAGTTAATAGCTTAAAGCAGGGTGAAAGTAAAGCAGAATGCGCCTTAGGGCGCATTCTGCTTTACTTTCAACCTGCTTTAAGTAGTCACATATCTTCAATACTAGAAACAGGCTATCAGGTAAAGGTTTAATCCTTGCACTGCCAAACTTAATCGTTTAATCATTTCGCTATCGTCTGCTTCAATTTGTCGTCTGCGATTTAATGCAAAAGTATATTTATATATGTTTAAAAATTTACTGGATAAATATTGATATACATGTATCTACATGTATATACGAGTGCCAGACAGTCTGGAGCCATACTGTTTGCTAATTCGTCGTCCGTAGATTATAGTGATGAGAACGGTTGATCACATATAGTAGTACTACAGCGGAGAAGACGTTACTCTTTCCCGTTTAACCCCTCCGACGTCATAAAGCGCATTTGCAATCAGGTTTGATCCTGATCAGACGCCGCGTAACGCGGCATCTGATCAGAATAAAATGTTTGCCACTTGTTTTGAAATTACGTCAGTTATACTGCCTTAAATCTAACCTTGAAACGATATTGCAGACAACACTATTGAAGCTGACGACACTATGGCGGTGAAGGGGTCAAAACCTCAAGACAAATGTGATCATGAAGGGGTTAAATGCAAACGTAACGCAAAAACATTGCAATTAATTGTAGAAAATGTCATTTAAGCAATTTCTAGAGAGTCATTTTAATCTGAGTTGCAAAACAGATTGACGCCTCATCAGACGCCGGGTTACCCGGCGTCTAATCGGGCTCTTAATTGTTTGTAATGGAAATAATAGTTGTAGCATAAACGCGTTTATCGTGAAAAAATAACGTCTTTTCCACTGTAAAAACGATAAAATAATATACGTGATATATTAAAAGAGAATAGCTGGTAAGTCGATATATGTATCCAATAAATATACAGTACATGTGCTCAACTAGTTGTTTTCCATTGCAAACAGACAGGAGCCACCAGCCATTGCAAACAGATTTATACGCAGGCTCAAAACTGTTTGACACACAAATAAATATACATCGCTCGAGTTGTGTTTTAAAAGATATGATTTTCTACATTTTATGGAATTGCATTTACGCTTTGGTACGTTTAAACGGAAAAAAGAATACAGTGGAGAAAGCGTTTTTCTTTCCCAATAAACGCGTTTACGCTAAAACTACAATTTCCGATACAAACAGTTTGGAGCCAGATCAGACGCCGGATAACCCGGCGTCTGATCAGGCTTCAAACTGTTAACCACTCAGCGTAATACCAATAGTCAGAATGGTAAAAAAGTTCTTATTTTCTACATTTTAGTGTTTTGCGTTTGCGTTTCATTTGCGTTTAAACGGGAAAAAATAACAACTTCTCCACTGTACAAGACTGGCTTGATGACTTACGGTTCAACACCGTCTAGTTCGATACTTAGTGACTTAGCGAAATCTTGGACATACTGAACCTCATAGTAATAGGTGTCATCGCCAAGCACGACTAGGGCCCGAGGTTCTGATACAGTAGCCAGGTGATTTTCATAGGCAATGTCCGACGTGTTGGAATACTTTATACGTCTGTACTGCATCTCGGCTTCAAAGTCATCTATAGTGCCTGTCCATACTTCTTTAAGCGTATTCCGCACCTACAATACAAAAGAGGCCAATATTGCTGCAGTTCACTTTTAACCCATTACCCCATAAATACGCCTTTTTACGCATTTAATTTATTTTTCCGCTGAAGGAATTTGCTCCATTTTATACAGTAATGAATACGTACATGTACCACAATAAACATTTTCTAAATATTAGTAGATCGTGGCTTAAAGCAGGCTGAAAGTTACTTTCAACCTGCTTTAAGTGGTCACCTGTTCTCAAATTAGAAACAAGCTATGGGGTAATGTGAAGTCATTTGGACCGACTGGGAACCCCATTCCCATGGTTATATGTATTTGCAAATTGTTTGGACCCTGATCAGACGCCGTGTAACGCGGCGTCCGATCAGGATCCAACATATTTGACGGTCATTACGACATTATTTTCAGCAATTTGCCTAAAATTTAAATTTGGGAAATAAAAGCAGACGACAAGGAAAGGTGACCTTATGACAATGATTCCATTTGTCCCATCGTAATGTTTGATAACTATGATGTTAAACTTTATATTGTTCATATTACTATATGCACTTTGTCTCTTTGTCTACTTTATCTAAATTATGTCTCAGTCAGTCAGTCTGTATGCTGCTTCTCTCTCTCTCTATTTGTCTCTCTCTTTCTATAAGTTTATTCTGTCTGTCAGTCTGCCTGTATGTCTGTATCACTCTCCCCTCTCTCTCTTTCTCTCTCGCTCACACACACATACATTCTCTTTTTATAGTTCACAGCCTCTCTCTTTAAGTGTGCCGCATATACATGTAACTCCTTATCAAAATATGGTAGACGCACAAAACGGCATCTCCCTTGGGAATAGTTACATGTAACAGTTTATTGGAAAAATGGTTACATGAAATAGGTCGATAATTATAAATATTTACATTCACCCTGTAAAGTCTTTATGTAATCCTATTAAAAATATGCAGTACATCTGCCGATGAACCTACACTTCCAAACTGGTTTTAGCCAGTTCGGATTTCCCCCGTGCTATTCGTGGACTTCTTCAAATAGACTACATCGGGCACTTAACACTAAGCTCCCATTGGTCGACGGTCATATGACACTAGCGGAGTGATACAGACCCATAGGTCTTGCCATCGCGTTGCTATGTGTGTAAATGGGTTAAGAAAACAACCGCGACCTGTATTTTTAGAATGTGCTTTTGCAATAGATATTCAAGTTGCACTGTTACTTGTTTGCCTTGTAAGTATTTTCCATTCACAGAGAGAAAGTTTACTGGAACAAATCCTGAATTTTTTATAAAGTGACAGTACATGTAGTTGGGACTACTTTCTCACCATATTTAGAAACTGGAATGGCTATTACATCGGCATTACATCTATCAAACCTCTTTGACCGGTATATGATAAATTCTTATACAGAAAAACAAATCTGGCCAATAAACACATTAAATTGACAAGACAGAAAATATAAATATAAATATAAGGAATAAACAACATATCTTTGCCGCTCATGACGGTATGACTACATTAGCTTCGGGGGGTAAATTAAACGTAAACGCCCTTCGGGCGTTTATGAAATTTACCCCCTGCGAAGCTAATGTAGTCATACCGTCATGAACGTCAAAAATATGTTGTTTATTCCTATATTAAACATTTTTATGTATAATCAAAATATCAATGAAACTTACTGATCCATAGTAGTCATCACAGTAGCACATCTGCCAAGTCATTCTGCACTTGCAATTATCTGTCAGCAGGAACTTCTCGGGCTTAATAAACTGTTTGATTCCGTCGAAAGTATCCCCATCACAGACATACGTGGTACCATCCAAGTCGCGGAAAGACGAGAGTTCATTACCATTACCATTATCCTCTTCAGCATCGTTTCCGACAAAAACCCTGTTTATTCCAGTCTAAAACGATGGATACAGTGGAGAAAACGTTATTCTTTCCCAATAAACGAGTTTACGCTAAAACTATTATTTCCATTGCAAACAGTTTGGAGTCTGATCAAGTTCCAAACTGTTTGCCACTCAGATTAATATAAATTGTCAGAAATGTATAAAAAATGTCCCTTACTACGTTTTATTGTGATGCATTTGCGTTTCGTTTGCGTTTAAATGGGAAGGAATAACGTTTTCTCCACTATATTGCCGTTTTGAAAAGAAAGACAATGTTCAATTAGTTATACAAACACAAGCTTGATAAATGTAACAATCAATACAGTAATTTTGTAGTGACAGCAGTCACCGAAACTGTCAAAGTAAGAACAAATTATTAGTAGTGTTATGAGAACCGTTTACTCATATGGACTTACCTACTAAATTAACTCTTTTAAGGACTTAATTAAACATGTATAAGTAAGATCTCGTTCATTCAAGTGTCAATCAGTTTCCATTCAGATCAGAAGCAGACCAGATGCTGAAAAACTCTGGCAGAGTTATTTCAACATCAGGTCTGGATGCAACTACTTGTAAACACCGTATTTCTGTAGTTTTGATCTGATATCAAACTCAGACTTTTGCCACTTAAATAAATATTTTTATTACATTAATAATTTTATTATCATTTATTGATATACACATGTATTTGATTTTCAAGATATTAGATCAGGTTGTACACTGTTTTACAGCATGTTAATGCAGGGCCGAATATATGCTTTAGATATTGATATAGGTTAAGGAAATGTAGGACCGAAAACAAACAACCAAATAGGCCAAATCTACATATTCCTATAACTAGGCAGAAACGATCTATGTCGAAACAACTTAGGCCGGAACGACTAAGGGCCGAAGCGACCCGTTACATGTACCATGAATCTCCTTGAAAGAGAGTGCCGTTTCAATTCGTAAACAAATAAAAGTGAAAGTATTTTCTATTATTTGTGTGATCATCATATTGACATCAGAGTGTTATATTTATTCACTAGAAGTTTTTTTTATTTTTAATCATATAACTGTTTCTTCTAATACAGTTTCCAAAAGGAATCGATTTTTCGTTGTTAAGCAACATTACTGAGTGTTGCTTCGTTGAGCGAATGAGTAATCGAGTCAAAGTTTTGGAAACGTCTCTGACTATAGATGGTTTCAAAGATTTAAACCATCAATAAAATATGACAGTTACTGCTTTTAGTGGGAAACATGGGATTTTAGGCAATAAAAACATTTGGTTGAAATGGTGATGCGTCCATTGCAAATAATATGAAATTAGAACAGACGCAGAGTCACTGCGAATCTTGTATCAAGCGTCAATTACATTTGGAGAAGACGATATTATTTCCTAATGAACACGTTTAACGCTAAAACTATTATTTACATATCAAACAGTCTGAAGACTGACAAGACGCCTGGTAATGTTACTTGGATTAGTTAATCATTGTTTCCGTCTAAGTGATTGTTAAATTGGAGAAGTAGTAATTTCTGGCAAATAAACCCTTTTATCTCTGAAACTAAAATGAAAAAGTCAAACTCAATAAAAGCAAATCCATTTTACTCTATAAGTCTATATACGGTTGCTGTTTAAGATATATTTCACACTGACAAACAGTGCATACCATTGTCAGGTGGTTTCTTTTAAAGGAACTGCTAATTTCTATAGTGTATTATCTTGCGTTTACACTTAGTGTCATTAAAGCCGTCATGATTCATTGCAACTTATATCGTGGTGAAGGTGTTACATTTTCCAATTTCCCAAAAGATTATTCATTCTATTTCAAACATTTTGGAGCCAGATCAGACGCCGGGTAACCCGTCGTCTGGTTAGACTCTAAAATGGCTGTCACTCATATTTTAAAAGAATACTCAAGAAAGTAAAAGTATTGGTATTTTTCTGAATTTTATTGCAATGCATTTCCGTTTCGTTTGCGTTTAAACGGGAAAGAACAACGTCTTCTCTACTGTATATTTCTGTCGTTACTTGAAGAAATTGACGTACCGCATCATCGTCTCCATATCGTAATTTTAACACAGCGGTTAAAAATGATACTGGGAACTCGGCCCTTGGCTTGAAGCTCAGAGCCCCACCAACATACGAATGGTCGTCGGCGTTTTTGTAGCCCGTGAACCAGCAATCAGAGACGTATTGAGGTCCGAAGATGAAGCCTATGCCGAAAAAGTAGTGCATTCTGAAACAAGATAATTATGATAATAATAATACAGCGCTCCCTCACAACAACGACTCCCTTCTTACAACGACCCTGCAGCAGTTCCCTAAACATAACCATTATGTCCAACGCTTTTACTGCTGTAATATCGTCTGCTTAAATTTGTTGTCTGCTGTTTTCCTCAAAGTGACATATTGGACATTTTGAAAGATAAAAGCTTAATGATGAGTGACAAATAGCTTGAATCCAGATCAGACGCCGTCTGATCAGAATTCAAGCTGTTTGCAAATGTAAAACAAGTTCCCTCCCTATAACGACTCCCTCCAAACAACGCACACACTTTTTGTCTCCCATTGGGTGTCGTTGTGGAGAGGGAGAGCTGTATACATGTACCAAGTTATAGTCTACTTTCAGTCCGAATGGCCGCTCAACTGACTGTGTTTGTTAAAGACTATGCTCGTTGGTGTACAACACATGGCGTGCAAAAGTTATGGTCAAGATTAAATTCAGTCTATTTGACTTCTATACATGTACTACACATGTATATTAAGCACACTATAGGTAAAGCTTTCAAAGGATCTTCCCTTATTCAGAACTTATATAATTCACAACAGCAGATGTTAAGTGCTTGTGTGGCGGCTGTAAAAAGTCGCCCCGTACTTCATTCTCTGTGTTATTATAATTTCTGGTCCTTTGGAATCAATGATTTCAGCGCATTTACAGTTGAAAGTTGAATTCCGCTTAAGCTGGTGCTAGGGGGCGTGAGCACTGTTGCATATTTCAGTATTGCTCATGAACAGACTCAATTAAACCGAGTCTGCAATTTTCAGTATTTGCTTTGTTTTCTGTGCTTTCAAATTATCTCCCCTTATTCAGAACTTTGGTATACCTATTACAAAGGGTTATAGTGGGTTATTTTTGACACGGACTTGAATGTTTAATTCTTTCCCATGTTACTAATGATCTTGTCATAGAATTTTTGCTAAATGTTTTACATGTATTTACTTACTGTGCTGGCGGTCTTTTTGGTTGTGAGGTTGTGGAACAGGGTTTATATTTTATGTACACTGTTTGTCTTTATAGGTGAATATAGGAGATAAGTGTGAGGTTGGGCGCCCCTAAACCCAGGTTTAACCCCCCAGTGGTTGTTAATAATTAATTAATTTATAGTTAATTATTGATTGCTACTGACCGTACCAAGGCGGGCTCCTATATTCACTTTGCTTTATGTTTCTCTTGCGTGTTGTTTTCTATTTAGTGTGTAGATGAAGGAATGGTATTGCGTGTGTGTGTGTGTGTGTTTGTTGTGGTATGACTGTGTGTGTGTGTTCTGCTTGAGAGGTGGGTGTTTTGTTTGTGTTACGTTTCCTGCTTGAGTCTTTCGTATTTATTTATTGGATCCAGTTGAGACACCGAGTAACTCGGCGTCTCACCTGAATCTAAACATTGTGTCACTCGAGTCACATTTTCAAAGACAAATTCAGATATGTTTACGCTACATGTACCGTATAAATAGAGGATATTGAATGAGTGTTTTCATTCGGGCCTTTATTAAACGAGTTGGATAAAATAATATGTTGCGAGCCTTGGCGAGCAACATATCATTTTATCCAACGGGTTCAATAAATTCACGACTGAAAACACACGAATTTGATATCCTATTTATCACATAAACACCAAATGACACGAAAATCCGAACGGTCTTACTTTCACTTTTGCCCTCGGCTCTTAAGGAAAACGATTCGTCATAGGTGTTACATGTATTCGGTTTTATTCATCCGTATATAAAAACACCTATCAAACTAACATAAAGAAAATCAACATAAATGTGTTGTGAAAAAACTTCTCTGATACCATATTCAAATTTTAAATTAATATTTAATTTAAAATTGTTCTGATTGACTAAAAATAATCATTTGACATTTAGAATCTAGTTTCGTTTTCAAAATTACGTCATTATAGCAACATGACGTCATTATCATTGTAACGTCTAAATTTGAAAAACAGTCTGAGTCACAGTTAGTAAGAGCTCAAATTGGCCTGATTTGCAGTCTGAGTTTGCGGGACTGCTCGGGATAATGTTTTAGGACACTTGGACATGTTCCAATGCCTAGTGGTGATCTAAGTTTGTCTAGATTCTCTTAACTGATTTACAGTCGGCGTAGTAGTACAGTATTTAGGTGATTCGAAAATTAGTATAATATATATGCCCAGTGGGCCGTACGATTTTTACGGACCTCTATATTGTGCACGTTTATGTGATAAATGAGTGTATAAACATACTGTATATAGATTAAGGTCACACTGACAGTGAAGTCCCGTTATACATTGTAATCATAGTGATACTATTTTATTTTATGACTTGCTTACAAAACTGTTTCACATACTTTAACAAATAATGTTTTATGAATAAGAAAGAATTATATCCGAGAAAAGAGTGCAGTATCGTGTCCGGCATATCCTAAAGGAAAACAGTGTAGAGCAAAATCAGACTTTGGTATTCAGTGGAGAAAACGTTATTCTTTCCCAAAAAACGCGTTTACGCTAAAACTATTATTGCCATTGCTACAGTTTGGAGCAAGATTAGACTCCTAACTGTTTTCCACTCAGATTAAAATAAATAGTCAAAGGTGTCGAAAAGTTGTCATTTTCTACGTTTTATTACGATGCGTTTGCGTTTCATTTGCGTTTAAACGGGTAAGAATAACATATTTACTCAAATGTACAAGTTTAAAAAAGCCTCAAAATATGCTAATTGACAGCAAGAGACTTGTTCAATGAATTCGTTGTCCAAGTTTCATTTCCGGTGAATTCATTTACCACGAAGTCTTCGGGACCGTCTAATTTCTGTTGTTATATTCAAATTCCATTACATCAAGTTCATATCACAAAACGTGAATTAGAGATGAGGAATAACTTTTGTTTCGTTATATCCTATATTTCGTTATATCCTATATCGTTATAAGTGTACTGTGTACTGTACTCTACTTACTCTTGTGGGGTGACCGCATCCGGGTATCCCACTGGCTCGGAATTCCCTTCAGATATACCAATGAAAATGCTGTTTTTCGCAAACTGCTGTTGTCTCTTCGTTGCCCTATCATGAAACAAAAACATAGAGCAGTGATCCGTTCAGTAAAAACATCGATGGCCATCGATTGCGAGTTGGCTACCGGTCTACAATACAGTGGAGACAACGTAATTCTTTCGTTCATACGCAAACGCATTGCAATGAAATATAGAAAATGACAACTTTTTGACAATTCAGACTACCAGTTTTAATCTGAGTGGCAAACAGTTTGGAGCCTGATCAGACGCCGGGTTACCCGGCGTCTGATCTGGCTCCAAACTGTTTGCAATGAAAATAATAGTTTAAGCGTAATCGGTGTTATTTGGAAATAAAACGTTTTCTCTACTGTACTCTGCACGCGGCACACGGGGCACAAACTGCTAACCTTAACAGCAAACAATGGTAATTGAACGCGCTACAGATACATTGAAGACGTTATATATTCTTTCCCAATAAACGCGTTTATGCTAAAACTACTATTTCCCGTTCCTTTGCAAACAGTTTGGAGCCAGATAAGACGCCGTGTAACCCGGCGACTGATCAGGCTTTAAACTGTTTGCTACTCAAACTAAAATATATCGTTAGCAATGGCCAAAATTGTAATTGTCTACATTTAAGTGCATTGCGTTTCTGTTGTATTTTAGCGGGAAGGAATAAAGTCTCAGTCTCCATTGTAGCTGCCTCTGTTTCTCTCTTCCAACAGTAAATCTGTATCCATGGGTCACCGTGTTTCTTCATTGAGTGACCATAGCCTGTCTCTAATATTGAAATTAGGTGACCACACAAAGTAAATCAGAATGCGTCTTACTTTCAACAAGATACAAGAAGATTCATTTAACATCGGACACAATATTATGTAACAGTAAACATTAGCGGTAACAGCTACTTTCCGACAAAACACATTCTTTTCCAGTAAACGCGTTTACGTTAAAACTAATATAATTTCATTTGCAATCAGTTTGGAGCCAGATCGGACTCCCCACGTCTGACTAGGCTCCACACTGTTTGCTACTCAGATTAAAATAAATCGTGAGCAATTACGAAAACACTGGTATATATTCACTACTATTTAAATTGGGACATTTTATCTTTAGTGGAGGAATACATTAAAGGCGCAAAAATACGTAGCTATGGCGTAATTGGATAACACAATATTTATAACATTCAAATTCAAAGGAAAACTCTTACCTGCCCATTGAGAGCCCAAAACTGGATTCTGCCCCTCTGTTATAAAAAACACAACATCGGATAATTAAGAAATGAAATTGTGTCCCCGCTCCGAGTGTTAATACGATACATGTATGATGGACAGAAAATGACGGGCCAATATACATGTATTTTGTAAGTGAATCGCGCTAACGAATCATGGTCAAATTGCCGGTAAACTCTTTGTTGTCCGCATCCGGGTATCCCACTGACTCGGAATTCCCTTCAGATATGCCAATGAAAATGCTGTTTTTCGCAAACTGCTGTTGTCCCTTCGTTGCCCTTTCATGAAACAAAAACATAGAGCAGTGATGCGTTTAGTAAAATCATCGATGGCCATCGATTGCGAGTTGGCTACCGGTCTACAATACAGTGGAGACAACGTAATTCTTTCGTTCATATGCAAACGCATTGCAATGAAATATAGAAAATGACAACTTTTTGACAATTCAGACTACCAGTTTTAATCTGAGTGGCAAACAGTTTGGAGCCTGATCAGACGCCGGGTTACGTCTGATCTGGCTCCAAACTGTTTGCAATGAAAATAATAGTTTAAGCGTAATCGGTGTTATTTGGAAATAAAACGTTTTCTCTACTGTACTCTGCACGCGGCACAAACTGCTTACCTTAACAGCAAACAATGGTAATTGAACGCGCTACAGATACATTGAATACGTTATATATTCTTTCCCAATAAACGCGTTTATGCTAAAACTACTATTTCCCCTTCCTTTGCAAACAGTTTGGAGCCAGATAAGACGCCGTGTAACCCGGCGACTGATCAGGCTTTAAACTGTTTGCTACTCAGACTAAAATATATCGTTAGCAATGGCCAAAATTGTAATTGTCTACATTTAAGTGCATTGCGTTTCTGTTGTATTTTAACGGGAAGGAATGAAGTCTCAGTCTCCATTGTAGCTGCCTCTGTTTCTCTCTTCCAACAGTAAATCTGTATCCATGGGTCACCATGTTTCTTCATTGAGTGACCATAGCCTGTCTCTAATATTGAAAATAGGTGACCACACAAAGTAAATCAGAATGCGTCTTACTTTCAACAAGATACAAGAAGATTCATTTAACATCGGACACAATATTATGTAACAGTAAACATTAGCGGTAACAGCTACTTTCCGACAAAATACATTCCTTTCTAGTAAACGCGTTTACGCTAAAACTAATATAATTTCATTTGCAATCAGTTTGGAGCCAGATCGGACTCCACACGTCTGACTAGGCTCCACACTGTTTGCTACTCAGATTAAAATAAATCGTGAGCAATTACGAAAACACTGGTATATATTCACTACTATTTAAATTGGGACATTTCATCTTTAGTGGAGGAATACACTAAAGGCGCAAAAATATGTAGCTATGGAGTAATTGGATAACACAATATTTATAACATTCAAATTCAAAGGAAAACTCTTACCTGGCCATTGAGAGCCCAAATTTGGATTCTGCCCCTCTGTTATAAAAACACAACATCGGATAATTAAGAAATGAAATTGTGTCCCCGCTCCGAGTGTTCATACGATACATGTATGATGGACAGAAAATGACGGGCCAATATATTTTGTATGTGAATCGCGCTAACGAATCATGGTCAAATTGCCGGTAAACTCTTTGTTGTCCGTCCCACATTAACATCGAAAGAAAATCGTGTCTTATATTTACATGTACATTACATTATTTCAGAACAATTGACGTTCAATTCGTATGTCATTCTCAGAGTTGGGTTTACATGTACGCGCATTAATCAGCGGATAAAAGACCCGTGTATTATTAATCCTTTCACTGCAAAGGCCAACAACACCAGCATTTGGACACGGTTTGGATCATGATCAGACACGACCGCGTTAAACGTCGTCTGACCATGGTCCGAACTGTTTGACACTCATGACAATGGTATTGTTTTTGGTACAAACGCACAAAATACAATTTTTATTAAGAAAAGCAGACGAAAGATCTAGACGCTAATATGGCAGTGACTGTACAAGACGTATTTTGACGTTTCTATCATTGAAAGGGAATGGGGCGAGGCGAATGCAAATAAATGAAAATGTGGTAAACAGTTACAGTATTCACTAATCTCTGAGCAGGGTTTATACCGCTACACGGCTAATTATGGATACCAATTACTTGTATAGCTTGGCCCCTGAACTCTAGTGCATATGAACGTCAATGTAAACATAATTTCATAACTTCAGTAAATTGTAAACAAGACCCAATTATATCCAACATCCCAAAAGTTATATATGTAATCCGATATTTGCAATACAATATGATTAAACCCCAAAAAGGCTGCTGACTTTGTTTGTGCAATTCTCTCGAATCGATCTCAGCAAGTTGTAATTGATGACGCCTCTTCGGAAACGGCATCTGTTACTTCTGGAGTACCGCAAGGATCTCTTTTAGGACCTACATTATTCTTACTATATATAAATGATATTGCGGGTAACATTACATCTACCATACGTTTGTTTGCGGACGATTGTGTTCTTTATCGCACTGTCAATGGTGAAAATGACAACCAGTCGCTACAACAGGATCTTCGCACTCTTGAGCATTGGGGTGATGTCTGGCAGATGGACTTTAATATTAAGAAGTGCGCTATGATGCGATTTTCAACGTCACGGAAATCTAATTTTGAATATTCATGTGCCATGAAAGGTGAACCTTTAGGAACTGTACACCACCACCCATATCTAGGGGTTGAACTAAGTGACAAACTTAAATATAACATTCATATTGACTCTATTGTTAAAAAAGCCTCTAGTGTTCTAGGTTTCTTGAAACGTAATCTTCGTTATTGTAAACCAGAGGTTAAAGAAAAAGCATACCTAAGTTTAGTTCAGGCAAAGCTTGAATACTCATCTACCATCTGGAATCCAGACCAAAAGAATCAAACAAATCAACTTGAACAAGTACAAAAAAACGCCGCACGTTGGGTCAAAAACAAACCTTTTAACCCTACAAATCCTACTAGTGTGACTCAACTACTACAAGAATTGCAATGGCCAACCCTTCAACAGAGAAGATTCTGGACAGACATGACCACTATGTACAAGATTGTGAACCTTCTGGTTGCTGTGCCAATTATATATCATCCAGTTTTAGCTGCTGTTAGATCTACTAGAAACAGTCACAGCATGAAGTTAATACAATACCAAGCTAGGATCAACGTCGTCTACCATTATTCATATTT
This sequence comes from Gari tellinella, assembly GCA_922989275.2. NCBI lineage: Eukaryota > Metazoa > Mollusca > Bivalvia > Cardiida > Psammobiidae > Gari > Gari tellinella. The sequence continues at coordinate 23,434,223 of OV277869.1, read as the reverse complement.
CCCGAGATCTGTGATCGGATGGAACTCTTTACCTAACGAGTGCATCTCTTCAACAAGCCTGGATGAGTTCAAGACAGCCGTCCAGCTTGTGACAGTGCCTTATAACTAATTCAAAGGCCAGAACTGTATAGTGTAATATATGTTAGTCTTTTGGGACTTTTTATCTTAAAGTTTGCAGGGCGGACCTCTACATGTCATCATATATGATGTCACATTGGAATTTTGTAAACTGTTTTATCGTCAGCAAGCCGGAACATCCACCATTGCCCTTAGCACCAATGTACAGCACACCCGCACACACCCCTCAGCATTAATGTCCAAGAGGACTTTGCTGAGAAACCCATTTGAAGTTGAAGTTGAAGTTGACATCCTTTTTAAAGGAGGTCAACTTGTATTGAACGTTTGTTGAAATTACAGAGTCAGTAGGATGTACGACTTACGAAAACTGCATAAACTCTACGCCTCCTCTTGACCAACCATTTCTCTCCTTGTTCTTGTAAGCTGTGGAGAAATATTTGCAAAAGAAATTAGAAACTTAGAGGTGCAGACTTGTAGTATTGTTACTATTGTAGTTTTGATATCGTGTTTCTATTTTTAGATATGACATTGATGTCTGATTGTAGATAGAAAATGGTAGCTAGGTGATTTGTTATGGTTATTCTACCAATTTTTGTATTGTTTACTATTTGCACAAGTAATATAATAAATGGCCTCAGGTGAGTCAACCAGAATTGTGTTGTTTCATCATTTACTTTCAAGAGAATCTACAGCAGACCACTGTTTTATACTACAGTGTCATTTTGTACGAGCATGTACAGTAGTTACTTTAGTTAAAGTTTGTTTCAAGAAACTCCATGAATGAGGTTTGATATAAGAACAGAAGATTAATATCAGGATCTCCGACCAGTAGGATAAGGGTTAAACTATTGTTTTGCATTTCTGTAGATGAAAATATTTTAGTCAGATTTATGCTATATTTTTAATAAAAGTTGCACTTGTATTTTTGCTTTTCAATTCAAGATAAAATGATATCATATTTTAAGGATATTTCTAAATTTCAGTGGAAAGTGATGGTGGGAATGCAATATTTTCGTTTAGCCCCTTTACAGCCTTATCCCGAGTACAGTAGTTATTAGTTGCAAACACTTTGGGTCCTGATCAGACGCAAACTGTTTGACAATCACTTTTATATTTCACAAGTCAAAATACCTAAAACAAAATTGAGAAAAAAGCAGATGATAGTTGGGTTTTTTTAATTGACGACGTCATGGCAGTGAATGGGTTAAACGTTGAGGAAACATTATGTCTCCACTTTACCTGTAAGTCTGGAAATTTGTACTTTAACAGAGCCAGAATCCTCAACTAAAGGATTCACAAGCGGTTCATAGTGAAAATGATCAGCTACTTCTCCGTGTTCATTTTGAATGACCTTCTCCATGTTGAAACCAGTCTAGAACATACAGTGGGAAAAACGTTATTATTTCCCAATAAACTTGTTTAACTATTATTTGAACTGCAAACTGTTTGAGGTCACAATTCTGAGGAGGGTTTAGATTTCGTCATTATTTACACCGGCTAACCAGGCGTCTTGGAACATGTATGCTCCAAACTGTTTGTCACTCAGATATAAATAATTCATGTGAAAGTTCAAGATGTTATCTTCAACATTTTATTGAATTACGTTTGTGTGGTGTTTTTTCCAGAAGAATAACGTCTTCTCCGCTGTATCGTTTGCTTTAAGTTTCATGAAAATTCGTTCAACAAAAACGGTCGTAAGTCAAAACTTTAAAATACATTTAATTTCTGAATTCTGATTTTCTGAGTCCTCTGATCAAGGACTTCACTGCTTGCACATGACTAGTGTACTATGCACATGTACACTGTTTGTTAATGATAATGTTTTACATTCACCCTGTAAAGTCTTTATGTAATCGTATTAAAATATGCAGTCTATTTCTCTATGAACCTATAAATCGAAACTGGTTCCAGCCAGTTAGAAAGAGGGCGGAGTCTCTGCCAGAAAGATACCGACCTAGCGACAACCTCATGGTTGCTAAGGCTCGTAATTAGGCTGAAATACATATCCGCGATCTATCTATTTTAAAACTATGCTTTAATAATAGATATTCAAGTTGCATTGTTTATTTTTATGTCTTATAAGTGTTCGCTAAGCACACAGATACAATTTAGTGGGTAAAAGCCTGAATTTGTAATGCAGCTCCAAATCAGATACAGTATTTTGACTAATTTTCATACCATATACATGTATTATAGAGATCGAAATACATCTCGATTACATTTATCAAACATAGTTGGCCGTTATATGCTATGTTCATATACATGAACACAAAATACACATTAAATTGACAAGGCAGAAGATAAAACTATAAATACATCTTTGTTGCCATTTACGACTGTATGAATCCATTAGCTTCGCAAGGTAAGTTTATCGTTAACTTCGGGCGCTTACGAAACTTACCCCCTGAGAAGCTATGTTTTCATACCGTCGTAAACGGTAAAAAGATGTTGTTTATTCCTATAATATACTCGTCGCTATAAGGGTCAATGTGTTAACAGTATAGTTACATGTACCACCTGTCATTATTACGTCAGCATCCGTCTCATACATTCACTGCAATGCTTTTTTTGCATTTTGACTTTAGAAAAAAATATATGAGTGCTCTGACCAGACGCCGCGTCATACGGTGTCTGGTCTAGATCCTACATGTATATATCTATTTGCAAATGTTTGTGCTATATTTAGCGATATATTTTACTTCATTGTTTAAGGAAAATACATGGTCTCAAACACCTTAGATACGAGTTTATAAACAAAAGCCCATTTCGTCGGTACATATAAGAGTGTATGCATAATAATATAATCATGTTCGTAGTGTGTCCTTAAAGCTGAGGACCCAAACTGAGATAGAACCAAAACATGTAATCTACGTACGACGACTGGTCATTTTCGTCGAGTGACCGCCCGTTCTGAACCAGATTCAGCCTGGTTCGTCAACTGACGAGAATGGCCGATCGCCCTTCGTAGAATACCGATATTGACCGACGTTGGCCAGATCTCATTAGGGGTCCACAACCTTGTAACCTCTGAAAAGCCGTCCTTAACCGGGAGAGTTATGTCGGATTTTCGTGCTTTGTTTTTTCTCTCCCTCTCTGTCGTACCCTGAACCCATCCATGTCTTACAGTTACTTGTGACTACGGACTAGTCGCTTGAGTACAATTTGACCGTTGGGTTATTTTTAGCACGGGCTTGAATGTTTAATTCTTTCCCGTGTTACGAATAATCTCCTTGTCATAGAACTTTTGTTAGATGTTTTACATGTACAAAATGTATGTTGGCGGTTTTTTTATTGTAAGGGTGTGGAACAGGGTTTATATTTTATGCACACTGTTCGTCTTTATAGGTGAATATAGGAGATAAGAGTGAGGTTGGGTGCCCCTAAACCCAGGTTTAACCCCCCAGTGGTTATTAATGATTAATTTCTATTTAATTATTGATTGCTACTGACCGTACCAAGGCGGGCTCCTATGTTCACTTAGCTATATGTTTGTCTTGCGTGTTGTTTTCTATTTAGTGTGTAGATGAAGGAATGGTATTGCGCGTGTGTGTATATATGTGTGTATGTGTGTGTGTGTTTGTTATGGTATGACTGTGTGTGTGTTCTGCTAGAGAGGTGAGTGTATTGTTTGTGTTGCGTTTCCTGCTTGAGTATTTCGTATTTATTTGAAACAAAATATCATACAGAATTTAACACTTCAAGCCTACCTTTTTTATCTCGAGTCTCCGTGTCTTACTATTTAGGGTTGTTGTTTTAATTACCTTGTATTGTAAACTAACAAACAGTGTAGACACTTACCAGATTGATACTTAGAGAGCCATCTGATCTTGGTCTACACTGTTAACATAGGATAACCGTACTATTTCCCGGTGCACTATTGTGCCGAAGACGAGTATGCTGGTAGCCAGGATTCAATTTACAACTACATTTACCTCAATGTTTGAATGGCAAATGTTATTGTCAACGTGCCATATGGGTGTGTGGAAAGCTTCCCCAGGTTGATAAACAAAACCCGAAGAGGGACCGACGGCTGCTTCCGGAAACGTGATCCAAATTCCTGAGCCCTAACAAAACGAAAGTCGATAATATTATACATGTAACAAGGCACAATCGAGACGAGTCGTTATATTGTGTCTTTGAAAACCGGACTGCCGAAACCTTGGTCAAAGTTTATAAAGCGTTTGAATTGAGTCTGGTATCGTTTTCAAGCAATTGATTGGTCATATTTGAATAAAAGCTCACAACTGACCAATCAAATCCTTGAGATCGATCTCAGACTCAACCTAAACGCTTTATAAACTTGGGATATAATATATTAAACAACATGAGCATCAGACAGAATAAATTCACATTTTCTCAGAGTCACTAAACGTTGTAAAAGAAGCATTGCATTTCGGTATTTTCATGTACAAAGTATTTCTAATTGCTCTATATAATTGATATTTAATCAGAACAAATGTACGTGGGAACCAGACTCGTGCTGATCAGAAACTGTTGTTAAGAACGTACATATACATGTACTTATTAATCTGGTTACCTGCCCGCAGTACGGTGATAAATGTACATGTATCTATCATCTACAGTAGAGAAGACGTTATTCTTTCCCGTTTAAATACAAACGAAAGGCTAACGCATAGTAATAAAATGTAGAAAAGGACAACCGTTTGACAATTCTGACTGTCATGTTAATTTGAGTGGCAAACAGTTTAGAGCCTGATCAGACACCGGGTTACCCGTCACTGTCAGTTTATTCACCATACCTCGCCTCCAGCCGCAACATTGCCTTCAAGGTAGACATCGGGCACTGTAATCCAGAACACGGCAGGCTCCCTGTAACAATATATAGTCACTCCTTCTATCACGATCTCTCAAAATAAGACTAATTCATTGTTTATCTGCGGGGAAAACAGTTTACAGCCTGATCAGACGCCAGATAACCCGGCTTCTGATCAAGCTCCAACCTGTTTGCAATTATGAAATGACCGATTTGTTTCGGCGAAATTCCATGAATCGCGCCAGTTCATTTCTTATGTTTACATTATACATTGCTATATATGTATTTGCTGTAATTTCTAATATTAAATGAATATTTTATTAGTATGCATGTATTTGTAATTCATATTAAAGGTTGTTACATGTAATACGAATAATTTGTACTCTGAAAGGAACAGCCATAACCGCAAAACTGAAGCTGTGTTTCGCGGAGAAAAGATCCATAAGCCCAGTCTCCTCTGCGAAATATATCCACAAGTCCCGCCCCTTGATCAATTGCGTCTATATACGAATTAAACGTCATGTTTTTCAATGGAATTGAATGGGGTGAATGTAAATATTGACAATTATTGTTTTAGTACAGACGCGTTTATTGTATTGTCGATGATTTTTGAACTGGCACTCATCACTTTCCGCCATCTTTCGTCGACGAAGTCGGGATTTGTCGTTGAATGTTTTGATAAAAATCAATAAATACTTAGCAATATATACTACACACTCATTTGAATAGTAATACGGGCACAAAAGCTCAGTGGCATGTGTCGCAGACTCGAAGGACAGAGGTCGTGGGTTCGATGCTAGGTAAAATCTAATTTAAATTCGCCATTAAGTTGGATTTCATTAATTGTACGTCTTAAACTTTTGGGGAAGACAAGTCTCACTGTGCAAAATTCACAGAAGCATGCGTCTACACGACAAAATAAATGAAAAAAAATATATTTCGAAAAAGTCTAATGTATGTAAAACTACTATGAGGGGGTCGAACTCACGACCCTAACGTTGGTAGTACGGTGACTAAACCACTGAGCTACTATCGCCTGTGTAACAAATTATGATGTACAGTCATTATTCAGTGACTAAATCTTCAATTGTTTCCGGAAGATAAAAATAGCTTACGGAAAAAGACGGAATATGCATAAAGTGCCAGTTCAAACATCATCGACAATATAAGAATATATAGGATATGTTATGAGTCGATGCTTGAGACAAGCTGATCTCAACCGAGTCTAGACTTGAAATTTTATTAAGCAAGCCTTTGCGAGCGTAATAACTTTTCTATTCTATACGAGGTTGAGATCAGCTTGCCTCAAACATCGACGAGTGACAGATTCTTTTTTCACATAACCAACGATTTTAAGCTATTATTTAAAGCGATAATCCTTATTTTAGAATCCCAGTGACGTAATCACGCCTTTATAAAGAGCGACAGCATGTAAAGTAGTTGCAGGTTTATAAATCTTAATACAGGGTGAAACGTTAATGGGTCGTTAAATGGTCGAGAATGAGAACGTACAGTGGAGAATATGTTATTCTTACCCAATAAACGCGTTTACGCTAAAACTATTATTTCCATTGCAAACTGTTTGCCACTCAGATTACATGTAAAATAGATAGTGAGAATTAAAAAAGTTGTCCTTTTCTAAGTTGTATTGCGATGCGTTTGAGTTTGAAAGGGAAAGAATAAAGTTTTCTCCCCTGTAAAAAGGGTATACTGTCCGAATCTCATAAGAAGTGTTAAATCGTAATGAAAGCGATTTAACATATGCTCTGCGAACTATTAAAACAAATACTTGCTCCAAATCGGTGACGAAGAATCCATTGTCAATTTTCTTGATGTGTGCGCCAAGGTTGTACTTAAAGATCGTGAAAGCTTCGGCACCGTCCTCAAGAAAATAACAATGGCCATACGCATCATAGGCAACGTTTCCTTCCACCTGCAAGAGGGCACGATAAAGACTGTTAAAGGGATGTAGGCCTACCATGGGAAGGACGTTATTCTTACCCGTTTAAACGCAAACAAAACGAAAACGCATTGCAATAAAATGTTGAAAATACCAACATTTCGACAATGCTGAATATTCATTTTAATCTGCATGGCAAACAGTTTGGAACCTGATGTGACGCCGGGTAACACGGCGTCTGATCTGGCTCCGAACTGTTTGCAAAGAAAATAATAGTTTTAGCGTAAACGAGTTTATTGGGAAAGAAAAACGTCTACTTCACTGTAATAAGATAAAGGAAACAACATTGTTTATTTATTTCAGTCTGACTGGCAAACAGTATGGCTCCATTGATTATACATAAACGCGTTTTACTGAGAAAAATAACCTCTCCACTGTCAGCTCTTCTTGTAGGACAAAAACAGCGCATTACAAAACAGTTTGTTCTAGATCAGACGCCGTGCAACTCCGCGTCTGATCAGGCTCTAAATTGTTTGTAATTCAGATTTCCATTAATCGTCATTATACAAAAAAAATCCGCCAGTTTTGCATTTTATTGTATTGTATTTGCAAACAGTTTAGCCAAAACTCAGAGGGTTCCTACTGTTTGATATGTTCACTGGTGTTTGTTGTCAACCCAAAAGGCAAGTTTATACTAGAACAGTACAAAAGAATTATAACTACCGACAGTAAACAGTTTAAAGCTTGTTTAGACGCCGGTTAACTCTGCCTTTTTCCCCTCAAAGTTACGTATTGGAAATGTTGACAAAAGAAACATAAAGACGAATGACAAAAACAGTTTGAACCTAGCGGCGTCAGATTTGGGTTCAAACTTCAAACTATTTGCAAATGGAAGCCTAGTGTATTAATTTTCCCTCCCTATAACAACTCCCTCCGAACAACACACACGATCTTTATCTCCCATTGGGTGTTGTTATAGAGAGGGAGTACTGTAACACTAGTTATCGACCGATTCCGCTGTCGTGCTATCTGTTACGAAAAATCAAGATTGGCCATTTGGTAACTGATCGCATAGGTGGTTCTCCCTTGTATACTTTTTTGTATCATTGTTCTATTTACATAACAAGGTATACAACTCGACATATCTCTGCGGACACAAGCTCGTCCTGGAAATTACGACATATTATGCCTGTAAACTCAGCTTATACTCGCAATTACATTTATGGAATGCAACAAATCATTAAAGAAACACGATATGAACATGAAACTTTAGAGCTAATTACTGCTCAATGCCACACAGGAGCATTGTAGTCCAAACATTCATACATAATCTAGCCGTTACTTTATGTTGGTTTCATAATGAAATTAAAGCGATATGAAACAAGTCATTTCATTGGCTGCTGCTAACAAGATGTTTCCTTAACGTTTTGTCTTTACCGATCAGCCAATGAAATTGCTCGTTACAAAGATAGCATTTTTAAACTTAAATTTGGGACGAACTTATGTCCGAGTGGTTTGTGACACATTTTTTGTCAAAGATCCTTCTTCAAAGTTACAATAGTTTGTACATTTAGATTTTGTTGATGGATATGATCATAAACAATGAACCCGTTTTGTTCAGGTTAAATCTGTGTTGTTTAAATGTTTTCTTGAAACGCTGCAGTGTGTGTTTTATACCTTGTTACTATATATATATATGTAGTACGTAAACCCAACTCGAGAGAAACACCTACGGCTGATCTTGGACCTTTATCGAAATATCTTGTTTGAGTACGAGGTAATTCCACATGTCAACTCGATCTAATACAGTTTGTTGTACTTGCTTGCGATAGGCTATAGATATAAACGGGAAATTTAACGTGCCTACATGTACCACAGTTACATGTACCTAGGAAAAGACGTTATTCTTTCCCGATAAACGCGTGTACGCTTAAACTATTATTTCCACAGCAAATACTGTAACCAGGTGTCTGATCAGGCTCTAAACTGTTTGCCATTAAGATTAAAATAATTAGCGAGACATTTCAAAGAGTGCTATTTTTTCTTATGTTAGTGCATTGCGTTTGTGTTTCGTACGCGTATAACTCTTTCACTGCCAACGTCGTTGCAAATCGTTTGGATTCTGATCAGACGCCGCGTAACGCGACGTCTGATCAGAATCCAAACTGTTTGCCACTCGTATCGACATTGCCTTAGTTAACACAGCCATAAAACTGACTTTAAATTTTGCAGACGGCAGTACCAATACAGACGATATGTTGTCGGTAAGAGGGTTAAAACAGACGATAAAACTTGGCAGCGAAAGAGTTAAACGGGAAAGAAAAACGTTTTCTCCCCTGTACCCACCGTAACCCCTGGTGATTCAGGGGACGTGCCCCAGGTCCCGTGGATTGTAATACATCTCTGGAATGTATGTCGGATAGTGTTGTGCTTCAGTTTAGCAACCTTCCCTGAGATGTCTTTACACATGTGGAAGTGCAATGGGTACACACCTAAAACATAGAAATTAGCCTGGTATGCATAGCTTGTGTGATTCCATCTGGTCAAGTAAAAGGTTGGCAAATTAGCATGCGAAGCCTACTATACCTGTAAAAATGTATTTGCAACAATCAGTGAAGCGTCTCATGTGAGGTCCGTATCTTATTTTTGATAATTTGGTTTGGAAAACCCATGAATTTGAAAAAGTCAGCAATGAGTTCAGTAAATGAATCGGAGCCAAACGTCCGTTAAGAATGCAAAAACCCTTAAAGTCCCATATTATGTTTTCAGACCTTTTTTAATGTCTGAAATACAGCAATGGTTAATAATAATGTTTGATCATTCTTATGGGCCAAACCGATGTTTTAAATGTTGAAGACAGACCTAAATCACCAAAAAGGCTGATTTAAAACCATAATAAACCGAAAGTAGAACTTCTGACATAAACAATACGACACGGCTTAGTGTCACGTGATACGGCAAGGATCAACTACACTGTGTGCAAACTTATCCAGGATATTGCTATAAAATTAGCTACATTTCGACACAACGGTGGCAAAACGAAATCAACGAAGATAAATATAAATACGCATCTTTAGGGCACCATCATGAGGTGGGTGTCCTAAAGTTAACGCCCTGTCCGTCCCTCCCTCCGTCCCTCCGTCAGTCAGTCAGTCAGACTGTCACACTTTTTTGTCCGCGAACTCGAATAGTTTTTATCCGATCTTCACAAAACTTGCTGAAAATGTTTAGTGGTATAAAATCTAAGCCAAGTTCGATAACTTCCTGAATGGCATTAGGCATATCGGAGTAATTGCCCTTGCATTATTAAAAAACAACTGTTTCAGCATTTTCTGCTCTCAAACACAAACACTTTTCATCGGATCTTCACCAAACTTGCTGAAAATGTTTATTGGTATTTACAAATAAAAATGTCCAGTGAAAGGATTTAATGTACCTTTGTTACTTGGCTGTCCCATATGAATCAGTTCAGCGCCTTCAATAAATACCTCTCCGAAGCTGAATAAAACCTAAAACGAAATAAAAATGAGAAATCTGACTTAGTTATTTATCTTTTCTCACTTTGTTAGTACATTTATATGATTTCATGTGAAGCGCTTTTGAACGCACAACTCCTGTGTTAAAAGAGCGATATATAAATCTGGTATAATAATAATAAATAATAATAATAAAATCCACAATAAACTGTACATAAATTAAAATGGAAACAACGTTTTTAAATCCCGTGAATGCAAAGAATTGCGGGGAAATTACAGCTATTTGAAATATTTTGAAGCTCAGGTTACGTATGAAATTATAAATGCTTATTAAGTTAAACGGCCTCAAAATCTAAATAAAAATTAAAATAAACAGAAGATAAGTTTGGAGCAGACGATGTAATGGCAATGAATGTGCAAGGTTGTGACGCCATAGTGACAGTGAAAGAATTAACTTTTGTAAATATCTACCAATGAACACTATTATCCGTACATGTGTGTGCAATGAACATCCAACCTTTGGTAATAAAAGTACGGACTCCTGTTTGAGCCAATACTTTTTCTATATTACAGTTTAGTACAGTGGAGAAAACGTTATTCTTTCCCAATAAACGCGTTTACGCTAAAACTATTATTTGCAGTGCAAACAGTTTGGAGCCAGATCAGACGCCGGGTAACCCGGCGTCTGATCAGGCTCCATACTGTTTGCCACCAAGATAAACATGAATTATTAGAATTGTCCAAAAGTGGTATTTTTCTACGTTTAAGTGTTTTGCGTTTGCGTACGTTTGCGTTTAAACGGGAAAGAATAACGTTTTCTCCACTGTAAAAGGTCGAAAAAAAGATGCGATAACGCAACGTTACGTTGCTAATCGTTTTTCGGTACACTGTGTCCTCTAACAATTCGATATGTATCGTTGCATTTTTGCATATTTTTTTCAGCATATTAATTCACAATATAATACCATAGGATTAATTAACAAAATGATCGAAAAAAGATGCGAAAATGCACACTTTTAATCTTTTTTAGACTTGTAAAAAAGACGAAAAAGATGTTACATTATCGCATATTTTTATGGCATAACTTACAATACTACAGTGGAAATTCTTTCCACATTAACGCGTTTACACTAAAAATATTTCCTTTGCAAGCAATTTGGAGCCAGATCAGACGCTAGGTAACTCGGCATCTGATCAGGCTTCAAACAAGTTGCCACTCAGATTACAATAAATAGTGAAACTTGTCAACAAGTTGTCATTTTCTGCGTTTTATTGTATTACGTTTCGTTTGCGTATAAACGGGGATAAACGGGGAAAATAACGTCTTCTTCACTGTATTTCGAGAACTAAATGTACCGAAAAATGGACCGATAATGTAACGTACACACTCGCATACTTTTTCCCGCGTTTTACCAAAATTGTAAAACAGAAAATTGTTCGCCCAAACATGATTCTGTAAGAAAGACTAACGTTTACTCTCCTACATGTATATACATGTACAATGAAATTGTCATGTATATTATATTATATTATCAATCCAGTGTAGCATGTAACAAGAACCATGTTTATGTATACGTTACTTAACAAAATGTTCGAATCTTGAATTTTGAATCTATATTAGTGAAGTGTCAATAAATTCATTTCCTGATTTAAGTCATAATTTCTCACCCTACCTTGAAATGTCCACCATAACTGTCAAATGGAATTTTGTCGCAGTTTTCATTTGATGCCGGACATCCACGACTCATTTCGCCCTCCAACCTGATGTTACGTGTAAGTAAGGCAACTTCTCCCCGCATATCAACGCCATTCTCAATTTCTCCAAAGTGACGGTATTCAACCTCATCTGGTACAGTGGAGAAAACGTTATTCTTTCCCGTTTAAACGCAAACGAAACGCAAATGAAACACACTTAAATGTAGAAAATGATGACATGTTGACAATTCTGACTTATCATGTTAGTCTGAGTGACAAACGGTTTGGAACCTGATCAGACGCCGATTTACCCGGCGTCTGATTTGGCTCCAAACGGTTTGTTATTGAAATAAACGTTTTAGCGAAAACGCGTTTATTGGGAAAGAATAACGTTTTCTCCACTGTAAACGAGGGAAACATCTTATTTGCATATCCATGTACTTTATTTTCTTTTCATTATGTGATATTTTGCTCTGTTCGGATATATAGAGGATATTGAATGAGTTTGTTTTCAGTAGTGTATTTTTTAACGAGTTGGATAAAATAGTATTGTGCGAGTCTTGGCGAGCACCATATCATTTCATCCAACAAGTTCGATAAATTCACTGCACACTGAATAAACACACAAATTTGATATTCTATTTATCACATAAAAAACAACTGAACACACAAAATCCGAACGTTCTTACTTTCACTATCAGCTATTAAGAAAACGATTCATCATAGGTGTTGTTAGGTTTTATTCATTCATAGATAGAACCACCTATCAAACTAAAAAATAGAAAAACAATATCAATGTGTTGTGAACTGACTTCTCTGATACCATATTTATAAACTACTCAGTATAGATTAAGGAACTCGCACGATGTATTATCCATACACAGAAGAACAGAAATATTCTCCAACTCAACAATTCCTTCATCAATAGACTTGTGGAATAAAACCCCGTTAAACATACGTGAATCTGCATCTTTAGCAATTTTCAAGTCTCGACTTAAAGAACTTTATAAAGCCCCTAAAGTACCATCCTTTTTTGTAGAGGGAGACAGACGTTTATCAGTATACCACTGTAGAATACGTAACAACTGTAGTGATCTTAATTTCGATCTATACAATAATCATTTACGTGAAAGTCCTATTTGTAGATGCGGCTCTGATATCGAAGATGCTGAACAGTTTATTTTTGAATGTCAAATGTATGCTGATGAACGTCTTCTCTTTCTACAAAAAATACAACACCTCCGTAAACAGAATACAAATACTGTGCTTTTTTTTTGGCAACACTGACTTAACACACGAAGATAATTCGCTGCTCTTTATGGGGTTTCAGAAATTTATTAAAAGAACCAAACGTTTTGGAACATAATACTTTACCTATTCCAATATCCTCAAACTATGTAGATAACAATTGGTTGGATCTGGGCTGGGTGGTCACATGTGGGGGAGAGCAAATGGATTTTCTTTTCTTCTTTATACTTGAATAAGTTTCGTTTTTTTTCCTTTTCTTTTTGTAAACTAAGATAGAAATATTTTCTTCTGCATTACATCATAACGTACTTACGATTGACATCAAGGGACAGGCCTTCTCTAATGTTGGTATAACTTGTGGCCCAACCCGTATGCAATATATTATAGTCTTTTGATAATTTGTATACATATATGCTGTAAAACCATTACTGTGTATATGTTTGTCGATAAATGTATATGATATCTGATATATGCAATAAAATATGATTAAATAAATAAATACTATATTCAAATTTTAAATTTAATATTTAATCTAAAATTGTTCTTATTGACTAAAAATGATAATATGACATTTAGTTTCGTTTTCAAGATTACGTCATTATTGCAACATGACGTCAGTATTATGGTAACGTCTAAATTAAAAAAAAGAAGGTCAATTTGACCGTTGCCATAGTTGGTTATTTTTAGCACGGTTACTAATAATCTTGTCATAGAATTTTTGTTAGATGTTTTACATGTATTTACTTACTGTGTTGGCGGTCTTTTTTATTGTAAGGTTGTGGAACAGGGTTTATATTTTATGTACACTGTTCGTCTTTATAGGTGAATATAGGAGATAAGAGTGAGGTTGGGCGCCCCTAAACCCAGGTTTAACCCCCCAGTGGTTGTTAATAATTAATTTATAGTTAATTATTGATTGCTAGTTTTGCTACTGACCGTACCAAGGCGGGCTCCTATGTTCACTTTGCTTTATGTTTGTCTTGCGTGTGTTTTCTATTTAGTGTATGGATGAAGAAATGGTATTGAGTGCGTGTGTATGTATGTATGTGTGTGTGTGTGTGTGTTATGGTATGACTGTGTGTGTTCTGCTTGAGAGGTGGGAGTATTGTTTGTGTTACGTTTCCTGCTTGAGTCTTTTTCGTATTTATTTGTTCTGCGTCACTGAGCTCTACGTAGCCTGATGTGCAGCCTGAATGTGCGGACTGCTCGGAAGAATTTGTTTAGGACATTGGAAATGGTTCAAATCCTAGTGGTGAAATAAGTTAAAAAACTTTGTCTACATTCTCTAAACTGATATACAGTCGGCGGAGTAGTACAGTATTTTTGGAATTCTAAAATTAGTATAACCTATATGCACAGTACGCCGTGCGATATGAACGGAACTCTATATTTTTCACATTTATATGATAAATGAGAATATTTTCATGTGTTGTGACCGTTATAATATTATATCGAATGCATATATCTACGAGGTACGCTAATGTACAAGTTGAAATAAAGTTATGTTCTGATCTATTCTGGCCTTCATACATGTATCGAATCAAATGTTCATTATAAAAAGATTATCAATAAATTGAAAGATTCGATTATCGATAGGTATTATCTATTTCGTTTCTCATCTATAACCCATTACACCATAACCTTTTTCTATTATTCGGTCAACTTTCCGAAAAGAATGGGGGCCACTGCCATAGCATGATACGGTAGAAGGCTGACAAAAGGTGTTACCTTTTTCAGTGATTCGATTGATGAATAAATCCATCAAAAAATGATATATTTGTACGTCAGTCCAGGCATTGAAAAATGTTATACTCCAGATTATTTTTGTCACTCTGCACTTACAAACTAGCTTGCATGACTTCAGTCGGCCATATTCGCAAGACACGAAAGACAACTAATAATCTGTCTATAGACATGAATAATGGATTGTTTCCGTAGTTTTGTACATGTAAATTCGATTTTTTACCAAGAAACAGACAATTTTCTTTTAAAATTTATGTAATTTCCTTGCTTTTCATATACGGTTTCTATAGTAAACATAAGTGTGTTTCATGGTAAACAAGTAAGTTTTTGAAACCGAAAGTACACAATATATACACTGCGTCCGTCTGTCAAAGCGAGTACATTGCTTTGACAACACGATACGGTCCACAATTATCTCGACATCAGATTTATTATCAGTTAGAACGATTTAAAGAGTGAAAAAGCAAGATATATGCAGTCTAGCATGGGAATAGTTTTTGAATTGACTTGTGCTGCTAGGTCGTTACCACATTAATATGCTTGATAGTATGACAAAGCGTAAGCGCTCGCACTGACTACCGCTGTGTTATAATATTGCAAGCGCGTATCGCGAAAGTCTTTCCTTGCTCTGGTATTCTGGTCAGCGATCAAATATCTAGATCAATACCTGATAGTCTTAGATAGGTGTACATGAGGTGTTGATATGGCAACTTGTCTCCTGGAGTCGCGATGTGACTAAATACTGTTAAAGCGACCTCAAACCCAATATAAACAACAACATTTTCTGTTATTGAAGATAGATGATCACTTTAAAGTTTAAACAGGTTAAAAGAAAAGCAGAATGCGCCTTAAAGTGCATTCTGCTTTACTTTAAGCGTGGTGTAAGCTACCAACTGCTAAGAAATAGAAAATACCGGCAATTCGTATAGTACATATTCATGGTTGAATAAAGTGGACCATATTTCTTCAGTGGAGGGATACATTAAAGGCGTAAAATGCCTCTATATGGAGTTATATTAAAGATAGCATACCGTAGAGGCTGAACGAGTAGTCGGTCAGAATCTCCTTAATCATTCTCACTTCGGCATGAGAAGATTTGTAGTCAGTCGATGTCAGCATAATTTCAAAACCTTTAAAAGAAATGTATCACACATGTTATATAGTGAAGAAGACGCCATTCTTTCCCTATAAACGCTGACACTTATATCCATTGCAAACAGTTTGGAGCCAGATTAGACGCCGGGTTACCCGGCGTCTGACCAGGTTCCAAAAATGTTTGCCACTCACATTAAAATGAGTAGTCAAAATTATCAGTTACCAGTTTCTATGTTTAACTGCATTACGTTTGAGTTTCGTATGCTTTGAAACGGGAAAGAATCACGTCCTCTCCATTGTACAGTGGAGAATGTGTTATTCTTTCCCAATAAACGCGTTTACGCTAAAACTATTATTTGCAGTGCAAACAGTTTGGAGCCAGATCAGACGCCGGGTAACCCGGCGTCTGATCAGGCTTCAAACTGTTTGCCACCAAGATAAACAAGAAATATCAGAATTGTCCAAAAGTTGTTCTTTTCTACGTTTTAGTGCTTTACGTTTGCGTACGTTTGCGTACGTTTGCGTTTAAACGGGAAAGAATAACAGATTCTCCACTGTACAACCGGGAAGACGCCATGTGTTCCCAAATGAACGCGTGTATGCTAAAACAATGATGTCCTCTGCAAACAGCTTGGGTCTAGACTTTGTCAGTCAGAGAAACAATATTATTAATTAATATTTTCAAAAAGCTGTCATTTTCAAAATTTCATTTTTAATGGCTTTGCGATTTGTTTCTTGAATCTCCTTTTCTCCATTAAACTGTGGGCTTTACGTTTTGAGTCATTATATGAACACAATACAGGGGAGAAAACGTTATTTTTTCCAATAAACGCGTTTTCGCTAAATCTATTATTTCCATTGCTAACAGTTTGGAGCCAGACCAGACGCCGGGTAACCCTGCGTCTGATCAGGCTACAAACTGTTTGCCAATCATATTAAAATATATAGTCAGACTTGTCGAAAAATTATCTATTTCTGCGTTTTATTGCGATGCATTTGCGTTTCGTTTGCGTTTAAACGGGAAAGAATAACGTTTTTTTCCACTATACATGTACGAATGTATTGGTTTTGTCATGTTGGAACAGTTGACAAGTCGTTATCCGTTCCCAATAAACGCATTTATGCTGACATTATTACATGTACATGTATTTCAAATGCAAACAGTTTGAAGACATATCAGAGGTAGGATACATGTAACCCGGTGTTTGATCAGGATCAAAACTATTTGCCACTCAGGTTAAAAGAAATAGTAAAAAATGTCAAAAACTAGTAATTTTCTACATTTTTGCCCAGTGCGTTTGCGTTTCATTTGCATTTTAATTGGGAAAGATAATTGTTTTCCCCACTGTAAGCCTGACACAAAACGAAACGATATACAATTCAATAAACTTTATGAAATTGACAGTTTCCATGTAAACTCGATTCCTATAGGGAAAGAAAAACGCCCCCCCCCCCCCATTGTCGTCTGCTTGCAATGTCGTTTCAAAAGTTAATGGCAGTATGACTGAAGAAATTTCAAAACGAGTGTCAAACAGTTTGGATTCTGATCAGACGCCGCGTAACGCGTCGTCTGATCAGGAACCAAACTGTTTGCAAGCGCGCTTTTAAGCGTCATTGAGAGCCAAAGGGTTAAACACAAACGAAAATGTAAACGCATTACAATGCAATAAAATGTTGAAGGGGACATTCTTTTGACAAGTCTGACTATTCATGTTAATTTGAGTATCAAACATTTTGGAGCCTGATCAGACGCTGGATTATCCGGCGTCTGATCTGGCTCCAAACTGTTTGATACAATAAAGACAACTCGACGCAATAACAATAATATAAGTATGTAACGGTTATAATTATACTTGTAATAAAAGTATGGCATTGAAATTGCCAGAAAATCACACCTGCTTTCCAGGTACTGATGTCGTCAGTGACATTGACCACTGGATACCCTGTGTCTAAGGATAGAATCCTAAAATCTATGACAGAGATTAACTTCTTGTTGGGTTTGACATAGCAAGTGGAGGACAGCTTGTATCCAGCGAACGTCCAGGACACAATAGTAGAGGTGCTCTCTTTACTGATCAATTCGTCGACGTCTTGAATATATTCTCCACCTGTAAGAATATTATGTTAAATCTTTCTGGTTAAGAAGGGGCGGGGCGAGCGAAACAAGCGAGTCACTTCTTAGCCACTAAGATTTCACTTAATATGTTCTAACTAACTTAGAATATAACTCATATTTTGATTGGCCGAGGATAAATCGTTCCCAGGATTTTAGTACACAAACATCGCGCGCCAACAGCACTTCACGCGCCGGTTTACAATATATTCTGGTTGTAAGATCGCAACCTGCTATAAGCTATCATCTGCTAGAATATAGAAACTATTTTGTGTGATACATATTCATACATGTATCAAAAGGAACTATTTTCTTTATATGATAAATAGTTCAAAGGAGCAAAAAGGCGTATATATGGGAGAATAGGCTAAAGGACCACGATACCCACACACCTCCAACCACATCCACGCAGAGAAACTATTTGTGACCACGCAGCTCCTGTATCGGTGAATTTTATGACAGTTCAAAAATGAAAGCTCGAATTCGCTTACTTCTAAATTTTAGAAATATAAAACAGACAATAAGTATGCAAGTTGACGATGTCATGGTAATGGATAGTTTCATGAGTTAACACTTTTACTACATTTCCAATGGGTCTTCCGGACATCTGGGTAAACGAATCTAATAAAGACTTTATTAACATAAAAATATATTTTAACATTTTACTCATTCACCTCTGAAATCTCAGATAGGCAATTCCAGTTTCCAATCAGGTCTAGTCCATATATTGACGTGGGGAATAATCAATATATAACAAAATTACAACGGTACAGACCCTGATCCGAGGGTTCCTCTGATCTTGGATTCCACTGTTTGCATAGGACGGGAGTACTCTTTGTCGATACCCTGGTTGAAAAGTACCCGTACATGTACTGTATACATGTGTGTGGTATTAGAGGTCAATCAGTTAAAATCATACAAATATATTTAACCATTTAAACAAACAGAGCTTTTGAATTGCAACAGTCTGTACCTTTAACAAACATCATCGAAAAGGCATCGAACTTTTCCATGTCACGTAAATACAGTTCCCCGCTGGGCATACCAGCCACGGTTTCTAAAGTGCTCAGTAAGCTAGATACGTTTGTACTCGAAGAGCTGTGTGCCCAGAACTTCTGGATGGAGATAGCAACAAGTTGCCCGTCTGCTACGTCTGAAACAGAAAGAATCCAGGGCTGCCATAAGTTGGTCATGAAAAATCCTTAGATATCTAAATTTTCTATTTTTCAAGTGCAATTACTTGAAAGTAAAGCAGAATGCGCCTTAAAAAGCTTTACTTTCAGCCTGCTTTAACATTCCATCTTCTAGGTCCATAAACATCCGAAGATTTCGGAAAACTCCGGAGAAATGGCAGCCATGCGAATCAAAGAACTTAAAAGTCTGCCTTTAGGCTGCCATTATATCGTTTGCTTTACCCCTTTGGCTTTACCCAATAAACCTGTTTATAACATTAAAGACAGGTGATCACTTAAAGCACGTTGAAAGTAAAGCAGAATGTGCCTAAAGGCACATTCTGCTTTACTTTCAGCCCGCTTTAAACTACCATCTGCTAGGCTGTATAAAATATTTGTTATGGGAATTGTTCATGAGGGTATACACTCTTCAGCGGAGGAGTAAATCAAATACGCTAAAAGTCGCGTATATGGGGGAAAGGGTTAAACCTTTCATTGTTAAAAAAAATAAAACTAACAACTTGGATGGATGAGTTGGGTTTTACAACACTGCGACACAAAATAGGTCATATACTGTAGCGCCGATGAATGATGAGATGAGAGTATAATGAGGCATCATTTCAGTTAGATGAGTTAAACTTATCACATTCGTTGCAAAGCAGTGCATACAGTGGAGAAAACGTTATTCTTTCCCGTTTAAACGCAAGCGAAACGCAAACGCAAATCGCTTAAATGTAGAAAATGGCCATTTTTTTTACATTTCTGAATTTTTGTTTTATTCTGAGTGCCAAACAGTTTGGAGCCTGATCAGACGCCGGGTTACCCGGCGTCTCATCTGGCTCCAAACTGTTTGCAATGGAAATAATAGTTTTAGCGTAAACGCGTTTATTGGGAAAGAATAACGTTTTCTCCACTGCAGTATCAAAGCCACCGACATACAAATGTACCTTCCGTTTAGTTCTTGGTAGAGGGACTAATCTCAGTCAAATAAACAAATAATCAAAAGACAATGACAATTAAAATTAAGCCCCAAAACAGCGGCATGGTAGAACGTTCTATAGAGTGCAAACAGCTTTGATCCTGATCAGTCGCCGAAAATATCATAAAATAAACTATGGAAAATTATTTCTCGAAATATATGTACATGTACTGTGTCAATGTAAGTGTCAAACAGTATAGAGACTGCATGGTGACACCTCGTTTGAATCTTGATTAGATGACAATTACATTTGAATAGTTTCATATTATGTTTTCATATTTATGTTTTCATTACTTTATATAGTAAATTCTCCATATTAAGACCACTAAAAAGAATGTTATTTGATTATATGACAGACACGTGGCAGCCTAAAGCAAGGTGCAGGTAAAACAGAAAGCTCTAAAGGAGCTTTCTGTTTACTTTAAACTTGCTTTAAGCAGCCACCTTCCTTACACACGAAACAATTTAGTCGTCGTAAAAGAGATTTATTTACTGTATATATCCTTGCTTTAAGCTGCCATCTGCTTTAAACTCGAAATAAGTGATGTAATATAGTTAAAACGTTTATTTTAATAACAAACAATTTGGAGCCAGATCAGACGCCGGGTAACCCGGCGTCTGATCAGGCTCCAGACCGTTTGTCACTCAGACTAACATGATTAGTCAGAATTGTCAACATGTCATCATTTTCTACATTTAAGTGTGTTGCATTTGCGTTTCGTTTGCGTTTAAACGGGAAAGAATAACGTTTTCTCCACTGTACATTCACTCATCTACGCCAAGTGGATTCTTCCATGTTGATACATTGGATAATCCCACTTGTCATTGAAGGGGTGCCTGGTCTACTTTTTATTTTATTTTTTTAAATTAATTATTATTTGCAAACTGTATATTCTGATTAGACACCGCCAAACGAGGCGTCTGATCAGATTCTACACTGTTTGCCTATGTCCCTTTTATGGACGTTAGGCACAAATAGGTTACAGTGGAGAAACGTTATTCTTTCCCGTTTTACGCAAACGAAACGCAAACGCATCGCAATAAAACGTAGAAAAAGATAACGTTTTGACAATTCTGACTAGTTATTTTAATCTGAGTGGCAAACAGTTTGGAGCTTGATCAGACGCCGGGTTACCCGGCGTCTGATCTGGCTCCAAACTGCTTGCAATGGAAATTATAGTTTTAGCGTAAACGCGTTTATTGGGAAAGAATAACATCCTCTCCACTGTAACTCTTTCAGCGCCAAATTAGTCGTGATAGTTTTATCCCTACATCGCTATATTGACGTCCGCTTCAATATGCTGTCTGCTTGATCATTTCAAAATTAAATGTATGAATCCTAATCAGATGCCGCATATTACGCGGCGTCTGGTCTGGATCCAAACTGTTTGCAAAGTCGACTTTATGCAACTTCGGCAATGACCGAGTTAAACAGTTTGGATCACGGTCATATCTGAATTAAGACTAAACTTACAACTGCAAGTGTAGTCAACGTTGTCGGTCTTTGTGCATGTGTTTGTTGCCAATACAGAGTGGAATACTGGTACAAATCAAACGCAGAATTGTTCAACGTCTGATCTTGCAAACGTTTAGTTTAGTCAGTTATATTATTATTTCCAGTTTAACCCTTTACCTGATAGCCTATTTCTAAAATTGAAGATAGTTGACTACTTAAAGCAGGTTAAAAGTAAAGCAGAATGCGCCTTAAGGCGCATTCTGCTTTCTTTCAGCCTGCTTTAAGCTATCATGTACTAGATTATAAAAAAAAATTCCCTATAATATATATTCATGACTGATTAAATTGGAACTATTTTCTTCAGCGGAGGAATAAATCATATTCGCTAAAAGGCGCTTCTATGGGGGAAAGGGTTAAAAGAAACAGCACACAAATGCAATACAGTGCTCCCTCTCTATAACAACATCCACTGGAGGGCAAATATCTATGTGTTGTTCGGAGGGAGTTGTTATAGGGAGGAAAAATGAATACCCTTAGAGTTCTAAGCACGACTAGGCTTACATTTGAAAACAGCTTGAATCCAGATCAGACGCGGCGCCTGACCTGGATTCTAACTGTTTGCCACTCGTCATTGTTTTTTTCCTGGTTTTTCTATTGCAGCAGTAAAATAGTTAGACAAAAATTATCTTGTTGAGGGTCAAGCGGCAATCGTTGTTGTAAATAGGGTGTCGTTGATCGGAGGACCGTTGTAGGGAGGGAGCACTGTACAGTAAAGCAGAATAAGTACCATAAAAACAGAAAAGGACAGCTGCTTGGAAATTCCTACGATTTGTTTTTATCAAATTGGCAACTAGTTTGGATCCTGGTCAGACGGTGGGTCACCCGGTGTCTGATCGGGATCCAATCGTTTTGCAATGGGAGTAAATGATCTAGAGCAACTACGTTTACAGGGAAATAACAACATCATCGTCACATGTACAGTGGAGAAGACGTTATTCTTTCCCATTAAACGCGTTTACGCTAAATCTATTATTTCCATTACAAATAGTTTGGAGCCAGATCAGCCGGCGTCTGATCAGGCTCCAAACTGTTTGCCACTCAGATTAAAATGAATAGCCATAATTGTCGAAAAGTTGTTTTTTCTACTTTTTAATGCGATGCGTTTACGTTTCGTTTGCGTCTAAACGGGAAAGAATAACGTTTTCTCCATTGTACATTTATACTCACTGCTAAGAGCTGTTTCCATTTTGTCGACTTCTGATTGTTCTTTTTCTGGGGTGTTTTCATTGTAGAAGTCATATACTTCGTAGCTGACAATTTCAGCAGCTGCACTTACTACATACATTGCAGGCCCTTCCTTAGATTCCTTGTACGTTGCTTTGGATGATTTCTGTTCAAAGAGTAAAACAAATATTTAAAAGCAATAGGAACACTTCGCCGATTACATGTATACAGTTGAAAAGACGTTATTATTTCCCAATAAACACGATTACACTAAAAAAATATTATTTCCATTGCAAACAGTTAAGAGCCAGATCAGACCGTGGGTAACCCGGCGTAAGATCAGGCTCTTAACTGTTTGCCACTTAAATTAAAATAAGTCGTCAAATATCCAAAAATGTTGTCATTTTCTCCGTTTTAGTGCAATGAGTTTGCGTTTCGTTTGCGTTTAAACGGGAAAAAGTAACGTCATCTCAACTGTATATAAAAATCATTTATGGAGAAGATTTATCATTGAGGAGTTCAGTAAAGAAATCGATGGCCGTCGATGGCTATCGATTGCGAGTTGGCTAACGGTCTGAAATACAGTGGAGAAAACGTAATTATTTCGTTCAAACGCATTGCAATGAAATAAAGAAAATGACAACTTTTTGACAATTCCGACTACCAGTTTTAATCTGGGTGGCAAACAGTTTGGAGCCTGATCAGACGCCGGGTTACCCGGCGTCTGATCTGGTTCCAAACTGTTTGCAATGAAAATAATAGTTTAAGCGTAACCGGTGTTATTTTGAAAGAAAACGTTTTCTCTACTGTACTCTGCACGCTGCACACGGGACACAAACTGCTAACCTAAACAGAAAATAGTGGTAACTGAACACGCTACTGTGAGAACCCTTTCATGACCAAATTTATCGTGAGGTTTTTACCCCATCACTGCCATATTGTCGTCTGCTTCAATATTGTTATTGCAATATTGTTTCAAAGTTAGATTTAAGCCAGTAAAACGGACGTTATTTCAAAACAGGTGGCAATCAGTTTAGATCCTGATCAGACGCCGCGTTACGCGGCGTCTGATCAGGATCAAAACTAGTTGCAAATGCGCTTTATGGCGTCATTGAGAGTGATACACGAAGAAGAGGGGATATTCGCTAAAGACAGGTCGTTGCTTAATGCAGGATGTTAGTGACGCAGAAAGGTCCTTTGGGAGATTTCTGTGTTATTTTATTCTGCATTAAGAACAACCTTTATCAGATACTGTCTTTTTTAATAGGCACTAAATGCAAATATGACTATAAACAGAACACTAGTAATACCAGTTTTGCTTTTAGCCATTATTCATGTCGGATGTTGATTATTCCGCTATACATGTACAGAATGTCGTTATAAAGAAGGTTGAGTACATGTCTATACAGTAAATCCTCTCTACTACGACCACTGAATTGTGTGAACTATTAGGTGTCTTAGAAAGATGACTGCTTAAAGCCATGTTACAGTAAACCATAAAAACTCCTTTAGGAGCTTTCTGTTTAACTGTCACCTTGCTTTAAGCTGTCACCTGACTTTTATACAATCAATTGGCCCTCTTTTAAGTGGTCTTAATGGAGAGGTTTTAATGTAATAATATTTTCAATTAAATAAATAGGGATATTGTTCATTGCAAAGGCTATACGAGTCATATGGCAACAATGTAGACCAAGACCAGAATGGTCCTACATGATTCCTCCAATCAGACTCTGGCATGATTGTTAGTTTTTGATACATGTGTACATTGTAAAACAACTCAGAATAGTCGAAAATGGACTAAATTATATTGGAAACTGGGAATGTCCATTTGAGTATTGTGTCCTATAAATAGGACATAGGCAAACACTGCATACTCAGATCAGACGCCGTATAATGCGGCGTCTGAACTGAGTCTGTCCTGTTTGCTACATGTACTATGAATTTCTATAAAAAATAGAATGAAAAATGAAAACTTAGATCAGTTATCCCTGAAATGAAAAATGGGCTCATCCAGTATATAAGCATAGAAGAATCCGCTTGGCGCAAATGGGTTAAAGTTTAAGGGGATAACTACATGTAAGTGATTACAAGTTTTACTATACTGTCAAACCTCTCTATTACGACCACTAAAAAGACGGCTAATTCGTTATCTAAAGGACAGGTGACAGCTTAAAGCAAGGTGACAGTAAAACAGAAAGCTCCTAAGGAGCCTTCTGTTTTACTGTCACCTTGCATTAAGCAGTCACCTGCTTTAAACAGCTAATAATTAACACAATTTAGTGGTCGTAATAGAGAGGTTTTGCTGTAATGCAATAAGTACAATAAAGGACACGTGCCTTGTGGCTATATTTGACATTCGAGGTGTCATCGGCAAACACCTCGTACCTTTCCAACGTGGCAGCCAACTTCGTCCAGGGCAGTCTCGTAGACCCATGGCAGTGAAAAATGCCCTGGTCTTTCACTGCGATGTATTTCTCGCCCTCCGGACCAACAAGTGATCGATTGGCAGTTCTTATACCTAAAAAAGTCATTTTCAGAAGTTTGGTTCGACTGCATATCCATGGTTATGAGTGGTGAAAACGTTATTCTTTCTGTTTAAACGCAAACGAAACGCATCGCAATAAAACGTAGAAATAGATAACGTTTTGATCTGGCTCCAAACTGTTTGCAATGGAAATAACAGTTTTAGCGTAAACGCGTTTATTGGGAAAGAATAACGTTTTCTCCACTGTACATGTATGAGTGTTTTGGGTGATCTGAGATTGTTTTTAAGCTTTCGATTGGTCTGCTTTAAAGAGAATGCTAAAATCGGATCAATCAAAGGTTTGGTAACGATTTCAGACTAATCTATAACGCTTTTTAACCATGGTTTCAGGTCAATTCAAGATACAACAGGTTGGTTTGACAATTTCTCGTTTACTAAATGCTAGCGAAATGCATTAACTCATTTCACCGCCAAAATATCGTCTGCTATAATTTGTTGTCTGCGATTTTATGCAAAATACACTTTGTTTGGAAGTTTGGAATGAAGAAATATTCATACAAGTACTAAACTGTTTGCAAATTCGATTGTAGTTGCCTTTGCCTGTGAAAGTATTAAAATAAAAAAGTAGTTTTAAACAATGACGATGTAGATCTATTGAATCTTTTTTGCAACTAGTTTATATCCTGATCAGACGTTAAGGTGATTGGCGTCTACTCATGGCGTCTACTACACTGTTGGCAACTCCTTTGCTGCCTAATTTGTCGTGATAGTTTACCCTTTCACCGTTTCATTGTCGTCTGCTTCAATTTTTGTTGTTTGCAAGATCGTTTCAAAGTAAGATTCAATGCAGTACATGTATGACTTAAAACATATCGACACTAGTGTCAAACAGTTTGGTTCCTGATCAGACACCGCGTTACTGTTTGCAAAGTTAACGCGCTTTTTTTGCGTCATTTAGAGTGAAGGATTAACCTCACATAACCAACACTTTCATATAAACGTGTTTATAGCTTAACACAACCTTAACCCTTTACTCCATGGTCTATTTCTAATATTGAAAATAGGTGACAATTTAAAGCAGAATGCGCCTGTTTTAAGTTACTACCTGCTTCATTTTAAAAATATTAAGTATGAAACATATATATGTTACTGTTTAAACTTGAACTATATTCTTCGATGGAGGCCTACGGTAGAGGCATATAAAATACATATATACTGGTATGTATATCTTGCACAACGTACTCAAAATAATACATTTCCATCCTAAATAGTGTTAATATTTCATAACTCCATAACTTTTTCATAACTTCATCCGTATTTCAAAGTTGTGTTATAAAGTTTTAGCCTACGTGTACCTTGAAGGATGATGTTGACGTAGTCTTCGTGAGGACAGTCTTCACTGCCAATATATAACGACGCGTTGTCTTTCACCATAATTCCTTTGGTCATGATAGTGATATCAATGCCTTGATTAAACACGAGCTTCCCCGTTCCACTGACAGTGATCGTGTTGACATCAACGAGTGTAGCGTCCAGTAGAATAGAGCCCGTAATCTCAACATCCGATAATTTCTGAAACATGTTCCCTTACATACATATAAGCCCTTATGCAGTCAAAACTCGGTACTTCGAACTCGTGTTAGTTCAAACATACCCATATTTCAAAGTTAAAACGTGGCCTATCCACGTTTTAACTTTGGAATACCGGTATATTCGACTTAAGCGAGATCGACTTATCGAAATGCAACTTATGAAATACTGGTTCGATCGATTTAAGCGATTTCTAATTAGCGAATTTCGACTGTACTTAAAAACTTGAATGACTTTTCCAGCAGTTTGGTTCCTAATTAGACGCTCTTGATAACTGTTACATGTATACGTCGTTTGCAGTTAAAAAAAAACACGATAATTTCAAATATCTCCACAACAAGACAACGCAGACACATGGAAATTTGCATAGATTTATGATATACCTATACCAACTCTGACAAAAAAGAACCTTTTTTTTCTCTTCGTAATAAAAAGTTTTATTCATGACTTCTATATAAAGTTTACACTTCTAAGGGACACTATTCCGAAGGGTGATTTCAAGTTATTCAACAGCCTATATTTCACGACCCGGTAACGCCTCACCGTTAAGCTATCGCATACCATAGTAGATTACAACTAACCGAACGAGGCCCTGACTGGGGTACGTTAAACGTATTAACCGACCAAACTGTCCTTTGCGAACATGTTGGTTTAAACAATATTTTATTCAAATAATGAAAAGGATTGGACAGGCATTGTATATGTAAGTCCTCTCCCGTGGTACAAGGTTATTACATAACATAACAATATTTATCACATAAACGTGCAAAATATAGAGGGCCGTAAAAATCGTATGGCCCACTGGGCATATATTTTATACTAATTTTCGAATCACCAAAATAATGTACTACTACGCCGACTGTAAATCAGTGAAGAGAATCTAGACAAACATAGATCACCACTAGGTATTGAAACATTTCGAAGTGTCCTAGAAACATTATCCCTAGCAGTCTCGCAAACTCAGGCTGCAAATAAGGCTAAACTCAATACTACGTAGACTTTAGTATTAACAGTGAATCAGACTGTTTTTCAAATTTAGACGTTACAATGATAATGACGTCATGTTACGTCTTGACGTTATTTTGAAAATGAAACTAGATTCTTAATGTCAAACGATCATTTTTAGTCAATTCGAACAACTTTAATTTAAATATTAATTTAAAATTTGAATATGGTATCAGAGAAGTCTTTTCACAACGTAATGGTGTTGATTTTCTTTACGTTAATTAATAAATAATATGATTGGTGTTTTTATCTACGGATGAATAAAACAAAATAACACCTATGAAGAATCGTTTACCTAAGAGCCGAGGGCAAAAGTGAAAGTAAGACCGTTCGGATTTTCGTGTCATTTGGTGTTTATGTGATAAATAGGATATTAAATTAGTGTTTTTTTTCAGTAATAAATTTATTGAACTTGTTGGATAAAAATTATATCTTGCTCGCCAAGGCTCGCAAAATATCATTTTTATCCAACTCGTTCAATAAAATTCATTACTGATAAAACACTCATTCAATATCCTCTATACATGATTGTTCAATAGCTGAAAAAAGAAAGATTTACTTTAGATACATGAATACGGTGGTTGTGATCAACATAGCACTAAGTATTGCTTGAATGTAAATAACCGTTGAGTAATTCAATGTTAACCAAGTAAACTAAAGAAGGAAAACAAACAAATAAACGAAAATAATCAATCAATCAATCAATCAATTGCGAACATGTTGGATCCTGATCGGACACCGGAGCCGAGAGCCATTTCGTATCTGAATAGGATCCGAACCATGTGCCACTCATATGAAAGTTTTATCAACAAAACGCAAAATAACTAAATGTGATAAATAGCAGAAGAGACATGTTCATACCAGACGATCTACACAAACTTACCTTTATCAAGTTTTCAGCAGAATGTTTCCAGAGCAGTTCGAAAACCTTTATTATTTTATCGTTTAAAGG
Organism: Gari tellinella; assembly: GCA_922989275.2. Taxonomy (NCBI): domain Eukaryota; kingdom Metazoa; phylum Mollusca; class Bivalvia; order Cardiida; family Psammobiidae; genus Gari; species Gari tellinella. Next base: position 23,405,238 of record OV277869.1, on the reverse strand, counting down.
AAACGAAACGTAATACAACTAGAACACTGATACATATTATCAGGCCTCCAGATAAGGGGAGTATTTCCAAAATTAAATATTTATTTCTGAATTAAGATTGATGGTGTGACTACTCATTAGAACCGTCTCTTCAAGACGATTCTAATGAGTAGTTACATCATAGGAATACTGAAACGAGTGTGAAAATGTTGGACTTGTTCAAATAACTCTATTATCTGGAGCTCTGTATTATGTAGAATTGTTAGAGCTTCGGTTTGAAAAGTAATGCAATTCTCTTCATTCCTGGTGAAGAGTTCACGGATTTAGAATAGTAAAAATGTAATGGGGCCTCACAATTAATTTTGTACAACTAAACAACCACTATCAGCACGGGATTTACCTTTGAGACAGGAGCAGAACAGACAAGAACAGAACCTATCTTTATTCACCCAGGTATTTACATACAACAAGGGGATATATCAAAATGTACACTTAAAATAACTTTGTGGTTCCGTTTTGATTAAAGAGAAAAAAGGTAGAAAAGTAAAACAGGTATGGTATATGAACTGTTGCTGTATTAGTCGTCTTTCCATTACGAAAGGCAACACTACAGCTCCAGCCTATGTATAAATATAATGTAACGCACGTGGGTCCCGGGCACTGTCTTGCCTAAACGAAACACAAGAAATGTGCGTAAGATCCACGAGCGGATAAAGGTATTTAGATTAACGAAATATTATAAGGAAGTTTCCTCATTCAATTTATAATTTCTTTTTGCTTTTTGATATTTTAGTTTTCAGCGTTAACATAGTAATTAAAGTGTTCGAGTTACAACACGGGTAAAGGAAAGAAAATAACCAATTGAAATTGACACAGTTAAACTGACACCTTAGCCTGGTTCCCAGCGTTCTTAAAAAGTACGCCAGGCAATGTATAATAATGGCCGCCCCCATGAAATAGAGGAAAGTGGGTGGAGTTATATGAGCTGTAATAGGGTTTTTTCTTATTTTAGGTGGTTCACAATATCTCATTGTAACCTACGGGTTCAGTGTTATTCAAAACTAAATTACCAATTCAAACATATGTGGTAAGCGACTGAATTCAGCAGAAATTCGTGCAACGAATCATTTTAAAGCACTCCTATTTTCGGCTATTATAAATAAGTTGGATTACATATTAGTATATGGTATCGTTGGCGTAGTGGTTAGCGTCCCTGCTTCTCGTCCAGGCGACCCAGGTTCGAATTCCAGCCGGCTCAATATTTTTTTACTCTTTATTTGGAAATGTATTTTCAATATAAAACGTTAAATATTTTTACGATCGAATAACACCTCTAAGAACATTAAAATGTAAAATTCAATGAGTTTAAAATTGTTGATGAAATCTCAGAATTTCCTCAATTTTCCCCTCCGGAACCTGGACAAATTTAAAAGTGTAGATCTATATGTAACCGAATGAATAACGACGACGTACTAGAATCTGTAAAATTTGAACCTATAGCATTGATTTCTCCATGTTTGGATGGAATTGATCAAAATATTTTGGAAGTTATACGGTGAGACAGTGGCAGGGTCAATGCATTAACTGATAGCCAATCTATGAAGGCGTATACCTTTGTTGCTAACTAAACTTTGAGTGGTAAATCAAACATTAGTTTAGTTATTTTTATTGGTTTTCCGAAAAATAAATCATTAAATATATGACATTTATTATTTACTACGTTTAAACAATTATGACCAAAAACGAAAAATACATTCCGGTGACGGGAATCGAACCTGGGCCGCCTGGACGAGAAGCAGGGACCCTATCCAATACACCAACGGCTCAGTACGGAGGTTAAATCAAACTGATATATATAATAGCCGAAAATAAGGTTAGTGTTCCAACAAATGAGACAACTAAGGGCATACGCGCCAAATTCATGGTAACAAAGTACGATAATTAACAAATATGGAGGGCAATTAATTTTAGAAAGTAACTTAGCAAATATTGATATTAATAAAATTTTCAAAGATAATACCTTTCTTCAACATGTACTTTCATCATGGAATAATTTTCAAAAACTCAAACCCCCCGATCAAGTCTCAAACGAAATTATATGGAACAACAAAAATATAAAAGTCAATTCAAATACTGTATTCTACAAAACATGGTACGACAGAGGCATTAAATACTTTAACCAATTATACGATTTTCGAAGCAAAACTTTCTTTACATTTAACGCACTAAAAAACTTATATGACATTCCTGAAAATGATTATTTAAAATATAATCAACTGGTATCGTGTATACCAAAAGCATGGAAAGATGCAATCAAACATGATACCATGTCCTTAGGCATCGCAGATAATCTCTTTAGTCAATATCTTAACACCAAAAAACCAGTAAAATTTCTATATAACTATAGCCAGAAAATTAGACGAAGAAATGAAATAACCGCACAACAAAAATGGCAAAATATCACCAAAGAAGAAAATCTTGATTGGCAAAAAATATATCTAATAGGTATTAAAAGCACAATAGATGTTAAGCTAAGAAACTTTCAATATAAATACCTTATGAGGATCATACGTACAAATAATATTTTAATCAAATTTAATTTGGTATCTACAAATGTATGTGAGTTTTGTAGTATGCACATCGAAACGCCAGAACATTTATTTTGGGAATGCTACCACACCCAGACTTTTTGGACAGATTTAAACACCTATTTAATATCAAAACATATTAACATAGAATTATCTTGCAAAGCAATTTCATTCGGAATTTTAAAAAATGGACCATATTTCGACAAAATCAACTTTATAATTATATATGCAAAATATTTCATCTACAGATGCAAACTTTTTAAAACGAAACCTAATATATTACATTTTAAACAAAATCTTCAAAACGCTATTAGTATTGAAAAACATATTGCTCTAAACCAAGACAAATTAGAACAATATGAATTAAAATGGATACATTTCTATTAGCTTATACAAGTATCCGAAATGCTTAACTAAATATGTTGTTTTTTTTTCTTAATGTATTACTGACAAAAAATCCCATTTCTTTTCTTTTCTTTCCTTTTACTCACCTATTCTTTTTACTTTTTTCTATTATTTTCATAATCACCACCATTTTCTCATCTAATCCCTCCAAAAAACTATGACCGTCAGAATATGTTCGTTATTCGGTAATATATTGTTATCATAAAACTGATTCATGTAGATGCCATGTCTTGACGATATATTGCATGTTCTGTATAACTGATGTATAGCATGATTATTGTATTTGTTATGCATTGTATTTTTGACGGAAATAAAATTAATTACAAAAAAAAAGTACGATAATTCAAGAATCATTTCTCAACGAAATTGTGCGTGTCGGTTACTCCCATGGATACTTTCGGTTTCTAACAATCTCTATAAACGTGAAATTTAGTGTGAACCCGAGAACACATACAGACACACAGACCTTAGCTATCGCTTGCGATCCGACGCTCAACCAATCAGAGCACGACACCCATATTTCGGTCAAACTTTAAAGACGCGTGGTGCTATGTTAAATTGTGGTTACGACGTCATTTGAATTGGAAGCAGGCTGACTGGCACCGAGTTCTCTTTCGTGACGAATCTCACCGAGCAATGCAGATGGTAGGCTACACAAATTTTAACATTCAAGATTCAGCAGTCAAGATTTGAGACAGGCTTCACAGGCAAGCGTGGAGGACTGAGGTACTTATTGAACGTTACGCTACGCCGTAGAAATGTAGCGTGTATTGGTGCAAATGGTGGCCATTCACGATATTAATGATACTGAATACAACTTTGGACTTTTTATGATAATTCATTAAACACCTAAACATTTTAAGAAAACAAAACAACTTTTATTCAGACCCCTACCAACTTCTTCATTACATCACTCGAAAAAAATTCTTCACAGCAGTATGAGGTTAACTGATATGGATTAAAAATGATAAACTTCATTTTCGGTATAGGTTTTAGACCATCAACATTATAACTTTCCAGCAAATGTTCCTGTAATCGTGTGGGACGTTTCTACTTTTGCTCAGTATATGTAAAAAAAATACTTCAAATGACCGCACATATTTAAATCTTGGACTACATTTCTCGACAGGTTTTTTTTCCAGATATTAAGCTTCAACTTCTACCCTACATACTCATACCTGTAACTAGTTGGGGCTCGGGGACTTGCTCCCCCGGGGAAATTTTATTCTTAGATGGCTTCAGAAGCGTCCAGGGTCGTGCTGTGCATTTAAAACAGGAAAACTACTAATAAAAATCCATGTAAATGTTCAACTTAAAATAACAAATTATTAATGATAAAGGATCATATTTTTTGACGTTGTCTTCCGGCTATTAGCCTAGTCTACCTCTACCCCCTCTAATAAGTGTAGCACTTTTACTAGCGTGTCCGGGGCATGCTTCCCGGAATATCTTTTAATTATATTGTCTTTGGTGCATTCTAGGGGTGTTTTTTATATAATATATATACTTTTTTTTTACCATTTTCTTATTATCCACACCTAAAGCATTTAGATCTATTTATGAAGTTTGATCCATTTCTTAAGGATATATTTTGATTTAGTAAGTGTATTCATTGAATTTGAGCCAGAAATCAGTTAAGAAAAATGCACATACTTCAGGCAACACACTCTAATGTATACACTTTGCATCATACTTTTAGTAAGCATCACCTTTTAACTGTTTTATAGTCTGTTTGTGCCAATTATTACTTAACATTATTTTCAGAAAGCCAAAAATAATGCATGCCAACTCTTTTCCGAGAAAGGCTATATTATATATCTCAAATACCCATAGACAAAAAAGAATATTATAACCTATGTTTTTACTTTTTATCATGGTACATGTACTAAGGTACGTTCGAAGAACCTATGTATAAATGTTCATAGAGTTCATACGAAGATTTCATTTTGGCGCGTATGTCCTTTATTCAATAATTATCATACAATCTGGCGAGGTTTTATTTATCCGAAATGTCAACGGACCTGTATAATATCCGATAATAGGGCTAGTTTTGAAATAAATTCGTTGCCCGAGTTCATACTGAATTCAACTGGTTCGCCTGTATTTTTTATTGATAATGTAACTTTGTATAAAGCTGTTCCCATTTACTACAATGGCTTATCGTGAACCACCTAATATAAGAAAACGCCCTATTAAGCTCATATGACTCCACCCACCACTTATCATTATGGTTCCCGGTTTCCTCTCTTTCATGGGTGCCGCCATTTTTACACGATGCCTGGCCCTAACTCTGTCTGAAGATAAAGGGGCATAACCAGGCTGCTGACACCTATGCTATCTATCCACATGATTGACAGGCGGGTACAGTCCGCACCTGTACCTGCAGTGAATGACATTCTTTTGTCAGTTTCGTGGGTATGCCAGCGGACAAATCGTGCAGGTGGGACAATTGTAAATATGGAGTCAATGGAGGTAAGTCAAATTTGCTCATTCATGAAAAGAAGCGAACGTAGGAATTTCACTATGGATAGATAGCTTAGTCTTAGAACACATAAACACGAAGTAACTTAACGGCAATTATTTGAACATGAGCTCACAAGCATAATATTGTTGTGTTAAATAATCGGTAATGGACAACAGAATAAGCTGTTGCAGTTGTTACGTTCAGACAGTACCATTTCTGTACATGTGATATTGACTGACCGTGATACTGCATTGGAAATCGTAAACAACAGGGTCTATACTGTACTGAATAACCTCTCTTTAACAACACTCAAGCTAGTATAGCCGTCCAAGAGACATGGTAGCGTTATGTGATAGCGTGGTGTAGGCATAAACAACGCCGAAAGCGGTTTCAGAAGCTATCTGTATTGTTTTTGCACCGCACCAAGCAGTCGTCTGTTTTAGGGATACTCATAATTATAGCTTGGCATTTCTAATAGTGATGCTCAGGAGAAGGGAGTGCTATATCCGGATTGAATTATTTACAATCAAGCAGGTGCTCTGCAGTACTCATGGTTAAGATCCTGGGGCCCGTTTCATAAAACTTCGTAAGACAAATGTTGTCGTAAGTCAGATTATAAAACTCTCAATTATTATTTATTTCTCCATCTAATCCTGTCTTGTGACATCTTTTTGGAATCGTCTTTTCAAGACGATTCCAAAAAGATGTCACAAGACAGGATTAGATAGAGAAATTAGAGATTAAATGTATTTAAAGTTTTGACTTACGACAACATTTGTCGTAAGATGTTTTATGAAACGGGGCACTGGACAATGCCTGTGTTGCACAAGGAATGTTTAGATCTTACACATTTTACGGGAAAGTCTTCACAGGGGACAATAGCATCGACCAATGATATAAACATATATTATTGCATATAAACATAATACTATTACATATTCCATATGTTATTGCTTTCGAAACTCAAATTGCTGAAGGACAACGTCTATGAAAGTTTTGTTGACAGAGCCGTCTCACTAGGGACGGTAATATTCTATGCATATTTGATCGGCGTCTTGGCAACTAGCACGGGAATTTACCTGGGGATATTCTCCCATATAAACAAACGTGACCAAGGTTATAGCCAATAACACCCCACGTAATTGACCATTTTCAGCGACATAAAATTTGTATAAAACAAAGAAGAAAAGTTTTTAGTCAGACTATCAAAAATTTTGATTTTCCATGTCAGAGTTGGTATAGGCACATGATAAGTGTATGCAAAATTTCATTTAAATACGTCCACCAGTTTTAAAATTATCTAAGATTTATCGTGTTTTATTGAACTACAAACGACCTATATCAGGATTGAAACTAATCAACGCTAAGGTAATGTTTTCTTCAATTAACCTCTTCGCTGTCATGACGTCAACAATTTTAAACAAGTTTCGTCTGCTTTTATTTCTCAAATTTAAATTCTACGTATTTTGACTTCAGAAATTTGAAATGAGTGTCAACCAGTTTGGATCCTGATCAGACAGCATCTGATCAGGGCCCGAACCTTTTGCAAAAACTTATTGTAGTTGAGGTAGTCTAAGGCAACATCCGGATCAAAGGTTATATAGTGTTTGAGTTGAGTATCGGATCATTCTCATTGGCCAGATTTGAGCAAAGATTCAAATCTGATTAATCAAATGCCTGAGAACGCTCTCAAACATAACTCTAAAGTTTTATGACTTTGGGATCCGATGAGTTCTGTAACAAGTGATTTCATTCGTTTTGATGGTTTATTGTCTTGCTGTGGACGATCGTATAAAATGTAAAAACAAAATGAATCTTACCAACTCAACTCAACTTATAAAACTGATAAAATTTAGACAATATGTATAGCTGCTGTTTTCATCTTAGAATTTATAACAATTTGCTTTAACCCCTTCATGATAAATGTATTCGGGAGATTTTACTCCCTTCACCGCTTTATTGTCGTCAGCTTCCTTATTGTTGTCTGCAAGACACATTTCAAAGTTAGATATAAGGGTGCATATAAGGGTGCATGCCTAAATAAATATCGAAAAGTGTGTCAAACAGTTTGGGTCCTGATCAGACGCCGCGTTACGCGGCGTCTGATTAGGACCCAAACTGTTTGCAAACGCGCTTTTAAAGCATCACTAAGAGTGAAAGGGTTAATAACACAGTATTTTGACAAAAAAGTGCAAACTGCTGGCAAACAGACTGCTTCTAGGATCTAAGTTAACTCAGGCATGTCGGTCCCAATACTAGTTTAATCTTTATTCAGAACAGAACAGAACAGAAATTGTATTCACAACTTGTACAGTGTACCTCGTTGTATACATATGAAATACATTATAAATCAAATCACAATGACGTGTTTTACAAGAAACATACACAATTCTGTATTATATGGTATCTTGTACAATGTTTATCAAAGTATTACGGAAGATTCAGGGTCGTTACGGTAACCGGATTCCAACTGTTTGGTACACGTATAATGCTTTCGTGATGAAAACTATTTAACAACTTGTGTAAAGGCAAATTGCGGAAGGGTGAATGTTTTGCTGCATAGTGTACGTCGAGTCTCTCTGGAACACAAGTTATTGAACCTTAGAGACGAGTATACTCGCTGGTAACAAATAGTTTGCCTGTGCAGAGTACACATGTCCTATGCAAACATTGCAAATGCTTATCGGAGGATTCCTATAGGAATACTCTGATCAGGGTCTAAACTGTTTGTTATATTGCATTAAATTGCACAAACCAACCATAGAAAGCTGAAACTTTTCCTGAGTCAAAAGTCTGAGAAAGAGGTGATGAAATGACAACCTAGTCCCGATTTCATTTTAGATTTTGGTATTTTATTAATGCTGACCCATGACCCAATAGCCTGTTGCTAGTTTTTAATACAGGTGACCACTTCAAGCAGGTTGTAAGTAAAGCTGATTGTGCCTTAAAATAGTAATTTCGGCTGAGATAATGGAATTTATTTGTTAGGGTTCATATTCAGGACTATCACTTCTGACTTACTGTTAGTCCAGTATAGGCGGTAGAGAAAGGCGTCAGACCCGACTCCTGGTGAGGACACGCCCCTTTTGAATGTTTGGCCAATAAGCCCACAAGCACTGCAATCAGCCAACGCGACATTGTGCTGAGGTAGAGTCACACTTCTGTAGCCTGAAACTGTTTAAACAATTCAAAATGTTGGCTCAATTGCATTTTCTGATACAGTGGAGAATCTGTTATTCTTTCCCGTTTAAACGCAAACGTACGCAAACGCAAAGCACTAAAACGTAGAAAAAACATCTTTTGGACAATTCTGATAATTCTTGTTTATCTTGGTGGCAAACAGTTTGGAGCCTGATCAGACGCCGGGTTACCCGGCGTCTGATCTGGCTCCAAACTGATTGCACTGCAAATAATAGTTTTAGCGTAAACGCGTTTATTGGGAAAGAATAACAGATTCTCCACTGTACACATTTACAATTGCAAGGATGTTCTTCTTTATCAATGAACGCGTTCAAAACTTGGAAAATATTATAAATAGTGGAGAAGACGTTATTCTTTCCCAATAAACGTGTTTACGCTAAAACTATAATTTATATTGCAAACAGTTTGAGGCCAGTTCAGAGGCCGAGTAACCCGGTGTTTGATTAGGCTCCAAACTGTTTGCGACTTAGATTAACATGAATAGTAGGAATTGTCTAAATCTTGTCTTTTTTACGTTTAATTGCTATGCGTTTTTATTTTGTTTGCGTTAAAACGGGAACGAATTACGTCTTCTCCAGTGTATGTCCTTTGCAAACAATCTGGAGCAGACGCCTGGTAATCCCCTTAACCCTTTACCTTATAGAAGCGACTTTTAGCACATTCATTTTATTCATCCGCTGAAGAAAATAGTTCCAAATTATACCGTAATGAATATGTGTCATATTTAATACTTTCCTTATTCAAGCAGTTAATAGCTTAAAGCAGGCTGAAAGTAAAGCAGAATGCGCCTTAGGGCGCATTCTGCTTTACTTTCTACCTGCTTTTGGTAGTCACATATCTTCAATACTAGAAACAGTCTATGGGGTAAAGGGTTAAATAAAACTAGATCATTAGATATTTTCAAAAGGCTGTCATTTTATACATTTCATTACAGTCCGTTTGCGTTTCGTTTCAACGGGAAAGAATAACGTCGTCTCCACTTTAATAGTTAAGTTTCTTTCTTGAAACAATAGAACATACATGTACCGAAAGTTTTGTTGTAATTTAAGGGTAGTGCAAGACGCACACGCTGTGGTTTTCTGCATTAATTGTGGCGTGCATCAAGCTGAACTGTCAGACTTTAACCATCTTTGTAAAATACGCAAGCGACAATTCATAACTTTTACAGATTGTAGCTCGATACATGACAAAATCAATACAGAAAACTACTGTGTGAACCTTCTGCATTACAATTTGTTCTACATTAAGCAATACATTGTCAAAAGTCATATATTTGCGTCTTTCTACATTTGTAAACACAAACAGTGCTTATATTTATATTATGGTTTAGAGTTTGCAAAAGTTGATGTTTGTAAAATCGACTGCTGGTCAACTATGGCATAGTCGCTTTACCTAGGCTCAACCACTTTAATACCTTACCTCGAGTGCAATAACCATTTTCAAACAGTTCTGATCCTGATCAGACGCCGCGTAACGTGGTGTCTGATCAGACTCCAAACTGTTTGACACTCATTATGATAGTACGTTAGTTACTTTTTACCTAAAATTCAAATTTGAGAAAAAGAACAACAGCCGACAATTGTTTAAAGCAGATTACATCATGGAAGTGAAGGGGTTAATGTTAACTGTATAATCACACGTTTCCTACAGTGGAGAATCTGTTATTCTTTCCCGTTTAAACGCAAACGTACGCAAACGCAAAGCACTAAAACCTAGAAAAGAACAACTTTTGGGCAATTCTGATAATTCTTGTTTATCTTGGTGGCAAACAGTTTGGAGCCTGATCAGACGCCGGGTTACCCGGCGTCTGATCTGGCTCCAAACTGTTTGCACTGCAAATAATAGTTTTAGCGTAAACGCGTTTATTGGGAAAGAATAACAGATTCTCCACTGTATCTTGTTGCATTTAAGTTTGAAATAATTGTAGTACAGTGCTCACTCTCTACAACGACATCCAATGGGAGACACAGATTGTGTTGTTCGGAGGGAGTCGTTATTGAGAGGGGAAGACTTGGCCTACATTTGCAAACAGCTTGAGACCAGATCAGACGCCGCGTAACGCGGCGTCTGATCTTGATTCAAGCTGTTGGTCACTCGTCATTATATTTATTCTATCAAAATCTCCATTTATATGTAATTTTGAGAGAAAACAACAGACGACACTTTTAAGCAGACGATATTGCAGCAGTAAAAGCGTTAGACATAATTGTCCCTGCAATCCAGCAGCTGAGACTTCTACAGTGGAGAATACGTTATGCTTTCCCAATAAACGCGTTAACTGTAAAACTATTATTTCCATTGCAAACAGTAACCCGGCCTCTGATCAGGCTCCAAACTGTTTGCCACTCAGATTAAAATAAATAGTCAGAATTGTTGAAAAATTTTCTTTTTCTACGTTTTAGTGTTTTGCGTTTGCGTTTAAACGGGAAAGAATAACGTTTTCTCCACTGTAACAGTAACTCGCATTAACTAATATAAAAATAAATGTCAGTTGTATAATTATTGCATTGAGATTACGACGCGTTGTATAAATAGGAAATACTAGGAATATTTTTCGTCTTAATATTAATGCAATAAACTATCATTAATCTTAACAGGTACTTACCTTAACTCAAATTATAATAAAGTGCTATTTAAATGATTAATACATTGAGGTTGCATTACATTGTAGAAATAAGAAGTAATAGAATAATTTCCGTGTTAATGTTCAAGCAATATAATGGTACAGCATAATATTATGATTTATTTTAAGGTACATTACCTTAACTCAAATTATAATAAAGTGCTATTTAAATGATTATTGCATTGAGGTTGCATTACATTGTAGAAATAAGAAGTAATAGAATAATTTCCGTGTTAATGTTCAAGCAATATAATTGTACAGCATAATATTATGATTTATTTTAAGGTACATTACCTTAACTCAAATTATAATAAAGTGCTATTTAAATGATTATTGCATTGAGGTTGCATTACATTGTAGAAATAAGAAGTAATAGAATAATTTCCGTGTTAATGTTCAACCAATATAATAGACATAGATATATGTTATAAAATACAATAATGCAACATAATATTATCATTTATTTTAACAGGTACTTACCAACTACGTCGTCGGCAACAAATCGCCGTCAGAGACGGCCCAGACATTTTTTATACCCGATTTGGTACCAGCTGCCTCTGCTATCGGTTTGTATGGCTTCAAAGGGAACAATGATTAGTAAGATTGAGTTGATAAACCGTTTGGGACAACACTGATAAGTACATCAAAGTGATACATTGTAACAAACACTCGTTAATTATAAATCAGTCTACAGCGACGTTTCATACGGTCGAACTGCAATAACTAATATTCCCTTAGTTCGAACGTACTCGTATTTCAAAGTTAAAACGTGGCTTAGTCACGTGTTTAACTATGAAATACTAGTATTTTCGAATAAAACGAGTTTAGTCGAAATGCATTGGTACAAAAAACCTGTTCTTTCTAATTAGGCGAGATCGAATTATCAAGGGTCAACTATAAACAGTAAATATGTAGATATACGTAGCAAACAATGTATGTGTACAGTCAAACTTGTTGTAATGGTGCACCAAAAAGAAAAAAAAAGAAATGTGGTTTTTGTTATTGGCAAAAACTTAATGCAGTACAAAAGTAATGCAGAAACCTCTTATAGGAACTTTCAACATCACTTTTGCCCTACATTAAACAGTAACATTTCTTTAAGAATCGCAATGTCTCCGGATACAGTGGTCGCTTAATGCAAACTAAGTTGTACAGCATACGCAGATATACAGCGGAGAATACGTATTTCTTACCAAAAATGCGTTTACGCTAAAACTATTATTTAAATTGCAATCGTTAGGATCCAGATCAGACAACGGATAACCCGGCGTCTGATCAGGCTCCAATTTATTTGCCAATCATATAAAAAAAATCAACAATCAGAATATAAAAATGCTGTAATTTTCTCCATTTTAATGCAATGCGCTTGCGTTTCGTTTCCGGTGAATTGGGAAAGATTAACGTCTTCTCCGTTGTAATGACTCCTCTAAAAGAGACTAATTCATGTCAAAACAAGTACAGTGGAGAAAACGTTATTCTTTCCTGTTTAAACGCAACCGCAAAACACTAAAACGTAGAAAAAGAAAACTTTTCGACAATTCTGACTATTTATTTTAATCTGAGTGGCAAACAGTTTGGAGCCTTATCAGAGGCCGGGTTACTGTTTGCAATGGAAATAATAGTTTTACAGTTAACGCGTTTATTGGGAAAGAATAACGTATTCTACACTGTAGAAGTCTCAGCTGCTGGATTGCAGTAAAACAGTCATTACGCAGGCGAAAGTGTACATGTGTACACAATCACTGGGGGCCAATACAACTAGGTATTACCACTGGGGGCCAACGAGGTATCACGAGGTTTGTTTCGCACAGAAGTCCTGTATATGTTCCGCACCGATAAAGTGCATATTTTGTGTACCCAAAACGAAAGTAAAACACGAATTTCCTTGAGTGTCTCCCCTATACCTAGCAAGACCATGTTACATCAAAATGAATTAACAGACATATGGCGGCTTCAGCATCCTTTGAAAACACTATTATACCTAGCATTCAAGTCAAAGACAGCACGTATCGTCACGCCTTGATTACTTTCTGATATATTCATGCCTGATAAATAGTACAAAAAGTAGCCAAATCAAAACCAGTTATCAGACAGATCATTCCGAAATAACATTATTTATCAGTTTTGCAGAGAACACAAAAGCACCTGGTGTTTTTAAATTAAACAATAGTCTACTAATAGAAACCAAGTATCAAATATTAATTAGAAAACGTATAAAGGACATTGTAGATATCAACATAAATTCTAATTCAAAAACACTATGGGAAATAATTAAAGGAGCTATAAGAAATGAAACTATACAATATGCATCACACAAGAAGAAAATTGTCTACCAGAATGAAAAACAACTTTTAACTGAAATTGATCAAATTGAAAAGAATATATCTGGTTCAGAAGACGAAACTAGCATAGAAACACTAACACAGAATTTGGCAAACAAGAAACATGAACTAAACAATATCTTAGATAATAAACTAAACGGCATACTATTAAGAGCTTAAAAGAAATCGAAACTCTAAACACGTTAATTTTGACAATAGAACCACGCAAAATCCTCGTCAACCTGATCCAACACAGTTTGCAAACGGTCCTATACACCGTTACGAATCAAACTGGGGCGCAACCAGACAGCGTGACATCGTTTGCACCTACTGCAATCGGGTAGGCCACGTGGAAAGCAGGTGTTTTGCCAAGCAGAGAGCTGAACAAAATCAGAATTCGGGAAACTAAATTCGGCTGGGTGTAGGGCCGAAACGCCAGCCACATCACAATATAATACAAATAGGCCAATAATCAATACACAAAATGAAAAATACCAAATTTCAAATGTCAAATCACCTGTCCAACCCACACTCAAAATGGACGAGTCTTTAATCTCTTGCCGTCAAACGCACGTGACAACAAAACCGCCCCGCATAAAGAGGCTCCTATGTATAAAACACAAAGTTTGGAAATTTCATCTTCTGCTGAAAATAGTATTTCAGAGCAAACTTTTAATGGAAATGAAAGTGTTGACTGTTCTACAAGTATCTCAGTTTCTGTATCAGATCAGAAGCAACACATAGATACACAACCTATCACAGAAAAACAGACAACGACAGAACATGACAAGTTGAATTTAAACATCGAGCCTCCCAAACTTCCGTCGCATAACAAACTGGTGCATTTACCTGTCAAAATAAACAAAGTTAACTCCCAATTTCTCTTAGACTCCGGAGCAGTTACAAGTATTATTTGAGAAAAATTGTTTTCACAATTAGGACTTGATACATCTCAGATAAAAGATACAGACTCCTGCTTAAAAACAGCAGATTCCTCAGATATTGAAGTTATTGGGGAAATAGAAATACAGCTTCAAATAGAACATGTGTCATTGTCACACCCTTTTCTTATTGTACGATTACCGGAGTCTATGGGAATACTTGGAATGGATTTTAACGAGAAATACAACGGTTACATTAAACCAGAAAAGAAAATATACAAATGCAAGTTAGGCAAATTCAAAATTAGGAAACGCATGTCAGATAGGTGTACCCGCAGTTTGGTTGAAAAAAATCTTAACCTACAGCCAAATACTGAGACATTAGTCCATGCTTACAAAAATCGAGACTGTCAGGAATCAGTGCTTTTCATTGAACCTTTACACACTGAGTTCATTAAACGTGGAGTTTTGTTAGCTCGCTCTGTAGTTGAAAACACAGGCAAGGATATATCTATTTACGCAATAAATCTTTGCGATGAAGAAATCAGTTTGAAAGCAGATACAATCATTGGTTCTATTCAGCCTTTCCAAGAAATAGGAAATTCTGTGAAATCTCAAAAAAATGACTTAAAACCAGGAAGTGATATATCCTTGCCTGAACATCTGCAGTGCGTATTCAATAGTGTAACTGAAAATGTCAGTACATATCAAAAGCAGCAAATCAAAGAATTTATATCAGAATATGCTGATGTTTTCATGGGGCCTGATGGTAGAATAGGCCACTGCAATGTAGGAGATCATAAAAAAATCACTACCACTGAAACCCCGATTTGCATTCCACCTCGTAGATTGTCTATGTTTTTACGAGAAAAGGTGCATAAAGAGGTAGATAACATGTTAGAACAACAATTGATCGAGCCAAGCGATAGTGCTTGGAATGCCCCTTTATGCCTTGTAAAAAAGCGCGACGGAACCATACGTTTCTGCGTCGATTATAGAGAAATTAACTAGGAATCACTTCGCGAATCATACGAAATTCCTAGGTGCGATGACACCATAGACATGCTTTTAGGAAACAAATATTTTTCGTGTCTAGATTTAGCACAGGGTTTCTTCCAGATAAAACTTAAGGAAACAGATCGCAGAAAGAGCGGGTTCACTGTCCCTGGGAAAGGTCATTTCCAATTTAGGGTAATGCCCATGGGTCTAACCGGAAGTCCTGGTTCTTTTCAACGGGTGATGGAAAAAGTTTTTGGCTCAATGCGATTTGAAAAATGTTTGGTATATTTGGATGACATAATCGTTTTTGGCAAAACATTTGATGAATCCCTTAGAAATTTAGAATCTGTGTTTATCAGACTCCGGGAAACAAAGTTGAAGCTTAAGCCAGCAAAATGCAAACTTTTTCAAAAGTCCGTAGTATACCTTGGACATTAGGTATCAGACACTGGGGTTTCTTGTGACCCAAGTAAAATAGAAGCAATTAACAACCTCCATAGACCGGTCTCCAAAACAGAAGTATAAAGCTTTCTGGGATTTACAGGCTATTATCGTAAATTTATCCGAGAATTCTCAGAAATAGCATTTCCTTTAGTCAATCTAACAAAGAAGAAGGTAGTTTTCAATTGGGACGAAAAGTGTGAAGAGGCATTTTTAGAACTGAAAAACAGAATGCTAAACGCTCCTATCTTGACTCTACCCTCTCAGTCTGGAACATTTATTCTAGACACAGACGCTAGCTTAAACTCAATTGACGCTGTTATTTCTCAAATTCAGAACGGAGAAGAAAGAGTAATCGCGTATGGCAGTAAAACTTTCAATACGTCTCAGAGAAATTATTGCACGACAATGCGCAAATTGTACGCAGTGGTACATTTTTTGAAGTACTATAAACACTACCTTTTGGGTCAAAACTTTATCATTCGCGTAGATCATGCGGTGGTTACAAAACTTTAAGGATGCTCAAGGAATGTTGGCTCGGTGGCTTACTGCTATACAGTCTTATGAATTCGAGATACAGTACAGATCAGGTCCCAAACGCAGGAATGCAGATAACATGTCCCGTTTACCAACCCGTAAATGCCCAAATCCTGACTGCAGCATTTGCACTGGATTATCAGACAAACCAGCCCCTGACACAGATGAGTCAATTTCACAAATTTTCACACTTTTTGAAACAGACCCATGTTTGAGCCTTTCCGCTATCACGCAGGGCAGTCCGAATACTAGTTTAGATGCAGAGTCCCTTGAGTCGGATCGCCCAAACTGGCTTAACAGCTGGAGTCATGGCGATCTGCAGAAGTTTCAAAATGAAACTTCAAGTATCAGGGATATCATTGCATATAAATCTATGTCAGACATAGAACCCCAGCGATTAGAAATAGAAAACCCAAGTCATGAAATTTTACAACTGTTAACACAATGGGAATCACTAGAAATACAAAATGGGTTATTGTACCGTAGATCAAAAACGGAAATTGGAGAAACATTTTTTCAGCTTGTAGCGCCCGTTAATATCAGATCAGAAATGATCAGTCATTTGCATGCAAATCGATTAGCAGGCCATTTTGGACGTGATAAAACTCTAAGTGCCATTAAGATTCGTTTTTATTGGCCCGGCATGAAACAGGATGTAGAAAGATGGGTTAAAGAATGTGATTTGTGCGCAAGGGGAAAGCCGGGGCCAAACAGGGGTAAAGCCGCTTTGCGTCAAATTAAGCCTACGGGTCCATTGTCAGTTGTAGGGGTGGATATTTTTGGTCCACTTCCATTGACGACTAATAACAACGAGTACATTATTGTCGTAGGTGATTATTTCACAAAGTGGAAAGAAGCTTACCCGGTATCTGACCACACAGCTCTTACAGAAGCAGACAACTTGGTTACAGAATTCTTTTTGCGCTTTGGGGCTTATGACCAAATTCACAGCGATCAGGGTCGTGAGTTTGAATCGGAATTATTCCGTAGGCTTTGTGAACTTTTAGAAATAAAAAAAACGCGCACGTCCCCGTACAGACCGCAATGCGATGCTGTTGTTGAAAGGTTTAACCGTACCTTGAAAACTCTCTTATCCATGGCAGTACAAGAAAATCAGCGTACTTGAGATGACCATTTGCCTTACGTAATGGCTGCTTACCGAGCGTCCGTACACAAAAGTACAAACTGTACACCCAATAGACTTATGTTAAACAGGGAATTAAAGTTTCCATTAGATTTAATGGTAGGGGAACCCCCTGAGGAAACGTCCATAGAATGTCCAGTAAAGTACGTAGATTGGGTCAAGGCGGCCTCACAACAGGCTTTCGAATATGCTCACTCAGTACTTGAGACCGCAGCTCTAAGACAAAAACGGGGCTACGATCGCGGGTTAAAAATTCGAAGTTTCACCGAAGCTTCGTGGGTCTGGCGTTGGTACCCCCCTATAGCAAACCAAAAATTGGGATTAGGGTAGACAGGTCCTTATTTAGTTGTCCGGAAGCTATCTTCTGTTAACTACAGGATACAAAGGGCCAAACAAGCCCCTATCATTACCGTTCACGTCGATCACCTCGAAAAGTATGAGGGTCAAAACCCCCCAGAAAACTGGCTTGAACATTTCACAGAATCTATGTCTGATTCTGACGGAAGTGCGTCAATAATGTCAAGCGATGGTAATATCTCAGATCTTGATTCAGAGCCTGAGATACCTTTACCTGTTAGAGATCTTGATTCAGAGCCAGAGACGCATTTGCCTGTCAAAACACGCATAGGCAGGGTTGTCAAGCCGAGAAATAGATTTTCGCCTAGTTAACTTAAAAGAGTTCCACTGTATATAGTAAAAAGCTGTAGAATGTTTTAGTATGCGTTGTTATGAATAGCATGACGACGTGATACTTTATAATTCTATAATATATTATAATATTTTGTTCAAGAGCAAGCTCTTGTATGCAAATATATATATGTACAACACTCACTATTCTATATAGGGGAATATTGGAGAATTTGTGACAGTCAAAGGGAGATAATGCAAAAGAAGTCCATTTTATGGCATTTGTGTTACCTCTTTTTAACTGTATCTTTTTAATTTATTTTCTTGGCATTTAGTCAGTAAAAGTGCTAAGTCATTAAATTGACAGCCAAAGGGAGATAATCCAGTGGAAGTCCATTTCCATTTGTTATGGCATCTGTGTCCCCCCCCCCCCTTAGCTGAAATTTTCAAAATTTATTTCAAATGACATTTAGTTATAAACTAATTGAATTGACAGGTAAAGGGAGATAATATAGAGGAAGTCCAATTGTTATGGCATTTATATTAACCCCCTTAACTGTATTTTTTTTAAATTTTATTTTCAAATTAGCAATTAGTTGTTAATTTAATTGATAGTCGAAGAAGATGATACTAATACCGTTGGTATTGCATTGGTATTACCTCTCTCAACTGTATTTTTTAAAATTTATTTTCAAGTTGGCATTTAGTTTTTAATTACTTACACTTATATGAATTACTAGGACTGAGTGCTTGGTGGTTAGTACACTTTTGAAACTACTCAAAAGCTCACCACCAAGTGTTTGTCCTATTTAGTGGTTATTTTTAAACAAAACAGATGTAAGACATCCTCGTAATCACTGAAGACACCAGTGAATTTGGTGAGCCAAGACCACTATGGAAATGGCCTTCTCCATGTCCAGTAGACGAGTGTGGAGGTCATACATTTAACAGCTTTAACGCTTTTAGGAAACATTGGTCCAAACACCATAGACAGCCATCTATACAATTATTTCAATGTACTACATGCAGGAAAATATGTCCAAACAAGGTGCAAATTGTCAAACATGTTAAACTACACAACAATGGAACGTGGGAGCCAATTCAGAGGCAATCCAACTATTATATAAATCCGAGGGGCGCCCAGCCATACAGCAACGCAGAGTTCTTTAAAAGCAGGGCAAGAGCACAGAGGGAAAGTATAGAACAAGTATCTCATATCTCCGGGACAGGGGAGGAAGCAGGCATAGTGAATAGGGAGGAGGAAGTAGTAAACTTAGATGGGGTGATTTACGCAAGGAATAGGGTTACAAAATCTCTTAGATTGTTAAACGTTTAAATTATAAATACTTAGTCATTATACACCGACATTTTAAATCTCGGGATATATTGTTGTTTTTTGGTTTGTACTATCAGTCTTTAACGTATACTTTAATAATCTTGGCCTTATTAGGGACAAGGTTAGATCGTTCTGGTTTTAGTGTGTCCTGCTCTGTCTTGCTTCATAGATATTTTGGTTTCCCCTCATTTATATGGCGTTTCCCGAATTTAAAATTGATCTCCTTCTTCCTGTCGAAAAAGAATTAAGCGTGTAAAATGCTTAAAGCTCATTTGACATGTTGTTGGCACATATTGATTAACATTCCCGTTTTCTTATTGTATTACCATTAGAGTTAAAATTGTTTCATGTATTTTTGCTCTTTGTATTGTGAAACAACTTTAATTATTTACCTTTTTTCCTGTTCAAAGAGAGTTAAGCAATTTAGATTGCTTAACCTTCTTTTAACATGTTCTTGGCGCAGAATAGTTATTACATTTTATCCATTTATTGAAATTCTGTAAGGGCTTAAAATTGTTTCACAATTTTTGTATTTTATTGAGAAGCTATTTATGTTGTTTTCATATCGCTTCAGGTTGATTGTAAATATTGAACTATTTCACCAGCTGATAGTTTCCATGGCCAGGCATATATATCCCATGGTGTAGGAGTAGCGCAGAGGAGTACTTGTACTCTTCCTCAGGTGTTGTCTAGTCTGACAATACTCTACTCCATACAGCTGATTTGATGATTGTGTCATTTTTGCATTTCATTATATTTGTTATTTAAGTACTGTTGATTTATAAGCTAAACAGATCTATATTTATATTTCCTTGTGGGTTTTTCTCTAAAAAAAATGTTCCATTTTTTTAATTTTTGGCATTGAAGGAGTGTAGTAGCTGGCCCTATTCTGCTACCATACTTTACTTTATTTATAAATCTGATAGCCTTTTTACTCCTCCGTAGGTATTGTACACATATCTCTTTTCACCTGTCAAGCCTTTTAATGTTAAATCTCGTGGGCCATGCTTTACTTTTGTTACACGTCGCTTTCGACGTGTTATTTGCTATATAAACGGCTGTCTTCCCTGATTTCGGGGGAGTTCAGCTATACCCTTTCTGGGAAGCAAGACAACTCTCGTGTCTGATTTAGTCCAGCTATACCCTCTCTGGGAAGCACCGACTTCATACTTCAAAGGTAATTTATATAATTCATAGTTCAATTCTGTTTAGATCTGGTTAGTTTATTTTCAACAGTTATCTCATTAATTAGGGTTTAATTTAGACACATCATCTGAAATAGTTTGTAATTTATATAAATAAAATATTGTATACTAAGTAACCGATTTGTACTATTTACGAGCCTGGAAGACGTGAAGGGTTAATTAAGATCTCGGCCAGAATATTAAATAACCCTTAACGTATAGTAAGCCCAAGCCCGGGCTACTACACATTTATACTTGTTAATGAGGGGAAGATTTCTATAAAAGAATTTAGAAAATGTTTTACGAAGTTTATGAAATCTGTACCCCTGTTTAAGAAGCTTTTCAGTAATAGTTTTATTACGAATGTGGAAGTCCTCAACAGAGGTACAGGCCCTAGCCTGATAACTCTACTCCCAAAATGTGAAAAAGATACCACACTTCTACCAAATTTCTGACCTATCAGTCTACTAAATACAGATTATAAAACTGCATCGAAAGCCATTGCTAACCGAATAAAATCAGGTTTACCTTCTATTATAAGTACTGCGCAAACAGGTTTTATTAAAGGGCGATACATAGGTGAAAAAATTGAGGAAATTCTCGACTATAATGAAGCAAACAATATCCCTTGCTTTTTATTTTGTTCAGACTTTGAAAAAGCTTTCGATAGTACAGCTCACCTTTTTTTATATGATGCTCTTGAATATTTTAATTTTGGAGAGTCCTTGATACGCTGGATAAAAGTATTTTACACGGATGCAAATAGCTGCGTCTTAAACAATGGCTTTATGACATACTTCTGTGATATAGAACGAGGTGTACGACAAGGTTGTCCGCTTTCTCCGTATCTATTTATTACCGCTGTTGAAATTTTGTCCCATGAAATCTCAATTAATAAAAACATTAAAGGTATATCAATTGACGACGTCGAAATAAAAAACACACTTTTCGCAGACGATGCAACTTTCATTACCGATGGAACAAAACAATCATTTTAAAATCTGATAGATATCTTAGATGAGTTTGCAAACATATCTGGACTAATATTAAACCACTCAAAATGTAATGTAATGAGAGCTGGCTCTTCCAAAACAAAAAAGGAAAAGTACCTCGAACACAAACCCTTTCAATGACTTTCACAACTAACAGGAAGTTGACACTGGACCTTAATCTTGACCCTAAAATTGAAGAAATTAAAAACTGTTTAAAGCAATGGCAACATAGAAAACTTACCCTGCTTGGTAAAGTCACTGTAATAAAAACATGCGCATTACCCAAACATATATCCTTTAACAGTTCTTGGAACGCCAACTAAAAATATGGTAAATAAAATAAACAGTATTAAGTATGAATTTGTATGGGACAAAAAACCCATTAAGATTAAAACAAGAGCCCAATGGGCTCTAAGGCGCTCACCAAAGTACAAAGTTCCCAGATTTAACTCCATTAAACTCTAAAGGCAATTAATAACCTCACTAGTGCCTTGTCACAAGAAGCAAATGTGTCAGGATAATGTTGATGTGTGTTCTCCATATGATCTAGAGGGTTCAGGAGCCTTTTCTACGCTTTGACCTAATGACCTACTTAATGCCCGTGTCACACTGTCCCGATTTTGACACCAGAAGGCCACACGAATGTGGAATTTTGAATTTCGCGCGAAGGTGGCACCGAACCTGGCTCAACAGTCAATCAACACGATGGCAAGTACAGTGCCAGCAGAAGGCCACACGATGGCAACCGAACCCCACACGAAGTCAACATGAATATGCGGATTTTAATACCCGCAGGCCACACGAAGGTCACACGATAGCTACACGGTATCGTGTTGAGAGTATGATGCGGTCTCGAACCAGGCATGGGGTAATGCACAATTTTAATTGTAATGCACTGTAATGTATTACTTTTTCCACTGTATATAATTGAATGTAATGTGTAATGCAGGGATTGTTTGCATTGCATGTAATTGTAATTTAATGCATTACAGTGCTAAAAAGGCAAGTAATTATAAGCATTACATTGCATTACTTTTGTGACAAATATGTCAGAAAACACAGTACTAGATTAATTTGTATTAATTGGTTGAAGACTGCATGTACCAGTATTGACAAAGATATGCAGTCACATGGAGCACCAACATTCACTGTGTCAAATTAAAGTTTCAACAATGATATGTTTCTGTGCTCAGCTGTACAGTGTATTAGACTTGCACGGGGAAAGCATTATTATATTAATTGATCAGGTAAAAAACAATAGGTTATTCTTCCATCAATGAAAAGGTTAATCCTCATCATTCTTTATACAGGTAGATTTAGATGTCTTCTATTTGGACATGATGTCTGCTCAGTTTCTGAAAGTGACCTTCCCACTATTTTCAGTTCTAATCTTAATACCAAATAGTTTTGATCTGGGTGGAATGTTGAGTCACACCATATCTGATTTCAATCCAAACTCACCAAGCAAGGAAGAGTTTGGCCGGATAAAGGTTACAATGAGTGTGACAACTTTACATTGCCACCCCTAGCATGAAGTTATATAGGTGTAAGCTAAGAATGGCTGAACATGCTAGTGCATTTTCAAAGTATTTAAAAATCTATCATGTTGTTCTTTTTTAAGAGATATTTATGATGAATAGAAAATAGAGAAAATCATATAATGCCCCACAGTTTTAGCGTGTCTGTCTTTATCGTTCATACCCAGATCATAATCGCTTTATATTCATGCAAATGAGTGTCATTGCAGAATTTCATTACCGTATTTAACTTAAGGGCTGCCAACTCCCATATAATATAATTGTTTAGTTTTTTTTACATTTTATCCATACCTTTATTTAATTTAATCAAAATCTCCTGAATGTATAGAAATTGTTTTCATTTGGTGTGTATTGTTGTTAGATGAGACTTATGGTAGCCCTGTCGTACATATGTACATTACACAAGATATAGCATTTACATTCATCAAGAAAATTTGAATTTCACGTGTGGCTCTTAGTCTTAGGTATAAGCGTTTATGTGAAGGAAATACTTAGGTATAAGCGTTTCTGTGAAGGAAAGGGTTAAGGGCTCACATTTCTTACAAACTATGCCTCCGTACCCAGTCGTCACTATAAAGGGGTTTTGACTTTTCAAACTGTATACATGTATTGTTATGTTTCCAAACTCTACAAATGTAGCTGACAATGAACTTGTAGATAACAGCCTATCAGTTAGATATTATATATTTATTAGTTATTTTTTCAGTCATAATTTGGATTGGTATCATAGCTTGAAATCAAAATGTAATGTATAATGTAATGCATTACTTTGCCAATGTAATTGTTATTTAATTCATTACAATTGAGCAATTGTAATTGTAATTTAATGCACTGTTCTATTTCTATGTTTTGACCTACTGACCTACTTTTTAATCTTATGTAACCCATATTCACACAGTGCCTAGCTTTTGTCAATATAACCATTCTAGGAAAGTTTCAAAAGGATTGGGCTAAAAATATGGCAGCTTGGGTGGCAAAATGTTTTTTCCGTGATTTGACCTACTGACCTTCTTTATGACCCGACATAACCTACATTCATGTATGACCTAAATCTTATTAAGGTCATGACACTGACAAAATCTCATAAAGATATAACCAAAAATACAACTTCTAGAAGGTTCTTCAACTTTTCATTTGATATTACCGAACATGGAAAATGACCACGCCCTCTAGCGGCCATGTTTTTTTACGGATCAAAATTCTTTAAACATAAAGTCTATCCATTGAGAACCTTTTTAGTGAAAACCAAATTGAAATCGGACTAGTGGTTTCGGAGGAGAAGAATTTTGTAGATATCTTGCACGGTTGCCATGACAACAAGACAAATTATCCAACCCACACATTTTTAACAACTTTTCATTCCCCCACCCTACTGATGCTTCTGATGAAGTTTGGTTACACTGGGGCTATTGGTTTCAGAGAAGAAGTCGTTTTCATTTGTTGACGGACAGACAGACGGACGGACGATGGACAGCAGGGGTATCACAAAAGCTCACCTTGAGCACTTCGTGCTCTGGTGAGCTAAAAATACAAATTCTAGAAGGATCTTTAACTTTTCATTCAATATTACCGAACACGGAAAATGACAACGCCCTTTGGCGGCCATGTTTTTTAACGGATCAAACTTATTTGAACAACTTTTAAAGTCTATCCATTGAGAAGCATTTTGGTGAAAACCAAATTGAAATCGGACCAGTGGTTTCGGAGAAGAAGATTTTTGTAGATGGTGTGCGCGGTTGCCAATTTGACCTACTGATCTACTTTACGACCCACCACAACCTACATTCATGTATGACCTTAATCTTATTAAGGTCATGACACTGACACAATCTCATAAAGCTATAACCAAAAATACAACTTCTAGAAGGATCTTTTACTTTTCATTCAATATTACTGAACACGGAAAATGACAACGCCCTTTGGCGGCCATGTTTTTTAACGGATCAAAATTAAACTTTTAAAGTCTATCCATTGAGAAGCATTTTGGTGAAAACCAAATTGAAATCGGACCAGTGGTTTCGGAGAAAAAGATTTTTGTAGATATTGTGCGCGGTTGCCATGGAAACCAGACAAATTACCCCACCCACAAACTTTTTACAGGTTTTCATTCCCCTATCCTACTGATGCTTGTGATGAAGTTTTGTTACACTGGGGCTATTGGTTTCAGAGAAGAAGTCGTTTGCAATTGTTGACGGACAGACGGACGACTGACAGCAGGGGTATCACAAAAGCTCACCTTGAGCACTTCGTGCTCTGGTGAGCTAAAAGGTATACTAATAGAGGATTACGAAGATGGCGGTATCAAAATGATAGATATACAACTATTTATAAATTCCTTAAAATGTACCTGGATAAAAAGAATATTTCAAATGGCAAATGAAAATCATTTCACATATATATTTATTTTAAAACATTACACAAATATGGTGGAAAGTTGATATTTGACTGTAATTTAAATGAACAGGACGTAAATAATATCTTTAGTAACCATGTCTTTTTACGAGACTTGCTGATTTCTTGGAGAAATATTGTTTCAAACGATTTCAAAATATCATTAAACAATGTTATCTGGAACAACATATTGATACGTTCAAATGATAAACCGATCTTCTATAAATCTTGGCTAGCGAAAGGAATAAAAACACTCGAAGACATATATGATAGCCGGTCCAAACAGTTTTACTCTTTCGATTTCATCCAGTTTCTGTATAATATACCAAGTAACGACTACTTGAAATATTTATTACTGATTAGTAGCATCACAACTGAAATAAGAACTGTATTAGCAACGGACACCCCACACACTCTTAGATGCGGCAGCTTCCTGCAGGAAAAAAAATAATTGTGAAAATATTAACAAAACTCTATATGTATACCAATTAAAGGGACTAAGGGTAGACTTTAAACAAATACGAAATTTGGAGAACTTATTTGAAATTGATGAAAACGACTGGAAAATAATATTTAAATTACCATATGAAACATCACTGGACAATACACTAAGAAGTTTCCAATACAAATGTGGATCGTAAGAACAAACAAAGATCTCTTCAAATTCTCCAAAGTCAGTTCAATGCTCTGCGAATTTTGCAATCGATGTACTTAAACTGTCAGACACCTATTCTGGGAATGCGAATATACACAGCAATTTAGGGTCAGTCTTACTACTATGCTACGAAATTGTAATATAAATATTCAAAGTAATTTTCAAATCGTTTCACTTGCAAAATATTTTCTGTTTAAGTGCAAATGTTTAAAAGAAATGCCAAATATTGCATTTTTCAAACACTACATAAAGGAAAAGATAGATATTGAATCTCTGATAGCAAAACGAAAGGGTAAACTCGAGAAACACAAAGCAATAAGGAAACCTTTTCTTCGAAATTCATTCTTATAATTGTCTACGTGGAGTTGCTCATTGTTTTTGTTTGTTTCCTTTGCTTATTTATGTGTTTGTTTTGTTCTAAAGACATTCTCCTCTATGTTAACATAACTTTTAAATAACTCCCTAATATCTTCTGATATCACATTGAAGGCTGGTCTTTGGAACATCTAGTGTTTTTTGTTTTCGGCTTTTTTTTTGTGTGGCTTTTTGGTGGGTTTTTTTCAAAAATTATTTAAAAAACTCTTAAAAACTATTTTTTTACATACCCATAAAAAACCATAGACTTTTGCGATGCTATGTTAGAAATGTTTTGTTAAAACGATCTGCATGTACATTTATATACATAATTGTAAAGTCTTGGAAACATAAGATCAGACGTGGCATTACGCCGCATCTGATGTGGATTCAAGCTGTTTGTAAAGGTAATCCAGTCTAAATTTCCCCTCCCATAACAACTCCTTCCCAACAACACACACAGCCTTAGTCTCCCAGTCCATGGGTGTTGTTGTAGAGAGGGGGTATTGTACTTTGTAGTATTTGTCTAAACACATTGTTCTACTGTACAGTTACCTTTTAACTGCAGAGATGGAAGGTTAAGTAGTATTTCTAGTTTTTGTACTACATGTATTAAGAACTAAGTTGATTTCAATTACTTCTCTATGAATTTACTGTTAGAGTGCTTTAACCGTTTCCTCCTATAGATGCGACTTTTAGCGTATTTTATTTATTACTCCGCTGAAGAAAATAGTTCCAGTTTATACCCTTCTGAACAATTACAATAACAAATATTTTATATAATCTAGCAGATGGTAGTTTAAAGTAGGCTGAAAGTAAAGCAGAACGTGCCTTATTGGGTAAAGGGTTAAGCTGACATTTGCTAGGCATTTGCTCATTTCAGTAATTGACTAGCTTCTTATTTCAGTGTTATTATTTTAGAGCAGGCTGATAATAAGAAGGAAACCTTCTAATTGGAGACTTTTTCTTGAATTTCAGCATGCTTTAACCTGTTTCACTCCCAATGGCGCCTAAAGTCGCGTTTGCCAACAGTTAGGATCCCGATCAGACGCCGCGTTACGCGACGTCTGATCAGGATCCAAACTGTGTGGCACTCGTATTGAAATTTTTTCAGTCATACTGCCTAAAAAATAACTTTGAAACGATATTGCAGACATCAAAATTGAAGCCGACGGCAATGAAACGGCGGAGGAGTAAAATCGCACGAAAAGCTTGGCAGTGAAAGGGTAAAGCAGTTATTGGTACAGTGAAGAAAAAGTTATTCTTTCCCTTTTAAACGCAACCTAACGCATAAATTTGCGTGTACACATTGCATTAAAATGGCAACTTATTGACAATCCTGATAATCAATTTTAAGCTGAGTGGCAAACATTTAAGAGCAAGATCAGACGCCGGGTTACCTAACTTTTGCAACGGATATAAAGATTTAATGTAAAAAGCGTTTATTGGGGGAAATAAAAATGTTTTCTCCACTGTGTATGTATTAAAGAAACGAATCTATGGAAATAAAAATGATGATTATTTAAAAAAAAAAAAAGTGGTGAAAAAAAAAGTGTGCCCTGTGAGGTTGGAACAGGCTACCCCCAACATGGTAGGCGGACGCGCTACCTCTGAGCTATAGTCACTGCAGTGAATATTGATTTGTTAGTTATTTATAAATAAATATGTAATTACGCTAGTTTTGATACATGCGGAAATCATTTATTACTATAAATATAGATTTGGAATAGATATTGATATCGAATCGAGCGACTCGGGCCCTAGTCGCCATTTTTGTTAGGTTGGCTAACCTAAGCGGGTCATGTCTATTTTGCGTTAGGCAAACTAACAAAACGCTCGGTCAGAACCTATCGTTCAATAGCGCTAACATAAAAGTTTCGCGAAACGCCACGTGGCGCCCGCGCTAATGAACGCACCCAAGGTGTATTACAAAGCTGAAGAGGCTTATTCTGAGATTTTATGACAAAAAGCACGTGTCTCCGGATAACTAGGGGTATACCCAAAAATAAGCTATTGACAAAATTCCAGTTCGAGGACCCCCTATTTTTATTTAACATTTTTGCTTTACAGCGTATGTACTAGCACCATGTAAACTTTATAATAAATCTGAATGTTATGAAACTGGCGCGATGGTCTTTAACAAGAAAGGATAATGTTTTCTCACATAACTACCCCTGTTTTCTATAGCGAACAACGATCATGAATATCCTTAACTCAAACATGTGTAAGATCAGTTTGATGACGTCACTATAACGTCACTATTTATAACGGCGTTTTGACGTCACGGGGTTCAAGAAAATGCCTATTGCTTTAAAAAATAGCTTAAAATCGTTAGTTATGTGAGAAAAAGAATCTGATATTCGTCGATGTTTAAGACAAGTTGATCTCAAGCTCGTCGAGAATAGAAAAGTTATTAGGCTCGCCAAGGCTCGCTTAATTTAACATTTCAATTCTAGACTTGTTTGAGATAAGCTTGTCTTAAACATCGACTCATGACAGATCCTATATGCCTCCACTGTAGTCCGTCGCTCTTTCAAAATTGTAAACAATTAGTAATTTTTTAGAAAGAGAGAGAGAAAAACGAGAGATAGATAGATAGAGAGAGAGAGCAAGAGAGAGAGAGAGAGGGGGAGAGAGAGAGAGAGAGAGAGAGAGAGAGAGAGAGAGAGAGAGAGAGGTGCTAGAAGATACATTAGGGTGGAGAGAGCAATAGAGAGAGAGAGAGAGGAGTATCCACTGATCAGATGCTACGAAGAAACGTGTGAATAGACTTGGGGATACACTATTTGCAATGTTCAAAGATTCCCCTTTCACTAACAATACCTGTATGACTGTACAATGGTGAATACGCGATTCTTTTTCGTGTAAACGAAATGCAAATATATTGCGATAATGTGCAAACAAACCTTGCAGAAATATATTGCTATAGTAAAACACCTGTTCCTCCTGTCCCATAAAGGTTACTGTGCTATGATACATGTAAAACAATCCGGGGGCGGAGATACATATCACAGACCATTAGCCTAGATTGATAGACACTCCATCAGTACAGTAAAACACCTCTATTACAACCACTAAGTTAAATGGTTTAAAGGACAGGTGGCAGCTTAAAACAATGTGAAAAAAAAACAGAATGCCCTTAAAGTAGTTGTCTGAGACTGCTTTACTTTCACAATGCTTTAAGCAGCCACATGGCTTACAATCTGATAAATAGCACACAGTAGTGGTCGTAATAGAGAGCTTTTACTGTATATATTATTTTGGTTTTGATGAAAAGTATCGAAGTGTCCAAAATGACTAATGTAAATGTAGAATACAGTTAACTCCACATATAACGATATCGCATATTACGACGTAATAAACCGCATATAGCGATGTACCGCATTTTGCGATACAGAGGTAGTTTTTCTGCATCATATTTGTCTTGCGGTTTTTCCCGTTAACCATCATGTTGTCGTCTGCTTCAATAGTGGTGTCTGCAATATCGTTTAAATGCTAGATCTAATACGGTTAGATTGACGTTATTTTAACGAGTGTCAAACAGTTAAGATCCTGATCAGACGCCGCATAATGCGGCGTCTGAACAGGATCAAAAGTGTTTTAAATGCGTATTTTGACGTAAATGACAGTGAAAGCAGCACATCTCTCCTATAAGTTAGAACATACAGTGCTCCCTCTCTACAACGGCCCTCCAAACAACGACTCCCTCTTTACAACGTCACTTGCCGAAGTTCCTTAAATAGGACATTTATGTCTAACGCTTTTACTGCTGAAATGTCGTCTGCTTAAAGTTGTCGTCTGCTGTTTTACATAATGGACATTTTGACGGAAAACAACTTAATGAGGAGGGACATACAGCTTGAATCCAGATCAGACGCCGCGTAACGCGGCGTCTGATCTGGATTCAAGCTGTTTGCAAATGTACGCCAATTTCCCTCCCTATAACGACTCCCTCCGAACAACGCACATAATTGTTGTCTCCCATTGGATGTCGTCGTAGAGAGGGAACGCTGTATTATATAATAAGTAAAATCTAAGTTGTAAAAAGGGGCGGAGCAAGATACATAGAGCGAGCTCCTTCTTAGCCATTAAGATATATTTCACTTAATATTTTCTTACTAACTTAGACTATAACCTATATTTTAAATGCCCCAGGATAAAACATTTACAATTTCTGGTAACCCAACCTCGCTTATTCTGGTTGTAAGATTGCCAAAATAAGGCATGGCGTCTATTACGATAAACTTACCCAGCGAAGCTAATTGGTTCATACTGTCGTAAAACAGCAAACAAGATGTCTTTTATTTCTTATATTTATATGTCTATCCTCTGCATTGTTACTTTAATGAGCACTTTGACCAGATTTGTTTTTCATGTATATGATTATATCATATTCAGGCCAAATATGCTTGACCCCAGAGACCTTCCTACTTTGGCGCAGTTCCGGGGCTCAATTGTCATAGGGAATCTTTTCTGTGTATTAGACCAATAGTATCCCCTCTGCAAATACCTAAAAGGAAGGCAAGTCGGTGATATTCACCCAGTGCGCTGCCTTGCAGCGTATGAGTTTAGCCAAAAGCATATTCGTGAATTCATCATCATCTCATCGGCCAGCATCATTCATCGGCGCTATATGACATATTTTGTGTCGCAGTGCCGTAAAACCCAACTTATCCACACATCCAAATATATTTGATATATGTAATCTCGATGTAACAACCATATGATCTCCAAATATGGTAAGAAAAGTAGTCCCAAATACACGTATTGTACTTGCAACTTACAAATTCAGGATTTTACCTAGTAAACGTTCTCTTTGTGCTTTAAGAACGCAATAAACAATAATAAAAAGTTCAACCTGAGTATCCATCATCAAAGCATATTTTAAACAATTAAGTCACGCTTGATTTTATAAATGTTATTTACACATAGCAAAGCGAATAGAAACACTGATCAGCGACTTCTTTGAAGGGTTTTCGCTAGCCTGAATTTTGAGGTCGCATTTAATAAGTTTTACTGTATATCTAATTTGATTTCCAGCTACATGTATTAGAATATGATAAAATAAGAAAATGCTTTTGTTCTGTTCTGACATTGTTTTTATTCTTTCCTTGCTCGGATAGCGAGCGTGTTACATCATCACAACATTTCCACGTCAGCGCAGCAAGACATACCCGTTTCCAACCCTAGATGGTGATTGTGGGAAGTGCTGACTACTGCGTGAATACGTTCAACCCTGGCGGCGAATAAACTCGTCATTGACGATTAGTGTACTATTTAATAGTACACTTGTCTATTGGAAACTGTAAAGACCCAGATCAAATGGCTCCTTTAGGGGTCAGGTTTTACACTGTTTGTCATTTTGCGATTTATTGCACAAAACAACAATACGCTCGTATATGGTAAATATTGGACTAGACTAAGCTGAAAATTTGAATTGTCCATTTAAAGTTTTGGGGCGAGTGAGTACTTGCCAAACATAATTTCAGTGGGGCCTGTAGAAATTTTTTTATAAGGAACAGAAAGCCGTGTAATGATTTATTAGTTCCATTTAAGCTGACAAAATATGTCAAAAGAATTTATTTTTTTAGAGGTAAAGTGCAGTGAAGATGAAGCTATTATTTCCCGTTGAAATGCAAACGCGATGCAATAAAATGTCATAAGTGACAGTTTTTTTTAAAACTCTGGCGTTTTATTTTGATCTCAGTGGCAAATAGTTTGAAGCTTGATAAGACGCCGGGTATGTACTCGCTTTGATTCTTTCATCTGTGGTCGCTTTGTACAAAGTTGGCTGATTTGTTGTTGTTTTTTATTATTATCTCAGGTTGATTTGACATGGTCACGACACCCTTAGTTCATGCTTACATTTCTTTTCGATAAGCATGTAAACGTAATCAGGGGAAGGTATTGACTATAGTATTAACCGATTCAACCCTAGCGACGAGTATACTCGTCATTCACAACCAGTATACCCATGAAGAGTATACTTGTTTTATGCAAACAGTGTAGACCCTGATAAGAGGGCTCAATAAGGAGACTCTGATCAGGGTATGCACTCTTTGTAATGTTGCATTACATTACAATAAACACTCCTAAACAACTAAAAATAGAATCTACTTAATATGAGATTCGAATATTCCATTTGAAGTTTTAGGGGTGAATGAATACACTGTTACAATGAGACCACTCAGCTGCAACCAATAAATCGAAGGCTAGTAGAATGTTAAAGGAATATATGACCGCTTGGAGCGGGGAGACGGTGAAACGGAAAGCTCTTTTAGGAGCTTTCAGTTCTACTGTCGCCTAACCTTAAGCGGGCGCCCGCATTTAACACATACGAGTATAAATATAGCAATCTGGTGGTCGTACTGGGGGCATTACTGTATTATTTATAACAGTACGTATATATGCTGTGCATATTAATAACTCTTTTTGAAACAGGGCTTTGCTGGTCTCCATTGTAATTATGGAACAAACCGTGTTGAGGAGTATATATGTATATATATATACTTGCATGTATGTGAACGCACCTGTATATATTGAAGTGAATGTAGGTATCTATGTGTATTGATGTGACTGTATAGCAAATGTTTGTGTTTGATTGTTTTTACCAGTACACAATAGTTTATATAAATGCGTGCGTGGGTGTGTGTATAGGTATGGATGTACAGTTATGCACGAATACATATGTATAGAGTAGATGTGCATGCAAAGTATTGTTTATAGTGTATGTCTATTATATTGAATATGATGTTACTAATTGTCCAGTAGAGTTCTAACTCCTTCACTATATTTTCCTTTGGTACAATAGAATTGAAAATAGTTAGGATTCTGAACAGATGCCGAATAACTCGGTGTCAGATCGGGATCTAAAATGTTTGGCATTACCGCAGTCAATAGGACAACATATTAACCCATTACCCAATAGCCTGTTGCTAGTTCTGAAGAGAAGAAACCACTTAAAGCGGGTAGAGAGTAAAGCAGAATGTGCATAAAAGCGCATTCTGCTCTACTGACAGCTTGATTTATGCCAGAGTATAGAAAATATCTATAATGTTACATACACATTACAGTATAATGTGGAACTATTTTCTTCAATAATATAATAAATTAAAGGCGTGAAGATGCGGATTTATGGGGTAATGGGTTATAGTGGATGAAGCCTTATTAGTGAAGGAGTCAAGCTCCTCTACTTGGGAAACAATTTGCTCTTGTAGCAGAATATCTCTGCAAAACCCTTCGATTTCTTCATTTTTTTCTGTCATGGAGAAAACATCTCCTTCACTCTTCAACATTCATTTCTCATACTACGCTACTATCTTCTCCTTTCTTTTACTTACACTCTTGGTTTGCAAAATAACATATATAGTGTACGTATTAACTTCCCAAATGCCATAAATGAATATTAAAATCTGTACTTTTAATGTAAAAGGCTTACATGACCCATCTAAACGAAGACAGCTATTTCACTGGCTGAAACTAAATAAATATTCAATATGTCTATTACAAGAAATACACTGTGAAGAAATGTCATATGATAAATGGAAAAAGGATTGTGGGGATGAACTATTTTTAAGTGGAAACAGTACGAATAGCAAAGGAGTGGGCATCCTTATCAACTCGAATTTTTCATATTCAATACAAGAATATAACAACCTAATAGATGGAAGGATGCAGTCATTGAGAATTAATATAAATGAAAAAGATTATTTAATTTTAAATATTTATGCACCTAATAACTCTACAGAACAGGTAACATTTCTCACGAAAATTGAAGATTTTATTACTTCAAATGATAGTGAAACATTGATTATCGGCGGAGATTTTAATACAGTTATAGATAGATATAAAGATAAAAAGAACGGAAATCCGAATAACAACAAGAACAATAGTGACAAATTAAATAATATAATACAAAATAACGATATAAATGATATATGGAGAATTTTAAATCCAGAAACTGAACAATATACATGGCACTCCAACACTAAACCAACAATATTCTGTAGACTGGATTTCTTCCTGGTTTCAAGCAACATAGTAAATTCAATAACAAAATGTAAAATTACAACAGGATTACGATCAGATCATTCGATAGTATACTTTAGTATAATAGTAGAAACTCAACCTCGAGGGCCAGGCTATTTTAAACTAAACAATAGTGTTATTCTAGAAACCGATTATCAAGATCAAATAAAACGCTCAATTCAAAATATTGCAGATATTAATAAAGAAGCAAACCCTAATACATTGTGGGAAATAATAAAGGGAACAATAAGAAACGAAACTATTATGTACACTTCAATGAAAAAAAGGAAAACAGTAAACTTAGAAATGAAAATTCAAAATGACATTGACAATTTAGGAAACGAACTATCAAAAGATCCAGACAATGAAACACTAATAAATAAAATCAAAGAAAAGAAATCGGAACTAGAAGATATAATCAAAGACTACACTAAAGGAATTTTACTTAGGGCAAAAGCACAATGGATAGAAGGGGCGGAAAAAAACACAAAGTATTTTAGCAATCTAGAAAGGAAAAGGTCTGAAAATAAAATAATAAAGCGCATAGCCAGTAATTCTGGGGATGTAACTAACTCAAAAGATGTTTTAGAAGAAACGAAATTATTTTATAAAAGACTATATAGTAAAGAAACTACATTACAAAATGATGATACCTTTTTAAATAAAAAAGGTAAATCAGTTTTAAGTGAAGTGGAAAAAAGCTCATGTGAAGGTTTAATTTCGGAAATGGAATGTTCAAACGCGTTAAAAGAAATGAATAATGGCAAAAGCCCAGGGTCGGATGGAATAACAGTTGAATTTTATAAAATATTTTGGAACACAATCAAAACGTATTACATCAATTCTATCAACTATTCTCATCAAAAAAATAATTTAACAACGATGCAAAAACAAGGTATAATCACCCTTCTGCCAAAAAAAGATAAAGATTTATCATCACTAGGTAATTGGAGACCAATAAGTTTACTCAATACTGACTACAAAATTGCAACGAAAACATTAGCAAACAGAATGAAAAGGGTATTAAATAATATTATAAACTATAATCAAACAGGGTTTTTAAAAGGAAGGTATATTGGAGAAAACATTCGAACGATTTTTGAAGTAATAGAGCATTTAAATGATGAAAACAAACCAGGGCTAATATTTTTCGCTGATTTTGAAAAGGCTTT
The DNA here is from genome assembly GCA_922989275.2 of Gari tellinella. NCBI lineage: Eukaryota > Metazoa > Mollusca > Bivalvia > Cardiida > Psammobiidae > Gari > Gari tellinella. Next base: position 23,369,378 of record OV277869.1, on the reverse strand, counting down.
TGATAGCATAGATCATAATTTTATCTTTAAAACACTTGCACATTTTAACTTCGGTGACTCTTTTATAAACTGGATTAGATTATTCTACCATGATGCCCAAAGTTGTGTGGTTAATAATGGATATATGTCAGATTTCTTTGACATTAAAAGAGGAGTGCGACAAGGATGCCCACTATCGCCTTACTTATTTATATTAGCAATAGAAATTTTATATATGTCTGTGAAAACAGATAATGACATAAAAGGCATAGAGATGTATAATAGAGAAATGAAATATACTGCATTTGCAGATGATGCAACTTTTATGATAGATGGATCAGTCAAGACATTTACAGCCTTAATAAAACAACTTAACATGTTTAGTAAAATATCTGGATTAAAACTTAACAATAAAAAATCTGTTATCTTAAGATCTGGTTCACTAAAAGGCTCAACTGAAACTTTTGATACAAGAAATGAATTTGCATGGACCTCAGAAGGATCTAATACATTAGGAATATTTTTCTCAAATAACAGGAACAAATATCAAGAATTGAACCTAATACCAAAAATTCAGGAATTTTCAAATTGCTTGAAGAAATGGAAAAAGCATAATCTGTCCATTATTGGTAAAATAACTGTAATCAAAACGTTTGCACTTCCAAAACTTATGTACCCGTTAACAGTTTTAGAAAACCCACCTGCAGAATTAATTAATAAAATAAATACAAATATCTATGATTATTTATGGGATGGCAAGCCAGACAAAATAAGTCGGAAAACATTAATACAAGACTACGAAAATGGAGGCCTAAAAATGATAGATTTAAAGTTATTCATGAAAGCAATCAAAGCTGGGTGGGTAAAAAGATTGACAAATAATGAAAATAATGGCGATTGGAAACATATATATATCAACAAATTAGTCAAAATAGGAGGAAATCTAATATTTGAATGTAATATAAACGAAAAAGACTGCACAAAAACACAATTCAACTCTCTGCCAACGTTTTTAAAAGACACAATTAGGGCATGGTCAAGCATAAATTACGAACAGAATCCAGAAGAAATAAAACGCCAAATATTATGGAACAATTCATTTATAAGAAACAATAATGAAACTTTATTTTATAAGGAATGGCATGCAAAAGGTATCACATACATTGAACACATTTTTGATAACAGACTAAAGTCATTCTATACGTTTCAGTCTGTTAAAACCAAATTCTTTCTTCAAAACTCAGATTTCCTTAAATACTATATTTTATTGGAAAGCATACCAAAAATCTGGAAACAAAGCTTGAAAACAGACATTATAACGAGTAACAATATACGAGAAAATCTATTGAAACAAGTCCAAAAATCCAGCAGTACAAATAAAATACTATATAGTAAAATGGTAAAAGAAATACAAAACAGCACAATAATCAAACCTCATACAAAATGGGAAAAGGAAAACACACACATCGACTGGAAAACAGTACACACAATACCAGGTAAAGCCTTAATTGATACAAAAGTACGTGCATTCCAATATAAATATATAATGCGAATTATTCCGAACAACGAATTTCTGTTTAAATGCAATCTAGAAAAATCAAGCTTGTGTGATTTTTGTTCCATGAATATTGAAACCAACAAACACTTATTCTGGGATTGTCAATATTCCAGAGCACTGTGGACAAATCTAGAGGTATATCTAAACGAGAGACAAGTAAATTTAAACTTAAACTATATGTTGATATCACTGGGATACACAGAATGGAGCAGTTTTTCAAATCTGTTAAATACCATACTGATCTATGCAAAATACTTCATTTTCAAAAATAAATATGCAAAAACAATTCCTTTATTTACTAACTTCATAAAATACCTTAAACATGTTGAAAATATGGAACGAATAATAGCAACAGCGAAAGATAAAATTGAACAACATAACGGCAAATGGGATAAATTACAGTTGAATTTATAACACCAACTAATCGACGGCAAACACAGAGTGTAAAACCCGCTTCTTCCTCACACTAATACTTTCCTATTTTCCTATATTCCGCTACTTTCTCTACTTTTCTATACCGATCATATACAAAACTTATTTCTTGTTGTACATAAATAGACAGGAAAATTTACGTGCTAGAAAATAGTAAATACAAATGTATTATATTATAGAAATGTTTATTGAAACGAGAGCTATGTATGTTATTTTCACCTGTTTGTGTATGTATATTGAGAAATAAAATATTAAAAAAAAAAAGAAAAAAAAAAGACGCCGGGTTACCCAGTGTCTGATCTGGCTCCTGGCTGTTTGCATTAACGCGGGCAACATACATGTATGACAGAGAAAGTGTTGGTTGGACTTTAACTTAACATACAAACAAATGTAATGTCACTATTTGTTATTCCAAACCTGCCTGCATCTATATTAAGTAAAAGTCTCTTTTTCGATACAGCAACTGTATCTAATTAACTCTTTAAACCTGCTTAATACTCATTAATTTGTGAGAAATACCTGCAACATAACCAAGATCTGCATCGTTGTTTCTTTGATTTCAAGAAAGCTTTTGTCAGAGTTTTGCATGCATCATTATAGGCAATCATGAGGAAACTTGTACAGTATCAGTTATAATTTTGTCAGGGTACCACAACGGCTTGTAGCGCAATGCTCATTAGCGGGGCCCGAGATGAATGTTTCAGAACTACGGATGGTATCAGGCCATGTTACCGTCTGTCACAAGCTCTTTTCAATATTTTCTTGGAGCGACTCAGGTCTAAAGCATGGGACGAACCTGAGTGAATTGTGAGCAGCGGAGGTAGAAATAATACAAACCTTCGCTTTGCAGACGATATTGGTAGAGTATAAAGATATCTGCAGGAACTCAAGGACTGAGTGCAATATCTCAAACAATTATTTACTAAATTTGAGATGGAGATAAGTGCTGAGAAGACCCAAAAAAATGATAAACAGCACATAAGATCTTGAAGATGACATAGAGATCAATGGACAAAGGCTCGAACTAGTAACCACCTTGAAGTACCTAGGATCTATTATGACAAATAAGGGCTCTCAACATGAAGTTTTTTTGTCAGAAGCTGCTATGTCGAAACTGAAGCACATTTAAAAGGACATGAATATTTCACTCTGCACCAAGGTGAGACCAATGATCTCATTAGTTATCTCAATATTCAAGTATGCCCGTGAGACATGGAAGCTGACAGCAGAACTGGAGAGTGGATCTGATCTCTAGAAGTGATATGCTAAAGAAGGATCACATAACTTATGAAGAGATTCGCAGTCAGGTGAACTGGTTGGTCCTTAAGCCCCGATCTCACTGTCCCGGTGCTGGTCCCGGTGCGTCCCGGTGAGAATAGCCGGTGTACCGGGGGGAACCGGGATGAGCCGGGGCGATTTTTATGAAAATCTCACATTCAAGGCGTTACCCCGGTGGACTCCCGGTAAAGAAGCCGGATCTCCCCGATCTATCCCGGTGAGTTCCCGGTTTGGCCCGGCGTAGTTACGGCGAAGGGCCGGTCTGTTCCCGGTTAATCCCGGTATAACACGGTATAACCCCGATCGTCGCCGGTGGTATCCCGGTGACCACCGGTGTCGTCCCGATCAACCCCGGTTGTTCACCGGTGGCGTGCCGACGTTACCCGGTGTTCGCCGGAAAGGACATAAACCGAGACTGACGTGAAATAGTATAAATTCTCTTTTGTCTCTCGGGGTATATGGGATGATATACAAACGAAATGCAATAATAAAGAACATGATAATGTTGTAGATTGTTCAAACTTCATTTTAATATGAGTTTCAAACAGTTTGCCCGGCGTCTGATCTGGTTACATACTGTTTGTAGTGGACATAAAGACTTAAGCCTGAAGCCATTTATCTATAAAGAAAAACTTTCGTTTTTATATATTAGATTTACCCTATACAATAGAGAGGACGATAGTATTTCCTATTTAAACACAGACGAAACGCAAACGCCAAAAAACGAAATTTAGAAATCTGCATTTTTTTAAAAACAAATTCAAATATCCTCGCAAACACCCCCGGTTGTTCACGGTAGAGACCCGGAGCTGCCCCGGATGTGCCGGTAAAGATCCGGCGTTGCCCCCGGCATACCCAGGCGTTGCTCCGGCATTCCCACGATGAAGCCGGTTCTTGTTTCTGTCCCGGTGACTCCCGGTGACCCCCGGTTGTATTAAACATTTTAAAGCCGGTGGACCCCGGATCGAGCCGGTCGTCCCCGGCGCCGCCAAGGTTGTACTCCCGGTGACTCCCGGCGACTGCCGGTGACTGCCGGTTTGCTAAACCGGGACTCACCGGGGACCCAAACCGGGACAGTGAGATCGTGGCTTTACAAACAACTTCTCACTTAAGTAAAGAAACGGACTTGTGATGGTTTGAACATTTATCAAGATAATTAGGCCTCTCCAAACAAATACCGGTACTATAGGGAACAATAAATAGAGCAAGAAGGCGTTGACGACAAACTAAGAGATGGGGAAAATGTCGAGGCGTGGACAGGCTTAAGCTTTTCAACTTCTCAGAGGAAAGTTGAAGACATGACTGAACGGAGATTAAGTGTAATGAAGTCAGCTAGGATGCCCCAACGGCCAGGTTACGTCCTCTTATCATGACTATTTGAATAACGTGTATTTTATATGGAACATGTTTGACAAACATGAAACCTCCAAGAAACCTCTTAGGATGTATGTTTGACAAAGGTTCACATTCATCCACAGCGAATAGAGAATGTTTAAATCTACAAACGTCTGCAAACAGAGTAGACCCTGATCAGACGAACTCTCTGATCTTGGTCTACTATGTTGCAAAGCCGTCACAAAATAACATTATGAGGAAAAGGGTAATAAAGGCATGTCTTGAATTTTGTTAAAGTAACATTTTAAGCGCTTTTGGACGTTTAAACGATGCTTAAAATTACCAAAAGTCTTCCAGAATCGTTTACCTAAAGTCGCTATAGAGGATACAGTAAAGTCGCTATAAACATACAGATCACCGTATATTCTAATTCAATAAACGATACAATTTCGTTTCACTGGTGAATTAACTTTTAACGTGGTGGTTATTTTGTAAAACTTAACAGCTCCCGTGATCCAAAGAAGAATACATCATTGTTTAAAGTTCTAGCATCCTTTTAGTTGTCAAGATTTGTAAATTGTGCGTCTTTAACACGTTTGCAAGCATCGTCTCGTACAAACATATTTTAAGTGTTTCGAGATAAATATCTTCTTTCAACAGATTGTTAACAGAACAAAGAAAGTCGAGAAAACTATGAAGTCGCTTTATCCTGTATGGATACAGTTCGTTTTATACACAGTTTTCAGGACAACAGTCCCACGACAACACAGCCAAACATACTCCTTCGCCAGTTCTAAATGAGGAAGGGTTGACTACTCTATTAAAGGAAGCGAAGACATTGTAGTCATTTGTGCCCCCTAGTTCCGTGTCATACAATCCGGAAAGTTAAAAAAAAGCATGTTTCGTTGCATGTATAATCCAATAAGTTTAGAAACATCATAAAAGCCTGATCCGACTCGTACGCTGACTTTGGGAGCAATGCTATTGGGATAGATGTAACTGCTAGCACAATTGTCGTTACTCCATGCCTCGATATCATTGTCTTGACCGTGTATCTCAGAGTCATACGTGTGCTGTCCGCTATCCACTTCTGTTGAAGGAGAGAGAAACGTTACAGTTTTCTTTTATTAAAAACCTAGTGTAAGGTATACCTGCACTGCGTTCATTAGCGCAAACTCTACAGAACTTCTTGCCGCAAAGCTCTCGGCTCAAAGCGACCCAGAGGTTAATACTACATGCTTTTGTCTCTCTCCTTTAGTCGCCCTGAACGGAGAAGTCCGCGGCGAGAGGTTCTGTAGAGTTTGCGCTCATGAACACAGGACTGATTGTTGGTGTTTATTTAAATAAAAATCATGCTTCATGTATTTGTTGAGACTTTTGCAGGTACAATCATAGGTGGTTTTCTCGAGAAGACTTTTTTGTACCCTTATTCTATTGATATACAAGGTATACTACTCTAAAATGGCATTGCCAGAAAATTAAAAACATATATATTTTAATCGAACTAAAACGGATTTATTGTTCGCATAATGCACCATATTCTTTTAAAAAAGGTATTAAGGTATAGGTCGTTCAATTTAGAAAGACGATATTTCAAAAACATTTGTCACGAAGCTCGCTGAAGTGAGCTCGTCCCAAGAGGTCACGGGGGTAAACCACGTAAAGTTGCGGAAACACACATTATTGAGAATATCATATATCATATATAATTAACATTACATTTACAAAATAAAAGTCAAAATTCCAACCACGAACCATCAAACTTTATTCAAACTCACATAAAACGGAGAAACGAGAACAACAGTTGACGGCCAAATTTGCTTAAAGCTATTGACTGCCATTTGGATAAAAATGAGAGCTTTGTAAAGAGTGATTTCATTGGCTGGTCGATTTGTTGCCTAATACAATGCGCCGAACACTAAAAACTATCGAAAATGGTAAACAGTCATTGTGTAAAATAAAGGCGCCATAACGCCATTAACGGCTATTACTTATTCTGAATCTGAGTTTAATACGCCGTAGAATCCTTTTAGAAACGGGTTTATATTTTATTTACCTTTAATGTTTGCATTTTTTCAAAATTTGCTGCAACCCGGCATGTAGTATAAACCTACGCTACGCTCGGATCGAAGGAACCAGTTTCCGGAAGGTTGCTACTTAGCAACAGCCAATGAAATTACTTGCTTCATATCGCTCATTTGCATGAACGTTTCGCAATCGACAAAAGAGATACATGTATTGAATTTTGGACCACATTGCTCTTATTTCGCATCGACTTGTGACAAAATTAATGCATAAGTTTCGAAGTCATTTTGAGTTTATTGAACGAATTATTGTGTTTAACCAGTGCAGTTGCGAGCATTGGGCGAGTATAAGCTGGTTTATATCCCTAACTTCATTGATAAGTCAGGGACAAGCTGCGTCAGCGATTGATACGTCGGGTTGTATACCTTGTTCTATAAATATATAGACTCTAGTATTTTTATTACCAACTCAAGAGAACCATCTATGGGTACAATATACCCTAGCTTATTTGACAGTTGTTAAGCCATAAACCTGTTTAAACTGACAATGTTTTGAATACAACTGTCGAATGATTTACATTTGAACTTCGCTACATGTTCCTCGAACACATTGAAGTGGAGCTAAACCCTATTTCTCTTTATGAGTTTCTATGTCTCGAGCTCGCATACAGGAACATGTAGGTAATTTCCGAATATCTTCACAACAAGAACACGCAGACAAATGGAATTTCGCATAGATTCTTACAAAACAAACGGTGAGTGGTGTTTACCTATTTTCACTATTAAATTGACTTTAACCCCAAACCTAAAAAACGAATTCCCCGAATCATGACATGCTTACTTTTTTTTAGTTTTGGGGTTAAAGTCAGTTTAATAGTGAAAATAGGTAAACACCACTCACCGTTCTCCATTTGCTGTCAATATTTATGTACGTGCGCTACTTATCGGATGTACCAAGCACTCAGTTGCTTTGCTACTCTTTTCGGAGAAGTAGCAACTGGTTGGAGGGCGTGTAAGTGGGGGCAGGATTTACGTCATCGTGCTAGGTGGCACGGGTAACTATGTTAATTTGACCGGATGTACGATATTTATGTATGATACGACTTGTATCGAATCTGTCTCATTCAGTCATACTTTGATAAACAGCATTATTTGATATAAAAAGAAGCTACATTAATTATTTCGAAATACAATGTAAGTACGAAGTAGAATTACGTATGTTTACATAAAAATTTACATGAGACAATGCGTCGCTGACGATACGGATACCCTCGCTGAGTTTTATTTAAAGTAATCATGACCTTGTTTTGAACAGCAGAACGTGGATACGTAAACAGGTACAGGAGGTGATGTTTGTCAACATGTGTATATAGTTTCGTGAAAATCGGATAAGAAATAAAGTATATAGAGATTTGACATTGAAAATTCAGTCAATGTCTTTTTATAGTTACGGTGACCTAGGTTTAGTTAGACTACATGAAGTGGGGACGCGAACTGATACAAGAGGAGAAGTTTTTTACACATGTGTGAATTTTCATGAGAATCGGAATAAAAATGCATGTGAAAGAGATGTGACGATAAACATTCTGCAAATTTCCATTTATAGTAACAGTGACCTAGGTTTGGACGGCAGGAGTTTGAGTCGCAAATTCGTACAAGAGATGGCGTTTGTGAACAGATGTGTGAAACTTTGTGCGAATTAGATACGAAATGCTGTCTGTAGAGTGATGGCGTGAACAAATCAATCAAAATCTATTTCTGATAACAGTGACCTAGTTGTGGACCGCAGAATAGGGTGACGCGAATCGTAAAAGAGGTGATTTTTGTGCACATGTGTGTAAAGTTTCACGAGAATCGGCAAAGAGAGGCAACCTGGCAAGAAATGAACTGATTAGTTTCAGCCTTTAAACGAAATAAACGACAAATGATCAGCAAATTAACAATGAATCTCTAGCACGATTAATGGATTTGCCGATAAGTTTCTGTCATTTATTTCGCTTAAGGTAGCTCGCGGAGGAGCTTAGTTTTCATGAAAAGGGTTATGGAACTTTGTTTGAAGAATAATACTAGTCTTAGAAACAATGTGTGCCAATAAAGGTACACTTTATTGTTTGGTTTGTTTTTAAGATCTCCTTTTCTAACGTAAAACCTAGAATTTGGATGAGAAAATATTTCTCAAAACAATTAGAGCTAATGACCATAAGTATCGTGCAATTGTTGTTCACACCATTCATTACAAGAAAAGAAAAACACATTTTAATAAGATGTTCAGAAAGATCAACTATTTAAATTTTGCAAAATGCTAATTTTTCATAAAAAAAATTGAATTACAGAAAAGTTACTCATTCAATGTATAGTTTTTTCATTCTATTAAAAATATAGTTGGTGAAGAAGTTAGTTAGAAAAACATTAGAAAATAATACAGTAAGGATTTATTGTAATTACAGATTTTCTTTAAAAAAACACGTGGGAAATTTGAGGATTAGATACAGTTACCTCCCTTAAAAATGAAAATCTGTCATAAAAATGCATTATTAAATATTCATATACTTGTTCGCAAGGCTAATAATATTATTACAACATTATAATGGGTAATATAGATCTCGAACATGCTGAAAAACAGACACAAAAGGATTGATAAGCTTAAATGTGTAGCCTGATAGTTCTATCAAATCTTATATTCCGCTTTTATTTATCCGTAAGGCATCCCGAAACGTAATTGGACCTAGATCTACATATAGCGAACACTGATTCTAACCAACGAATACTAAATATAACATGTTCATTGATCACTGCGCTATTGACTGACAAGTCAATAAAATTGGACAATACATTTTTTAAAAAACGTTTTTAATCGAATGGGACTCGATCCTTTGACCTTTGGATTACTAGACTATCACTATACCGGGAAAACACTAAAGATTATCAACATTTTATTTATGTTAATTTTCTAGTATAAGCACGTTCGATAAAAGTATATGTCGAGGAGACGCATTTCCGCTCGCCCGCAAGAAAACTCTGATATACGAGGGGCCTTAAACACCGACAAAACCCAGTTCATTTCTTAATCAACCAGAGGGTGGACCTGTGCTTGGAAATATAAAGGTTGGGGAACTAGTAAATTAAACAGCGTTCCAGTGGAAAACGTGTCCATTTAACCTCAAATACTAGTACATGAGTTTACCTGTGGCAGCAAACTATATCCATGCCGTTCGGCTGTCTGTCTGTTAATACTTTAGTTTTAAATGCAGAAATATGCAGATGATGCAAAAATTCTGGACATATTAAGTCGGTCTGGTACAAGTTCCACAGATTAGCCGAAAAGTGAAACATCTTTAGTGTTATAATGTAATGTTTTGAATGAAGATTGTTTCTTATAAACCGAAGGCATAGTCGTTATATTTTATTTCTATACGTAGATAAATAGATTGATATGTTATTGATACAAAAAGCCATGTAGGGGCACACCATTACAGGTAGACTCAAAACTATAAATACATAATCAAAGCGTCAATGGTAGATGGTAAAGGTTTTACGTTTGCAAATAAAAGATAGGAAAATGAAACATATTGTTTTGAAATTTCAAATGCTGTAACTACTCAAAATACTTTTTAAAGCAGATTTTATTAATTGAAGTCATTAAACAATCCGAAATAGATTTACATTTCTATTTGAGCTTGATGTAGTAGTATATCTTTATTTCCTCCATAAAATGAAGATTACAAGAAGACAAATATAACACATAGTATGAACAACTAGACAAACAACACAAACATGATATAGACATGGTAGTAACGCATAAACATGTTCTAAATACACGTGATCATAATTATGTGTACATGTATAGAATTTACGAAGAACTCCCTGTATCATGAACTTTACGACACACAATAAACAGCAAATTGACAAAACACACACAAAAAACATTTACATAATTATATACATGTTAGAGAATACAGAATATTGTCCTCAAAAGCTATATGACCAGTGATCACCATTGTCCAATGTAAACTGACATCTAGATGCATGGCGACCACCAAGACACACAATGAATAAAACAGAAAAAAAAACAATACTTTGATGGTGTGCGGCAGCATTACACCTTATCATGCTAAGTGTGATTTGGTTAACAGTTAAGATACATATCAGACGCCGCGCGAGGCAGCGTCTGGTCTGTATCATAGCTGCTTGCCACTCAAACTAAACTCTCTTTAAGTTTATAAAGCGTTAAACTGATTATAAGTTGTTGATGTTGTTGTTGTTTTTGTTTTATAATTAGTTGTAGCCGACGCCATTCAGCATGATAAAGCGGGTTAAACCCTTTGTAAACATAGATCTCTATTTAAGCGAAAACAGAACGAAAACAATAGAGATTATTCAACAGGATTTATGCACACAACTAACAAGAAACACTATAAAACTATACCTTCTCTATATACCAAATCTCTATCGAAACGAAATTTACAGAATTGATGAGAGTAAGTAGTTTAACTGCTTCGACACCGTATTGCAGTCACTATAATGATTATCATTATTTTCAGTAGTTGCCTTGCTGTATGTATATCTTTATTCTTCCAATGTTGAAGATAACAATATCACACATGAATATATATTTGACAAAGTACATCGATACAATATATATGTACATGCATATTGGTGTCAATTTACTGCATTTAGTAGTATAAAAGGAGCATAAATTATATGCAAATATGGGCTACATGATCGACTCCAACATAGAAACAACATGGAAAATAAATAAAGGCAACTTGAAGTATAAACATAAGCATAGAATGCACTACTATAACTTTGACATATGGGCAAAGTCCATTTTGAAATAATATAGTCAGTACTGTATTGAGCGCCCAGCGAGTGGAAACAGATGAGTGTCTAATGCAGAAAGTTAGCATAAGAGCTTCCTGGAATATAACTATCCGTTAAGCAAATAATTATGTCTTTTACAGAACTTTACGCTATATTATTCAATGGTCGCTCAATACAAGATTAACTGTTCATTCAAAGTATCATAGCATTACCAACATAATGCCTGTCACTGACTTCTCTTATTTGAGTACAACTAATTTGAACAATTTAGAAACAGTATAAATTCTGATCAGACGACGAGTAACTCGGCGTCTGATCAGGATCCAAACTGTATTACCTTCCTTACTACACTATATAAGACAGTTCATCCAAAACCTAGGGCTTAAATTTAGAACAGGCGATGAGCAGATGACGTTATTTCAGTGACGAGTTAAACAAAGTGTGCATGTTTGAACACAATACATAACAGATCATCATAACACCGACCTTTACCAAGCAACCCTCCAACAATTGGGTGGTAAACTCCTAGAACAGTATTAACAAATTCATTTTTGTTTAAGGATCTTAAACTGTTACAGACCTGTGATCCAAGAGCGGATCTGACACAATTCTGTAAACTTCGATCTTACGGATGCAGCTTTGGAGCAATCGAGTATAAGATGATCTGTTAAGTTAGAACCATTACAGCTAACACTGCACTTGTAACAAACATCTTCATATCGTGCTAAATATGCTATAAACTGTGCAACTGACTTTACATACCTGCGTAATTTGGGAAACCTTTGAGGGAAAATCCACAGATTGCATAATTGAAAATTGCTATGGACTGATCTAAACCTGTTGAATATGTCAAGAGACGTACGGGTATTCCATTCTAGAATATATTTTCGTAGTATATCCGTTATCTGTATTTAACATGCAAAACATTTCATTTAAATTCAATTTTATTAGCTTCCACTAGTTTTTCTTGTTGTAAGAATAGCGTCATCAAATATTTACTTTACATTAACCGGAAGCAGTTAACAACTAAAGCTGGTTTCCTACTTGGGGTATAAAAGTCCTGGTCGATAAAAAACCATGCTTGATTCAATTAGTCTGGAACTGTATATCATACTGTAACTATCGAATCGCGATAACTGTAACTCGTTGTATCATAAAAGTTGAATTTCAAGAATTCGTATTCAATTAAGTCGAACTTATCTTTATTTTGAAGTTAAGACGTATCTATCATGTTTAACTTCGATATAAGGGTAAGTTCTACTTAACCCTTTGAGTACCGTAGTAAACTATAGTCGACTTTGTAAACAGTATTGACCAAGATCAGACGCCGCATATTTCGGCGTCTGATCAGAATTCAAAATGTTTGACACTCGTTTCGAATTTTCGTCAGACAAACTGCATTTAATGTAACTTTTACACGATATTGCAGACAACGATAGAAGCTGACGACAACCTGGCTTAGAGATTATAAAGCGTTTTAGTTGAGTCTGAGTGTGTTCCCAAGCATTTGCTTGGTCAGATTTGAGCCTAGGCTCAAATCTGACCCATCAAATGCTTGGGAACGAGTTTAGACTCAAGTCAAAAGCTTTATAACCTCGGAGCCTGGGGGTTATAGGGTAACAACTCACGATAAAATTAGCAATGAAAGGGTTAGGAGATTAAGTGTTATGGAAGTTTTTACGATATTTATAAGATTTCCTCTCTCCGTCTCTATCAAGCCTTAAATTGTGTCTGCATACTAGAATTAATAGTCTGGTTAGGTCATGAAGATTGTATCATGTGAAATGGTCCTACACTTTAGAGCTATGTGATTATACATACTGTTGCCATTATTCCAAGCACTGTTGCCTATGTTGAACCAATACCCACTGACGTATGGATGATCTAGATACATGTCGACCTTCAACATTCGTCTTCCACATGTAGCCTGACATTTGATATCAGGGTCTTGGGGATCATCAAGAGTGACCTGTTGGATTATTTAAAAAAAGTCAAGCCTATACTAACTCATTGACATATGTACCTTCAAATGGACATTCACACTTCTATAGTTTTCTAAATGTTAAGTCCATGTTCGACTCTTAAGAGGTGTTTTAATACCAATGACAAACAATGCCGACCATTGTCAGACGGCTTCTTTATAAGGCCCCTGATCATGGTTTACACTGTTTGCCGAGGAAAATTGTATTTTTCACAGATGTACTGTTTGCAAACACTGTGAATACAATTAACTATAGTTCAAAGTGTTAAGTAACCACCCATGATTAAGATACATTTCTTTATAACATGTCCTCCGATGATAAGGAGCTTTTACTGGTGTATCTGCAGTTCTGCACAGAAAGACGTCGTTTTCGATAAGCGTGACGTCATGTAAACGTGCATGTACATGTGTAGACTCAGACTGATAAAATCACTTAAGGCATGAACAAATCTGAGGAGTTTTATTTATAATGTTACATAATAATAACGCCATGTTACAATAATAACGTAATTTTGAAAACAAAACTTTGGGTCAAATGGTCATTTTTAGTCAATAAGAACAATTTTCCTAAATGAATTTTCCTAACAGCTGACGAAAAAGTGAAAGTAAGAACGTTCCGACTTTTGCGTCAACTGGTGTTTATATGATAAAAGGAATATTAAATGCTTGTCTTTTCAGCATTCAATTCATTTAACTCGTTTGATAAAATAATACATTGAACGCCAAAGGCTAGCGACATGATATTTTATCCAACTCGTTCAATTAAACCAATACTGAAAACACACACTCATTCAATATTCTTTATGTATTCAACACTTCTTTCTAAGGTATTGACCATAATCACAAAGGCAATTGCATTTTTGAGTTCAAATGATCAATGAACAATCGCTGTTACTAATAACTTTGATCCTAAATGTTTTACTGATTGCTTTCATCACACAAACATTAGTCCAAAAAGTTCAAACTGAATGACAAACAGTGTAGAATAATTTATCAAGAAGAGGAAATTTACAAATTGACCAAAGTTGTGCTAAAGGTTTAGTGATGCAAACTCAGCATTTCTTTATACATGTAGTTCAAATAATTCAACTGATTTGTTCATCTTTTAGGTCGAAACGTCTTACACCTTATCATGCTGATTTGTCGTCTGCTTCAAATATCTCGTCTGCGCAAACAATCAAATATCTCGTTTGCGAAAACAATCAGGATTAATTGTTTTTGCTCTGTTTTAAACTAATGAAAAGGGGAATAAAGTGCCATAGATTTTGGCCAGAATGGCACTGTAGCGTACGTTTTATATAAACCTCAGTATTTCTTGACATTGCCATATGACCATTTGATGAGTTGTGGTGCCGTTGTGGTGCCGTTAAACCCAACTCGATCAGTCAAACCCTTGAATGACAACCCCTTGATTCAGATATAACATGGATAGCTCTCTTGTTCGACTGATGGTTGCTGGCAGGTGACACACGTGTTCCGAGGAACCCAACTATTTTATTTCATACAGTAATGAATGGTAAACATAAAACCTGTATCTTATATCCTAGGAGATGGTAACTTAAGCAGGCTGAAAATTAAGCAGAATGCGCAAAAGGCAGTAAATGGCCGAGTTTTTGTTAAAACTAGAAACAGGCTATGGAGTAAAGAGTTGAGAAAACCAAACTTGAGAACAGCGTAGATAGGGTCGGCCTTTTTGGTGTTCTTAAACATTATATTGAATCAAAGAGATATAGAAAAAAAGAACATGCTTACATTTAATATAGCTTGATCGTCACAATTAATAGTTGTTTCACCTTCGATTAGCATCATTACTTCAACCCCAAATGCCGTTGGATCTCCGAAGACAATCCCATGCCTAAGGTCCAATGCTAATGGGTTTTTTTATCACAGCAAGGTTGAACCCCTTTAGAAAAAATAACCAGTGTACATGTAAGATATGTGACAGATATATTGTAAATGCAGAATGATATAAAACCGTAGGATGTAACGTCATATGTCGTTTTTACATATACCCCGAGCGGCATTTTGAAGTAGTGAATTCTGTGCAAAATGCATGTGTGTTATATCAGTTTAAAGAGCAATTTAACGCACAATGAGATCACATAAGTCGATAAGCCACAACATGAGCCTTAAATACCCTTTCTTACTCCTAGACACTGGACCGTTTTGTGTATAGTGAAGGTAATTTTTTTAACAAAATTTAATACTATAATTACTATTGCGGCATTATTATTTTTGAATAAGTTTATGAAACTTTCTGTCAAGTAAAATCAGACAATAATGCTCACACTTCACAATTTTAAAGGATATTATTTTATAAAATAAAATTACATAATATAATAAAATAAATGATAAATAAAAACATGATAACTAAATCGCTTTAAAAATACTCAACTTTTTATATTAAACCAAAGTGTAATTGAAGCCGTTGAAGCAGATTTTAATGTTTTAAAATTAAAAATGTAGACATACCAGTATAGAACTTTTACAGCGTTGAAAACACATCATGTCGAGTTTTTTCATATTAAGCAAAGTAGGCAATGTTTTTGAAAATATATCTAAGACAGTTTACCCTTTCAATGGTACCGAAACTTTATTTACATTAAAACAGAGACATAAACTGGTATATTCTTATCGTGCGTTATACTACGTGTAGGCAAGGAATCGCTCTTCAAAATGATACATAACACATGAATTTTGCACTTGTTATATTGAAGTTGCCACTACTTAAACAAGAGCCCCATGGGGCATATGTCGCTCACCTGAGAATAGCTGTACATCAAAATGGAGATAATGATTTATGTCCAGGACGGGGTCATTTTTTACCCGAGGGGCATAATTTGAACAATCTTAATAGAGGACCTGTAGATGATGCTATGTTCCAAATATCTAAGATCAGGGTACTAGGGTTCTAGACAAGAAGATTTTTTTTAAGTTTCCATTGAAAAAATCTATTTTTAGCTCCTGTGACCTACATATGCAACAGACTCAGGAACCATTTGAACAAAATAGATAAAGGACATCTAGAAGTAACACCATGCCGAATATCAAAGCTCTAGCTTCAGAAAAGCTCGAAGACGTTTGAACACTGTGACCCCCGGGGTGGGGCTAATTTTGACCCCAGGGGCATAATTTGTACAAACTTGATAGAGGACCTGTAGATGATATGCAATCGACCAGAACCATTTGAACCTTATTGGTATAGGACATCTAAAAGTGTCACCATGCCAGATATCAAAGCTCTGGCCATATTAGTTTCAGAGGAGAAGACGTTTGAAAATTTCACTATATGACTCTATGTTAAACTGTGAACCCCCCCCCCCCACCGGCGCGGCCAATTTTGACCCCAGGGGCATAGTTTGTACAAACTTGATAGAGGACCTGTAGATGATGCTATGTGACAAATGTCTAAGATCTGGCCCTTGTAGTTTCAGACAAGAAGATTTTTTAAGATTTCCTTATTTTTTCACTTGGTTGCCATGGCAACCAGAGTTCTGCATTGTTTTTAATTCTTTGAACAATTTTGAAACAACTTGACCCAAGGAACATTCGTGTAAAGTTTGGTTGAAATCTTTTCAGCGGTATATGAGGAGATGTCATTTAAAGCAATTGTTAAAGACAACAATGACTGTATAAAGTGAAATTATTTTCTTCTGTGGAAGAATAAATTAAAGACATAAAAAGGAATATGTATGGGTTAATCGGTTAATAAATATCATTACATGTATTTACATTTTCTAAATATAAGAAACTATATGTAAATGAGTGGCAAATAGTTTGGATCCAGATTAGATGCAGCATTATGTGGCATCTGACCTGGATCCATACTGTTTATGGCCAAGAATTAATTGTGGACTGATAGACAGAAAGATAAACAAACAAACAGACAGACCAAAAGTAATATGCCACGAACTAAGTTGTGCTTGAGCATAAAATAGCAGACATCATAATTTCTGTTATGTATCTCAGTGACCGGAGTTCAGAGCTAGCTATTGGTCAGTTATGCAATAGGAGACGGTCTCAGAGAGAAATGACTATTATCATGCTGAACTGTTGTCTGCTCCAAATGTTTGTATGTGAAATATGTAACAAATAATAACTTATATTTTCTAAATATAAGAAAATATGTAAATGAGTGGCAAATAGTTTAGATCCAGATTAGATGCTGCATTATGTGGCATCTGACCTGGATCCAAACTGTTTGCAAAAATGTTGCATTTAGTATAAAGGTAGCTTCTTAGCCTGGAAGATACAATGGGTCTGTATAAAAACGGATCATTAGAGAGTTTTTACTGTCAGACCTGCATCAAAAAGCACTGATACGGCCAGGGTTGAGTCAAATTTGACCCTAGGGTTTTGATTTTTACAATTTTGAAAGTGATTTAGTAGAAGATACTATTCATGCAATATCTAAGGTGTGGGAACAGTGTTTTTTTTTACAAAAAACTTGTTTAAAGTTTTTCACTTTTTTTTAATAAATTTCAATAAGTAGTCAACATTTGAATTTTATTTTAACGATTTCTGTAGAGAAGCATCCAAGGAACACCATCAGCAATTTAGTTTTTCCCTCAAACTCGCGGTTTCAGAGGAGATGTCGCTTGAAGTAAATTTGAACGGACGGACAGACGGACAAGACGGACAGACGGACGGACAGACGGACGACGGACGGCGGGCGATCACAACAGCTCACATTGAGCCTTCGGCTCAGGTGAGCTAAAATGCCCCTCGCCTTGCATTGTTTTATATGCTACAGAGGATTACTCAATTACCGTTGACGCTTTTTTCTATAATCTGTAAGTTGTTATGTAAACATGTTTATAATTTGAACTTGAGGTTTATTTATAATTTAAATGCTTTAAAATGCGTAAATTCTATATTTAGAACAATTAGAAGTTTTTAGAATATTCTAGAAGATCATGGAATAGAAGAGAACATCAATGAATAGTATGGAAATATATAGATTGTTTTACAAGTTTATATTCGCTAGTAAACAAGTTGAGTCACATGATCTTATTTTGATGACAGTCTTTAATATTTGACATATAACTTTGTTTGTGGTCCTCTAACAAGAATGTTTAAAGTATGACCCCCGGGTCAAAAATGACCCCGCCCATGGGCTTATCAGTTTTTCAAAGGAAAACCTTTAAAACTCTTCTCCTCTGTAACCGTAAGGACCAGTTCATTTATTTTTGACGTGTAGCTTTACTTTATGGTTCTCTACCAATATTGTTATCAAATAATGATCCCCGGGTCAAAAACGACCCCGCCCTTTGGCTTATCAGTTTTACATAGAGTTGTACAGGATTTTTGGTTTAAACTCTTCTTCTCTGAAACTCTAAGGCCAAGATCATTAATATTTGACAAAAAACTTTGCATTTTGATCCTTGCAAAGATTGTTCAAATTATTAGCCGCGGGCAAAAAATGACCCCGCTCCGGGGTATATCAATTTTTCATAGGAAAACCTTTAAAGATATTCTCCTCTGAAACTGTAAGGCCCATATCCTTAATATTTAACATATAGCTTTGCCTTGTAGATCTCTACCAAGAAATGTTCAAATTATGACCCCGGGACAAAATTGGCCCCGCCCGGGTCTTATCAGCTTTTTTATAGGAAAACTTTTAAAAATCTTCTTCTCTTAAACCGTAAGGCCCAAAATCATCAATATTTGACATGTAGCTTGTGGTCATCTACCGAGATTATCCAAATTATGATCCCTGTGTCATAGCTATATCAACATGTTGTCTTGCCCAGTCAGCTTCCAAGGTGCAATGTCTTCAGCTGAGCGAAATGTTGGCCTCTGCTCTGGCACTTTTGTAATTTTAATCCTACGTTTAATAGAAACAGATCCTGTTAGCAAGCTGAAAGACTGAGATCAGAGTCTACTATGTTTGGCAATGTCCCATATATGGAACGCTAGGGACACATTGGTTAATTCCTTAAATCCTAGTCACGTATACATGCTCATTGTCCAAATAATGTACATGTGAAGATAACACATGTCCTTTGCAAACAGTGAATATCCAGATTAGAATCAGTTTCTGCACTGTTTTCATATTACAATACATTGACATAAAACTACACTAAATAATCAAATAGGGGCTAAACTTAATTTTAAACTGAAATTGTACATTTGAAGTTTCAGCGAGGCAAGTGTTGAATTACTGGATCTGGGATGGAATCTTCCCATGCCGAAATGACGGTACATGCACATGATAAAACCAACAGGAGGCTTGTAACGGCGATCAGCATGGCGATTCGTCTGCGCAGATCAAACTATATCAACAAACCATGTGACTGATATTATTTGATATCATATCGTCTAGTTACACCAGCATTTAAAATTAACAATGTTTGAAGGTTTTAATTAAAGATTTTCTCTTTTTAAAATGCATTACGACTTCCTTTATTCATACACATTGTTTCAAGAATGTCTATAACAATGCCATTTTTTACCCTTCGTGAACCTTGTCCTTTATATAGAGGATAATTGTTTTTTTCAGTATAAGATTGAAATTTAATCCATTGAGTGAACATCAGACGTTATATTTCCACGACTGGCGAAGCCACGAGTGAAAATATAACAGTCTGATGTTCACGAAATGGATTAAATTTCTATCTTATACTGAAAAAATACAATCATTCTATTTATTTATGCTTTTAAGCCACTTTTTAAACGAAATTGTTCGACAATTGAGAAAGCGAAAGTAAATGATTTACCCCGTGTTGAGCCCCAACTTTATATCGAACACATTTTCGAAACAGTTTCCCGTACGATTACGTCACTTATTTATTGATTTGACGTCATCCGTATTACTCCGTTGCTCCCGAGTTTGGATTCGTGCTCTTCCGGTGAGTAGTTCGCGACAAATCGGACTGCCGGAATTTAACGATAAGACACGATTGACTACGATTCTTGGGGAGCCCTACGGGGAAAATTCATAATAAAAGCGATTGGTGATAATCCACTGCAGTGGATTACCAAGTGATAATCCACTGCTATTTCGTGGTAATCCACCGAAAAGCATAAATAATTTGTGATTATTTATTCTTATATTTATAAAATTATTAATATGCCTTTCTAATATGTATACACTATGGTTCTTTTGATGTTGTTTTTTATAGTTTTGTTTTATTTGTTTGTTTATTTTATAAAGACCCGTAGAATGTCGAAATATTAGATATGAGCAATTCATAAGTTAATACTATTCTAGTTCCCTTGTAAGGAATATTCTATCTTCATTGTTAATGTATAACCCCTTCATTGCAACGACGCCATCTGCTTTTAACAGTTGTCGTCTGCTTTCATATCTCAAAATTATTTTTTGGGAATAGTTGGAATTTTCCAGGGGCACACAACGTTGCAACGTTTTAATCAACGTTTAACGACTACGATTAGTGATATACTAATAGTGCTTGAATAATGATGTATTGTTGACTATTGAACGGTGTGGATTTGGATCCATTTTAGCATTTAAAATGGTTACCATATAGCATTTGAATATAGCCCTATTTAATTAGATTCACAATTTTTACATGTGTTACTTATTTTGCAGACATTTGTACTTTTTCGGCTACCTATAATTTCATGTGTGATTTCAGTAAATTAATGCTTAAACAATATTTGTTAAAAGTATTGTCTGAATGTTAGAACTGTAGAAAAAATACAACAATGAACTCTGGAAAAAGAAGTAGTTGGTGTGTTCCTTTTATTGTCGGATAATGTGTTGTTTTCATGTTTTTGGTGCTACCTGTTCCTATATAAATTATATTTATTATTCATTTTATTAATTATATGTATAACACTACAAATTAGGTAAATTACAAAGCTGAAAAGGGTTATTCTGAGAGTTTATGGTCAAAAGCACGTGTCTTTGGCTAATTAGAGGTTTACCCAAAAAACAAGCTATTAAGAGAAAGTCCAGTTCGGGTACCCCTATCTTTATTTCATATTTATGCATAACAGGGAATATACTAGCAACATGCAGAATTTTAAAAATAAAATCTGAATGTTATGAAAAATCGAAAAAGCTGCCGTGATAGTCTTTTTGTTATTTCGTTAATGATGCATTGTAATTCATAATATGGGTACATATTTAATATGTATATAATTGTTCATTTCTGTACATGCAATGACTTTGTAAATATAAATCCATACTACCATTGATATTTATGATGTACTATTTGTACAGTAATACGGGTATCTCGAATAGCAACTCTGTTTGTATGGCAAGATGTTATATCGCAGATCTGTTTAAACTGTATTCTGTATATATGTTTTTGATCTCCATGTACGAGGGATAAAGAAACTAGAAGCAATTGAATTTAATCATGTCCACATCTAGTTTTTATCAGATATTTAATGTTTTTTAATGTTCGTTTTGAAAACTGATCATCTGTTATCTTGTAAAAAGTTTCATCTGCTAACATTTCCAGAATTTTCTTCTTGTAAAACTCAGTATTCATTATAACTATGCCTCCTCCCTTGTCGGCTTCTTTAATTATAATTGACTCTTCAGTTTGGTGAGATTCTAATGCATTTCGTTCGGCTAGTGTTATGTTATACTTTACGTGTTTAGTATCGTTTTGAATAGGAAATTTCCTCGTAATTTCAATAAAATTGTCCAAAGCGTGATTTCTACCCCTATTTGGTTCAAAATAGATTTATTTCATACCAGTGTATCATCTGTCATATTATTTCTACCATGAATAAATTCTTTGAGTTTTAATTTTCTATGAAATTCTGCCAAATCAGTTTATAGTTCTTCTGTGTTTTTAGTCTTTGGTGTGGGGGTAAATTTGAGACCCTTTGACAAGACTTTTATTTCTTCTTTTGATAGTGCTCTGTTTGATAAATTAAATATTTATACCCGATTTATTTTACCGTCGGCTAGGTTATATATATAGTTCTACATGTTACACCTGTAACAGACGCGTATATGTGTGTCTATGTGTATAATATATAATTACTTTGTTTCTATATAATTACTTTTTTCTATATAAGTTATATCCTATATATCTTGGAATTCCTCTTTCGACCTAACGAGTACTAGGATGTATACTATATCGATATATTTCCTTCCACAATATTCTAACTCCTGAGATCAAATCATATATACAGTAGATACAATAAGTTATATACTATTGTTATGTATGAATCATGTATATTATGTCTGAATGAATAAACGGGCCATCGTACTTTGGTTCCAAAAACAAACAAAAATTATGGTAAACAACTGATCACATACTTGAAAGTGTTCATTGTGTTGGTAAATCCATAATTAGAATACTTTTTTCATCAATCACAACACTTACTATTTTTCTTATTGCTGACTGTTTCGTCCACTACTGTGGACATACTCAAAGCTACTGGCGACGTGACGACTTCTCACTCGCGGCTTTGAACCTCGGGACTCTCCTCCGGGCAAGTATAGTAGAAAGGGAAAGTGACTGGAGAATGAGAAAGACAAAGGAGGCAATACATATCAGGACACAGGGGGCGGTAATGAACAGGGACCAGGGGACCTTCCTTTCCGGGATATACGACCCTCTTTTCGCCAATCTACGGAAGATTGGCGGAGAGTCCCGAGGTTCAAAGCCGCGAGTGAGAAGTCGTCACGTCGCCAGTAGCTTTGAGGGTGTCCACAGTAGTGGACGAAACAGTCAGCAATTAGAAAAATAGTAAGTGTTGTGATTGATGAAAAAAGTATTCTAACTGATCACATAACCTTCAAGAAATTCTATGATTGTTCAATACCTTTCTAGAATGGTCACAGTGTGTACATCATTACGTATATAACTTAAAATTCACTACTTCTATATTGGGTCTTTTGACAGTCATCAGTGCACTAGACGTTTACTTGTGAATAGTTTGAATACTGATAGAATCACATGATTATTAAAACTGGGAAATTAAATTAAAAGTGCCAGTGTTTTTTATTATTTAAAAGGACAGGTCTTGGATTATTTTAGAGATTTAAACACATCAGGAATTTGCGTGTGTGTTTTTTTTTCAACTTATCATTTTAATCTGATAAAGTTTGTAAAGTTTGTTGCTGCCTTTGTCTTTCTATTGCGCCTGGCTCGTAACAGTTTACATCTCAGTCTTCGCCTTAAAGGCTTACATGATATCAACTATTAAAAAGAAGCCAAGTGTTCTTGACATCTAGGAAAATTATTGTACCTTTTCAAGAAAATAGAAGCCAAACCCCACTTTATTAATTTTAGTTTGTTAAATATATAATGACAATTTCGTCCCTAAATGTGTATGCTTGATAACAAAAATGTATATAAAATACGAAACTATTTACGGAATAGTCATTTGTCTTTAACCTCTTCTCTGCTGTGACGTCATCGGATTTAAACAATTGTCGTCTGTTTTTATAGTTTAGTTTAATTTTGACGTCACTTGACATAATTCATATCGTAATGAGTGCCAAACAGATTGAATTCTGATCAAACGCCGCGTCACGCGGCGTCTGATCAGGATCCAAACTGTTTGCCAGCTACTATTGTACTCGTGGTAAGGCAGTGAATGGGTTTAACAGGCTGTCTGAGCTTTTAGTGAATTAATAAAGGGAGGCAATCAAGACAATTAGTTAAAAACTTACATCTATTATTTTCTCCCTTGTACATGTACAACAAAATCAAAGTACTTGAGAGCAGTGACGATGGGTTCAAACTGAAATACTAGTATAGAGATATGGAATGAAATGAAAACTGGGCCCGTATTCTGAAACATTCTAAGATAACTTTTGCTCTAAGTAAATCAATATTCTCTTAGTTTTCGGCAATTTACTCTAAGGTTTTGATGATTTACTCTTAGAAAGTGAAAATAACTAAGAAAATTCTAAACTCGACAAATTTAACTAAGTAAAACGATATACTCTTAGAAAATCAATATAGTCTTAGTTTTCGGCCATTTTAACTAAGTATTTAGGGATTCCCTCTTAGAAAGATAAAAAAAAACTAAGAAAATTCTCAACTCGCCAAATTTACTATAGAATTTTCTCAAAACTTGAGAAAACTGTGACCCTCTCTTAACTTTTTAGAATTTTCTAAGATGAGTACACGAACGTTTATTAAACAGCAATAATTGTCCCAGAATAGGTAAAATAGATAATTCATTGAATAAAAATCGTTTATAGACCTATAGGTACGAGGGCTGTCCCAAAACATCGTAGACTTTCGTAATAAAAT
The DNA here is from genome assembly GCA_922989275.2 of Gari tellinella. NCBI lineage: Eukaryota > Metazoa > Mollusca > Bivalvia > Cardiida > Psammobiidae > Gari > Gari tellinella. The sequence continues at coordinate 23,344,772 of OV277869.1, read as the reverse complement.
TGATATTTATAACAGCAGAGACAAACGCTCGTCATGGTTTATAAACATAGGGATTAAGTAAGCCTGTGTGAATTTTTAACGCACTATCTTAGAAATTGGCTAGCGCAGAGTAGTTTGAAATATACTACCCGTGCAACCCCGGCGCACACCATAGTTACGTAATGACGTTATCGACGTCAACGTTACTCTTTTTCAAAATATTCGCCGTGATGAGCGATGCATTCGCTGTTTCACACAACCGGTTAATTTGTCATATACGCTGACGAACAATGCCTTTCTTCATTCCTCACAAGACTCTCAATGTTTCTTGTTTCAGCTTCTCAAAGTTTTCAAACTTAAGTCATAGTAACTGAGATTTCAGGCATATAAATACGACGAAATCTGATAGGGCTATGTCAGTGATGTATGGCACATGTTCATGCTTTCGAAAAACCCACCACGGCAATTTTGAATTGTGTATACTGGGAAGTGTGGCACCGAACGTTATCCTGGTGGAATATGATGCTTTCAACTTGAAATTCAAGGATGTCAATGAACCCTCTGGTCTCTTCTTTCGTATCGCAATGCGGCATGCTGTGCGATGAATTTGTTGAGAAATGCCTGCTCTCTCGCATACCGTTGCAAACCTGGACATGTCTTTCTTTTTTCTGCACTTAGCAAGTGAGACATTCACCTAGTATAGCCTTTCAAGATGTTTGGTTTCTCAAGCAAAATCCGATATAAAGACGAGTTGCTGACCCGACGATTTTAACAATTTTTATCACCGCAAGATGCTGATCACCATTGATGACGCTTCTCACGTTTTTCTACAATGAAGTCGTCAATTCATATAGTCTTTGTAAACTAATTTTCAATCCATCCTTCTGAAAAACGCTTTTGCTGTTTGAAGATCAGAGAACAAGATGCTGATTTATACTTTTCTGATGATTGTAGTTGTTTAAACGTCTGTGTCGGGGTCATATTTAACCTAACACAGTATTCTATAACATTTTGCTGCGCCGCACTTTCCTTTGACGTCGTCATTTCTAGCGTTTTCAGAACACAGTACCATTCGCGATAACTCTATCGATGTTTTCAAAATACCGCTACCTTAATGATATTTTCCAGGATGACGTCACACATAGCAACGTCAACGTTCATGACGCAATTTCGCGCGAATTCAAGCTCAAAGTTGCATTGTAGGAGGTTGAAAGATGCACATCTCTAAATCTACCTGTAAGATTTTTGCGTGCGCCGCACATTCTAACCAGCAATTTATATTTGCTAATAAATAAGGGTCAAGTTTGTTAATGAGTCTCATTCTTTTTTCTACAAATGTGAAAATGTTTGAAATAGCATCAGTAAAAAAATCATTGAAATAATACGTCGGGTTCTTCAAAAAAAATATTTGTCCACGGTGTTTTGGGACAGCCCTCGTAGATTTAGCGGAGGTTTTTAGCCGACGTTTGTGTTTGAGTGGCCCTCGTCAAATTGGGTCAAATTCGGGGTGGGGTAACGTCATTACAAAGGACTGAGATTACTGTTTAAGACATTATTACCTACAGTCTTCATCGCGAAAACATGAAAAAGATCGATATCTATTCAAATTCTATATTTTTAGTAATAAATGATCACTGTATGTACCAAAATTAGCGAAAATACATAATTAGGTTCACAATTATAATTAACTAACAAGCCTGTTTTCAACGAAGTCGCCGTGGCTCAATCGGTAGCGAGTCTTACTGGCATGTCGGGGATAGCCGGTTCGAGCCACACAGGGTACAGTCTTCTTTTTTTTATCTTAACAAACCTTTTGTTTTAATAATCATCATTATTTCAATATATTCGTTTCTTTAAATACAAATACATGTAACTGCTTAATCCTTTCACTCCCAAACTTTCGTGATAGTTTACTTCTTCATCGTTTCATTGTCGTCTGCTTCAATTTTGTTGTCGGCAATATCGTTTCAAAGTTAATTGTAATGCAGTATGACTGTAAATAATTCAATACGAGTGCCAAACAGTTTGGATCCTGGTCAGACGCCGCGTTACGCGGCGTCTGATCAAGGTCCAAACTGTTTGCAAACGTGCATTTAGGCGCCATTGAGAGTGAAAGGGTTTTAAAGCATGCTAAAATTGAAGTAAAAGTCTCCAATTCTTATTGTCAGCCTGCTAGTTCTAGAAATGACTTTAATGTTTCTACTCTTTTTGATATTTGAAAAGCTCTATGAAAGGTGTCCTGCAGGTTGCTGTTTAACCCTTGTCATGCAGAATTGTCATCTGCTGCAAACACATAATCTGCAGAAAAACAACATAATACATTTGATGCTTTCCAAACTTAAGAAAAGTAAATAATAACTGGCAAACATGTGTGGATCCAGAGCAGACGCCGCATAACGTGGCGTCAGATCTGGATCTATACTGTATACAAACTGTTGACAAAGTTTAACCAAGTCGCGCTTAGCATAATAAGTTTTTTTTAAAGCAGGCTGACAATAAGACGGAATCCTTCTAATTGGAGAATTTTATTTCAATTTAAGCATGCTTTAACCCTTTCACTGTCAATGGCGCCTAAATGCACGTTTGCAAACAGTTTGGACCTAGATCAGACGCCGCGTAACGCGGCGTCTGATCAGGATCCAAACTGTTTGGCATTCGTATTGAATTCTTTTCAGTCATACTGTCTTACAATTAACTTTGAAACGATATTGCAGACAACAAAATTGAAGCAGACGACATAGAAACGGTGAAGAAGTAAAAGCTCACGAAAGTTTGGCAGTGAAAGGATTAAGCAGTTATTTGTATATTAAGAAACGAATCTATGGAAATAATGAGGATTATTAAAAACAAAGGTTGTTAAGAAAAAAAAAGACTGTACCCTGTTAGGCTCGAACCGGCTACCCCCGACATGCCAGTAAGACTCGCTACCGATTGAGCCACGGCGACTTCGTTGAAAATAGGCTTGTTAGTTAATTATAATTGTGAACCTAATTATGTATTTTCGCTAATTTTGGTACATACAGTGATCATTTATTATTAAAAATATAGAATTTGAATAGATATCGATCTTTTCCACGTTTTTGCGATGAAGACCGTAGGTAATAATGTCTCAAACAGTAATCTCAGTCCTTTGTAATGACGTTACCCCACCCCGAATTTGACCCAATTTGACGAGGGCCACTCAAACAGAAACGTCGGCTCAAAAACCTCCGCTTAACTTATCTATAGGTATTTAACGATTTTTATTTAATAAATTATATATTCTACCTATTCTGGGACAATTATTGCTGCTTTATTAACGTAAGAAGAAAACTAACCCGCAAACTACACCGCAAATAAACAGTCGTATACGTGTTAGTGTGCGAGAAGAGTGACGTAATTTCAGTCGGGAAAGTCCCTGACAACGGCTATAATTTACTTTTAGTTTTTTTTTCGCTATGTAAATACTTAAGTATTTTCTTAGAGTAAAAGTTAGAGAAAAATAATCTTAGTTGAAAATGTTAGAGTTTAGAAAATTCTTAGTTAAATACTTAGAATGTTTCAGAATATGGCCCCTGATTGGCATAAGTCTTAATTCCATTCCTATAACAACTCCCTCCGAACAACGTACATAATCTTCGTCTCCTAAGGGGTGTTGTTGTAGAGAGTGAGTAGATCTACCGTAAAACAGCGATAACTTAAACGAACTTGGATATAGCGACGTTTTAGATGTAAGAGAACGCTCTTTATTCCTGATTTCAATTTAGCGTACATGTATAGTAAAATGGACCTGTTATAAAATAAACTGGATTAGCAAAAATAACTTAGACGGTCGCGAGTACTTCGTTACATGTATATCCTTAGCAAGCCTGACCGATTTTGTACACATAACACAGACACTACTGACCTAGTTTGGAGCTCATTTTCTGAATAAACACTACACTCTGACATCTCAAAACTACTCTGACGTGTCAAAACGAAACTGAAGGTGACAATCTATTTTTATAGGCGCTATATTTAAATCGCGTTCACGAAAAAAAAAAGTGGATCCTGAGCTCAGTTTGAGCTCAGTTTGAGCTTTGAGAGCTTTGTGTTGACATGTCAGTGTTACTGAATTCCAGCATGAGTGCTATTATAACGGGTTTTGACAAAAAGGTCGCGTACATTTTAAACCGAAAGTAGAAAGATGGACCGTTGCGGCCTCTCTGGCATTCGCCTTTTTCCAATCTTGCAAATTTGTGTCTGGATCCATTTTCGATGCCGCCTGAAAGTGTCACATTTTGCAGGAGACCATTGATATTCTAGAAATAGGAAGTGCCGAACCTGGCCTTTCAGAAAAGTCTTCCAACGCGATGTGCGAATCATAACTTTTCATTCTACGGAAGCCAAAATGTGCCATAAACGTCAAAACGTTTTAATACGTTATGGGCGTGGAAAGGATATATAAGCTTCACTGTAGCGTCTTGTTCACTGTAACATGTTTATAAACCTCTTCACTGCAGTGACGTCATGGAGTTTATACAATTATCGTCTGCTTTTATTTCTAAAATTTATTTTCTAGGTACTTTAAATTAAGAAGTATTGAAGTGAGTGCCAGACAGTTTGGCGATACTCGGCGTCTGAGAAGGATCCAAACTGTTTGTAAATGACTCTTGCACAGAAAAGGGGCTAAGAAATGCCCTGTTCAAATTGCATATCTGATCAAATCTACCGCATTAACCTTTCGGCGCCAAGTTGATCGTGAGGATTATACCCCATTCACTGCTTTTTTGTCGTCTGCTTCAATGTTGTTGTTTGCAAGATCGTTTCAAAGTAAGATTCAATGACTTAACAAATATCGATACGAGTGTCAAACAGTTGGGCTCCTGATCAGACGACGCGTGACGCGACATCTGGTCAGGATCCTAGCTGTTTACAAAGTCGGCTTTTAGCGAATTCGGCACAGAAAGATTTAAATAACGCTTGTCTCGAATGTAGTGAATTTATCGACTGCTGCAGTTCGCGTGTTCTTTTTCTCTTATCTTCACAATCTTCTGCGTTCAACCCTTACATGCTTTATTACCGTCTGCTTCGATCATGTCTTATTTTGTTCCCCGTTAAAACGCAATGAAACGCAAACGCTATATGCCATTAAACGTCTGTACCGTAATAGCCATTTCTTCTTTGAGAAATTGTAGGCAATTTTCTTTAACGAGCGGAAGATATGCTACAAGTGATTGGATCTAGCTTTGCAAATAGTTTGGATCCTGATGAGACGCCGCGTTACGCGGCGTCTCATCTGGATCCAAGCTGTTTGACACTCTGACCCTGTTTCCTGTTTCGAAAAGAAGTTTAGATTAGTTTAAGACATTTTTTTGTAGAACACTATTTATTTTTTATTTATTTTTGTGGGGGGGGGGGTGGAGGAGGGGAGTAGGGTCAAAGGGGGGGGGGGGGTAATGTCTTCACAGTTGTAAAAGAAAACTATTTTACTGGCTTGCCAGACAACGGTCAATCCTAGTGAGAAATGATAACAGAAACCTTAAGAACGTAAGATTTAAAACAATTAAACTGAAGAAATATCGTTACGAGTGTCAAAATGTTTGGATCTTGATTAGACGCCGCAAACCGCGGTCCCTGATTAGGATCCAAACTGTTTGACACCCATTACGATATTACATCAGTTATATTATATAATTATATTAGACAAATATGAGCCATGGCATGACAAAACAAGCCCTAATAATAATTGCATTGGAACAGTGTACAGACCAAGTACCGCTGTCATCCCAAGCTCTGTATCTGAGTTTGGTCTACACTCCCAAATACTGTTTACAATACAGCTACATAAAATGTTATAGATGCATGTGGGTGTCAAACAGTGTAGATCAACACCAGCTACCACGTCGGCTGGCCTACACTGTTTGCAATGCAATAAGTCAGGGTTTTATTATGACAGGGCCCATATATATAAATTATTTAACGCAGACGGCATCATAGCAGTGAAGCGATTGGATTTTGTTCAGACACTGGGTATGTCGGCGTCTGAGATCGGTCTGTTTACAAAATTCGGACTTGATGCTCTTAGTAAGACGTAGCTAGAAACGGGAACTTACTGATTGTATGAAAGACGTGTGGAAGCTGAACTCAAGCTGAGTGTACCAGAACGCTAAAATCCGATTTACTTTCATCTTTCCTTATTCAGCCACATGCCTCAAATTCGGAACAATTAACGCAATTTATTAGTAGAAACAAAAGAGTTCTACTGTAACAATTTGTGGAAGAAAGAACCATTATTTGCAGCAATTTCGTGATTAAGGTGTGGTCACGTGACTATGTTTCGCGAAAACGCCCTGGGTCAGGTTTCCAATATGCGTTGCTATATTTTGTATGTCGAGCTCTGTAAGACGTTATTATTTCCCAGTAAACGCGCAAGCAAAGCTTATGTTACAGTGGAGATGTTGTTCTTTCTCAATATACGCGTTTACTCTAAAATTACTTATTCCATTGCAATCAGTTTAGAACCAGATCAAATGCCGGATAACATTACGTCTGATCCAAGTTGTTTTTAAGATTAAAATAATTTTTTTAGAAAGGCTGTATTTTGCCATATTTTAGTGCAATGCGTTTGCGTTACTTTTACGTTCAAACGGGAAAGAATAACGTCTTCTCCACTGTGCATGTAAAACACTTCTGTCATCTGCAAACAGGTTTGGCTAACCGGCTTCAAACTGTTTGATCGGCACCCAGATTCAAGTGAATTGTTAAATATATGTAAAAATGTCGTTTTCAACATATTATTACAATGCGTTTGCGTTCGTTCGTGTTTAAACGGGAAAGAATAACGTCTTCTCCAGCGTGCCTGAAACACTAGAACTTTTCTAACCCTTACGGCGCCATTTGTATATAGTCGACCTTGCAAGCAGTTTGGATCCAGATCAGACGCCGCGTAACGCGGCGTCTGATCAGGATCCAAACTGTTTGACACTCTCATCGATATTTCTTAAGTCATACAACCTCAAATCTAACTTTGAAATGTTCTTGCAGACAACAATATTGAAGCAGACGACAATAAATCGGTGAAGGGGTACAAATCTCCCGAATAATTTGGCGCTGAAAGAGCTAAATAGTCTAGATTTATATTGGGGCGGCAAGTTGTGAAATGATTTAATTCGCTATCTCAAACTACATTTAACCCATTTTAAGCAGCAGTCTTTGAAGACTTTATTTATATTTACAAACTTGTTTGGCCTTTTACCCAATATACCCTGGTATGAAAATTGTTGATCATCTTAAAGCAGGTTGAAAGTAAAGCAGAATGCACCTTAAGGCGCATTCTGCTTTACCTTCAACCTGCTTTAAGCTACCATCTGCTAGAATACCGGTAGTGAAAATATATCTTATAATACATTTTCATGACTGTATACATTGGAACCATATTCTTCAGTTGAGGATTGAATTAAATGCGCTTAAAGGCGTTTCTATCGGGTATAGGGTGAACAGAAGATTACAAAGGAGAATATGTAGCATTATTGTAAACGCAACCACAATACAATAAAATGTGGAAAACTACGTTTTTAATCTGAAAATAAAGAATTATAAGTCAGAAGGGCAAACAGTTTGGATCCTTGTCAAAATTTCATTCTGAGCAAACGCTTATACTGGAAAAAGTATTTCCCCTGTACTTTTTGGAACTATCCGTTTGATGTCACCTGGGTTTAGCTGCCAACTGTATAAACACTAATGTGTCATTCCCTTTCTAGTACAGTGTTCCTCCCTACAAAGGTCATCTGAACAACGATTCCCTCCTTTCAACAACGTTTGCCGCTGTTCCCCAAAAAAGACACTTATGTCCAACCTTTTCACGGTTGCAACATCGTCTGCTAAAAATTGTCGTCTGCTCCTTTTCTCAAAGTAACATAATGATCATTTTGACAGAAAACAAAACATAGGGACGAGTGACAAACAGCATGAAACGAACTTACAAATACGCTATGAAGGATCATGACAATACGTGTACATATATACAGTGCTCCCTCCCTATACAACGGTCCTCTCTACAACAATTCTCTCTTTAAAATAAAGCTTGCCGCTGTTCCCCATTCAGACAGTAACGTTAAACAATTTTACTGCTGCAGCATGGTCTGCTTTAAATTGTCGTCTGCTGCATTTTTTCTCAAAGTAATTCATTAGTGGAAAATTTGAAAGAAGAAATACCGGTATAATGACGAGTGACAATCAGCTTGAATCAAGATCAGACGCCGCGTAACGCGGCGTCTGATCTGGTTTCAAGATGTTTGAAAATGTTAGCCAAATCTTAGTTTTCCCTCCCTAAAACAACTCCATCCGAACAACACAAATATTTGTCTCCAACATGGAGTCATTGAAGAGAGGGAGGAATGTACTGCCGTTTTAGTTCGCATTGTAGCAGTAACTGTATATGTTATTCCATTTGACCCATTCAATCCTTTTCGACGATATTCTTTTAGTGTTCCTGACTTTTGATTGGTCGATTTATCTATTTTGGCACACAGAAAAGATAATAGTGTTGAAGCAAAATCAGACGCCGGGTAACCCGGGTGCCATTGATAAGGTTTAAAAAATATTCAAATTAAAAAAAATCTCAGATTAAAATAAATACATGTAGTTAAAAAGAATTTTCTTCATTTTAGTACAGCGCGTTTGCGTTTTGTGTGCGTTTTAACGGGAAATAATAATAACGTCTTTTCAACTGTACAATATTCTAGATGAAGATTGCCTAAAACAAAGGGAAGATATCGTGAAATCTAATGTTATAGTGAAAGTGCAGTTACCTTTCGTATCTGTTGAAAACAAAATGGTGCATTTGTTAAAAAAAGAGAAAATACTCAAATAAAAGCAAATGTGTATCATTATCGTGCATCTGGCATTAAAAAAACATAACCAGGCTTAAAACATAGAAATGTCGCCATATCTTAGTTTTTTAGATATTTTCCATCGCTTTTCAACTGCAGTTGTTGGCCATAAATAAGTTCCCACCCTGGAAATCTGTCATAAGTTTTTGATGTTTTTGAGCTGTAAAAAGAAACCTGTCTATTAATTCAAAACAACTAAAGGTAAATATCTACCAAAAGCTGAATTAATTTCCGATCACATTGGGATGGAATTTTTTTATTCATTTCTGATTTGATTCTGTTGCTAAGCAACTTTAGAATACTAGTGAAATTCATGACTAGTGTTCTTAATAATGTTGCCATGGCAACGTGAACATCACACATGTCTATGTCATGCTATCATTTTAAGAAAAATCATTAATGATTATTAAACATTCCAACTGTTCAGCTAAATCAATTCTTTGTAAAATGACAGATGTGTAATAATGAAACTTAAGTTGTTGCAAACGCCATCTCCATTGCTTTCTATATGATAAACATGGAAAGCAATGGAGATGGTGTTTCCACCAACTTAAGTTTCAAGATTACATATCTGTCATTTTATTAAGACTTGATTTAGCTTAACAATTCAAAATGTTTAATAATCATTAATGATTTTTCTTTAAAATGATAACATGTTATGATCCCATGTGATGTTCATATTGCCATGGCAACATTATTAAGAACACTAGTCATGTATTTTCACTAGTGTTCTAAAGTTGCTTAGCAACAGAATCAATTTAGAAGTGAATAAAATTTCACCTCTCAGTCTGATCGGAAATTAATTCAGTTTTTGGTAGATATTTATCTTTAGTAACTTTAAGTTAATAGACAGGTTCCTGTTTACCTTAAACAACTCAAATACATCAAAATTCTATGGCAGATTTCCAGGGTGGGAACTTATTTATGGCCAACAACTGTACAAGACTCAACTGAAATTGTTAAAATAAATTCGCGTCTTCGGTGCACGCGCATTACAGAACAGAACAGAACAGAAAAACCTTTTATTTCCATGCCCGGTTACACTTGGTAACAACAGAGCTCTATATAGCCCAGTACTTACATTTTATGGGTATGAACATATATTAATTTCAGAGTCATGCACACACAATGTTATTTGAAGATGATCAACAATTATTATCTACACACAGTATTGAGTTTGTGAGACAGTCTACCTACTACTAAACGTAGGACTGTCCGCCAAAGGGGACATATTTCTATGTCGCAATACAGCAGTGTTAATATCTCTCAGCCAATCAGCTGTAACTTTCCAAAAGTAAACCCAAAGTCCCACTAGTGATAAAACAAAAAGCTTTAAAAAGCTTTTTTACCAGAATTTCTTATCCTAAACTCTGCGAAGTCGACTTTATGCGACTCTGGCGGTGAAAGGGTTAAATTGGACTCTTCAGTCTTCACTTTAGTCTAGTAACTTCAGAATAGTTCGCGCAAATATTTGACAAATAGTGTATAATTATGTTACAGGAATAACGTGTAATCAGGGAATACGTGAAATCTCTGAAAAATCAGGGATTTCTCGAAAACCCTAAAACTTAATTAGAACTGAAATTTTACATTTAAATTACAGGAGCAAATAGCTAACCCTTTACCCAATGGCCTTATTTTATTATTGAAGATACGGGACCACATAAAGCAGATTGAAAGTAAAGCAGAATGCACATTAAGGCGCATTCAACTTTACATTTGACCTGCTTTAACCAACTCAATTAGGTTGGAAATAAAGCAGAATGCGCCTGCTTTACTTTCAAACTGCTTAAAGTGGTCACGAATCTTGCATACTAGGAACAGAGTTTGGGGTAATGGGTTAAACGAAACGAAATCCAATCATAATGCAAAGGAAGATCCAATAACACGTTTTCTAACATATTGACATATCTGTGACTATACACCGGCTCCTGATACAGTGGAGAATCTGTTATTCTTTCCCGTTTAAACGCAAACGTACGCAAACGCAAAGCACTAAAACGTAGAACAGAACAACTTTTGGACAATTCTGATAATTCTTGTTTATCTTGGTGGCAAACAGTTTGGAGCCTGATCAGACGCCGGGTTACCCGGCGTCTGATCTGGCTCCAAACTGTTTGCACTGCAAATAATAGTTTTAGCGTAAACGCGTTTATTGGGAAAGAATAACATATTCTCCACTGTATGACACTATTAAACCGTTTTCAATGGCACTAATCGGTGCAGCATAAATACCGCTTTTTGGGAACAGTAACATCTTTAGCATTTTCATGATCAAATTATTCAGAAGATTTTTACACCTTCATCGCTTTATTGTCGTCTGCTTCATTATTGTTGTCTGCAAAACACGTTTCAAAGTTAGATTTAAGGTTGTATGGCTTAATCATTCTCAGTAAGAATGTCAAACAGTTTGGTTCCTGATCAGACGCCGAGTTACGCGGTGTCTGATCAGGACCCAAACTGTTTGCAGACGCGTTTTAAAGCGTCATTGAAAGTGAAAGGGTTAAAAATTGTTATTCACTGCCAGTGCAAAATTAGGGACTACATGTATCTGCTATTATTTTAAAATTAATTAGATTATATTGATGTAAAATAGAAAAAACATGTACAAATGCCAATGTAGAGTAAAACCTCTATTACGACCACTAAAACGAAGGCTAATTCACTGTATAAAAGACAGGTGATATTTTAAAGCAAGATGAGGGTAAACAGAAAGCTCCTAAAGCAGCTTTTTTGTTTTACTGTCAACATGCTTTAAGCAGTGATCTATCGTTGACACCTAATAATTATCGCACTTAAATGGTCGTAATAGAAATGTTTTATTGTATCTAAATAGTAGGGGAATCTCAAATAGATTGGATCCTCTGACCAGAGAGCAATTTAAGGTACTCGATATCTGGTTTAGCTCCAAGTAGTTTGGAGGTACCAACCCTTTTGAAGACAGAAGTAGTAGATCTTTAATACCTCCAATGCTGGAGAGCTACATAATAATACAAACAGTGACAACATAACATAGAAATACAGAATCAATCAATGGTGACAGAATAATATGTACAGTTTAAATTGCGGTAGACATCTAATTTATAATTATGTATTGAGGTCACATGCACATATACATCTACACAGCGGTAAAAGCTATTATAAAGTAAGAGTGCACGGTTTAAATTAAACAAAATCAAACATTGAGAGATAGTGGAGTTGTGACATACAGTCATACCTGCACTAGACGATGAGCAGTCTCAAACTCAGACGAAGACCCTCTACCGGAAAGAAGACGGAGCAGACGGCTCAAAGAAGAGCCTTTCGTCCAGCATCAGTCCTGTAGTAAGCAGCCATCTCACCAAGAGACACCCATATCTCATCCTATATACTAAACATCCATATACGTGTATTTATATACATGAAACATTTACATACTCGTGGATACGTTAATATATGAATTTAAACACCCCAACCCCAACACACACACATACCATAACAAGTGACAAGTGACAAAACTTGCCGAAATGAAACACAAGGAACATCGTTATCACTTGGAATGAATAATATGAATGAAAAATCAGTGATAGTGCACATGATAAGTCTTGTCAAAACAAAGGCAAGACGAACCAAACCATTGGAAGACTGAAATGGGAGTTTATATAACGGTGAATACAGTTATGGCCATTGTATAACATACATTACCAATAAAGTAAAATCAATTATTGTGCAATAAAGGTTATACAATCACAATAGCTATGAATTCATGATAAAATAAATCTCATTTATGAATAACAACATATCCACATATGTATGCATGTTAACAACAAAATAAACATGGCAACTATTACAGTGAAACCTCAGCCACCGCAAAATGTCAAATGTGATCGGTAAGACAGACTGCATCTCAACGCAGGATGAAAACACTACCGAGAGAACTTCTGGGAGATGTCTTAGATAGTTTCACCGTGCATTAAGAAAAGCGAATCATCGAAACGTCTTAGTTTTACTTAATGGTATTTCGCTCCTGAGAAATATTACCGCACCAAGCATAAATTATAGCTGCTGTAAAGAGAAAAAAAACACACACAAAAAAACACCATGTGCAATTTTTTTATACATTCAGTGGGTTGACTACCTTAAACACTCTGACTGAAATCAGGCAAGATATCATTTTCTCTCTCTTTTTCTTTAACTAGTATACTATTATTATCTCGACTTTACCATGGCATGAAGAAGTTTTAAACAACTTACTGCATACATATTTTGTGTTAGGAAGTTATTACCTAAGATATGCAAAATCTGAATTTTAGGTGGCTGCAGAATAAACTGACAATACATATCTAATCCCATGCCTTTTACTAAATTTAAATGGACAGCATTACGAAGATGTTCATTGCGTGAACAATAAAGAATTTTGTGCAAGACCAAGTTCTCCACTAGGCTGCAGCATAAACTACAGCTCTCTGGAAACCTTGATGCTACTAGTTTATCAACAATATACAGAGCACTAAAACAAGCAGACAGCATATCTGGGTTACTGTGGGCAAAATGCCAAATATGAATAGCGTCTGAACCCGGGAATAAGTCACTCACATTATCCGCTGGAATCAACGTGTTTAAAATTTCTATGCGTGAGCTTTTAACTGGTTTAAGTACGTGTCTGTTAAGAACAGATTTCCACACACTTTTTGCAGGAAAATCTGAGGTTTCTTTGAAGTATTCAATATAGCGAATAAGATCATATTTATGAAGTATGTAGAATATGTCAGGGATAAAGCTACCAGACTGCCTCTCTGAACCATCACAGTAACGGACTAGTCTATTTACAAATATCTGTTTGGATAAATAATGACATGGTAGTCTACAGAGTTGTCCTAGAAATTGAAGTTTTCTATATTCTATAATAGTAAGAATAGGGGGACTGCCAATAGAATGGTATGAAAAGACATTATTAGAATAGGTAGGTAGTTTCTGAATGTATTTTATGCAAAAAGAATGTGCTCGTTCCAACTCCTTAATATGAGCAGTTGACAATGAATTCCAGAGTTCGCAGCCATAGAGAGCTTTGGGTAGGACCACGGATTGGTATATTCTAGATAGTGTCAGAGGGTTCAACGGACCAAAACTTACATTACTATTGGCTATGCTCAAAAGAGTGCCTTTAAGCTTGATACTTGAATTATGAATCGTTTCTTGTATTCTTATAGAGTTTCTACAGGTAATTCCTAAGTGAGTATATGAGGAATCCTCAACAATTGTTTCATTACCAAGTTTCCAAATTCTCATAGACTTGTTGTTCTTTGACTTTGGTTCATTGCATACAACAACAGCACATTTCTTTGGGTTATAGTCAAACCTCCATTTTATAGAATACCCGTAACATATGTCTAACATATTATTAAGACTTGTTTTAGATAATGCCAATAAAATCATATCATCCGCTACGGTAAGGCTACATAGAGGCATATCATAGATACAGAATGCAAATTTTGCTTCCTCTAGTAACTTGATGAGCCCATTTATATAAAGGAGATACAGGATCAGTGAAGATTTCCCCCCTTGTCTGGTACCTTGTAAAACATCGAACCATTCAGAGACATTACCTTTATATCTAATACAGCTCTGCATAGAACTGTACAAACTTATAATAGTTTTCAGACTAATGACGTCGATCCCTAATTCATGTAATTTTAAAATGAGGCCATTGTGCCAAACCCTGTCAAAAGCTTGACGACTATCGAGAAAGGCAACGAAAGCTTTACTATTGTTCTCACGCGTAATCTGAATGGATTCCTGAAGTGAGAATGACGTCATAACACAGCCTAAGTTTCGTTGAAAACCACCTTGTTGTGGACTAAGACTTTCTATAATTTTGTTCACAGCAAGGTGAAAGTAAATCAGAAAGCTCCGAAATGATCTTCCTCTTTTAGTTTTACCTTGCTTTAAGCAGCCCTCGGTCTTAATTACCTAATGATTAACGCAAGTTAGTGGTGGTAATAGGGCGGTTTTACTGTTAGTGGAAGAGATCTATAGAATACAATTACCTGGGACAGTTCGATATACAGAAGAAGCTCCCAAACCCGAACAATTCCGCACCGAAATGTTCGAATTAGAGTGGTTTCCATATAAAGGGAGGATTTGCAGAGTTTTTAGATGCCGATAATTTGAATGGTCATTCGTTTAACCCTTTCCCCCATAGAAGCGACTTTTAGCGTATCTAATTTATTCCTCCGCTGAAGAAAATAGTTCCCGTTTAAACCCTCATGAACAATTTCCATAACAAATATTTTATATAGCCTAGCAGATTGTAGTTTAAAGCAGGCTGAAAGTAAAGCAGAATGTGCCTTAAGGCACGTTCTGCTTTACTTTCAGCCTGCTTTAAGTTATCACCTATATTTAATGTTATAAACGGGTTATTGGGTAAAGGGTTAACCCAATAACCTGTGAGGGTTCAGATTTTTACCCCTTCAATTAATTCCTCCATTGAAAAATATTTCCGCTTTATACAGTCATGAATAGTAGTAATCTTTATTTATACACACATTTTAAGATATGATTATACATTTTGTAAAACGTAAACATGTATAATGCCACTCCTTCGTGGAGTAATATGAGAGATGATTAAACAATATGAATATGCAACATAAGAACTAG
This sequence comes from Gari tellinella, assembly GCA_922989275.2. Lineage (NCBI taxonomy): Eukaryota > Metazoa > Mollusca > Bivalvia > Cardiida > Psammobiidae > Gari > Gari tellinella. Next base: position 23,329,305 of record OV277869.1, on the reverse strand, counting down.
CTTTATCGTATCTGAAATTTCAAAAGTATGCTGAAAATAAACCAGAATACGCTATAACTCATTGAGCCCTAGTGACGCATATATGCGTCCTTTATCAAATGTGTACCTGTGAAGAATGCATTTGTCCTATGCAGACAGTGAAGTCCCTGGTCAGAGGAGCCCTCTGTTCAGGGACTTCACTGCTTGTCATTTTGCAATTTATTTTAAAAAAAGATCTAAATAGTTTAAAATTGGCCATCCTTTACTGCAAACTGAAACTGTACATTACAATCAGAAGTTCGAGGGGATAATGGGTTAAGGCGCATTCTGCTTTAGTTTCGACCTGTTTTAAGTGACAAAGGAATAAAGCAATAAGGTAGCAGGTCGTTTAAAATAGGACAACTGATACATACAGTCGGAACTCGATACTTCGAAATCGCTTAAATTGACCTTACCAGCACTTCATACGTCTAATTTCGTTAACACTATCTCGCTTAAGTCGGACATACCCATTTTATTAAAGTTAAAACGTGGCTAGGTCACGGTTTACTTTGAAATATTGGTACATGTATGTTCGAACTAACGCATGTTCGAATTATCGAGTTTCGTCTGTATGTACATGTAATGATACATGTTGAAGATTTGTAACAAAATAAAACAAATGTTTAACCCTATAGAGGCGCATTTTAGCGCATTTCATTTTTTCCTCATCCGAAGAAAATAGTTCCAATTGATACAGCCACGAATATGTATATTAAGAATAATTTGTATATTTTAACAGATGGTAGCTTAAAGCAGGCTACTTTCAGTCTGCTTTAAGGGGTCAATACTAGAAACAGGCTATGGGGTAAAGGGTTACATCGTTTAAGTTAAATTGTTCGGATTTCAGAGACTTCGGAATTCAGAGACTTCCGGTTTCAGAGAATTCCGGTTTCAGAGATTTCCAGATTCAGAGACTTTGAAGTGTCTGAGGTTTAACTGTAGTTTACATGTATTTGACTGATTCAGCATACATGTACGTGTGATTTGTCCTTTTGTCCTCTGGATATTTCTATGTTTTTTATGCACGTACTCACCAACTGTTAGCGCGATTTATAACATTGATAAAGTGTTGGCATTTATTACGTTATTAAGAAACTCATAATGTCCGTTTATCAGCATAAGCAACTGTTCACAATCGTCTGTTTTGATTACTAGTTAACGACAGAAACGGTGTTTAATATGATGTCATCCTAAGATAGTAATGTCAGGACGACAATGTCAAAAATAGATTTTCCAAGAGAAACACTAAATACATATCGGCTATACAGTAGCGATTATGCTATTTGTTTTAATCAGTTACCCCATAGCCCATTTCTAGTATTGAATATAGGTGACTACTATAAGCAGGTTGGAAGTAAAGTGGAATTCGCCTTAAGGCGCATTCAGCTTTACCTTTGGCCTGCTTTTAGCTATCATCCGCTAGAATACATTAACTATTTCTTATGATACATGTGTATGACTGTATGAATTTAAATGATTTTCATCAGTTCGGGACTAAATTAAAGGCGTTAAAAGGCGTATTTATTGGGCAATGGGTTAATTACAAAACATTATATCCACTGAGTATGGATACTTCGGTATGTGGCAGGAATGGGAAGATGCACCATCGGCACGGATGGTCGAGCGTGTAGCGCTCGTAATTTTCACTACATGGGTCGTGAGTTCGAGCCCTCTACGATCCAGCGGCCTGACTTTTTTTGTCTTCCCGAATCCCCGATTATGTACAAGAATGTTCTTCAGCAATATATGTACCGCGAATTGCTCTTGCAAATTGCTCCTCTCCACCGACCGGGTACATTGTACATGTGAAGTGTCTACAGCGATGCCTACGCGCCATATGTACATGTAGGCAGTGCTCAATGCTGTAGGTCAGATGGCTCAACGATCAGGGGAGTTAATGTTTAGTCTGCTGATTGGTCGTTCGGGCTGAAAGTAGACTATAACTTGGTACTTTACTTTATTTTTTTGTCATTTCATGGCTTTCGTTAATCCATCTTAGAAACAAAATACCACATGTAGGAGCTTCTTTATCATTTTGCTTAAAGGAACAGTCACATGTCAAAGATTTCATGGCCCCGTCGTAATAGAAAGGGTTGACTGTACAGCGCTTGCTTCTACAACGACACCCAATGGGAGACAAAAGTATGTGTGTTGTTCGGAGGGAGTCGTTTTAGAGACGTAAATTGGCTTACATTTGATCAGACCACAGGTGCCAGACGCATGATTTGCCTCCAAACACAAATAAGGAGAATATAACCATAAAGCACCATTTGCTATGACCAAACACCATATTCTGACCTAAAGCTAATTTTTTGAATTTTTTTTATATAGTACATTGTTTTTACCTTGGAAAGGTGTCCAACTCCCGCGTTAAACGTGCTTCGCGAAACGCACCGACTTAATTCCGAGATTTATTGCGCTGTCAATTCTCGACCGATTGTGAATACAAAGATATCAGCGTACGCAGAAAACCCTATGGTACACCATAGAATTCCATATAAGATCATTTTCCATCGATAACAATCCTCGGAAGTCGCAACTCATTGAGATCAAACAAGTCTCTACTGATACATACACAGTACTTTTTACCGCTGGGGTCTTATCTTTACACCTTAAATCTTCGACGTGCACTCCATGTCCTCCATATTTCGACAAAGTCATTTAAAAGGTGTAACTTACCATACATGTCAAAGCCAAACTACTCTGCATTATCGTGCAACGGCCGGTGTTTCGACTCTGCACATTCAAACCGTACTGGTCATCTGCTTTCCGTGACCGGGACGTAGAAAAACGTTAACATGGACTGGTGCCGTTGCGCGATAATGGATCCTGATCAGACGCCAAGTTACTCGGCGTCTTACCAGATTTGAACAAGTTTGCGAATGTCAAGGCCGTTTGTAGGGTATCTCTTAGTGCTAAGAGACTAGCAATAAAGTCAGCAAAATGTCCTTGGAACGTGTATTGACTTAGTACAATAGAACCTCTCTATTACGACCACTAAAGTGTGTCAAACATAAGTCGCTTAAGACAGGTGACTGCTTAAAGCAATGTGAAAGTGAAACAGAAAGCTCCTACAGGAGCTTTCTGTTTCAATTTCACATTGCTTTAAGCTACCACCTGTCTTTTAATACAGACAATTAGCCCTCTTTTAGTGGTCGTAATAAAAAGGTTCTACTGTACAGTGGAGAATACGTTATTGTTTCCCAGTAAACGCGTTTACGCTTAATCATATATTTCCATGTGCAAACAGTTTTGGGGCAGATCAGACGCCGAGTTACCAAGGTTCCAAATAAGTTGCCATTTTGATTAAAATGAATCGTTTGAAAATTCAAACACCTGGCGGTTTTCTGCATTTTATAGCAATGCGTTTGTGTTTCGTTTGCGTTTAAACGGGAAAGATAAAGGACTTTTCCGCTTCATCTTAAGGTTTTGGTACATGTTCTCTGTAAAACGTGGTGTTGTTATTGTACTGAAATATCACATCATAATATCAAATGATAATCTTAATGTTATGAAGATATACTTAATGACGACATGTCAAGCTTCTTTAAGTGGGTGTTATTCTTTCCCAATAAACACACGTGTGCTACAGTTGAGAAGATGTATATAAATTCTTTTCCCAAAAACGCGTTAACGTTAAAACTATTACATGTTTGTCCGCTACAAACAGTTTGGAGCCAGATCAAATGCCGGGTAACCCGGGGTCTGATCAGGCTCAAAACTGTTAACCACTCAGATAAATATAAATAGTCAGAATTGTCAACAAATTGTCATTTTCTACATTTATCGCAATGCGTTTGCGTTTCGTTTGTGTTCCCACTGTAAGACAAGTATTCCAGTGCAAATAAATGTAGTTTGCGGCTATGGTTGCCCAGCGTCTGATCAGGCTACAGTGGATAATATGTTATTCTTTCCCGTTTAAACGCAAACGAAACGCAAACGCAGTTAACTAAAATGTAGAAAATTACAACTTTTTGAAATTTCTCACGGTTATTTTAATCTGAGTGGCAAAAGGTTCGTAGCCAGATCAGACGCCGGGTTATCTGATCTGGCTCCAAACTGTTTGAAATGGAAATAATAGTTTTAACGTAAAGGCGTTTATTGGGAAAGAATAACGTTTTCTCCATGTACAACATGTTTGTCACTCTGTCTAGATAAATTAGTTTTCAATGATCTATAATTACAGTGGAGAAAACGTTATTCTTTCCCGTTTAAACGCAAACAAAACGCAAACGCATTGCAAAAAAATGAAGCAAATTAGAAACTTTTAAACAATTCTGAATGCTGATTTTAACCTGGACGGCAAACAGTTTGAAGCCTGACCAGACGCCGGGTTACCCGGCGTCTGATCTTGCTCCAAACTGTTTGCATTTGAAATAATATTTTTGTGAGAGGTAACACTGTAATCATTGTAGATCTACTCGGGGAAGGCCAGTGAGTAAATTAGTTTCTGTTCTATATTTAAAATCAAAGTACATGTATTTTACTGAAGGTTTCAGGAACGCGACATCTGATCTGGATCGAAACTGTTTGCGAAAATCAGTAAGGTCGAGATCTGATCTGGATCTAAATTGTTTGCAAAAATCAGTAAAGTTGCGATCAGCTGGTAAAATGTTCTTCTTCTTAGTGGTCGTAATAGTGACGTTTAACTGTATACTAGTAGTTAATTTGCATTGACTTGATCAAAATGATACACCTAGTATTCGGACTCTCATCCAATCTGTTTGACCTAGGTGATATGTCCAAAAAAGTATTAGTTTATCCATTACCCCATAGCCTGTTCCTAGTATTGAAGATATGTGATCACTTAAAGCAGGTTGAAAGTAAAGCATCTGCTTTAAGCTACCAACTACTAGAATATAGAAATCATTTCTTACAAAACAATCTATTCACGACTATATAAATTTGAAGTATTTCCTTCAGTGAAGGAATAAACTAGAGGCGATAAAAGGCGTATTTATGGGGTAATAGTTTATATCTGTATATTGTTGCAGAGTACACATTTTGCAACAACAATTACTAATCGTGCAAAAAGTTAACCCTTATACAGTGGAGAATCTGTTATTCTTTCCCGTTTAAACGCAAACGTACGCAAACGCAAAACACTAAAACGTAGAAAAGAACAACTTTTGGACAATTCTGATATTTCATGTATATCATGGTTGCAAACAGTTTGGAGCCTGATCAGACGCCGGGTTAGCCGACGTCTGATCTGGCTCCAAACTGTTTGCACTGCAAATAATAGTTTTAGCGTAAACGCGTTTATTGGGAAAGAATAACACATTCTCCACTGTAATGCCGAATTGGCGTCTGCTTCAAATATATCGTTCGCAATCTATGCAGAAATCATATTTTACTTTATTTTAAAGTGAAGAAACTATGAATATTAATGAAAAACAGTTTTGATCCAGATCAGACCCCGCATTTACGTGTCGTCTGATCTAGATCGAAACTACAGTGCTCCCTCTCTACAACAACACCCAATGGTAGACAAATATTGTGTGTATTGTTCGGAGGAAATTCTTATAGGGATGCAATTCTAAGAATCGGCTGAGATGTGCAAACAAACAAATTAAAACATTGTCAGGATCAAGTGCACGTTACGCGGCGTCAGATCAGGATTCAAGCTGTTTGTCACTCGTTTTTATATTTCTTATGTTAAAATGTCCACTTATATGTAACTTTGGGGAAAAACAGCAGACAACAACAGCACAGGGAAATTTTAGACTACTCGTCTTGTTTGCGGACAGCGGCAAGCGTTGTTGTAAGGAGGGAATCGTTGTCAGGAGGGCCGTTGTAGGGAGACAAGATTGTATTTGCGAATGTTAGCTTAGCAGGATAAGGGTTAAGAACCATACGCCCACGTACAGCTGTGAAGACGTACTTCTTTTCCAATAAACGCGTTAATACTGAAGCATTGCAAACAATGTGGAGCCAGATCAGACACCGGGTAACCCGGCGTCTGATCTGGCTCCTCACTGTTTGCCGCTCATATATGTATTAAAATATATAGTCAATTTTCCTTAAAAAGTGTAATTTCCTACATTATAATGCTTAGTTTAGTTTCGTTTCGTTTAAACTGGAAAGAATGTTTTCTCCACTGTACATGGACACGTAGTTGCTCACGCCCACGGGTTACGTCACACGAACTGTTTATAAGTCGCACCGTCCGGCAAGAATTATTGTTACAGCCATTCCAACGACTGAACGATTCTACTTCATCAAAGAAGACAAATTGTAAGTACCTCGCTTTGATTTAACAGTATTTATTTAGGTAAATATTTGTTTCCCACTTTGAAATCTGTTTGAAAATTGTCTTTGGACGTTATGTTTGCAAATTGTTGTTTGTCGATTTGTTTGAAAGTTGTCTGTTGTTGATTCCAGTTAACTGTTTTTTTATTTACGCATGAATATTGCAAATAATGTGTAATAAATAAAGAGAAATATTTACAAACATAATTGATGTAATTATACTCCTTCAATTATTACTTCTACTTGTATTACAAATTGAGCTGCTGTTATTATTACTACTTTCCAAAGTGATTATAATGATGACAAAAATATTAATGATACTTCTAATATCACTATTTAAATAATAAAGCTAAAATTACGGTAAAATAAAAATAACAACAACAACTGCAGTAACACCACTATTTCCAACAACAACAACAACACTAATTATAATAATAATAAAGATAGAAATAATAATATTTAAATACTAATGATGAAAATAATAATAATAATAATAGTAATATTAAATGTCAGATTGCTAAAGACAATAATAAGTCGTCAGCAGCAAAGTACCTGTAGAATATCTAACTAAAAACAAAATTAACCCATTCACTGCCTCGCCTCGAGTGCAATACATGCATAGCGCCCCTCTCTACAACGATACCCAATGAGAGACAAAAACTGTGTGCGTTGTTCTGAGGGAGTCGGTTCAGGGAGGGAAATTTGCTTACATTTACAAACAGCTTGAATCCAGATAAGACGCCTCGTAACGCGGCGTCTGATATGGATTCAAGCCGTTTGTCACTCGTCATTAAGTTGTTTTTTCTGTCTATATGTTTATTATATAACTTTGAGGAAAACAGCAGACGACACTTTTAATCAGTCGACATTGCATCCGTGAATATGTTTGACATAATTGTTTTGTTTGGGGAAAGAGAGGCAAGTGTTGTTGTTAGGAGGGTATGTTGATTGGGCCACTGTAGAGAAGGAGCACTGTAGTTACTTACACACCTTTTCGTTTCTGATCATACGCCACGTAACGCGGCGTCTGATATGGGTAAACATGTTTGACACGCATTTCAATATTTCTTAAACCAAAATATCTAAAATTTAAAATTGAGAAATAAAAGCAGACGACAATTGTTTAAAATTGATTACATATTTGCAGTTGTGTGTGTGTCCCGTTTGAGCTGCGCAGTTAACCTTTTCACTAGCAAATTTTTCGTGAGAGTTTAACCCCTGCACCATTTAATTGTCGTCTGCTTAAATTTTGTTTGTCTGCAATGTCGTTTCAAAGTTAAAAATTAAGACAGTATGACTGAAGAAATCTGTACATATACTGTACATATTTAAGATAAAATTGTAATACCGATGCTTATCAGAAACTAAAAGCGACAAACGACGCAAACATTAATTAATGAAAAAATGCAGTATTTGAATGTAAAGGAAAATATGCTACTTAACATTGATAGCGTGACCGTTTGATATTATTTTAATTTTTACAAATTGAGAAGCCGTAATTCTTGACCTCATATACATAGTTCCGTGCGCTAAAACAATTACATGCATTTCCATCAGAAAACAATCGGAACCAGATCAGACGCATGTTTACCCGGCGTCTAACCAAGCTCAAACATGTTTGGCATTCACACTAACATAAATGTCCCGATGCATTTTTGTTTCGTTGCAAGTGGGAAAGAATAATGCAATGTCAATTACTGCAGCCGCACCCTATTTCCCAAAACGTTGAGTATGTATGTATGTTTTTGATCATAGAAACTAAGTATTGACAAAAAGATTATGTTTAAGCTAAAAGTTTGAGTCAAGACAGGATGTCAAAGAACCGGCGTCAAGTCAGGATTCAAACTGTTTGACGTTCGGTTCAATATAATTTAGACCCTTTACCGCAATGGCCCGTTTCAAGTTCAGAGGCGAATTACCATTAAATGCAGATTGAAAGTAAAGCAGAATGAGCCTTAAGGCGTATTCTGCTTTACTTTCAGCCTGTTTTAAACTACCATCTACTAGTGTGTAGAAATCGTTTCAATGATACATGTTATCGAATGATTTTCTTCAGTTGATGTGTAAATAGAATGCACTAAAAGGCGCCCGAATGTTGTTTGTGTAAACAAAACATTGTAGAAACACCGGAAATCCGTCTGAGAGCAAATTAAAAACTTGTTCTTTAGTCAGATAATACTACGACAGAGAGACGCAATATTTAGATTTAGGGAAATACTAGTTTCCCCGTTTCTAATATGAACAGCAAACAATCTAATTTGATTTCAGCGGCCACCTCTCTCCATACGGAAGAAACAGACTAGAGAAGAAATGATTAACTTATGTGTATTAAACAGTTGTAGTGTAAACTATTGTTATAATACAGGTATATAGAGTTGTTGAATTTCATTTAACATTTTGGTCAATATTAAGGATCTTAACGGATGTTTGGGATCTAGACTAGATGCAACGAAATTGCGTCTGATGTGGATCCAAACAATTATTGTTTTTTGTGGGTTTTTTGTTTACCATATACCTGTTCCGGTATAAAGAAGGAATCAACATTAATATTTCTAACACACCGCTACTCAGCGCAGAAAGAACAAACGTTGACATGTATTAAGTAGCGTTATGTATAGTTTGGATCTAGTTTATGTCTCACTAAACATGAGACATGCTCAGGTTCCAAACTACCTGTTATCTAACTATTGCTTCCAAAACAAATGATTACACCATGACAAATCTAAGAATACAAAAAATTAACAGGAGGATAGTTACTCAGCATTGAACAATTCAAACAGAAAGCTGTTGTTCATAGTCTATTCACCAATGTTAAAATATTATTTTGTTTCCCGTGTATGATATTATCTTCATCTATTCACTATTATAAGTTCGACTCATTATCATGATGTATGTTGTTGTTGGTTTTTTTTGTTGTGTGTGTTGCTTTTGTAAGTTCTTGACAAAAGTCATGGTTGCTTTGTTGTGTATATACGAATAAAATATTTCTGATATGTTCAATGTATAATGAACATATTTATTCATAAAGATACAATTGATACTTGAAATTGTGTAGATTAGCTCAAATTTTCTAAATCTTTTTTTACTATTTGTTTATGTCGAAAGTTAGTTTTTTGTTATTCATTAGTAAAGGTTATTTATAACATATTTCCACGCTATTCTGTAGTTTTTATAAAACAAGCAGAACCCATTTTATATTTTTTCTGTCATACATGTAACTACGGATCAGCTTAATATTTACTCTTACAATTGTCGTGGTCTAAAAGAAGGTAAAAACTGTAATGATGTTTTTTTATTTATTGAAGAATAAGAAAGTTGATATTCTGTGTTTACAAGAGACTCATTTTGTAAAAGAATCTGAAAAAGACAATTTACTCTGAATGGAATGGCGACTGTTTTTTCAGTCATGGAAAATCAAATGAAAAAGGTGTTGCCTTTTTTGTTTTTGGATAACTTAGACATTAAAGTGATAACTGTGAAAAAGATGATAATGGAAACTTTATTGTAATTGAACTTGTATATTACGATGGTGCTTTTGTCTTGCCTACCATTTATGCGCCAAAACAACGATTCTTCAGAGTTTTTCACTCACAAATTTAACATTATTGACTCTTTAAATACGAAAGATAGGTACATTGTTTGTGGTGAGTTTAACCTTGTACTTGACCCTGAAATTGACTATAAAAATTACAAAAGAACAAAAATATCATAAACAAACCTAAAGCCCGAACCAAGCTTTTATCCCTTATTTCTGAACGAGGACTTATAGACCCTTTCAGAGAATTGCATGGAAATAGCGAAAACTATACACGGTTAGCCCGCGGTCGCCTTACTTCAAATCTAGGAATACGTGAGAAAATATGTCAGTAAATACAATTACTATAAATATATGTAGTAAGCCATTCCGATTTTATCAGAAAACTCCAAGTTATAGTCACATCGTTCAATTCAATTCAAAATGGGAGTTTTTAACTACTGATCCGGACAAAACCAAACTTTATGAAACAATTCAGTTGTCCAGGTTTAACCACCCAGTGGTTGTTAATAATTAATTTATAATTAATTATTGATTGCTGCTGACCGTACCAAGGCGGGCTCCTATATTCACTTTGCTTTATGTTTGTCTTGCGTGTTGTTTTCTATTTAGTGTGTAGATGAAGAAATGGGATGCGCGTGTGTGTTTGTTATGGTATGAATGTGTGTGTGTTCTGCTTGAGAGGTGGGTGTACATGTATTGTTTGTGTTGCGTTTCCTGCTTGAGTCTTTCGTATTTTTTCAACACAACTCCCAGATTGTATACGTGTCTCGTCAAGTGACTAGGATATTATGTGAGGCACCTATATCATTTTCAGTTTGCAAAATACTATATGGTGTGTGTTAGATCAGCTGTAACGTGGCATCGAATAATGAATAAATCGTTTTACAATTTAATTACTAAAAATCCTTTGCCTAATGCCATTGTTGGTTTGTTTATATAACAATGTATGCAAACTGACAATTATTTTGAGTTGTTTTGTTGGGAAGATATTTTATAAAAAATTGTGAATTGTAACACAATCACTCCTAACGACGAGTGTACTAGTCACGTACAAACAGTGTACTAGTGGCGTGTACACTTATCCAATGCAATCAGTGTAGACCCAGCTCAAAGGGGGTCTAGAAGAGCCATCTGAATCTTCACAGTTTGTCATTTTGCAATATATCACAGAAACGACCTTAACCTTTTACCTGATAGCATTGTTTCTAGAATTGAAGATATGTGACTACTTAAAGCAGGTTGAAAGTAAAGCAGAATGCGCCCTAAGGCGCATTCTGCTTTACTTTTAGCCTGCTTTAAGCTATTAACTGCTAGAATAAGGAAAGTATTTAATATGACACATATTCATTACGGTATAATTTGGAACTATTTTCTTCAGCGGATGAATAAAATGAATGTGCTAAACGTCGCTTCTATAAGGGAAAGGGTTAAACAGTCATAAATAGATTTGATTGGAAACGGTGATTGTCCATGACAAGTCACAGTGGTGAATGAACTCATTTGTACATAGCGTTCTATAAAAAGGACATAGGCAAACAGTGTAGACTCTGATCAGAGCAATGTAGAACTCTGAAAGGAACTTCAACAGTATAAAATATACAAAAATGGACCGATCCAAATTATAAATATTGAAGAATACACTGGGCGCAAATAAGTTAAGGACAACATATATCGACACCTGCATTTAAATATTCATGAAATAGAATTTTGATTGAACAAGTATTATTAGAGTTCAATTGTTTCTTTATATCTGCTACTATTATATATGTCCTCAGGTTAAAGATCTTTCTTAAGCATTTGCTTGTAAAAGATTTGGGCCAAAGCTCAAAACCGACCGATCAAGTGCTTGAGAACGATCACAGACTCAACTCAAACGCTTTTTACGGACCCTGTTCTTAAAAAATATTTCAAAGCTCTATATATATAGAATAACTCTTTAGCACTATGTTAATATAATTTCTTTCCTTTAAAAGACTTGTTTATACAACATGATTTAGTTTTTAACATACATTTTTCGTTAAAATACGTGTATGTTTCTTTCTTTTTACCCCAATACATGTACTTTTACACATTCGTTGATCGAGGTTGATTTTATGACTTTACATGAATTTAATCGTTTCGCGGCGGCATATAACCATTTTATGTGTCGCCATGCCGTAAAATCAAACCCAATCAATCAATCAAGAGCTGACACTTGGGAATCACTTTCCGTCGTCTGTCTGATCGTCTGATTCTTCGCCCGTCTGTTACGTTTTTTCGTCACACTTTCACCAATGAAAACTTTGTGAACACACAACAGGCAACTTTCCTGGGTCAATTTTGTTCAAGCTTATAGACTACGACGTACTGCTGTGTTACAGTCCCGAAACTGCATATCTGGTTAGCTTAGAAAAAACAGCATGTTGTATAATACTTTGGTGAACGTGACCTGCCTTTTTGCATTACATGTTTAACCCCTTCACTGCCTTACCCCGAGTACAATAACTGAATAAGTATTTGCAAACAGTTTGGATCCTGATCAGACGCCGCGTCACGCGGCGTCTGATCAGGATCCAAACTGTTTGACACTCAATTAAATATTTTTTGAGTCAAAACACTTAAAATTTAACTTTAAGAATTAGAAGCAGACGAAAATCGTTTAAAATTGATGGCGTCATCGCAGAGAGGGGTTAAGTCATTTTTCGCCTAAGTTCTAGCATACCACAGGACATCAGTGTCTTGATGGTATCTGTCTATTCATGGCCCATGAGCCCTTTGATTTGTAAATGTTAATGTATTACGAGGGCCTCATGTTTTTATCAATGTCCTCCCAGCTTCTTAACCCTTTGAACCCTAGTCCCGCATATAAGCGTCCTTTTCAAACAGTATACATGTAAAAAGTGCATTAAAAATTTTGTCCTATGCAAACAGTGCTTAACCCAGATCAGATGGCTCCTTACGCAGCTCTCTGATCTGGGTATTCACTGTTTGTCATAATGCAAACCATTGACAAAAACAACCCTTAAAAGTCAGAAATGGACAAGACTAAAATGAAAACTGGGATTGTCCATTTTAAGTTTCAGGGAGGAAAGAGTTTAAATCAAACTGTTTGCGATGGTAATCATAGTTTCGTCGCTAGCTTACAAAGAGTGAGACTGAATACCAGATTTGATCTAAAAATTGAATCTTTGAATTGTCACATATTTCATTATTACATTAAACAGACGTCAAGACATGGATAACGCCATTCTATGCCTGCTTTTGCTTGTGTCCTATGCTGCCCTTATGCAAGCTGCTCAAGAGGAGACATGTCAGCGTAAGTACTATAACCTATTACCCCATAGCCTGTTTCTAGTTTTGAAGAAATGTGACCACTTAAAGCAGGTTGAAAGTAAAGCAGAATGGCGTTGCGCGGCGTCTGATCTGGATTCAAGCTGTTTGCAAATGTAAAATAAGTTCCCTCCCTATAACGACTCCCCCCGAACAACGCAACAATCTGTGTCTCCCATTTGGTGTCGAAGTAGAGAGGGAGCGCTGTATTCCGTGCGCAAGTTATCCCATCCACGTTGAAGGTGCGTGATCGACTACAAAATAAGAACCTTTCCATAGTTACTACGACTAACCGCGTTTTAGTCAGTTAAATAGGAATTACAATTGGAGGGTTTAATTGTCGTTTTACTGTGTATATTTATCTTACAAGATGTATGTCTACATCTATCTACATCTAAACATTACTGACCACCTTCATCAAGTTGAAGATTATGTCAGAGTTGTAGTACGCATTCATTCTTAAACGACAGGGAATCATCTAGGGCGTGTTCGATTATCAGTCCGGAATTGATGGGATTGACGGAATCGAAATCGAATGGTCCGGAATTCAATTCCAGAACAGTTCTATCAGTTCTGTTCAAGGAGGTGGTGTGAGCAGAATTGTGATGTATCATCATGGTTCCCGGCACAATTTGCCAAGGCTTCGACAGCAAAGTTATACTAAGCAGGGAACCAGACTACCAAATTTGCAAAAGTTCAATTCCGTTTTTATTTGATTTACTAATTCCATGGATTCGTTCTAAACAGTTCTGGAACTGATAATCGAACACGCCCTTAATCGTCGGAGGGAAAGTATATGATACACCCACAAAAATGGCGTCTCTCTGACCGTCGACCAATGGGAGCTTAGAACTATGTGCACGATCTAGTCTATTTTAAGGTATCTATGAGCACGCCATGTAGTTGTCGTCTGTGAAGTTTGTCGTCTGCAACAGTTTATCTGAGTTTCTTTATCAAACATGTCACTGCCAAGACCATCTCCACTGGTACAGCGCTCCCTCTCTACAACGACACCCAACGGGAGACAAAAACTGTGTGCGTTGTTCGGAGGGAGTCGTTATAGGGAGGGACATTTGCAAACAGCTTGAATCGAGATCAGACGCCGCGGAATGCGGCGTTTGATCTGGGATTCAAGCTGTTTGCCACTCGTCGTTAAGATTTTTTCTCTCAAAATGTCCATTATGTAATTTTGAGAAAAACAGCAGACGACACTTTTAAGCAGACGACATTGCAGTCGTGAATAGGTTGATCATTATTGTTCTGTTCAGGGAACTGCGACAACGGTCGTTGTAAGGAGGAAGTCGTGGTAGGTAGGGCCGTTGTAGAGAGGGAACACTTTATTTGCAAACAGTTTGGAACCTGATTAGACACCGCGTAACGCGGCACCTGATCAGAATCTTAACTTTTTGACACTCATATCAATGTAAGTTCATGCATTTAAATAAGCCTGTATATGTAACAGGGATAACGTGTATTTAGGAATTACGCGTAATCCCTGAAATGATTAGGAATTATGCGTAATCACCGGGCGATTTAAGGTATTGATGAAATGTCCCTTTTTTCATCAAATACATATACTTGTATTATCATAACATTTCTTTTTGGTTTAAAACATCATGCTTTCTTGAAATATCATGGTCTAATGAACATTCATACAAAGTTTCTTGCACAAGTAAATAAAGATACCGAACGTTAACAGTGTGCATATAAGACTTGACAATAAAAAAAAGCCATATGCCTTGTTAATAAGGTTAACAAAATAGTTCATAGCATGGTACAGTGGAGAATCTGTTATTCTTTCCCGTTTAAATGCAAACGTACGCAAACGCAAATCACTAAAACGTAGAAAAGTACAACTTTTGGACAATTCTGATAATTCTTGTTTATCTTGGTGGCAAACAGTTTGGAGCCTGATCAGACGCCGGGTTACCCGGCGTCTGATCTGGCTCCAAACTGTTTGCACTGCAAATAATAGTTTTAGCGTAAACGCGTTTATTGGGAAAGAATAACAGATTCTCCACTGTACTTGCCTTTGAATTTAATGAACGAAACAAGGTCAGATTCATTACTTTAATCAAAAGAAACTGCCAAATACATTTTGTTTTTATAAAAATTCAACGAAAAGCCTCAAAATTACGCATTTTTCCTCGGAGATTTAGGTTTATTGTGAAATCAATGATTTGTTCAGTGATCTTACTGTACCCTGATTACACGTTATCACTGTAGCATACATTTATCATTATCGCAACTCGACATTGTTTAGCACATGATTTGGTCATGTGACACCCACATTGCATTTATTGTGAATGGCCTGAAGCCTATTTTAAGAACAGTTGCAGACGACTGTTGTTGCAGACTAAAAGATACGCTGACTATAACAGGTTGGTCATAGGACTACAGTGGAGAATCTGTTATTCTTTCCCGTTTAAACGCAAACGTACGCAAACGCAAAACACTAAAACGTAGAAAAGTACAACTTTTTGACAATTCTGATAATTAATGTTTATCTTGGTGGCAAACAGTTTGGAGCCTGATCAGACACCGGGTTACCCGGCGTCTGATCTGGCTCAAAATTGTTTGCACTGCAAATAAAAGTTTTAGCGTAAACGCGTTTATTGGGAAAGAATAACGTTTTCTCCACTGTACGTAGAACATACCCCTTTTTCAGAGTTAAAACGTGGCATAGCCACGGTTTACTTTGAAATACAGCGCTCTCTCTCTACAATGACACACCATGAGAGACAAAAAAGTGTACGTTGTTCGGAGGGAGTCATGATAGAGAGGGGAATTGGATTATAATTGCAAACAGCTAGAATCGAGATCAGACGCCGCGTTACACGGCGTCTGATCTAGATCCAGGCTGTATGTCACTCGTCATTAAGTGTTTTTTTTGTCAAAATGTCTATTATGTTACTTTGAGGAAAACAGCAGACGACAATTTCAAGCAGACAATATAGCAGACGTAGGACATATTTGTTTTGTTTGGGAAACAATGGAAAGTGTTGTTGTAAGGAGGGAGTCGTTGTTGGGAGGGCCGTTGTAGAGAGGGAGCGCTGTATATAAAAGTTCAGCTTTAAACGGACCAAGAAATAGCTTTTAAACAGATATTCAGTGCATATCGTGGTGGAAGTTATGCTGCAGATCGGTATTCAAAATGTATGATAATGAAGGTTTCAAAGACTTGTAAAATCTGAATAAGGGGAGATCCTTTGAAAGCACAGAAAACAAAGCAAATACTGAAAATTGCAGACTCGGTTTAATTGAGTCTGTTCATGAGCAATAATTAAATATGCAACAGTGCTCACGCCCCCTAGCACCAGCTTAAGCGGAATTCAACTTTAGGTATTCTAATATTCTAATACCTTTATTTAAAAAGCAAAGAATACAATTCAATAACTTTTATGTCAAATATAACATGACTAATAACAAAAGCCGCATGCGACCATACATCGCTCACCTGGAAGCCACGGTTACGGTCATGGTGATTTCAAAATGAGCAAGTGGTTTCGGAAAAAAAGATTTGTACTTAGCTTTTATGTAGTCATATAAGGAAACCCTTAACCACCCATTGGAAGTCATGTTTTTAAACTTGCAAACGTATTTAAAGAAATCTAGTACAGGGTCACAAATGGATTATTTGTATAAAATTATTTTCAATTTGTACCAGTTTGTAATCAGTTTTCACTATCAAGCCATCACAGGTAAAATCAACTCCTCTGACCATGTTGTTTGAGGTAGGAAGTTTATTTGAAGACATGTGGCACCACGTCACCCATGACTCATTCGTGTTACCTTATTCTTAAATCAGACCTGTAGATTCAGAGATTGTTTTTCTATACAGTAATACATGTATAAGGAAAACTTACCCCACCCACTGGCGACCTTGTTTTGTAAGATAACAAAACTATTTAAGAATTCTAATAGAGGGATCATTTGTGTAAACTTATTTTCAATTTTGACCTGTCGTCAGAGTAGAATATTTATAAAGTTTTTTATTATACAGTTATAATTATAAGGAAAGTTTGCCCACCTAAATGTACTGGCCATGATTTGCAAGATAAAACATTATTTCGATAAATCTTGTAGAGAGTCATCAATGGATTATTTGTGTCTGACCATTGGTTTTTGACAAGAAGATTTTTAAAGATTTCACTATATAGTCATGTAAGGAAAGCCTGTCCCACCCACTAGTGGCCATGTTTTTAAGATATACAGGATCTGTCATGAGCTGATGTATGAGACAAGCTGATCTCAACCGAGGCTAGGACTAAAATGTTATTAAACGAACCTTGGCGAGCTTAATTACTTTTATATTCTAGACGAGGTTAAGATCAGCTTGTCCCATACATCGACGAGTGACAGATTCTTTTTCTCACATAACCGACGATTTTAAGCATTTTTTAAGCTAAGGCCTTTTTTGGAATCCTGGTGACGTCAAAACGCGTTTATAAACAATGACGTTATATATTGACGTCATCAGATATGATCGTATACATGTTGGAGGCAAGGATTTTGCGATCGTTGTTCGCTATTCAAAACAGGAATAGTTTTGAGAGAAAAATTAATTATTTGAAGAAAATCTGATAGAGGGTAACCCATGGAACATTTGAGTAAAATTGTATTCAATTGGGACCAATAGCTTATGACAATAAGATTTTAAAGGGTTTTGTTTTTCAATTAGAAGGCATCATAGGTACACTTGCCTCAACCCACTGGCAGCCATATTCTTTTAGCTAGCAAACTTATTTTAAGAAATCCGGCAGACGGTCACCCATGAATCATTTGTGTAAAATTATTATTAGTTCAGACTAGTTCTTTCAGGGAAGAACTCTTTTTTTTAACTATGCACCTATATACAAAGAAAACATGCGGTTTTTAAAGCTAGCACAATTGTTTTGAGAAATCTGGTAGAGGATAAACAATGGATCATTTGTGTAAAATTTTGAATGTGAACGAGTTGTTCAGAGAAGAAGATTGTTTAAGAATTCTCAATAAGCAATCATATGTAAACTTACCCCCCCCCCCCCCCACACACACACACACACTGGTAGCTATGTTTTTAACAAAGAAAATTATTTGAAGAAATCTGGCGGAGAGTTACCTATGAATTATTTGTGTGAAAGTATCTTCAATTCAGACTAGTAGTTTCAAAGAAGAGTAATATAATGAAAATGTGTCCTAGTCTACCTACTGGCGGCCATATTTTTTTTAACAGACAAATATTATTTTAGTATTCTGGTAGGGGTCATCATTGAATCATTAGCGTGAAATTACTTTCAAATCAGACCATTAGTTTCAGACAAGAAGATTGTTAAAGTTTTCACTTTATAACCATATAAAAAAAATCCCCATCAACTAGTGGCCAATCTTTTAGCTAGGAAAATTATTTCAAGAAATCTAAAAGATGGTCACCCCTGGATAATTTGAGAGAAAATTATGTTCAAATCGGACCCATGTCCAAGAATGGAAGCCATACCTGCTTGATTTCTGTACTCATCTCATGTTTTTCAATTACCTCCCCTGGACCTCGTGGTGAATAATCGACGCACTTTGTCATCTAAAGCTTTGATAAGGAATCATGAATGTTTCGTATTAATTCGGCTGTTTCCGGAACATTGCCGGGACCTCTGATAAGCCATTTGCGATTAAATGCTGATTAAGTTGTCACAAAACATTCGTATTTTACAACTATTATACCCCTCTCCATGTTACATAATACTGGTTAAATCTAAATCTCTCTCTCTCTCTCTCTCCGTCTCTCCCTCCCTCCTTCCCTTCTTCCTCCCACACTCTCTCTTCCATCTCTCTCTCCCTCCCTCTCTCCTTCCCTTCCCTCCCTCTCTCTCTCTCTCTCAACCCTCTCCATTCCTTACTCGCTCACTCCCTCCCTCTCTCCCTCCCTCCCTACTTCCATCTTTCTCACTTTCTCTCTCTCATTCGCTCTCTCTTGCTTGCTCCCTCTCTCTGAGTCCGGTCTTATCAACAAACGTTTTGACATGTTTTGTCTGTCTGCTGGAGGGAGGTTCAAATTCCTTAAATTAAAATACCCGATATATACAAAAGACATACGTTACTTTTTTTCTTAATCCCGTACGGCAACATTGTAATTATACCACATGGACATCAATCCCAATAAACACACAGCGGGAATCAGGTCACAGCAATGGAACCATAACGATTGGGCGTACGGTAATTTGCGGAAATAGCCGATCATGAGTTGGAGAAAAAACCTATGTCCGATATTTATTATTACGACATTTGTCAATATTCGACTCGATTTGGAAGTAAAAAGACTCCATTCAACTTCAAAGTAAAATGATTTTTGAATTGTTTAGGAAACATTCTTTTTCCTCATAACTGCTAAAAAGAATCGCAGATACCGGTATGATAAAGGATGCTTCATTTTCGTTCAAAATCAGCAAACTACACCATTTCACTTTTTTTTTACTATATGTTAATGGGTCCGACACGTACCATTTACAAATTAAAATGGAAGCAAAATGGCATTTAAATGGAAAATTAAAATTTACACGATATGAAATAGAAGAAAATGAAGTTTATTGCTATATTAACAATTATATGCAACACCTTAAAATATGACTATGAAAATTATTCCCTATACATTTATATAGGGCTGTCAGGCCAAAAAAAAATCGATGTCGATCTTATCGAGTTTTTGCAAGGGGGACAACCTACTTGAGTAAGCCAGTCAAAATGGACTGAATATAGGGTATGAGTAGTTTTTGACAAGAAGATTTTTAAGGTTTTTCCAATTGGTTGCCATGACAACCACAACTTCCTTCGGATGACCTTTAGTTGAGGTAATCTGCGAGAGTATCCTACAAAGAACACTCCTAAAATTGGCCCAGTGGTTTCCGATAAGAAATTAATTAAAGGTACAAGTTTACGACGGACGAATACGACGGACGACGGGCACAGTGAAATCAAAAATCATCTACAGAAATACCAAATTATAATTTAAGTATTATCCTGCATTAATCTACTGTTCTTTACACCAAACTTCATGTATGGAGTTTTTTTTAAATAAACTACAGCGCTCCCTCTCTACAGCGGCCCTTCCAACAACGATTCTCTCATTACAACGACCCTTGTCGCTGGTTCCCAAACAAGACAAATTATTTCTAACCATTTCACTGCTGCAGTAACGTCTGTTTAAATTTGTCGTCTGCTGTTTTTCTAAAAGTTATATAATCATCAATTTGACAAAAAAAGCTTAATGACGAGTGTCAAACAGCTTGAATCCAGATCAGACGCCGCGTGACGTGGCGTCTGATCTGGATTCAAGTTGTTAGCAAGTTTCGGTCAATGTCCCTCCCTATAACGACACATTGTCTGTCTCGAGGGAGCGCTGTTTACTTGAACATATATCATATCTAAATAAATAGAAAGCTATTGCAGTATGTGTCTGTTTATTTTGTACTTACATTAATTTTTATCTCCAATATAACATGTAATTGGGTACATAGACCAACCTGACCCCATGCACAATCCGTTACAGGCGAACTTCGATATCTCGAACTCGGTTATGTCGAACATACCCGTATTTCAAAGTTAAAACGTGGCTTAGCCACGTTTTAACTTTGAAAAACGGGTATGTTTGACTTAACCGAGCATGACGTAATGTACTTCATGTATCGAAATATCGGATAGTTCGAGGTTAGCGTGTCGAAATATCGAAGTCGACTGTATTTCAGTTCTAAGCATGTGTCCATTAATTTAGATTTCTGGCCATTTATCATTGGTTGAAAATGGGAAAATGCTGGTCTAAATAGATATAATAAAGTTCCGCTGAAAACGAGCCCGAGTAATTGTAGTGCGACTCTTTTATCCTATGAGCTTAGACGCGTTTTTATTTCTTTTTTCATAGCAAGCTGCTGTTGCTGCGATATAAACAAACTCGAATTGGATTTTTCTGATGGTACTGTAATTGGGGACAAGGCCGCATTTGGGGCGATCGATTATGTATCTATGACATCTGGTTCAACTTGTGACCGACAATTGGTATTAAACGTAAGCACTTTATCAGACTTCAGCATCTATATAACATTGTACCATATAACACGTCTTTACCCCATTACATATACTGTTTCTAGTTTTGAAGATAGGTGAGCACTTAAAGACATTACTTGACCAAACTTGGGTGCTAACACCTAGCACCGTAGAGTCAAAACATGGAGTCCATGCACTTACTCGGCTAACGTTTAGGCAAATACTCATTCAGGCGTCTCATGTGAGGCCCGCACCTAATATTTGATAGCTTGGTTAGTAAAACCCATTGAAAAACCTATTGAGATATATTATCTAAAGCTTCAGATGGCTGAGCCGTTGCCTGAACAATTTTTCTCATGCTATACCTGTATTTTCACACCTAGTGAGAACAATGGGGGGTCAATGAATGGACTGGGGTAATGTCTTTTAAGCCGGTTGACAGTAAAGCAGAATGCGCTTTAAGGCACATTCTGCATTACTTTCAACCTGCTTTAAGCTACCACCTGCTAGGATATAGAAACAATTTCTTTGTTATGTTTATGAGTTTATGCAGTGGAACTCCAGTGGAGACATTTAGTAAATGCGCTAAAAGGCGCTTCAATGGATAATCGATTAACCCATGTGTGCCCACGATCCAATATGGGACATAGGCAAACAGTGTAGACTCTGATTAGACACCGCATAATGCGGCGTCTAATCAGAGTCTGCACTGTTTGCTGATAGGAATTTTAATATAAAGCAAAATGAAAATGATTATTTTGACCAGGCATCCCTTTGATAAAAATGGACTAATCCAATATACAAACATGGAAGAATCCACTGGGCGTAAATGGGTTAATGCATTGCGGTACACATTCATGACTTATAAAGTTCAACTATTTTCTTTCGTAATTGGATTAATAAAAGGCATGAAAAGGAGTATTGATGGAAAAATGGTTAATAAAGATTGAAAATAGTGTAATGTAAACTTACATATGTAGGAAAATGACATTTATATACTGATTGTTTTTGCTATGATTAATGAATAGAACACATTCACAAGCTTGACAGAATTTCAATAAAGTTCAGCATTTTAATACATTTGTAAAACGTTTTATTTTATATCTTTGTACAAGAATTTTCATCGATTCATAATTTCGCCTACTCGTATGTACAGTGGAGAATGTGTTATTCTTTCCCAATAAACGCGTTTACGTTAAAACTATTGTTTGCAGTGCAAACAGTTTGGAGCCAGATCAGACGCCGGGTAACCCGGCGTCTGATCAGGCTCCAAAGTGTTTGCCACCAAGATAAACATGAAATATCAGAATTGTCCAAAAGTTGTACTTTTCTACGTTTTAGTGCTGTGCGTTTGCGTATGTTTGCGTGTAAACGGGAAAGAATAACAGATTCTCCACTGAGTATGTGTGTGTAACATATTAATATAAAGGTACATGCAGTTGGCTGTTAAAATACCCCAATAACGGAACAATACAGACAAATGGAACAATACAGATAAACCATTATTTACATAGACCTGTACCAACTCTGACAATTTTTTTTTTATTTTCTCTCAGTAATTAAAAAGTTTTATTCATAACTTCTATGTACACTAGACACTTCTAAAGGACAGTTTCCCGAACAGTAATTATTAACAGCTTGTATTCTCGGTAACTCGATACATGTAACGCTATTTTCAGTGATGAGGGACGTTTATTTTGGGTGCGTTTTAACGAGGGTAAACGGTATTTACATCCACAGGTCACGTTTGACGAACCTCCTCAAAAGGAGATGAAATGCCAGGCTGAATGCGGAAGACGCATGCTGAAAGTAAGGATGAATATAGCTGCACCTGGAAACAGAACCGGATATATTTTCAACATAGGCAACAGCCGATCGAACAATGGTCATAGTATGTATCATACGATAATATAAGTACAGCTATGCATTCGGGTTAACCAATACCCACTTAAGTACGCCTTTTTGCCCCTATTCTATTCCTCCACTAACGAAAATAGTTTCAATTTAAACAGTCATGACGATGCATCATTAGAAAATATTTTCTTTGTCCTAGCAGATGGTAGCTTAAAAACTAATAGTGAAGCAGATGCGCATTAAAGCGTATTCTGTTTTACTTTCGACCTACATGTTTGTTAACCACCAACGGTTGCAACCGTACGCAAACAGCTATCCATGCAGTTAAAAGCCATCTCCATTGACCATATCTTTTTTCATAACTGACAGGTCTAAACAGGGTCCAATGTTATGAAACGTTTATGTTGAGTCTCACCTCAAAAGCTTTATAACCTTGTGGCTAGGACAGGATTAAACATCAAGCAGGCAAAAACGAGTTTGTTTGTAACAACAAATGTTGTTTGAGATGACACAGAGATATCTGCAATGCATGTATTTGTATTACATTGTTTTTATCATGATTGTCTTATCAGTCTCTTTGCTGCCTTACCCCGAATACAATGGTCATTTGAATTAAGATCAGACGAGGCGGTACAGGATCAAATGTATTTCTTATGTTAAAATTCTAGAAATAAAAGCAGACGACGGTTGTTCAAAGGAAATTATTTGATTTTGGATTTGTTATGAGTTTATGTCGCTTGTAACAGTATTCAGTCATATCGCGAAATCCGGCTAATTACAGGTGGATAATTAAAGAAAAATATGCCATTGCATGAGATAGGAGAGGTTTATTCTGCGAGAGGAGAAATCATTAGCGCGAGGTTTACAGATGGAGGAAGATCCCGGATGCCTGTCATAAATTGTATCAGGCACAAATCGACAACTACATGTAGGTTGAACCACCGACCTTCCGCAAGCCAGCACGAAGGGAAGGCTTCTACACCTGAAAAAAAGTCAAAGTGTTCAGCCCGGGATTCGAGCCCAAAGCGGCGAGGAGCTAATTGATTGCTAATCACAGTCATTATGACCACTCGGCCACGGCCGCGAACCAGCCCCCCCCCCCCCCCCCCCCCACCTACCTCGTCAAGAATGTCAACAATCCACCATAAAATCTGCTGCACGTAATTAGCGGACGACCTCCTCTGCTCTTTCAACTGCCTTGACACCAGCAGTCAGACTGGGACCTGTCGGTCGTAGACCCATTGTGCCTCAGAAGAAGCCGGAACTAATCGTAATCTCACCGGGAGTTAATTGTGACAGTGATGTAAGACTGCACTTGCCCACTTATAATCCTGATTTAGGTCGGCTGTTAAAATATTACCCCGGTCCTTTGTATGGCCCCGCCGCCATTGCTTTCAACAAGCGTGAAAAATCATGCTGGTTGTGGCGCAGCTATCTCCTTATGTCTAGAGAGGTCCTGGCATACTCAAACGCAAGGTGTTTTAAACAAACCATCAAAAATAAGAGACGGCACTTACATGAGATGTTTCATTTATTCTTTACAAAGATATTCTTTTCGTGCTTGCTGGACTTGGTGCAACCACTCAAGCTTAGTCAGTCCAGTGTTCATTAGCGCGAACTCTACAGAACATCTCGCCGCGAACCTCTCTACTCAGGGCGAACAATAGTTATTCTTTCCCGTTTAAACGTTACCAAACGCAAACGATATGCAATAAAATAACAGTTTTTGGAAAACCTTTGCTATTTGTTTTAAACTACGTGCCAAACAGTTTGAATCCAGTCCTGTGTTCATTAGCGCGAACTCTACCGAATAGAGAGGTTTGCAGCGAGAGGTTCACTAGAGATCGTGTCTTTAAAGACATTTCCTGGCCAAGTTTTGGTGAATACACCTAGCCAGAGTCAAACTTGTGCTACACAAGCTCATAACGGTTAAACTGTCTATTAAAAGAATAATTGAAACGTCTCATGTGAGGCCCGTCACTTACATGTATATCTATTGTTTTCGTTGGGAAAACCCATTTAGTATGAACTTTTCAGGGCTTTTCTAGACAAGATGAGATGGCTTTGTCATATTTTGTACACATGCTCTCTGATTTTACAGTTACTTTCACGCCTATTGAGAACAATGGGAAGTGAAGGGAATGTCTTTATTGAGAAATAATAAATTCATACCAGTGTTTTATCGTGCAATCGAATACTGGTAGGAGTTGAGATGCGTAGTAATTTAATCACGAGACCTTTAGACCGACTGGTTTAATTACAAGCATCTCAACGACTACCCGTGTTCAATTGTTAGATAAAACACTGGTATTAATTTATTATTTTGATTCTAACACATGATTTTACCTTAATTTGCACCGAAGCAACGGCGCTACATTTCTTGGCGTACGCATTTTCGAAGTCATATGACGTCACGTTAGAACGTTTTAGCGCATGAGTGTTTTATTTAAGAAATAATAAATTCATACCAGTGTTTTATCGCGCAATCGAACACTGGTAGGAGTTGAGATGCGTAGTAATTTAATCACGAGCCCTTTAGGCCGAGTGGTATAATTACAAGCATCTCAACGACTACCCGTGTTCGATTGTTAGATAAAACACTGGTATTAATTTATTATTTTGATTCTAACACATGATTTTACCTTAATTTGCACCGAAGCAACGGCGCTACATTTCTTGGCGAACGCATTTTCGAAGTCATATGACGTCACGTTAGAACGTTTTAGCGCATGAGTGTTTTATTTAAGAAATAATAAATTCATACCAGTGTTTTATCGCGCAATCGAACACTGGTAGGAGTTGAGATGCGTAGTAATTTAATCACGAGCCCTTTAGGCCGAGTGGTATAATTACAAGCATCTCAACGACTACCCGTGTTCGATTGTTAGATAAAACACTGGTATTAATTTATTAATTCGATTCTAACGCATAATTTAACATTAATTTGCACCGAAGCAACGGCGCTACATTTCTTGGCGAACGCATTTTCGAAGCCATATGACGTCACGTTAGAACGTTTAAGCACGTGAGTGTTCTATTGAAAATTCAAACACTGAAACGTTCTTTCTGTGTTTATATAGGGGCGTGCGCGAAGTGTGTTAGAATACTCTTTAAATATCTCGTGTATAGAATTGTAATAAACCATAAAAGAGTGTTTGGAAAGGGGTTGTTAGGGTGCCCACTTCTCCAAATTGCGTCGGCTGAGTTCGATCCCGGTTCGTGACAGAACGTGAGAGGGTGCATTTGTCGCCAAATACGCCATCATCCGCGCTGTACAAAGAGATTTGCCTAAGTTGTTTGAACATGTTTCATAATGGATATAAAATTAACAAATGTTTTACGGAAAGTAAAGTGTGAAGAATTCGTAGATACCGACAGGTCCTTTAAAAAAGGGGGTACGAAATTTTCACACTGCCATTGTGTGACGTATCCGTACGTAATCTTCACACATTGGTCACACGAATGGAAAAATTCGTACGAATTCTTCACACGTGTGAAGAAATCGAAGTGTGCATTTCAAAGCTCAACATATGTTGGGATAACCCGACGCCTAATTATGATCAAAACTCTTTGCGACTCAGATAAAAATTAACAATGAAAAATGTAAAAAATAAAAAAATACAGTTTACTAAGTTGCGTTTGTGTTTAAGTATGCGTTTAAACGGGAAAGAAAAAACATCTTCTCCACCGTAATATTTATTAGCCGTGCCATGAGAAACTTGCCTTATTGCATTTCAAACAGTGTATATCGAGGCCAGCTGCCGCGTCTTTGACTTGGGGACTGGTCTTAATCTACACTGTATTATATACATGTACGGTATTTGGCAATGTAGACCAAACTCAGATACATAGCCTGGGATGACAACAGTGCATGGTCTGTATAATATTGCAATGCAATAAAGTAGATTTTGTCATGTCACGGCTCATTTTCTAAACTTGCAAGTGACATTGTCTTCTAACAGAGGGAGATGGTACTCACACCTCGTATGACTCTGAGGTGGACGGGAAAAACGAGAACATGGAGGCCCATGGAAACGACGCTTGCCCAGACACAAGCATCAGCTACCAAGGTGCCATGGACACGTGTGTCACTGTTTGGATTGGCACGGGTTTCTATCGCATAGAGAACAGCACGGGCCTTGTTGGTACCCAGTGTAACGACACGTGCTTCTACGAACTGTCTCGCAGCCCGAATGACATCGAGAGAAATGGCATAAATGACCTTGGCGTCTTCCTTGGTTTCAACAGAGTTGTCTTGCCGAACTCTCCTAGGACTGGTAGTGGTGTGTGCAGTGCCACTCTGTCATGGGAATGTATGTGGGAGCAACCATGTGGGAGTCAAGGCGAGAGTCAAGGCGAGAGTACCGGCAAACCAAAAGAATAAAACATGTTTGTCTCTCACAGTGTATGAACTATTACTACAGTCGATTATCTAAAACTTGGAGTCACTTAATTCACTCACTACATAAACCTTAATGAACAATTTAAATATCCAATTAAGTATAGTCCTTTTTTGACAATTTAGAGTTGATTTAAACAACACGTTTCAAAAAGACCAACAGTGTAGACCCTGATCAGAGGGCTCCTAAAAGGAGATCTATACTGTTTACATTAGACAAGTGTACTCTTTACAGGTACACAGTTTAATATAGATGGGTATACTCGTAGCAAGGGCTGATAGCATTATAGGATTTTAAAGACATGTGGCCATTTAAAGAAGGCTAAAAGGTTAAACAGCCTGTTTTAAGTTATAATCTAGAATATATATATATATATATAAATTGTGCATATTCATGACTGTATATAGCGGGACTATTTTCTTCAGTGGAGGAATGAATTAAGTGAGTTAAAACATGTTTTACAAAATAATCACGTTCAAGTGTCCATAAACCGAACCGGCTTAATTCGAATATACAGTGCTCCCTCCCTACAACGGCCCTCCCAACAACGACTCCCTCCTTACAACGACCCTTGTCGCTGTTCCCCAAACAAGATAATTATATGCCTAACACTTTCACTTTTGCAATATCGTCTGCTTAAAACTGTCGTCTGCTGTTTTTCTCAAATTTAAATAATATACATTTTGACAGAAAAAAATGATTAGTGACAAACAGCATGAATCCAGATCAGATGCCGCGATACGCGGCGTCTGATCTGGATTCAAGCTGTTTGCAAATGTAAGCCAATTTCCCTCCCTGTAACGACTCCCTCTTAACAACGCACATATTTTTTGTCTCCCATTTGATGTCGTTGTAGAGAGGGAGCGCTGTACTATTACTTCAAACTATCCAATAGGATGCGCAAAAACAGCAATCAGAATTCAGCTATCAAAAATTCGACTTGAGATAGCAAACACTTTTGAGTTTCGACTAAACAATGTAACAATCTATTTGAGTGCTAACATTAACCGAATAAAATCATAACACTGTGCCTGTTGTTCTATATTTTTAATCCGTTGTCTTTTGACTTATTTACCCCTGCTACTTTTAAATGGACCATTCCAACTTCATGTCAAGCAGTCCATGTATGACTATTTAAGACTAATTTTATCTTGGCAAAACGACAAACAGTGCAGAGCCTGATAGTGATGCGTTCAGTAAAGAAATCGATGGCCATCGATTACGAGTTGGCTACCGGTCTGAAATACAGTGGAGAAAACGTAATTATTTCGTTCAAACGCAAACGCATTGCAATGAAATATAGAAAATGACAACATTTTGACAATTCTGACTACCAGTTTTAATTTGAGTGGCAAACAGTTTGGAGCCTGATCAGACGCCGGGTTACCCGGCGTCTGATCTGGCTCCAAACTGTTTGCAATGAAAATAATAGTTTACGCGTAACCGGTGTTATTTGGAAAGAAAACGTTTTCTCTACTGTACTCTGCACGCTTCACACGGGACACAAACTGCTTAACTAAACAGTAAACAGTGGTATAATTGAACGCGCTACAGGTATACTCCATATATGTACACTGTTTGTAAATGACGAACATACTCAGTGACTGTGTTAACATATTAACCCTTATCGTGCTAAGCTCGACTTGGTTAATATTTGCAAATAGTCTGGATCCAAATAAGAGGCCACGTTAGCGGCGTCTGATCTAGATCCAAACTGTTTGCATTCATATTCACCGTGTCTTTACTTAAAAAAACGCATTTTGATTAGTTTTAAATTTTTTCGCAGACGATATATATTTGAAGCAGACAACATACGTGTGCCTGCACTCTTATTTTAAAGAACGATATGAAGCAGTTTGACAGAAGAATGGTCCGCGACACGAGTTTCAAACAGTTTGGATACTGATCAGACGCCGTGCTTCCCAGCCCCTGGGTCCATGCTTATAAAGCGTTTGAGCTGAGTCTTAAATCATTCTCAGGCATTTGATTGGTCAGATTTGAGTCTAGGCTCAAATCTGAACAATCAAATACCTGAGAACGCACTCAGACTCAACGCTAACGCTTTATAAGCGCTGGGTCTGGTCTGGATCAAAACTGTTTTCAAATCCAGGTATATCCACCTATGGTATTAACCCTTTCATGATCAAATCATTCGGGAGAGTTTTGCCCCTTCACCGCTTTATTGTCGTCTGCTTCAGTATTTTATCTGCAATGTCGTTTCAAAGTTAAATAATGATCAGTATGACTGAAGAAATTTCAAAAAGAGTGCCAAACAGTTACGCGGCGTCTGATCAGGATCCAAACTGTTTGCAAAAACGCCTTTAAGCGTCATTGAGAGTGAAAGGGTTAAAAGGTTAAATCTTTTCCCATAGCAAGTTTCTAGTTTTGAAAACAGGTGGACATTTAAAGCAGGTTGAACGTAAATTAAACTGATGCGCCTTAAGCTTAACTATCAGCCTGCTTTAAGCTACGATCTGCCAGGAAATAAACAACATTTCTTTTGGTACATTTTTATAAATGTATAAAAAGAACTATTTTCTTCAGTGAAAGAAATAAATTATGTGCTTTAAAAGGCTCTTCTGCGGAGAAAGGGTTTGATGAAACACAAGGTACACATACAATATTCAACACACGAAATAAAAGAGTGCCTCCAAAAGCTAAAAGACAGTTTTCAATCTGAATCTTACTAAGAATTAAAGCGTCAGCGACACCAGGCTCCAAGGTTATAAAGCGTTTGAGCTGAGTTTGAGTGTGTTTTCAAGCATTTGATTGGTCAGATTTGAGCCTAGGCTCAAATCTGACCAATCAAATGCTTGAGAACGACTTTAGACTCAACTGAAAAGCTTTATAACCTTGGACACTGAGTAAGGTGAAAGTAAAACGGAGAGCTGCTTAGCGAGTTTTCTGTTTAACTTCCATCTTGCTTTAAGCTTACATCTGTTTTTCACATAGAGAATAACATGTCATTGCATGAGATAGGAAGGTTCATTCTTCGAGGGGATAAACCCATTTAGCGCGAGGCTTGCCGAGCACTGACTGATTTCTCCTCGAGCAGAATACACCCCTCCTATCTCATGCAATGACATATTAATAGAAGATCTTACACGAATGCTTATTATTTATCCTTTTTAATAAACGAGTTGACTAAAATAATATGTATTAATATATAAATTGCTCTTTTCTAATATTTCGATATCTAAGGGGGCCTTTTCAAAGAAAATCACGTCCAAACACACGTAACATTTTTGTTACATCCATTCAGCCATAATATGAAAGAGACTAATTTTTGTTTGGTCGAAATATTAATTTAAATACTATTTTAATTCTCTATCTGGTGTATTATTATTGTAAAATAATATGACGCGAGCCTTGGCGAGCGTCATTTTAATTTTAGTCAACTAGTTGAAAAATGATAAGTAATAAGCACGAATGTGATATTCTATTTATAACATAACAATTTCAAACACATGCAACGCTCGAGGACGATCAGGATGGGCCGGGGCCCCAGAAAACCACATGTTACTACTTGAATACGATATTCATATAATTGCTTCAAGCAACTCCCAGACTGAAAGGTATGTGATAATTCGATTTATCCCGTCACTGATTGATTTTGGCCTTTAATTTGACAAGTTTCACGTAATTTCTGACATAGAAAACCCCGCTCCAGTCGAACTGCACTGAGTTCATCTTACACAACAGAACAATTACCAAATCAAATCGATTAGTGTTAAAAAAGGCAAAACAAATGGAAAAGTAAGTCGATTCATATTGACATGTTGTACATTTCAACTCAAAAGGGCTATACTTTACGCTTCAACTCAGAAGTTAAAATCTTAAAAAATTTCGACTGGAAATTGTCACCAGTTTTCGCGTGACGCTTCAAAGCGTTTATTGTTTTGAAACAGTTTCTTTTCTCTAAAAAGTTCAATCAGAAATATGGGGGATACATCTAACGCATTGTACGGGGAAATTGGCATCAATGCGTGAAATACTGGCTAAGATATTTAACATAGAGTTATATATTAAATATTTCAAACATCTTCTCTCAAACAAATAATTGCAAAGCTTTTATATTTGGCATTGTTAAACTTCTAGAGGTCCTTTACTAATATTGTACAAATAGTCCGGTTTGTAGCATATCGAGTTCACGTGAGCTAAATTAGATTTTTTTCACTGAAAACTACACAAATCTTCTTGACTGAAACAACAATATCATGAACTTAGATATTTGGCACAAAACATCATCTACATGTCTTCTAGCAAGATTTTTTTTACATTAAACCCTTTGGGTTAAAAATGGTCCAGCCCTGAGGGTAGCAATTTTAAAAAAAAAACATATATCATTTCCGCGACCATAACGTATAAACACGTTTTGACGTTTAAGGCACATTCCGTAGAGTTATGATTCGCACATCGCGTTGGAAGACTTTTCTGAAAGGCAAGGTTCGGCACTTCCTATTTCTAGAATATCAATGGTCTCCTGCAAAATGTAAAACTTTCAGGCAGCATCGAAAATGAATCCAGACACAAATTTGCAAGATTGGAAAATGCGAATGCCAGAGGGGCCGAAACGGTCCATCTTTGTATTTTCGGTTTAAAATGTACGCGATCTTTTTGTCAAACCCCGTTATAATAGCTCTCATGCTGGAATTCAGTAACACTGACATGTAAACATAAAGCTCACAAAGCTTAAACTGAGCTCAAACTGAGCTCAGGATCGTCTTTTTTAACTAATTCGCGGAGAACGCGCGAACGCGATTAAAATATAGCGCCTCTAAAATTAGGTTGTCACTTTCGGTTTCGTTTTAACACGTCAGAGTAGATTTGCGATGTCAGAGTGTAGCGTTTATTCAGAATATGAGCTCCAATTTAGTCGGGCAGTGTCTGTGTTATGTGTACAAAATGGGTCAGGCTTGCTAACGATATAGACAAATCTTCAAACGTGTTCTACTCTAAACAAATACGGTTAGAGCTATGATGTATGGCGTGGTGAAACTTGCAGACCTTGCAGAAATGGTTCTGGTACGTTGCATATCTATGTCAAATGAGCTAGAATAGGATTATTTTTTTCAATGTTAACATGATGACCAGACCTGCATTTGGCACAAAGTAAATTGTGCAACTCCTCTAGGTTTCAAGTCTGAATTACCCTCTTGTTAATGTTTAATAGTTTGTTTTACAATTAATTGCAAAATGACAAATAACGCAATTTATTGAAAACTGACAAACAGTGCATACCCTGACCATAGGTGTCCGACTCAAAAAACAAAAAAAATGTTTGTCTTCTGTAGTGCTAGTTCTATCATATATAAGAGAAGGTATATAACTTCACGGACATGGCGACCCTGACCTGGTCGAATATATCGTACTTTTTTAGCTTATCATGCAGAACTTCCGAATAAACACGGTTACGGTAGAAAGAGAAATGTTTTTTCTTCACATTGATACCAAATATTGCACTGTAACTTCTATTTTCAGCTAGTACTAGAGTCCAATTTCTGAACAAACACCCGTTTTTTCCGAGATCGGAATACCTATGGCCCGGGTCTCAACTCCACTTCGACATTCAAATCTTATCCGCGAGCTGTATCGGCCAGGTTTTCTGCTCGTTTCTTTAAGAAATGATATATAAGGTCCAATTCTTATGTTTATTTCAATATTCAATCAACGACACAGTGAAGACACTATAAGGTTCAGAAGGACGCTTCTTATCTGTATATTTCAGATCACGTTTGAATATGAAAAGTGCACTGTCTATAAATACTCGATGTGTTAAAGACGAGTTGCTAGGACTCGGCTGAATTGGTTTAAACATAACCAAAAGCAACGTATTTATGCCTTATATGCTAAAAGATACACAAAAGCAATATACTTAGCAATGTACTTATAAATAAGACACTTTGAAGAAATCAAAGTGGATATGTGAGAAAATTAATTCTTATTACAGAAAATAGAAAATGTGTCGGGCGTATATTTTCCATGAATGCCAAACTTAATATGTGAATACAGAGTTGGACGGTGATGTAAAGGGTTGCTAAAACATCATTGTGGGAAATTCTGTGCCGTAGGCCAATCAGAGTTATTCAGTTTTTCCTTTTTCGTGAAGACTGGTTTATTGAGTTCTCGTGAGGACAGTTTGATTGGCAGATGATCGTTGCTGGCAGCTTTAAACAACTGACTCAAATAGCAACCACCAACTGTACGTCACATAGTGACGTAACTTTGTTAACACTATTCCTGATTAGGATTTATGGGCGGTTTATACGAGCGTATCGGTTAGACTGCAAATGACTAGTCTCATTGAAATATATGGGGTGCGGTAACGCACCACCTTGTCTATTTCCACATTGACAGCTCACTATGACATCATAATCAGTGATCTCAGTTATAAAATAAAAACAAAGCATATCAAAGCATATCATGGTCATTTTCCCTATACCACATCCGCTAGGGATATAACATTTTGGCATGCGAGTACATCTTAGAATGGCAGAGTGCCACGTACCACACTCAGTCACTTTTGCGTTGACTTTTGATCTCTTTTAAAGAAAACGCCATTATGTGTGATTATGTTGACATGTCTACATATTAAGAGGTTAAAATATGACCTAGGCGTGCCTTCTGTCCATAATGGCACAACTGGCGTCATAATGGCCCGAGGGCTTTAGCCTAAGGCTATTGTGACACCAGGCGGCCATTTTGGACAGAAGGCACACCTAGGCCATGTTTTGACCTTTTTAGCTCACCTGAGCACAAAGTGCTCAAGGTGAGCTATTGTGATCGGTTGCCGTCCGCCGTGTCGGTGTCCGTGTCGGTGTCGTCTGTTCACAATTTGTTTCAAATAACTTCTTCCTTGAAACCAATGGCCCAATTTTAACCAAACTTGGTCAGATACATACTGTAGTTGTGAACTTCAAAAATTGTTCAAAAAAAGTGGGTGGGGCAATCGGTCTTGTTGCCATGGCAACCATGCACAATATCTAAAATAAATTTTCTTGTCCAAAACGACTGGTCCGATTTCAATTTGGTTTGCACCAAAATGTTTCTCAATTAATATACTTTAAAAATTGTTCAAAGAATTTTGATCCATCAAAACACATGGCCGCCAGAGGGCGTGGTCATTTTCCGTATTTACGTAATATTGACAACTAAAGTCAAAACTTTAAACATCTTCTTGTCAATAACTATAAGTCCTAGGATAACCAAATTTCACATGTAGCATCATGTTGTAAACCTTTAGCAAGATTGTTCAAATAATGATCCCCCGGTCAAAAATGGCCCCGCCCCGGGGCTTATCAGTTTTTCATAGGTAATCCTTTATAACAACTATATCTCTGTTTCTGATTTTATGCAAATATTATCCTATCATATTACAGTGTTATCCCCCTTGAGCGGCAATGAACCCATATCTCATTAGAGCCTGGTAGAGGTGTACTCATGAACGAGCTTAGGCCAGCGAGCTCATGTACGAACTTTCTTTGCTACGTTTGTCTTGCAGTGACCATCCACATGCTTTTCTAAATAGCACATAATTCTAGTGTAGGACAAGTGTAATGCAGAGGGCTCCAGTATATATGAGTATTCTGGATTGCTTGTGTCTTGCAGCGGACAGTCACGGGTGTCTGAAATACCTAAGTTCATCCTTCAGATAGGTCGCTGTGAAGGGGGTATTACTGTAAAAAAAAAATTGTAATTCCGTTGTTGTTTACATATTAGAGTATTAGGTTTCATGCCTTACAGTATCTTTTTATATTACTTTATTGTCCCTCTTGAGCGACCAGGCAACACTAGCGTAGTGGAATAGGTGGCGGTTCACTGTTATACGAAAGTAATACAGAGGGCTCCTGTAGGAACTTCCTGCGTTGCTTTTGTTTCCCAGTGGGAAGTCATGTGATTCTGAGATTATATACCATCCGAAAATGACGGTTGCTGTTGAGGGGTAATACTGTACAAACTTTTGATTGTATGTGGTTCGGATACGTCCAACCTCAGGTAATAAAAAGAATTCCGAGTTATATTGGTATTTTATATCCAAATATGGATGAGATGGACAACAGAGTATATACAAGGAAATTGTCATGTATACTATATTAACAATCCATTGTATCATGTAACAAGAAACATGTTAATGTTTACGTTACTTAATCAAATGTTTGAATCTTGAATCTTGAATCTCTCTTTAAAACTCTTCTTCTCTTAAACTGTATGCCCTAGACCTTTTATATTTGGCATCTAGCTTTGCCTTATGGACCTGTACTAAGATTGTTCAAATCATGACCCCAAGGTCAAAAATGGCCCCGCCCCGGGGCTTATCAGTTTTACATAGACTTATATAGGAAAACCTTTAAAAATCTTCATCTCTGAAACCTTAAGGCCCAGACAATTTATATTTGGCATCTAGCTTTATCTTATGGTCCTTTACCAAGATTGTTCAAATCATGACCCCAGGATTAAAATGGCCCCGTCCCGGGGCTTATCAGTTTTACATAGACTTATATAGGAAGACCTTTAAAAATCTTCATCTCTGAAACCTGAAGGCCCAGACAATTTATATTTGGCATCTAGCTTTATCTTATAGTCCTTTACCAAGATTGTTCAAATCATGATCCCAGGATCAAAATGGCCCCGTCCCGGGGCTTATCAGTTTTACATAGACTTATATAGGAAAACCTTTAAAAATCTTCATCTCTGAAACCTTAAGGCCTAGACAATTTATATTTGACATCTAGCTTTATCTTATGGTCCTTTACCAAGATTGTTCAAATCATGACCCCAGGATCAAAAATGGCCCCGCCCCGGGGCTTATCAGTTTTACATAGACTTATAAGGGAAAACCTTTACAAATCTTCTTCTCTGAAACTGTAAGTCCCAGACCTTTTATATTTGGCATCTAGCTTTGCCTTATGGTCCTCTACCAAGATTGCTCAAATCATGACCCCCGGAACAAAAATGGCCCCGCCCCGGGGCTTATCAGTTTTACATAGACTTATATAGGAATAAACCTTTAAAGAGGCTCGCAACCGGATCAAGCATTAAAAATAGTAATTTGTAAATATATGTCAAATGCTTATATAAATGGGTAAAATTTAGTTTAGGATAATAAATTCTGTTAAAAAATGCATTTCAAAAAAAAAAAAAAGAAGAAGCTCTGGTGGGATTCGAACCCGTGACCATCCATGCGGAGACAAAAATGAAAAATGAGGCATCGCCTTTACGCCCTCGGTTACGGACGCTCTCTATATATATGGTAGCGAATTAACGTACTTCAATGATAGCTATTAATAGAACATTATTCGGCTCGGGTTTATGTCTGACCCCGTGTAGAGAAGCAACAACAACAAATATACCGTTAGCTAACGCTATGGAAAAACGATGGAAAATATCTAAAAAACTAAGATTCGGTGACGATTCTTGAGACGTTTTTTGGACTGATCATATTTTTTTAATGTCAAAAGCCAAATAATGCCACAAATTTGCTTTTATTTGAGTATTTTATTTTATTTTGACAAGAACACCATCCGGTTGCGAGTCCCTTTAAAACTCTTCTGCTCTGAAACTCTAAGACCCAGACCTTTTGTATTTGGCATCTAGCTTTGTCTTATGGTCCTCTACCAAGATTGTTCAAAACATGACCCCGGATAAAAAATGGCCCGCCCCGGGGCTTATAAGTTTTACAAATACTTAATTATGTAGTAAAACCTTTAAAAATCTTCTTCTCTGAAACCGTACGGCCCATACCTTTTATATTTGGCATCTAGCTTTGTCTTATGGTCCTCTAACTAGATTGTTCAAATCATGACCCCAGGGTAAAAAATGGCCCCGCCCCGGGGCTTATCAGTTTTATATATACTTCTACAGGAAAACCTAATTCCGAGTTGTAACAGTTTCATGCAACAGTCCACATACATGCAATGACAAACTTCATTATGCATCGAGTAACACAAAAGTTACTCAGTTGAGCGATTTAGGGCCGCATGTGGCTCTTGTTCTTGTATATCTTCAAGCAAATGACGTGGTAACAAATATCGTTTAACTGCTATCAACTGCTCACAATTTCACAAACTTAAAACGATAGAGGTGACAAAGTATTGGTAGCCCTAGATCTATCAGAAATCCTCAGAGCGTGAGATCTCGAACATATGGAGTTGGTTATGGGGAGTTTAGCCCACGCAGAACATTTGTAGTACATGTAGATCTAGAATGTGAAACGTTAAAAATCGCTACGCTATCGAGTACATTTTGACGACGTCGTTTTATCTTTTGATAATTATGTGCCATTATGGATTGGTCACATGACCTCCGTAAAGACAATTTTCAGCGGCAATTTTTTCTAGTTATAGTAAGGTATACAATAAAACAACTTAATGCATTTCAGTTCCGACTAGAGCTGTCACTAAAATGATTGATACCCCCACTGCAAACTGCCCTGTCTCAAACCCTACATAATATAATAAATAGCAAGTAAACAATTGACCTTCATCTTCCTTTGTTAATTTGGAAAATTCAAGTTGAAAAGGGAAATAACTCTGTCAAATGTGTAAGAGTTATGAAACTTGGAGAAAAAGAATGTGTTTCAATTTTGTAGTCAATATCATAACCAGTTTTCAAGAAAATGGCATGGCGAAAATATTAAAGTTAAAAGGGAGCATAATTCTGCCATTTTTTGTTGAGGAGTTATTCAAATTGAGGAAGAGTGTTAAAACATAATATTAGTAGTGTGGACCAAGTTTGAAAATATTATCACAAACAGTTCTCAAGAAAATGGCAGAATGTTTTAGCTAAGGAGCAACATTTCAAGTGAATTAAGGGGCATTTGTAAAAAATGTGTAAGAGTTGTCACACTTGAAGAAAGGTCTCACAATACAACACTTATAATGTGTACCACGTTTGAAGACAATATCATAAATAGTTTTCAAGAAAATGGCATGTTCCAAGAAAATTAGAGCAATATTTCAAGTTTAAAAGGGGCATACTTGTGTCCTTTTTTGCAAGAGTTATGCAACTTACAGTAGAGTCTGCAAACATCACACTCATAATTTGTACCAAGTTTAAAGACAATGTAAAAAACTTTCAAGTTATAAAGGGGCATAATCCTGTCAAATTTTGTGCAAGAGTTGACAAACAGAAAAGTCTGACAATACACCGCTCATAATGTGTACCAAGTTTGAAGAGAATGTCATGAATAGTTTATAAGAAAATGGCACGTTGCAAGAAAAATGTCTTGATTAAAACACAAAAAATCAAGTTAGAAAGGGGCAAACTTTTGTCAAATTTAGTGCGAAAGTTATAAGTTATGAAACCTGTCATTGAGTGTCCCCACATAACACTGATAATGTATAACAAGTTTGAAGATGGTATCATAAATGGTTTTTAAGAAAAAGGCAAATGTCTCGGAATAACGCGATGGACCGATGGACCGACGGACCGACCGACGGACTGGCGGACGGACGAACAAGGCGTTTCCTATATAGCCCCCGCTTCTAGTGGTGGGGGCATAACAAACGCGTTGGA
This sequence comes from Gari tellinella, assembly GCA_922989275.2. Classification (NCBI taxonomy): domain Eukaryota; kingdom Metazoa; phylum Mollusca; class Bivalvia; order Cardiida; family Psammobiidae; genus Gari; species Gari tellinella. Next base: position 23,290,407 of record OV277869.1, on the reverse strand, counting down.
GACATCCATTTTCATTTACCAAGTCTACAATGCAATGTAAACCATATTGAAACCATAATTTTAGACAAAAACGTTTTGTCCAACTAAAATCATGTCGTTATTAAATAATGGATACTCTTGAATGGCGTCATTATCAATAGGTTTATCTATTATTTTTGAAAATGCCTTAAAAGTTTTAGCCCAAAATATATTGGTACATTTACTTGCAAAACGTTCATACTAATGCTTTCGACAATTTAACATGTTGTTGACATCTATATCATGTTTAATAATGCCTGCCCATCTCCCATTATTCGTTATTAACTTTCTAATCAATGTTGTTTTAAGTGTGTCTATAAACACTCTCATCTTAAGTTAACCATCTATCCCCTTTCTTCGTATTCTTTTACAATAACAAATATTGTTTTATTTTGTGACTTCCGCTCCAGACGTAGTTATAAAAATATTTTGTAAATTGTTGATCATTGACTCTGAAAGCTTCGGCAAAGCAAGAAACAAATGATTTGGTTTAGCGACCAACAAAATTTTGATAACAGTTGATATAGGTGTTAATATTCTCCTGTTCCAATATTTGATTGATTCTTCTATTTCAATTATTTTTGGTTTATAATTCAAATTAATAATCTTATCCAAATCGATATAAAAACGTATTCCTAGCATCTCAAATTGATTTTTGGTTCTATGTAAGTTTCCATTTCGCTTTAATTGTGTCAGAACTATATTTTCCTTACCTAATCATACTACTTTTGTTTTTTTCAAAATTAACTTTTAGACCTGAAATTTCTGTATACTTGAAAGAGTACCGAGCGTTTCATTAAGAGAATTCGCTTGAACCATCCACAATTACAATCGAGACCATTTATATTCAGTTTGATTTATTGTTATACCTCTAATGTTTGTGTTTGACCGTATTTTAATCGATAGGATTTCGGCACACATATTAAATATATAACAAGATAAAGGATATCCTTGTCTGCAGCCCCGCCCAATCTTAAAAAAAAAGTCTGAAAGGAAGCCACACTGAGAACGGCTGACTTTGCGTCTTTATAAAATATGTCAAACCACGTTTGTATTGAGCAGCAAAAATTAAAAGTTTTATTGTTTTTCTTACAAAAGACCAATACAGAGAATCGAAAGATTTTTTGAAATCGATTAAAGTAAAATACCTGATATATCATTTTCTTCTGTATAATGAAGCAAATCATATATTAACCTAGTATTTTTTCCTATATAACGTCCTTTCAGAAACCATGTTTGATCTTGATGATTAAGTGTAGGAAGGACATTTAATCGATTTCCTATGCACCCAGATCTTATAAACTGTGTTAAAAAGTGGCATAGGGCGCCAATGATATTGTATAGGTTTATCTATTTTGGAATGCATGTAATTAGAAATTTGGTTTGTGTTTGGACAATTCTTAATGCGATAAGATTCTGTTAGTGCTCTAACAACAAATATACCGATTTTCCCCAAACTATTTTATAGAAGTCAGCGCTAAAGCCAATTGTACCGGAACTATTATTATTTTTCATCTTTTTCAAAACGTTCGTTGCTTCATAAAGTTTTAATACTCTTTCTATAGATTCGGATCCCTCTGGACTAAGTTTGGGGATGTTATCATTTTCAAAATAATAATATTATTCATCATGTTTTGTATCTACATCTTTAGATAAATTATATAAATTTTCATAAAATGCTTTAATCTCTTCTAAAATCATTTTTCTTTGTTACCTCCGATCCATCAGCTTTCAAAACGTTTCCTTATATTACTTCAACTTAAAACACTTACCTTAATTATACACCCAATAACTATTTTAAACGTTTGTTTGTTGGTTGTTTGTTTGGTTGTTCGTATTTTATGGGTGTTTTTGTTTGTAAATTCTTACATACCTGTAAATTTGTTTTGATTGCGATAGCTTGCATTATTTTAAACAAATAGCCCACCGCTGGACAATAATAACATGGCTGATTACTTTAACATATACAAGAGCCGTATGCGTTCCTAAATCGCTCACCTCGGACCATTGATGAAAATGTAAAATATCTTAGTTGAGAAATTATGACAATATGATAGTGCCATTTGCTGAGTATATGGTGTTGTGTGCGCAAATATCTAAGCTCTGGGTACTGTGGTGTACGACAAAAAGATTTTTAAAGATTTAATTGAACAAATCTATTTTAGCTCAATGTGACCTAGATATGCAACGGACCGGAATCATATGAACACTATTGGTGAAGTACCTCTAGAAATGTCACCATGCCAAATATAAAAGCTCTGGCCACATTAGTTTTAGAGAAGAAGAGATTTAAAGATTTCACTATATAATCATCGTTGACCCTAGGGAAATAACTTGAACAATCTTATATAGAGGACATGAAGATGATGCTTTGTGCAAAATATCTAAGCTCAGGGTACTGTGGTTTTAGACAAGAAGATTTTTTAAGTTTTTATTGAAACGATCTATTTTTAGCTCATGTGACCTAGATATGCAATGGACCGGAACCATTTTAACAATTTTAGTAAAGTACCTCGAGATGTGTTAAATATCTAAGCTCAGGGTACTGTGGTTTCAGACAAGAAGATGTTTTAAGGTTTTTTTGAAAACGATCTATGTTTAGCTCTCTTGACCTAGATATGCAACGGACCGGAACTTTTGAACAATTTTGAAAAAGCACCATATAAGGACCATTCCTGAAAAGTTTAGTAAAAATCCATTCAGTAGTTTAGGACGAGATGTCGTTTAAAGAAAGTGTTGACGACGAACGGACGAACGAACAGACATTCTAACATTTCAGGTTTATGTGACTTTCCAATTGTTAAAAAGGTGTGAAAAGCCACATAAAGAAGCAACAAAACCAAACAAGAGCCGCATGCGGCCCAAAATCGCTCACCTGAGGACTATTGTGTTATATTACTCAATGCAAAATAAAGTTTGTCATTGCATGTATGTGGTCTGTTGCATGAAGAAGTAATTCGGAATCTGTTTGTTATTATTACTATTTGAGCAAAAGGGGAAACTATGGCAATGATATAAATAGTGCTTATAAAGGGTCACTTAAACAATATTCATTCAATATTTTATTGAATTCTGACAATGGTTTCAGAGAAGCAATTGTTTTTTTTTTAAAAATCCATTATAAGTCTATGTAAAACTGATAAGCCCCGAGGCAGGGCCATTTTTTACCATGGGGACATGATTTGAACAATTTTGGTAGAGGACCATAAGGCAAAGCTAGATGCCCAATATAAAAGGTCTGGGCCTTACGGTTTCAGAGTAGACGATTTTTAAAGGTTTTCACATATAAGTCTATGTAAAACTGATAAGCCCCGGGGCGGGTCCATTTTTGACACGGGGGTCATGATTTGAACAATTTTGGTAAAGGACCATAAGGCAAAGCTAGATGCCAAATATAAAAGGTCTTGACCTTATGGTTTCAGAGAAGAAGATTTTAATGGTTTTCCTATATAAGTCTATGTAAAATTGATAAGCTCCAGGGCGGGTCCATTTTTGACACAGGGGTCATGATTTGAACAATTTTGGTAGAGGACCATAAGGCAAAGCTAGATGCCAAATATAAAAGGTCTGGGCCTTACGGTTTCAGAGAAGAAGATTTTTAAAGGTTTTCCTATATAAGTCTATATAAAACTGATAAGCCCTATGGCAGGGCCATTTTTGGCCCTTGGGTCATGATTTGAAATTTTTTTTGTAGAGGACCACAAAGCTAAGCTAGATGCCAAATATAAAAGGTCTGGGCCTTATGCCTCGCTCACATTTGCTGCGGCTGCCGTACGGCGGCCGCACGGCTAATCATTTCTACGGCGAGTAGCAATTCCCCGGCCGCCGCAGAATTCCTACGACCGCCGTGTGTTGCGCTCACATTTGCTGCGGCTGCCGCGCGGCGAGATTTTATTTTGGTGGGGTTAAAAAATCTGCGGCAACCGTACGGCCGCCGTAGAAGTCCCATCAGATACTTTGCAACCAAAATGCTGCTCCTGCTACACAACTTGGTTTTGCTACATGTTCACACAACTTATATCAGTCCAACAACACCATGAACTCAAAGGACTCATTTGGACAGCTTTTGGAACATCTAAATCCATTTTTAGATAATATACATGTTTTACATATATGAACAAAAGTACAAATGCTCAAAAGGGAAATTGACTATCGAGTTACGGCGGCCGTACGGCAACCGTACGGCTGCCGTACGGCAGCCGTAGAACCACTCTACGGCGTGTGTTTCTACGGCCGCCGTAGAAATGAAAAAAATGTTATAACTCCGCGTTATAACTCTACGGCGACCTCTACGGCCTGTAAAACATTGGGATACGGTCGCCGTAAGATTCTTTCGATTTCACGTCTCTGCGGCCGCCGTACGGCCGCCGTAGAGCAAATGTGAGCGCACTATAAAGGTTTCAGAGGAGAAGATTTTTATAGGTTTTTGGCCTACAGTGTAGTTTACCAACTTCGTCCTTCACGTAGCTATCACGGCACACAACAGTTCTACTGCTAAAACCCAAAAATATTTTTTCAGAAAAAGCTTGTGGCCTTTTGTTTACCTTATTCATTCAAACGCTACACAACATCATGAGAAAATGGCATCTGGCTGTGGTTTTAAAAGGATAAATCAAGCTGACTCCGTTTTTATACAGCAGATTGAAGGCTCCCTCGAGGTGAACAAAAACTTTAAACAAAAACACCAAAATACCTTCTTTTTGGGGAAAGATTGTGGCCGTGTTTTTGCACTATTCGTTAAAAGCCTTAACAACCATGTGTAATCGATGTTTTTCGTGATGATAACGATAATGGTTGTTTATATATACGCATTAATCAAGCTTGTGGCCTTTTCGTCTTGAGAGTAAGGGCTATTAGAATTAGTACGTTTGCTATTGCCAATCGCCTATTTACCGCCTACTGGCTACTGGCGGATAAAACATAGTCCATCCAGGTAGAACCGACAGCGGAGTGATTTCTACGTAAACACCCGAATGTTAAGTAGCCAATCAGAATGAAGATAGCTTCTTCCTATAAGCAAGATGTAAACACACTCCAGAGACCATGTCGATAGCTAATATTACACACTACATCCATGTGTCAATTATTTAGTTGCGAATAGCCCGTATGTATAATGGGGACTAGTAGTGAATTATCTACGCCTGATTCTACCGCTGGCAGCACCCGGTGTTCCCGTTCCAAGCAGGCACATTCTTTTGTTTATTACCTGTTGATGCGCTGCGTAACCGAACACAAAATATTGAATATCAACATAATCTACGAATCTACATCGATACATGTAACTGACAGGATCGAAACGAAATTCGGGTCTTTAACTATTTCCGAGTTAAAAGCCGAAATCAGGAAAAGAAATTCCAGACTTTAAGAAGGAAAAGCGAGCTTTTGGAAATGTATGTGTACAAACCGTAGCGTGTTTAGATCGAAAATGAAAGTAGAAATACGACCCGGTGTTTAATGCAGGATAGTGTGAAGGAGCGTGTGAAGCCATTAGCGAAATGATTGAAAGAAGTTGTAAATTCATGTATTTCACTCTGTATAGTAGTGGGTGGTGCTTTTGTTTTGGATCTCTGTTTCTGGCAAGCGGAGATGTAGAGACCCAAGTCAGTGTTTCAGTGAGCTCTTTATTATTATAATAAATTCGCCATTAGCGAAATGATTGAAAGAAGTTGTAAATTCATGTATTTCACTCTGTATAGTGGTGGATGGCGCTTTTGTTTTGGATCTCTGTTTCTGGCAAGCGGAGATGTAGAGACCCAAGTCAGTGTTTCATTGAGCTCTTTATTATTATAATAAATTCTCCCCGGATAGTGAGCCCGTGGTAATGAAGTTTATTATCATATATTTTCAGACTTTTTACCTGACGAGAAGAACAAAAGTTGAAAACTGTCGGCCATCCTGGTGCTATGGGGCCTGATTAAATACAACGAGTCTGCGAAAACCAGTGATATACTTCGAACTACAGTTTGACGGAGTGAATCTGGACGAGGCTCAGAAAAGAAGCCATCAACATAGCTACATGGAGTTCTGACATATTTGGATGTACAGTAGAACCTCTAAAAACCAAACAATAAGTGTTAAAAATACATATACATGTATCTTTGTAACAGATGGTTGCTTAATGAGTTTAGGTAGTGTTGCACAAAGCCTTTATAGGATTCTGCATTCTTATCATGCTGCATAGGTGTTCAGTTTTCAGAGGTTTCAGAGTTTAACTGAACATCATTTGATTTATTCATTGGATTTAATCAGCAAAAAGCAGAAGTGTAAATTGATATATTTGTATTTATTGTAATTTTTCTAGGAACAAACATCATTTATGTAACAGAAGACAAAAATTGAAACACGCACAACTAAACACGCACCGGGTTGTTTTGTGAAATAATTGTCACTGTCATGAAATAGCTTGGATCCAAATGAGACAATACGTATACTCAGTGTCTCATTTGGATCCAAACTGTTTGCCTATAAAGCATGAATAACTCATATTTTACTGTCACAAGTGATGTGCATTACAAAGGGTAGACCTTTCCAAGTACATGTAGTAAAGAACTTTTCCATCACATGAGTTTAGATCCAGATCACACAGTTTCTATTCAATTGATCTTAGATCTACAATCGATTCATTATGACTTTAACCCATTACTCCATAAATACACATTTTTACGCCTTTAATTAATTCATCCACTAAAGAAAATACTTTCAATTTATACTGTCTCAAATAAAAATCATAGGAAATATTTTCTATATTCTAGCAGATAATAGCTTAAAGCAGACTGAAAGTAAAGCAGAATGCCCCTTAAGGCGCATTCTGCTCAACTTGTATCCTGCTTTAAGCGGTCTTATATCTTCAAAACTAGAAACAGGCTATGGGGTAATGAGTTAACTAACCCATGTAGGCGCATATAGCCCGACATTGTTGTCTTATCAGCTTTCTTGTTAGACCATGGTTGTGCGCAAATAAACGATATAGTTCGAGGGCCCCCGAGAACTATGTCGTTTATTCGCGCACAACCATGGTCTAACCTATTTAGCACTGGCTTGGGCTCGAGGAAAACAAGAAGACCCTTCGTTACTGCTTTTTGTTTTAGACGAAAAAGTCATTTTATTAGTAATATTTTACTTAAATTGAAAGGTTATTTCAATGTGTAGTTTGAGACATTAAGCATGCTTTAACACCAACATAAATAACGCTTATTGAAGCTCTATATGTAAGCACAATTCATTATTAATTGCCTTTAAAGTTTAGGTCTCACTGTACATAATATGACGTCATCAAGCGAGTGCAGTTCCCCTCCGATCTTACAGCTGAAACAATGCATATATCTAGGTCCAAAAGGATGGGGTATAGATCTAGATCTATTATTGATACTGTGAAATTACCGTATTGCTTTAGTTTGAATCCTTGATCTGGTGTTTATTCCGATTATTTGTCGTTAAGCCTACAGTGCAGGCAAAAGGTTTTCGCGGTGACCCGCTCGGAGGATTGCTAGGGTTGTGACGTCAAATTGCCTTGAGATGACGGAAGCGCGGAATAAGTGAACAGTGTGTTAGTTATTTCATGGTTTTGTAAAATAAACGATATATTCACAGGTTTTTGAGGCATCTGATTGGCCGAGAGCTCCAAGCCATGTGCTATACTTATACAGGTTGCAGCTTAATGCACCTGAAGCATAATAAAAAAGCTATACAAGACAGGAACTCAGTTCTGCACTTTGAGCTGCATTAAGCTACAACCTGTCTTCAGAGGATTTCAATCAATGGTCCCTCAAAATACAGCTACATATTCGCAATGAACATTTATCTTTCATTACAAAGAAAGTGTATGAAATTCTCGAGAAATATGTGACATTTGATTTGAAAAGAAAGCATACAAAAACAGAGTCTTTAATTTCTGGGAGATATTGCTCCACATCTACCATAAAGGGCAATTGATAGTTTTCTCTTTTAAAAAATAATCACCAGTTTGTGAACGAGTTTTAAATACTTTATACTGTATGCAAATTAACTTTTTAATACTTTGTATTATTTTTTGTTGAGAAAATATATTGATATAATTTTCTGGCTTTCTCTTTGAAATTTCCCTCCTAGAACTATTACCAATATGGTTCTTTATCAACACTCTCACAGAGTAAACTCTCTCTATTGCAACCACTAAATTGTGTTAATATTTTTGTGTTTAAGGCATGTGAAAGTTTAAAGCAAGATGAAAGAAAAACAGCAAGCTCATTAAAGAGATGTGTTCGATTTTCAACTTGCTGTTGTTTGCCACCCTCTTTCATACAATCAATTAGCCTTATTGTTGGTGGTCATAAAAGAGAGGTTATATCTTAAATCTAAAAACAATGTAGATAAACTCTTTACTCCATAGATACTTATTTTTATGCATTCAATGTATTCCTCCAAGGAAGAAAACAGTTCCAATTTATAAAGTCATGGATACGTATCATAACAAATATTTCTATATTCTCACAGATAATAGCCTTAAACAGGCTAAAATAAAGCATTCTGCTTTACTTTCAATCTGCTTTAAGTTATCACCTGACTTCATAACTTGAAACAGGCTATGGAGCATAGGGTTAATAGTATAAAGAACATCAACAAGAAAACCAGAAAACTATTTGCAAATAATGAAAATCCAGAGTTCTGAGCTGTTTGGTGTTCAAGCTTATTATGTAACTCTAAAAGAGATTGCCAAATTTTCATTGGTTGTGATATGATATTGAATAATTCTGCTTTATGTGATGGGGCATATTTATTTCTCAAGTTTAAATAAGATAACCCGGTCCTTAATAATCCAAATTCTTAATTATATAAATTAATATCTTTAAAATGAATGTTGTAACTCTAAAATTTACATTACTTATATGGTCAATGGGAAATAACTCTTACTAACACCTTTCTTATTCAGGATTACCTAACCTTTTTATGACGTTGCACGGGTCACTTTTAGTCACAATTTCAAACAACAAAGACGTCACCATTTTTGTTATAAACCATAAGACTGGATTAGATATTTCATTTATCCAGGTAACTGATTGTTTTTGTAATTGTATTGTTATTATTGTAATGACTGATAATATGTTCCTTGTATTTATTGTATTGGATTGTTATATAATTTGAACACTATCGGGAATTGAATAGCTAAGCTTGACCCGTATCTATTTATGTTCATTGTTTACCATTTACACGGGCTATTTGTAAAGTGTGTATTTGTTTATATTTTCAGATTGATTGATTTGATTGATTGATTTCATTATACTTCTGCATAGCACTGCCATTAAAGATAAAGTAGACCTAGAACTACAATTATTTGTTACGGACCCCTATTCGACCAGAACGTCCCTTTCAGTCTGCTTTAAGCAACAGTTGGTCTTCAATACTGCAAACAACTATGCAGTCAATGGTTAGACATGTCTAATTTTGAAATAATACGAGATCTGAAATTTCACAACATAAAACAATCAAATATTTTATATCGGATGCTTGTTTTGTTTCTGTGCTATTCAATGGGTGATTAAACATCTTTATCTCGTCATCTTTCACCACTTCTGTTGCCATTTGAACATCTCCGGCAGGCTGGTCTCTAGCCCATGTTTGCATATTTCATCACATATTTTCTTTCGTTCATGCCTTGAACTCACTCATGAATTTCTTCATTGACCGGCATCTGGCTCAAGCTTTATCCAGGGAAAAGCACTTGGGATGGCTGTAGGTGTAAGCATCCTCAGTCCTGGTGCTCATACTGGAATTAAAACACAGGACTTATATTAGTAATATCCCAAACTCGACATGCTTAACAATTTCCATCTCTCATGGGATCAGTTCAAAACAATTGCAATACTATATAGATCTCATCTATTGCACAGGACATGTAAAAATCTAAAAATAAGCTCATATTTGAGATACAGTAACACAAAACACGTTCAATTGTTTTACATATGCAATTTTACACACAGAGTCGATAAAATATTTATAAAAATGATTAATATTTAACCAAACACCGCACAACGAGTGTTGTCATGTCAAGTTACCCCTTCCATATGTGTATACTATCGAAGTCTCCTTAAGTACTTTCACTTTCGCCACTGCACATGGATAGATGCTGATTCGGTACACGTCCGTTCACATCCTTACAACAACTACAAGTAATGCATTCTATCAATACTAACAAAAACTAACCAAATTTCGTTTCCTGAACTGAATCCTGAGTTGTGAAATTGCCTCTACAGTCTTCATACGACGGATGATTTCGAAAGCGTCCTTATTTCGTACAGCCTTCAGATGGCTAATAGATATTTACACCATTTTTCTGATCAGGGTCACTTTGAAAGTTGTCCCACCTCTCTATCGGCATCCGGATACTGAGAACAACTGCTTGGCATAATATTGTGATTTTCTTAATAGAAATTGATTTAAAAAAAAGATTTTTTTGTTTCTATATCGTCACTACAATTTCTTTAGTTCATTAATCATGCCAGTCCGTAGGCCTTGAGCGCTTTCAGCGCTTTGATTCTATATAAGAGTCTATGTAAAACTGATGATGTAAGTACGGAAATTGACCAGCCCTCTGGTGGCCATTTGTTTTGACGGATCAAAATTCTTTGAACAGTTTTGAAAGTATATTAATTGAGAAACATTTTGGTGAAAATCAAATTGAAATCGGACCAGTCGTTCTTGAGAAGAAGATTTTTTAAGATATTGTGCATGGTTGCCATGGCAACAAGTCTGATTGCCCCACCCACTTTTTTAACAATTTTTAAAGCTCACAACTACAGTATGTATTTGACCAAGTTTGGTTAAAATTTGGCCATTGGTTTCAGAGAAGAAGTCGTTTGAAAGAAATTGTGAACGAACGACACCGACACCAACACCAACACCGACGTACGACGGACGGCGACCGATCACAATAGCCCACCTTGAGCTATTTGTGCTCACGTGAGCTAAAAAAGCCACATAAACCCAACATGGACTAACGAAATGAACAGCTCTATTGTTTTCTTTTGCTCTGTATTATGTCACCTAGTCCCTTAAACCCAAAATGTTAGCGCGATTGGACGAACGAACGACGACGGACACAGGACGATCAAAACAGCTCACCTTGGCACTTTGTGCCAGGTGAGCTAATAACTATTTATTAATTGATCTAGCTATGCAAAGCAATATTCAGCGAGAGTTACCATGATATTAGCAAGAAACTTTCCAAATCACGAAACCTAATCAGAACAACTGTGCGACAGTCATCAACGAGACCATTTCATTAGAAAGCCACATAACCAATACCGATTGTAGAAAAAGGTTAGTGGCTGGATAACAAGAGCCGTATACGGCCCTAAATCGCTCACCTCGAACGATTGATGTAAATTGAAAATATATTGGAAATGTGAGAAATTATGAAAATATGATTGTGACAATCACTGAGTATTTTTCCAGGACAATAATTTGAACAATATTGACAGAGAACATTTTAGAAAACTTTATAGTAACATTTGTGACCCACCGAGCTTGCCAATTTGATAAGAAGATTTTAGAAGATTTCAATAAGAATTTTTTAAATTTTTATTGAAATGATCTATATTTAGCCAATTTGATAAGAAGATTTTAGAAGATTTCAATAAGAATTTTTTAAATTTTTATTGAAATGATCTATATTTAGCTCCTTTTACCAAACTATGAAACTGACGGGAACCACTTGAACAATATTGGTAAAGTGCATCTAGAAGTTACACCAAGCAAAATATCAAAGCTCTTGCTATATCTAATTGAAGTTTCAAAGACGAAGATGTTTGAAGTTTCACTATATAACTCTTCGTAAAACTGTGATCCCCGGGTAGAGATCTCTTTACCCCTAACATATAATTTGAACAATCCTGATAGAGGATATTGATGCTTTGTGCCAAATATCTAAGCTCAAGGTACCGTGGTTTCAGACAAGAAGATTGTTTAATTTTTCATTTAAGATAGTCTAGTTTTAGCTCCTGTGACTTACTTAGACATCCAACGGCCCGGAACCTTTTAAACAACATTATTAAAGGCCTTCTAGAAGTGTGACCATGCCAAATATCATAGCTCTGGACATATCAGTTTCAGAGAAGAAAATGTTTGAATATTCCACTATATAACTAATGTTTTACCACAGGGACATAATTTGAACAATCGTGATAGAGAATCAGCAGATAATACTTTGAACCAAATATCTAAGATCAGGGTACTTCGGTTTCAGACAGGAATATTTTTTATATTTTTTATTAAAACAATCTATTTCTTACTCCTGAGAGATAGTTATACAACAAGCCGGAACTATTTTAACTTTAAAAGAGGACCATAAAATGATAATTCCTGCTAAGTTTGGTAAAATTCCATCCACTAGGGGGAAATGTCGATTAAATAAATTGTTGACGACGGACGGACGGACGACGACGGACAAAGTACAATCAAACTAGCTCACCTTGGCACTTTGTGCCAGGTTAGCTAAACAGTACGCCCGTGGACTGAAAACCGCTTGTCTGCTCGATTTATTTTCGTAGTAATTTTCTGATTCATAATTTAACCAACTGTTATTGCAACACGGTGTTATCATATCGACATTTTCCACTCAAACAGACTAAAAAAACCTTGTAAACAATCATACATTACAAATAAAATTAAGGAAATGTTCGGTGAACCTTAACCATCATTTTATCTCCAGAAAAAACATGTTTAAAACCCATTAGATGCTATATTTTGACATGCGGACTCAATGTAATCGCGCAGTTTGATCAAAATTTTCACCGATTTGGCGATTTTCTGAAAAGTAAGCGGAACAATTAAAGCAATTATATTAAATCAGTTTGGACCAAAATATTCGAAAAATAGCATGCTGGAACATGGTGGGTAAACTGTATTTCAATACGAAAATGAACAGTAGAAAAACTGCAATTTATCCGTATCTTCTTTAACGCAGCCTTCCGAAATCCACAATATAACCTAAACAAAAACACGTGATCATCCTCCCTGACATATGCATTTGTGTGATATGACTGTCTATATATTGTCCATAAGGTTTGACCTGTCAGTTTATGAATATTCCGTCTTTTTCCAATTTAGAAGGATATAAACATCTCACTTTGCACATGATGTGACTTATGCGCTCACTTCTAATCTCAATATCCCGTACATGAATGCTTTGAGACATCGGCGCTGACAGCAGCACAGGGGAGCAAAATCCAATATCTAGAGATGAAATGCTACAGAAGGAGTTTTAACATCTACAAGACAACATTACTAATGAAGAGGTCCGCAGTCAATTTCGGATACTGAACTACCCTTACGAAGAGCTTCTCACTTCAGTAAATAATGTTATCCATGCCTTCTTATTCTATTAAAGCCGCATTGTGCTTTTTATAAACCTGCATAAAACGGTTGTTTGGGGTCCCATTTGAACTACGTGGGACGTGATTCTTTCACAAAAACCGGTTTTATCTAAGCAATTCGCTTTTTAAATTTTATTTATAATATTTTTGTGCTAGCACCAATTAAAAAGCCTCCCTTGTGAATGGAAAGAAGGACAACTCTGTAAATACAGGGCTCCAGATAACGGAAGTATTTCGAAAACTTAAATCTTTATTTCTGCTTTTAAACCCAATGGTGTCATACTCATTAAAAGTGTCTCGAATAGACGGTTTAATCAGTAGTAACACCAAAGCATTCGGTGCTGAAATGAGTGAGAAAATGTTAGATTGGTTCAGATTACTCTCGCTTACATGTTTAGCTGGAACATCTGGATAACCCTTATTCTGCTGCACAGACGTCTGCTTTGACATTGTCGTCTGCAAAATGTGTTCAGTTTAGATTTATGCATTGTTTTAATTAAACAAACCTTAAGACGAGTGTCAAATAGTTTGGATCCAGATGAGACGCCACGTTACGCGGCGTCTTTTTAGATTCAAATAGTTTGTAAACTCCGTAAAGTAGGCACAGGGTTAAACACTATGATATTCAATAACAACGTGTACATATCTTTCACTGTGGGTAAACGGTCAAATAAACCTATAGAGAATGTATACCTTGAGCTTGCTGAAAATGACTGTTTCAGCCTTGTCAGCTCTCTAACTCAAACATTTCTTTTTGGATCTTCACCAAACTTGCTACAAATGTTTATTAGTATAGAATCTAGGTCAGGTTAAATAACTAGCAAAATCGCATAAGGCATGTTTGAGTTATTGCTGAAAAATGCTGAAACAGTAATTTTTTAATACATAAAGGGCAAAAACTCAGATATGCCACATGCGATTTTTGTAATAATCGAACTAAACCTAAATTTTATATACTTAAACATTTTCAGCAAGTTAAATGAATATCCGATAAAAACTGTATGTGTTAGAGTGCAAAAAGTGACTGAAACCTTCATTTTTCATTAATAAACAGGCAATAACTTAGATATACCTTATGCGCTTTTAGTAGTAATCATACTAAACCTTGATATTATATCAATAAATATTTTCAGCAAATTTGGTGAAGATCCAATAAAACGTATTTGTGTTAGAGAGCAAACCTTGCTGAAAACAGTCATTTTTTAATACATAAAGGGCAAAAACTTAGGTATGCCACATGCGATTTTAGTAATAATCAAACTAGACCTGAATTTTATATGAATAAATATTTTCAGCATGTTTGGTGAATATCCGATAAAAACTGTTTGTTTTAGAGTGCAAAAATGACTGAAACAGTCATTTTTTATAAATTAACAGGCAATAACTCAAAAACACCTTATGCGATTTTAGTAGTAATCAAACTAAACCTTGATTTTCTATCAATGAACATTTTCAGCAAGTTTGTGGAAGATCGGATAAAAGATATTCGAGTTAGAGAGCGGACAAAAAAGTGTGATAGTCTAACTGACTGATGGATCGACCGTCGAAGGTAATTGCGGTTGCACACGGTGATGTTGACTCCGGCTGTATCACGTGATACTAAGCCGTGTGGTAAGGTTTATGGCAGACGCTCTATTTTCGGTTTGTTATGATTTTAAATCGCCCTTTTTGGTGATTTAGGTCCGTCTTCATCATTTCATAGATCAGTTTGGCCCATTAGAATGTTCAAACATTATTATTAACCGTTATTGTATTTCAGACATTATGAAAAGGTCTGAAAACACAATGGGACGTTCTCTGTAGTTTTGTCTTGACACATGCCCATACCATCTCAACAATTTGTTACTTAGCGATAAAGCTATTCCGCTATTTCTGAGTGCATTTTTATTAAAAACTGTACACAATGGGCATTGGAAAAATACCAATTTTTGCAGCAAGTCATAATTCTTTTAATACTTATTGCAGATCAAAGTACAGCGCTTCCTCTCTACAACGACATCCGATGGGAGACACAAAATATGTGCGTTGGTCGGAGGGAGTCGTTATAGGGAGGAAAATTTGCTAATGTTTTCTGTTAAAATGTCCATTATGTAACTTACAATATGTACATATATGGTACATGTTAACTGTCGGACCAGGACAAAGTATGTACCCTGTATGTGGAGATATGAGTGGACGGCCATTGACTATCAATTGTGCAACCAAACTAACAGTTTGAGTTCTTCACCCAAGTATATATGGACACTTTACGAACATGTATTTGAAGGGCTCAATCTTGACAAAAAAAAATGTACCTTCCTTTCTAACACATGACACTAGTCTTATGAACCTTCATTAACATATTGGATACTTAAATTACAATTGCAGCACGAAAGAAATAACGCACTGACGAATAGAGGTGGAACAGTATTCTCCCGACTTATCGTCTCGAGGGTACTACTTTCTGCATTTCTATCGTTCTGCCTAAAGAATATGACAATTTCTATACATATTTCTATATTTACAGTCAAACTTCGATATCTCGAACTCACTTACCTCGAAGTATCCGATAAATCGACACATGAGCTGCATTGTTTCATGCTCGGTTACGTCGAACATACCCATGTTTTAAAGTTAAAACGTGGCTAAGCCACGAAATACGGTACCGGTATGTTCAATTTTACCGAGTTCGAGATATCGAAGTTCGACTGTACATTCCTTTAAAACAAGTGAGAATATAAAATAAGCAATATAGTTTAAATATAAAACCAGACAACTAGGTGGGCAAAGAACAGAATCAGACTGGATTCGGCCCGCACATCATTGCCATGCCCTACAGACTGCAGAGGACATTCCCATGACAACTGGACACGGCACACGCCTTTTCCGTTCCTATAACTACCATCAACCACTCTATTAAAGGCAAGGTAGATATCGAAGTCATTCGGACCACCTTTCTCCCGGTCAGCCTTTCCAGAAAGGTCGAACAAACAAGTTCCATTACACTCCCGAACATCCAGGGAACGAAGGTTTGTTATTTCGTAATAACCAGAGGCAATCTTCACACTGACCGAGGTAACCGTGAAGTTGATGGCGTTTGGATATTGAGCGTAAACCCCGGAGCCGCATGCATCATTGTTGTAGACCGCCATGTTGTTGTTCCTACCTTCCATCTCAGAGTCATAAGTATTGGTTGCACCATCTCCGGCTAATAGAAAAAACATATTTGAATCTTTATATTGTAAAGTTTGTTTTTAGACACACTGAACAACTCCTGATGTTTTATCTCTCAGATGGGTGACACTTTGGTGAAGTACGAACATGCATTAACCAGCGATTTTCTTTTAAAATACAACCTTGATATTAATGCTAGGTTCGCGAAAATTAGTTATACTATAACAGGGTAAGTACTTCATGTATATTTGTCTTTTAATTCTTATCACCATAAAACAAACTAATGCCGGTAAAGTATAAATTTTATTTTGTATTTTTAGAAACCATGTAAGAATAAATATAAATGACTATTACAATTGGAGAGAAAACAATCTTTCAAACAAGGGAATTGCCTCTGGTAAAAACCTTATATGGATTTCACTTATCCCATACTATAACTGTTTTAAAGGGTTGTCACGTGACCTTAATTGACCAATGGAATGACTAGAATTTAGCAGGAGGTAAGACAATATACGTATTGTAACATTCGTGTTCAGAATATTTTTAATTGATCATACTCGTCGTTTTACAAAACGATAAACACGCGGCAAATATTAGATTTTATCGTTTTCTCAAAGACTCGTTTTAATAAATCAAATAAACTGTGAACACTCATGTAAAATCCTATACAGTGTTCCCTCCCTTCAACGGCCCTCCCAACAACGACTCCCTCAACACAACTACATTTGCCACAGTTCCATACACAAGATAATTATGTCTAACTCTTTTATTGCTGCAATATATTCGGCTTAAAATTGACGTCAGCCGTTTTAGTGATATAATGGACCTTTGACAGAATAAAAGGTAATGACGAGTGACAAACATATTTAATCCAGATCAGACGCTGCGCGTCGCGGCGTCTGATTTGGATCAAAGCTGCTGTTTGCAAATGTAAGCCGATTTCTCTTCATATAACGACTCCCTCCGAACAACGCACATAACTTTTGTTTCCCGTTTGGTGTCGTTGTAGAGAGGGAGTGCTGTATATCAAGGAAAAGAATCAAAACAAGGGCAAGTTCGACCGCTACAATAGAAAACTTACATGTACAACCACAAGGCCGTGTTTGTAGCCCTGGATGAGGCAAACATATATTGTTTCTCGTTATTGCTAGGTGTAATAGGAAAGTGTGATGATCTGGAGCTTATAAAGTATCAATCTATCTAATGCCCTGTTTTGAACCCCTTCAGACCAACAACACTTATAGTTGCATACAGTTCCGGTTCTGTCAGGATCCAAGCTGTTTTACACTTATGCCAATGCTTCTAAAGTAAAACGCTCTAACTTGCCAGTACGGAGTGTACATACCTGCTCCGTTATTCGTACGACTGTTGCCAAAGTTGAATAACCAGTCTTCCCTCACCTCGCTGTGTAACGTCATGTCAATTTTCAACATGTGTCTGTTACATGTCGCCTGGCAGTGTCTTTCATTCCTCGAAGGTTTGTCAAACGTGACCTGTTTACAACACAGCGAAAATCGACTACTATAAATAATACAGCTAGTTAACTCTTTCCTCCCTGAAACTTTAAATGGACAATTCCAGTTTCCATTTTAGTCAATACCATTTCTGACTTTTAAGGGTTGTTTTGTCAATGTTTGGCATTATGACAAACAGTGAAGACCCTGATCAGAGGGCTCCTTTCGGAGCCCTCTGATATGGGTCTTCACTGTTTGCACAGGACAATTGTATTATCACATGTACATTGTTTGAAAAGAACGCCTATTTGCGGGACTAGGGTTCAAAGGATTAAACCCGTTCACTGCCAAGGAAGCAAACACTGACAATTGCAAACATTTGGATCCTATCAGACGATCAAGATCCAAACTGTTTAACTCTCATTATACTATTTTCTACGACACAAACGCATTTTTTCAAATTTCAAAGTAAAGCATTCGAAAGAAATAATGCAAATAGTTATTCTGTGTTGTTTCAAAAGAGGGTTTTTTGTTTTTGTCAATACAATGTTGCTAGAAATATTTTATAAACAAAATATAAAATTTTATTTTATTTGCACGAAAGAAGCAGTTTTCTTTTTATCAGACAATTCCTCTGTTAAAAGTTAATCGACGTCTATTGGGTCGATTAACTTTTAACAGAGGATTGCAAAATGGCTGCTTTTTTTTTTTGCTTTGATCGACGAAAAAACGAGAGAATACAGACGTACAGAGCACATAAATTATCTAAATGACCGGGAATGGTAGAAATATATAGATTTACAAATAATGGTATAGGTCGTTTGCAGTTCAAAAAAACACGATAAATCTTAGATAATTTTAAAACTGATGGATGTATTTAATTTAAATTTTGCATACACTTATGATGTGCCTATACCAACTCTGACAAAGAAATTTAGAATTTTTGATAGTCTGACTAAAAACTTTTATTCTTTGTTTCATATAAATTTTGTGTCGCTGAAAATGGTCAATTACGTGGGGTGTTATTTGCTATTACCTTGATCACGTTTGTTTATATTGGAGAATATCCCCAGGTAAAATCCCGTGCAAGTTGCTTCTTTCTGAAAGGTGAATCCCGTGCTGATATTGGGTGTTTAGTTGTACAAAATTAATTGTGAGGCCCCATAATCCATTACATTTTTACTATACTAAATCCACGAACTCTTCACTAGGAATAAAGAGAATTGCAATTACTTTTCAAACCGAAGCTCTAACATTTCTACATAATTACAGAGCTCCAGATAAGAGAGAGAAAACTGAATAAGTCCAACATTTCCTCACCCATTTCAGCACCAAATCCTATGGTGTGACTACTCATTAGAATCGTCTCGAAATGAGACGGTTCTAATGAGTAGTCACACCATAGGGCTTAATTCAGAAATAAAGATTTTAGTTTTGGAAATACTCCCCTTATCTGGAGCTTAATATGTATCAATGTTCGAGTTGTATTGCAGTACGTTTACGTTTCGTTTCCTTGTCCTTTAAACGATAAAATAATAAAAGTTTTCGAACTGCTCTGGAAACATTCTGCTGAAATTTGATAATGGTAAGTTGGTGTAGATCGTCTGGTGTGAACAGGGGGCCGCCGTGGCCTAGTGATATAGTCACTGTGACTTACATCACTAAGCTCCTCACCGCTGTGAGTTCGAATCCCAGTAGGGTCGTTCAGATTTTTCATGTGGGGAAGCCTTCCAGCTGGCTTGCGGACAGTCGGTGGTTCTACCCAGTTGTCGATTTGTGCCTGAAACAGTGCATAAAGAACTTCTGGGGTCTTCCTCCACCTATAATTAGCTGGAGGTCGCGATATGACTGAAATACTGTTGAAAGCGACGTAAAATCAAAACAAATAAAAAAATCTGGTGTGAACATGTCTCTTCTGCTAATTGTCACATTTAGTTATTTTGCGTTTTGTTGATAAAACTTTCGTATCAGTGGCACATGGTTCGGATCCTATTCAGATACGAAATGGCTCTGGTGTCGGATTAGGATCTAACATGTTCGCAAATACCAGTATGGTCGGTTAATACGTCTACCGTACCCCAGTCAGGGCCTCGTTCGGTTAGTTGCAAACTGCTATGTTATGCGATGACTTAACGGTGAGGCGTTACCGGGTCGTGAAAGATAGGCTGTTGAATAACTTGAAATCACCCTTCGGAAAAGTGTCCCTTAGAAGTGTAAACTTTATATAGAAGTTATGAATAAACTTTTTTATTACAAAGAGAAAAAAATTGTTCTTTTTTGTCAGAGTTGGTATAGGTATATCATAAATCTGTGCTAAATTCCATTTGTCTCCGTTGTCTTGTCATGGAGATATTTGAAAATTATCGTGTTTTTTTGAACTGCAAACGACCTATATTAACTTCTAAGTAGATCATCTTCACTACGACCTTCTCAGTGAATTCTGCGTTGACTCTGCGTCAACAAGTGTTGTTCCATAACAACTAACAGCCTGTTAAAATTAACATTGGGTGTTAGCTAATACCTCTGTTAAAATTGTTTACACAACCCTAAGTTAACAGACTGTTAACACATCATTTGTTAAGCATTTTAATCTTCTGTTAAATTAATCAGTCGTTAAGTTTAACAAACGTTTCTGCAACTGGGTCCATAAAGAACTCATAGCATCAGTATTGATGGAGAGAAGTAACATATAGAAATAGAAATGGTTATTTTTGTTATCTTAATCCAAGGCTCTGATTGAAAAATGTTTATATCGAATACAGTAAACCTTCTGAACACCGAAATGTTTCACACTTAAAAGAAAGTTTAGAAAGGTTTTTTTTTAAATGAAGGTTTAGCAAATTTTCTAAAGAAGTGGATTTTATGGACGTTTAAAGACAGGTAGCAGATTAATGCAGGAAATAAGTAATGCAGAAAGATTTATATAAGTATTAGGCAGTCACGTGCCTTTTTAATGCTGTATGTGTCAGTGCTGAACGTTTAATTAACCAGTAGACTATGTAATTGGTATCGCAATATTTATAAGGTTTAATGTCTGTTGCACGTGGCTGCCTCAAGCATGGTTATTGAAATACAAACGCATGATGTTTTATTATCATCTTGCCTTTAACCTACTATCCTATGAATTTGAGTTTTTACGCCATTAACGCATTCCTCCACTGAAGAAAATATAGTTCCACTGTAAACAGTATACATTTGTTTCATAGGTACTGAGGGAACAGACAAATCATTGACCCGAGGTAGCAGGGAAGACCTTGAGAACTGTTGCCCGAGGGCAACAGTTCTCAAGGTCTTCCCTGCTACCGAGGGACAATGGTTTGACTGTTCCCGAAGTAACTATCAAACAAATGATTTCTTACCTAACTCTCTATTTAAGCCAGGCTGAATGAATGGCTAGATCTAGATCTATATAGATATACAAGATTTGAACAACACTATTTATAAATCCTAGAGATGATCTTACGTGTATATTTTATACAATAAAAAGACATAAAGCATCAGCGACGCACGGGCAAGATGAAAGTCAAACGGAAAGCTGCTTTAAGAGATTTCTGTTTAACTTTTATCTTGCTTTAATTTGACATCTGTCTTTCATATAGAGAATAATATGTCATTGCATGAGATAGGAGGTTTATTCTGCGAGTGGATTAACCATTTAGCGCGAGGCTTTCGGAGCACTGACTGGTTTCTCCTCGAGCACAATAAACGCCTCCTATCTCATGCAATGACACATTTATAGAGGATCTTACATGAGTGCTCATTATTTATAATTTTTAATAAACGAGTTGACTAAAATAATATGACGCGAACCTTGACAAGTATCATATCAATTTTAGTCAACGAATTGATTAAAAATGCTAAGTGATGAGCACGAATGTGAGATTCTATTTATAACATAACAAATTCAAACACATGCAGCGCTTGTGGACGACTAGGTTGGGCCGGGGTCCCAAAACGACATTTCACTAGTAAAAATACAATATTTATATAATGGCGTTATGTAACTCCGAGACTGCAAGTTATGTGTAATTCGAGTTATACCGTCACTGATTGATTTTTGCCTTTCAAATTTACACTTACACTAAATTTGACAAGTTTCTTTTAAATTCAGGGTCAGAATTGCAAACAGTTTGGATCATGATGAGTCGCCGCGTGACGAGGCGTCTCATCTGGATTCAAACTGTTTGCAAAGGCAATCACTGTGGCGGATATATCCACCGCTAGCATGAAAATAGTTAGCACGAAATGGTTAGCACGACTTGGCTTACATTTAACAGCTTGAATCTAGTGCAGACGCAGCGTAACGCGGCGCTTGATCTTAATTCAAACTGTTTGCCACTCATCATTATGTTGCCTTTTCTGTCATTTTAATGTTCATTATGTAAGAAAAACAGCAGATACTAATTTTAAGCAGGCGATATTGCAACAGTGAAAGCGTTAGACATAACAGTGGCAAGCGCTGTTGTAAGAAGCGAGTCGTTGTTCAGAGGGCCGATGTATGGTGGGAACACTGTATAAACAAAATGGGTTCAGATTGAACACTTCTAGAAACTCAAGTCGATAATTCGGAAGTCAAACGTTAAATGCATTGCGATCTCACGTATATATAGACAAAGACAATTGTTTCAAAATATATATTTCAGATGGTTGTTATTTTTAACAAATACAGTACCCCCTCTCTACATATATACAACAGCACCCAATAGGAGACAAAGAGTGTGCATGTTGTTTAGGGTGAATTATTGTGGGCAGAGAGAATTAATACCATAAGACTGCGAAACGATGAACTGTGAGAAAGAAAGGAAACAGTTCTGCTTTACTTTCAACCTGCTTTAAGCTATTATATGCTAGGATAAAGACAGTGTTTGCGATTTTTTTTTTTTGAAGATATTTTTTAACAATTACAGTACCCCCTCTCTACATACAAAAAACACTCAATGGGGATTGTTCGGGAGAGAGAAAAATGACTCGATCAACTCCGCAAAAGGCTAGATCCTTAAACAAACATCTGTATCATAAAGACGCCTTATTTGGTCCCGCGATGCAGAAAGGTTTTGCGCATCATTTTCGCGCATGTAACACTCACAGTAACAGTGCTATGTAACAGTCAACTGTTGCCCGCTGGCCTCAGTCTGGTAAATATTTCGGAAAACAGTCAAAAATGCTTAATATTCACTTAATTAGAGAGTCAGGTAATAATCTTGAATAGGTACTATAAAAATAGTTTCTATTGCCTAGCAGATTGTATCTTAACCCATAACTCCATAAATACGCCTTTTTACCGTTTTAATTTATTATTCCACTGAAGGAAACATTTCCACATTATACAGTCATGACTATGTAGCATGAGAAATATTTTCGATATTCGAGTGGAAGGTTGCTTAAAGCAGGCTGAAAGTAAAGCTGCTTTACTTTCAACCTGTTTAAGTAGTCACTAGTCTACTCTTCAAAACTACAAATACGGTCTATGGGTTAAAGTAAATTCAAAATAAACGCACGATGCGCCTTAAGGCTATTTTCTGTTTTAATTGCAGCGGCTGTGAGTGGCTACTGGCTTCAATAATAGAAACAGGCTATGGTAAATTAGTTTAGCTGCCTTATGTGTTTCAACGCTCAATAAATATGCATATGTAGCACTACTGAAGGGACGAAAGTAGATGCGACAATCGAAGCTACTTTTGAGGAAGGGGTAAAAGTAGAAAAAAGGTTGTCTTTACCTTCAATACACCTTGACTGTCACAGTCTGAACCTCTTGTGAAACTGCTTACCACGCTGGCTCCAAATGCCCCAGGAGATCCAGAGATACCCCCGGAGGTAAGGTCCACGCTTAGTGTGTTTTCATCACAGCAAGGCACGTTAGCTATGTAAAAAGAATTAGATTGAAATACATGTGTATAACGAAATTTCTTTTTAAAATGAAGGCTTGTACGATTATTATCATTAACAGATCTGATCTGGATCTAAATTGCAAATATTAGCCAAGTCGAGCTTAGCATACTAAGGGTTAATACACAAAGAGGCCAGTATAAACGCAATGTAAGTGAGGTACAACTGTCAATGTACATTCAACCATGTCTTTTGTGGTTACTCGATTAAGTATGGAGACATTTATAGGCACATTTATACTCTTCATTACTTTTGTCATTAATTAAACAATTACATGCTTAATAAACTGTATAGTTTTGTATGACCGCTTTACACATGTATAGTTGTACTATTTTAACTGTTTTGGTGAACGCGTATCCAATCAGCTAGAGTATTAGCGTGTTCAAATACTGTATCGGAGTCCAACAACGTTAACCAATGCAAACAACCCTTAAAGTATGACATCTAACGTTCTTCAATACTCTCCAATAATAATTCATTGCGCCCCAATGTTTATTTACTTTTCAAGGGTACGAACGAATTATTTAAGAATCGAAATAACACAGCCAAAAGTGTACTTATTAGTAGAAATGCATCAATTTTACCACATATAAAAATAATATTTAGCTGCTTAGACGAAGCTGCTTTGTTTGATACATTAAGTATCGTATAATGTTGGTTTATTGAAGAGAAATCAATTTGGGACTATTCGCTGTTGCTTGTAAACTCATTTGGACCCATATTTTAATTCCCGTTCGTCTAGGCACACTACCTCCGAGGCCGTCCGTGTCGTTGGCCATCGATATCGTGCAAACAGGTCGTTTTTGTTTTAAGTGTTACGTTTGGAGGCCATCGATGGCCATCGGTACGGTTACTGAACGCGCTACATGTACCACTGGATCGCTCATCCCATGTTATTTTTGGGACTTCCCGTACGGATAATTTCGGCTTTCTATAAAATAAATCATATCCGAGACCTTCAATGGATACCCTAATTGATCTGAAGATGGGCTTGTCGCCGGGACGAGAAACTTAACTCTACGCATGACTGTCTGTCTTTATAAATATATGTGTGTCTGCCTTTTTCTCTCTCTCTCTTTCTGCTTCAATAGCTATGTGTTTCGTTTGTTTCTCTGTCGGTATTTCTCTCTGTCTGTGTGTTTCTGTATTCCTGTCTCACATTCTGTTTTTGTCTCTGTTTCTCTCTGTGTGTATGTCTCTATGCCTTTCTTTGATATAAAGAGTTTCCGCAACTACCTGTACAACCTACAAGAGTATGTATCTTACTCCGTGTATTTATTTATTTGTATTCTCGTACTCCGATCTCGTTTCTGATACGCATGACGTCATGTATGCCTACATGTACAAGTTCCACGTTATTTTTTGTGGCATAAAGAACTATTTCTCTGCTTCAAATATCACTTGTTTTTTAATTCAAAGTAATTTAAACAATTATTTAGTTGTTGTTTTTGTATAAAAAACAATACTACATTATCCCTTTACCCCAAAGCCTGTTTCTAATTTTGAAAACAAGTGACTAATTACAGCAGGTTGAAAGTAAAGCAGAATGTACCTTTAGGCGCATTCTGCTTGACTTGCAGCCTGGTTTAAGCTATTACATGTATCTGTTAAGATATAGAAAATATTTCTTATGATACATATTCATAATTGTATCAATTGGAACTATTTTCTTCATAGTGGAAGAAAACATAAGAGGAATTTAAAAGGCGTATTCATGGGGTAATTGGTTATACCAGTTGGTGGTGCGATACAGGGCATTGTGTTCAGCTCTCAGCGTTATTGGCGAAAACAGCCGATCTGACGAGCGCCTTTGGCGGAATTTGAGCATGTACATTAAGCCACGGTACTTGACGTCAAGCTTATCGAAAGTAGAATACAGATAAGACAGTAAAATACAGTATAGTAAGTAAGATACAGACTATTGTAGCTTACTGTACATATACACGCGGTAAAGTTCGATATCACAGGAAGGCTTGTAGTAAACATAGTTATCGTCTACTACCGGTAGTCATGTTCGTTCATTAACTGTGGTAAATATTATAGAGCCTCCCACACTTGAACTTGATAGATATGTGATTGCAATGAGGGCAAAATGCATACAAAACCTGGTATGAATAAAGTGGACGATATGGGCCATTTTCCATTCAAGCGATTTAGAATATAACCCAACAAAAACAAAGGAATGCTTGGAGGATAACAATTACTATAAGAACAATTATTCTCATTGTATTTGAACATGTTTTTGTTAATACTAGTGTTTGGTTCTGTTGTTGAGTCGTACAATGTATCGTAGCTATGGTGTATACAATTTAACACAAAATGTTATGAATTCATTAAAATATCGTTATTAACATTAAAGCTATCGATAGTTAATTGAGTTCTTTAAACGTCTTCAAGCTATCCTCAAAAACTGTTCTATCCGATTCCTTTATCCTGGTATTTTCTATACCCCAAACAGTCATTTAATCTCAGCTAATATGATAACTTGACTTTAAAAATATTTTAATAATAAAAGCTTTTTTTCGGTTTTCTGTATTTTTGTCCGGTATGTAATGAGTAGTGACTAATGCTCAGACATATTAAACCTTATATGCAAAGAGGTCAGTGAGCTTACTATTAAATTTATGTTCGTTTATTTTGTTATATCTTAGCATACACAGAGCCAGATAAATGTATTTAAATCACAGTATTAAATATGCCTGTAACTACAGGTACTTGACACATAGATCTATAAAGATTGTGTGGGGGTTTTTCAAAACAAACTCTAAACAGTCAACGTACTATGGCGTTATTTGACGGAATTTGATGAAATAAAAAGTAAATATTGATGAATTAATCATTTCAGGAGGGCACCACAAGAGAATATATATGATCTAGTCGATTTAAGCAGCAGTTTAAGTTAATAGTTTAGACTACCTGTTTGATTCCCGTTGTATACCTTGTGTCTATATGGGTTTTTTTTGAAAATGTGTCAAGTAACTATGCCTGTAGAGTACTGAACCTTATTAAATTAACATTTTTTGCGATTCGCTTGCAATTCGATGGCAATTCGCTTGTGAATACTTTCCAACGCAATTAACGTGTAAAGTTTGCCTGAATTGTGTATCTAACCAATATTCGCAATTATGCCTTCGTAATTGTTTTTCAAGTCTATTTTTGTCACAACCGCTTCGGAAAAATCGCGTGAAACGACTCTTGAAAGCACACGTTTTGCTTTTTGAAGCGCCCGATTCGATGGCGATTCGATGGCGATTCGATGGCAATTCGATGGCAATTCGCTTGCGATTATCAATTTAATTTAATAAGGTTCAGTACTGTAGCATACTAATCAGTTATATGTTGAAAGGCCTTACCATTCACTGCAGGTTGCGTTGTCACATCAGTAACGTTAGATACAGGCTGATATGTCACAGTTTCGTTCCCTTCAGGCTGATATGTCACATTACCGTTTCCTACAGGCTCATATGTCACAGTACCGTTCCCTTTGGGCGGTAGTGTACATTCCCATGACAACTGGACACGGCACACGCCTTTTCCGTTCCTATAACTACCATCAACCACTCTATTAAAGGCAAGGTAGATATCGAAGTCATTCGGACCACCTTTCTCCCGGTCAGCCTTCCCAGAAAGGTCGAACAAACAATTTCCATTACACTCCCGAACATCCAGGGAACGAAGGTTTGTGATTTCGTAATAACCAGAGGCAATCTTCACACTGACCGAGGTAACCGTGGAGTTGATGGCGTTTGGATATTGGGCATAAACCCCGGAGCCGCATGCATCATTTTTGTAGACCGCCATGTTGTTGTTCATACCTTGCATCTCAGAGTCATAAGAATTGCTTGCACCATCTCCAGCTGATGAAAAAAGTCAATTTGAATGTTCATACTTTAAACCACTTTTAGTTTGACACTCAAATCTCCTTACAGATGGTGATAATTTAATGAGCTTTCTGTGTTAGTTTCGTCGGGCATTATCCAGCTATTTACTTTTCAATGCAATTTTATATTAATGTTGGTGTCGCTCAAGATGGATAGTCCTTTTAACAGGGTAGATGATAAATTACTCTTGTTTACAGTATATTCAAATTTACCGTATGGAGTTATTTTAGGTCTGTGAAGTTAGCTGTTAGTTATTAGTTGGTTATTCAGACGTGTATTCGGGAATTCGGGAAAATGCAACACGCCGTACAGGCGAACATATACATCCAAACTAACACCCAGCCGTGAGTTGGTTATTCAGAAGTGTATTCGAAAAAACATTGCACTTTTGAATTCACAGCCAGCTGTGAGTTGGTTATTCAGAAGTGTATTCGAAACAAATTTGAATTCACAGCCAGCCGTGAGTTGGTTATTCAGAAGTGTATTCGAAAAAACATTGCACTTTTGAATTCACAGCCAGCCGTGAGTTGGTTATTCTGAAGTGTATTCGGAAAAAACATTGTAATTTTGAATTCACATCCAGTTGTGAGTTGGTTATTCAGAAGTGTATCCGAAAACAACATTGCACTTTTGAATTCACAGCCAGCCGTGTGTTTTTTATTCAGAAGTGTATTCGAACAATACATTGCACTTTTGAATTCACAGCCAGCTGTGAGTTGGTTATTCAGAAGTGTATTCGAAAAAATCATTCCACTTTTGAATTCACAGGCAGCCGTGAGTTGTTTATTCAGAAGTGTATTCGAACAATACATTGCACTTTGAATTCACAGCCAGCCGTGAGTTGGTTATTCAGAAGTGTATTCGAAAAAACATTGCACTTTTGAATTCACAGCCAGCTGTGAGTTGTTTATTCAGAAGTGTATTCGGGAAAAAATTGCAATTTTGAATTCACAGCCAGCTGTGAGTTGGTTATTCAGAAGTGTATTCGAAAAATACCTTGCACTTTTGAATAAACATCCAGCCGTGAGTTGGCTATTAAGAAGTGTATTCGAAAAAAACATTGTAATTTTGAATTCACAGCCAGCTGTGAGTTGGCTATTCAGAAGTGTATTCGGACAAACATTGCACTTTTGAATTCACAGCCAGCTGTGAGTTGTTTATTCAGAAGTGTATTCGGGAAAAAATTGCAATTTTGAATTCACAGCCAGCTGTGAGTTGGTTATTCAGAAGTGTATTCGAAAACAATTTGAATTCACAGCCAGCCGTGAGTTGGTTATTCAGAAGTGTATTCGAAAAATACCTTGCACTTTTGAATAAACATCCAGCCGTGAGTTGGTTATTCAGAAGTGTATTCGAAAAAACATCGCACTTTTGAATTCACAGCCAGCTGTGAGTTGGTTATTCAGAAGTTTATACGAAAAAAACATTGCACTTTTGAATTCACAGCCAGCTGTGAGTTGGCTATTCAGAAGTGTATTCGAAAAAAACATTTCAAATTTGAATTCACAGCCAGCTGTGAGTTGGTTATTCAAAAGTGTATTCGAAAAATACATTGCACTTTTGAATTCACAGCCAGCCGTGAGATGGTTATTCCGAAGTGTATTCGAAAAAAGCATTGCAATTTTGAATTCACAGCCAGCTGTGAGTTGGCTATTCAGAAGTGTATTCGAAAAAAACATTGCACTTTTGAATTCACAGCCAGTCGTGAGTTGGTTATTCAAAAGTGTATTCGAAAATACATTGCACTTTTGAATTCACAGCCAGCTGTGAGTTGGTTATTCAGAAGTGTATTCGAAAGAATCATTCCACTTTTGAATTCACAGCCAGCCGTGAGTTGTTTATTCAGAAGTTTATTCGAACAATACATTGCACTTTGAATTCACAGCCAGCCGTGAGTTGGTTATTCAGAAGTGTATTCGAAAAAAACATTGCACTTTTGAATTCACAGCCAGCTGTGAGTTGTTTATTCAGAAGTGTATTCGGAAAAAACATTGCAATTTTGAATTCACAGCCAGCTGTGAGTTGGTTATTCAGAAGTGTATTCGGAAAAAATTTGAATTCACAGCCAGCCGTGAGTTGGTTATTCAGAAGTGTATTCGAAAAATACCTTGCACTTTTGAATAAACATCCAACCGTGAGTTGGCTATTCAGAAGTGTATTCGAAAAAAACATTTTAATTTTGAATTCACAGCCAGCTGTGAGTTGGTTATTCAGAAGTGTATTCGAAAAAACATCGCACTTTTGAATTCACAGCCAGCTGTGAGTTGGTTATTCAGAAGTTTATACGAAAAAAACATTGCACTTTTGAATTCACAGCCAGCTGTGAGTTGGCTATTCAGAAGTGTATTCGAAAAAAACATTGCAAATTTGAATTCACAGCCAGCTGTGAGTTGGTTATTCAAAAGTGTATTCGAAAAATACATTGCACTTTTGAATTCACAGCCAGCCGTGAGTTGGTTATTCCGAAGTGTATTCGAAAAAAGCATTGCAATTTTGAATTCACAGCCAGCTGTGAGTTGGTTATTCAGAAGTATATTCGAAAAAAGCATTGCACTTTTGAATTCACAGCCAGCCGTGAGTTTGTTATGCAGAAGTGTATTCGAAAATACATTGCACTTTTGAATTCACAGCCAGCTGTGAGTTGGTTATTCAGAAGTGTATTCGAAAAAAACATCGCACTTTTGAATTCACAGCCAGCTGTGAGTTTGTTATTCAGAAGTGTATTCGAAAAAATCATTCCACTTTTGAATTCACAGCCAGCCGTGAGTTGTTTATTCAGAAGTTTATTCGAACAATACATTGCACTTTGAATTCACAGCCAGCCGTGAGTTGGTTATTCAGAAGTGTATTCGAAAAAACATTGCACTTTTGAATTCACAGCCAGCTGTGAGTTGGTTTTTCAGAAGTGTATTCGAAAAAAACATTGCACTTTTGAATTCACAGCCAGCCGTGAGTTGGTTATTCAGAAGTGTATTCGGAAAAAACATTGCAATTTTGAATTCACAGCCAGCTGTGAGTTGGTTATTCAGAAGTGTATTCGAAAACAACATTGCACTTTTGAATTCACAGCCAGCCGTGAGTTGTTTATTCAGAAGTGTATTCGAACAAGACATTGCACTTTTGAATTCACAGCCAGCTGTGAGTTGGTCATTCAGAAGTGTATTCGAAAAATACCTTGCACTTTTGAATTCACAGCCAGCTGTGAGTTGGTTATTCAGAAGTGTATTCGAAAAAAACAACATTGCACTTTTGATTGCAGGCACTCTGTAGCTTTAACGCAGTGGTATTCAGACCCGGTGGTAGTAGTCTAGTGGTAACATGCACGTTTGACTACGGTATTAGGATTTGTGAGTTCGATTCCCCGCCGGACCATTCCTGTACATCATATTATAATGTTTTTTTAACTGTCCTTTAGAAGTGTAAATTTTACATAGAAATTATGAATAAAACGGTTTTTTATTATTGAGACAAAAACATTGTTATTTTGGTCGAGTTTGTATTGGTTATGGTATACACATGTATCATAAATCTGTGCAAATGAGTCTAAACTGCCGCTAAATAAAACTTGATAATGGTACGTTTGTATAGATCGTCTGGTATGGACATTCTCTTCTGCTTTTTATCACATTTAGTTATTTTGCCTTTTGTTGATAAAACTTTCACATGAGTGGCACATGGTTCGGATCCTATTCAGATACGAAATGGCTCCGGTGTCAGATCAGGATCCAACATGTTCGCAAATGACAATATGGTCGGTTAATACGTTTAACGTACCCCAGTCAGGGCCTCGTTCGGTTAGTTGTACTACTATATGGTATGCGTTAGCTTAACGGTGAGGCGTTACCGAGTCGTGAAAGATAGGCTGTTGAATAACTTGAAATAACCCTTCGGAAAAGTGTCCCTTATGTATTAGAAGTGTAAACTTTATATAGAAGTTATGAATAAAACTTTTTTATAACGTAGGGAAAAAAGGGTTCTTTTTTGTCAGAGTTGGTATAGGTATAGGTATACATGTATCATAAATTTATGCAAAATTCCATTTGTCTGCGTTGTTTTGTTGTTTTTTTAACTGCAAACGACCTATAAATGAAATGAAATTCATAAGAAATACAATAAAGTAGAACATAATAATGTTGTAGACTGTTCAAACTTCATTTTGATATGAGTTTCAAACAGTTTGTCCGGCGTCCACTTAATTAATTATACCCACAGCAGGTGCGGACCCCGGATTCGTGATTGGGGAGGGAGGATGGGGGAGTAAAACCCAATGTAAGCCAGGGACCGCTAGAGCCTCTTGTGGGTCCAGCGCAACGCCTTGGCAGGGGGCTTAGGGAGTCGGGCGATTTTTAGATGCTTTGCAACCCTTTATGTAAGTTCCCCTGAGCTAAATCATTTGGCTAAATCGAGATGAAATATTATTAATTGGGTCATCATTAAATTTATTACACTGATATATTGTTTTTAAACCTTCAACAGTAACTGCTGGACGTTTTAATACATAACGAATTCTGTTACTTATTTGCCAGAAAATGTTTTGAAAAAAAAGTTTATTCTTGGGGCCGCTAGGGTATACCTGGGGATTTCATGGAAATGCCCTTGTAAGGGGGTGGTGTTCAGGGATTTTCAATGAATTTGTAGCCCTTTAGATGAGGTCTCCTGACCTAAAACGTCTCGCGAAAACGATGTGCAGAAATTAACCCAAACATTGCAGCGTGTTTATGAATCCCCAAGTGATTCCCAGTGATTGAGGTTGGCGGAGGAGGGGCGCCTGTCAGGGACGTAGCTAGACCAAATTATGTACGCACTCCTACTGGAGGGTCCCA
This sequence comes from Gari tellinella, assembly GCA_922989275.2. Lineage (NCBI taxonomy): Eukaryota > Metazoa > Mollusca > Bivalvia > Cardiida > Psammobiidae > Gari > Gari tellinella. The sequence continues at coordinate 23,257,843 of OV277869.1, read as the reverse complement.
GGGGCATACTCCCTCGGGAAAATCTTATTTCTAGATTTCCTCTTGTGCGGTCTGAGGACATTTCGCGCGTTAAAACAATTAAAATACTAACATATTTCAAGTAAATATTCGGCGGAATATATAAAATTTGACAATATTGCACTCCGTTTTTTATTGCATTCTTTGACATTTTATTTGTTCAAGTTTTAGGACAGTGTTTACGCAGATATGTTTTTGCGTACATGTAAGTAAATTTACGCGCCTGCCATGGCAGGGAGATGGTTCGATCACTTAGTACATGTAAGTGGACCACTCTTATCTGGGGAGGGGGTGCCGGGGGCATGCTTCCACGGGAAACTTTTATTCCAAGATGGTCTTTGGTGCGTCCCGAGAGAGCTTCGCGTGTTAAAAACCGGCAAAATACTAACACAAATCTATGAAAAATTATTGTTTACTTTAAAAGGGCATATTATTGAGGGGATGGTGTGATAAACATCTTAAATCACTCGGTGACGTTGGATCAAGTTTTGTCCGCTTCGACCTTGATGGATCGGACATTTTCAGTTTTCAGTTTATATTTCAGCTTTACTATTGACTCAGCCACTTAAAGACATCTCCTGACGACCTTTCGATCATAACGCCATGCCAGACAATTTCCTTGCAAAAAGCATGTGTCTTGTGGACATGTCGGGAGCAAAGAACCATTAAAGCTTCTCATGTGGGACCAGACCTTTATATTTGATAGTTTGATTAGAAATACACATTGAAAAGCACTAGAGCATGAGTATAATCTGGGCCTCACCAGGTAAACTGAGATTGGTATAGCTTGTGCTACATTCTTTGACAGTTACAAATTCACACATATAGAACAATGGGGGATTCCATCAATGGACTGAGGAAATATATTTAAGGGCAACCTAATGTATTGTTTTGACAATGTACCAACTGCTAGGTGCATGCATAAGCAACTCGATGTCAAGTGCTAACTTCTTAGATAGGTGACACAATTAGAGAACACGAAAGAAATGGGAGAAATCGAACGGTGTATTGGTGTAAATTAAACATATCGGCGACTACAGACTCTATAGAACTATAAAATCATTGATTAGCGTATTAAAATAACATACCTTTGTCCATTCTATAGGCGAACGGGTGGGGGCATACGCCGACTACGCTCCCTTAAATTCGCCCCTGGACAAGTGACGCTTAATTAAAATTTCAAAGGATTAGGACTCCATTTAAAGACATTTCCTCAGTCCATTGATGGACTCTTCCCCCCATTGTTCTCACTAGGTGTGAAAATACAGGTAACGCAGTAGTAAAGTGTGCAAAACCAATGCCACTAATCTCAAATTATCTAGAGAGGCCTTCACATACTCACACTCAAGGGTTTTTCAAAATAGTTTTACTGACCAAACTAACAAATTTAAGATACGGGCCTCACATGAAACGCTTGGATGAGTATATCCCTAGACAAGATAGCAGTAAGGACAAAACTCGCACATGGCTGCGTGATTTTATACTTGGTTTGGTGTTCAACACCTTCAACCGTGAAATAAAAGACAAGAGGGCCTGAAGGCCCTGCTATCGCTCACCTGTTATAATGAAGCCTGATAGCTTTACCTTTGAATTTCACCTGTTTTATTCTAAATACAAAGCTTTTTAAACTCTACTTCTCTGAAACAGTAATACTTATGGTCCTCTGCCAAATATGTTTTAATCATGGCCCTGGGGTAAAAAATGGCCCCACCCCTGGGTTATCAGTTTTACTTAGACTTATATAAAGGACAACCTTTAAAAATAATTTTCTTTGCAACCATAAGAACCAGACTTTTTACATTTGACATGAATCTTTGCGCTATTGTCATCTATCAAGATTGTTCAAATCAAGACACCCCCCGTGTAAATAATGGCACGCCCCGGGGCTTATCATTTTACTGAGACTTGTATATGGAAAAAAAATATTCTCTAAAATTGTTGGATCCAGACCTTTTATATTTGCCTTATAGTCTTCTACCAAGATTGGTCAAATTATGACCCTGGGGTAAAAAATGGCTTCGCCCCGGGACTTCTCAGGGAGCACTTTTACAATTAGTCCGCCATCAAAAATGTCATTTTTATGGTCAGGTTAATGTTACAAGAAATGGCCAGATTAGTGTCACAATAAATGACCAGGGTAATGTCACAAGAGATGTCCAGTTAATTTCTACGAAAATACCAAAAAGATCTGCGGACAGATCGTAAAGTTTTAGAGGTTACCCTAACCAATGCTTTTGCTGGTGGATCAATTGTAAACCCTAGATCTATAAGTCTTTCTCAGTTTTGCATAGACTTATTTATAACGGAAAACCTTTAAAAATCTTCTCCTCTGAAAATGTAAAGCCCAGACCTTTGATATTTGGCATCTAGCTTTGCCTTAAGGTCCTCTATCAAGCGAGTTCAAATCATGACCCCTGTGTCAAAAATGGACCCACCCGGGACCTATCAGTTAAACATAGACTTACGGGAAAACCTTTAAAAAACAATTTCTTCTAAATCACTTGCCGAAATTCAATAATATTTTAAATATATATTATTTAGATGACTCTTTATTATGACTATCTATATCATTTCGGTATTTTACCTTTTTTGCAAAAATAGTAATAATGACCTTATGACGTATTCTGAGTTACTTCTTCATGCAACAGCTCACAAACATGCAATATCAAACTTCAGTTTGCATTGAATATAACACAATTGTCCTCAGGTGGGCGATTTGGGGCCTCGAGCGGCTCTTGTTTTTCATATTGCACGACGAAGAACCAGACAAACAAGGTACGTGAGATAGGTAGTCTACAGTCTACACAATTATGACATCACATAATCGTTCGGTTATATGACGTCATGTAATGGTGACGCTTATCGGAATGTAGAAATTTCCCACAGTCGTATGTAGAAATACAGTAACACATCTAAAAACTGGACACAAACACCACCTGTCCCAAAACAGGCCGTCGCCAAATGCGGCACAATGGTATTACAGAACGCTCATATCTAGTTCTCTGCAACACCACCGCAACCCACAAGGCAACCATATGTCGTGAGATCATTGTTTTCATACCCACAAGTGTCCGGATTTCATAGGCATCACTGTAATATCGATCAAGACACGTCCGAGCTTCAAATGAAGACGGAAGATCATTTTTATGCAAACAAACCGAACCACATCAGACCCTGAGTGTCTCAGCCCCACTATAACTCTATAACGACACTGATATGTAACATTATACGCCACATTTCAATTAAAATGTATTAAAATGGTAAGTGATACACAAGTTGTGCAGTTGCTTTGGATTTGTTATGGTTTTACGTAGAGAGACACAAGAAGCCATTTATGCACTGTTTTATTCAGAAATTGGCAAATTGGTAGAACCACCGAACTTCAGCAAGCCAGCTGAATGGCTTCTTCACATGAAAAATCCGATGTCCCCGACCGGGTTTCGAACTCACAGCGGTGAGGAGATAAGTGAGTGTCAGTATAGTGACTATAACCACTAGGCCACGGAGAAACACTAAAAGTAATATGGTGAGAAAAGTATGCAGTCAGGCCGGGAATCGAATCCGGGGCCCTTCGCTTACAGGGCGAGTGCTCTTTGGACTGAACCATCCGGACCTCTTGAAACACAAATCTCTCACAATTTAACTATAGACTAAACCGGCTACACGTACACCTTCTACACAAAGAACACTCCAAGATTTTCTGATTATTATTTCTTTACACTCTGCGAGTTACATATTAATATTGCGGGTTATTTACATTGGCACCCAATATAACTTGGTGATAAAAATATGCAGCCAGACCAGGACTAGAACCCAAGACCCTAACTTACAGGGCGAGTGTTCCACCGACTGAGCCATCCGGTCGCTTATACAAGTCTGTCACCATTTTAAAAATATAACGCAAACCGGCTACATTGTAATTGTAATGCTTTGTACTACTATAGATTTTGCAAACACGTTTGCGTTTAATAAAACTACAGGTAAAATTAACCTCTTCGCTGCTAGAGAGGAAATTGTGATTCCATTAGTTTGGATCCAGTTGGGACGCCAAGTAACGCAGTATCTCATCAGGATCTTATCTGTTCTAGATTCTGATTCCATATTTAACCATTATGCCATAGCCTATTTCTAGTAATGTAGATAAGTGACCACTTTAAGCAGGTTGAAAGTAAAGCAGATGAGCCTTCAGTGGAATGCTGCTTTGCTTTCCGCCTGCATTAAGCTACAGTTTGCTTGTATTAAGAAAGAATTTGTTACGGTAGATACTCATGACTTTATCAAAAGGAACTCTTTTCTCCAGTTGAAGAATAAATAAAAGTCGTAAAATGGCGCATTCATGAAGTAATGGGTTAAACTGTGTAAAACTTCCTCCAAAACAGTTCTGTTGTGTGTGTGTACATTCGCTTTTACCCGTTAGTCTCCGTACTAAACTGTAGTAGCCCGATCTGAATCGTATTTCATCGTAGCAAACCATATAAATCACTGTCATTGGAGAACGGTGCTACGCATCCGTCCGTCTCACAGCTGGCTGTGAATTCAAAATTGCAATGTATTTTCGAATACACTTCTGAATAACCAACTCACGGATTGCTGTGAATTCAAAAGTGCAATGTATTTTTCGAATACCCTTCTGAATAACCAACTCACGGCTAGCTGTGAATTCAAAATTGCAATGTTTTTTTTCGAATACACTTCTGAATAGCCAACTCACGGCTGTCTGTGAATTCAAAATTGCAATGTATATCCGAATACACTTCTGAATAACCAACTCACGGCTGGCTGTGAATTCAAAAGTGCAATGTTTTTTCCGAATACACTTCTGAATAACCAACTCACGGCTGGATGTGAATTCAAAAGTGCAATGGTTTTTCGAATACACTTCTGAATAACCAACTCACCGCTGGCTGTGAATTCAAAAGTGCACGGTATTTTTCGAATACACTTCTGAATAACCAACTCACAGCTGGCTGTGAATTCAAAAGTGCAATGTTTTTTTCGAATACACTTCTGAATAACCAACTCAAAGCTGGATGTGAATTCAAAATTACAATGTTTTTTTCGAATACACTTCTGAATAACCAACTCACAGCTGGCTGTGAATTCAAAAGTGCACGGTATTTTTCGAATACATTTCTGAATAACCAACTCACAGCTGGCTGTGAATTCAAAAGTGCAATGTATTTTCGAATACACCGCTGAACAACCAACTCACAGCTGGCTGTGAATTCAAAAGTGCAATGTTGTTTTCGAATACACTTCTGAATAACCAACTCACAGCTGGCTGTGAATTCAAAAGTGCAATGTATTTTCGAATACTCTTCTGAATAACCAACTCACAGCTGGCTGTGAATTCAAAAGTGCAATGCTGTTTTCGAATACACTTCTGAATAACCAACTCACAGCTGGCTGTGAATTCAAAATTGCAATGCTTTTTCCGAATACACTTCTGATTAACCAACTCACGGCTGGCTGTGAATTCAAAAGTGCAATGTATTGTTCGAATACACTTCTGAATAACCAACTCACAGCTGGCTGTGAATTCAAATTTGCAATTTTTTTTTTCGAATACACTTCTGAATAGCCAACTCACAGCTGGCTGTGAATTCAAAAGTGCAATGTCTTTTTCGAATAAACTTCTGAATAACCAACTCACAGCTGGCTGTGAATTCAAAAAAGCAATGTTTTTTTCGAATACACTTCTGAATAACCAACTCACAGCTGGCTGTGAATTCAAAATTACAATGATTTTTTCGAATACATTTTTGGCCAACACACGGCTGGCTGTGAATTCAAAACCGCAATGTTTTTTACGAAAACCCTTCTGAATAACCAACTCACAGCTGGCTGTGAATTCAAAAGTGCAAGGTATTTTTCGAATACACTTCTGAATAACCAACTCACAGCTGGCTGTGAATTCAAAAGTGCGATGTTTTTTTCGAATACACTTCTGAATAACCAACTCACAGCTGACTGTGAATTCAAAAGTGCAATGAATTGTCGAATACACTGCTGAACAACCAACTCACAGCTGGCTGTGAATTCAAAAGTGCAATGTTGTTTTCGAATACACTTCTGAATAACCAACTCACAGCTGACTGTGAATTCAAAAGTGCAATGTATTTTCGAATACACTTCTGAATAACCAACTCACAGCTGGCTGTGAATTCAAAATTACAATGTTTTTTTACGAATACACTTCTGAATAGCCAACTCACGGCTGGATGTTAATTGAAAAGTGCAAGGTAATTTTCGAATACACGTCTGAATAACCAACTCACGGCTGGCTGTTAATTCAAATTTTTTTTTAATACACTTCTGAAAAACCAACTCACAGCTGGCTGTGAATTCAAAATTGCAATGTTTTTTCCGAATACACTTCTGAATAAACAACTCACAGCTGGCTGTGAATTCAAAAGTGCAATGTTGTTTTCGAATACACTTCTGAATAACCAACTCACGGCTGGCTGTGAATTCAAAGTGCAATGTATTGTTCGAATAAACTTCTGAATAAACAACTCACGGCTGGCTGTGAATTCAAAAGTGGAATGTTTATTTCGAATACACTTCTGAATAACCAACTCACAGCTGGCTGTGAATTCAAAAGTGCAATGTTCTTTTCGAATTCACTTCTGAATTACCAACTCACGGCTGGCTGTGAATTCAAAATTGCAATGTACTTTCGAATACACTTCTGAATAACCAACTCATGGCTGACTGTGAATTCAAAAGTGCAATGCTTTTTTCGAATACACTTCGGAATAACCAACTCACAGCTGGCTATGAATTCAAAATTGCAATGCTTTTTTCGAATAAACTTCTGAATAACCAACTCACGGCTAGCTGTGAATTCAAAAGTGCAATGTATTTTTCGAATACACTATTGAATAACCTATTCTTAGCTGGCTGTGAATTCAAATTAGCAATGTTTTTTTCGAATACACTTCTGAATAGGCAACTCACAGCTGGCTGTGAATTCAAGAGTGCAATGTTTTTTCGAATAAACTTGTGAATAACCAACTCACAGCTGGCTGTGAATTCAAAAGTGCGATTTTTTTTCGAATACACTTCTGAATAACCAACTCACAGCTTGCTGTGAATTCAAAATTACAATTTTTTTTCGAATACACTTCTGAATAGCCAACTCACGGCTGGATGTCTATTCAAAAGTGCAAGGTATTTTTCGAATACACTTCTGATAACCAACTCACGGCAGGCTGTGAATTCAAATTTATTTCGAATACACATCTGAATAACCAACTCACAGCTGGCTGTGAATTCAAAATTGCAATTTTTTTCCGAATACACTTCTGAATAAACAACTCACAGCTGGCTGTGAATTCAAAAGTGCAATGTATTTTCGAATACACTTCTGAATAACCAACTCACGGCTGGCTGTGATTTCAAAGTGCAATGTATTGTTCGAATAAACTTCTGAATAAACAACTCACGGCTGGCTGTGAATTCAAAAATGGAATGTTTTTTTGGGAATACACTTCTGAATAACCAACTCACAGCTGACTGTGAATTCAAAAGTGCAATGTATTGTTCGAATACACTTCTGAATAAACAACTCACGGCTGACTGTGAATTCAAAAGTGCAATGTTGTTTTCGAATACACTTCTGAATAACCAACTCACAGCTGGCTGTGAATTCAAAATTGCAATGTTTTTTCCGAATACACTTCTGAATAACCAACTCACGGCTGGCTGTGAATTAAAAAGTGCAATTTTTTTTCGAATACACTTCTGAATAACCAACTCACAGCTGGCTGTGAATTCAAAATTGCAATGTTTTTTTCCGAATACATTTCTGAATAAACAACTCACAGCTGGCTGTGAATTCAAAAGTGCAATGTTTTTTCGAATACACTTCTGAATAGCCAACTCACGGCTGGCTGTGAATTCAAAGTGCAATGTATTGTTCGAAAAAACTTCTGAATAAACAACTCACGGCTGGCTGTGAATTCAAAAGTGGAATGTTTTTTTCGAATACACTTCTGAATAACCAACTCACAGCTGGCTGTGAATTCAAAAGTGCAATGTTTTTTTCGAATACACTTCTGAATAACCAACTCACGGCTGGCTGTGAATTCAATTTTTTTCGAATACACTTCTGAATAACCAACTCACAGCTGGCTGTGAATTCAAAATTGCAATGCTTTTTCCGAATACACTTCTTAATAAACAACTCACAGCTGGCTGTGAATTCAAAAGTGCAATGTTTTTTTCGAATACACTTCTGAATAACCAACTCACAGCTGGCTGTAAATTCAAAAGTGCGATGTTTTTTTCCAAATCACTTCTGAATAACCAACTCACAGCTGGCTGTGAATTCAAAATTACAATGTTTTTTTACGAATACACTTCTGAATAGCCAACTCACGGCTGGATGTTTATTCAAAAGTGCAAGGTATTTTTCGAATACACTTCTGAAAAATTAACTCACGGCTGGCTGTGAATTCAAAAAAATTTCGAATACACTTTTGAATAACCAACTCACAGCTGGCTGTGAATTCAAAATTGCAATGTTTTTTTCCGAATACACTTCTGAATAACCAACTCACAGCTGGCTGTGAATTCAAAAGTGCAATGTTGTTTTCGAATACACTTCTGAATAACCAACTCACAGCTGGCTGTGAATTCAAAATTGCAATGTTTTTTCCGAATACACTTCTGAATAACCAACTCACGGCTGGCTGTGAATTCAAAAGTGCAATGTTTTTTTCGAATACACTTCTGAATAACCAACTCACGGCTGGCTGTGAGTTCAAATTTTTTTTTCGAATACACTTCTGAATAACCAACTCACAGCTGGCTGTGAATTCAAAATTGCAATGTTTTTTCCAAATACACTTCTGAATAACCAACTTCTGGCTGGCTGTGAATTCAAAAGTGCAATGTTTTTTCGAATACACTTCTGAATAACCAACTCACGGCTGGCTGTGAGTTCAAATTTTTTTTTCGAATACACTTCTGAATAACCAACTCACAGCTGGCTGTGAATTCAAAATTGCAATGTTTTTTCCAAATACACTTCTGAATAACCAACTTCTGGCTGGCTGTGAATTCAAAAGTGCAATGTTTTTTCGAATACACTTCTAAATAACCAACTCACGGCTGGCTGTGAATTCAAAAGTGCAAAGTATTGTTCGAATACACTTCTGAATAACCAACTCACGGCTGGCTGTTAGTTTGGATGTATATGTACGCCTGTACGGCGTGTTGCATTTTCCCGAATTCCCGAATACACTTCTGAATAACCAACTAACAACTAACAGCTAACTTCACAGACCTAGTTATTTTGTGTGTTTAGAGGAACAGTCAAAACGGTTTGCCCAAAGTAAAAGATGTTCGAACTTTTTGTCTTTCCAAATACATGTACCATGGAACAATGGACTTGACTGGTACCTCAACACGCCTGTATTACATTGTATATTATCCAGTACGCCAATAATATCATGAAAATAACAGAATCCCTATTCGTAAGCAACCGTAGAGATTTTCCTCAGAAATTTTCAAGCGGCTTCTCAATTTTGAAAACATCTTTCCTTTACCTTTCAGATGTCATTATCACATAGTGGTTTACAAACTGTTAACGCTTGTCGGTCAACGGTTTGGCCACAACCCGTCTAGGGATAATCTAAGATCAGAATCAGGACAGGCAAAAACAGAGTGTGTTTGTTAATCTCAAATTCCCCAGTCAGCAGAAGATTCGGTAATGTACGTGCTTTTTTGCAAAAGTTGACAAATGTGAAGATATATGAAATTGTATGGTTTTAAATATCTATAAACAAAAAAACGCATTCCAAACATGAAAGCAAAACTCGTTTGGTTGGAGAGTTATCGACACCAGAAAGATACATACCAAGTATGAAAAGTATCAGAACATATTAGTTTAAATGTTATACGCATTAACAATCGCATTTTGATATCTCGAACTCGCTTAACTCGAACTATCCGATAGTTCGACACTTGAACTGCATTATTTCATGTTCGGTTCAGTCGTACATTCCCATATTTCAAAGTTAAAATATGGCTTAGCAACGTTTTAACTTTGAAATACGGGTATGTTCGCCCTAAACGAGTTCGAGATATCGAAGTTCGACTGTACATATATTTAGACAAGACGGGCAAACATCAATTGCAAGGACACGATTACAAAACTATTGACATGGTCGGAAAGGTCTTGACACAAGCAGCTCATATACCAAGTATTAGATCCCCGTCTGCAATAATGGTGTTGTTATAGCCAAGGTTTCTTTAGTCCCGTTTCCTATCCTTCTTTATTTCAACTTATTACACCATAAATACGTATGTTACGCCTTTTTACACCTTAGATTTATTCCTAAACTGACAAAAATACATTCATGAATACGTATCAACCGAAATCATTTCTATATTCTAGTGGATGATAGCTTAAAGCAGGTTGAATAGAAGCAGACTGTGCGTTAAAGTGCATTCTGCTTTACTTTCAAGCTGATTAAGTGGTCAGCTATCTTCCTTACTAGAAACAAGCTATTGGATGATGGGTGAAAATCCCTCTGAACTGGAAACCCCTCTAAATCGGAAACTTATGTTGTCCCGACACATGTCGGTTAACAGGGGTTTCATTGTACATGTATTCATATGGGTACGTCTTTCGACAACACCACGAAAACATGTTAGGCTATTTAGCGTTCCTATACCATCAAAGCTGGCCTACACGGAGTGTACATACCGTATCCGTTATTCGTAGGACTATTTCCAAAGTTGAATAACCAGTCATCCCTCACCTCGCTGTGTAACGTCATGTCAACTTTCAACATGTGTCTGTTGCATGTAACTTCGCATTGTCTTTCATTCCTCGAAGGTTTGTCAAACGTGACCTATTTACAAAACAGTAAAACTCTTATTTTATAAATAAAGCTAGTTGTTTGCCGCAGATATCACATTATGAAAACAATTACCAGTATACTTTGGCAACTTTAATTCAATATCAATATCTTTGACGAAATTTAATAATTAAAACATTGGTAACAACCGCTCGTATGACCACCCTTTAGGATATCTACGATACCACAACGCGACGGAACGCATGGGTAATGCACAGGTCATGCATGTTCGTCTTGAAGAGAAAAAGTAGATATAGAAGACAGACCGTAAGTATATACATTTAAAAAAATAATCTCGTATGGAATATACACTGTCAGTAATTCAATATGGGACGAGGGCGAAACCAGAGTCCCATAAGAAATCACTGGCAGTGTATAATCCATATTAACCCATTTATGCCAAGTGGATTCTTCCATTTTTTATCAAAGGGATGCCTGGTCAAAATTTTCATTTTCATTTTCATTTTGTTTTATATTGAAATTCCTATCAGCAAACAGTGTAGACTCTGATCAAGAGCATAATGCAGCGTCTGATCAGAGTCTACACTGTTTGTCTGTGTCCCATATATGGGATCGTTGGCACAAATGGGTTAAGTACACTGCGCACTATAACTAATAACATGTGTCACTCTTTACCTTCAATACACCTTGACTGTCACAGTCTGAACCTCTTGTGAAACTGCTTACCACGCTGGCCCCAAATGCCCCAGGAGTCCCAGAGATACCCCCGGAGGTAAGGTCCACGCTTAATGTATTTTCGTCACAGCAAGGCATGTTAGCTATGTTAAAAGTGAAAGCAATAGTACTATCGATATATTGAGGGAGTTAAATTGATAGATATGTCGGTCACATCCTATTTCAATCAATCAATCTCTCTCTCTTGCTCTCTCTCTCTCTCTCTCTATCTATCTGTCTCTCGTTTTCTCTCTCTCTCTCTTTCTGAAATAATACTAATTGTGTACAATTTTGAAAGAGCGACGGACTACAGTGGAGACATATAGGATATGTCATGAGTCGATGTGTAAGACAAGCTTATCTCAAACGAGTCTAGAATTGAAATGTTAAATTAAGCGAGCCTTGGCGAGCCTAATAACTTTTCTATTTTAGACGAGCTTGAGATCAACTTGTCTTAAACATCGTCGAATGACAGATTCTTTTTCTCACATAACTAACGATTTTAAGCTATTTTCTAAAGCAATAGGCATTTTTTTTAACCCCGTGACGTCAAAACGTTATAAATAGTGACGTTATAGTGACGCCATCAAACTGATCTTACACATGTTTGAGTTAAGGATATCCATGACCGTTGTTCGCTATAGAAAACAGGGGTAGTTATGTGAGAACACATTATCCTTTCTTGTTAAAGACCATCGCGCCAGTTTCATAACATTCAGATTTATTATAAAGTTTACATGGTGCTAGTACATACGCTGTAAAGCAAAAATGTTAAATAAAAATAGGGGGTCCTCGAACTGGAATTTTGTCAATAGCTTATTTTTGTGTATACCCCTAGTTATCCGGAGACACGTGCTTTTTATCATAAAATCTCTTCAGCTTTGTAATACACTTTATTTGCTGGGTTATATATATATATTTTCATAAAATGGAAAAAAATTGGAGCAAGTAGCACCCAAAAGATGAAAACAACATATTACCCGTCAAAAAAAAGAACACATCAAATAGTTATTTTTCAAATTGTTTTCCTCGACTGTTCTTACATTCAGTTTTTGATAATATTTATCACAACTATTGTTGACGCATTTATTCACTGAAATTGTGGTTGCCAAATGCAGGAATGATCGCATAATTTAGCTTACTGACATAGAAAAAATAAAAATACGCATATAAACATTAATCATGAAGTAATGATCAAAGGGATGCAACTCATGCAAATATGTTGCATGAGTTGTCTCCTTTTGCCCCTTAGAACCTTAACTGTCGCGATGGTCCTTACATCATTTTTAGCGCTAAATAAATCGCCCGTTCTTTACCTCTTCGTCGTCATATTGTCGCCGGCAAGATCATTTCAAAGTAAGATTTATGGTGGGATAGCTGGAGAAATATCGGTACGAGTGTCAAACAGTTTGGATCCTGACCAGACGCTGCGTTACGAAACGAGTAATGAAGGGAATAAAAATAAATACAGTGAAACCCCTCTACACCGGACATGTGTGAGGATAGCAAAAATGTCCGGTTTAAAGGGGTTTCCGGTTTAGAGGGGTTTTAACTTGTTTCTAGTATGGACGATAGCTGACCACTTAAAGCAGATTGAAAGTAAAGCAGAATGCGCCTGAATGCGCATTCTGCTTTACTTTCAACCTGCTTTAAGCTATTTTCTGCTAGAGTGTACAAACCATTTTCTTCAGTGAAAGAAAAAATCAAAGACGTTATAAGGCATGCTGATGGTGTAATGGGTAACATTAAAAAAGGATTGGAAACGGGACCAAAGCTTTTGTCCGGTTTAGAGAGGATTCCGGTATTCAGGGGTTCCGGTTTAGAGGGGTTTCACTGTACTTACATCCTCTATTGTTCTCTCCTGTAAGCCCAACATGGACAGTGCATGACATAACCAGGTAAAGCACCACAACTTTCAACATCCTGAGTCGCCTGAAACATGAAACAGTAGAACCTCTTTATAACACTAACTTATGTCAAATATTAGCCGTTTAAAACAGCTGACTGCTTAAACCAATATGAAAGTGAAACAGAAAGCTCCTACAGGAGCTTTCTGTTTCACTTTCACATTGCTTTAAGCTGTAACCTGTCCTTTATACGGACAAATAGCCTTCTTTTTTAGTGGTCGTTATAGAGAGGGTTTATTGTACTAACTAGAACATGTAACAATAACATCAAAAAGCAATACAGTAAAACCTAGATACAGATGTAGCGGCTACTCAAATTGAGTTTCAAATAACGGTTTTAACCTTTTACCCCATAGCATATTTCTAATTTTGAAGAAAGAATATCCCGTAACCCTTTCACCCATAGAAGCACATTTTAGCACATTTAATTCATTCTTCCACTGAAGAAAAAAGTTCCATTCAATACAGTCATGAAGATCAACCATAAGATATATTATATATCTGAGCAGATGATAGCTTAAAGGATTCTGCTTTACTCTCAACCTGCTTTAAATACCACCTGTCTTCAAAACTAGAAACAGGCTATGGGATAAAGGGTTAAAGAAGGTTGAAAATAAAGCAGAATGTGTCTTAATGTGACTTCTGCTTTACTTTCAGACTGCTTTAAGCAATCACCTGTCGGGATGCAAAAGTATTTTCTATGCATTTTAATCAGAGCATTTTTAAGCATGAAATGAATCTCTATGAGGACAAAGTAACTGCACTAAAACGCATAAAATGGTTAATCAAGTAAGGCAGGTTAATACTGGTCAAATATGTATATTTACATTAACCCTGTAAAGTCTTTCAGTAATCGTATTAAAAATATGCATGCCATTTCTCAATGAACCTACAAATCGAAACTGGTTCCAGCCAGTTAGAAAAGAGGATGGAGTCTCTGCCGGAGAGATACCAACCTAGCGACCAGCTAATGGTTGCTATGGCATGTAATTAGGCTGAAATAAAAATGCGCGACCTAATTTTTAAAATATTCTTTAATAATAGATATGTCAGTTGCATTGTTAATTTTAATGTCTTATAAGTGTTCGTTAAGCACACAGCGACAGTTTACTGGGTAAAAGCTTGACTTTGTAATCAACACCGAAACATGTAATTTGGACTTCTTTTCATACAGTATATCATAGACATCGAATGGCTGTTATATCCAGGATTATATCTATCGAACCTATTGGGCGTTTACGATAAACTTACCCTGCGAAGTTAATGTGTTCATACCGTCGTGAACGGCAAAAAGTTGTTGTTTATTCCTATGATTAGCCCCTTCACTGTCTCACCCCGAGTACATGTACAATGATTCTTTTCAATCATTTTGGATCTTGATCAGAATCCGCTGAATGAGGCGCCTGATCAGAATCCAAACTGTTTGACACTGAATTTTATATTTCTTAGGTCAAAATACCTAAATTTTAATTTGAGAAATAAAGGCAGAGGAAAATTGTTTAAAGCTGATGACGTCATTACATAATGTTCCTTTGAAATATAGTTTATCCATCTCCAGCTAAAAGGGTATACTGACGTGTTTGGGTTTTTAATTTAAAAATCAGAGTAGACTAGGATTAGACAGCCGGATTTGAACCCATTCAGTGCCATGTCGTCATTTGCTTTAACCCATTTATACTCAGTGGATTCTCTCATGTTTATACACTGACGAGCAAAAGAAACGCCCCATCTCTATTGAACCCCTCATATTTATTACATTGAATTCTGAACAGTATAATTTCTTTTTGAAATAAAACAGTAAAGGTTTTTCAACAATTGTTGAAAATGTCATGAAATAAAACCTCTTTTGTATGCGTTTAAAATGCCTCGACATTCAGTCACCCCTTCAAAACCGTCAGCACCGAGTTTGTCCTTGATGGCTTTCAAGAACTGCATGTAGTCAGCGTGCCATTGATCTACTGAAGTTACGCAGCAAATAACGAGGAATACGCAGGGCTGCCATAAGTTGACGTGAACAATCCTAAGATTTCCAAATTTGCATTTTTCAAGTGCGATTTTACGAATCGTACCTTTACCCTATACCCTTTTTCTTGTTTTTTGACATGCGAATACCTAAAGCAGGCTGTAAGTAAAGCAGAATGAGCTTATGGCGCATTCTGCTTTACTTTCAGCCTGCTTTTAGATACCATGTAGTGGAAAAAAATCCGGAGATTTAGGAAAAATCCGGAGAAATGGCAGCCCTGAATACGTACCCGCTCTTCATGTAGAGCTACAGTCAATTCCTGGATGTTTCGGGGCTTGAACTGACGTTGACGTAAACGTCGACAGAGAACGTACAACATGTGTTCGATTGGGTTGCAATCAGGCGAAGCTGTGGGCCAGTCCAAAATATCGATATAAGTGGTTGTCAAGAAGTTTCGTGTCCAACGGACTACATGTGGGCGCGCGCTGTCCTGCTGAATTGTTGTCCAGCACGTTAACGGAACATTGGCAACACAAGAAGTCTTAAAACGTCATCCACGTACCTCTTTCTGTTGATAACGACTAAGTCGGCCGTAAATGTGAGATTGATAGCCGTCAACACCATCACATCTACCCCAATAAAATGAATGTGCTCGAGAATACAATTACGTGCGGCACGTTCGTTACGTCGTCTGTACACCCAAACTCGGACGTCTGCGGTCGAAACGATGCATCTTGACCCGTAACTAAACACTACTGTCCTCCTTTCCTTTGGAGGTGACAGTTTGCCTAGCGACGTCGTTCCCTCCACGTTGAGACCTCTTTCAAAACACTCCGTGTTCTCTCAGCCGATTTCGCACAGTTGTTCGACGTTCATTCCGGCTATGATTACCGACAACGACAGAGGACGATGATTGCGCCGTTGTAAATCACGGCTTCAAGCATTCCTAAAATATGCGCCCTTTTTCGTAATTTAGGTGCGGCATATTTATTAATCCAAATTTCCTAAATTTGTTGTGAATTCTCACTTGTAAATGAACTAGCAAATATACCTGTCCACTTGTTAACTGAAAACAGCTCACAACAAAAGCGCACGGGGCACACGTGCAGATTGTGCGGCACGCCCTACTCCACGACGTTCGTGTAAAAGCATGGACATCTTAACACGTTCACAGAGGCGTTATGACACACTGATATTAAAGACCAAGTTTGATGTCGAAAATATCAGAAATTAAAAATATTGGCCATTTTTCATTGAGGCGTTTCTTTATCTCATCAGTATATATTGGATTAGTCCATTTTATATCAAAGGGATGCCTGGTCAAAATTTTAATTTTCATTATGTTTTATACAAAATTCCTATCAGCAAACAGTGTACACTCTGGTTAGAGGCCGCATACTGTCTGATCAGGGTCTACACTGTTTGCCTTTGTCCCAGATATGGGATCGTGGGCACAAATGGGTTAAACAGCTGGCGCCACGGCGTCTGATCAAGAACCAACCTGTTTGAAACTCATACGGTTTTACTTTAGTCAATACGTAAAATATATTTAAGAACTAAAAACAGTCGACAATCGTTTTACCTTTTCGGCACCGAAGTCGCTAAAGTTGACTTTGCAAACTGTTTGGATCCTGATCAGAATCCAAACTGTTTGACACTCGTATCGACATTCCTTAAGTCATACTACAATATTTACATTCGCTCTGTATAGCTCTAAGAAAAAAAGTGAGGTCTAATATTCTGTAAACCAATCCAATAATACCCGGCGGTAGTAGACCAGTGGTAAAACGGTGGACTACGGTGCCAGGGGGTCGTGAGTTCGATCCCCCGCCGGACCAACGGCATGACTTGGGGATTTTTCCGAATCTCCGATGATGTACAGGAATGTTCTTGAGCAAGACATGTACCGCGAATTGCGCATCTCTACACAGGGGTTAAAATAGGTACGTGTACCTGTCACAGTGTATAAACGAACTGTACGATGACCGGGTAAAGTGACTAGATTTAACAACGAATGTTGACATTTGTGCAGAGGTCTGAACATAAACCTGTTAATTTTGGATATCTTCTTCGAACCCATGCGAGCGAGCGAACGTAAGTAATAATTACATTTATACATTTATTTTGTATCGTAGTACACTTGTAAGGGTGTAGGTAGAGAGGAAATTGTGATCTGATTGAAAATCAACACAGAGTGTCGATTTCCCTCTCAAATTTGGCAACAGTTCTTTGAAAATGCCCTTTGTTTTAATCGCATATATTACAAAACGGTACTGTATGTTATCTAAATAGACCGCTAAACAAAGCAACCACTTTTTGTTTATCGTAAATCGCCATTTGATTATAAATTTAGGCAAACTTCTACATGTAGACTGTATCATTTATTGCAATCATCTGCTATCATTTAAAGCGACTACCTAACAATTTGACTGTATGACATATAGCGACAAGATTCCCCTGAAATGTGTATGACATATAGCAACTAGCTATACACGATTTCGAAAAGCCTGCTTGGTGTATTGTTATAGTTTCTTAAATAAAAGCTGTATCAGAGTGATACGTATATGTACGTGCAACATCTACTACAACTTATAGTGTGTTCATGCAAATTACCATTTTCGACCATGTTTTCGGAAATATGTATGACATATTGCGACTCGCTTAATATGATTTCACCAATTCTGCATACTGTATTGTTATTATTCGGACATACTGATTTTTCCCCAAATCTTCGGATTTCTGCTCTTACTTTTAAAATTTGGACCTTAAGCGTAGTTTGCGTATGATAGTGTAAAATGTGTGATGGAAACTAAATATTCCTGCTTAACTTATTGAATCCTAATTACTCAAATATGCGTCATTTGCAAGCATCTTACCTGTAAGGAGTACACTTGTCTTATGCAAACAGTGTAGGGCCTAATCATAGGGTTCCTTAAGGAGCCTTCTAAACAGGATCTTCACTGTTTGTCACTTTGACATATATTGTAAAAACAACCCTAAAAAGTAAAAATGGACCAGAATACAATGAAAACTAGAATTGTCCATTTCAGGTTTCAGGGAGGAAAAGCTAAACTTTATATTAACTTAATCAAGGACTTAATTATATATGTGCATACATAAACAAAATGTCAGCATCAGCTTGGGAGTTGGAAGGTAGCGGGTTTGATCGCCAGTTGCGACAAACCAGTGCTGTAATATTGCTAGGAGCAGCTCTCTTTGGGGTCTACATTTTGTGCAAATTGTCAAAAGGAGGCATTGTAAGGTAAAGGGTTGAAAAGAGATTTATTTAAACTTTGTTAAACTAACAAAAGGGCGTGTTGGACGTAAGAGGATCCTAAAGTCGTCTGAAATCGTTACTGTAAGATCGCTATAATTGATACAGTATAGTCGCTATAATCATTCAGATCACCGTGTAGTCTGATTCAATAAACAATACAGTTTCAGTTTCATCAGTGCAGTACTTTGAACGAGGATATTTTATTAAATCTCAAGCTGTTGTGGTTGAACTGCTGTCTAAATAAGAGTACATATTTTTGTCAAGTTTTAACGCCCAATTAGATGTCAGGATGTGTATAAACTGCATGTATATGACACGTTTGTAAACACGGCCTCGTGTAAACATTGCCAGGTATTTATTGATGTAATGGAAATATTTTGTTTGGAAAGCTTGATAACGGAACAATGACATTTAGGTAAATATCTATATTCAATGCACAATTTAATGTACGTTTGCTTTTCTTAGTGATCTACTTACAAAAACAAGGAAAACAGTTGAAAACACATACCGTACATGTCCGCGTGTCGCACTGAATCGATTGACTCCTTGCAATCTAGTCGCAAAATATAGTCATTGTACAGTTCGTTTATACACTGTGCCTGTGAAGGGTCTGAGCCGGTACTACGGCTGCCTACGCGCCATATGTTACAGTGGAGAAAACGTTATTCTTTCCCATGAAACGCGTTTACGCTAAAACTATTATTTGCAGTGCAAACAGTTTGGAGCCAGATCAGACGTCGGGTAACCCGGCGTCTGATCAGGCTCCAAACAGTTTGCCACCAAGATAAACATGAATTATCAGAATTGTCCAAAAGTTGTACTTTTCTACGTTTTAGTGTTTTGCGTTTGCGTACGTTTGCGTTTAAACGGGAAAGAATAACAGATTCTCCACTGTAGAAGTTATACGGTGAGAAAATTGGTACCTATAAGGGTGTGTACATTTGGTGCTTAGTACTTTGAGTAGTATAAATTTCTTACAATACGTATTTCCTTTACATGAAGGAGAAACAAGTTAAAAAGAGATAACTTAATCATTATCATGCCTAATTGTTGTCTACTTCAAATATATCGTCTACAAAAAAAATGGTTGAGAAGTTGAATTGGAGTGACAAACAGTTTGGATCTAGATAAGTCGCCGCAATACTCGGCGTCAGATCTGGATACAAACTTTTGCAAATGTTAGCCAAGAAATTAGCAGGATAAGATTGAAATAGGAACGTACTTACCTTAAATATACCAACAGTCTATAAACATGCGGTTTACCTTTTACATTACATCACGACTTGTAGTGGTTTTTAAACGTATAAAATGATTAACAGTCACGCTTCGATAATTCGAGATCGGTAAAGTCCGGATTTACCGGTATTTCTATATTGAAACTTCTAGAATGTTCTATAATTCGAGAACGGTATAGTCCGGATTTACCAGTTTTTCTATAGTAACACTTCGAAAATTCGAGATCAGTAAAGTCTGGATTTATCCGTATTTCTACAGTCAAACTTCGCTAATAAGATATCGGTAAAGTCCGGATTTACCCGTATTTCTACATTTAAACTTCTTTAATTCGAGAACGGTAAAGACCGGATTTACCAGTTTTTCTACAGTAACACTTCGATAATTCGAGATCGGTGCAGTCCGGATTTATTCGTATTTCTACAATCAAACTTCGCCGATTCGAGATCGGTAAAGTCCGGATTTACCCGTATTTCTTCATTCAAGCTTCTATAATTCGAGAACGGTAAAGACCGGATTTACCAGTTTTTCTACAGTAACACTTCGATAATTCGAGATCGGTGCAGTCCGGATTTATCCGTATTTCTACAATCAAACTTTGCTAATTCGAGATCGGTAAAGTCCGGATTTACCCGTATTTCTACATTGAAGCTTCTATTATTCGAGAACGGTAAAGTCCGGATTTACCCGTTTTTCTACAGTCAAACTTCGATAATTCGAAATCAGTAAAGTCCGGATTTACCCGTATTTCTGCATTCAAACTTCGATTATTCGAGCTCAGTAAAGTCCGGATGCACCTGTATTTCTACAGTCAAACTTCGTTTATACGACATCGATGAAGTCTGGATTTACCCGTATTCCTACAGTCAAACTTTAAAATTCGAGATCGGTAAAGTCCGAATTACCCGTATTTGTACAGTCACAAATCGATTATTCGAGATCGGTTACGTCTGGCTTTAAACAGTTAAAACTTCGATAATTCGAACTCGGTTAAGTCCGGATTTACCCCTTTTTCTACAGTCACACTTCGATAATTTGAGATCGGTAAAGTCCGGCATTACCCATATTTCTACAGTCAAACCTCGATAACACGAACTCGGTTAAGTCCGGCTTTACCCGTAGTTCTACGAGCAAACTTCGATAACACTTACTCGGTAATATCAGGCTTTATATTAACCGTATTTCTACAATCAAACTTTGTTAATTCGAGCTCGGCAAATAACGGATCATATTCGAATTTTTACAGCCAAACTTCGATAGTTCGAGCTCGGTAAAGTCCTAATTTTCCCGTATAACTTCAGTCAAGCTTCGATAGCACGAACTCGCTTAAGTCGAGTTTACTCGTCACGATATTTCTTGGCTGAATTTTGATAACTGTGATTCGCCTTAGAAGCCACGTTTAAACTTTGAAGTATGGATATGTTCACACTGAGCGAATTTGAGTCATCGAGATTTGACAGTATTTTGAAAACTAAGCCATGCAATAAATCCCAATACTTAACCCTTTCAATGCCTTCTTCCGGGTACGATGGTTATTCTCAAACAGTTTGGAACCTGATAAGACGCCGCGTACTTTTTTGTGTGAACCTTCAATTTTATGGGGGGGGGGGGGGGGGGGGGGGGGGATCTTGAAAAATTTCAAATTGTGAAAAAGGTCCAATACCCCCAATTTTTTAAACAAGTTTTTCAGCGGAGCTGCCTATTATCTATTTAGACCTACTTTTTTATTTAGACAAACATTTCAACCAATCATATTTGATCAGAAATTTAGAATTAAGAGCACCTGTTGAAACTGAATTGTCTGATTGGATAGTAGCCAGTGCTCCAGATAAGAGAATTATTTCAAAACTTAAAAACTTTATTTGTGGATTAAACCCTATGAAGTCCTACTCATTTGAATTGTCTCTTCGAGACGATAAAAATGAGTGGTAACACCATAGGTTTTGGTGCTGAATTGAGTGAGAAAATGTTAGATTTGTTCTGTTTACTCCCCTCTTATCTGGAGCCCTGTAACTATATAGCCTGGCTGGTTTATGCTCTGAGGCAGTGTGTAGTACTGATGCTTCTATTTTAAGATATGATAGAAGATGTCTATTTATAGATACACAGTGGCAGCTATAATGGTTTTACTACCAATTTATTTTAATTGTTAACTATTTGTTCAAATTTACCATACATTGATAGCAATATAATAAATGACCTCAAGTGAGTTAAACACAATTGTGTTGTTTCATCATTTATGTACAAGAGTGAGGTGTTATAGAACTGTTGTTCTGTAAGGGCATGCACAGTTTATTTAGTTATAGTTTGTTTCAAGAAACTCCCCATGAATGAAGTTTGATATATAGAACAGTAGTTTAATCTGAGGATCTCCTACCAGTAGCTAGGATACGGGTTATATTATTGTTTTGCATTTCTGTACATTTATACTAAATTTTTTAGTCAGAGTTATAGTTATCCTTGAATGTGTATTTTTTGCTCATTACAATTCTTTGAAAAACCCCAATTTCATACAATTTTGCACACCCATCTACAGCATGAATTCCACCACCCATTCCGCTGAATATCTTTTTTAAAGATATTTCTTGTTTCATAGACATGTGGGTCTGTCTCTGTCTTTGTCTCTGTCTCTCTGTCTCTGTCTGTCTGTCTGTCTGTCTGTCTGTCTGTCTGTCTGTCTGTATGTATGTATGTATGTATGTATGTCTGTCTGTCTGTCTGTCTGTCTTTCTGTCTGTCTGTATGTATGTCTGTCTGTCTCTCTCTCTCTCTCTGTATCTCTCTCTCTCTCTCTCTCTTCGCTCCTTTTATACAATTTTTGTCTCTCTCTCTTACTTTTTTCTCTCTCTTTACAATTGTCCGAAGTGTATAGTCTAACTTATGGGTATTTATTTGTAGTAAGTTACTTAGTTTGATTTAGGTAAATATATACTCGTATCTAATATCTAACACTACGTTTTAATCATATATTCGAATATATGACTCTTGGTTAGTAGACCGTTGCACGTACCTGTATTTCGTTTAGCTGGAGAAGCTTATTATATGGGTACCCCAGCAATATTACTGATTATCTTTACTCTATCAAGTAGAGGTTGGTAAATACTTGTGAACGTCCATGTAACCTCGATACATCTTGTTAATGAGCAGCATATACTGTGAACAGACGCCGAGTTACCTGGGGCCTGATCACGTTCTATACTGCCAGGCGATAAACATATTTATATGACTACATGTATCTATGGAACGAATTTTGGTTAACATCTGTACATTCAAAATTAAGATTTTTATTTAGGCTTTAGATCAACTATGAAAAACACGGCGTCTGATATGGATTTAAGCTGTTTGTCACTCTTCATTATAATTATTCTATAGAAATGTCCAATAATATGTATCTTTGACAGAAAAAAGGCAGACGACAATTTCAAGCAGGCGATATTGCAGCAGTAAAAAGAGTTAAACCTAAGTGTCCTGTTTAGAGAACTGTGCCAATGTCGCTGTAAGGAGGGAGTCGTTGTTTTGTTTGTAGGGCCGTTGTAGAGAGGGAGCACTGTATAGGCTTATGTTTACAGTAAAACCACTATGACTCGGGCACTTCCGGGTCGAAATGTTTTTAGTTTAAGCGAGGATATGAGATGTTGAAAAGGCATTGAAATGTGTCGAGAGTGTTTTACCACTTCACCACCACAGTGTCGTCTGCTTCAATCTTGTTACCTGTAATATTCGTTTTAAAACTATATTTATTATTTTAGGCTATTTGACTGAAGAAATTTCGACACGAGTGTCAAACAGTTTAGGTCCTGATCAGACGCCACATTACACGGTGTCTTATCAGGACATAAACTGTTTGCAAACGCGTTGTATGACATGATTGAGAGTGTATGGGTTAAAAAGTTGATATATTTATGCAGGAAAATTAGTTGAATGTAAATTGTTCGCACTGGTAGTTTTCTGCATCATATTTGTCGTGCGGGTTTTTGCCCTTCACCGTCATGTTGTCGTCTGCTTCAATGGTGTTGTCTGCAATATCGTTTAAACGCTAGATCTAATACAGTTAGATTGACGTTATTTCAACGAGTGTCAAATAGTTTAGATCCTGATCAGACGCCGAATAATGCGGCGTCTGAACAGGATCAAAAGTGTTTGAAAATGCGTTTTTTGACGGAAATGACATTGAAAGCAGCAAATCTCTCCTATAAGTTAGAACATACAGTGCTCCCTCTCTACAACGGCCCTCCAAACAGCGACTCCCTCCTTACAACAATACTTGCCGCCGTTCCCTAAATAGGACATTTATGTCTAACGCTTATACTGCTGCAATGTCGTCTGCTTAAAGTTGTCGTCTGCTGTTTTACATAATGGACATTTTGACGGAAAAACAACTTAATGAGGAGTGACATACATCTTGAATCCAGATCAGACGCCGCGTTACGCGGCGTTTGATCTGGATTCAAGCTGTTTGCAAATGTACGCCAATTTCCCTCCCTATAACGACTCCCTCCGAACAACGCACCTAATTGTTATCTCCCCTTGGATGTCGTTGTAGAGAGGGAACGCTGTATTATATTATAAGTAAAATCTAAGTTGTAAAAAGGGGCGGAGCAAGATACATATCCATTAAGATATATTTCACTTAATATTTTCTTACTAACTTAGACTATAACCTATCTTTTAAATGACCTAGGATAAAACATTTCCAATTTATTGTAAACAAACCTCGCTTATTCTGGTTGTAAGATTGCCAAAATAAGGCAGGACGTTTTTTACGATAAACTTACCCAGCGAAGCTAATTGGTTCATGCTGTCGTAAAACAGCAAACAAGATGTATTTTATTCCTTATATTCATATTTATATCTTCTGCCTTGTTACTTTAATGTACACTTTGACCAGATTTGTTTTCATGTATATGATTATATCATATACAGGCCAAATATGCTTGACCCCAGAGACCTTCCTACTTTGGCGCAGTTCCGGGGCTTAATTGTCATAGGGAATCTTTTCTGTGTATTACACCAAGAGTAACCCCTCTGCAAATACCTAAAAGGAAGGCAAGTCGGTGATTTTCACCCAGTGCGCTGCCTTGCAGCGTATGAGTTTTGCCAAAAGCACATTACTGAATTCATCATCATCTCATCGGCCATCATCATTCATCGGCGCTATATGACATATTTAGTGTCGCAGTGCCGTAAAACCTAACTCATCCACACATTCAAATATATTTGATAGATGTAATCTCGATGTAACAACCATTCGATCTCCAAATATGGTAAGAAAAGTAGTCCCAAAGTCACGTATTGTACTTAAAACTTACAAATTCAAACTTTTACCCAGTAAACGTTCTCTTTGTGCTTTAAGAAAGCAATAAACAATAATAAAAAGTTCAACCAAGTCGGCATAAAGAAGCCATTTGCTTCGTTGCTCTCGATTGTTGAGGTAGTGCAATCGCCGTTTTGGGGGCTGTCTTCTGTATGTTTAGTGGCCTTCATTGGGCGCTCTACTGTTATTTCTATCAGTCCGCATAAAGAAGCCACTTGCTTCGTTGCTCTTCATTGATGGGGTAACGTGATCGCCATTTTGGGGGCTGTCTTTTGTACGTTTATTATGTTTATTTTATATCTAATTGTAGTTATTTGTCTTTTCCTGGCGGCCTGCATTTGGGCGCTCTACTATTGTTTCTATCAGTCGACAATCAGAAGCCGGTTGCTTCATTGCTGATTGATGGGAGTAATGTGATCGCCATTTTGGGGGCTGTCTTTTATATGTTTATTCATGTTTATTTGAGATCATATTGTAGTTATTTTGTCTTTTCTTTTTTGTACCCCTGTGTGAAAAGAGCGCTATATAAATCTGGTATAATAATAATAAATAATAACCTGAGTATCCACCATCAAAGCATATTTTAAACAAGTAAGTAGTGCTTGATTTTATAAATGTTATTTACACATAGCAAAGCGAATAGAAACGCTGATCAGCGACTTCTTTGAAGGGTTTTCGCTAGCTTGAATGTTGAGGCCGTACTTAATAAGTTTTACTGTATATCTAGTTTGATTTCTAGCTACATGTATTAGAATATGATAGAATAAGAAATATAGGATATGTCCATGTTTAAGACAAGCTGATCTCAAACAAGTCTATAATTGAAATGTTATTAAGCGAGCATTGGCGAGCTTAATAACTTTTCTATTCTAGACGAGTTTGAGATCAACTTGTCTTAAACATCGACGAGTGACAGATTCTTTTTTTTCACATTACCAACGATTTAAGCTATTTTTAAAGCAATATGCATTTTCTTTTGGAACCCCGGTGACGTCAAAACGCCGTTATAAATTATAGTGGTGTCATCAAAGTGATCTTACACATGTTGGAGATAAGGATATTCGTCATCGTTGTTCGCTATAGGAAACAAGGGTAGTTATGTGAGAAAATGCTTTTGTTCTGTTTTAACATTGATTTAATTTTTTCCTGGCTCGGATATCGAGCGTGTTACATCATCACAACATTTCTACGACAGCGCAGCAAGGCATACCCGTTTTTCAACCCTAGGTGGTGATTTTGGGAAGTGCTGACTACTGCGTGAATACGTTCAACCCTGGCGACGAATAAACTCGTCATTGACGATTAATGTACTATTTAATAGTACACTCGTCTATTGGAAACTGTAAAGACCAAGATCAAATGGCTCCTTTAGGGGTCAGGGTCTACACTACTTGTCATTTTCCGATAATGCACAAAACAACAATACGCTCGTACATGGTAAATATTGGACTAGACTAAGCTGAAAATTTGAATTGTCCATTTAAAGTTTAGGGGAGAGTGAGTACTCTGGCGTTTTATTTTGATCTCAGTGGCAAATAGTTTGAAGCTTGATAAGACACCGGGTTACCCTGCGTCTGGTCTGGCTCCTGGCTGTTTGCATTAACGCGGTTACTGGAAAAGAACAACGTTTTCTGTATCAGAAAAAAGAGTTTTATTCTTATCTTACAAGTATATGATTCGTTATCAACTGATTACGGCTCGGAAGGCGAGTGTGCTTCTTAAGCACAGTGTATAAGCGAACTGTATCATAACCGGATATAGCGACTATATTAAACAACTAATGTTGACATTTATGCACAGGCCGTTCGTAAAAATGATTAGTTTGGATTATTTCATGAAACTAAAGCGAGCAAACATAAGTAATAACTATAGTTATACATGTACATTGTATCGAACATTGCTGAAAACGTTATTCATTCCCAATAAACGCGTTTACGCTCAAACTATTAGTTCTATTACAAACAGTTTGGAGCAAGATCAGACGCTGGGTAACCCGGCGTCTTATCAGGCTACAAATTGACTGGTTGCCACCAAGATAATCATGAATTATCAGAATTGTCCAAAAGTTATACTTTTTTACGATTAAGTGTTTAGCGTTTGCGTCTCGTTTGCGTTTAAACGGGGAAAGAATACCGTTTTCTCTGCTGTAGTACATTTATAGGTGTCTACATAAAAAGAAAAAAATGGTGATCTGATTGAAAATCAACACGGAACAGTTCTGTGACATGTGCTTTGGTTTAATCGGGTAAATTAAAAATATGTATTGTAAGGCATTTAAATAGACTGCTAAACAAAGCAACAACCTTTTGTTTATTTCAAACTGCCATTTGATTAAAGATTTATGCAAAATTCCTTCAATTTAGATTGTATCATATATAACAAACATCTACTATCATTTATAGCGACTTCCAACAAACACATTTGAATGACCGGTAGCGAATAGATTCCCCCTGAAATTTGTATACCATAAAGCGACCAGCAATACACGATTTTTCAAATTCTGCTTGATGTATTGTTATGATTTCTGCCTAAAAGTTGTATCAAAGAGCGATACGTATATGAACGTGCCAACATCTACTACAACGTATAGTGTATTCATGGAAATAACCATTTTCGACCCAATTTTCTGAAATGTGTATGACTTATTTCGATCTGCTAATTATTATTTCGCCAATTCTGCATAATGCATTGTTGTGTTTTCCTCCTAACTGTTACCTGTTAGCAACACGTATCTGCCCCAAACGGGCAACATATATGTATGACAGAGAAAGTGCTGGTTGGACGTTAACTTAACATACAAACAAATATAATGTCACTATTTGTTATTCCAAACCTGCCTGCATTTATAGTAAGTATAAGTCTCTTTTTCGATACAGCAACTGTATCTAATTAACCCTTTAAACCTGTTTAATAATCATTAATTTGTGAGAAATACCTGCAACATAACCAAGATCTGCATCGTTTCTTTGATTTCAAGAAAGCATTTGTCAGAGTTTTGCATGCATCATTATAGGCAATCATGAGGAAACTTGTACAGTATCAGTTATAATTTTGTCAGGGTACCACAACGGTTTGTAGCGCAATGCTCATTAGCGGGGCCCGAGATGAATGTTTCAGAACTACGGATGGTATCAGGCCAGGTTACCGTCTGTCACAAGCTCTTTTCAATATTTTCTTGGAGCGACTCAGGTCTAAAGCATGGGACGAACCTGAGTGAATTGTGAGCATCGGAGGTAGAAATAATACAAACCTTCGCTTTGCAGACGATATTGGTAGAGTATAAAGATATCTGCAGGAACTCAAGGACTGAGTGCAATATTTCAAACAATTATTTACTAAATTTGAGATGGAGATAAGTGCTGAGAAGACCCCAAAAAATGATAAACAGCACATAAGATCTTGAAGATGACATAGAGATCAATGGACAAAGGCTCGAACTAGTAACCACCTTGAAGTACCTAGGATCTATTATGACAAATAAGGGCTCTCAACATGAAATGTTTTGGTCAGAAGCTGCTATGTCGAAACTGAAGCACATTTAAGACATGAATATCTCACTCTGCACCAAGGTGAGACCAATGATCTCATTAGTTATCTCAATATTCAAGTATGCCCGTGAGACATGGAAGCTGACAGCAGAACTGGAGAGTGGATCTGATCTCTAGAAGTGAGATGCTAAAGAAGGATCACATAACTTATGAAGAGATTTGCAGTCAGGTGAACTGGTTGGTCCTTACAAACAACTTCTCACTTAAGTAAAGAAACGGACGTTGTGATGGTATGAACATTTATCAAGATAATTAAGCCTCGCCAAACAAATACCGGTACTCCAGGGAACAATAAATAGAGCAAAAAGGCGTTGACGACAAAATAAGAGATGGGGAAAAATGTCGAGGTGTGGACAGGCTTGAGCTTTTCAACAACTCAGAGGACCGTTGAAGATATGACTAAACGAAGAGTAAGTGTAATGAAGTCAGCTAGGATGCTCCAACGGCCAGGTTACGTCTGCTCATCATGACTATTTCAATAACCTGTATTTTATATGGAACATGTTTGACAAACATGAAACCTCCAAGAAACCTCTTTGGATGTATGTTTGACAAAGGTTCACATTCTTCCACAGCGAATAGAGAATGTTTAAATCTACAAACTTCTGCAAACAGAGTAGACCCTGATCAGACGAACTCTCTGATCTTGGTCTACTATGTTGCAAAGCCGTCACAAAATAACATTATGAGGAAAAGGGTAATAAAGGCATGTCTTGAATGTTGTTAAAATTACATTTTAAGTGCTTTTGGACGTTTAAACGATGCTTAAAATTACCAAAAGTCTTCCGGAATCGTTAACCTAAAGTCGCTATAGAGGATACAGTAAAGTCGCTATAAACATATAGATCACCGTATATTCTAATTCAATAAACGATACAATTTCGTTTCACTGGTGAATTAACTTTTAACGTGGTGGTTATTTTATAAAACTTAACAGCTCCCGTAGTCCAAAGAAGAATACATCATTGTTTAAAGTTCTAGCATCCGTTTAGTTTTCAAGATTTGTAAAGTGTGCGTCTTTAACACGTTTGCAAGCATCGTCTCGTACAAACATATTTTAAGTGTTTCGAGATAAATATCTTCTTTCAACAGATTGTTAACAGAACGAAGTCGAGAAAACTATGACGTCGCTATATCCTGTATGGATACAGTTCGTTTTATACACAGTTTTCAGGACAACAGTCCCACGACAACACAGCCAAACATACTCCTTCGCCAGTTCTAAATGAGGAAGGGTTGACTACTCTTTTAAAGGAAGCAAAGACATTGTAGTCATTTGTGCCCCCTAGTTCCGTGTCATACAATCCGGAAAGTTCAAAAAAGCATGTTTCGTTGCATGTATAATCCAATAAGTTAGGTTTAGAAACATCATAAAAGCCTGAGCCAACTCGTACGCTGACTTTGGGAGCAGTGCTATTGTAATAGATGTAACTGCTAGCACAATTGTCGTTACTCCATGCCTCGATATCATTGTCTTGACCGTGTATCTCAGAGCCATATGTGTGCTGTCCGCCATCCCCTTCTGTTAAAGGAGAGAGAAACGTTACAGTTTTCTTTTATTAAATACTAATGTAAGGTATACCTACACTGCGTTCATTAGCGCAAACTCTACAGAACTTCTCGTCGCAAAGCTCTCGGCTCAAAGCGACCCAGAGGTTAATACTGCATGCTTTTGTCTCTCTCCTTTAGTCGCCCTGAACGGAGAAGTCCGCGGCGAGAGGTTCTGTAGAGTTTGCGCTAATGAACACAGGACTGATGGTTGGTGTTTATTTAAATAAAAATCATGCTCCATGTATTTGTTGAGACTTTTGTAGGTAAAATCATAGGTGGTTCTCTCGAGAAGACTTTTTTGTACCCTTATTCTAATTGATATACAAGGTATACAACTCCAAAAATGGCATTGCCAGAAAATTAAAAACATATATATTTTAATCGAACTAAAACGGATTTATTGTTCGCATAATGCACCATATTCTTTTAAAAAAGGTATTAAGGTATAGGTCGTTCAATTTAGAAAGACGACATTTCAAAAACATTTGTCACGAAGCTCGCTAAAGTGAGCTCGTCCCAAGAGGTCACGGGGATAAACCACGTATATTTGCGTAAACACACGTTATTGAGAATACCATACATAATTAACAGTACATTTACAAAATCAAAATCAAAAATCCAATCACGAACCATCAAACTTTATTCAAACTCATATAAAATGGACAAAAGAGAACAACAGTTGACGGCCGAATTTGCTTCGAGCTATTGACTGCCATTTGGATAAAAATGAGAGCTATGTAAAGAGAGATTTCATTGGCTGGTCGATTTGTTGCCTAATACAATGCGCCGAACACTAAAAACAATCGAAAACGGTAAACAGTCATTGAGTAAAATAAAGGCGCCATAACGCCATTTACGGCTATTAATTATTCTGAATCTGAGTTTAATACGCCGTAGAATCCTATTAGAAACGGGTTTATATTTTATTTACCTTTTATGTTTGTATTTTTTCAAAATTTGCTGCAACCCGGCATGTATATGTAGTATAAACCTACGCTACGCTCGGATCGAAGGAACCAGTTTCCGCAAGGTTGCTACTTAGCAACAGCCAATGAAATTACTTGCTTCATATCGCTCATTTGCATGAACGTTTCGCAATCGACAAAAGAGATACATGTTTTGAATTTTGGACCACAATGCTCTTATTTCACATCGACTTGTAACAAAATTAATGCATACGTTTCGAAGTCATTTTGAGTTTATTGAACGAATTATTGCGTTTAACTAGTGCAGTTGCGAGCATTGGGCGAGTATAAGCTGGTTTTTATCCCTAACTTCATTGATATGTCAGGGACGAGCTGGCGTCAGCGACTGACAGGTCGAGTTGTATACATTGTTCTATAAATAGATAGACTCTAGTATGTTTATTACCAACTCAAGAGAACCACCTATCATACCTATGGGTACAATATACCCTGGCTTATTTGACAGTTTGTTAAGCCATAAACCTGTTTAAACTGACAACGTTTTCGGACACAACTGTCGAATGATTTACAATTGAACTTCGCTACATGTTCCTCGAACACCAGGGCTGCCCTTTCTCCGGATTTTTCCTAAATATTCGGATTTTTTTCTGATACATTGTAGCTTAAAGCAAGCTGAAAGTAAAGCAGAATGCGCCTTAAGGCGCTTTCTGCTTTAGTTCCAGTCTGCTTTAAGCTGTAACATGTCAACAAAACTAGAAACAGGCTATGTGGTAAAGGTACGATTCGTAAAATCGCACTTGAAAAATGCAAATTTGGAAATCTTAGGATTTTTCATGTCAACTTATGGCAGCCCTGGAACACATTGAAGTGGAGCTAAACCCTATGTGCTGTTTATGAGTTTCTATGTCTCGAGCTCGCATAGAGGAACATGTAGGTAATTTTCGAATATCTTCACAACAAGAAAACGCAGAAAAGTAGGATCGGTCATGAGTCGATGTTTAAGACAAGCTGATCTCAAACGAGTCTAGAATCGAAATGTTATTAAGCGAACATCGACGAGTGACAGATTCTTTTTCTCACATTACCACCGATTTAAGCTATTTTTTAAGCAATATGTATTTTTTGAAACCCCGGTGACGTCAAAACGCCGTTATAAATAGTGACGTTATAGTGACGTCATCAAAGTGATCTTACACTCTTACACATGTTGGAGATAAGGATATTCGTCATTGTTGTTCGCTATAGAAAACAGGGGTAGTTATGTGAGAAAAATGGAATTTCGCATAGAATCTAACAAAAAAGAACGGGTTTGTTTCTTTCCGTAATTAAAACGTGTTATTCATAAGTTCTATTTAAAGTTAACACTTTTAAAGGACAGTTTTTCGAAGGGTGGTCTCATTTTTTCCTAAAGCCTATTTTTCACGACTCGGTAACGCCTCACCGAAAATCTATCACATACCAAAGAAGTTTACAACCAATTTGACGAAGCACTATTAAATTGTCTTTAACCCCAAAACTAAAAATAAAATTCCCCGAAGCATGACATTCTTACTTGTTTTAGTTTTGGGGTTAAAGTCAGTTTAATAGTGAAGCGCTCAGTTGCTTTGCTACTCTTTTCGGAGAAGTAGCAACAGATTGGAGGGCGTGTAAGTGGGGGCAGGATTTACGTCATCGTGCTAGGTGGCACGGGTTAATATGTTAAGTTAACCGGATGTACGATATTTATGTATGATGCGACTTGTATCGAATCTGTCTCATTCAGTCATACTTTGATAAACAGCATTATTTTATGTAAAAAGAAGTTACATTATTTATTTCGAAATACAATGTAACTACGAAGTAGAATTACGTATGTTTACATAAAAATTTACATGAGACAATGCGTCGCTGACGATACGGATACCCTCGCTGAGTTCTATTTAAAGTAATCATGACCTTGTTTTGAACAGCAGAAAGTGGATACGTAAGCATGTTCAGGAGGTGATGTTTGTTAACATGTGTATAAAGTTTCGTGAACATCGGATAAGAATAAAGTATATAGAGAGTTGACATTGAAAATCCAGTCAATGTCTTTTTATAGTAACGGTGACCTAGGTTTAAACTGCATGAGGTGGGGACTCGAACTGATACAAGAGGCGACGTTCTTTAACATGTGTGAATTTTCTTGAGAATCGGAATAAAAATGCATCTGAAAGAGATGTGACGATAAACATTCTGCAAATTTCCATTTATAGTAACAGTGACTAGGTTTGACAACAGGAGTTTGAGTCGCAAATTCGTATAAAAGATGGCGTTTTTGAACAGATGTGTGAAACTTTGTGCGAATTAGATACGAAATGCAGTCTGTAGAGTGATGGTGTGAAAAATTCAGTCAAAATCTATTTCTGGTAACAGTGTCCTAGTTGTGGACCGCAGAAAGGGGTGACGCGAATCGTACAAGAGGTGAATTTTGTGCACAGGTGTGTAAAGTTTCACGAGAATCGGCAAAGAGAGGCAACCTGGCAAGAAATGAACAGATTATTTTCGGCCTTTAAACGAAATAAACGACAAATGATCAGCAAATTAACAATGAATCTCAAGCGCGATTAATGGATTTGCCGATAAGTTTCTGTCATATATTTCGCTTAAGGTAGCTCGCGGAGGAGCTTAGTTTTCATGAAAGGGGTTATGGAACTTTGCTTGAAGAATAATACTAGTCTTAGAAACAATGTGTGCCAATAAAGGCACACTTTATTGTTTGGTTTGTTTTTAAGATCTCCTTTTCTAACGTAAAACCTAGAATTTGGATGAGAAAATATTTCTCAAAACAATTAGAGCTAATGACCATACGTATCGTGCAATTGTAGTTCACACCACTCATTACAAGAAAATAAAAACACATTTTTAATAAGATGTTCAGAAAGATTAACTATTTAAATTTTGCAAAATGCTAATTTTTTAGCAAAGTGACTCATTCAATTTATAGTTTTTTCATACTATTAAAAATATGGTTGGTGAAAAAGTTGGTCAGAACAACATTAGAAAATAATACAGTAAGGATTTTTTGTAATTACAGATTTTCTTTAAAAAAAAACGTGGGGAATTTGAGGCTAAGATACAATTACCTCCCTTAAAAATGAAAATCTGTCATAAAAATACATTATTAAATATTCATATACTTGTTCACAAGGCTAATAATATTGTTAAAACATTATAATTGGTAATATAGATATCGAACATGCTGAAAAACAGACACAAAAGGATTGATAAGCTTAAATGTGTAGCCTGATAGTTCGATCAAATCTTATATTCCGCTTTTATTTATCCGTAAGTCATCCCGAAACCTAATTGGACATAGATATATATATAAGGCGAACACTGATTCAAACCAACGAATACTAAACATAACATGTCTATTGATCACTGCGCTGACAAGTCAATAAAATTGGACAATATATTTTTAAAAAACGTTTTTAATCGAATGGGACTCGATCCTTTGACCAGTTCAGTTTCAGTTTTTATTTTTAGCTCAAACATGCTATGCATGTTTATCGCCATAAACAAAATGTAAACAGATCAATGTACACTAGGTTTGTATCAGTATATAATTAAGAAATAATCTATGTTCTACCGTTGTGAAACGGTATTTTACAAAGGTTGGGAGTTGTGGTGCGCAGCAATTGACCACGAAGGCCGAAGAACATAGATTATTTCGATTCTAACATGATCAGATTTAAAGAAATTCATTAGAAAGGAAATCAAATGTTCCATACTTATTTCCTCAGCGGATGAAGTTTTTCGACCGAATAACTTTTTCCGCGGCATTACAAGAATCTAACACCCATAAGCAAATTTACATTTACCGATCCACAATCTGGCATAGAACAAACATTACACCAAACAAGACAGAAGAATGAGAAAATTACTGTAACGTTACTGGTTAAAGGTATATGGTCTTTACGGGCTATATGAATAACGAAAGAAATTTAAAAAACATAACGTATGAACGCACGAGGTCACGTCATGCCATATAACCACGGGAGGAGCGGGGTAGGGAAGAGCGTGGTATAACGTCTCAGGTATACCACGATAGACCTGTTCTTTGTTTATAGAGACGAATTCACGTGTCATGTTAGAATTACATATAATTATGTTGTATCATTGTAGTAAACTAAGAGAAAGCGTTTAATACCTGTGGAAAATGTGATGTAGTGGCTAACCTACTCACACAGTACATGGTGTACAAGTAACAAGGGAGATAACTATCGAATAGCGCCAAAGGGACATAATAAATAGTCTTTGCTATTACGAGATCGCTTGTGTACATGATGCACATATACAAGGATGAACATGCGAAAAGGGAGAGAACTGAGAGGTAGTATCAAGGGACATAATAAATAGTCTTTCCCATGGATATATGGATCAAGCAATTAGAAAGACGTGTTAACGATTTCGCGATATGCATATAACAAGGGAAATTTGGATTTTTTCCAGGGTTACCTGTTACAAATTGCAATTTATGATAAGATCAAATTTTTGTGGAGCTTTGGAACAGGTATTTAACGCTTTCACTAGTAATAGAATTAACACAATGCTATTACAGTTACTATTGCATTACTACTCACCGCACTTCAACTTCAACTTCAACTTTATACTGCTTTACAATCGTAATCGATTATTACAAGCAGGTGCTGTGTTTAAAAACATTTGCTATGTGCAAATTAAAGATAAAAATACAAAAATTTACAATTAAAAGTAAAAAGTTCAGATGGTTTAAATAACTCGAACAGCCAGCCTGTCCACAAATAGTTTTAGACTGGGACTAGACTGGATGTCAACAGGTAGGCTGTTCCATAGCCGGATAGTTCTTGGGAAAAACGAATGGAGATGATACTGGGTTTTCGACTGAGGGATGAGGTAGTTTAAGTTTCTTGTCGGCAAGAGATGATGGTGATCCACTGAGACTAAATAACCCCTGCTCTTGTAAAGCATGACCAACGAAGAGCGCTGTCTTCGTTGTTCAAGCGTTTGCCAGTTCAGGGTGGAGAGCATGTGGGTGACACTACTAGTATAGCTGTAGTCATTGAGGACGTAACGTGCTGCCTGTCTCTGCACCATTTCTACTTTGTTAGTTAGGTATTGCTGCCAAGAGTGCCAGACCGTTGAGCAATACTCTAACTGAGGGCGGACATAGGTTTTATACGCCATCTCTTTGACTTGTTTGTTTTGCTTTTAACATTTCGTTTGACAAAGCGTAAGGTGTTACTAGCTTTTGAGGTGATGTTTTCAATGTGATTTGTCCAAGTTAAGTTTTTGTTCAAGGTGATGCCTAAATATTTTGAGCTATCTGTTTACCTGAGTTCGGTGTTATGTAGGGTGTAGGGAAAAATAATGGGGTTTCGTTTCCTAGAAATTCTGAGGACTTCACATTTTTCAGGGTTAAACTCCATGGACCACTCTTGCTCCCTTTGTTAGCTCACCTGAGCCAAAGGCTCAAGGTGAGCTATTGGGATGGCCCTGTGTCCGGCGTCCGTCGTCGTGCGTCGTCCGTCGTGCGTCGTGCGTCGTCGTTAACAATTGCTTCAAATGACATCTCCTCCTATACCGCTTTACAGAATTCGACCAAACTTTACAGAAATGTTTCTTGGGTCAAGCTCTTTTAAATTTGTTCAAAGAATTAAAAACAATGCAGAACTCTGGTTGCCATGGCAACCAAAGTGAAAAAATAAGGAAATCTTAAAAAAAAATCTTGTCTGAAACTACAAGGGCCAGAGCTTAGATATTTGACACATAGAATCGCCTACAGGTCATCTATCAAGTTTGTTCAAATTATGCCCCTGGGGTCAAAATTGGCCCCGCCCCGGGGGTCACGGTTTTACATAGAGTTATATAGTGAAATTTTCATACGTCTTTTTCTCTAAAACTAATGTGGCCAGAGCTTTGATATTTGGCATAGTGACACTTCTAGATATCTTATACCAAAATTGTACAAATGGTTTCGGTCCGTTGCATAACTAGGTCACAGGAGCTAAAAATAGATTTTTTACAATGAAAACTTAAAAAAGCTTCTTGTCTAAAACTACAAGGGCCAGAGCTTAGATATATGGCACATATCATCGCCTACAGGTCCTCTATTAAGTTTCTTCAAATTATGCCCCTAGGGTCAAAATTGGCCCCGCCCCGGGGTCACTGTTTTACATAGAGTTATATAAAGAAAATTTCAAACATCTTCTTCTCTGACTCTAATAAGGCCAGAGCTTTTATATTCTGTATGGTGACACTTTTAAATATACTTTACATATTTTATTCAAATTGTTCCGGTCTGTTGCATATCTAGGTCAGTCCCGGACATAAATCAATATCTTCATTTTTCCAATTATTTTTTTCCTGTCGGAGCTTTCTGCGCAATTTCCATCCTGAAGTGTGCAGATTTTGTCTTTCTATTTCGACAGTAAGTAGAACAATGCAGGTGAAAACCAACACGGGGAGCTTCTACATGAGCTCTCTGCGTTACTTTTATCCTGAATTGCGCAAGTATTTTAATTTGAGATTAACTTTGATAATTATTATTGCAACACTACTTATAGTACAATTCAGGTCAGAAACAACACAGAAATCTCGGAGCTTTCTGCCTTATTTCTATCCCGAATTGTGCGATTTCTGTCATAAGATTTAAATAGATATAACACATGCAGGTGATTTAATTTTGATACTTTTAATTATCGTACAATTCAGGTCAGAAACAACACAGAGGGCTCGGAGCTTTCTGTGTTATTTCTATCCCGAATTGGGCGATTTCTGACATAAGATTTAAGTAGATATAACACATGCAGATAATTTAATAATAAGTTGCACAATGCAGGTCAAAAATAACACCGGGAGCCTCTGCATGTGCTCTCTGCGTCATCTTTATCCCGGATTGCGCAATCAACATTTTTTAAACAAATACAAACAAATATGTTATTTTACAACTTATATACATTGTTACCTTGTTAAATGGACTATTAAAAAGGGTTTATATGAAGACTTATAATACATCATTGATTGATTCTCTTTTGACGTTTGCTAAATACAACTTAATAAGTGTGCCTCTCTGAGAAGACGTCATAAGAGATTTAAATTTCTGTAAAGTAGGCCAAGAACAGTAATAACTGTTAAAACATGTATTCCTAATGTCTCTGTAATATGGACATACTAATACAAAATGAAATTCAGATTCAAGGGCACCTATATTACATTTAGTACATATTCTATCGATTCTATCGATGTTTCTATATCTTCCTTCTTCAATGGCAAGCCTATGAGCGGAGCATCTCAGTCTCGTAGTTAAAGCAAATCTGTGTTTATTATTTTTTACGCAATGTAGGTATTTTTCAAATTCAAATGTCGTTTTAATGGCAGAATAAGTATCTAATTTGGATGAATTTCTAATTTCTGCATACCAGTGCTGGAGATATTGGTCACGTATACGTTCAGCTACATTGTCAATCTGTAATTTTGATACAGTATCAACATTAAACAAAAAGTTAAAACCTGTTTCAGAAAGCAGATGCTTTAATTCTAAAGTCCACTGATTAATGTGTTGACCATTTTCATCTCTCATGTCATAAACCTTGTAAATTAGTGAATCTGGTGACTGCATTATTCTATACCAATATTTAACCATATCAATCTTTCTCAAAATTTGTAATGGAAATCGTCCTAGTTCACCGTAAAAAACTGCATTTGGTGTTTGTTGTCTTACATCAAGAATTTGTTTAAACATTTCAATTGATTTCTTTCAATATCTGGACCCTTATGAGACGCCCAAATTGGTGATCCATAGTTTAAAATTGGTAATATCATTGCCTCATACAATTTCAACTTTTCTGAAACGCTTAACTCGATATTTTCAAACATGGAATTTAGTGAAAAAAGTGCTTTTCTGGCTTGATTTGCCAGAGTTTTTTGTGCTTTATAGAATTTACCATTAACAAACATTGTTATTCCTAAATAAGTAAATTCTTGCACAACCTTAAGTTTTACTGTATTAAAATGAATATTAAAATTCTCTCTGTAATTATTCCTTTTAAAAACCATCACAACTTTCTTATCCGTGTTAACATGAATATTCCATTTTGTTCAATAATAACAGGTTCTGCAAACCTTCTTTAGTATATGAAAATAATACAGTGTCATCAGCAAACAATAGTAAATATAACTGTATTTCGTCAATGGTAATGGAATCCATTATGTCGTTTTGTAAGTGGGTATACATGTCGTTAATAAAGAAAATGAAAAGTATCGGGGAGAGTGGTTCCCCTTGTTTGACGCCCATGTAGCTTTCAAAATTGTCCGACAGTGAACCGTTAGCTCTAACACATAGCTTCACAGACTCGTAGATAGTGATAGCTTGTAGCATTTTTATGATCTTTGAAGAAATTCCACAATTAATCAATTTATACCATACTCCGTTCCGATAAACCAGATCGAACGCTTTTCTAAAGTCTATGAAAGTACAGTACAATTTCTTTTTCTAATGATTTATGATTTTATCTATAATAGATTGTAAAACAAAAACACAGTCAGTGGTGCTTTTGTGCTGTCGGAAACCAAATTGAAAGTCACATAATACGCTGTTATCCTCCGCCCACTTACGAAGTCTTATGTCTAATAATATAGAAAACAGTTTAGAACAAATGCTAGTCAGGACTATTGCACGATAATTGTTAACATCATTCAAATTACCTTTCTTTGGCACAGGAACAATAATACCCCGTGCCCAACTGTCCGGGTATATACCGCTATCAAACATGTAATTAAATAGTATACATAGTATCGGAGTTAACACAGATTTACACTCAATAAAAATTTCGGGTTTAAGCTGGTCAACACCACCACTTTTACCCGGCTTCAAAGTTTCAATAGCCTTATTAACCTCTTCCAAACTGAAACTATGATCTAGCTGATCAACATTAATATCAAAGTTATTTTACATCAGTTCAGATTCAACGTCAAAATCTTGAAATACATTGTTACCCGAAAACAAATGCTTAAAATGCTCATAAAAATCTGCTTTGTACAACTGATTAACGGTACGTTTCTTTTTAAATTTGCGAATTTCGGCCCAGAATTTTTTCGGGTGCGAGCTAGCTAAATTATGTAATGTTTCTTTTTGTTTCGTCTTAAACGAGGAATGTGCATGTCGCTTTACTTTACGGTATATACGACGCTTGTTTATAATTACCATGCTATTGGCCATTGTTCTACACCTTTCATATATTTTATAATTTTTATTGGCTGATTTTAATTCACGCCGAGCCATTTCACATTCATTATTAAACCAAGGACTTTGGAATTTACGTTTTTGTTTGTTATTGGACGGTCTAATTACCTTGCGTTCGCCGCATATTTCAAAAGCTTTTGCATATAAAAGATCGGAAGTTTCGTCTATGCCTGTATGTATACTTGTTTCGGAAACAATAATATCGTCTACTATTGATGAAATATTGAGTGATATTGAATTAATACGTTCGTGTAATAAATCTGCTCTACTACTGTTCCATACAAGCTGTTCATTTACATAGCATTGCGCATTATCTAGTTGTTTTAATCTCTTAACAATTAAGTTCTGCTGTATGGGTGGGTACATGTTGAGAACAAGTAAACAATTCATGAACAATAAAATTGTCAATGCTGTTGAACAATATTTCTAGACATTAAGACGTAATCAATTAAACGTCTGCCAGTAGATGACATATATGTATAATTGCCTATTCCTGCATCGTCACCAATTCTTCCATTTACAATTTTTATATCAGTACTCAAACATATATCTAATAATTTTTTATCCGAAGTATTTGTACAAGAATCGAGCGATGAGCGGGGAGGTAAAACTACATATTCAAAATTATCATCATCATCATCATAATCAACAACAACAACAAAGTCATGATCATCATTACCAGCAACATTATCATATATATATCAATATAATCAATAAAATCGCCACAATCAATCACCCCGCTAATAGCATCATCATCAACATCATCGTTATCATCGTCATCATCATCATCATCTATTGTTCTAATGTATCTACTAATGTGTGACGAATAAACCATTATATCAGGTTTGTTCCCACATCGTGAATTTAGATCACCCATGATACAAATTTTGCCAATTTCTGAATATTTATGAATATCTCGTTCTAATTTCTCAAAAATCCTATTTCGTGCATAATAAAATATACAGAGTTTGAGGGGGGAATGTAGATAAAGCACACACACATATCTTCATTCCACCCCAAAACTGATTTACAAAACTTAACCCATATATACACCCATTGCTATCACAATCTAAAATTTCAATACCATTTTGAAGGAAACTTTTATAAAACAAGCACACACCTCCTTGATCACGTTTACATGTACTACCGTGCAAACTCTCACGCCGAGGAACAGACACACACTCATAACCATTTAGTGCAAAATCATCGCGCGCTGTTTGCCACGTTTTACTAAAGAAAAGTATATCAAAGTTATGTACAAAGTTAATAAAGTCATCATCAAGCAGACAGCCTTTTAGACCCTCGACATTCCATGAGAGTATACTTAGGTTATCTAAGTCATACCCTTCTTCGATGGCCTAATCGGTAGCTCCACTACTGGGTTTATATAGTCTGTTGTTTACATACAACTTGTCACGGACCAACACTGCTTTGGATTACTAGACGATCACTCTACCGGGGAAACACTGAAGATTATCAACCTTTTCTTATATGTTAATTTTCTAGTATAAGCACGTTCGATAAAAGTATATGTCGAGGAGACGCATTTCCGCTCGCCCGCAAGAAAACTCTGATATGCGAGGGGCCTTAAACACCGAAAAGAAAATCAGTTCATTTCTTAATCAATCAGAGGGTGAATGTAAAGGTTGGGCAACTAGTAAATTAAACAGCGCTCCAGTGGAAACTTGCCCATTTTACCTCAAATACTAGTACATGAGTTTACCTGTGGCAGCAAACTATATCCATGCCGTTCGGCTGTCTGTCTGTAAATACTTTAGTTTCAAATGCAGAAATATGCAGATGATGCAAAATTTATGGACATATTAAGTCGGTCTGGTACAAGTTCCACAGATGAGCCGAAAAGCGAAACATCTTTAGTGTTATAACGTAATGTTTTGAATGAAGATTGATTCTTATAAACCGAAGGCATAGTCGGTATATTTTATTTCTATACGTAGATAAATAGATTGATATTTTATTGATACAAAAAGCCATGTAGGGGCACACCATTACAGGTAGACTCAAAACTATAAATACATAATCAAAACGTCAATAGTAGATGGTAAAGGTTTTACGTTTGCAAATAAAAGATAGGAAAATGAAACATATTGTTTTGAAATTTCAAATGCTGTTACTACTCAAAATAGTTTTTAAAGCAGATTTTATTAATTGAAGTCATTAAACAATCCGGAATAGATTTACATTTCTATTTGAGTTTGATGGCGTTTCTAATTACCTCACCTTATATACTTTTATCTTTTACGGGATATTTATTCATTTATTGTATTATATTTATTAACATATCACAATTTAGATTTCATAGTAGAGGTAACCGAAAAGTTCAAACTGCTGAAGGGGTGGTTTCAATTTACCACTAACTGGACAAATAACCGTTATCCTATGTTTTGCATTACTAACACTGATATACCTCAAACTCTCACAGAAACCCCAGAGTTGGAAATGAATGTTCGTGGTATATCCATTATATGTATTTAACATGCAAAATATTTCATTTAAATTCAATTTTATTAGCTTCCACTAGTTTTCCATGTTGTAAGAATAGCGTCATCAAATATTTACTGTACATTAACCGGAATCAGTTAACAACTAAAGCTGGTTTCCTACTTGGGCGGTAAAGAAGTCCTGGTCGTTAAAAAACCCGTGATTGATTCAATTAGTCTGGATCTGTATATCATACCGTAACTATCGAATCGCGATAACTGTAACTCGTTGTATCATAAAAGTTGAATTTTAAGAATTCGTATTCGATTAAGTCGAACTTATCTTTAGTTTGAAGTTAAGACGTATCTATCATGTTTAACTTCGATATAAGAGTAAGTTCTACTTAACCCTTTGAGTACCGTAGTAAACTATAGTCGACTTTGTAAACAGTATTGACCCAGAATTCAAAATGTTTGACACTCGTTTCGGATTTTCGTCAGACAAACTGCATTTAATGTAACTTTTACACGATATTGCAAACAACGATATTGAAGCAGACGACAACCTGGCTACGAGGTTATAAAGCGTTTTATTTGAGTCTGAGTGTGTTCCCAAGCATTTGATTGGTCAGATTTGAGCCTAGGCTCAAATCTGACCAATCAAATGCTTCGGAACGAGTTTAGACTCAAGTCAAAAGCTTTATAACCTCGGAGCCAGGTGGTTATAGGGTAACAACTCACGATAAAATTGGCAGTCTTCTTTCGTATTTATTAGGAGATTAAGTCTTATGGAAGTTTTTACGATATTTATATGATTTCCCCTCTCCGTCTCTATCAAGCCTTAAATTGTGTCTACATACTAGAATTAGTAGTCTGGTTAGGTCATGCAGATTGTATCATGTGAAATGGACCTACACTTTAGAGCTATGTGATTATACATACTGTTGCCATTATCCCAAGCACTTTTGCCTATGTTGAACCAATACCCACTGACGTATGGATGATCTAGATACATGTCGACCTTCAACATTCGTCTTCCACATGTAGCCTGACATTTGATATCAGGGTATTGAGGATCATCAAGAGTGACCTGTTGGATTATTTAAAAAAAAGTCAAGCCTATACTAACTCATTGACATATGTACCTTCAAATGGACATTCACACTTCTATAGTTTTCAAAATGTTAAGTCCATGTTCGACTCTTAAGAGGTGTTTTTAATACCAATGACAAACAATGCCGACCATTGTCAGACGGCTTCTTTATAAGGCCCCTGATCATGGTCTACACTGTTTGCCGAGGAAAATTGTATTTTTCACAGATGTACTGTTTGCAAACACTGTGAATACAATTAACTATAGTTCAAAGTGTTAAGTACCCGCGTTGATTAAGATACATTTCTTTATAACATGTCCTCCGATGATAACAAGCTTTTACTGGTGTATCTGCAGTTCTGC
The DNA here is from genome assembly GCA_922989275.2 of Gari tellinella. Classification (NCBI taxonomy): domain Eukaryota; kingdom Metazoa; phylum Mollusca; class Bivalvia; order Cardiida; family Psammobiidae; genus Gari; species Gari tellinella. The sequence goes on along the minus strand of OV277869.1, from coordinate 23,213,419 downwards.
ATAGAAAGACGTCGTTTTCGATAAGCGTGACGTCATGTAAACGTGCATGTACATGTGTAGACTCAGACTGATAAAATCACTTAAGGCATGAACAAATCTGAGGAGTTTTATTTATAATGTTACATAATAATAACGCTATTATTATATACCTATTCTAAAAACAAGCGAATACAGGCCCAACAATCTTTTTCCGTATCAGATGGTTTGTATCACATGACATATATGCTACACAATGTTGACGTCACTGCTTTTATGCAACACATATTGTACATGAGCTATTTATATAAAGAAGCAGTGCGCGTGACGTTTCGGAATTCCAGGTTCCGAAAGATGACTCTCGTCTACAAACAGACATGCGTGAAAAAATATGGCGCGAAATTATGATGACACGGGATAAGTTAGAACTTTGAAGTAAAAAGGTGGAAGTTGGAAGTCGGAACATGGAACTTGCAAGTTGGAAGTTTGAACAGGGAACTTGGACGTCGGAACATGGAACTTGGACATCGGAACATGGAAAATGGAAGTTTTAACTATTAGAAATGTTGAACCCTTAACCTTGAAGTAGGAATATGGAATGGCACCGCGGGGCTTTTGTAAGAATGTGATGGTTATGGTGTTACTACTAAAGGTAACCAAGATGTAGTGACACTATGAGGTTTGGTGCTGGAATGAGTAGACTGTCATGCATTCTCTTCTTAGAATATGTTTACTGGTTGTCTACTGTTAAGTTGGTCATGGTAGTGTGTTTGGCTGCTGTTGAAAGGGATGGCAAGACTGTGTAGATTAACCTGTTACTTGATTGGAAATGATATTGGTGCCTGGAGATCAGCCATAGGTTTATTTCATTGCCGTCCCAGATTGATTCACAAGAAAATTTTTGTTTTATTTTAATTAAATAAATTTACAATATTTCTTATGATGGAAGAGTTGATTAGGAGTATTGTCATTATTGACACTGTTTGAGAGATTTGCTGGTACTAATTAGTTTAATATAAGTTTTTGTTTGACTACTCATACAGTCTGGTGATATTGAATTGAATTCAGTGCCAATATACAACTACAGGCAGTACTAATTGTCTCCTATTTATGCATTGCAATATTAGAAGTAAGAGAACTAAATTAGACTCTTTTTTAAATTGACTTTGATAGTTTGTGTTTTACTGATACTCATCTCGATAATTCTGTTTTAGAAGAAAACCTAATCCTTTCAGAAGAATTTGCTTTACCATATCAGAACAAATCATGGTGGAAGAATAACTGTACATGTATATTTATCAAAACTTGTTAAGCATAAAAGATTAACGTATCTGGAAACTTTCTGTAAATAAGATATCCGATCTAATTGTGAAAATATTTTTTATTGGTACCTTTTACAGTTCAAGGACTACTGATAGATACTTTTTTAAAGAATTTACTCTCAATGTTGAACATTGTTGAGTCTGTTTTTAATTTAACCAATCGAGTTGTTATTGTTTGCAATTTAATGAGGATCTTTTGAATCAGTTATACCATAACCTAAAGGATTTAATGTACATAAAATCTCCTTAAGCGTCGTTTATGAACCAACGCATTCCGGTAGTTGATTAGATCCATTTTTGATACCTTACAACATTCTTTAATTAACGCTGGAACTGAAAATGTTCCAGAATATATCAGTTACCGTAGAGCAACTAATTTAAATCTGACATTGTCATACTCTGTTAATTCTTGTTTGAGATAACAGGCTGGCTTTATGAAAATTATAATTTTGAACCAATTAGTGAAAAACGGAGAATTTATGATTGTCACGTCTTAAATGTGGTTGATATAAATGAAGCATGTAGTAACTTCACTAATTTTTTATCGCCTATGCAGAAGAATTTATTCCTCGGAAGGTTTTAATTCGACCTGAAGACAAACCCCGGTTTGATTCAGCACTAAGAAAGGTTTTGCAGGACAAGAGATAGATTTAACAATAAAACTGTTAAAAGTGGACATTAATCAGATTGAAAAAAATATATATAAAACAGAAAGAATGGAGTAAACAGTATGAAGAAAAAGATTTAAAAGATTTTTTATAATAACCTCGAGTTAAACATATTACATTTGCAAATTAACGACAAGAAAAGCTTTTGGAAAATTATACGTCATTTTTAAAGGATCAAATAGCACAGTAGATATCCCGTCGCTTCAAAATAATGTAAATTGCCTGGAAAAGGTCTACAGTACTATTTTAGAGAAGGCCGTATTTCCTAAATGAATATTTTTTTTGTGTCAACTATTGATGATAGAAATACAAGATTACCATAACCATTTTTAAATACAATAATATATTGACACTATTGAGAACGAAATTAATAATATCATAAAAATACTTGATATTAACAAAGCAGTGGTCATGACTCTATTAGTCACAGCATGCTAAAAGAACAGTGAAGTCAGTTGCTAGACCACTATTTTCATAATAAAAAAAATACATTTCAAAAGGTTGATTGATTGAGATGGGTTTTACGGCACCGCGACACATAAAAAGGTCATATGGTGCCGAGAAACGACTATATATTCATAATATTAAAAACAAACAAAACACTCGAAAAAATATGAAAAACAACACGATAAACATTAAGGGGCTCCACCGTTATAAACGTATGGGACTGAATTTAGGGAGATGATTTTGGCTAAATTCATTCATTGCCAGCAGCGCATAATATCAAAAACCCCGATCTGCATTCCTTTAAGCTCTTTGCAGAAGGGGTGATCTCGGGCTAATAAACAGAAACAATCCCTATGACAAACAAGCCTCATGGGCAACGACAAGGTAGGAAGGTCTCTGGGGATTGAGAGGATTGTTTCCTGATAAGTGGAAAAATGCCAATGTCAAACCTCTCTTAAATATAGATAGAAGTGATGTTTTTTATAACGACCGTCCAGTTTCATTGCTAAGTTGCTGTGGCAAACTGTTTGAAAGAATAATTTTAAACATATGTAAAAAAAAAAATTCTCGACAATAATTTGTTATTCAAAATCAATCAGGTTTGGGGGTTCAGTTAATTGATATACATATTATCATATTTGTCAAACAATGGACAATAAACAGAGTGCATGTATGTTGTTTTTTTACATATCAAACGTCTTTGATCGTGTTTGACACAAAGGTTAACTTTTAAATTGGCTTGTAATGGGATAGATGGGCAACTTCTGAACTGGATAAACAAATACCATAGCAACAGGTCACAAAATGTCGTATTACATTCGTCAGAATCAATGCTGAAGAAAATAAATGCTGGTGTGCCTGAAGGCTCATTACTCGGTCCTCTTATTTTTTCCATGCTAAATGACAGAAAGTTGCTCTTCATGCTAGAATCAAGAACATATCGTCACCTGAGCGCAACACGGTCTTAAGTCACATTTTTTAAATTTTACAGGAACGACAAAAACTATTTTATTTTCATAACATTTTGAGATGTGCAGACAGTTTTTCAGTTATATCTCTATTATGGGTATTTTGATGATTTGTTGACTTAAGACCTTATTGCGCCAAAATGTGACTCTGTTCAGGAAGAAAAATTGGGTGCAACATGGTCTTGTGGTTTTGGAGATAATGTTTAGTGGAATCTTCAGATATTTTTTTGCATAATTATTACCTGTATCAACACTCTGTATTAGGAGTAAATCAGTTTCATTTATAAAGTTAGAAATAAAAAGTTTTTAATACGTTTTAGTGTTTTAAGTACTTAATTTATAGAATGAGTATTGCCTGTTGCTTTGGATGATGCTTAAAGTAAACATTTCCATTTACACTTTAAATGCAATTTACCAACTATTCAATTAAATATTGTTCAAGAACTACTTCTACAGTTTTTCCAAGTCTGCATTCATATTTTTGCTTGGTAGGTACTAGGTAAGGGTATGAAGTTCATTAGCAAACAAAACGCACAGCGTAAAATCAACTTCTTTATTAAACTTTTAGAACATTACAAAATATTAATCTGCTATAAAAATTTGCAACTGCTATATAATTCCATTAACAAGTAAAAGTATTTAATAATTTTAATATAATATAATTATAAAGCCATGCCCAATAGGACATGTTTTAGAGATCATTTTAGAAAGCATTATTTATCATGTGGCAGATCACAATGCTTTAAGCATAAATTATTTTTCATTTTCCAATACAGAACTATCAGATAGACTCAGTTTTTGTAGTTTTAAGTTTTAGGCAACTATGCTAAAGAAGGCAACAAACTTAGTTGACCCATTTTGACCTAATGATAAAGTCCAGAGTCATAGATTATAGTTCCCATTGATTTGTTTTCTTAATAATGCATTCTAATAATTTCAACATTTGATTCACAGTTAAAGCATGCAAACAATACTAATAAATTATCAATGCTAGAATTTGAATGCTAAAAAACAATGGTTATCATGATTGAAATATAGAGGATCTGACATGATTGCCTGTTACATCTTAATTTTATGACACAAGTTCACCGAGGTAATAAGACACGAGCTTTGGCGAGCATTATATTTATTTGTGTGTACAAGTTTCATAATATCAAGATGTAATAGGTACAGGTGTGAAAATACATTGATCACATAACCCATAAAGACATTGATTTTGACACTAAAAAACAACAGTTTTACTTAACAATTTGGCTAAAATTGAGTGTGACATTGAACATGATTTCCTAACTACAATAATATCAACTATAATGCATTGCATCATTTGGACGTCGTCATCTGCTGGTTTTCTGTTGTTCAATGCAACGTCATTCCATTTGCTTTAATGCACTTACTTCGTACATTATCTCACTCATTCAATGCACTCTCAAACTGCAAGTTATATGATAAATGATATTTATAGCTAATATATACACATAACCAGTTGACAGTGCGATACAGAGTGATGTATTTAGCTCGAGACGCTTTTGGCGGAAATAGTCGATCTGACGAGCGCCTTGGCGCGAGTCTGATCGGTTGTTTCCGCCAAAAACGTCGAGAGCTAAATGCAACACTCTGTAGCACACTGCCAACTGGTGATGTGTTTATTATATGCCTTGAATACACACCGGAAACAATTAAATAGTTGTTTAAATCATTTTATAGCCAAAATTTATTAGTTATTTGAAGCAGAACAAGATTTTTTTGTTTGCCACAATGAATAACGCGCCACTTGTACACCTACGTAAATGACGTCACGTTAAATCGAAAGCGAGGTCAGAGTAAAATACAAAGTGGCTGATACAAGGTGGCTGATACAGACTCTTGTATTTTACTGTGCAAATACACGCGGAAACGCTCGATATCATGCAAAGGCATATAATAATAGGTATTATCAAATTCAGTTATCCCATTACCCCATGGCCTATTTCTAGCTTTGAAGACAAGTGACTACTTAAAGCAGGTTGAAAGTAATGCAGAATGCGCTTTAAGGCGTATTCTGCTTCACTTTCAACCTGCTTGAAGCTATTAGTATCTGCAAGGATATAAAAAATATTTCTTATGATACATATTTATGATTATATAAAAGGGAACAGTTTACTGCAGTCGAGGAATAAATTATAGGCGTAAAAAGGCGTATTTATGGGGTAATGCCGTAATGGGTTAAGACTCATTACAAGTCGTATTCTGTAATCTATAGTCAATTTTGTTTTTCTTCATTCAGCAGAGCAGAACGGACTTCTAGTAGTTCGAGAATATTAATAAGTCTCAACTGAAAAGGTTTTGACAATAAAACATCAGAAACAGAAAATAAGCATAAACCACAATCAATATTACACTAAATAATTTCAATTTGATTCTTATTACAGTTGTAAATTAACAAGCTACACTTCATGAAAGAAATTCATCAGGATAGCATTTTCCAAATATTAGTTAAAGGTTCTGATCGCATATCCAATAATAATTCTTACACTCATCATGACAGTTTTAATCCACCATCGGTGAACTGAAACTGCCATGGCTAGTGAAAAAAACATATAATCATGGACATTTAATAACAAATGTTTTTGAATGTCCCTGATGTAAACCCAATGGCTTTATCTTTCAGGCATATCAAACAAACTTTTTGATAAAGCAAGTATCTGATAATCTCTTACATTTTATTGTACATAAACCATCTTTTCTCCATTATTATGTAAATAGAAAAAAATGCAGGATTTTCCATCCCGTACTTCCGCACGTTTAATATAAAAATATTTTGTAAATAATTCAATATTTTGTCTCATTTGATAATATATAGATATCAAAATGTCTATTGAAGTTTAAGTATGTGTGCAAACATGTATTGAATTTCAGTTTTCTTGAAAAAAGATGGATCAATCAGCACCACACTGATGACTGAAAAGTAGAATAAGATAAAAGGCATTTAAGTTCAATGCTAATTCAAAACACGTGCTTCTACTAAGAAACTGGAAGTCCACTGGGGTCTTGGCTGTGACTGTCAGCGAAGATAAAGGTTTCTTGTATCTTGAAGATGCTTGTGGAATATGCTGGGGTTCTGTCCCCAATCGTTATTATGCATTTAGAGTTGTCTATACACATTTTTCAATGGCATCCCCAATGTTGTAGAAAGGTCCTCAGGCTCTGAGCGATCTCTATCAAGTGAAACACTTATGCATGTGGAATATCGCACACTCGAATATTGCACCTTTTTAGGTAGGTCCTCCAATGTTAGATAGTCTAAATTTCTTGCAATATCCTGGAACAGTTTATAACCATTTTCAAGAATGGAATCGAACGTTTCTTTGGTCCAGAGCTCTGGGTTGATTTGTTTTGACTTGATCATTGCCATAAGTGATATGACCATACACTGTCGCCCGCTACTTTTGTATTTGGGATCACCCTCAACATGGTCAATCTGGAAAGCCAAAACATAATTGTAGATATGTTGAACTAAATTTTAAAAGTGTAATGCTACACAGAGATATTCAAAATAAATTGAATCACTATGTGGCCCAAAGGCTTACAAAATGTTTCGCTAAATTGCGAACACATGTACTAAAGAATAATGATGCAGTCAAACATACACGTTTTATCATCATATATTCTATACCCGATTTACACTGATGAATGACAGTGAATGCTTATTTACTAAAAAAAAAATGTAAGATGTCCAAGCTAAATGTACAGTTTTACATACCATCCAAAACTGAGACTAGTTTGCCACTCAGTTCAAAGTAACAATTAGCTCTATTCTAGTCAAATATTACTTTGTTTTGTATTTTTAAAACCTAGCAAACCATACAGCTTTATACACTGTAAGTATATTGTTCAGTATCAGGACGATAGATATAAATCCAATCAATTATTCCATAAAGTCTGTTAATTTTTCTGCATCAGACTTAAATCAAAATTTATGCATGAAAAACCTTTATACCTACCCTATTCTAGGTCTTCATGGCATCAGAAAACTTGGCAGTAATTAGGCTTCATAATTATGATGTCATCATATGATGTCATAAAGACAACTCATAATGTCATAAGACAAATGCAATTTGAGTTACTTCCCTTTTTAATAACTTTTTTTGGGTGCAACTCAGCCTTAAGTCTACTTAAGACCGTTTTGCACCAAAAGAAAATGATGAAAAGTCCATTTCTGATAAAATGTGACTTGAGACCGTGTTGCGCTCAGGTGACGATATGCATTTATTCAAACAATGGTCTTGTACCGATCAAACCCTTAATGTTCTTGTAATGATATTGAATTAGAAGATGATGCTGAACACTGTTTTTTTACATGCAATATGTTTAATAATCAACGCTTAGAAATGTTTCTTAAACTTAGAGCTTTCCATCTATTGAATACTTATCTGTTGCTTAAGGTGGTTCGCGGGTCTGCTTTTATACCTCATTGAAACCTTGATTAAACTAAAAAATAACATATGGAGAGTGATTTTTTTTTAAATAAAATAAAATTACGGCATCGGTTTTTCTGACAGGACCTTTTTGGAGAAAAGTTCCATTTTTGATAAATAGGATTATATTTTATATAAAATAATATGACTCAACAATTTCTAAACATTCAAGTAAATTGTACAGACAATATGAGATATTGTCCAAACAAAAATGTTTCATGAAATATTTACTGGAAATGTCAATGTTTTAAAAAAGTCAAAATCTGAAAAAGTAACTAAATTGCAAATTATAAGAAATCTAGATGTTTGACATATACTAGTTTTAGATTTATTAGATAGATATTACTTAATTCTATTACACACAAAAAGTTGGTAAAATCTACAGCAGACTTTAATATTTTTCTTTTTTTATGTAATGTTTTATTTCTCATTATACATATACAGACAAATACAAGACACGTAATGAAATATTACTATCTTATAGTACATATAAGTTTCTGAACAAGTATACATTCTGTCTATTTATGTACAGCAATGAATAATTGATATATTTCCTTTTTTTTTAATTAAAGACAAATAGTGTTTCAGCTAGGCTAGCAAAAGAAGAATATTTCATTGCTAAATTTAAACCTGTTCTTAATTCTCAATAATTATCTCCCTTTAATAAAACGCAGTTATTTACCTTAGATGTACGTCAACAGGAAGTGACGACGTCGATATCATGACAACAACGTCATGACGTCATAGAACAATATTATTGCGCCTGATGATATGGTGAAACGCGTCGCGCATTGTTTAAAGAAATAAAATTGTGTTTTTAAAGCCTAATACATCATCTATTTTTTTTTAAATCATATATATATCGAATTAAAAAAGAGAAAGATTATGCCTTTGTTTAAAAAATATTTAATAAAAACATTACGCTCCTCTACTAAACTAGTTTCGCCTGTCGGCTCCTCAGTAGTCAATGTTCTTTTGTCATGTATTATATATATTTACAATGAGAAAAGAAAAGTAGCTGAAGAGAGTAGAAAAAACTTGTTTGAAGAAAAAGACTGTTTTACTCCATGTTTTTCAAAACGATTTATACATGCTATAGGTTCACCAGTAATTTGTCCCACTTATGCCGTTATGCTGTTGAACGCTACTCTTGTCGTTGCTACATTCGTTCTATGTTTTCAACCTGTTTCATATAATTTATAGAATTAACAAATAAGGAAATTGTATTTGCATATTTATTTTTGTAAATGAAATATTTTGAATAAATCAGTATGGTATTAACAAAGTTGAAAAACTACTCTACTCCGTATATCCTAGCATATTTTATATAAACAAATAGTTACAATTTAAATTTACTTGTTTTTCGTTTTGATATGTTTCTAGATATGTCCACAGTACTCTGGCATATTTACACTCCCAGAATAGGTGTTTGTTGGATTCAATGTTCATGACTGACAAGCTCGAATTTATACAAAAATTGGTTGTTTGGTATAATTCGCATTATATATTTGTATTGAAAATCTCGCATTTTGATATCGAGCACTTTACTTTTTTTACATTATTTCCCGAAACTCAATCAGACAAAACATTAACACAAACAGGTTTACCTCCCTTGGTTTCTACTTTAAAATGCCTTCAGCTCGAAATTATACCATAAGACAAAACCTGTAACAAGGGGCCATTAAATATGGTAGCCTGTAGATCTTTAAAAACAGGGACCGCTTAATACATGACAAAAGCAATTTATTAAAGCTCCTTTAGGATCTTTATTGTTTGGCATTACTTTTGTCATGTGTGAACCAGCCATCTGTGTAAAACCACACAATGTTGTGCGTCAGTCATTAACCAATACGTTAGTTAACAAGCTATATAGTGGACAATGATTCCAATCAATGAAGTCTAAACATAACCTGCCCTTTATCTGTGTAATGGACTGACAAAGTCAATAAAATCGGAGTTTTAAAAAAGTTTTGAATCGACTGGGACTCGAGCATAGAACCTTAAGATTGCTAGTCAATCACTCAACCGACTGGGCTATCAAGGAATACACTGAAACTTATCAAACAGTTCTTTATGTAACTTTTTAGTATAAGCACGTGCCGAAAATATCATGTAAAAATCATCAGCACTTCCGGAAATCGAGATGTGGTATGCCAACTAGCGATCTACCTAATGGACAGTGACCATTTGTCGTTTGAACAAAAACATTCTTATTTTTGGCGCTGTTCAATTATTTTATAAGCGATTTTCAAATAATTTATAAGTACTTATATAGTAATCTGCATTTAATTCTTTTTGATGTTGAATGGCTGCAACATTTAGGTGTTTTAAGCATAAAATGTACAGCATATCCCATCATGACTGGATGAATACCACTGATTTCAGGGAGAATACTCAGGTTCGCCAAAATCTTGTAAATTATTGAATTATTTACCTTGTAAAATGTTCAACATTGAGTTTTTTCAGCGATCACCTTCAAATGACAGGGTCTACCTAAATATTAGTGACTGCTTGGTGTAGGACAGATATTAAAATAGGTAATTCCGATAAAAGAGCAGCTATAACTTTTAAAGACGTAGGTGTTTGTATGTTTGGGAGTGATGGTTCAAGACAGGCCTGATTGAATCATCATGCAGACTACTTATTACTTAAATTTCTCTTTTTGGTTATTCTCTCTGTCTCTCTATTCCAAACATCTTATTCACAATTTGCTGCTTTTCGCTCAGCTCTGTTTTTCTACCTATTTTAGATTTTTCTTTTGCTGTATCTTTCCTACAAAAACTCCATATTCACTTTCTTTTTCTTTTCCTCTTGGTATCATGTCGAATTTCATAAATGTATGCTTTAGTTATACATAGGGCTCCAGATAAGCGGGAGTAAACTGGACAAATTTACCATTTTAGAACCTGGCTTGGAGCTCTCGGCCAATCAGATGCCTCAAAAACCTGTGACTATATCGTTTAATTGAACAAACCCATGAAATAACTAACACACTGTCCACTTATTCCATGCCTCCGTCATCTCAAGGCAATTTGACGTCACAACCCTAGCAATCCCCCGGGCGAGCCATCGCGAAAACCTTTTGCCTGCACTGTAGGCTTAACGATAAATAATCGGAATAAACACCAGATCAAGGATTTAAACTAAAGCAATACGGTAATTCCACAGTATCAATAATGGATCTAGATCTACCCCATCCCTCTGGACCTAGATGTATGCATTGTTTCAGCTGTAGATGTAAAAACCGGGATATGCATGTCTAGATTGTCTTTACTAAACAGCTGAGATCAGAAGAGAACTGCACACGCTTGATGACGTCATATTATATAAAACTTATTATTTATAAACTTTAAAGGCAATTAATAATGAATTGTGCTTACAGAGCTTCAATAAGCGTTATTTATGTTGGTGTTAAAGCATGCTTAATGTCTCAAACTACACATTGAAATAACCTTTCAATTTAAGTAAAATATTACATTTAAAATGACTTTTTCGACTAAAACAAAAAGCAGAAACGAAGGGTCTTCTGGTTTTCCTCGAGCCCAAGCTAGTGCTAAATAGGTTAGACCATGGTTTCGCGCGAATAAACGACATAGTTCTCCGGGGGGCTACGCCCCCTCGAACTATATCGTTTATTCGCGCGCAACCATGGTCTAACCTATACTTCTCAATCATGTCAGCGCTAGATAAACGTGGTATTGCTATTCGTATAGGTTAGCTAACCAATCCTTCAATGGAGAATTATACAGGCCCCAAAGTTAGAGAGAGTTGAGTTCGGTCTCAAGCATTTGATTGGTCTGATTAGAGCTTTTGTTCAAATCTGACCAATGAGACGCCTGCTAACGAGCTCGGATTTATAACCTTGGACCCTGAGCTTATTGGACAGGCGGATGGATAAGTAATTTGGGTTTTACGGCACTGCGGCATAGAATATGTCATATAGCGCCGATGAATGATGAAGGGTAGTGAGATGAGATGATGATGATTTCAGAAAGCTGATTTCGGCTAATCACTTTCGATGCGAAGAAACGTATGGGTTCAAAACACCAATATGTCTTCCTTCTAGTTCTTTGCAGAGGGGATAATCTCGGTCAAATAAACAGAAATATCCCCTATGACAATTAAGCCCCAGGGGTCTGTTTCATAGAGTTCTTACGACAAAAGTTGTCGTAAATCAAATGATAAAAGTCTCAATTATTATTTATTTATCCATCCAATCCTGTCTTGTGACATCTCTTTTGAATTGTATTGAATCGATTCCAAAGAGATGTCACAAGACAGGATTAGAAGTTGAATGTATTTTAGAGTTTTGACTTACAACCGTTTTTAAAATTATGAAATAGTCCCCTGAACCGCGACAAGGTAGAATGGTCTCTGGCGCTCATAGGACAGGTAACTGCTTAATACAGACCCAGAGTTTAACTCTACCCACACATCTTAAAACAACCTATATACTACTGAACGTACTTTTATGGCAGCAGAGCTTCTGTTATCCGAACATATTTCTCGATCCGGAAATGTTCGGCTATCGAAGGTTCTACAGAACAGTAACACCTCTCTATTACGACCAATAAATCAAATTATGTTATTGGTACTTCAAGCAGAAAACGTATAAAGCAAGATGAAAATAAAAAAGGAAGTTCCTACGGGCGCTTTCGACTTTACTTTCATCTTGCATTAAGCTACAGTGGAGAATGTGTTATTCTTTCCCAATAAACGCGTTTACGCTAAAACTATTATTTGCAGTGCAAACAGTTTGGAGCCAGATCAGACGCCGGGTAACCCGGCGTCTGATCAGGCTCAAAACTGTTTGCCACCAAGATAAACATGAAATATCAGAATTGTCCAAAAGTTGTTCTTTTCTACGTTTTAGTGTTTTGCGTTTGCGTACGTTTGCGTTTAAACGGGAAAGAATAACAGATTATCCACTGTATTACATGTCCTACACGTCATCTGTTAGTCTACCATTCAGTGGTCGTATTAAAGTGTTCTTACTGTATATACAGTATAACCTCTCTATTACGACCATTAAAAATAAGCTTAACCCTTTGAACCCTAGTCCCGCATATAGGCGTACTTTTCAAACAGTGTACATGTGAATAGTACACTTGTCCTGTGCAAACAGTGAAGACCCAGATCAGAGGGCTCCTTTAGGAGCCCTCTGATCAGGGTCTTCACTGTTTGTCATAATGCCAAACATTGACAAAACAACCCTTAAAAGTCAGAAATGGACTAGACTAAAATGGAAACTGGAATTTTTAATTTAAAGTTTTAGGGAGGAAAGAGTTAATTGACTGCATAGAAGACATTTGACAGCTTAAAGCAAGATTAACGTGAAATAAAAAGCTTCTAAAGGAGCTTTTTGTTTACGTTAACCTTGCTTTTAGCAGTCACCTGCACCGGTTAACCAGCCCAATTTAGTCGGTGTAATAGAGAGGTTTAACTACATGTACGTTTGTTTGTCAGAACTACGTGGATGTACTGTCACTTAACCTCCAAGCATGCAGTTTCTGTATTTGTCGTCCGCAAAAGATGTCGCCTGCAACAATTTCTCTGCGTTAATAATTTTGCAAAATGCTTCGGACAATATAATTTTGATATTTAACACATTTGAATTCATATGAGACGCAGACTTACTCGGCGTCGCATCTACATGTAGATCCAAACGGTTCGCAAAACAGTGTATTACAGCTTATCCGCATTTCGTATACATTAATTGCGTAGGTGTACTAACGCTTAATCTTCGGAACGAACAGGGCGAAGTTTTGTTTCCAACAGTTTGACTCCAGATAAGACATCAAGTGATTCGACGCCTCACCTGGATCAAAACTAGTTGCATCAATGGTGATATATTTTACAGAATAATGTAGATAAATTAACGCTGGTCGTGTTTTATTTTACAGACTAAAATTACAACGTATTCAAGCTAAATTTGAGTAAGCATTAAAACTTATAGTTCTAACAGTTTGAATTCAACCAACTCAACGTCTGAGCATGATCAAATCTGCTTGACGGTCGGTAAAAATGTCGAAAGTTTCGAAACGAGTCACTCAAACATTTTATTTAAACAAAGTAAAAAAGAAATAATAATGATGATAAATAAATAAACACTGGAACAGTTTTGAAACTAACCATATTAATGTATGGATAAGTTTGATAGTAGGATAAACATATTTTATTTCCATATACATAAGGACATTTTGTTTAGTTTGATAGTATATCTAAATGGTTGGACCGGATGTTATTTAATGATAGTTTTATATCACCATATAAGACAATCACCATCTTTGGGCAATATTAAGATAATATTTTAATTGTATTGTGACACTTTAATATCACAATCATTATACACAGTGGAGCAGACTTTATTCTTTCTCAAGAAACGCAATGGTGCAGAAACAGCCATTTCCTATGCAAACAGTTTGGAGCCAGATTAGACGCCGGGTTACCCGGCGTCTGATCTGGCTTCAAAGTGTTTGCAACCCAGATTCTAAAGAATCGTCAAAATTTATAAGAAGATGTAATTTCTTACATTTTATTGGATTGCATTTGCGTTTCGATTCGTTTAAACGGGAAATAATAACGTTTTGTCTACTATGCGTAGTGTCAATGACGTGTACGTGAGGCATACATATGTCGACAATCCCTTGTTTTCATCATTCTTAGACATTCTGTCATCATGACCTTTGCAAATATGTTGGATCCTGATCAGACGCCGAGAAACTCGTCATCTGTTCATGATCCAGTCTGTTTGACGCTTATATCCATGATCTATACCTCCCATCTTAATTTGAGAAATAAAACACACAACAAATTATAAGCAAGCGATATTTTGGCATTAGAAAGGGTTAGAATACCACGCATGCGCACTAAACGGTAGAGATCAATTCAAACTGCACATGCGCACGTTACTGGCCTATTTTAGCATATTCATATATTGTATTTTTAAGAGGACATAGATTGCAAGCAACTTGTTTACGCTGATTAGACGCTGCGTTACGTGGCGTTTCATCAAGGTCTACACTGTTTGCTATTTCGTATGAAATGCTCTGCTGTATGGACAAACACCATTGTTTGCCTATGAAATCTTAAAGAAATGTTGCCATGGAGTGTTCATTGCAATATCCGGGCATTTATATTGGTTGACTCGTTCAGTGATACTTCAATGTCTGCTTTATCCTTTCAGCGCCAAATTCATCGTGAGGTGTTTACCCCTTTACCGCCATATTGTCGTCTGCAATATTACTTCAAAGTAAGACATAACGTAGTATGACTTGAGAAATATTGCTATGAGTGTCAAATAGTTTTGATTCTGGTCAGACGCCGCGTTACGCGGCGTCTGATCTGGATCCAAACTTTTTGCAAAGTCAACTTTATTCGAATTCGGCACCGAAAAGGTTAAATATTGTCGTCTGGAACTTTTATTCCAATTTAAATTTAAGCACTTTGCCTTAAGAAAATCAACACGAACGACAAACATTTTTGATCCTGATGAAATACCACGTCGCTCGGCGTTTTGTCTAGATCCATACTGTTCGGAAATGTAAATAAGTTCGCTATTGACAGTCAAATAATTAAATTGCCTTTAGTTATTTGCTTTCAGTTTTGGACTGTAAGTTTAAATTCGGTATATATTGTATAAAACCACTGACACAATTATTCACGAATGGTTATAGTCCATTACTGCATAAATACGCCCTTCAGCGCCTTTAATTTGTTTATCAAATCGTCTATACCATAGCAGATGGTAGCTTAAAGCAGACTGAAAGTAAAGCCGAATGTGCCTTAAGGCGCATTCTGCTTTACTTTCCATCTGCTTTAAGGGGTAACCTGCCATTTAAAGAAACAGGCTATGAGACAAAGGATAGTTGAGGAAACAGTAAATATCCTTCTGACACCATGTTACTCTGTAAATGGCCTGAATTATAACTGCTCGTTACCACTAGTCAATCCGTGATGTACGTGGCGATGGTTACAATGTGGAAGACGTTGTTCTTTCTCGTTTTAAAGAAATAAACTCAGTGCAATCAAATGTAGCAAATGTCAGCTTTATGAAAATTCTTACGATCTTTTTCTATGTGAGTGGCAAAAAGTATGGAGTACTGGTTATTCGGCCTTTGATCTGGCTCTAAACGGTTTGAAAGTGTGCTTAACCCTTTACCCCATAGCCTGTTTCTAGTTTCTAGGGCAGATGAGAACTTAAAGCAGGTTGAAAGTATAACAGAATGCGCCTTAAGGCGCATTCTGCTTTACGTTCAACCTGCTTTAAGCTACCATCTGTTTGAATTTAGAAAATATTTATTTTGGTACATGCTTATGGGTGTATAAACTGGAACTTTTTTTCTTTAGCGGAGGAATAATTTAAACAGGGGAAAGGGTTAAAACACAAACATGTTCAAAGTTCATTGGAATAGAACACCATCTCCAATGAAATCACAATGATCAGTGTTGCTTGTTTTACCAATACGTTACATGTACCTTGGAAAACTCATCAACTTGTTCTAATATCCAATTAAGAAGACGTGACTCATCCACATTTGTAAACACAGTGCGAAAAAACATCGAAAATGATTTTATTTTAAATATCTAACTATTCATTTAAATCTGAGTGACAACTATTTTAGCATAAATTCGTTTATTGGGAAAGAATAATCTTCTCCCTCGTACGTGTGAGGTCGAAACAATATTTACATGTAGCCTTCTGTTCAGTGGCCATCAGCAAGTTATTACCACATGTATAACAGGTCCCTGTGTACACTGAAAGCTCAGTGATAACGAAATTAGATATAACGAAATACTGGATATAAAGAAACAAACTTTATTCCCCATTTCTTATTGAAGTATAGTACAAAATGACCTGATATAACGAAATTTGGATATAACGAGATAATTAAGATGGTCCCGGCGCCTCCGTTATCAGTGAACTGCACTGTAATCCATTTACTCCTTTCAGCGCCCAAGTCGCATAAAGTCGACTTTGCAAATATTTTGAACCAGATCTGACGCATATACGGCGTCTGGTCAGGATCCAAGCTGTTTAACGTTCATATCAGTATTTCTAACGCCATACTGCAACTTTGATATGATCTTGCAGACGACAATATGGAAGCAGACGACAATATAGCGGTGAAGGGGTAAAAAGCTCACGATTAATTTGACGACGAAAGGTTTAATCATAGTGTCTACCAAAGAGGATATTGGCAAACACTTTAGACCTGTCATGCGTTCAGTAAAGAATGCGATGGCCGTCGATGACCATCGATTGCGAGTTGGCTACCGGTCTGATATACAGTGGAGAAAACGTAATTCTTTCATTCAAATGCAAACGCATTGCAATGAAATATAGACAATGGTATTCTTTTGACAATTCTGACTACCAGTTTTAATCTGAGTGGCAAACAGTTTGGAGCCTGATCAGACGCCGGGTTACCCGGCGTCTGATCTGGCTCCAAACTGTTTGCAATGAAAATAATAGTTTAAGCGTAACCGGGGTTATTTGGAAGGAAAACATTATCTCTACTGTAATGTGCACGCTGCACACGGGGCACAAACTGCTATCCTAAACAGCAAACAATGGTAATCGAACACGCTACTGATGCGATGCCACGTTACGATGTCATAGTTCCCGGTTTTTTTTTTAGTTTACATGTACATTTAACTGTCGTTTAAAAATATCAGTAACGTGTAAAGAACGCTCACATTTTACCACAGAAGTATTACTATATGAACAGCTTTCGAAAAGTGAAAAGCTGTATGATACAGTATATATACAATATAATTGCTGAGGAGACAATTGAGTGTTCCCTCTCTACAACGGCCCTCCCAACAACGATTCCCTCCTTACAATGACCCTTGCCGCAGTTCCCTTAATAAGACATTTATGTCTAACGCTTTTATTGCTGAAATGTCGTCTGCTTAAAATTGTCGTCTGCTGTTTTTCATAATGAACATTTTGACGCGAAAAAACTCAATGAGGAGTTAGAAACAGCTTGAATCCAGATCAGACGCCGCGTCACGCGGCGCCTGATCTGGATTCAAGCTGTTTGCAAATGTACACCAATTAACCTCCCTACAACAACTCCCTCCGAACAACGCACATAATTGTTGTCTTCCATTGGTTGTCGTTGTAGAGAGGGAGCGCTGGACAGTAAAACCCCTCTTAACCAGATCTGTGTGGGGACAACAAAATAGTTTTCCAGTTTGGATGGGGTTTAATTCATAACCAATTAGCTTGTTTCTAGTATGAAAGATAGCTGACCACTTAAAGCAGGTTTAAAGTAAAGCAGAATGCGCCTTAAGTACATGTTAAGTATTAGCCTTAAGGCGCATTCTGCTTTACCTTCAACCTTCATCTGTTAGAATGTATAAACTATTTTCTTCAGTGGAGGAATAAACCAAAGACGTAAACATGCATATTTATGTTGTAATAGGTAAAAATAAAGGAGGATTGGAAACGGGACCAAATATTTTGTCCGGTTTAGAGAGAATTCCGGTATTAAGAGATTCCGGTTTGGAGGGGTTTCATTGTACATGTATTGTTCGACAATATTGACCTGACTTGAACTTTATGCATGAATAAATTGTAAAAAGATGACGCAGTATAAATCAATATTCGATAGCCTACGTACAACTTCGGGTTGTTTCGGCTGATTACGTAAATCTTGTTACAGTTGTGATCCTCAGTGCTCCACATTGAGCAAGTTCAAAAGATTATTGTTGATAAACTATTATTCCCGAGTCTCCTAGTATAATCGCATCTACTAAAACGCATCATGTTGCGCTTTCGAGTGGGCTATAATCCAGCTGAGATCATCGATGTTCTCACCTGCGACTCTTGCCAATATATGCCTAATTTATAACCCCCAGATGTAATTAATCTGCAATAGGTGTGTCGTTAGAGCAAGGGATTTGTAACACCGAGGTTCCGGGTTCGAATCCCGATAGAGGGGAAATATTTTTATTTTATAAAATGTTATTTTATAGACCAAACAGACGCTATGACATAATGTTTTTAAAAATAACAAAAGAACCGTGTTCCAATCGAAATAGATGTTGTATGATTACTTAGAAGAAACAGCATAAATTGAAAATGTGAAAAAATGTAAGAGTATTGCATGGGATTCGAACCACTGACTGTACGGAAAAATAATCTATAGTCATCTTCCTTACCACTTGCGCTAAATGTGGTTACAATCACAGGGACCCGGCACGATTGATTTTTTAGAGAAATTTTTTTCAAAAGGTATATATAGAGTCTCTATATATACCTTTTGAAAAAAAATTCTCTCAAAAATCAATCGTGCCGGGTCCCTGTGGTTACAATGTGCGTTCTCGTATAAATGATAACGAAGTGTTCCGAAGCTATATTTAGAAATGCAACAAAGTGTGTAATTATGCTAATAGAGGTCACCAACGTCAGGTCAATATTGTCGAACAATATAATTATGGTAAATGAAGAATGAGCCATACACAAGCTACCTTTTCTGTGTGATTTAGTCGCTCACCATAGACTTATACAGTGGATAAGACATTATTCTTTCGCAATAAACGCGTTAACGCTTAAACTATTATTTCTACTGAAAACAGTTTGGAGCCAGATCAGACGCCCGGCGTCTGATCAGGCTCCAAACTGTTTGTAACAGATTGAAATAAATCATGAGAGATATCAGAAAGTTGTTACTTTTTACATTTAAGTGCATTGCGTTTGTATTTCGTATGCGTTTAAACGAGAAATAATACCATCTTTTTGACGAACTGGGCATGCATATTTAAAAAATATATATAATTAAATCTTCTTTTTTGCATTAAACCCTATGGTGTCACTATTCATTAGAATCGCCTCTTTGAGACGACTCTGATGAGTAGTGACACAACAGGATTTGGTGATGTAATGAGTGAGAAAATGTTGGATTTGTTAAGTTTAGATCTGCTCCTTTATCTTGAGCCCCGGAAAACACGAAGGCTAACGAAACAGTGTATATTGTATCTGCTGATGTTTATTTTCAGAGAACTGTACCATTAACACGGCCTGGATATAATATATATATTATACATCAAATTGTAAACATCATCTGTTACTAGATTTATCATTCCAAACCTGGTATATTAAGGCGGTTATGTTTGCAGATAAGCCGACATTTATTAGTATTTGTAATAATATAGTTATTCCATTGTGTTATCAATACCGATGATCACTGGAACATATTGTTGAAAATCACAAACTACCTACGACATTCCAACGACCGAAATACATACAGATTTAAAACATGCTACTTATCCCCGCCCCATTACCTGATAGCCTGTTTCTAGTATTGAAGATAGGTGACCACTTAAAGCAGGTTGAAAGTAAAGCAGAATGTGCCTTAATGCGCATTCTGCTTTACTTTCAGCCTGCTTTAAGCTTCCATGTGCTAGAATATAGAAAATATTGCCTATATTATATAATCATAACTGATTAAATTGGAACTATTTTCTTCAGCGGAGGAATGAATCACATCCGCTAAAAGGCGTTTCTATGGGGGAAGGGTTAAAGAAACTTATCACATACACACAATGCACTATTTACGTGTATGAAGTCGAATAAAGTCGAAATTGCAAACAGTTTGGATCCGAATCAGACACTCTTATCGATATTTCTGAAGTCATACAACCTTAAATATAACTTTGGACAATATAGCGGTGAAGGGGTAAATATCTCCCGAATAATTTGGCGCCGAAAGGGTTAATGCAGGACACTATCAATGGAGCTTTCTGCATTGTTGCTGTCTTGCATTAACCCATTAACCCATAAATACGCCTTTTACGCCTTTAATTTATTCCTTCACTGTAGAAAATAGTTCCAATTTATACAGTCATGAATATGTATAATAAGAAATATTTAATATATACTAGCAGATGGAAGCTTAAAGCAGGCTGAAAGTAAAGCAGAATGTGCCTTAAGGCACATTCTGCTTTACTTCCAACCTGCTTTAAGTGGTCACCAATTTTCAAAACTTAAATCAGGTTATGGGGTAATGGGTTAAGCTACCTTATGTGTTAAACGAGTTTCTGTTACCCCATATGTGCCTAGCGTCTCGTACCAACGACATGGACAAACAGTGTAGCATAATGCGGCGTCTGATCAGAGTCTACACTGTTTGTTGATGTACTGTAGTCAACCCGCTTACCTCGTTTTCCCCTGAAATTTCAAATGGACAATGTCCAATTAGGTGTCCAATTAAGACTAGTTCAGTGTCCAATTAAGACTAGTTCATTTGAGAATATTTAGGGTCGTGTTATGCAATATATTTCAAAATTACAAACAGCAAGTGTGAGAGGGCTCTTTTATAAGCTTTCTGATCTTTGACTAGATCTACAATGTTAGCAAAGGACGCATGTATTTTTCCCAGGTACACTCTTTGTAAAATTGCGTATATATGCCGCTCTAGGGTTTAATGTGCTAACTTTCACGGTCTTGGTGCTCAGCATTCTTGAACTCAGTGATAATTTGGAGGAAAAGATGAAAGAATCGCATGAAAGTAAGAGGGCAAAGTACCAGCCTCCGCGAGTGTCAGATGACCTTGAAATTGCCATGGATGAAGCAGCTCCTGGGGATGTATTGATTTTATTATTCATCAGGGGCCCGTTTCATAAAACTTCGTGCGACAAATGTTGTCGTTAAACAGATTATACAAGTCTCCTTTACTATTTTTCATTTCTCAATCTAATCCTGGCTTGTGACATCTCTTTGGAATTGTCTTTTCAAGACGATTCCATAGAGATGTCACAAGACAGGAGTATATGGAGAAATCAGAAAATAAATGTATTTTAAAGTTTTGACTTACGGCCGTTTTTGTCGTACGAATTGTCATGAAACGGGCCCCAGCATTGCCAAATCAGTTTGGCCTTACACTGTATTTACAGGAGAGAATACAATACTACATGTATTCCGCCAATAAATGCCATAATGTTAAACTGCTTATGTACATTGCAAACAGTTTGGAGCCAGGCCAGATTCTGGCTTAGATCTACTCGGCGTCCGATCAATAAGCTATCTGTTCGCCACTCAGATTAAAATAAATGATTTTCAATAACGTACCATTTTCTATATTTGTTTTGCGTTTGCGTTTCACTCCATTTAAAGACATTACATGATCAAGCTTGGGTGGTAACACCAAGCACGGTAGAAAGTTTGAGTCAAAGCATGGAGCCCATGCACTTACTCGGCTAGCGGCTAGGCAAAGAATCATTCAGGCGTCTCATGTGAGGCCCGCCCCTAATATTTGATACATGTAGCTTGGTTAGTAAAACCCATTGAAAACCTATTGAGCTCTATTATGTAAGGGCCTCTATTCAAAGCCGCAGATGGCTAAGCCGTTACCTCCACAATTTTCTCATGCTCTATACCGGTATAACTGTATTTTGACACCTAGTGAATACAATGGGGTGAATCAATGAATATATTGGCTTAAAGACATCTCCTGACGCCTTTCGATCATAACGCCTTGCCAGACAATTTCCTTGCAAAAATCATGGATCTCATGAACATTTCGGTAGCAAAGATCCATTGAAGCTTCTCGTGTGAGACCCAACCTTTATATTTAATAGTTTGGTTAGAAATAGCCTTTGGAAATCACTAGAGCATGGGTGTAATCTGGGTCTCACCAGGTAAACTGCGATTGGTATACCTTCCTGCAGCTTGTGCTGCTCATGCTTTGCAGTTACATTGACACTTCCAGAACAATGGGGGGGGGGGACTTTGTAAATGGACTGAGGAAAAGTCTTTAATGTCTTTAAACTGGAAAGAACCGTTCTCCTCTATACCTCGTCCTATACAAGCCCTGGCATTTATTTGCAACAGCTTGGATCCAGATTAGACGCCACGTAATTCACAGTCTGACATCGATCCAAGCAGTTTTGTTTTGTTTTGGGTTTGGGTTTTTTTGTGGGGGGGGGGGGGGGGGGGTTGACCATATTGAAAATTGGTTTGTTTGTTCGATACCAAATATGTAAACCACATGAAATAAAGTCGTTATTAATTTATTATTAGTAGTAGTTTACAACTCGTATTAGTTCTTATCCTGCTGCAAAATCGTCTGCTTTGAAAATGTGTTAAATTAAGATTTCTACATTTCTTAATTAAACAAACCTAAAGACGAGTGCATAACAGAGTGGATCCAGATCAGACGCCGCGTTACGCGGCATCTGATCTGGATCCAAACTGTTGGCAAAAACCAATGAAGTCGCGATCAGCAGGCAAAGGGTTAATATATTCTCAAGTTTAAAAAGAGCAATTTCGTTTTTATTTATTTTCGCAGATCATATATTTCAGACAATTCAGCATGATAAGAGTTAAACAAAAAATGTTTTTCATTATGATTATTATTTGTGATGATTTTGCGGTTAATTTACAAGCCAAAATGGTATTATGGACCCAAATCTTAGCCACGATAAACCAGATGTTTGTTTATAAAAATGGTGAATAAATTATCTCAAATAAACAAAAATTAAAATTCAGAATACGCTTTGCCAGATCTACATTGTATTACATTTACACTGGTTATACACTTTATGAAAATGTATATCATTTAAAGTGTGTTTAGTTTTACATTGTTTGTATATCATGTACATAAATGATATATCGTGTGGCATTGTTTGTATATCATTTAACATTGTTAGTACGTGTTTATCATTTACATGGTTTATATATCATTTACATGGCTTGTAAATCATTGTAGCAACAGCCACTTGCCATGTCCTGATTATTTATCGCATCACCGGCCTTACAGTCGTTGGCACATCGGCGAAACGCGGCTGCAGGCGACGTAGAGGGCTACAGTGCCTGCACTGGTAAGTACAATGGAGGGGTACTATTCTTTCCAAATAAACGCTTTATTCTAAAAACAGCACGCAGTTTGGAACCAGATCAGACGCCGGGTTGCCGGCGTCTGATTAGGCTCAAACATGTTTGCCATTCTGATTAAAATAAATCCGTTACATTTTCAAAAACCTGTCACCCTAGGGCGCTGGTCAAATCATAAAACAAAACGTGTTAAGTTTTATTTTTATTGCGTTGATTTTGCGAGTTAATTACTTCAACCAGAAAAAAGTCTTAGACACTTTGCCATTATAAACCATAAGATTGTTGTATTCAAATGTTATATACAGATACTCTTACAGATACTCAGTATGTCCAAATTGTTTCAAAAAACGAAATTACAAATACAGAATACATTTGGCTTGATTTTCGTTGTTTGTAAATCATTTATATTGTCAGTATATCATTAACATGGTTTATATATCATTCACATGGATTGTAAATCATTGTAGAAGCACTTTTCATGGCTTGATTATTCGTCGCAGCATTGCCAATACAGTTTGGCTTTACATATTCCTTGACCATTGGATGATGGGAAATTGCCGATAACACGATTGAAGGCGACGTAAGCGAAGAGGTCGTTCTCTGCTCCAGCCACTGGGTCCCAGCTCTTAGACAAGTCGAACAAGCATTTGTTATTGCAATATGTGGTATCCAGGGAACCTGCGTTATCATCAAGCTTCGCATACTTGTGTCCAACACTCACTTCAAACCAGTTTACTCCGGGGGCAATGGCGTCATCAAAGCTGTCTACCAATGAGCTATTACACAAATCGTTGCTCCAGACATTGACATCGTTGACATGCCCTGCAATCTGCGCATCCCAGTAATGGTCCCCCGCTTCTCCTGATACATGAAATAGAACCAAAAACATTTCAACACCACATCGTCATCTGCTGTAAAAAATGAGTTATGCTTTTGTTTCTAAGATTTAATAATTTAAATCGTGATCAGACTGCGTAAAGCGACGTCAAATCAGGATTCAAACTGACCGACCAAATGTCACACTCTGGCTAAGGCAGTGAAGTGATTAACCATTGTATCGTAGACATAGCAGATGCTTTGACCCCTCAGCGTATTAATATCGCCTGTTTTAGTAAGAAACGTTGCATCACCGTTTATTTAAAAATAAGATTTAAGGTGGTTCGCGGGTCAGCTTATTCTGTGTCAGAATTCTTTGAAACCTTGATTGAATTGAAATATATCATATGGAGAGTGAAAAATCGTTAAAATAAAAAAAAGTTACAGTACCGTTTTTTTCTGACAGGACCTTTTGTCGAGAAAAGCTCCTTTTTTAATAAACAGGAATATTTTCTTTATAAAATGATATAACTTAATAATTTCTGTACATTCAAGTAAACTGTACAGAGACTATAAGGTATTGTGCAAACAAAAAATATTTCATGACATATTTTCTGGAAATATCTATATTTTAAAAAAGTCAAATTCGGAAAAAGTCACTAAATCTCAAATTACAAAAAGTCTAGTCGTTTAACATACACTAATTTTACATTTATTAGTTAGATATTACTTAGTTCTACTAGTCGCAAAAGTTTTATGAAAATCTACAGTGGAATTTACATTTTATACATGATTTCCAGAAATTCTGACAAAATGTTAACACAAAACGAGTAACCTCCCTTGAGTTCAACTTGAAAATGCCGTCAGCTCTAAATAATACCATAAGTCAAACCTGTTATAAGGGACCATTAAATACGGTAGCCTGTATATCTTAGAAGACAGGTGACTACTTCATACAGAACAAAAGTAATGCATAAAAGCTCCTTTAGAATCTATCTTTTAGCATTATTGTTGTCCTGTGTTAAGCTGCCATCTGTCATGTAGGCTATAAATCCTCACAAAGTTTAGTTGTCACTTGACTATACTTGCATCTGATACTATTCATTATTACATGACTCAACATAGCCTGTCCTTTGATCACAGCGTTATGGATTAACTAGTCAATAAAATCTGACAATTTATTTTAAAAAAAAAGTTTTGAAGCGAGTGGGAATCGAACCTAGAACCTTTGGATTGCTAGTCAACCACCGTAACCAACTGCGCTAACAGAGAAGACACTGAATATCATCCAACTTTTCTTTATCTAAATTTTCTACTATAAGCACGTGCCGAAAAGATCAGGTGAAAGTCATCAGCATTTCCGGAACTCGAGATGCGGGCCGCCCGCTGTCGAACCACCTTAAAGCGATGTGATAAAGAAAATGTCAATATAAGTGTTGATTCAAAGTTTTTTGCGGTGCCTGATCAGGATACAATTGCAAGTAAAATTCTAAATATATTAAAGGGCATAACTCAAATAAAAATAACCAGAACATGAAAAACTCAATAAGTGTCTTTCCTGTATGACGAGAAAGCTAAGTATTAAATTTGGTTTCAACAAGGCAAACAGAAGTTAAGTTACCATCCGGAAACATACCATTCGCTCATTAGCGCGAACTCTACAGAACAGGTTCACGTGCCTTTAACAGTGCATGCTTTTGTCTCTGTCCGGTCATTCCTCCTTTTGTCGCCCTGAGCCGAGATGTTCGCGGCGAGAGATTCTATAGAGTTCGCACTAATGAACACAGTGTAGTTTGAGCTGTAAAATTCTAAGTATGTAAAGGGGAATAACCGCAATAAAAATGTCAGACCATATCCAAAATCAGTTGGTGTTCTGTATGAGAAAACTTACAAGGAAATTTGAAAATAATACATCCTATAGAACTAAGGTTGATGTCCGGAAACAATTTTGTGTCTAAAATTCTATGTATAAAAACAATTTTTTTCTAAATTCTATGTATATTAATCATAAGATTAGAACCAAAATCAAAAGTGGCTTTCACTCGACACTGTCCCTGCATAGTACGTAGGCTACATATGAAAGTTGGCTACAATATGTAAAGAATAACTGAAGTTGTAGTCTTGAAGCCGTCTCTTTGCCGACGACACTATTGTCTACCTAACAATAAAGTCACAGTCCTGTGCAGAGAGGCTCCAACAAGATCTTCAATGTCTTGAAAAGTGGGAGCAAGAGTGGGCCATGGATTTCAACCCCGACAAGTGCGAGGTCCTCAAGATTTCCAGAAAGCGGAATCCTGTCCTTTTTCCATACAGACTGCACGGTGTTGAGTTGAAATCTACTGAGGCTTCAAAATTCTTGGGCGTCACTATTAACAACAACCTAACGTGGACAAACCACATAAACAATGTCACAGCCAAAGCAAGTAACACCCTGCGCTTTATTAAGAGAAATGTCAGAACAAATAACAAACAAGTAAAGACGACGGCTTACAAAACCTACATTAGGCCCCAATTAGAGTACTGCTCCACAGTTTGGAACCCGTGGCAGTAGTACTTTATTCATAAGGCAGAAATGGTCCAGAGACAGGCAGCACGGTACATCGTGAACGACTACAGCTACACAAGTAGTGTCTCAGAAATATTGGAAACTCTGAAATTGCGAAAGCTAGAGCAAAGAAGAAATCATTCTTCTTTGGTCATGCTTTACAAGATCAGAACTGAACTTGGATCAATGGACCATTATCACCTAACACAGACCAGGAACCTAAGCTACCTTGTGCCACAATAAAAAATGCAATACCATATTAACTCCCTAGATCGATCAGGCTCTGGAACAGCTGGCCACTTGAGCTCCAGTCTAGCACTAGTCTACAAGTATTTGTAGACGGACTGACTGCTCGTGGTCTGTAAGTCCATACTCTGTTTTAACAGTTATGTGCTAAAGGACTGAAATTTAAAGTTAAAAAAAAATTAACTGTAAATTTCGGTCTTTTATGCAGATAACATTTTAACAAACTTTTTCCTCACATCACCTGTCAGTTATAATCGTGATTGATTGTTCGGCAGAAACAAGTTGAAGTGAGTTTGAACTTTTTTAAATGTGTAAAGGAACATAACTCTGTAAATACTGAGACACACAAACACTCGTAATACATGCAAAGTCGCTTCACTCTCTGTATCACCATATAAAATTTGAAAAGAATTGTTCATAGAAAATAAAGTTCTGGTCTTTTTTGAAAAACCTATATTTGACATAAAAGGGAGAATTATGAGCATGACTCTGCCAAAATATAATCACAAACGTCTGAAACGCCAACTCGTCCGAACTATTGTGATAAGAAATGTTTGTGGTGAGTTATATTAAAATTGGTCAATACATGAAGTTTAGAGAGTGCTAACAAGGAAAAGGTTGACGGACGGACGTACGGACGTACGGACGGACAGCGCAGGGTATACCATAATACGATCGTTTAAACGGATGTATAAAATGACTAGACTAACTTGGAAACTGGAATTGTACATTTGAAGTTTCAGGGAGGTAGTTGAGTTGTAAAAAAGTGTTCAGTCATTGTCAAATGTGCCTACAGTTTGTGAAATAATCGTTTTTCTGCAATTAGAAACAGTAGTACCATCGAACCCTACAAAAGAATAATCTTTGTTCCATCGTCGATTCTAATATTTTTTCTTATTTAAGAAATGAACTAATTTTGTTCAGCGTTCAAGCGAAATAAACGACGCTAGTGATTCATGGTAAATTTGCCTATACTTTTCTGTCGTTTATTTCGCTTGAACGCGTAAACAAATCAGTTTATTTCTTACCGGTATATTTTCAATCTATTTGCTGTAATTTCTAATATTAAATGATCGTTTTGTTAGAACGCACGTATGTTTAATCCATACTAGAAGTTGATAACACGAATAATGTGTACCCTATAAGGAACAGCCATGACCGCATTACTGAAGCTGTGTACATTCGAAAGCAAAAAATAAGTTCCATTGTTTACATTTTAAAATCAACGACTTGACACTTTGGCGCGAAAATGCCGATTTGACGTCATTTGGAAATGAAGTCATTTTTAAAGTAGGATAAATATAACGATTTTTTGTCATAAAGAAATGCAATTTATCTCATTATTAAAGAAGAATTATCATCGGTAATCATGGTTTCCGCTAATAGGTAGGCATACATCGGTTAAGAACAATTTTTTGAAAAATCCGCCAAATGTTTGCTGTCCGAGATCCAAAGATTAATTCGCGAATGAAAAATGCATATGCCCCGCCTACTCTGAACTTATCCATAAGACCTGCTTCCTTGAGCAATTGCATATATACGAATTAAACGACACATTTTTCAATGGAATTGAATTGAGCGAATGCTAATACATGTATATAGACTTACAGTTTCACACCATTATTACTGGCAGAATATTGTGTAAATTGTTTTAAACTTACGACCGCAGTTAAATGTTCTGTACTTTGTCGAATGATAAGATAATCAGGTGACAAATGGAATAGGGTTAATTCCCGAAATTGTCAGCCTGTATAGACTGTCTATTAACCAAATTGTCAGCCTGTTTAGACTGCCTGTCCCCTAAATTGTCAGCCTGTATAGACTGTCTATTTCCCACAAATTGTCATTCTGTATAGAGTGTCTATTCCCCAAATTGTCATCCTGTATAGACTGTCAATTCCCCAAAATGTCAGCCTGTATAGACTGTCTATTCCCCAAATTGTCAGCCTGTATAGACTGTCTATTAACCAAATTGTCAGCCTGTATAGACTGTCTGTTCCCCAAATTGTCAGCCTGTATAGATTGTCTATTCCCCAAAGTGTCAGCCTGTATAGACTGAATATTCCCCCAAATTGTCAGCCTGTTCACACTGTCTATTCCAGCAAATTGTCAACCTGTATAGACTTCTATTCCCCAAATTGTCAGCCTGTTCACACTATCTATTCCCGCAAATTGTCAACCTGTATAAATTGTCTATTCCCCAAAATGTCAGCCTGTATAGAATGTCTATTCCCCAAATTGTCAGTCTGTATAGACTGTCAATTCCGCAAAATGTCAGCCTGTATAGACTTCTATTCCCCAAATTGTCAGCCTGTTCACACTGTCTATTCCCGCAAATTGTCAGCCTCTATAAATTGTCTTTTCCCCAAATTGTCAGCCTGTATAGACTGTCTGTTCCCCGAATTGTCAGCCTGTATAGATTGTATATTCCACAAATTGTCAGCCTGTTCACACTGTCTATTCCCCCAAGATGTCATCCCGTTCACACTGTCTATTACCCAAATTGTAAGCCTGTATAGAATTTCTATCCCCCAATTGTCAGCCTGTGTAGACTGTCAATTCCGCAAAATAGACTTCTATTCCCCAAATTGTCAGCCTGTATAGACTGTCTATTCCCCCAAAATGTCAGCCTGTTCACACTGTCTATTCTCAAAATTGTCAGCCTATATAGACTGTCTATTCCCCAAAGTGTCAGCCTGTATAGACTGTCTATTCCCCAAATTGTCAACCTGTATTTATTGTCTTTTTTCACAGCGCGATTTATTGCAAAGTATACCACGGTGAATTTCTTCTCGGCTTAAAGACAACTTGTCGTCCCATGTTATAGTGGTCATTCACAAATGGAGTACACTTGTCATATGCAAACAGAGAAGTCCCTGACCAGATGTATCCTATCAGAAATTTGACCAGACAGAGGAGTGAGTTTATCAGAACGTTTTGTCATTGTAAAGGTGTACCTTAGTACAGTGTGATCAAAGATCGAGTTTAGTATTCTTGCCCGTTAAAACGAAACTAAATGCAAACTCAATGCAAGTAAACGCTCAAAACGATAGGTGTTTGAAAATATGGGGATATCTAAACCTCTTCAGCACGTTATCTGATATTAACAATTCCCATTTGCTTTTTTGTTTATGTTAATATTTAGGTATTTTGAAT
This sequence comes from Gari tellinella, assembly GCA_922989275.2. Taxonomy (NCBI): domain Eukaryota; kingdom Metazoa; phylum Mollusca; class Bivalvia; order Cardiida; family Psammobiidae; genus Gari; species Gari tellinella. Next base: position 23,182,980 of record OV277869.1, on the reverse strand, counting down.
TAAGAAAATTTGGTGTACCTGTCAAACAGTTTGAGTCCTGATCAGTCTGATCGGCGGATCCAAACTGTTTGCAAATATTCATTGTATTTTGGGCAAAGCAGTGAGGGTGAGACAATAAGAATGTTTTTTATTGGGACAGGATGCCATCTTCTGTGCTGTAGTACATACCGGTCCCACTGCCTGTAGAACTATCGCCAATGTCGAAAAGGTAGTTTACTCTCAGCGATCCGTGTAGCTTCATTCTAACTTTTAGCACGAGCCTTTTGCACCCGGCGTCGCATCCACTACCGCCGCATATCGTCGGAATGTCAAATTTCACCTGTAAATAACCATTTCACTTAAAACTTGAGGCTTTAATAGTCATGGCAGATTAGAGTGTTGTTTAACCTTTTCAGGGCATATTTTATTGTATGTTTCTGCAGTATCACAGCTGTTATATATTATCGATGATATGCCGGTATACATGTAGCAAGTCAATCTTGTATTAAGCGACCATCTAATAGCAGATCAATGGTGGTTACTTAAATACTTAAACCCTATCGACGAGTAAACTCGTCATTTACAAAATGTTTTCCTGTGGAAAGTAAGCTTGTACTATGCAATCAGTGCAAAACCTGATCAGAGAGCTACGAAAGGATCCCTCTGATCAGGGTCTGCACTGTTAGTTAGTTTGAAATATATTTTGAAGCACAACCATAAATAGTCAGTTATGGGCTATATTTAACTAGAAACTGAAATTGTCCATTGAAGTTTCATGGCTAGATAAGTTAATGCAGATAAATAAAACTTCAGAAAACTCCTTTAAGAAGTGTGTGTTCTATTATTTCTAGCATGCAATAAGCAGTCCCCTGTCTGTAGTTATTTCCACGCTACTTCAGTTAGTGGACGCTTAACTCAGTCAGCCCTGAAACTTTTAATGGACACTTCCACTTCCTAATAATGTCTAGTCAATTTATGACTAATTAGGGGTGGTTTCTGAAATATATTGCGCAATGACAAATAGTGCAAACCCTGATCATATGAGCTCATGCTTGAGTCTTATGTTCTTTGTCTATATTGTTATGCCTGTCCATATGGTGAATAAGACCAGACAGCAGAGCATGTTCTGTAGAGGTGTAAGAGACATGGACAGCAGAGGGAAGTGACATGGCCGTCAGAGACCCCAATTCACCAGAAACTGTATGGCGACGTGGAGGACCTGAGAAGGACAACGCAGTTCATCTGACGGTGGCAGAGCGAACGAAAAGAAGTATCTACAGATACAGAGTTTGTAAATGACGAGTATACCCTTGGCAGGGGTTGAATGAGTTATTGTGCTAAGTGCGATTTGTTTAATACATATAATTGCAAACACCTTGGATACAGGTCAGACACCGCGTAACGCGGCTTCTGATCTGGATCCAAGATGTTTGCCTCTCATATTAATACTTTTCTCAAGTTTAAAAAACGATCTTTTTTTCGTTGACGGTATATTGTAAGTAGACGACAATTCAGCATGATAAGGGTTAATACAAGATGAACTGTACCTTTATGACGCCTCGACTGTCACAGTTACTACCGGTAGTAAAGCCCTCGGTCACCTCTGCTCCAAACTCTTGGAGATTAGTGACTTCACCGGAAGTAAGGTTAACATACAATGCATCTTGCTCACACGTTTGGCAATCACCTACAACAAAGAGGACAGTAAATGTCACACAGGAGCTCAGTGGAGTATGGCTCGAGTTTAAGGCTGTACAAGGTTCATTCAAATAGCTGGTATTTGGTTCAAAACTTTAGTTGTTTAAAGCAAAATGACAGTAAAACAGAAAGTTCCTGAATGAGATTTCTTCTTTTTGACTGTCACATTGCTTTAAGCTGTCACCTGTCTTTTATATCACCAAATAGCCTTCGTTTTAGTGGTTGTAATAGAAAGGTTTTACTGTCTATGAAATTCATCAAATGGTTAAACGGATTTACTTTCAAAATATTTACATTCGCCCCATTAAATTCTATTGAATAAAGCGACATTCCCGGAGTAATGGCTGTTCCTTTTAGGGTACACATTATTCGTGTTAACAACCTCTAATATGGATTAAGCATGCATGCATACTAATAAAATGTTCATTTGATATTAGAAATTACAGCAAATATAATGTAAATATAAGTTATGAACTGATTGTTTCGGCTTTTTAGCGAAATAATCGACAGAAAATGATCTTCAAATTTACCAATAATTGCTAGCGCGATTCATGGAATTTGCTGATCTTTTTCTGTCGTTTATTTCGCTTAAACGCCGAAAAAATCAGTTCATTTCTTAAGTACACGAAGAATTTTTTTGATTTGTCTCTATAACTTTATTTATCCCAAACTGAAAACTATAACATTTGACATGTTGGTATATGGTGTTTAATATAAATAAACTTAATCGGATTGTTTTATTGCTTACAAAGTGTACAAGAAAAAGTTTTGCCAAGAATGTTGACATTTGGAGCTGTAGTCTCTCACATAGATGTTTGTTGAGGAACGAATGGATACTCTCTGTGAAGGAGATTGGCTTTAAAGCGACTCGCAACCAAATGGTGTATTTGCAAAACTCAAATAAAAGCAAATGCGTAGCATTATCGTGCATCTGGCATTAAAGACATATGATCAGTCTAAAAACATCCTCAAGAAAAGTTTTTAATCTTAATGTTTTACATATTTTCCATCGCTTTACAGAAAGTGATCACGTGCTCAGACATAAATCGGAACGAATTGTGTTTTCTCCATCGCTACACACTGAAGTACAGTCATGGGATATAATTATTCGTCATTCTATGAAATTTTGGCATTTTCCACACATATTTTAAATTACTGGTGATGCCACAAAATTGTCGAACACAATATTAGACAACAGTGTAGGGACATTTAAAAGTTAGGGTGTTGACTTTCTAAATATAGATCTATGCTCAGCTATTCGGACCAGACCATCTGTTGCTAGGCAACTTTAGAATATAAATGAAAACAGTTGACTCGTCCCACTAAAATGGTTGCTATGGTAATCAAAGGGACAGATATTTATAATTGAATAATGTTTTAATTCAAAAGATGTTCTCACACAAAATAGTGTGTTTCCTAAAGGAAATTAAAGAAAATTGCAGAAATTGTAAATGTTCAAGTTTACTGACATACGAGAGGTGCTAAAATTAACATGGGGGTCAATGGGAAATCTAGTTTACCGATTACAGTTTAGAGCTGTGTGACTGAACATGAAGTAACAGAGCTTTAGAATAACTTTTTCTTATGTTGCTATTAATCGCATATGTAAGGTTGTCGCTAAGCTGGTGTAGTTTTACATAGTTTTCATCTATTGTTACCATGGCAACCATATAATGTGAACATGGTTCAAATTTGCATGTACATTCTAAAATTACATAGCAACAAGAACCAAAGAATCACATGATCAATTTGAGACCAGAAAACATTTTACGGATCCTTGCTCCAACTCTTTAAACCAAACAGAACTACAATGAAAGTTATCTAGAATTTTAATTCTAATAAACAGTTGAGAAAGACTGATTAAGATAAGCAACTGTTTCGCAGGGTGACGAATAATTATGTACGTTAAATTGATCGCCGAGATATGAATAATCAGGTTAGCTCAGGCGGCTAATGCGTAGTGTTATTTTCATTTTTTGTCCCCGCATGCCGGGTTCCGGGTTCGAATTTCACCAGAGCTCAATAATTGTATTGATTGAAATGCATTTTTAACAGGATTTCTTATCCTAAACTAATTCTTACCTGTTATAGATAAAAGCGTTTGACATATATTTACAAATTACTATTTTAATGCTAAATCTGGTTGCGAGTCTCTTTATGCGTCAAGTACAGACTAAAACTGTTGTTTTCTTAATCTAATCGTTTGTTTGAAATGGGATATTCTGGATCCAAACAGTTTGATACTCTGGTTATATTATTTAACTCACAGAACCCTACCGACGACTAGAGTCGTCTTTTACAAATCGTGTACCTACGAAGAGTACAATTGCCTTTTACAAACAGTGGAACCCTATATATATATCACAAAGGAATCATCTGATAAGCGTCTGCACCCTTTTGCAATTTTGTATTATACAGTCGAAATTCGATACTTCGAACTCACCTAAATCGACCTTACTAGTATATTTCATAAATTTAATTTCGATAACTCGAGCTCGCTTAAGTCGAACATACTCGTATTTCAAAGTTAAATTGTGGCTTAGCCACGTTTTAACATTGAAATATGGGTGTGTTCAAACTGACGCGAGTTAGAAGTATCGAGTTTCGATTGTATTACAAAAACATCTCTCAATAGTTAATAGACTTGGCCTGATTGGAAACTGAGAGTTTCCATGAAATCTTTAAAGGGTGACCTCTACAAATACGCCTTTTTCGCGATTAAAAGCGATTAATCGATTATTGCAGTAATAAAAATAGTTCTACTCCATACAGCCATAGATTCTTCATCCGTGCAAATATTAATTTAACGCATTCAGTAACCCGGCGTCTGATCAGGCTCCAAACTGTTTGCCACTCAGATAAAAATGAATTGTAAGAAATATCTAAAAATTGACATTTTCTACGTTTTAGTGTTTTGCGTTTTGCGTTTCGTTTGCGTTTAAACGGGAAAGAATAACGTTTTCTCCACTGTATGTGTTTAACTAAATTATCGTTACCTTTAACTGTCACGAAAATGACAGTGCAAGACAGTACGAACAATAAGTACGCTGACTTCGCCATACTCAGCTGTCTGAAGAGATACAAAGTAACGCAAACAATACCATTACGCAGTATATAATGGGTGGGGTATTTCAAATGTCTTCGCCAACCGTTTATTATCACTTCTCAGTAGAATCGTCTCTCCGGGTAGTTACGAGTTATAGTTCTTGAGTAGTTAGCATAATATATATATATTTGGGGTAGACAAATCGGAAAATAATCGTACACATAAAAAACTAATTTTATTTGCGAACATAATTGAAAGTTGACCTGCACTAGAATGTACACTGGGTTGCAAAAACTTTACCATGTATGGTGAGTATGAAGTATACATTGCCAGGGCTACCACACGTTGCTAATAAAAATCCTAAGATTTACAATTTTTAAAGATCGATTTTAGGAACTTAACCCTTTCGTTGCCAGGCTCTATAACACTAACATAATTATGCAAACAGTTTGGATCCAGATCAAACGTCGCGTCACGCGGCGTCTTATCTGGATATAAACTGTTTGACACCAATATCAATGTTTCTTGTGTATAAACGCATACAATTCCAAATTTTAAAAGTAAGAACAGAATTCGAAAGGTTTCGGAATAAATCCGTAAGTCCGGGGAAATTAAGAAACATCCGAAGATTTCGGAACAATCCGGAGAAGTGTTAGTGTTATTTTTTGGCAGTTACTGGGCTGTCATTTCTCCGGATTTTTCCTAAGTATTCGAATTTTTATCCTAGCAGATCGTAGCTTAAAACAGGCTGAAAGTAAAGCAGAATGCGCCTTAAGGCGCATTCTGTTTTACTTTCAACCTGTTATAAGCAGACATGTGTCATCAAAACAAGAAACAGACTATGGGGTAAAGGTACGATTTGTAAAATCGCACTTGAAAAATGCAAATTTGAAAATCTTAGGATATTTCATGTCAACTTATGGCAGCCCTGCAGTTATTCGGCGAGGCGTTTACTACACCGTGCGTTTAACCCTTTCATGATCAAATTTATCGTCAGGTTTTTACCCCTTCACTGCTATATTGTCGTCTGCTTAAATATTGTTGTCTTAATCATCGTTTCAAAGTTAGATTTAAGACAGTATAACTGACGCACTGGCACCAGATTAATGGACTTATCATGTGTATGTGTAAACTCGATCTATACCTCTACCGATAAAAAGGTATACAAAACTATAGAATATAAGTCTCTACAGGTCTTACGGCGTTTTTGTTTGTTTGTTTTTAACTGTATCTATCGGTCATTTAACGCATTTAACCCTAACTACGAGTTTACTCATCATTAGCAAACAGTATACATGTGAAAAGCCTACTTGACCCATGCAAACAATGTAGACTCTAATTAAATACCTCTTCAGGAACGCTCTGACCAGGATCTGCACGGTTAACTATTTACCAATAAATTGTTTAAAATTCATGAAAAGTAAAAAGATGACAATATTTAGACATGATTGGAAACTGAAATTGTCCACTTAAAGTCTCACATTTAAACCCGTTTCGGTTAATAAGTTAATAAGCTTAACCTATTAATCTAAAAACAGCTTTTTACGTCTTTAAATTTTTCTCCACTGAAGAGAATATGTCCATTTTAATCAGAATATACACTATAAGAAATATATTCCTATATTCTTGTAGATGGTAGTTTAAAGCAAGTTGAAAATTAAAGCAGAATGCGCATTCAAGTATATTCTGCTTTACTTACAACTTGCTTTAAGTGAGCATCTGTCTTCAAAGTTAGAGCCAGGTATGATCTTCGACAACACTGGCGTATAATAGTACTTACGTTTGTCTTCTGAATACAGACTCTACCAGAAGCTGAAGAAATGTCAAACAGTCGGAAAAAGTATCTCTTTATATATGATCCGTGCTCTACGCGAACATCTGGCGACAGCAAATAAAATCAAATGGATTGTGGGAGAGACATCAATATTTCTTCAATAAGATCAAGCATACAGTAAAACCTCTCTATAACGACCACTTAAATAAATGCTAATTAGATATATAAAAGACAGGTGACAGCTTTAAGCAAGGTCACAGTGAAACAGAAAGCTCCTAAAGGAGCTTTCTGTTTCACTGTCAACTTTCTTTAAGCAGTCACCTGTCATAAACAAAAAATAATTTACACAATTTAGTTGGCGTTATAGAGAGGTTCTACTGTAGTCACATAGCTATATTGATGTACTATTGTAGGTCAAGCCTTACTCTTTACCGTTTAACACAACCCAAATAGCCTGTTTTCAGTATTAAAGACAGATGCTTATTTAAAGCAGGCTGAAAATAAAGCAAAATGCTTCTTTATTATCATTTTTCTTAACATACATTTGCTTTAAGCTACCATCTGTTAGTCTTAAAGACACGTTTCTGTGGTACATATTTATGACATTATACAGTGGAACTATATTCTTTAATGGAGGAATAAATCAAAGACGTAAATAAGAGTACTGGTGAAATTTAGTTAAACAAAACTGGAAGGGCGTGTAGGATGCAATAAAATCTTTCAATAATGACGTATTTCGTTTAAAACATATTACAGTATACCATATATCGTCGGTATCGTTCGAAAAGGACGGAAATGCACAATTCCAACTTTTCAGGAGACACAAAAAACTATTTTTCATGTCACTTGTTACTTTGCATATATGACCTTTGTGACCGGTCATATATTGAATAACAGCTAAATTTCAGTTATAAAAAAATATGATTTTGTATTATCTTTGTCGCATAATTCAAATGGTTTGCATATTGCATTCAAATGGTTGAGATAATGGCTACTTACAGTCGAAGACAGACTCTAATGGTTTGTTATGATGTCGATGACACGACTTGTTTCACATCAGCATCCGACGGTTTTTCATTGCATATACGACCTTTTTGACCGGTTAAATATTGGAACCAATCGAAATACAAGATTTGCTCATCGTCTTTATTGGTTATCAGTACCGATATTATCACATTCGAAACAGGAAAATATATGTATTTGAAAATAGGAAAAATCCACAATGGCATTTTTGCAGAAATTGTATATACGTCCTTTTCGAACGTAACCGACACATTGTTTAGCCAGGTCCCCTGCTTATCTGTCATTGATTTGCTTAAATAGCAAAAGTAAAACTTTGCTATCTCGAACAAGTTTAAGTCGAGCTAACACGTATTTCTTTTGTGGACTTTCTATATCTCGAGCTCCCTTAAGTGGAACATACCCGGTTTAACTTTGAAATATGGGTATAATCCACGAAGCCAGTTGGAAATATCAAAGTTCGGCTGTATATCTAAAACCTGCGTTAACCCCTTCACTGCCTTACCCCGAGTAATACGAGTATAATGGTTATTTGCAAACAGTTTGGATCCTGATCAGACGCCGCGTAACGCGGCGTCTGATCAGGACCCAAGCTGTTTGACACTCCATTTTATATTTCTAAAGTCAAAATACCTAAACTTTAAATTTGAGAAATAAAAGCAGACGACAAATGTTTGAAGCTGATTACGTCATGACAGTGAATGGGTTAACCGGCACACTCCTTTGTCCGACACGAACAGTTTGTACCGAAGGATACTATTAAAGATATGGTATACTGTATATTAGGATCTAATCCAGACACTGTTTTGAGCCTGATCATGAGTCGAGCTACTGTGAGTCTGATCTGCTCCAAATTATTTACAATTGACATTATTTATTGGATCACAAAATTGTACGTGATAAAAAAGGAAGTTTGCCCTTGTACATGTAACCTAGTTTCAAGTAGTTTCATGAACCTTAGAAGCTGGGTCATTAACAGATGACTTCCGATAAATGGGTTTGCGTACGTATTACAGTGGAGAATCTGTTATTCTTTCCCAATAAACGCGTTTACGCTAAAACTATTGTTTGCAGTGCAAACAGTTTGGAGCCAGATCAGACGCCGGGTAACCCGGCGTCTGATCAGGCTCCAAACTGTTTGCCACCAAGATAAACAAGAAATATCAGAATTGTCCAAAAGTTGTTCTTTTCTACGTTTTAGTGCTTTACGTTTGCGTACGTTTGCGTTTAAACGGGAAAGAATAACAGATTCTCCACTGTAACTAACGCAAACAAGACGCAAACACAGTGCTCTAAAATATAGAAAATTACAACGATTTGAAATTTTAAACTACTATTTCAATCTGAGTGGCAATCAGTTTTGAGCCTGATCAGGTTCCAAGGTTATAAAGCTATTGACTCGAGTCTAAAGTCGTTCTCAAGCATTTGATTGGTCAGATTTGAGCCTATGCTCAACTCTGACCAATCAATATTTTGAGAACACACTCAGACTCAACTAAAACGCTTTATAACCTCGGAGCCAGACGCCGTATGGCAAACTGTTTGCATTGAAAATAGTGAGTTAACATGTAACGTAAGTTTATGCTTTTAATTTGGAAAGGATAACATCTCTACTGTTCATACCCACTATGTTGGCAGGTTCATAAAGTTGGCAATACCTTAACTAATCAAGTGTCAATACACTTGGCATTCACAATCATACGTACCAAAGAACCAGCCAACACGTCTACGAATAAACAATAATATGTCACGCCAAAATTTAAAGCCTTTTTTTCTACCGCTTGACTATGAATAGGAAAAAGTATTTTAGTGAATAATATGTTCTCTTAAATACATTTGTATCTGAGCCGTACCATGACAAAACCTGCCGTATTGCATTGCAAACAGTGTAGATCTAAAGTTTGACACGATCAAGCATCTGAAGCACTTTATATAGCTATATTATATACGGTATTTGGTAGTGAAAAGCAAAGACGCTATTCACTCCTGAACAATGTCTGCACTGTTTCCATAGGACCAGTGTACTTCTTATTAAATGAAGTAATTAACGGCACCTGTCGCAAAATAGAACAGTAAAACAGTAGCATTTTACGATGTTGAATATGAAATAAACTATATTCTACGAGCGTTTTATTACATAATAAACCATTTTCTTATCATTATTGCATACTTATGATAATGTCCTACCAATACCATGAACTACTAAACATGTACATAAGAATGACTAAATATAACAAAGAAATGGGCGACCATTGCACGAAATACCCAGCGACCAAAAAGAAAAAGAGAACCAAGCAAAAAGCTCGTTCATTATCATTGTGAATTTGTACTCAAGTGTGTCATTGTTTAAGAAATAACACATTCGTATGTGTTCATTATCGAGCATTAGACTACAGTTAGGTGTTGAGATGTGGAGTCATTAGTTCACGAGACCTTATGCATTGATATAAGAATTTATACGATATATGATACATGTAGTATAGCTATAGACAAAGCATATGTGTAACGGCACGAGGAAAGAAACACAAAAAAACTAGTTTTGCTCTCGTTTCAATCCTAAACTATATTGTATGTTTGTAAAATGCGTGTAAATATTTGTTATCGTATGTTAGTTTATAATAACAGCGCTTACAGGTCAAATGACAAAGCTGACCGTAACTTGCTCTCGGATTTATTTTCTTGTACATGGTAGCTTAAAGCAGCCACGTGTCACCAAAACTAGAAACAGATGATAGGGTAAAGGTACGATTCGTAAAATGGCACTTGAAAAATGCAATTTTGGAAATCTTAGGGTTTTTCATGTCAACTTATGGAAGCCCTGGTGCTTAATTGTTCTTTTAGCTCTTATCCAGTCTCTACTTTTCGTTCGGTAGAGATTGGTCTACAGAGTATATAGCTTTACGATGTGGTTGTCTTTTTAACCATTTAATTGGTCTCTATAAGTTCGTTTCAATATTGAACTTTGCTTAAAATGGTTCAAAAATCTATGATCGGAACTGTGTGGTGTCCGAAATGTCTGACAGTGAAGCCTTGTGGTCATTTTGCAGCTAAGTTAGCTCAAATAGACGCATGGTGACCCCATGACCGTATAATCATAATTGTAATTGTGGACGATGTTTTTAACCCTAATTATGCTAAGCGCGACATGCTTAATAGTTGCAAACAATCTGGACTCTTACTATTCGTTTATACCAAGTACAATGCTTTTAAACTGGAACATTTCAGAACACATAATTTTCGAAATATCGAAAGTACCACTTGTATAATAACGTTCAGTGTTTATACGAAACTGATTTGAATCCAAGCCAACGAGTAAGTTGCTGTTTATCTACGCGTAATGCTTCACAAACAGAGTCACTATAAATGACCAATATTGTCTACTGCCATATCACGTTAAATACTACGGTTCTCGTCCAATCACCGAAGTTAAGCAACGTGGAGCCCGGTCAGTACTTGGAATGGTGACCACTTTGTAATACTGGGCCCGCAGGCTTTTTCCTATTTGTCTGTTTTTTGTTGTTGATTTTTTTTTAAAATGATTTTTGTCTTTATATTGGACTTTTTTTGCAGTTTAAACACACTCAACCCTAGACACGAAAACCGGGTACCTGAGAAGATTACAAGTGTACTAAGCTGGGCGATGGTTGCTTGCAGGTTTCCGTAGTCAGTAACTTGGCGTCTCATGGATCCAAACTATATAAACGTCACTGATATGGTATGGTTGTTTGACAAATTGATCCCTGATAACGTGTTCACTCGTCATTTTCCGTTATCAAGCCATGTGCACCGTTTACATTTGAAACGTGTGCACTACACTGTTTGTAAATGACGAGTTAACTCGTCGCTAGGGTTGAATGTGTTAAGCTGGAAAATGTCCAATCTAAAAACAATTAAATTAATTGCCAAAGTTGGAACATGAACATCATAGAAGATGAATATCACTTCCTCTTAGTTTGCCCGAAATTTAGCGAATTAAGACGACGATATTTTTCTTCTTACTTTTTCCATTGGCCGAATATCCACAAATTTAAAAACTTAATGGCATCTACATCACCTAAAATTATTCGTAATCTTTCAAGATTTATATACAATGCTTTTAAATATAGAACTGAAAACTAACACGTTACGATCTCTGTCAGATCACTTATTGGGCGGCCCTATACTTGTGTTTGGTTTTTACGATGACGTAATTTCGACCCATGGAGGGTAGATTTTACCTTTTCCACTGAAGAGCTATGTTTTACCAAATACGCACTGCTTTATGCGTTTCCACCCTTAACTCTATATCATTTTTTCAGCCTTCAACGCATATGGTTGTTTAAAGACAACTGCAAGTAAAGGAAAATGTTCCTTAACGAGTATTTTGCTTCCCTTTCACGCTGCTTTCAGCTACCATTTTTAGTAATTTAAAACTGTATGTCTTATTAAATACATGTATGTAGGGTATATTTATGTCTACAAGAAACAATATTTACCACCAACACGTGTATCTATGGAGTAAAGGGTTCACCCAACCATACCAACAATGTGTCATGATAAAACGTTGCATGCATGGTTGCAATTTGTCAGTATTCATACTGATTTCAATACTTTTAACTTATTATTCTGTATGGAACCCTTTCCCAAACTTCTTTCAGTAATCAACTGACTGGTCTTTAGCATTTTAAAGTCTGGTACTTTCACCAATGTATATACCCTTTCACTTATTTTTTTTGTTCTTCGTTACTCTTTCATTTATGCGTTTCAATCCTTTACTTCATAGCTTACGTCCAGCATTTAACGCATAATTAGATATATAGTTTTAAAAGACAATTGAAGTTCAAGCAGAATACTCCTTCAGGAGCATTCTGTTTAACTTTCACCCTGATTTCAACTACAATTTGTAACAATATTAACAAAATCTGTCTTATTGAGCATAAATGTAACTTATGAGGTAGTACTATTTCCTTCAGTTCCAGAAGTTATGTTTGGCACTAACATTAGTAACTATGGAGTAAAGAGTTTAACCAGCCATTGTAACATTGTGTAAAACACGTTTCCTCCATTGGTGCAAGTCTTCAGTATTCAGACTGATTTAACTACTTTTACTGTTCTTTTCCATGCAATCCTTCATCAAACAACTTATTAACTTCCAATACTTTAGGAGCCTTTGAACTTTCACTCATGTGTTTGCTCTTTAACTTTGTTCCTCATTATGTCACCAAAGTTTTAATCATGTCATGTGTCATATTTTTTATGTGAGTAAATTTACAGCATTTTTTACGTGTTCCCCTATAGTTAGGTAGAATACATATATTTAGCAATTTACTAGAACTCTCGTCAGTTAGCATATACTTATCTGTAAAGTTTGTTTAATGAAACTTAATTGTTCATGTCAATGCTTTTTACGCATGTATATATTTTCCATGCAAATTGATGGCTATGAATATGGTTATGCTATTTCATGCCGAATAAATATCTGTATCTGTATCTGATTCCCAGTCGTTCTCATACCCATAGAAATTCGGGACGAACTTCAGCTTTCCTTGGGAGTATGTCATAATGTGTAGGTTTAGCATCACTTGTACGACCTTGTTGTACAAGCACTCTTTAATGGCGACGTGGTAGAGTGCAACGTTGCGATCCTGTCGATCTGGGTTTTATCCCGGATCTGAGGGAGTATGTTTCTTTGTAAGAACACCGGTTACATTATCAACTGTCGATTCTGCTTACTACTTGTATCCATTTCTGATAAAGAGCCAGTGGAAATGTTTCCTACACCCAGGAATATGACCACTTAATCCATTACCCTATAAATACCCTATAACGCCTTTAACATATCTATCCATAGAAGAAAATAGAAAAACTTATACAGTCATGAATATCTTGCATAGAAATATTTCTATATTCTAACAAATGGTAGCTTAAAGTGTGCTGAAAGTGATTTTTCAAACCTAAAATCAGGCTACGAGCTTATGAGGTAACGGGTTAAAGCAAACTTAAGCTAAAGCAGAAACCTTCCGTATGGACTTTTCTGCTTTACTAGCAAGCTTCTCAGATTTTAACAATCCCTTGTCTTTATCACGGAATATGGCTATAAAGTATGGTTCATTTAGAAAAGCGGAAACTTCGATTTAAGCGGAATGTGAGGACTGGTTGTATGTTTAAAACTTCAACAGACGACAGTTTAAAGCTTACGAACAATTCTGTCACTTTTTAAACTTCATCACTGGCAGATTTACAACTGGGCGATTAGCTAAGCATTGCTTCCTCATAAGTACATTGTATGTGTTAGTCATCGCTGCAAGGGAGTTGCACTCTTCCAGCTTTACACCATGGTTTATGCCTCGTTTTGAAGACTAATGACTACTTTAGCAGATTGAAAGTAAAGCAGAATGCGCCTCAATGCGCATTCTGCTTTGCTTTCAGCCTGCTTTAAGCTTTTATATGTTAGGCTATAGACACTCTTTCTTTTGGTACATATCCCTGACTGTGAAAGGTGGAACTATTTTCTTCAGCGGTAGAATAGATTTAAGGCGTAAAAAGGTGTGTTTATGGGATAATGGGTTACTTATTGCGAAATTTCGTCCGCTCAAGATTGCGTGTATTCTTATCAAAATACACATGTATTACATAATTCTGTCGACTGATTGTTTTTCTTCAATGAACTGATCCTTAACAAGCAAGTATAACTATGAGCTAGTATTGTCACGTTTATAGTCAAACCTGTCTTATGTGACTTTCAAGGGGAGAAAAATAATATGGGTCACATAAGACAGGTAGTCACATAAGTCAGGTTATCAATATATAGGAAAATGTGTTGGGGGGATTTTAAGGTCGTCTAAGACACGAAGTCACTATATAAGGGGGCGGTCGCTATATCAGGTTTGTCTGTATCTAGTGTCTGACAATGGATAAAACATTTTGAGCCCTAGCGACGAGTACACTCGTCCTATGTAAGTACCTGTGAAAACTATGTACTCGTACATGTACACATGTCTTATGCAAACGGTCAGATCAGAGCACTACTAAAGGAGTCCTCGGATCATAGCCTGTGCTGTTGGGTTTTTTTTTTCATTTTTCATTTTGTAATAGATGGTAAAACAAAAAAGGACCAGACCTCACTGAATACTTGAATTGTCCAACTGAAGTTGCAAGGGTTGAATGAGCTAAGAAATAATGCTAATTCTGTTTGAAGGTCCATTCGACGTTTTTCCTAAAAAAAAAAAGGCACATTCATGCTATGGTCTGTCAATTACCATCACCTTCACTATTTAGTTTAACCCTTTCATGATCAAATTATTCTGGAGATGTTTACCCCTTCGCCGCTTATTGTCGTGTGCTTCAGTATTGTTGTCTGCAAGCCACATTTTAAAGTAAGATTTGAGATTCTATAACTTAATAAATATCGACAAAAGTAGCAAACAGTTTGGGCCCTGATTAGACGCCGCGTTACGCGTCGTTTGATCAGGACTGAAAATGTTTGCAATGCGCTTTATGACGTCATTGAGTGAAAGGGTTAATAGACAAAGGAAACATTTTGACTGGTATGGCCGTTAGCGTCATCTCCTTCCTTCATGATGACGAAAGCGCAAATCACATTTACGACAAATTGCAGCTTAAAACAAGATCAAAGTAAAGCAGTTTGCTTTTATCTTAGTTCTTTGCTTTACTTTCACCACGATTAACTATGAATTTGCATTTTCATTTGTGGTATTACGTAGAGGAGTAAGTAGAGAGGCGTTTTAACGCGCACCTGTGGAGGAAATAATAGGAGTCGATCGGACACATATCTCCCTCCAAGAAAGGTATCTTGATCAGCACATGGGATTAGGAAAAAGGAAACCATTTTGTTGATTGGTTGATTGAGTTGGATTTAGGCACAGCGACACATAAAATGATCATATAGCGCCCGTTGTATTAAACCCTATCAAAATAGTGTTTAAATGGCCACCCTATCAAAATAGTGTTAAAATGGTCAAGCGGAGAGCTGTATCACAGAGTAAAACACATTCGCCCATCGCAATGAGAATACTTCTCATTAACAAATAATTCACCTATACATGAAGAGTACAGACAGTGAAGAAATTTGTTCCCGTTTAAACGCAAAGGAAACGCAAACGCATTGCAATAAAACGTAGAAACATACAACTTTTCGACAATTCTGACTAGCCATGTTAATCTGAGTGGCAAACAGCTTGGAGCCTGATCAGACGCTGTGTTACCCGGCGTCTGATCTGGCTCCATAGTGCTTGCAATTGACAGTTTTAGCGTAAACGCGTTTAATGGGAAATAATGACGTTTACTCCACTGTATGGCCTACGCAAACAGTGTAGACTCTGATCAGAGGGCTCACATAGGAAGAACCCTCTGATCAGGTTCTACACTGTTTGGCATTTTTAAAAAATTGTTAAAATCTGCCGCACATAGTCAAAACTTGACTAGACTGAATTTGAAATTGGAATTGTCCATTGAAAGTTTCAGGGTTGAATGAGTTACACTCACTCGTCTTCAACAGACACAACTCACTCACTCGCTCGCTTATTTACGTCTCATTCTCCTACTTCACGGTGAGAGTTGGTGGCCCGGCTCCCCGTGTTTGTTATCTGGACCTGGGTGTTTATGGTTGCTGCAATAAAACAGTCATAATTAACCCCTTCACTGCCATGACGTCATCAATTTTAAACAATTGTCGTCTGCTTTTTTTCTAAAATTAAATATTTAGTTATTTTGACTTATGAAATATTGAAATGAGTGTAAAACAGTATGTATCCTTATCAGACGCCGCGTTAAGCGGCGTCTGATCAGGATCCAAACTGTTTTCAAATTACAAATGTACTCGGGGTAAGGCAGTGAAAGGGTTAACAATCCCTATGGGCCTGCCTACGTGCGTGTGCATGTGTATGTATGAGTAAGATAGCTCTCTCCACGTGGTACAAGGGTAATTGGGCTTCTGAGAGGCCCGTCACACTGACATGGATATGCCCATTGCGCCCTGGTTGTGGGTATTTAAAAGTGCACTTTATAAACAACGTACCTGTAAAAAGTACACATGTCCTATTCAATTTGTGTAGACTCAGATCAGAAGATTCCCATTTTCAATTAAATCTAGTTCATTTTTTCTGCTTGTATTTAGGTTGGAACATTTAACAAAATGACATACAATGCAGACCCAAATCAGAGGGCACATGCAATCTCCTTTAGTCAGATCAGGCTCTAAAGTCCGAATTTTAAAAAAAATCAGCTTTTATGGTTAGAAATCCTTTTAAATACAGGGTCGCGTTTCCTAACCTCATACGCACACGAAAATATCACTAAATATCATTCAATATTACCAGTTCAACAAAAACGAAAAATTTATTTTGAGAACGATTTAAATTAAAAAATTCTCTCTTACAACGACATTCGGAGGGACTTGTTATAGGGAGGGAAATTTAAGACATGGTTTACATTTGCAAAAAGCTTGAATCCAGATCTGGATTCGCAGTTTGTCACTCGTCATTGTATTCCTTCTGTCAAAACGTACACTAATAAGTAACTTTGGGAGAAAAAAGGCAGACGTTATTGCAGCCGTGAAAGTGTAAGACATACTTTTCTCGCTCTTTTGGGGTGCTAGACCACATTGTGTCACTATAAATAGCAGTGCGGCAAACCTTGTCTGGTACGGTATCCTTCCGCCCGATTGGCTAAAAGCTAGGGAAAGGGACGTTACTCTTACATAAATTCCCTAAAACTTAAATGGACCACAAACTACGTTTATAGAGAGAAATGAAACCGATAATTTTACAGTAGACTCTACAGTTGTCTGTGGCTTTCGACAATTCAATGATCCGATGTTTAAACCATAATTTATGTTGGTGTTGTTGATTGTTTCACATGATCGAGTATACGCGTAAGGTCACGTTCTTATATGACGTCGTTGACGTCGGTTGTTGTTATGGCTTGAAAGTAGAACGCATATAAAGGAAGAAATGGACGTTTTGATAACTTTTACTATTCAAAATCGCTTGGATTCAATAAAAACGTTTGTATTTCTGAGTTGTGATCTAAAATGGGACATGTTTTCTTCTTAAAATGTGTGTACAAATAAATGTTAAAGCCAAGCTGAAATAGCGCGACTTTTAAACAGCTGTTTGTTGCTATTGGATATGGAATGTGTGATTCGGATAAAAAGTAGGTCTTAACGGTAATTTTAAGCGAGAAAAATAATCAAGCACGGCTTTTGGTACAGACGGGGGATTCTATACCCTCGGTTTGTCTGTTCCTGTCGGAAACTCGCTAAAGCTCGTTTCCGACTGGGAACAGACACGGGTATAGAATTCCCCGTCTTTACCAAAAGCCGTGCTTGATTCTATTAGTCTTGTTTGGCAATCAATGCAGTAAGGAGGGAGCCGTTGTTGTGAGGGTCGTTGTAGGGATGACACCGTTATGGGGAGGGTCGATGAAGGGAGGGGCGTTATTTGGGTCGTTGTAGGGAGGGAGTCTTTGTTGGGATGGCCGTTGTATGGAGGGAGTCATTAATGGGAGGGTCGTAGAAAGGAATGTCGTGGATGGGAGGGTCGTTGTAGGGAGGGAGTCGTTATTTGTGGGGGTTTTGTATTTAGGTAGTCGTTGTTGGGAGGGTCTTTGTAGTTAGGGAGTCGTTGTTGGGAGGGTTGTTGTAGAGAGGACGTCGTTGTAATGAGGGGTCGTTGTTGGGAGGATCGTTGTAGGTAGGGAGTCGTTGTTAGGAGGGAGTCGTTGTAAGGAGGAACTCGTTGTTGGGTGGGTCGATGTAGGGAGGGAGTCGTTTTAGGGAGGATCGTTGTAGGGATGGAGTAGCTGTTGGGATGATCATAATAGGGAGGGAGTCGTTGCGGGGTGAGTCGTTGTAAGGAGGAACTCGTCGTTTGGAGGGTCTTTGTAGGTAGGGAGTCGTTGTTAAGAGGGTTGTTGTAGGGAGGGGTGTGTTGTTGGGAGGGAGTCATTGTAATGAGGGAGTCGTTGTTGGAAGGACCGTTGTAAGGAGGAACTCGTTGTTAGGAGCGTCTTTGTAGAGAAAAGGCACTGTACGTACGATTTGCAATGGAACCCCACTTTTGAACTCAATACTACGAACTGGCTTAAATAGATATTATCAGTATTTCGGAAGTTGAATTTTGATAATTCGCTCTCCTTTCAGTCGAACATACGCGTATTTCAAAGTTAAAACGTGGCTAACCACGTTTTAACTTTGAAATATGGATATGTTCGAACCAACGCGAGTTCGTAGAATCAAGTTTTCACTGTACAAAAATAGAGAAGATGGTCCATCTCCTCTCATTCCTCATACTATTTTATCCACGTTCTTTGAAATCGACATGAGCTCTTATATGTAACTGAACTCACCTCTGGAACTTTTAATGGACAATTCCAATTTGCAAATTAGTATTTTCAATTTTTTACTTTTTATTCAAAATATATTGCCAAATGACAAACCGTGCAGACCCTGGTCAAAGAGCCCTCTGATCAAGTTCTATACTGTTTGCATAGAACAAATGTACTCTTAACAGGTACATTGTCCGTTAATGACAACTATACTCGTCGCTAGGGTTGAATGTGGTAAACTATCTGCTAAAGCGAAACACACTTGCAAACACATAAAAAATTATATATATTTGGCTCTTTTCTGTTCCCATAAGTTTGACAATCGCGAAATTCAGATACCCCTGTAACCACCTCAACCTCAAGTGTTTATACAGAGTGCTAGTGCTATAAAATAAAGGTAGTCCATGTCGAATTATGTTAAATTGAAACGGCAATTCTGCTTCAACAAACAGATTAAACACGATGAGACTATTGATACTTGCGATTATTGTGGCTACATGCGCAGGTATGTGATTTAAACTGTTTCCTTTCTTTGCCATCGTTTTTCTTAATTGTCTTTTTATTGTTTTCACTCATTCACACATGGACATTTTAACGGACAATTCTACTATCGAAATAAATATAGTCCATTTTTTACTATTTAGGGTTGATTTTAACAATATTTTCAAAATGACAAACAGCGTAGATCCTGGTCAGAGGGTTCCTTAAGGAGCCCTCTGGTCAGGGTCGACACTGTCTGCATAGGACAAGTACAATCCCCATAGATACACTGTTTGTAAATGACGAGTGCACTCGTCACAAGGGTTGAATGTGTTATCCCTTGCCTCGCGAAATTGATTCGTCTGCTGTAACACTTTTATGGTAAAATGTATCGTAATGTTTTACCCTTTCATCGCCATATTGCTGTCTGCTTCAATATTGCTGTCTGCCTTGTTGTTGCAAAGTTAGATTTTACCCTTTCATGATCAAATTTACCGTGAGGTGAAAGGTAACATTATTGTTGTTTTTTCTACTGTTTCTTTCCCGACATGTTATGCCTTTGATGTGTTTTTGTTTTGTTTTCGCCTCCTCCTTCACCATCGACTTCTTCTTAGTCTATAATTTTGAAACAGCATCTCGCTTATAACGAAATCGGATACACAGGGCTGCCATAAGTTGACCTGAAAAATCCTAAGATTTCAAAATTTGCATTTTTCAAGTGCGATTTTACGAATCGTACCTTTACCCTATAGCCTTTTTCTTATTTTGTTGACATGCGACTACTTAAAGCAGGCTGTAAATAAAGCAGAATGCGCCTTAGGGCGCATTCTCCTTTACTTTCAGCCTGCTTTAAGATACCATGTAGTGGGGGAAAAAATCCGGAGATTTAGGAAAACTCCGGAGAAATGGCAGCCCTGGATAAACGAAATTTAGATATAGCGAGACAAACTTTACTGCCTTCTATAGTCTACAATTAATGTAGAGTAAAATGGACCTGATTTAACATAATTTGGATATAGCGAGACAAACTTTACAGCCAACTAGTCTACAATTAATGTAGAGTAAAATGGACCTGATTTAACAACATTTGGTTAAAGCGACATAAAATGTATTTCCTGTTTCTAATTGATGTACATGTATGGTAAAATGGACCTGATTTAACGAAATTTGGATATAGCGAAACAAACGGTACTTCTTATCTCTGATTAATGTATAGACCTGATATATCGCAATTCGGATACAACGAAACAAACTATACTCCATAGAAATATTTCTTTCTATATTATAACTTAACTCTTTCCCCCATGGAAGCGTCTTTTAGCACATTTAAATTATTCCTCCACTGGGGAAAATAGTTCTAATTTATGCAGTCATGAATATGTATCATAAGAAATGTTTTCTATATTTTAGAAGATGATAGCTTGAAGCAGGCTGAAAGTAAAGCAGAATGCGCCTTAAGGCGCATTCTGCTTTACTTTCAACCTTCTTTAAGTGGACACCTATATTCAATACATTGTACTAGAAACAGGCTATGGGGGAAAGGGTTAAAGCAGGCTGAAGCTAAAGCAAAATGCGCATTTAGGCGCATTCTGTTTTACCTTCAACTTCCTTTGTATAGTAATTCTTTGCAATGTTATTACTACTAGGGATAATTATAAAGTCAACTCACCAACCGATGTTCAGCGTAGAGCTGGATGTTCGTAGATCTGTCTTGAGTGTGCGTCTTCACAGCAAGAGGTAACCTTCAAGAGTGACTCTTGTTGCTCAAAGCTCCCGGATGATGACGTGTCCGTGACGTAGGAGTTCGCGTGTCCGTGACGTAGGCAGTTCGCTGGCTCTCGGCACACTCGATCGGGTACCAGCGGACCGGTGCTCACTACACTCTTCCCCTCCATATTCAAAGGTTCTGGTCATCCGGTTATGCTTTCAGACATGCTTTCGGTTATGCTTTCAAATATGACTTTACTTTCAAGTAGCAATATCCAGGTCTTTGAATATTACTAAACTGGTCAGTCCTTTTTGCAATATCCAGGTCTTTGAATATTACTAACTGGTTCCAGTTTTCTCAGCCGGCACACCGGACAAGTGAAACAAAGGAGAGTATAATTCTTACCGTCTTATTCAGTTCAATGACAGAACTAACAATGATTCTATTCAACAGCCAGATTGCCAATCCAGACAATATGAACAAACCATCCTTAGTAACTGCTAAGCCAGAAACTATAAAAAAGTTACTACAAACCCAAAATGATTCTATTCAACAACTAGATTGCTAAATCCAGATTCCCAAACAAAGTCACTCTGGGTAAGATACAACATACTCACCAAACCCCCTCCTGTCCAGTAAGCCAAACTACTTCCCTTCAGAGGATACTCCAAGGTACAGGAATCTTGCGTTGTCTGCCGTGTACTTTAAAACTGTCTGCCAGGATTCTCCCCTAATCTGTCCAACTGCCTCCGCTGAATATCCAAGGAACGCTGGTGTAGAGTTCAGATTTGGATCAATGGGAAAATATGGAGCATCAGTTTCGAGAAGAATCCGGCTTGGTGCACACTGTCTAATGGCGTCGATGACCTCCCCATGGTCCTCACTTGAAAGGCCGCTAACGTGAGTGGTGAACCCGAAGTAGGAGTCAGGATATGACTCCAACCACCGGTTCATCATCCACAGCGTGCCAGTGAAACAATGACAATGGATCCGTTGAGAGTGACTAACTTTAGACGACAGCAAGATATGCAACATAGTGAGCCAAACCTCGTCCTGGGGCAAGCGGGATCTTCCTCCCGCACTGCGGCAATGTAGCACTAGAACGTGACGATCCTCTAGAAGTGTCAGGACTCTTTCCAAACGTAGTATTTGACTTGTCCACATAGAAGAGGCCACGGTTCTGTCCAAACCCACTTCACCCAGGGCTACCACTTCAGGTTGTTTGAGAAGAGTTTCCAGCGTTGACCAGTCCTTCTCTGTCACATCCACTGTTTTGGGGTGGAGTCCAACCGCTGGAAAAACGTTCTGACTCACTAAGTTCCTTAATTCCTGTACCTTTGGATAGGTCTGGGGGTCACAAAACACACCCACCATTCCCACGATGTCTACCGCTTTTTCCATAGGCACTGGCAGACTTCCAATGACAGATTGACAATCATTCACACATCGTAGCTTGTATGATGACCTATCAATATGGCAATGACTGTCAAAACCCTTGGGAAGTTGTGGCAGCATCTCCCTTTCCTCTGGCGACGGTTCGAAGAGTCCACGGAAGGATGCCCGTTTGTCTTCCGATAAGATGGATACGGTGATGAGCAATCTCCTCCAGTGGAGTAAAGTTTCCACTCCCCCGTAGTTCGGATACATCCGGAAACTCTTCGGCGTTGGGGCCTTTAGTGTGATGAGGAATTCCTTCATGCCCTTAACAAGGTTGGGTTCAGGGTCCTCGAATCGGGTTTCCTCATCAGTTGATGCTGCCATGTCTGCCAGGTCTTTGAGAGACTTGTGAGTGCCTATGACCATCCTCTGAAGGTGTACTAGAGCTATTCTTCGCCTACTTGCTACTCCAGAGCCATGTAGAGTTGGGTAGAATAGAAGTGGGAGATGAACACTAAAAGCGTGCTCACAGGTTAACTTGGCGTCACAGCCCTGCACCGGACAGATCGGGGTACCAGTATGCTGTTTTTTACGCAAAGGACTGGAACCTCTACTGCCAGATACGGACCGTGGGCGTCGATTACCAGATGAGGGTCTTTCATTATACCGGTCCCGATTATTGTTGTAATTGTTCCTACTATAGCCGCGACCTAGTCGAACAGTCCTCCCTCTCCCTCTTTGACTAACAGAGTTCGAGTTCTCTTGAAACTCTCGACTAGAAGACCCACCTGTGATCCTCTGCCCAGGCCCCACCTGCTGCCATTGCTCCTCCCTCACTTTGCTAACCGGAGCAGCAACCACAACAGGTGAAGAAACGGCTGGCCTTGATGCCAACACATCGCTGTACGATCTCATGGGCTTCACGGGACTTACAGGCTTCGACGGCGTAGGACTTGGCTCCGGTGAAGACAATAACAACAATCGTTCCTCCTCGGTCGTGTCCATCTCAAATAGCTCCAAGTGTTCTCCCATGACCTTGATTTCCGGTTGGGTCTTCAAACGGATATCACGGGTTTGGCCCATTGGCATGGGAGACTCTGCAGGCTTTGCCTTTTTCCCCAGCTGGTGCACATTTTCTGACAACCATTCCCTAGTTTGAAAAGCCATGGTGTCCAGTTTTTCGGCGCATGCCTTTAGCCAGCTGGTCTGTCCCTGTTGTTTAGCAATCTCTACCTGTTGCTTTAATGCCTGCTCAGCTTCGGTGCGTCGGCCACTAGGATGCATAGCCGCCATCCTAGTCACGTCGTCCGTTTTCATTAGCCTGTTCTTGGCTGATGACTCTCTCAGCTGATTTAACTGAGAGTCCCAGGTAGAGTTGATTTGTTTGTTGCTCATTTTTGTTGAGATTTGTTTGTTTGGTTTATTTGTAGTTATTCTGAAAAGAAAGAACTTGGGTTTACTAAGTGCGACGTGCCCTTGTGACACACTCCTTACACTTGAACTTATCTATATCCAGGGCATCTGTGGGAGTAATGTCTACACATGATCCATGAAACCATTCATTGCAATAGTCACACTGGATCATGAACCTGCCTTGCCAAGGTTTGCGGCAAAAACAATAGACCCTATCTGCCCCCCGAACAGTGGAAGTTCCCTCTGGATTGTTTTTCCAGTGCTGGATCCAATGCGGCAGCTTCCTATCCCGACATGGTTTCAGCCGGTCATGGTTCGCCACAAAGACAGCATTTCTTACCTTCACTCGAAAGAGACAAGAGGATAACTTGGTTACAATAACCCCTGGTCCCTTCCAAGGTGGGCATAACTTCCTACATTTCCCTTTCAATACTGCGGTATCAAGAATATAAACCGGATCCCCTATTTCATAACTACGCTCCAATAAACGAAGGTCATAGTCACGTTTCATTCGACGTGAGGTTGTTCGTAGGGTATTGCGAGCAACTTCATGAGCTTTCTGAATACTAGACCCCAAATGAACAACATACTCCTCGGTACTTTCGACCTTACCTGCTCCTTGCGGAAACATCAGATGAGCCGGAGTGTTTACCTCGCGACCCAACATCAGCTTGTTGGCAGTGAACCCGGTCATACGATTCACTGACGACCTTAAAGCACCAGCAATTTGCTGTAAATGCAAGTCCCATTTGTTTTGTGACTTACCTATGAAACAACGAATTGCATCCATCAAGGTCCGATTGTACCTTTCTACCTGCCCATTACTAGAAGGTCTATAAGGCGTAGTTCTTGCCTTATGTATTTCTAGCAATTTACACATTTCAGTGAATAACTGGGAGTCGAAGTTTCGACCCTGATCAGAAAATACCTGAAATGGCATACCGAATCTGGTAAAAAACTGATCTATAGCAGCTCTTGCTGTCTGTTCTGCCGTTTGTGTTGACACTGGAACACATTCAACCCATTTGGTGAATTGGTCCACCATCATCAGAATATACTCATGACCCCTAGGTGTTTTTGGTAATGGCCCCAAAAAGTCTAGGTGTACGCGCTCCATCGGTGCCCCAGCCTGATACTCGGACATCGGATACTTACCACGTCGATCAGATTTCTTATTCTGATTGCACACCTCACAGCTGGTCACATAACTAGTTATGTCCTGTCGCATACCATACCAATAATATTTCTCCTTGGTTCGCTCCAGAGACCTAGCTATCCCCTGGTGACCAGCGGACGGCAAATTATGATTAGCTGCCATAGCTGCTTCCCTAAGACTTTGAGGAAGAACTAACAGTTTATCACCTGTATCGGGGTCCGACCGATACAAAACCTTATCAATCAAGACAAACAACTCCCTATTTAGCCAATGTGACTTAGTTGCCTGACTTGTCCTGAATAAAGACTGCACATCAGGGTACCCATCATCCTTAATCCAGTCTATTATTACCTTCAGATCACTATCATTTATTTGAGCTTTTTCTAGCTCATCCAGAGAGAAACCCCAACTTACACGCCTTTCAGCACCAGTGGAATCTGACTGTCCGCCACCACCTATTGGATTATTAGATCCAGTCTCCACGTTACCCTGAATTTCTACTCTCGTTCTTGTGGAAACCATATTAACACTTACCACTTCCGGGCTACCATTGATCCCGTCGGCTTCCCATGGAATATTATTTACCACATTCTGGAAAACTTCCAGCTCATCAGAGTGATCTTGCAGATCCACTAAACTTGGGTTTTCAATTTTAGTGAATATTTGTTGTTCTGTACAACTCCAACCAGACCCTATTTGCTCAAGAACCGGCTTGCCATTGTCGCCTACTGGACCTACAGATTCGATGTAATCCCCATGAATGACCTGACCACCCTTAGACACCATAGAAACAGTTCTAGACCCGTTCATATTAGCCAAGGGTACCACGTCATCCACTATTTCCGTAAAAGAAGCCCAATTTTCATGTGCCTTTTCACAATACTTACATCCCCCACACGGCAAATCCCCCAGGCGTACTCCAGCACGATAAGCATCGCACTGCTCCGAATTGGTTGCAATTCGGGACAATGGATCCGCATTATTGTGCAAACGCCCCGCACGGTGTTTAACCACCATGTTATATTGCGCCAGCTCTTCGAGCCATCTCGCAAGCTGCCCCTGTGGTTCCCGGAATCTCATAAGCCACCTTAAGCTTGAATGGTCAGTTCTTACTACAAACGGCTTGCCTAACAGATAGTAACGATACTGTCTTGTAAACCTTACCACTGCTAGCAATTCTTTTCGAGTTGTACAGTACCTCCTTTGCTCCTTAGTCAAAGCAAAGCTACCATAAGCGATTACCTTTTCCTCCCCATTTTGTATTTGAAGGAGTTCGGCACCGATTGCAAAGTCGCTTGCGTCTGTATCGAGAATGAAACCATCCTCCATATTTGGCAGCGCCAAAACAGGCGGTGTCGTTAAGGCATCCTTAAGCTTCTCAAAAGCTCTTTTCTGAGCTTCGCCCCAAACAAAAGACTTTTGGCCAGTTACTTCGTACAAGGGTCCTGATATCTTAGAAAAATCTTTAACAAATGATCTATGATAATTTGCTAAGCCTAAAAATCTCTCAACGTCCTTTCCTTTCGACGGCACAGGCCAATTTTTAACTGTTTCAATGTCATGATTGGACATTTCTAAACTAGACCCTGTAACCTTTCTCCCTAAGAATTCAATTTCGTTTTGAAAGAAAGTACACTTCTTTGGCTTTAATTTGAGGCCATATTGTCTTAACCTGCCAAGGGCTTCCCTTAAATTAATAAGATGTTCCCCGAAACTGGCACCTAAGACTATAATATCATCCAGAAAGGCCAAAACAGTTTTCCAAGACAGCCCTCGAAAAACTAAATTCATTATACGTGCAAAGGTAGCAGGAGCCCCACAAAGACCAAAACCCATTCGGACATGCTCAAACAAACCGTATTTTGTTAAAAAGGCGGTTTTCTTTTGATCCTGTTCTCGTAAAGGTACTTGCCAATAAGCAGAATTAGCATCCAGTTTTGAAAACCAAATACTGCCTGACAAAGTATCTAAACAATCATCGACAAGCGGTAAAGGGAATACATCTTTCGTCGTCACATCGTTAAGAGCGCGATAATCGATGCACCACCTGACCGTTCCATCACGTTTCCGAATTAAAACCGGAGCGGAAGCCCAATCCGAAGTGGACTCTTTAATTACTCCAGCTTTAAGCATTTTTTCTAAATGAGCTTCTTCTTCACCTACAAAACAAACAGGAGTTCTACGCATACCCTGTTTTATAGGTTTTGCGTCACCTGTATCAATTTTATGCTCCAAGGCTGAAAAATTACCTAAATCAAATTCATTTTTGGCAAAAACATCTTGGAATTCAATTAATAATGACGACAGCTGACTACTCTGCTCCTTGTCTAACGCCTTGCTACAGTCCTCAAACATTTTGGTTAGATGTTCGGGTACTTTTTGCTTTTTCTTTCGTTTAGCCTTTCTCGAATTAGAACACCGCTTTTGTGTGTTTAATTCACGTTCCGGACTCTTTTCTGAGTCTTCTCCGATTGATGTATCGGACTCTTCACGTAACACCTCGGCCACCGCGTATGCTCGACCAATCTCTGCGCCTTTGTTTACATGCCTATAAAAATCCGTAGGATTTATTAAACAAAGGATAGGATCCGAATTAGACTCTCGTACCACTTTCGGTATGAGAAGCTGTTTCGCGTATTTACCAGCTGGTTCGACTACGTAGTCTGGCAGCTGCGCGTCCATTTTACATTTTACTTTCGCTACCGAGTTGGGCGGTATAACTTGACGTTTCGCGACCGTCACTCGAGATACCCGATTAAACCCTAAAGTGGTATCACCATCTAAGGTAATCGTCATACCGTCAAAATGTAAAACTCCCATACCTAAATCTAAAATGGATTTACCCGTACCCTGCAGAATATCAAAGCCAAGCAACATGTCTTGCTCGATTGGCGCTACGTAAATGTTCTCAGCATACCACCTATCCCCAATTTTTAGTTTAACTGGTTCGGTAATAAACCCAGACATCGACATATCTTTGCCAGCAGCGAGTAGTTTTACGGTTTTCTGTTTGCGCGGCGGTTTTTCTAACGAATCGTATATCCGATTGGATATAATTGTTACCTGGGCCGCTGTATCTACTACTGCCTTTACCGGAATATTACCGATCTGGATAGTCACGGAATACTGAGAAACCGACTTAACCTGACAAACCACGATCTCATCAACGATAACCTCCTTTTCTGGAGATTGAGCCCTAGTTTGGCCTACTTCTGTTGAGGTCGAGGATTGGCCGGCTTCCTTGACCCGTTTGCGTTTAAAGACTTGGGACATTCGGCTCGAAAGTGCCCAACTTCACCACACGTATAACAGGTCCTAGACCTTGTCTGTCCACCCCTAAACTTAGGTCTAGCTCCTAAAGACTTTTTTAGTCTTTCTTCCATATCATGCATGGCTGTCATGAAATCAACAGATGACTTTTGATCTGAGGTTATCTGACTTACCACCGGTTCGTTGTTATCATAATCCCGTTTTTTGGGACGGTCAGCCTTATTCTTACCATACATGGCTGAATGTACCTGTTGATATTTGCGTACTTGTTGTACAGCGGCGTGAACACTTGCAGGCTCCTGCATACAAACATGGTGACCCGCATCCTTATCCGTCATACCTAAACAGAAACGGTTTACTGTTTGCTCCAGGATGAAGGAATTAGGCAAATGTTTATATGCCCTGTCTGCAAGAGTTAGGACTCTGTCGGCCCATTCCTCTAAGGTTTCCCCTTGATTTTGGGTAGCCTGCTGGAAACGGACTTGTGCAGCAGCAGGTATATCAAGTTCGCCAAAACGTTGGTTTAAGCGAGACACTAGTTCTTGGTAAGATAGGGGTCCATCAACATTTTCATTGATTAGTGCAAAATAATCAAGAGCACTCCCTTTGAGACTCCAACAAAGGCAATTCAAGCACTCCTCCTCAGTCCAATCATATGCCTTTGCATAACGAGCGAACTGCAGTTGGAATGCCTTCCAATTACCCTTGCCATCGTATGAAAGGTGTTTAGGGACCGTGACCATAATATCCCGTTTGCGAGATTGAGGTTTCTTTGGCACTGGCATTTGAACTTTGGGGTTTTCCAAGTTCGGGTGTAGCCATTTGTGAGTTAATTTAGGTGGTTCAGCAGGGTGAAGCCATTGGTCCTGTTCCATAGATACATACGGTTTACTGTATGGTCCCTTTGAAATTTTAGGCGGAATTTTGGAGAAACCCGGAGATTCCGGTTTAATGTATGGGTCCCTATGAATTCCAGAAGGAAATCCCGGTGATTCTGGGATCCTGTCAATTACTTCCCTTTCCCTATGCACTGTTACCGGGACATGCTGCTTAATTGTCTGAACTTCCCTTTTAATAACAGGTGGAATAGGGTATATTGGAGAAGAGTGACCCATATGAAAGAAATCATGATGGGGTAACTTATCTGGAGTTTTAGGCAAGGAATCTAAGAAAGTGTCATTGTCAGTATCGCGTTGAGCAAGCCTGACTTTTGACTCTCTTAAATCCTTCATAATCTTCAACACATGAGGTGGCAGATACTTTTTCATCATTGCTCCTACATAAGTTTCCGCAGTTTCCTCCTCCTCGGAATCTGAATATTCATCCCTACTTACCTCGAATGCCGGCTTCTTGTTGAGTTTACTGGCCACATATGGAGAGGTAATATATTCCCTCTTAGGGGTACGAACCTCAGGTGTTTTACCTCATATTTCGGCAATTTTTGCTCAACACTTACCTCCCCTTCTTGTGATTCAGGATTGGGTAACTTTTGACCCTCCCCTTCATCCTCACTTTCGGAGGATTCTTTAGGATTTATGTAGTCCGCATTTGGAGTGAAATCAATTAAAGCAACTGTTGCATCATCAAAATGACGCCGAGCAATTGTTTGGAGAATTTCCAAATTAATGTTTCCCGAACCAACACGGACCGCAACAATAGCCTTAGCAAGTCTTTGCTCTATACCCGGAATCTTTATTAGCTCCTCCACCGGACTATAATTAATAGGGATTCGGGTATCAGGCATTGTTTCCCAATAATCTTCATCAATATCAGAAGCAACTTTTTGCGCTACTTCTGGCACACGAACTCCTGCCAACCCTATAGCTGAAACATCTTTATCCGACATTTGCGGAGTTAAATTGGCAATTCAAAATATAAGTAACACAAAAAAACCACGCTCCCTATCGCTAACCACAGCTATATTAAAAAAGCACGCCTTTAAAATAGAGCTCCAATTAGAAAACAGAGCGCGTAATTTAAAATACAAAATGTCGAAAACGGCACCGGCCACGTGCGAATAATTTTTTGAAAAAGGTCTTTTTTCCAAAATATTCACAAATAACCAATGCAATAAGATGAATAGTATCACAAAATTACTCGTCAGTAAGCTGCAAATACTCGTTCATCAATAAAACAAACACGAGATATCAAGTTTGGCACTTTTGTCCAAACACAATTCTCGCTAAGGTAGCGCGTTTTACTAAAAGCGAAATTGGGTTGTCGAATTATCGCTGCCACCAATATAGTAATTCTTTGCAATGTTATTACTACTAGGGATAATTATAAAGTCAACTCACCAACCGATGTTCAGCGTAGAGCTGGATGTTCGTAGATCTGTCTTGAGTGTGCGTCTTCACAGCAAGAGGTAACCTTCAAGAGTGACTCTTGTTGCTCAAAGCTCCCGGATGATGACGTGTCCGTGACGTAGGAGTTCGCGTGTCCGTGACGTAGGCAGTTCGCTGGCTCTCGGCACACTCGATCGGGTACCAGCGGACCGGTGCTCACTACATTTGCTTGGTCACCTGCCTTCAAAACTAGAAACAGGCCATAGGATAAAGGGTAAAATGTGCACTTATTCTTATCAGAAGGAACAAGAAATACCTTTAAAAAAAATATTCGGCGGAATGAGTGGTTGAACTAATGCTATAGATGGGTGTGCAAAATTGAATGGAATTGAGGTTTTCAAAGAATTGTAATATCTTGGGTTGAAAAGCAAAAAATTCAATTACAGTAACTTTCATGTAAAATATAGCTACTAAAGGTCTGTCCTCTACAGAATCACCAAACAATAATTTAAACCGTATCCTGCTGCTCATAAGATTCTTACATAAATCTACTGTTCTATCAATGGAGTTTCTTAAAACAAATATGTCATAATTATCTAAAAATAGAAACATGCTGTCATAGCAATTGCAGACTCTTTGCACTAACAATTCACATTCAATTACAGTAACTTTTATTTAAAATGCAAAACTATTATGTACAGAAATGCCAAACAAAACAATTATTTAAACCGTACCCTAGCTACTGGTAGGAGATCCTCACATTAATCTACTGTTCTATCACTCTTCATTCATGAATGGAGTTTCTCAGAAAAAAGATGTAATTCTTAAAATAGAAGCATGATTGCATCAGCATAGACTGTGTCTCTAAATTTTACACTCACTATTCCTATCCAGTAAAACAGTAATTGTGCATAGACCAGCCTACAGGACTCCAGATAAGAGGGGGTAAATTGAACAAATCACATTTTTTCACTCATTTTAACACCAAACCCTATGATGTTACTACTCATTTGGATCGTCTCGAAGAGACGATTCAAATGAGTAGTGACACCATAGGGTATAATGCAGAAATTAAGATTTTAAGTTTTGAAAAACAACCCTTATCTGGAGCCCTGGCTACTATCCAATCAGCCCATTCAGTTTTAAGCATGTGACTTTCAACCTAGATTTCTGTCCAGTTATCATTGGTTGAGAATTTGCATGATAGGTCTAAATAGAAACTATTCAGCGCCGCCGAAAAAAAGATGTTAATCCATAATTTGAAGGATATTGTACTTGTAGAGCCTATTAGCCGTCGAGTATGTGAAAAGTAACATCCGGACGCATTTCAAAAGATTTATTACCTTTCTTCGCTGCCAGTATTTTTATCGGTCAAATAGCCAGGCCCATTAGTACTTGAATTCATCTCATTGGTCCCTGAACTTTCCAATGGACAATTCCATTCTGTAATCAAGTCTACCTATGTGTTTTGTAACATTGTATTGTAAAATGACAAACAATATTTTGTTAAATGACAAACAGTGCCAACTGATTAAAAAGATCATATGAGAGCCCTCTACACTGTTTGTCTATGACAAGTGTTTTCTTCACATGCCCACTGTTTTAACCCATTATCCCATAAAACGCCTTTTGCGCCTTTAATTTATTCATCCACTGAAGAAAATAATTCTACTTTATACAGTCATGAGTATGTACGGTATGAAATATATTTTTACATTCTACTAAAAATACAATGATATACAGGATAAACCCAGATGCGACGCCTGTGACATAGATCTAGTGCCTAATTTGGGCCTACACTTGGTATCTCTTTGATAATCATCTAGACAGATAAAATTAGCATCAACAATTCATTTCTAATATTGCAAACTGCAAATAGTTTGTATCTATATAGTAGAGATATTACAATAGCATAAATATAAATAAAGAAAATACAATATTGTATTGCATTCAACATGTTATATTATCTAATGTCATATATTTGTTACCCCCTTTATTGCCATGATGTCGTATGCTTTAAACAGATGTCGTCTGCTTTTATTTCTCAAATCAACATTTTATAAAAATAAAATACTAAACTAGATCATATCTCGTAATGAATGTCAAACAGTTTGGATATCAACCAGAAGTCGAGTTACGCAGCGTCTGACCGGGGTCCATGCTTTTAAAGCATTTGAGTTGAGTCTGAAATCGTTCTCAATCATTTGATTGGTCAGATTTGAGCCTTGGCTCAAATCTGATCAATCAAATGCTTGAAAACGCACTTAGACTCAACTCAAGCGCTTCATAAGCGCTGGGCTAGATTCCAAAGGCAGGTAATTTGTTAACCGTTTCTAAATTCCACTTCAGTTGTCCATGGCAACTGGCATCGATCCTGGCACAACTCAAACCCAAGACAGTTCGACGTCGACCCAATATTCTCCCGCCAAGTACAGCATGGAAGAGGACGCATGCGCAATGTTGACAGGAAGTTCCAATCTCGTCCTTTATTCAGAAACAGGGATGCATATAATGGGATGTCGCACGATAGACACGAGCCCATCCCCGAACTTTTCATGAGGTATGTCAAAAAAAAAAACTGCTTAGATTCCAGAATATCTTCACTGCATAAAATTTGGCGTCTACTTTATATGTATTCACACCTGAAAATTAAAAAATGACAAATCCAG
Organism: Gari tellinella; assembly: GCA_922989275.2. Taxonomy (NCBI): domain Eukaryota; kingdom Metazoa; phylum Mollusca; class Bivalvia; order Cardiida; family Psammobiidae; genus Gari; species Gari tellinella. The sequence goes on along the minus strand of OV277869.1, from coordinate 23,149,780 downwards.
TTTTAAATTAAGTCTAAATATGGCCAGGAACGTATATTAGAGATATAATCTACTGTCCCTGATATGGTCAATTTTTTACTAGATCTACATTGTTTTTAGACTTGTTTTCTTTTTTACATCCTATTGCGGCGAAATGACAAACAGTGTATACCCAGATCAGAGGGCTCCTTTCGGAGCCCTCTGATCTGGGTATACACTGTTTGCACAGGACAACTGTATTGCTCACAGATGCACTATTTGTAAATGATGCGTATACATTTCTAATAGGCTGAATGAGTTACTCAATATGAGAATTTAGGCATCCAATATGAATTTCAAACAGCTGAGATCCTATTCAGATACCGAATTATACCCGAAGTCTGAATAGAATCCAAACTGTTTGTAAATGCAAGTCTAGATTGTAAACCGTTTGGTACTAACCCTGTCGTTGTCATTGTGACGTGATTACCCGTGGTCACCGCCATGTTATCGTCTGCTTATATTGGCCGTCTGCTTTGAATATAAAACTTGAAGTTATCTATAACTCTAAGTTTTATAAATCAAAATTGACGAGAGTATGCGATTTTTACTTAACTCATTGAGTCCTAGTGAGCATATATACGCCCTATACCAAATGTGTATCTGGGAAGAGTATACTTGTCCTATGCAAACAGTGAAGTCCCTGATCAGAGGGCTCCTGCAGAAGCCCTCTGATCAGGGACTTCCACTGTTTGGCATTTTGCAATTTATTACAAAAAACAATACTAAATATTCTAAAATGGATCAGCCTTTATTGCAAACTGGAATTGTCCACTGGAAGTTTCAGGGTTTAATGAGTTAATAAAATTGATATGACTGTCAAACAGATTGGAGCTTTCTTCAGTCCTAACTGTTTGCAAACGTTCTTAACGGTTAATGGATTAATTAAACATGCAACAGGCTTAAACATTTTCGTCTGCTTAACTTCTAAGAGTTTATTTATTTATCTATAATTTCTTTCGCAAAACATGAACAAAATGTCAGATAAGTTTGATGAACACGTTGTTTGGTTTGGTTTATTTGTTAATACGTCCGTTTCAAGCGTGTATGGGCTAACTTGGCGCCCAACGGAAAGAGAGGATACAGAAAACCTGGGCGCGATGCTCTACTCTTATTATCGACAGAGTTCTCTGGTTCTTTCGGATGTCAAGTGTAAAGCACAGATACATCAGATCTCGGTTTATAAAGTCTCATCCGAATGACTTGGTCCGGTGGAGGATCGAACTCGCGACCGGCCATGGTACCGCAGTCGAATGTTCTACACTGTACCCTTGACTATATGTACGTCCGTCGGTAGATATAGTTGTTGTCGATTTCCGGGGCGTTTCATCTGAATCCAAACCATTTATTTACAATTGTAAGCACCGTTTTGGCTATTTAACGCTAAATATTGATAATTCGATTCGCCGTGTTCACAGAATTAACTTTTATGACCTTTTCTTCTTATTATTATTTCAGGAATAAAGTGATGCACGACAAACAAGCGCCCATTCCACAACTGTACAAGGGGTAAGTTAATTATTCTTAAATATATTTTTGTAGTAAAGTTGCTAGAATTGAAAAGCAGTGCCATACGCCCTTGCAGACTGTTTGATTGCCTTTGAAAACATTAGTTTTCGTTAAACCCTTATCATGTTAAGTGCGATTTGACAATACTTTGCTAACAGTTTGGATCCAGATTAGACGCCGCCTAGCGCGGCGTCTAATCTAGATCCAAACTGTTTGACACTCGTATTCAAATTTTCTTCAGTTTAAATAGCCTTTTATTTTGATGTTTTTCGCAGACGACACACTTGAAGCAAGCAGACGGCAATTCAAAGGGTAAACGCATTGCATTCAAATGTACAAAATGACATCTTTCTTATTACTATTATTTCAGGAATAAAGGTGTGTCTAATGGTTTGATGCACGACAAACAAGCCCCCATTCCACAACTGTACAAGGGGTAAGTTAATTATTCTTAAATAGTTTTTGTAGTAAAGTTTCCAGAATTGAAAAGCAGTGTCATATTCCCTTGCAGACTGTTTAACTGCCTTTAAAAATATTAGTTCCAATTTAACCCGTATCATGCTTAGTGCGATTTTTGCAATAATTTGCAAACAGTTTGGATAACGCATTGCATTCAAATGTACAAAATGATATCTTTCTTATTACTATTATTTCAGGAATAAAGGTGTGTCTAATGGTTTGATGCACGACAAACACGCGCCCATTCCACAACTGTACAAGGGGTAAGTGAATTATTCTAATATTTTTTGACCTTTTGATAATATTTTTGTAGTATAGTTGTCAGATAGAATTGAAAAGCAGTGTCAAATGCCCTTGCCACTGTTTAACTGCCTTTACAAATATTAGTTCCCTGTTAACGTTAACATGCTAAGTACGATTTCGGCAATACTTTGCAAACAGTTTGGATCCAGATTAGACGCCGCGTAACGCGGCGTCTAATCTGGATCCAAACTGTTTGACACTCGTATTCAAATTTTCTAGTTGAAAAAGTTTTTTTTTTTTTTTTTATGTTTTTCGCAGACGACACATTTGAAGCAAGCAGGGTTAACGCATTTCAGTCAACTGTACAAAATGACAACTTTCTGAAAATGTTGACAATTTATTAAAATCTGAATAGATAGTTTTAACAGTTTACGGGCTTCTGATCTGGCTCCCGAACTTCAGTATTAACCCTTATCATGCTGAGTTGTCGTCTGTTTCAAATATATCGTCTGCGAAATTAATTAGTTTTATGCTTTTTTAAACTGAAGAAAAGTTGAAATCAGCGATAAACAGATTGGATCCAGGTCAGACGCCGCGCCTGGATCAAAACTATTTGCAAATGTTAGCAAGGTTGTGCTTAGCTTAGATAAGGGTAAATTCATTTATTGGGGATGAATAACTTTTTATCATCTGTACTGATCGAGTTGCACTTAGGTTTCATTGACCAATTTTAGGTTGGACCAGCAGAACTCGGACCACACCCACACTAGCCCGTGCGCAAGGCCGTGTCCAATGATTTACATGCCCGTGTGTGGAAATAACGGACGCACGTACAGCAACGAGTGTGAAATGGAGGAAGACGCTTGCAGGTAATCATAAAATATTTTATGAACAAAATTTATTATCAAATGGAACCCTACCGACTCGTAATTTACAAACGGTAACGTCCTTTACTTACATGTAGAGGACACTTGATATATACTAAAAGTGTAGACCTAGTTTAGACACACACCTAAACATCCGAACCACTCACCTGAAAAGTTCAAGTACAGAAGAACCTCTCTATTACGACCAGTAAATTGTGTTAAATTTAAGTCGTTTAAGACAGGTGACTGCTTAAAGCAATGTGAAAGTGAAACAGAAAGCTCCCACAGGAGCTTTCTGTTTCACTTTCTCATTGCTTTAAGCTGTCAGCTGTCTTTTATACAGACAAATAGCCTTTTTAGTGGTCGTAATAGAGAGGTTCTACTGTACACATATTGAGACCTATTTTATGTTTCAGGAGAAGGACAAGGCTATTTGTGACCAGACAAGGGAAATGCTGACATGTGAGCCGTACATCAGAGAAACAACGCTCAACTAGAATTCTATTACAACGCTCAGCTACTATTCTATTACAGTGATGAATTTTCAAACTCTTCCATTTCACGTAACTTCTTAATCCTTTACTCCATAGAAGTGCATTTTACTCGGCAGATTTAATTTATTCCACCACTGAGGAAAACAGTTCTAGTTTATACAGTCATGATTGAATATGCATCATAATAAAACAATGTCTATATTTCGGTAGATGGTTGCTTAAAGCAGGTAGAAAGTAAAGCAGAATGCGCATTCTGCTTTACTTTCTACCTGCTTTAAGTGGTCATATCTTCAAAACTAGAAATAGGCTATTGAGTAAAGGGTTAACTGCCGTGACGTCACCAGCAATTCAGTCTGTTTCTGTTCAACAAAATAACTCTTTGAACTCTTGAATAAATGTCTACTTAAAATGGTTGTCTTAGACTATCTGTTCAAATTCTCAAATGAACTAGTTCTTCTATGTGTATGTTTCTAGATTTATAATCATAGCTCTAATAACAAACAGTTTGGATCGTGAAGCTCAGCTTTTGATATGGAACAAAAGTCAACAAATTGGTCCCTAAAGTCCCTATAAAAGTTCATGAAACTGTGTGAATTTATGTAAGCAATACCGGTAGTACCGGTGACGAGTACTTTATCTGATATTTTGTTATTGAATCTACAACCCGATCCAAACGGACTTCCATATTTAATGTTTGGCAAAAATGCCCTGGGTCCAAGGTTAGAAAGCATTTGAGCTGAGTCTGAGTGTGTTCTCAAGCATTTGATTGGTCAGATTTGAGCCTAGGCTTGAGAACGACAGTAGACTCAATTGAAAAGCTTTATAACCTTCGACCCTGAACTTTTTTCATATATAATGATATTGTAGTTTTTGAAAGTCACACTTGCTTTTTGCTAATCAGGAACGTATCTCTACATACATTCCTGCTCATATTTAATCCTACATTGGAAAAGCCATTGTTCTTTCTCATTGACTCAGAACATACATTGTAAACACAAACGCTACACAGCAAAGTGTAGAAAGTGAAAGGTTCTTCCAAGTGTTCACTAGTTGCTGAAAATCCCAGTGGAAAGCAGTTTGAAGCATGATCAATTTAGTCTTGCTCCAAACAGTTCACACTATATAGACGTCATTGTCATAGGAGTCCAGGGCTTCAGATAAGAGGGAGTAAGCGGAACATAAATCATTTTCTAACTCTTTTCAACACCAAATCATATGGTGTTACTACTCAAAGAGACGATTCTAATGAGTAGTGACACCATAGGGTTAAATGCAGAAATAGAAAAATTTAGTTTTTGAAATACTCCCCTTGTCTGGAGCTCTGTAACACAAATGTGTTTACAGATAACAACATGAGGGCCTGAAGGCCCTGATATCGCTCACCTGTTATAATGAAGCCTGGTAGATTTTCCTTTGAATTTCACTCGTTTTATTGTAAATCCATTCAAATTTGTAGTATAGCATGTAAACAACATTGGAATACGACCTACTCTAGCAGAGTAGGGTACATCAAGGGCAGATAACTAGCCTATATAATACTAAAATGAAGCCTTTTCTAGCATTTCAAAGTATATCAAGGGCAGATAACTCTTGCCACAATGATCATATTTCAACAATAAGTGCACGCCCTCGAGAACTTTAAGCTATATACATTGTGTGTGAATATAATTAAAATCCATTGAAAACTAGTTGCAAGAGTGTAAACAAAATGTTAGATATATTTTCAGCAATTCAAGGGTCGATAACTCTGGACATATTTTGTCCAATTTCAACCAAAATCGAATTCACCAGAACTATTATGGTCATGTACAATCTGAGAAAGTTAAAAAAAAAGATTGGATAAAAATTGTGGCCTCTAGAGTGTAAACACTAAAATTGTTGACGCCAAATGCCTGCCATTCCAGGATTGCAAAAGCTCACCCTGAGCTAGCTCAGGTGAGCTAAAAACTCTTCCAGTCTAAATTTTGCTCTGTCGAAAGTTTAGGACGTTTGAACAAACCAACTCCAAAATTGGTCCTGAGAGATCTGGCATTTCATTAATACAAAACAAAAGACAAACAAAAACAATATATGATATTCATCTATTTTAATCTTTAAAATATACTTCATGACTATACAAAAATATAAAATATTTTTTTTATAGTTTATGGTCAAAGGTTACCATATTATCAGCAGAGGAAAGAAATGATGAGACGGGCAATCTATACCCACAAGAATACATGTACACCACTAGCACGACACGTTCTGACTTACAAATCCTAAAGCTTGGGACACCGTATATAACTGCTGTAATTATCTTAAAATTTGAACAAAATTGCTTTAATCACACAGTTATTTGTCCAAAAGGTGCAAACTGTATGGCAAACAGTGTAGAACCTGATCAGACTGCTCCTGAAGGAGCAGTCTGATCAGGGTCTTCACTGTTTGCTCCGACCTGTCTGTCCCAATACTTCAAATCATTACAGTAACCTACAAATCTAAACAAGGGTGGAAACTTTCTTTCTGTTTGACTCAACCTTCTGCATGTAATAGTTGTCTGCAAACAATTCTCAGAATAGATTTAAATGTATATATATTTTCTTTCCAAAAAAATATCAGATTGTCAAACAGTTTGGATCCAGATGAGATGCCGAGTTACTCTGCATCTCATCTGGATCCAAACTGTTAGCAGTAGTAATTTGCCCACATTAAGCAGAAGGTAAACTAGCATTCATTTGCTTCACTGGTGTATAGTAATATATTTTGTGTCTAAGACGGGGTGCTGCTTAAACCAAGGTGAAATAAAAACAGTTAGCTTTTTTAAGAGCTTTCTGTATCACTCTGAGCTTGCTTTAAGTTTAACAAACTCCTTTCCTTTTAAACAAAATGCCATACTCAAGTATTTTTACTATTTTTGTGGATTGCTTGCAAGCCTAGTATCTTATATCTTTCTTGTAAATCAACAATTGACACAGTTTTGCTAACAACCCTTGATATTTTTAACAATTTCTAACAATTTTCTAATTTTGTTTATTTATATTAACACATTTCAACCCTAGTGGTGAGTATACTCCTCATTTGCAAACAGTGTACCTATGAAGAGTACATTTGTCATGTGCAAACAGTGCAGATCCTGATCAGAGGGCTCCTGCAGAAACTCTCTGATCAGGGTCTGAAATGTTTGTTATTTTTGCAATTTATAGTAAACATTACCGGTACATTCCCTTAAGAGTCAAAAATGGACTACACTTCAGTTAAAATAGGAGTTGTCCATTAAAAGTTAAAAGATTAATGGGTCTACACTGCTTGCAAAAAGTTCTTTATAGGAAAGGTAGGCTTACACCCTCTCTTTCACAAAATATACATTAGAATGCCTTTATAGGGATTTAACTTTCAAAGTAAAAATATTTCAATTCCTTTTAATGTATAAAGGTAGATATTAACACAACCATATTTCATTCGATGTCAAAAAGGACAAATAGTGATTAAATAAATTATTAACAACTTTTAAAAAGTACCACTCAGCTTGGCAGCTACATCACAAAGTCACATCACAACCAAGATTGTATACTCTAGTAACCCAATATAGTGCTCCCTCTCTACAACAGCCCTCCTAACAACAACCCTTGCCGCAGTTCCCTAAACAGGACAATTATGGCTAACGCTTTTACTACTGTGATATCATCTGCTTAAAGTTGTTGTCTGCTGTTTTCTCAAAGTTACATATTGAACATTTTGACAGAAAAAAATTTAGTGACAAGTGACAAACAGCTTGAATCCAGATCAGACGCCGCGTTAAGCGGCGTCTGATCTGGATTCAAGCTGTTTGCAAATTTAAACCAATTTCCCTCCCTATAACGACTCCCTCAGAACAACAAACAGCTTTTTTATCTCCCATTGGGTATCGTTGTAGATAGGGAGCACTGTACCAAATAAATATGACTTTTTTAACTATACCTCCACTAAAGAACATAGGTCCAATTTTTTCAGTCATCAATATGTACCTTACCAGGGACGTACATTAATATAAAATACGTTCCTGACCGTACTAAATATTTTTTAATATTCTAGCAGATGGTAGCTTAGGCAGGATGAAAAGTAGGGCACACTCAGACTTAACTTTAAGCCTGCTTTAAGTGGCCACCAGTCTTCAAAACTAGAAACAGGCTATGGTGTAAAGAGTTAAATATCTGTTTTACTTTAATCCTTCCAATGCCAAAGAATATATTATTTTTCAAACAGTTATCCAGATGAGATGCAGAATACTCCGCTTTGCAGAATACTCCGCTTCTCATCTTGAGACAAACTGTTTGACGCTCATATTACACTGTATATAAGGAACGGAAAATATCTTGTTTAAGTAAACAGTATTTTTCTCAAGAAAAGCCATTCTGTATCTTAGCAAGTTGTAGCTTAAAGCAAGCTAAAAATGACCTGCTTTAAGTGGTCACCTGTCTTGGCTAAGGGTTAGGTACATTGTGTAAAGATCAAAGAATATTAGTCCTGATTATATTAATGATATTAAAATCTCATCTTCATTCACAACCAATCAAAAATATTTCTAAGAATGCTGGAGAACGAAATGTTGCCTAGCTGCATTCTGAAAAGGACAGAATGTAGCAGAGTGTTAGTGATCTACGTCAAGTACTCAATGAATTCTTTACATACTAGATACCCTATCATTATATGATACTGTTGAACACATAGTTGTAACTGACTGAATGGGAGAAACATGATACAAAATGCACAACTCCTGCTTGGATTGAGGTTAACCTCATCTACAAGACACTCATTTATAAAATCATTTCTCCATTACAAAGATAATCTTAACAGTAAAATCTCACTGTTATGATGTAGAAAACTCCACTTTTCACTGATGCTGTAAAGTAAAGCTGCTTTAACCATTTCCCCCGTAGAAGCCAGTTTTAGCACATGTATTTATGCCTTATCGAGATACATTTTCATGCTTGAACCTGTGATGCCCTGATAAAGAACACAGAAAATTGTTCTTGCATACAAGCAGGTGGATGCTTAAAGAAGACTGGAAGTAAAGTAGAAAGCTCCTAAAGGAACTTTCCGTTTCACTTTCAGCCTACTTTAAGCTATTGCCTAAATCAAACACTGGATAAAAGCTGTAGCGTAGAAGGTTAACCCTTTACCCCATAGCCTGTTTCTAGTTTTGAAGACAGATGACCACTTAAGGCAGGTTGGAAGTAAAGCAGAATGTGCCTAAAGGCACATTCTGCTTTACTTTCAGCCTGCTTTGGCTACCATCTGCTAGGGTTTTCTTACAGTACATTTTCATGACTGCGTTTAATTTGGAACTTTTTTCTACAGTGGAGGAATAAATCAAATACACTAAAAGGTGCTTCTATGGGGGAAGGGTTAAGCAATTATCTGACTTAGATTTAATACTAGAATCATGCCTTTTTTCTTAAGAAGTTATATCATCTATATATTATCTGTTTTTTACTGCAGTTGTATATATAACAAATTAAACATTGAAGTAATTGTTTCCGATTTAAATGGTTATACTCACAACGCAGAAGGAAAGTTCTTCTTTAAAATTTTCTGCATAATAATCTTATGTACTTTACCTCAGCATAAGCCACCACTTATAATTTATAGCAGCTTTTACCTTGTATTTCTAAATTTTAGCTTAAAACATGACACAGGCAGATCACTGATTAAGAAATTAACTAAATTAATGCTTAATATTGCATTCTTAGTATTGTATTTGTTAATCTTTTAAGACAGCAACCCAAGAGAAAAGGGGCCTTTACAGGGCTCAAGATAAGAGGGAGTAAACTGAACAAAACCAACATTTTTCACTCAAATCAGCACCAAATCCTATGGAATTACTACTCATTAAAATCGTCTCGAAGAGACGATTCTAATGAGTAGTGACACCATAGGGTTTAATGCAGAAATAAAGATTTTAGTTTTTGAAATACTCCCCTTATCGGGGGAACTGCCTTTATTCATGGGCTGTACAGAATTTGTTATTTTGTAATATATTGTAAAGAACTACCAGTGTGAACTGGAATTGTTCATTTGCAGTTTCAGATCATTGAGTTACCCTTTACCCCATAAAATGCCTTTTTACATCTTTAATTTATTCCTCTACTGAAGAAAATAGTTCAACATTATAGATATGTAAAATAAGAAATACATCTTATACCCAAGTACATGTATATAGAAGCTTAAAACAGGCTAAAAGTAAAGCAGAATCTGCTTTACTTTCAACCTGCTATAAAGCAGCTATTCTTTGAAGAGGCATGTGCTGCTCTGAACCCCAAACCAGCTGGGTGAATTCAATGCCTATTCTATACAACTCTTTAACGCAAACTTGATTGACAGTATTTCAGTCATATCTCGACGTCCAGCTAATTACAGGTGGAGGAAGACCCCAGAAGTCCTTTATGCACTATTTCAGGCACAAATTGGCAACTGGGTAGAACCACCGACCTTCCGCAAGCCAGCTGGAAGGCTATCCCACATGAAAAATCCGAACGACCCTACTGGGATTCGAACTGACAGCGGTGAGGAGCTTAGTGATGTAAGTCACAGTGACTATACCACTAGGCCACGGAGGCCCCCTCTCATCATGATACAAACTGTTATCACTGTTTCACTGTAGAGTGTTAAAAAGAACATTTAGTTTTAATGGCTAGAAATATGCTATGGGGTAATGGGTTAATACAGTAAAACACTTCTATTATGACCACTAAAAGGAAGGCTCATTGATTGCGTGAAAGACAGGAGGTAGCGTAAAGCAAGTTGACAGTAAAACAGAAAGCTCCTTTCATCTTGCTTTCAGCCACCTCCCTTAACCAATAACCCCATAAATATGCATTTTTATGCATTTAAATTATAACTCCATTACAGAAGATAGTTCCAATTTATACAGTCCCAAATATGTATAATAAGAAATATTTTATACTCTAGTAAATGGTATTTTAAAGCAGGCTGAAAGTAAAGCAGAATGTGCCTTAAGGCACATTCTGCTTTACTTTCAACCTGCTTTAAGTGACCACCCATCTTCAATACTAGAACAGGCTATGTGGTAATGAGTTAAACATGTAGTTCAGTGGTCATGGTGGAGAGGTTTTACAGTAGTTTGTATTAAAGTATCTAATCAAAAGGGCTTGTTATTAATTTACAAAGACTTTCTACAGCATCACATTATTCATCCTCATTATTACACATATCTCTAAAATACATGGTTTAAATCATTATTATGCCCTTATATGGTCTGCCTCAATAGTTTACCCTTTTTTATGAATCAAGCGTCTTGTATCTTTTTAACCAAAGAGCACTAAATGTGACATTCAAACAGTGTGAATCCTGATTAGAATTTGTGTAAATCAACTTCTTATCTGGCCCCAAACTTTGTGAATACTAGTCAAGTCTTGATTAGCTGGTTAAGGCTTTTAGCAGCAACCAATATGCATCTAGATGTAATAATGCTGAATTTTGTGGCATCACATCTATGTCTTGATTGTTTACAGTTTTCTATTTTTTCAAGGACTTTATGCATAAATTGGTTATGGACTCCATTCTTATATGAAAATGTGGGTATAGGCACTTTATCAAGTTTTGGACATACTGTATATTTTATACAAATTCCAATGCATTGTGTTCAAATGAAACAATATAGTTGTATTCTGTACCATTACATGATAAAAATATCACCAAAGTTGTGTTCTGCAACCAATCTAAAGATGGAGAATTATCAAATTAAGATGCAAATGACTGTTTATTACTGGACAAAAGTAATTTTGCCCTGCATTAAGCAGTCACCTTTCTTTATAACACTTTCCTCTAGAGAACTGACATACCAGTAGGTCACCTCTGCCCACTACTTCACATAGGCTAAACAAATAAAATTTGTTCAGGTGAATGCTTTACAACAAGATGAATAAAGCAGAAAGCTTTCTGTATTATTTCATCTTGCTTTAACCCTTTCCTTCATGGATTAAAGTGAAACTTACTTGTATCTAATATGCATGTGACTGCTTGAAGCAGGATGAAGTAAAACAGAACGCTCCTGCTTTCTGCTTTACTTTCATCTTGTTTAACGCTGCCACCTGTGTTCCAAATTGCCACTCACTGCTCCTCTGTGGGGCATTAATTTATTAATGTGTAGGTAGAGGTGCTCAAAGGTACTTCTATGGGGGAAATGGTTAAGGATCAAGTTTTAATTTTATTCTGCATTAACCAATCACCTCTCATTATGAGGTCTCCATGCTTGGTTAGAGAATGGCTGCTAAACACAAGTGATGACTTACAAAAGATGAGTTCCCCCATGACCTCAAGGTCATGCAGTGATACAGCTGCTCAACTCGGACACTTCATGTCTTGATAATACATAGTGTCTGATCTGGATCCAAACTAACACTTCATGTCTTGATAATACATAGCTACCCAAGTGTCTGATCTGGATCCAAACTGACACTTAGATTATACATCATGTGAATATAAGAGGTATTTTCAGAGGTATGGAAATTTATACTCTTCACTGACTACATTTGTTCAAAACTTGTGATTTATGTATTAACCCTTAACGTGCTGGAACCAGATTTATTTGTTCAGTGCAAACAGTGTAGATCAAGATCAGAGGGCGCCTGAAGGAGCCCTCTGATCTAGGTCTACACTGTTTATCACTTTAGTATTGTTGGGACAATCCCTTAAGTGTCATTGTACACTGATCATTTAACAGAAAACAGGAGAGTCCATTTCAGTACAAGATGGCAGTTTGAACAGACCATGCAATTGGTCCTAATCTTTTTCATGACCAGCCAATACTTGACACAGGCATCAATTGCTTTGCAAGACATTCTATTTCAACAGAGCTCCAGATAAGGTGAAAACTCTAGCTACCAGCATCGTAATATGTCTCCACCAAACCCTATGATGTGACTACTCATTAAAATCATCTCAAAGAGAATGGTTATAATGAGTAGTCACAACACAGAGTTTGGTTGAAACATTAATGAAGGCAATATTGGGAGTTGTTCCATTTACTCACTGTGGTCTGAAGCACTGATTTTCAATATGGTAAAACCTCTCTATTAAGACCACTATAAAGAAGGCTAATTAACTGCATAAAAGACAGGTGACAGTTTAAACCAAGGTTACAGTAAAACAGAAAGCTCCTTAAGGAGCTTTCTGTTTATGTGTGACCTTGCTGTAAGCAGTCACCTGTGTGAAACCCCTAATAGTTAACCCTTTACCCTATAAATACGCCTTTTTATGCCACTAATTTATTCCTCCACTGAAAGAAAATGTCAAATTTATTCAGTCATGAATATGTATCACCAGAAATATTATCTGTATTTTAGCAGAGAATAGCTTAAAGCAGGCTGGAAGTAACCTGCTTTAACTCTTTCCTCCCTGAAACTTTAAATGGACAATTCCAGTTTCGATTTTTGTCTAGTCCATTTCTGACTTTTAAGAGTTGTTTTTGTCAATTTTGCATTACTGACAAATAGTGAAGACCCTGATCAGAGGGCTCCTTTCGGAGCCCTCTGATCTGGGCCTTCACTGTTTGCACACGACAAGTGTACTATTCACGTGTACACTGTTTGAAAAGACGCCTATATGCGGGACTAGGGTTCAAAGGGTTAAGTGGTCACCTATCTTCAAACTAGAAACAGGCTATGGGGTAATGGGTTAACACAATTTAGTGGTGGTACTGGAGAGGTTTTACTGTATATTCTGTTGTGAAGGACCTAGTTGAGCAGCTATATCACTGAAGCCTATAGTCAAACTTTCGCCGAGTTTGGTTGCGATGACAACGATTTCACAGGTCGTTTTCCAGCCATTGCTGTATACACTGGATCCCTGTATGCGTTTGATGATGCACTATAGTTACCACTAGGGGGCGCTGCACCCTCTTGTCTTGTCACATGTTCACCATATTTCACATTTGATTGGCTAACATAACCCCTTCTCCCAGGATCCCCAGTGTATGTATTTTCATTGGTTGGGGTTGGCCCTCTGTGAGGGCGTGGATAGTTTTGCTGATAGTTAAAGTTTCTTTCCTGCTCCTGATTGGGTGTTGGGCCTCGATGTATGACAGGAAGTTGATGCGGCCTGTGGTCGTGTGTTGGCGTAGGACCACGCTGAACTGCTGATGACGGATGAGGATGTTGTGGGTACTGATTGGGAGGGTAATGATGGGGATAGTCCGGCACTTGTCCCCGTGATGGAGGACGGTTATAACCGTATCGCGGTATATTTGAGTCACTAACATGCCTGGTTCCAGGCTGGTGCACAATGTCACTATAGTCCTGATAGTTACTGGTACTCAGTACTGCATCTGTGGAACCATGTCTACTGCTGGGTCTGTAAAATAGGGATAGACATTATTAACTTTACACATTCATCCCTAGCGATGAGTATACTTGTCATCGACAAATAGTATTACTGTACCTGTAGTAAAGAGTGCATTTGTCCTGTGCAAACAGTGTAATCCCAGAAGCCCTCTGATCTGGGTCTACACTGACTGCATAGGATAAACAAACACTTAAGAGGTACACTGTTTGTAAAAGGTGCTCATACACAAGTCATTCAGGTTCATTGAGTTGAAGGGTTGTGTTTACAAAACTTCAGCAATACAGGTCTCAGTTTCCACTATAAATATAATAATTATGAAAGTTGTCAAACTTCAAACCCTTAAGCACATTTCATATAACAGCACTCCAGTTTATAGGAACACTTTGAAAACTAAAATCCTTATGTCTTTCCCAAATCCTATGGTGCCACTAAACATCACAATCTTTTCTGTAACTCTTTGCATGCTAGAGGCAGATCGTGAATCATGATTATCTGTGCAAACAGTTTCGAACCTGATAAGACACCCCACAAAGCACCATCTCAACAGGATCCATAACTGTTTGACATTCTGACCTTGCTTTACACAAAAAAATTGAAAATTCTATTTTGAGAACAGTAGCAGACGACAATTATTGCAAACAAAATAATGACCCAGCTAGCAAAGAGTTAACCCATTATCCCATAGCCTGTTTCTAGTATAGAAGATAGTTGACCACTTAAAGCAGGTTGACAGTAAAGCAGAATGTGCCTTAAGGCACATTCTGCTTTACTTTCAGCCTGCTTGAAGCTACCATCTGCTAGGATATAGAAAATATTTCTTATGCTACGTTTTCTTGATGTATGAATTGGAACTATTTTATTCAGTGGAGGAATAAATAAAAGCTTTAAAAAGACGTATTTAAGGGGTACATTTCTTATTTTACATATTCATGACTGTATAAATTGGAAGTTTTTTCTTCATTGGAGGAATAAATTAAAAGCGTAAAAAGGCGTTTTAAGGGGTAATGGGTTAATTTGGTGCACTATTGTTTATAATCTTAGCCCTATTTAGGACAAAAACATCCATCATCTACACTAAAACATTGGATATTAAAATCAGGGAAATGTTCCCAAGGAAAGAGTGCAGACTCCTGTCAAACAAACCCATAAAGAACACAGAGCAGACCCTGACCAGACAGCTCCTTTGTAGCTATTTGATCTGGGTCTACAGTGTTTTCAAAGTGTCAACATATGCTCATAGCAGGAAAAGGTTAGGTTTATTTCCACCTATCTTGATATAATGGGTCTTCCTTCCGAAATTATTACAGCTACTTAACTATACCCTGCCAAAACCAGAAATACCACAGATATTTTACCAGCTAAACTAACTAGGAAAACTCTTAGATCCTCCTCCAGTACATGCAACATCCTTTTTAGAAGGACCATTTCTCCAGCTACTACTTCTATCATTTGTGAATTTGTGTGTAAAAGTGTGGCATATTTTTCCTTATCCCTTACTAACTGATTAGGTACAGTAAAACCGGCATACAGCAACCACCCTGCAGTAAAGAAACATCTTTGCTGAACTCTTTCCTCCCTGAAACTTTAAAAGGACAATTCCAGATTCCATTTAAGTCTAGTCCATTTCTGACTTTTGAGGGTTGTATTTGTCAATGTTTGGCATTATGACAAACAGTGAAGACTCTGAGCAGAGGGCTCCTAGGGAGCCCTCTGATCTGGGTCTTCCCTGTTTGCATAGGACAAGTGTACTATTCACATGTACACTGTTTGCAAAGGATGCCAATATGGGGGACTAGTGTTCTTTAATGCAAGGCTTCTGTAATGCAGAAAGCTCCTTAACCCTTTCAGTAATTTCCTCTCTGAAAAGTCCAGTTTCCAACTTAGTTAATTCCATGTATACATTACAATGTATTACACTGTGACAAACAGTGCAGACCCTGATCAGAGAAGTCCTTTAGGAGTCCTCTGATCTGGGTCTTCAGTAATTGCATACAACAAGTATAGTTTTCACAGGTTCACTGTTTGTAAAGGATGTGTAAATGCATGATTCAGAGGATTAAGGTACTTTCTGCATTACTTTAGTCCTGCATTAAACTGGCACCTTTAATGTAAGACTATTAATTCATGTTCTCTCCAGTATATATTACTTCACATGTTTGAAGGCTAAGTGTCCGCTGTACACGTGTAGCACTGTATTTTAGTTTCTCATGCTACAGGGCTGCCATAAGTTGACATGAAAAATCCTAAGATTTCCAAATTTGCATTTTTCAAGTGCGATTTTACGAATCGTACCTTTACCTCATAGTCTTTTTCTTGTTTTGTTGACATGCGACTACTTAAAGCAGGCTGTAAGTAAAGCAGAATGCGCCTTAGGGCCCATTCTGCTTTACTTTCAGCCTGTTTTAAGCTACCATGCAATTGGAAAAAATCCGGAGATTTAGGAAAAATCCGGAGAAATGGCAGCCCTGATGCTATTTAGTATAGTCTCAACTACAGTGGAGAAATCATTATTTTTTCCCCCTATTAACTCTTTCAACGCCACGGACCTGTTAAAATATACTGATAAGATTTGCAAATGATGTAGACCCAGGTCAGAGGGTTCCAATAGGAGCCCTCTGATCAGGATCTACACTGTTCGCTAATTAAGACCAGTTGTTATTAAACTACAAAGATTTCCAAGTAGACTGGTCTATGTTTTAAATGGTAACTAAAAGGATCCACAATGGTTAATAAATCCCAGACATGTTCAATAACCTGTTATTTTCTACATATCATTACAAATATGTTTGTTTTTAGTTTCATTAAAAAAACCGAATACCCTCTTTCCACCAGCAACTGACACAGTTTCAGTATAGTAAAACCTCTCTGTCACGACCTGCAAATTGTATTAATTATTTGGTGTTTAAGACAGGTGACTACTTCGAGTGTGGTGACTGTAAAACAGAAAGTTCCTTTAGGAGCTTTCCGTTTTACTGTCATCTTGCTTTAAGTTGTCACCCGTCTTTTAAATAATCAGTAAGCATTCTTTATTGTGGTTGTAATAGAGAGATTTGACAGTATTTCAAAACCCTTCTAAAAACATTTCTACTTATATTTGTGTGAAATTTTACCTTAATTTTTACACCAAATTCTACAAACCAAGTGGACTAAACATAATGGATTTTTAAACTGCAGTGGGGCCATGGGGTAATGAGTTTAGCATTCACCCACATATCGTGTACATTGATCAACTTAGCAAACAGTTCAGATCCAGATGAGATGCTGAGTAATCATGATCTAATCTGTTTAATGCTTAGCTTGAACTCCAACAATAAATAGGAAACTGAATGTCAGTTAAAGGTAAAGGGAAAGGTGAGCTTTATTTAACGTCGCATATGGTAAACAATCTAAATAAGTTCTGAAGCTTTTATTGCGACAAACAAGGTATCCTTTAACATGCTGTACTGAAGAAAGCATTTTTAAGAAGACAACTTATTTAAAACAAGAGGGCCTGAAGGGCCTGATATCGCTCACCTGTTGTAATGAAACTTTATAGCTATACCTTTCTGTTTCACCCTTTTTAATCTAAATCCATTCAAATTTGTAGTATAGCATGTAAACAATTCTAGTATAGTAGAGTACATCAAGGGCAGATAACTAGAGCCTAAACAATACTGAAATGACGCCTTTTCTAGCATTTCAAAGTATATCAAGGGCAGATGACTATTGCCATAATGATTAGATTTCAACAATAATTGCACTCCTTTGAGAACATATAGCTATTTACTTTGAGTGCAAGTATAATCAAAATCTATTGAAAACTGTAGTTGCAAGAGTGTAAACGCGGTAAAATTTGGCATTTTCAGCAATTCAAATGTAGATAACTATTGATTTATTGATCTGATTTCAACCATAATCACCTTTTTTCGAACTTTTATGGTCATATACAATCTGGGCAAGTTTAAGAAAGCTTGGATAAATATTGTGGCCTCTAGAGTGTAAACACTGTTAATTTTTTTTTTTTTCAGCAATTCAAAGGTAGATATCTCTTGACCTATCGATCTGATTACAACCAAAAAGAACTCATTCGAAGTCTTATGATAATATACAATCTGAGCAAGTTTTAGAAAGATTGGATAAAATTTGTGGCCTCCAGAGTGTAAACACCCTTAAATATGGCATTTTCAGCAATTCAAAGGTAGATAACTCTCAACCTATTAGTCTGATTTCAACCATAATCAAACTCATATGAACTCTTATAGTCATATACAATCCGAGCAAGTTTGAGATAGATTGGATAAAAATTGTTGCCTCTAGAGCGTAAACACAGTTAAATATGTCATTTTCAGCAGTTCAAAGGTAGATAACTCTTGATCTATTTGTCTGATTTCAACCATAATCGAACTCATTCGAACTCTTATGGTCATATACAATCTGGACTAGTTTTAGAAAGATTCAATAAATATTGTGGCCTCTAGAGTGTAAACACTGTTAAATACACGTATGGCATTTTCAGCAATTCAAAGGTAGACTCTTGATCTATTTGTCTGATTTCAACCATAATCGAACTCATCCGAACTCTTATGGTAAAATACCATCTGAGCAAGTTTGAGAACAATTTGATAAATATTGTAGCCTCTAGAGTGTAAACACTTAAATTGTTGACGACGGACATTCAAGGATTGCAAAAGCTCACCCTGAGCTAGCTCAGGTGAGCTAATGAAGAGTGTGTTTTTATTAAGACTGCCTAAAGCAAAATGTACTACCATCAAGGGGCATAACTCCACCAACAATAGTCAAAACAATAACTATGCATTAGGGGTGTAACGATTCGCCGAAACCTGCATCGCAGTTTATCGCAATACGGAGAAATCGAATCGCAATATATTGCAATATACCGTGTAAGTATGGAACAAGCATCTGCCATCGTGTTTACTGTATTAATCTTGTTCAACCAGGCCCTTGATTCGCTACTTGTTTCTTAATAAGAGCGTCTCGTTGAGCGAGATTAAACGGAAACGAAATAGTACTGTTACACCGGCTAGGGATATGGATAAAACACCGGACTGCGTCTACTACGCGTTGTTTCGAAAACAATTCCGCGAAACAAAAGTAAGTTTGTCCATTCTTTTACCGTTTTTAAGTAAGGCAAAGAAAATCGGTTTTTCTGAATCTGAACCGCGGGGCAATATTATTCAGCTCACACCGCAATATATCGGTACACCGCCGAATCGTTACACCCCTACTATGCATCCTGATGTGACAATGACCTCTAAATGGCTGCATTTTGTCTGACATGACCAAAGTTGCACTGAGTAGAGTACACACGTATCTATCATAATTATTTAGTTCCAAAGTTATGGCCAAGGTTAAATTCAGCCTGTTTGACCTCTAAATGACCTTGACCTTTGTTGGGCATGACCCATATTGTACTTAGCTAAAGGACCTCATGAGACAAGTACACATACAAAATAGGACATCTCTATCACATGAAGTTCTAAAGTTATGACCAAGGTGTTGAAAGTCAGATTCTAAAATGTTCAGTTATTATTTATTTTTCTGTCTAATCCTGTCTTTTGACAAGATGATTCCGAAGAGATGTCACATTAAGATAGGACTAGTTGGATAAATCAGAAATTATATGTATTTAAAGTTTTAACTTTCCACTGTTTTTGTTGTACTGCGTTTCGTAAGACAAACCCTTGTACCTACTGCCAATGTAAGCCATAATCAGCGCTCCAGATTAGAGGGAGTGAACGTAACAAATCCAACATTTCTCACTTATTTCAGTACCAAACCCTATGGTGAGACTACTCATTAGAATCGTCCCGAAGAGACGATTCTAATGAGTAGTCACATCAAAGGGTTTAATGCAGAAATAAAGATGTAAATTTTTTGAAATACTTCCCTTATCTGGAGCCCTGATAATATACTAACACTATTCATTGTATTGCATCTCAGACACAACCTACCTTTCCACTTGATTGCGACTTGGGGGTCGTGGCCCCTGACCCTGGCTGTCAAGCTGACTAGGAATTGCACTTTGCCCAAATTTCTGTGTAAAGAAATATTGGTCACTTGTAAATCTTGGTGTTCCCTGTGTGGGTTAGAAAAAGCAGAAAGTGTGTATGTGGATATATAATGGTTAGAGCAGAGATCCATGTTAAATGTACAGTACAGTGCATGTAGCGGTTGTCAAATTTCCTACTATTCCTCTGTGTGCTGAATGCATGTAAAGTTTGATAGATATACAGTTAAACCCTTTACATGAAACAACCAAAACAAAGACTCAATTATGCTGTTATAAACAGTTAGCTGTTTTTAGCTGAAAGTCAAAACTATTTAGGCCCTTTTTCGTCACAGATAAAACTGTTCACACATTTACTGTGTATACTGTTTTAAACTAAGGAAAGGAGCTTTCTGATCTGGGTATACTGTTTTAAACTTTTACATGACAATTTAGTTGGAGAAAAGTTAACAAAGAGCAGTCTGTCATTATTCTAAGTGCATATATTATTCTAAACATATAGTAGGTAATATTGATTGTTGATAGCATATATTTTGACTCATTTTGCATGTAGCTTTTATATGATTATGTATGCGTATGTAATTCATTATTCACAGTATTGGTATATAAGACATAATTTGACAACTGATACATTCATGCCACTGTACATAGGTAAAACAGCAATCAGGGAGAATAACTCTAGCAAACTCTAGCTACTTCTAATTTGGAACACCTTGGATAGAATCAAAACATCTTCTTTTGAGTTTTTTTACTAGGGTTTAATATTTAAGTGCAAAGCACCCAAACTACATTGCCCATTAAAACAGGATGCACATAGATGGAGATTTTTTTATTACTTCCATCCTCCTTTAGTCTTTTCCTCCCTTTACCAATTAGTCCATAAATATGCCTTTTTACGCCTTTACTTTATTTCTCCACTGAAGAAAGTAGTTCCAATGAATGCAGTCATGAATATTAACCCTTAAGAAAAATGTTCTATATCCTTGCAGATGGTAGGTTAAAGGTAAAGAAGAATGCACTTTCAGTCAATTCTGCTTTACTTTCAACCTCCTTTGAGTGGTCACCTGTCTTCAAAACTAGAAACAGGCTATGAGGTAAAGGGTTAAACTTCAAATAGACAATTCCAGTTTCGAATTTAGTCTAGTTCATTTAAGACCATTTAGGGTTGTTTTTGTCAATATTCCGACGTGCTTTAAAGGCATATTTCAGTTTATCACATAAACGTGCAAAATATAGAGGGCCGTAAAAATCGTATGGCCCACTGGGCATATATTTTATACTAACTTTCTAATCACCAAAATACTGTACTACTACGCCGACTGTAAATCAGTAAAGAGAATCTAGACAAACTTAGATCACCACTAGGTATTGAAACATTCCCAAGTGTCCTAGAAACATTATTCCGAGCAGTCCCGCAAACTCAGGCTGCAAATCAGGCTGCATAGAGATCTAGTATAAACAGTGATTCAGACTGTTTTTCAAATTCAGACAATGATAATGACGTCATGTTGCTCTAACGACGTTATTTTGAAAACGAAACTAGATTCTAAATGTCAACTGATCATATTTAGTCAATTACAGCAATTTTTAAATTAAATATTAATTTAGAATTGAATATGATATCAGAGAAGTCTTTTCACAGCACATTGATGTTGATTTTGATAGGTGTTTTTCATTACGGATGAATACAACCGAATAAAGCCTATGACGATCGTTTCCTAAGAGCCGAGGGCAAAGGTGAAAGAAAACCGTTCAGATTTTCGTGTCATTTTGGTGTTTATGTGATAAATAGGATATCAAATTCGTGTGTGTTAAGTCATGAATTTATTGAACTCGTTGGATAAAACGATATGTTGCTCGCCAAGGCTCGCAACATATGATTTTATCCAACTCGTTCAATAAATTCACGACTGAACACACACTTATTCAATATCCTCTATTTAACAAAGTTTGCAAAGAATTTACAGTAAAACCACTCTATTACAACCACGAACTTGTGTTAGTTATCAGGTGTTTAAGGCAGTAGACTGCTTAATAACCCATTTCCTACTAGCCTGTGTCTAGTTTTGAAGACAGGTGATCACTTAAAGTAGGTTGAAAATAAAGCAGAATAGGTGCATTCAGCTTTACTTTCAACTTGCTTTAAGCTATTATCTGTTAGGATAAAGAAAATATTTCTTACAATACATATTCATGACTGTTTAAAAGGGCACTATTTTCTTCAATGGAGGAATAAATTATAGGCGTAAAAAAGCATATTTATGGAGGAATAGCAAGATGACCGTAAAATAGAAAGCTTCTTTAGCTATCTCGTGTTTTTTTATTTTTGAGTCCATAAGCCTTTTTTTTAGTGGCCATAATGGAGGAGTTTTACTGTACATATATTGTGGTCGAGCACTAGGTCAAGGTGTTCCAAATGATTCGCTACACTCAGAGGGAGGCAGAGGCTGACTATACTACAGATGAATAATCGTGTGTTAGTTATTTCATAGTGTACCAATTAGACAGACACACATACTCCTACAGTCAAGAAGACATTCTTTCCCATTTCAGAGAAACTAAATCCCAACAATTTCAACATTTTCGCATTCATTTCAGCACCAAATCCTCTGGTGTTACACCATAGGGTTTAATGCAGAAATAAAGATTTTAATTTTTGAAATACTCCCCTTATCTGGAGCCCTGTTAACGGTTAGTTTAAATCTGAATAGCAAGAATTATTGGAGCCTGATCAGACACAGAGTTTGACAACGTCTGATCTGGCTTCAAAGGACATAAAATTATTAGCATTTGTGGGGAAAGAATAGCCTCTCCTCCACTGTAGTACATACTATTAAGAGTAAAATAGCTACCAATCTCAACCTTGAAACTATTCCCATTAATTTCTGATCAACAAGAGCTGTTTCTGCTCAAACATTCATTTCTTATATTTTCTAACTGAACCCCTTCACTGCCATTACCTCATCTAACAGTCATGACTATGCATCATAAAACTATTTCCTATATTCTAGCAGATGATAGCTTAAAACAAAATGAAAGTAAAGCAGAATGCCCCTTAAGGCGCATTCTGCTTTACATTGAACCTGCTCTAAGTGGCTAACTTTCTTCAAAACTAGAAACAGTCTATGGGGTAATAGTTGAAGAATTATTGTCTGCTTTTATTTCTCAACTTTAAACTAAAGCAGTTTTATTTAAATGAGTATCAAACAGTTTGGATCCTGGTCAGATGCCCCATTCAGCTGTGTCTGATCAGGATCCAGATAGATTGCAAATAACTATTGTACAGTAGAACCTCTCTATTACGACCACTAAACAGAAGGCTAATTGTCCGTATAATGGACAGGTGACAGCTTAAAGCAATGTGGAAGTGAAACAGAAAGCTCCTGTGGGAGCTTTCTGTTTCACTTTCACATTGCTTTAAGCAGGCACCTGTCTTAAACGGCTAATATTTGACACAACTTAGTGGTCGTAATAGAGAGGTTCTACTGTACTACTCAGGGTAAAGCAGTGAAGGGGTTCAGAAATCTCATTATGAGTGACAATTAAAAATAGTTTGACTCCTAATCAGATATTGGATTATCCTGAATCTGATCTAGATCCAAAACAAATGATGATCAAGTCTCTGTAAGGCCGTATAAGGGCTGAGCATATTTCTAATCTGAAAAAGTAAATGGTTTACATCTGGCTATCAAATGGATAAATATTAGATGCTTTAAGTGCAATATATATAAAAAAAAATAATCACTATATAAAGGAATCCTCCTTCCATAAATAAACTCATTTTATAAAGAGCTTAGTCTTCACTAACAATTCCTATTGAAAAGGTTTTCATTTTTTGTCATTTTTTAATCCTAGGAGTTTCTTCTTTCTCTTTATCAGTCACTTTAATTTACAAAGCTTACATCTAATTAATGATCTCTATATTATTACATGTACTCTGAAAGACACCAAATATGTTTTTGACTGTCTAAAGTTGTCCAAATCTTCTGTTTTTAAACAATCCATTGGTTCGGACACACTGCCAATCAAAACCAAGAATCTGTAATTTTACTTCAAAATTTGTACATTTGCTTGTATGTAGTTCACCATGGCCATAATTATCTTTTCTAGCACCATAGCCATCATGCTGGAGCATTTAGTAAAGCCATAACAATATTTCTCACACCCTATCATATGCAGACACAGCCTATGTTTTATTTTAGAGTTGCTCATCATGCTACTCTCGCATATCATGCAAGAGAGTGCATCTAAAGTCAGCAGCAAGATTGATCCCTATTATATGCAACCTATTTCATCCATTTACAACACAGCTTATTGTCAGTATTAAGCCTGGCTGCTTCATCCATGCTGAAAGTACAGCGCTCCCTCTCTACAACGACACCCAACGGGAGACCAAAAATATGTGCGTTGTTGGGAGGGAGTCATTGTATGGAGGGAATTAGCTTACATTTGCAAACAGCTTGAATCCAGATCAGACGCCGCATCACGCACGTCTGATCTGGATTCAAGCTGTTTAGCACTCGTCAGTATTTTTCTCTTTGTCAAAATGTCAAATGTGTGACCTTGAGAAAAACAGCAGACTACAATTTTAAGCAGATGATATTGCAGCCGTGAATAGGTTTGACATACTGGTCGTGTTTAGGGAACTGCGACAGGGGTCGTTGTAAGGAGGGAGTCGTTGTTGGGAGGGCCGTTGTAGAGAGGGAACGCTGTAAAACAAAAGTCTTTCCTAGGTGATTTCTGCTCTACTTTCAGTCTGTTGAAAGAAGCTATCTATCAGCTGGAAGAAAAAGTTGCTTTGGGAGGGGGAAGAAGACGTGTGAAAAGGCATTTCAGTTGGGATTAGGTTAACACGTGATAAACATATTTCTTTCATAGAAAGCTCCTGGAAGAGTCATCTGTTCAATGACTATACTGTTTGTTTAACTAAATATCATCAAGTTAAAAGGTATTAGCAAATATTGTATGAGCCCTGAAAAAAGAGGTATAGGAATAAGATACAATACAGATCCAATTTTCACTAGAGAGCATTTAATTAGATGTTTTGGTTTAATGAAAGGTGTTCAAAGAAACAGAGTCTGCTGCAGATTGAACTTTTTTAGATAGTGTGTACAGTCGTGTTTTAAGAACTCGAATTTCGTTTCAGGCTCAATGTTTTAAGTTTGATATCCAGATACCTTTGTCATAAAATTAAGCAAGCCCAAGTTGTTATAATTCATCTGTAAGTTTTTTGATAAATTCAATTTAAGGCAGCTCAAATTATTGAGGTCTAAACTATAAAATTAATATACAGTAAAACCTCTCTATTATGGCCACTAAATTGTGTTAATTATTATGTGTTTTAGACAGGTGGTTGCTTAAAGCTAGGTGACAGTAAAACAGAAAACTCCCGTAGGAGCTTTCTGTTTTAATGTCATCTTGCTTTAAACTGTCACCTGTTTTTAATACAATTAAATAGCCTTTGTTTTAGTGGCTGTAATAGAGAGGTTTTACTGTAGCATATTACGGCCACTATCATACATGTATCCCGTGCACAATCATGTATTACTGTTAAACAGTATCAACTCGATGATGGGTATGGAAGTGCCAGGATTGAGAGGGCGAGGGAGGCCAAAGAAGACTTGGTTGGAATGTGTCGAGGCTGACATTAGGACATGCAGCCTCGACGGCATTGATCCGCATAATAGGGAAGCCTGGAGGTTAGGTGTGGGAAACTCTGGCCGTCTGCTGC
This sequence comes from Gari tellinella, assembly GCA_922989275.2. Classification (NCBI taxonomy): domain Eukaryota; kingdom Metazoa; phylum Mollusca; class Bivalvia; order Cardiida; family Psammobiidae; genus Gari; species Gari tellinella. The sequence continues at coordinate 23,124,133 of OV277869.1, read as the reverse complement.
CTACCCCTGTAGAGACACCCGCAGCAGTTGAAAAATAAACTAAGGAGTAAATTGTGTTAATTATTATGTGTTTTAGACAGGTGGCTGCTTAAAAGCTAGGTGACAGTAAAACAGAAAACTCCTGTTTTTGCTTTAACCCATTACCCCATAGCCTGTTTCTAGTTTTGAAGATACGTGACCACTTAAAGCAGGCTGAAAGTAAAGCAGAATGCACCTGAAGGCAAATTCTGCTTTACTTTCAGCCTGCTTTAAGCTATCATCTACTAGAATATAGAAAATATTTCTTATGATACATATTCATGACTGTATAAATTGGAACTATTTCTTCAATGGAGGAATATATCAAAGGTGTAAAAAGGCGTATTTATAGGGTAATGGGTTAAACTGTCACCTGTTTTTCATACAAATAAATAGTCTTTGTTTTAGTGGCTGTAATAGAGAGGTTTTACTGTAGGTAAATAGGTTGAGTTGTTGTAGGTCATGGTTGCCATGGTTACCTTTTTCTCATCCTCCTGTATCTGTCTCTCATACTCTTCTTCCTGATCATCGTGAGGATACTGTCCCTGTCTCTCCTGGTGCTTCCGTTGGTGGTCAGCACGCAGCTGTTGAATCTTCTCTGCTCGCGACAACCCAGCTTGTTCTGTTAAAACAGTTGTGGATATCAAATTGTCTTCACCTTTCAATCACTGAGCTTTGCTCAACTCAGTAAATTCAATATATTCATTTTTGCATTATCATATCTCTTTTGCAAAATCTTCGCAATCTTTGCTGTTCTCTTTCCTAAATAGCTTTTATCAAGAGGGTTGGGAGAGTAAAGCATGGTGTGTCTAAAGATGCATTCTGCTTTATTTTCAACCTACTTTAAGGTACCATACGCTAGAATATAGAAAATATTTTTGACAATAAATATTCATGTCTGTACAAGGGTTGTTCAAACAGTAATGATACTTGATCAATAACTTCAATATAATAAGTGAAAATTAAATGCATTAAAATGTGTATCTATTGATAAATCTGTTAAGCATAAACATGTTTATATTGTCTTGCCCACTGTAAAAAGTTAGACCTTTTATTATTTTACATTATTAAAAGAAGTTATAGCAATTTGTACCGGAAACTCATGATGGCTCAAATAATTGAGTATTTGGCCATTCCAGTGAGAGGATGCCAAAGTGTTGAAAGAAAACTCTCAAATACTGCCCTGACAGGGGATCAAACTAGGGACCACATTGGTGAGAAGGGAGTGTGCACTGTACCTCTGTTTGTGTCTCTTGCTCCTATCACAGGAGCTGACAGGCCTGTACTATGGGGTTCTGGAGGTTTGTACGGGAAATGGTTGAATGCCTGAGGTCCTTGTTGCTGATGTTGTTGGTTCATCTGCTGGTTCCGAAGTCGTTGTTGTTCCACGAAATGTTGTTCCTGAAGTCTTCTGTAGTGTTCTTGTGCTCTACAACAGTGAAACATGATTTTTTTATCATTTGTAAGGGTCAAACAGGGCTCCAGATAAGGGGTGTATTTCAAAACCTGAAATCTTTATTTATTCTTTAAACTCAATGGTGTCACCACTCATTAGAATCATCTCAAAGAGGAGACGTTCTAATGAGTAGTAACACCATAGGATTTGGTGCTAAAACGAGTGAGAACATGTTGGATTTTGTCAGTTTATTCCCTCTTATCTGGAGCCCAAGGGATTTGACCAGATGATTGTGTTTAGCCACAGAAATATTCATTCCCAACCAAAGTGTGAAGTATAAACACAGGGTTGTGTGTGATGCGAGTACTACACTGGTTTCAGTGGTTGTATTATTTCATCAACTATAACAACAAAATCATCCATTTTTGACTAACAGTATTTAGGGATCTTTTTTACAATTCATTGCAAATTGACAAATAGTGCAGACCCTGATCACTGGGCTCTCTATTCTGACAATTTGGTGTCCTTACACCTCTACTCATAGACCTACTTGATTCACCAGTGTTAGATGGCCTACTTGATTTACCTGTCTTGGTCTGTGTTTGACTGGCGCCACATCTGTTCCTGCTGTTCTACATGCCCTTTATGGTGTGAGTCTGTACTGTCTATAGAGTCTTTACTCCTGTCATCAGTGTTTCTAGTGTTGTCAGACTTCCCAATATCATCCACAGGAGTCTTTCTACCAAACCCAAATCTAAATGCACAGAAGAATGTGGAAGTTGTACTAACAACAAAGAAACAAGCGAACCTGTTCTAATATCATAATGAATGTGGAATCATTTTGGTGTCCTGCAATACAACTAGAAAGTTAATTATTGACTCTCTTTACATGTATACTGTATTTTCAAATTAGTTCTTCTGTTTTTATAGAGGATCATTTACATTGCTTTTCTAAGGGTTTGGTTATTTCTAAGGGTTTGGTAATCATTATTGTGGCATCCACTTCTATACGGTAGATGCCGGGGGCAAACACATTTTGAAATCTTAAATCTATGGCTGCATTTCTGAAACCTGGTGTTAACTTACTTGAAGAATCCCTTCAACCGTCCTCCAGATCGTCTTGCTTCCTTGCCTTTCTTTCCATCTTTTTTCTTCCCTTGCTGGTCGTTGTAGGCATCACTGACGGAAGAGCGAGCGGAATTTCCGGGGTCACGACTTAAAGACCCTCCGTCACTACCCTCTTCCTCAACTGTAATGAAAATGATATTATCATAACTATTTGTAGAAAACATAATGTCCTCTACATGTAAACAGATTTTAGGTGACCACTGTCCACTGGCAATGAAATGTCTTCTAAATACAAATTGAATTGTAAGAAACAACTATTAAATGGCATTGAGCCAGACACAAATTGTTTGCACATAAAATCACTTTCATCTGAAAACAACCTTTCTAGGTTAGGGATTAAACCCATTACCCCATACACAAGCCTTTTTACTCCTTTAAATTATTCCTCCACAGAAGACCATAGTTCCAATTTACAATGTCACAAATAAAAATCATAAATATTTTATACATTCAAGCAGATAAGAGTTTAAAGCAGGCTGAAAGTAAAGCAGAAAGCGCCTCAAGGCGCCTTCTGCTTTACTTTCAACATGCTTTAGTCTTCAAAATTAGAAACAGGCTATGGGGTAATGGGTTAAGCTCCCTGTCCTATAGGATGTTTATATGACTTTGTTGAAGGATTGGTGAAGACATTCTAGGTCCAAAACCCTTTGAGGTGTTACTGTACTCAATAGAGCTCTAAACCATTTGCTTTGTTTATACGCGTTTTTGACGTATTTATTTAAGGTATTAAGGAGACAGTGTTTATCAAGAAGAAAATTGTGTAAATTCAGTGATCTAATTTTTTTCATTATTGTTAATTTTTTTTAAAGAGCCTTTTCAACATCTGAAGATTGAAATACATATTGTTGTACAAGGTCTATGAATGAGAAACAATACATGTATACAATCGAAATAACAATTAACAAAACAGATTTATCCAAATTAGAATATCCTGTAAAACTGATGTCATTAAAATGCAATAAAAGATTTATTATTAGTACAAAGTGGGTGCAACCATCTATGACTATGAAATGCAGGGCTCCAGTTAAGAGTGAGTAATCTGAACAAATCCAACATTTTTTTACTTATTATAATACCAAATCCTATGGTGTTACTACTCTTTTATCATCTCAAAGAGACGATTCTAATGAGTAGTGAGTACTAGTGACACTATAGGAATTAATGCAGAAATAAAAATTTTAGTTTTTGAAATAGTCTCCCCTAACCTGGAGCTCTGGGAACGCTGTGACATAACTCATAGTGAAGCAATACCATACAGGCATGCACTGACCCCCTCAGAAATAGTCATATGACATAATATTATTAGTAACTTGATTAATTATGACCAAATATCCCTGGTTACTTAATAACAATCAAACTCTTGTTTAGCCATCATTCAATGAAGCATAGCAATCTCAGGGGACTACAAAAACAGATTAGCTCATAAAATCAAGAAATTGTCACCCAGACACGAGTCCAGACTCGTGTCAGACAACAGTACAGACCCAGGTGAGACATCTCCTTCAGGAACTGTTTAACCTAGGTCTGCATTGTTTTCAAAAAGCCTCAAATTTATGCTATTTGCAGGAGAAGCATTATGCTTCCATCAAATGCTAATTAAAGAGTTCTGCCTGTTTCTAGTATTGAAGATAGGTGAACACTTAAACCAGGTTAAAAGTACTTCTAACCTGCTGTATCTTCTAAATAAGAAACAGGCTTTTGAATAATTGGATATGGATTTTGGCAATTTAGATTGCTCTTCTTTCTAATGGTTATTCAACAGAAATTTGATTGTTCACTAAATTATATGGTAGGCCTCACAATTTTAGAGTTATATACTATAGAATCAGAATTATTACTTGGTTAGGTGAAATGGGACTTCTATAGAAATCTATTCCTATTTATCCCATATAAGTATGATTTTCAAACAGCTTTGATCATAATCAGATGCTAAATATATACCATACTTTACTCTATGATGAATGACTATTATAAATAGTGACCACTAATAAATATACATAGCGAAAAACTCATGATTATTACAAACAAATAAATATAGTTTCATGAATAGAACAATAGAGATGAAACTAGATGCAAATGGTATCAATAAAATGTAGAAAATGGCTTTTTGAAATTGTTAACAATTAGTTGTAATCTTAGATACAAACAGTTTGGAGCCTGGTCAGATGCTGGGTTACCAAGCAACTGGTTTGGTTTAAAAACTGTTTACCATAGAAAAAAATGTTTTAGCACAAATTATTTATTGGGTTACATCTTCTCCACTGTAGCAAATTAACTCCTTCAACACTAAGTAACTGTTGTGGGTGATTATATTCCATTGTGGGTCATTTAAGTAAGCAAAACATGAACCAGTCTACTTGGAATGATGGGTAGTCTTAATAAATCTGCTTTAATTTAGCAAACAGTGTAGACCCTGATCAGAGTGCTCCTATAGGAGCCCTCTGATCTTGGTCTACACTGTTTGCATATGTAATGAGTATATTTTAATGAGGTCCATGGTGCTGAAAGAGGTAAATCAACAGAAAATGAAACATAAGTTTAGGTATACATATATACTCAACAAAACAATTAAAGGGGCAAATATATTGGGTAGGCCCAATATATAAAAATAAGTTCATACAATATTTTTTTAACCGTTTCATGTAAAATGACATGTTAACTTCGTTGTAGAGTATAACTGTATTTCGAAAAGTAGAAATATATATCGCAGTTCCCCTTCAAACACAACCACCCTAAAATTACCGTGTGCGAGACTAGGTGGGTGGGGTAACAAACAACTTGACCAAGAGCCCCACCGTTTAGGTTCTTCTCTTAAATTACAGTTAGTATCATATGTGTTCACAACATGCATTAATCACTTCCTTGCATCTACATGGAAATCGGAGAATTAGCTTAAGGATGTATGCAATGGACATTCTGTGCCATTCTTCAATAAGCATGTCTGTTAGCCTCTAAAGTGACGATCTCGACTGGATATCCGGCGTTGCCGCATGTCCTAAGCATCCTCAATGTGACCGAAGAGTGTTGACCTTTCTGGCCAGTCTATCTGCCCTATGCCCTCGTGTTCCAAGTACTGGTCTACCATACGTGCTCGGTACGGACGAGCTTTGTCGTCTGTCGGGATGAAGCCTGAACCCAAAGCTCCAGATTCAGCGCGTGTAATAGCGTCTAGGGTCTCATCCCTGTACCGCAAACTAGTCAGAGTTCAGTTCCTAATGACGTAAAGGTCCGTGCAACCGTTGTGGGATATGTCCATCCATAGGAACCCTGACCCCTTTCTGAATCCGTCATTCTCTGCCACATAACAGTCGAAGAAACATTCGTTTCGCTGTCTTTACATTCGTCTGCAGTCGTCATTTAAATCCAAAATGAAATTTGACGCACTAGTCCACAATACGTTGCGAAAACGTAAACGTTAAAATGGCATGATTTCTGGCAAAACGCTAGATGACGTTTTCGGTGGTGTGGGGTCAAGGCCGGTCACACGACAGGTCTTCTATCCCATGGGTTTGCAGCATGAAGTCTATTCCAGACGATCTGAACAGAAATCCTGTAACCACACGTCTGTTTATAAACACTATTAAGCGTAACGAGGGATTGAGCCGTTGACGTCATGCCATAAGTGACAACATCGGTCCTTTACTTCAAATATGACCTGCAAACGACCTTGACCTGATCTCCAATTAACCATCCCAGTGTCCAGGTACAACTACCACAACCTGTCGGCGACACCCTTGCTAACGTTAAACTCCGTCGCAACATGACGTTGGAAAACGACAAATGACGTCTTTAGGGGCATAGTTTTCAAATTTTGCACCAATATGCAATCTATTTTTGCTTAAGATGCAAATATGCACTCGATATAATGAAAACAGCTAGAAAAATAATCGTTGAAGAATAGGCAGACACATCGTGCAAAAATCCAGTGGACGTTAAAAAACGTGTTTTTGATACTTGTCCGCTTCAATTCATTCAACCATGACCTTTTTTGCACATAGTGACGTTTGTTTCTTAATTTTTTTATTCTAAAGCATCTAAACACGCATTCACTCTTTTAACTTGAAAATGTTTGCATTTTTGAAAAAAGATATATGAACTTATACCTTTGCTCCTTTAATTATTTTGTTGAGTATATATTATCATATAACACAACTGTTATTCTCCTTTGAACAGTGAGTGAGTACTTAGTTACGGGCGACTCAAAAGAATGATGAAACAGTTCAGAATTCAATGTTTCTGTTAACAGCTGTTCAGATCATACTATAAAACAAAACTTTCATGTCTTGTCAAAATGAAAAAAAGCTTAACTGGTATGTTGCAATAAATGAAACTTTGATTTTGATTTTAACCCATTACCCTATAAATATGCCTTTGTATGATTTTCATTTATTCCTCCACTAAGGAAATAGTTCTACTTTATATATGAATATACTCCAACAGAACTATTTTCTATTTTATAGCAGACAAGGGCTTAAAGCAGGCTGAAAGAAAAGCAGAATGTGCCTTAAGGCACATTCTGCTTTACTTTCAACCTGCTTTAAGTTGTCACATTATGATTTACTAGAAATAGTCTATGAGGTAATGGATTGTGGCAACAGGGCTCCAGATAAGAAGGAGTGAACTGAACAAATCCAACGTTTTCTCACTTATTTCAACACCAAATCATATGGTGTTACTACTCATTAGAATCGTCTCTTTGAGACGCTTCTAATGAGCAGTAACACCATACGGTTTAATGCAGAAATAAAGAGTTTAGTTTTTGAAATACTACCCTTATCTGGAGCCCTGTGGCAAGACGAACAATCATTGCAGCTATTTTCACTATTGTACCAAATGTACTCCTCTTTCATCATTCCTTTTTAAGTCTCCTTTAGGTGTTTATTGTGTAACCAGAGTTCCGGATGATTATTTGGTTATAATATGATTATACCTGTAGAATTAGGAGAAAAAGAGAAAGATGAATCTCAGTGAAAACAGCAATAAATAGACCAAAGGAAATCATAACCTTGGGGAAAGAAAATCCAACAGCAATTTTGCCCAAAACTTTTTTTGATCTTGCACAAGTCACTGAACAGTATATTATGTAACCATGAGCAAAGAATACAAACCATCAGATCATCATGACCCTTCAACTCACTAACCCAAATATATGCCTTTATACACCTTTATTTATTCCTCTACTACAGTAAATAGTTCCTCTTTGTACAGTTATGAATATGTACAATTCCAAATGTTTTCTTTATCCTAGCAGATAGTAGCTTAAAGGAGGCTGGAAGTAAAGCGGAATGTTACTTTAAAGGTGCATTCTGCTTTACTTATAACCAGCTTTAAGTGGTCACCTGTTTTCAAAATTTAGAAACACACCATAATGGGGTAAAGGGTTATTTCAGGACAAAATGCATGATCTGGAATCCCTAACTGATTTAGTTCTAAATCACATGCAGATGCATATTTTTTTTCTGACATCAAACTAACTATCAACAGACAATCAATTATCCCCTGTAATTCAATGCACTTGTTACCCCCATTCTGATCACAATTCATGCATTCTAACTTTTAGAATCTACACAAGTAAAACATGCTTTTTCAAAAACAGAAATCCATAATTTGGGGTAGAACGTTTTTTCAAGATTGATTAAATTTAAGAATGTTTAAGAAGATGCTTCCATCCTGTCCTTCTTAAAGCAACAAAATGGAAACCCATCACTGGTTAATAATACAGGTGACAACTTAAAGCTTCTTTTTCATCTTGCTTTAAGCAGCCACCTGCCTTAAACACAAGTACTTATATACAGAATTTGTATTGATTACAATAGGGTATACTTGGGTACAAATATGTGTCAGCTCACTGCCTTTGTCCTTATTTAAGCCGCCACGCATCTTATTTTTACTGGATACATGGCGCTGTACATTGTTTAGGGTTTAACTAAAGTTTAATACAAACCAAATACATCAAAACATCAAACAATAGAACAATTGTGAACATTTGAACTACTGATGTTAGTTACAACAACTGTTTGTGTCATAATAAACAAAGTCTTTGACAAGACAAGAACAAAATTCAACAAGTGCTCAATAATTAAACTATTTCTGAAGGATGCATTAAAACTCCCAAGTCAATACCACAACTAAAACATGCCACAAACTGGTATTAAAAATCGTGGAACTAGAACAATTCCTCAACTAGAACTGAAGAAACTATGTTCCTGATACCTTCAGACTCCCCAAAGAGAAAATCAAGAGACTTGCATACTTCATGCCGAAAATACAGAGATGATAGGGAGCGAATGATATTACCAGACAGACTTCGTTGCATTCTGGATGATTTGTCTTCAGGTTGCTCTAAAATATTTGAACAAACAAAATATCATTCTCTAGATCTATTTTTAGTTTTTATAATTATTATTTTTTATCAACTGGCACTACAGTACAATATATCTTAGCAATGAGCCAGTAAACCACAAGAAAAATGACCTGAAGGTTAAAATGTTAGACATGTATGTATATATGAATGTACTACACAATGAATTAAATATATACAGTAAAACCCCTCTATTACGACCACAAATTTGTGTTAATTATTAGGTATTAAGGACAGGTGATTGCTTAAAGCAAGGTGACAGTGAAACAGAAAGCTCCTGTAGGAATTTTCTGTTTTACTGTCATCTTGCTTTAAGCTGTCACCTGTCTTTCATACAACCAATTAGCCTTATTTTAGTGGTCATAATTCTGGGGGTTTACTGTACCTATTTGAATGTTTTAACAAGAATAATTTAGAATAAAAAAAGATTATCCAGGGCTCCAAATAAAAGGGAGTTAATTAAACAAATTCAACATTTCTTACTCATTTCATCACCAAATCTTATGGCATGACTACTCATTAGAATCATCTCAAAGAGATGATTCTAATGAGTAGTTACACCATCGGGTTTAATTCAGAAATAAAGATTTTAGTATTTAAAATACTCCCATTATCTGGAGCCTGTTTATCTAATACATGTACAATAACAATAACAGAAGCAAAGAATAGGCCTACAAGCTGTGAACCCTTCTCCTGCTGTTTGTGTATTTTGACACTTTTTGAAAACAGTGTAGACCCACATCAGACAGCTTCTTCAAGAGCTCTCTGATCAGGGATTGCGCTGTGTTCTTATAGGATCTGTTGTATATGAGTGTATTGTTTCCTAGGGAAGAGTTTTCTTTCTTCAATAATCAATGTAATAGTTCAGATATTCAAAGTGAATGTCATATAGGAATAATCAGCAGAAGATGAAGAGTAAAAAATGGCATTATTCAGTCTTCCTTATAGTTTTATCATTGCAGATATCTACACAGCTTAGGGGGTCACAGACTCTAAAAAGAATTGAAACAGATGTGTTTGCGAAACACTTTGCCGACTAATGTGACCATGACCTCTAAATGACCTTGACCTTTGTCTGACAAGACATAACCAGAGCTCCATAAAAGGGAAGTATTTCAATAACTAAAATCATCATTTTTCTGCATTAAATCCTATGGTGTCACTACATACTAAAATTGTCTCTTCGAGACAATTCTAATGAGTAGTAACACCGTAGGATTCGGTGCTGAAATGAGTGAGAAAATGTTGGATTTGTTCAGTTTACTACCTCTACTCTGGAGCCCTGCTTAACTTACCGTGTATACACAGCTCAAGAGCTTCTTGAGTTGAGTTCACATGCCAAATATGAAGTCTCTATCACATGTTACTAGTTGCAAAGTTATGGCCAAGGTTAAATTAAGCATATTTGACATCTTACTGACCTTGACCTTTGGTGGACAAGACCCAAGTTGTACTAAGTTCAAAAGCTTCTTTAGCTGTGTACACATGCCAAATGTGAAGTCTTTATCAGATGCAATTCAAAGTTATGACAAAGGTTAAAGTTGTGGGCAGACAGACAGAGCAAAATCAATATGCCCCTGACTAAGCCTGTGGGGGCATAAAAAGCCTCTTGGCAAAAAACACACAGCTATCTAAAGATTGTGACATCTAGTTCTAAAATTCCTAAAGATTTGAGTGAATCAAATAAAACTAGAAACCATTTCAATAATGTTGTCTTTAACAATTTCTTAAATGATTCTTAACAAGACGCTACCTTCAATAAATACATATGCCCTGTTTACACTGACCAGGGCTCCAGAGAAGGAGAGTATTTCGAAAACTAAAATCTTTATTTCTGCTTTAAACTCTATGGTGTCACTATTATGAATCGTCTCGAAGAGATGATTCTAATGAGTAGTAACACCATACGATTTGGTGCTAAATTGAGAGAGAAAATGTTGGATTTGTTCAGTTTACTCCCCCATATCTGGAGCCGTGACACTGACCCCCATGGGCATATCCAGTATTTATGTTACCAGTGTACTGTGTAGCACTTGATCAGACGACTAGGCTTTGATAGCAGCTAGGTTTGGTCTATATTGTTTTGCAATGCAGCAAAGCTTGTTTCCTAAATGCACAGCGCATATACATTATAGAATAAGGCTATGGAGGTATATATTACACAACACAATACACTGCATACTGTACTATTGTACAATGACAGACCACAACCCTCAATATATACCTCAACCAGGGCCCCAGATAAGGAGGAGAAAACTCAAGTTTTCCAACATGTTCTCCTTCATGTCAGCACTAAACCTATGGTACTTTATTGTCACTACTCATTAGTCATCTCTTCGAGGCAGTTCTAATGAGTTGCCACACCATAGGGTTTGGTGCAGACATAAAGTTTTCAGTTTTTGAAATACTCCCCTTATCTATAGCCCTGCCCACACACACACACACACACATTGTGTAAGCTTATGAACTCAATTCAGCAATTTTGTCTCAATTTAGCAAGTTTGAACTGCAGGCTCTCATTTTGACATCATTAAAGATAGAGTAGTATATGAGCTGTGCCATGACAAAACCTGCCTTATAGCTTTGCAAACAGTTTAGATCAAGGCCAGTCGCCATGTCTTAGACGCAGCAGCTGGTCTTGATCTAAACAGTTTGACGTCCACAATCATCTAAAGCATTGTATTTAGCAGTATTATATACGGTGTTTTGCAGTTTAGACCAAACTTAGATACAGAGCCTGAGATGACCAAGGTGCCAGGTCTGTACAATGTTGCAATGCAATAAGGCAGGTTTTGCAATGACATGGCTCATATACAGTATGCTGTCTCAGCTCAGGCTAAAGAGGCTATCAGAGCTACAGATACAGTGGCTGTATCAAATACTAACTCCTTTATATACCTCCACCAAACCCTATGCTGAGACTACTCATTAGAACTGTCTGGAAAAGATGATTCCAACGAATGGTTGCAGCATAGGGTTTAGTAGAGGTATAATATATTAGACAAGAGGGCCATGAAATATATGAGAAAACATATGAAATGTTGTTTACCTGGGCCCCTATGGGCTATAGAGAAAGCCTTAAACAATAAGAACAAAACTTAGTATTTCTGTACTTACGAGGATCCATATCAATTCGAGGTACAGGGTCATACGATCTGTCTACAGCTGCGCGAAAACTCTCATTGCCACCACGTCGTCTGGCCATTCGAGGTTGAGGCGAGGCCTCGTCCTCATCGAAACTTACACTGACGTCCGCATCATGCATAGTAGTAAGGTTCTCAAGGGAGCTGAATCTCTTAAGATTGGACTGTACCCCAGAGTTTCTGGCTGTAAGTGGACAAAAATATTGTTACACCATTTTATGTTATCAGCTGTAGCCCTTAGAATGCCTAACTCTGAATTAAAGGACAATTCAAACTTTCAATTAAGTCTAGTCCCAATGTTGACTATTTAGAGTTGATTTTAATGATGCATTACAAAATGAAAGGTAGTGTAGACCCTGATTAGAGGTTTCCTGCAGGAGCCCTCTGATCAGGGTTGGGACTGTTTGCAAAGGACAAGTGTACTCTTCACAGGTACACTGTAAATGATGAGTATACTCATTGTTAAGGTTGAAATTGTTAATACTAGTTGTCTTCTCAATTTCTGCAGTCTTCAATTAGGTGTCTTACCGTGACGAAGTGAAGTCAAGTCAAGACTAAAGAATTGCATTGACAAATAATGAATGATATACATATATTAACCCATTACCCCATAGCCCATTTCTAGTTCTGAAAATATGTTGTAACTTAAAGCAGGTTGAAAGTAAAGCAGATTGCGCCTTAAGGCGCATTCTGCTTTACTTTCAGCCTGCTTTAAGCTACTAAATATTTCTTATGATTTTTATTTCTGACAGTATAAATTTTCTTCTGTGGAGGAATTAATTAAAGGCATAAAAAGGCATATTTATAGGGTAATAGGTTAAAATTGAAATGGATAAAGCTGATAATTAAACACATCCCTTTGATAAGGAAATGAGATGTAGGAAAATGTCTATGGCTCTAAGTCATTTCTATCAAAAGAAGGTACATGTGGTAAAATGCAATTTATAAGAGCGAAAGGGTTAAAAACATGAATGTCCATTTCTAAAGAATGGAAATCCATTTCAATGTTTAACAATTTTCACAAAAGATGTATCTATTATAAAAGTACAGATTAATATGTTAAAATAATATTACTTCCACATCATATATAAGATTTACAACAAAATTCATACACCCTCCACCCAGAGCTACCAACTAAACAGTCTCTACATTGTTCTCAATCAAACAATGACTAAATGTCTACACCAACAATCTAGCTTAACCCATTACCCCATAGCCTATTTCTAGTTTTGAAGACAGGTGACTACTTAAAGCAGGTTGAAAGTAAAGCAGAATGACCTTAAGGCACATTCTGCTTTACTTTCAGCCTCCTTTAAGCTAATATATGCTAGAATATAGAAAACATTCTTATGATTTTTACTTGTGACAGTATAAATTTGAACCATTTTCTTCAGTAGAGGAATTAATCAAAGGCATATAAGGGCGTTGTTATGGGGTAATGTGTTAATTAAATTTTCTGCTTAAAATTGGTCAATGACAAAACCTTTCAATAGCAGAATATTGTTTGTTTGCTTGTTTGAATTGGGTTTTGCGGCACTGTGACACAATATTGTTCATATAGCGCCATTGTGTAATGCATGTCATGAATGCATGAATGGCTGGGTCGGTGACACAATTTGGTGGAGTCTTACCACTCTACACTGGTGGCAGTGGGTGAATTTGTGGTTTTTTTCTCAATATATTGCATAATGACAAACAGTGCAGACCATGATCAGAAGGGTATTATAGGACCCCTCTGATCTGGGTCTACACTGTTTGCATAGGACAAGTGTACTCTTCATAGGTATATTGTTTGAAAAGGACAAGGACAAGCGTACTTGTCACTAAATGTTCCGAAAAATTCCATTTCATTTTTTATAATCTCTCTTCTCTTTATGCTGTCAAGAACCCCAAAAACAGACCTTCCTAAAGTCCAATTACTAGTGGGTTATATATGTCAAGAAGGTACAAGGATTCTACTAAAGCAAGCTTTTTTTTTTACACTCTCTACCCTCACCTTCTATCTCCATCACATATCAATACATGTTTAAAATTCCATAATGCAAATACATTTGTATTTAATTAAACAGTAGAGTATTTGAAAAATTTGAGTAGATAATTATAAATATGATAATCAACAATGCTGAATTTCTTATAAACTTTAAACAAGGCTGCAGAAACCCCACACTGAAAACCTGGTATTGAGTATTGAAGGTTAAGTACCGTAATTACGCTAAGTAATGGGACTGTCAGGCCTTAGCAAACAGTGTAGACCCTGATCAGACTGCTCCATCAGGAGCAGTCTGATCAGGATCTACACTATTTGCCATTCAGTTTGCACCTTTTTGACAAATTACTGTGTGATGGAAGCAATTGGTGCAGATTTTAGGATAATTACAGTAGTGATACAGGGTGGTCCTATTTTTTAGGAATTTTAGGGTAGCCATTCAAGTTGACTTTGCAGTCATTTAAGACAGGTTGTGGCGTAGTGCAAAATAACAGTGATATTTTTTCTGTTAATATATAATAACTTGCCAAATATCACAATTTCTGCAGCAGTGAATACATCAAGTATTCCATTTTAAAAGAGATAATATACTATATATAAAACTCATTTCATACTAGCATGCTCAAGGTCCTACCACCAATTACTATAAGAACTGCCTATAACTAAAGCACCAAACATATTAGAACACAGCTATATAACCCTTATACTGACAACATCATCTGCTTCAACAATATTGTTGTCTTTTTCATGTTGGTTTTATTCTATTAACCCATTACCCCATAGCCTGTTTCTAGTTTTGAAGATTGGTGACGACTTAAAGCAGGTTGAAAGTGAAGCAGAATGCGCCTTAAGGCACATTCTGCTTTACTTTCAGCCTGCTTTAAGCTTTAATCTGCTAGAATATAGAAACTTTTTTCATCTTACACCTTCCTAACTGTATGATAGTGGGTCTACTTTATTCAATGTAGCAATATCTTTAAGGCGTGAAAAGAAGTATTTATGGGGAGAAAGGGTTAAAATTAAAATCAAAATGTTAGTATCAAACAATCAGAAAAAGATATCTTTTTTTTACAGCTGATATTGATCCTAACATTTTTTGAGCGTCATTTCATTTAATGTCAGCCTGAAAAAGACTGAATCTTAATTCTTTTTAAAGAGTTTATAATTTTAGCACAGATGATTATTTAGCAACATATGGGTTAAAAGAAGATGATAACAATAAAAGAAAGTCATCCAACTGAACTGTAAGCATACAAACTGGTTAACACACAACACCTAGTTAACTGTAGGAATACAGAAATGCAACAAATATGTCTACAATAGACCATTCAAAATCAAATAGACTATTCCACTTTAACCCTTAGCCTGCCACTCACGACTATAGCTCCATATGCAAACAGCTTGGATCCGGATGAGACGCCGAGTAACTCGGCGTCTCATCTGGATCCAAGCTGTTTGACACTCGGACAACATTTTCAGCAATTTTGAGCAACTTTAAAGCACTTTGAAACTTGAAGCAGACGAGAAATGTAGCAGACGACAATTTATTTGGCGGGCTAAGGGTTAAACATACAGTCCTCACACTAGTCAAAGTTACTTACATTTCGAAGTTAAAATTTTGGCTTAGCCTCATACAGTAACTTTCTGTTTTTACTTTCATCTAGCTTTACTTTTACATGACTTAAACATAGAAGTAGTATAATTTAAATCCTATGCACAAAACCCTATGGTTTGACTACTCATTAGAATCGTCTCAAAGAGACAATTGTAATGAGCAGTCACCATATGGTTTGGTGCCGACAAACAGGAGAAACAATAATTACTTCCTCTTATCTGAAATCAGTTTGATAAAGGGGAAAACCATGGACAGCAAAATCTTTTGAGTTATTTGTTGCATTTCCTATTCAACTGACCTATCGCCAAATACTGGTTTAGCTCATTATAGTAAAACATGTTATAAAGGACCATAAAATAAAGAAGCATTGGAATATCTAATGGCAGTGGCTACCTAATGCAGGACAGAAGTAATTCAGAAAACTTCCTTTGGGAGCATTTCACATTCGTCTGTCCTGTTTTAGGAAGCCAGCTGTCTTTTAAAACTGCATTCTACTTTTGATTGACAGCTTAAACACAGGTTTCACCTTTCAAGTGAAACACATTTGTTTGTCCGAGATTTTGAACCATTTTTGATTGGATAACAAGAGATTGATTGACAATTGGCAATAGGTCAATTACAGTTAACAGTACAACATCCAATGAAACTGAAGGTTCAGCCATATACATACACATGTTTAATTTATCGCGAACATTGAGAGGGGAGTTAATATTGCTGTTGGATCTGCTCAGGAGGGATTCGGCAGATCCTGCACGGACCAGTCTTCCATAGCTTCCTGTTTGCTGCACAGAACGCTGTAAACCTGTTAGGAGCAAAGGGTATGGTAAAATGCATGAGCTGATGTCATCGGCCAAGTATAAAACACCAGCAACAAACTTGAGATAACTAACCTTATTTTATGCTGAAATGTTCATAATAAACTATTTAACTTTTCAAAATGACCAATTCATGTTGCTTTTAGAAAATAAAGTTGAAACTTAATAATTCGATCTTGCTTTAGTTTGAACATACCCATATTTCAAAGTTAAAATGTGGCTTTAAATACGGGTAGGTTCAAAGGAGCCCTCTGATCAGTGTCTACAAAGTTTATAAGAAAACAACAACATAAACCTGACTCCAGGAAATGGTTAATAGACTAGTTAAAGTAAATATATCTTTAGAATTTAGATATTTTCAGCTAGAAGAACAAATCCTTTTAAAATAATTGCTGCAAATTTGAAGAGAACCATGCAGACCCTAATGGGAATTAAGCTGGTATCTTGAAAAGCAGATTAAACACATAATAATAATAAGTCAAACTTGTGTTAAACTGACATTGAAAAGAAGATGACAGGTGGAGGTTTTAAATACAGGACCATAGTAATACACAGTGCTCCTTTGGGAGCTTTTTGCATTACCTTTATCCTGCATTAAGTAGCCACCTGTCATTGACTGACTACTTAACACATATTTGACCATATGATGAAACTATATGATGAATAAAGCGTTTAATACATTCAATATAACCACACTTTCAAACAACCAATAAAACTTCATCGCATCATATTCTTCACAACAAATATTCAGTAAAATTAAGACAGATTACTCTATTACCCCATAGCATGTTTTACCTTTTGAGGACAGGTGACCACATAAAGCAGGTTGAAAGTAAAGCAAAATGTGCCTCAAGGCACATTCTGCTATACGTTCAGCCTGTTTTAAGCCATCATCTAATAAGAAATAGAAAATATTTCTTATAATACATGTATAATTTGGAACTATTTTTTTCAGGGTATAAATAAATCAATTGCATCAATATGCATGTATATGGAGTAGAGTGCTAAAGTAGGCTGAAAGTAAGACAGAAAGGGTTCTGCCTTATTTTACTTTCAGTCTGCTTTAAACAGCCATCTGTCATTCTAACCTACTAAAGCTCACAATCTCAAACTTTCTGAAACTCTTAAAACCCATCATGCTCACACAATCGAAATGCATAGCAAAATCAACAAATAAAGTTGGGACATAACTTTCTGTCAGCATAGCTACAACCTTTCTGTTTGAAGGCAAGATGATAGAAACTGTTCAACAATTTTGGCTCGAGGAATTCAGGCCTTACTATAGATGGTTCACATGACACTCAATCAGCAGTTGTAGAGAAATATCTATATTACCCCTTTTTATTCTATAGCTTGTTTCTATTAAAGAGAGATGACCACTTAAAGCAGGTTAAAATTAAAGCAGAATGTGCCTTAAGGCACATTCTGCTTTACTTTCAACCTGTTTTAAGCTGTCATCTCCCAGAATATAGAAAATATTCTTACGATACACATTCATGACTGTATAGATTGGAACTATTTTCTTCCCTGGAGCAAAAAATTAAATGTGTTAAAATGTGTATCTATGGAGTAATGGATGAAGTGTGTCAAACAGTTTTGATTCTGGTCAAACATCAAGGTCTTCAGCATTTGATATGGATTCTAACTGTTTGTAAACTTAATGCCACTAACAATTTGCAGTTGACAGGGAAAGAGTTTAACTCTTTCCTCCCTGAAACTTTAAATGGACAATTTCAGTTTCCATTTAAGTCTAGTCCATTTCTGACTTTTAAGGGTTGTTTTTGTCAATGTTTGGCATTGTGACAAACAGTGAAGACCCTGATCAGAGGGCTCCTAGGAGCCCTCTGATCTGGGTCTTCACTGTTTGCATAGGACAAGTGTACTATTCACATATACACTGTTTGCAAAGGACGCCTATATGCGGGACTAGGGTTCAAAGGGTTAAAGAGTCTTACAACCAAATAATAAAAAACTTTCAGAATGATTATTTTTTAATTTGTTTTAATGAGTTAAAGAGTATTAATGATAAGTGGAGGACAGTTCTATGATAAGTCAAACTTCTTGTGATAAGGAACCACTGCATGATTATTCATGACACTTTTTAAAGACCCACGACTACTCATTTATTACAAGCAAAAGTAATGCATAAAATTCTTACAGGAGCTTTCCACATATACTGTCAGGGCTTCAAAAAGGAGAGTATTTCAAAAACTAAAATCTCTATTTCTGCATTAAACCCTATGGTGTCACTACTCATTAGAAACGTCTCTTCGAGACAATTCTAATTAGTGTTCAAATCATAGGATTTGTTGATGAAATGGGTGAGAAAATGTTGGATTTGTTGGATTCGAGGCCTGATTATTGTGGTTCCATGGCACAAGTTTGACTTCCTGTGTTTTCTAATACTATCAGTAAATTACAGTAAACCCCTACAATTACAGCCAGTAAATAAAATGTTTATCTCTTATCCTGTTAATAACATGTAGTGGTGCTTTTTGGAAACAGAGTAGACCCAGATCAGAGAGATCCTTCAGGAGTTGCCTTATCAGGGTATGCACTGTTTTCCTATAGAATCTGTTGGACATGGGTCTCCACTCTTAACTGGAGAAAATCGTCCTAATTTTATTAGACATTGTAATAGTTCAGATAATAGATGTTCATTATAAGTAGAAGAGTTTAATATTTTAAATATTCAATCAGAAAAGGGTTTATGGCAGGTGGTTTAAATCAAGATAAAAGAAAAGCAGAAAGATCCAAAGGGAGCTTTTGCTTTATTTTCTTCATCCTTTAAGCTGCATCCTGTCTTCGATTTTATCATTGAGTAAGGGTTTACCTTAAATAATATTACAATATTTTTTTTCTTTTAAAAAGACAGAAAATTGTATGTTAAGCTGACAGAAATTTCTTTAGTCAATAAATGCATTTATGAAACAACTAAATGGGAATAAAATAGACACCATTTTAATTGCCACTGAATTTTGTTAAAATATTAATTTCGTACAGAAATTATGCGGGGGAAATTAAACTTTGTGCAGCAAAAAGTATCTACATGTACTTTCAAACAAAATTCATATTAAATACAAAGGTTGATACTGAATATACACATTATGGTGTACTGGCCTATACAATGAATATCTGAAAACTAAACCCTTCTGGGTTGATAAAGAAATTTAGTTTAAACAGCTTTTTGAATAAGAGAAGTTCAAACGCCAGGTTAAATCTGCAGATGTTCAAACAGGTGCCTGCTCAATGCAGAACAACAGTAATTCAGAAAGCTCCTAAAGGAACTTTCTGCATTACTGTTGTTTTGCATTGAGTAGTCACCTGTTCTATGAGCACAGTATACCTCTTTGTTGAAGGGTTAGAGAGCAAGTAGAACATGTGTTTGGGACCAAGAACTTTCCGAGACTTTCAATACAGTAAAATCTCTCTATCAAAACCCCTATTTAAGCTTAAATTTCTGTGTTTAATGCAAAGGTCGCTACTGAAAGCAAGATAAAAGTAAAGCAGAAAGCTCCTACAGGAGCTTTCTGCTTTACTTTCATCTTGCTTTAAGCTGTCACCTGTCTTAAATATCATTATTTAGTCTAATTTCAGTGGTCTTATAAGAGGTCTTTTACTGTTTATGGGAGTTCTAGTTTCAAAGATTACACTGTACACACATTTCGATGCAAGTTTTACAAAAAAAGAAGACAATTTCGAAAGGTTCTGATACCTTTTGCTGCAACAGTCAATTTGTTTAGATTTTGCTTCATAGGGGAAACAACTCTAAAAGTATTCTACAGTACAGTAGTTGTCATGACAGCAAGGCATAATAATATAATACTACCTGACACATAAAACGTTGTAGCCCTTCGTAACGGCATTTCATAGAAGTCAAACATATAGGCAGGCTCTGGTGTATCATGATATACAGAGGTTAAAGTATGATATATAGAGGTCAGGGGTCAAGGTTATGAATCTCTCACCTTTTGAGCATACATCAACTAAATTTCTTCTCACACAAATCTGATTGAGTATGGAGCATATATTATTGGCTCAAAATAAGCAGAATGATACAAGTGTGAAATAGAAATTGAAAACATCATAGTTCATAGGCCTGTTTCCAAGCATTCATAGTTTTAGCCGCATGCTCATTCTGAGCATGCTGCTAAAACTAAGAATGCTTTGTAACCTAGGGCACAAACAGAGAACTTCATTTTTTTATTTTTTTAATGAGTACCTGAATAAGAGATAGTGATATACACTCAATACAATTACTAAGCATCTTAATGTGAGAATCATTTAATTGGTTGATGCTCACTCTGAGAAAGTTTTATAACCTCAAACCCAGAATGTGATATACAGGTTAAAATATGATAAACATAATAACTAATGATCATGGGAAAATGCAGATAAAGTTGAGCTCTAAAGTTTATATCCTGTTCATTTACAATACAGTAAATCTATGTAGAGGCAATTCAATGAAAACATATTTAGAGCTCCAATTAAGAGGAGTAAACTGAACAAATCCAACATTGTCTCAATCAATCCTATGGTGTGACTACTCATTCAAATCATCTTGAACTGACAATTCTAATGATTAGTAACACTAAATGGTTTAATACAGAAATAAAGATTTTAGCTTTTGAAATACTTCCCTTATCATGAGCTATAAAAACATATTATAATTTCTAAAGAAAGATTAATGCTTAATGCAGAACAAAAGTACATTGTCCTGCATTAAGCTGCCATCTTTCTATAAGACTTTCACCACCAAATTGTTTAAACCCTTTCAGACAAAATGTACCTGCTAAAATCTTATTTGAAGTTTTGATTGAAGAAATATTTATTGCCAAACAGTGTGCTCATATACCCAATTATGTGAATTACCACTGAACACCTATTCCTATTTCAGACACCCAATTATGTGACTTTCCACTGAACATACATTCCTATTTCAGACACCAAATTACGTGAATTGCCACTGAACACCCATTCCTATTTCAGGCACCCAATTATGTGAAATTCCTATTTCAGACTTCAAATTATGTGAATTACATGTTACTGAACACCCATTCCTATTTCAGACACCAAAAATATTCAAATTCCTATTTCAGACACCCAATTATGTGAATTGCCTCTGAACATACATTCCTATTGCAAATTTTAAGATACCATAAAGCTAAAGATATGAAATAACCGTGGAAAACAGAACTGGTCTAAGCCCCAGGTTTTACCACAATGAAGTTGCAAATATCAAATAAACATTATTTTAACCAACTGTATTTTTTAAAAGCCATACATTCAGGTGAAGTATCTGTTCTCTTAACTTTGTCATGCTACTTGCTCCATTTCTAAGTTTATAGTTATGGCATGATTTTCACATGACAGTAAATTACTTAAGATAACTTTAACCTTTGTCCTGCTTATACTGTAAATTGATGAGTTTTTAAAACAGTATGGACTCTGATCAAACAGCTCCTTATGGAGCTGTTTGATCAGAGTCTACACTGTTTTCTTATAGGATTTGTCTGACATGAACAAGTCTGTGCACTATTTTTGAGATTGTTTTCCAGTATTTGATTAGCCAATGTAATAGATGATAAATGTGGAGTGTTATACGGCATGAGAAGGGTTTACACACTTGGCCAAGTCAACAGTCTTATTGTAGCAACACCATAAAAATATCTTTATCTTTACATTAAACTTCCATAACTAGTCACCCAATAAAAGGCATGTATTTTGTGTTTCCAGTAGGTGGCTGCTTAAAGCAAGATTGAAGTATAGCCCTCCTAAAGGAGTTTTCTAACTTTCATCCCGATTTCAACTGCCCACTATCTGTTACACTACAAGTCGTCTATTGCATTGTAGGCAGGGCACTAGATATAAGGGGGAGTATTTCAAAAATTAAAATCTTTGTGTCTGCATTAAACCCTATGGTGTTACTACTCATTAAAATTGTCTCTTCGAGACAATTCTAATGAGTAGTCACACCATAAGGTTTGGCGAGACATAACGGAGAAAATGTTGAAAAGCTTAGGTTCACTCAGCCTTATCTGGAGCCCTGGTTGTAGGTATCTAGTACTCAACCATCAGAGGCTAGGTTCTAGTTTGACAGTGCTTACCTTTAGAAACATCTTTGTTCCCCTTAGCTCTCTGGTAGACCTCACTAGATCTGGGATCATTATGGCCCTTTCTCTTCTCAGACATACTCTGTCGCCCAAACCCATCTCTGCTGAACCCGTCCCCTGTTGGGCTCCTGAAACAAATCAAAGCATAGCTTAGTAACAATCAATAGTGATATCATCATCACAAGTTTTTAATAGAATCTATATTTATGAATGTTTTTATTATGCTCTCATGAATTTTTTAACCCCCTATAGTTTCTTTTCATCAACCTTCAGCCAGATGGTTACTTAAAGTGGGATAAAAGTAAAGAAGAATGCTCCTTCAAAAGCATTCTGCTTTTCATTTGGCCAACTTTAAGCTACCATCAGCTAGGAAATAGGAAATTTTCTTTATGGTGTATATTCATTTAAGGAATAGTTCGAATATTTATTGTGTTCATGGGGGTATGAAAAAAAGCCCTGGTCACACTGTATGATTAACCCCTGAAACTTCCAATGGACAAATCCAGTTTACAACAAAGGCTGGTCCATTTTAAGCTATTCTAAGGGTTGTATTTTTTATAATATATTGCAAAATGACAATCAGGGACTTCACTGTTTGCATTATAGACAAATGTACCCTTCACAGGTACACTTTTGGTAAAGGATGCATATATGCATCACTAGGGCTCAACAAGTTAAGTGGTCATCTGTCTTCAAAACTAAAAACAGGCTATGGGAGTAAAGGGTTAAAGACTAAAACCAATCTATAAAGGAAAGGCTAGCCTGGTTAATTACTACTCACAGCTGGCTGTCATCGCTGGTTTGACTAGGGTGCCGGGACCAGTCTGGACCTTGAATCCACGCTGGTTCCTTGTTACCATCTTCTGAACTGGAGCTGTTCGAGCCCGGAGAAGCCCTCTCAATACCTAGTGTCGAGTGAGGGCGGGGCTTCTGAAATATCAGAAGTAATTACATCATTTATTAAAATATATCAGGCTATATTGTATGACTATAAAATTAATATCATATCAAACTTTAATATTTTCCTCCCTAAAAATTCAAATGGATAAATCCAACTTCCATTTGAGTCTTGCATATTTTTTACTATTTAGGGTTGTTTTTGGTCATTGTATTGCAATATGACAAACAATGTAGACCCTGATCAGAGGGCTACAGCCCTTTGATCAGGGTCTACATTGTTTGCATAGAACAAATGTACTAATTCACAGATATAGTCTACTCACAAAGGGTTAAATGTTAAGCTTCTTCCTTCCATTGTTGTCAAAACATGCTATACTCATAATCTAAGTGTTTTTTCACTTATCTATAATATAAAACAAGTTTTAAAGTTTTGTTGTGAAACAATTTACTCTATTTACCCAGGAGAAACCTAAGCTTACCTCACAAACACTGTCAATATATCTCAGCTTCGTCTACACTCTCAAATATTGTATATCATACTGCTAGACAAAATGCTGCGTATGTGTGTCAGTGTAGATCCTGACCAGTCCTGCATCTCTGACCAGTCAAGGGCTACAGACAAGGGGAGTATTTCAAAAACTAAAATCTTTATCTCTGTATTAAACCCTATGGTGTCACTACTCATTAGAATTGTCTCTTCGAGACGATTCTAATGAGTAGTAACACCATAGGATTTGGTACTGCAATTAGTGAGAAAATGTTGGATTTGTTCAGTTTATTCCCTCTTATCTGGAGCCCTTCCAGTCCCACATCTTTGACACAGTGGCTGGTTTTGATCTACACTATTTGCAATAAAATTGCTATAAAACAGGTTTTATTTGCAAGAATATAATTTACGTGTTAATTTCTAAATGTCTCTAGTTCTTAAAGCAGGTTGAAAGTAAAGCAGAATGTGCCTTAAGGCACATTCTGCTTTTCTTTCAGCATGCTTTAAGCTACCACCTGCCAGAAATATTGCATGATGTCGCGAATTAATACAAAATCGCATAATGCGAAATATTCATGACACGAAAAATACCTGTTTTACAGTAGTCTGGTTTTCTCATGGCACAGCTCAAGTTAAACTTACAAATTCCAACATTTTCTTCACAAAACCCTATGTTGTAACTACTCATAAGCATTGCCTTGAAGAGACAATTCTAATGAGTAGTCACAACATAGGGTTTTGTGCAAACTTACAGATTTAATACTTTGTAATACTCCCCTTATCTGAAGCTATTCTATTACGTACCTGTTTGGACAGATCTATAAGATTATTTCTAGGTCTGACAGGTTCTGGAGTTTCTGCATAACTCTCGTGAGTTGCTTTTGTATACGAATCATTCCTTAAACCATTACCAGCCATAATTCGATCCAGTAACAAATTGGGCGATTTAAAATCACTAAATGCTCCGCCCCCTTTGGGTCTGATTGGTGAAACCAGTCCACCTCGAGTCACATGATCACTATTAACCAATGGAATATTATTATTTTCTTCCCCTGACTTGACTTTATCACTGAATTCAAATCCTTGTCCCTCAGGGGAAGAGAACGGGGACGGGGAGGGAGCCCCAACTTTACGGGCGACTTTAATGTTTATGTGCCCATGATGAGGACCTTCCATTTGCATAGCATTACGTAGTATGTCCATTGCATCTGTGTTTGGCATATTTACAAGAGTAGAATCGTTCACCTCCAGAAGTTGGTCATTCACGAAAAGGCGGCCATCCTGTGAAAAGAACAACATACACAGCAGGTATAGTTTAATGTCTGTACCATGGAAACTTCATGTAAACAGTTAAACCTTTCTAAAACAATCACTCAAAGAAATGCTTGTGTGATTAACCCACTTCCCCATAAATATGCCTTTTTATGCCTTTAATTTATTCCTCCACTGAAGAAAATAGTTCACTTTTATACAGTGATGAATATGTATCATAAGAAATATTTTCTATATGCTAGCAGATAATAGCTTAAAGCAGGCTGCTTTAAGTGATCATCTTTCTTTAAAACTACAAACAGGCTATGGGGTAAAGGGTTAAAGCAGATTGTTGCTTATAGCCAGTTGAAAGTAAAGCCTCTGCTTTACTTTTATCTTGCTTTAAAGTTGACATCTGAAGTATCACCATTAACAATTCTCAACTTTGAGTGTTCATGATCGTAAGATGTAACTGTTTAAATCCAAATGTTAGAAAAAATGCGGCAAAACAATACAACTTTTTGGCACAATATAACACCTTCCTTACACATCATGAAGTGCTAATTTGTTAACCCACTACCCGGTACCCCATAGATATGCATTTTTATGCCCTCAATTGATTCCTCCACTGAAAAAAATTGTTCCACTTCATACAATCATAAATATGTACCTTAAGAAACATTTGTTATATTCTACAGACAATAGCTTAAAGCAGGCTGAACGTAAAGCAGAATGTGCCTTAAGGCACTTGGTGCTTTACTTTCAACATGCTTTGAGTCGTCACCTGCTTTTTAAACTAGAAACAGGCTATTGGGTATTGGGTTAAATTGCAAGAAATAAGAACGCACTGTGCACTGATAAAACACTTGCAAAAAAACACCATGTGCATTAATTTGAAAGAATAAAAAGATAAAGCCTATCTTTAAGCTGATGATAAGAAAGAATACAGCAAAAAATCAGTGAAAACAAGAGACTGTAAATTTGACAACAGTCCTTTCATTTGGTCTATACTGCTTTACAATTTAATTTTTGGTTAACTTTCACCCTTTCTGTACAAATAAGCAGACCTTCACCAACAAAATTAATCTTTACCGACATTTTAGATGATAGCACTAATAAGTTTTTCTCTCTGGCTATCACAGAAAAATCTTTCAATTTTCCTTGAAAGTTGGCTTGCACAATTAATAACAAAAAGTATCAAGGTAGGGACCTTAACTCTCAAACACCAATCCAATCAGGGGCCTTAACTCATGCATAAGGTTGTTTAAGCAGGGAACTATCAGCCACTGTTCCTTAACCAATAACAATAAATCATCAGGGAACCTCAGCAATTTTTACAATCACAAAGTTTCTCGTCATATCATTCACAATCCATCTCTGAAATTAGGATGATCTTGAACCCTTTCCTCCATTAATTAGTAGCATGAAATGAAAATGATAACTTGCTAATTGCAAATAATGTAATTAAATCTCAGAGCTCCAGATAAGGGGAGTATTTCAAAAACTAAATCGTCATTTCTGGATTAAATTTTATGGTGTCACTACTCATTAGAATCATCTAACCCTAAATGAGTAAGAAAATGTTGGATTTATTCAGTTAACTTTCTTAGCTGGAGCCCTGAAAACTTCACTTTACATGGGACAAGCTATTACAACTTAAACAAATCATATTTGGTGGCTTAAAGGTTGCTATGTGTGGTCATTTCCCCTAAAATGTTTGTTTTTTATTCAAAGAATGGATATACATTGCAAACAGTGTAGAATCAGATTAAACAGCAAGTTACACGACATCTGATAAGGCTCCAAACTGTTTGTCACTCAGATATAAATTGTCAGTATTTAAAACACTTTCTGTTTTTTATTGCATTGTCCCCGTCTTCGGTTCAGTCAAAGTTCTCCCTAAGTAAAGGCATTCAAAGACACATTGTGAGGAGGAAAGGGTTATAACAATTAACCCTTTCCTCCTTAGACATGCCTTTCTTCTCATTTAACTCATTCCTACACTAAATAAAATTATTACATTTTATACAGTAACGAATGTGCAATATAAGAAATATTTTGTATATCCTAGCAGATGGTAGCTTAAAGCAGGTTGAGAGTAAAGCAGAATGCGCCTTCAGCTTTGCTTTCAATCTGCTTTAAATAGTCATCTATCTTCAATACTAGAAAGAGACTATAAGGTAATGGTTTATAGCAAAATCTCTATCTTATCAGGATACTGGTTATACTTTAAGCACTTATAAAGCATGTACATTCCAACTTGATTTCAGTGACAATAATGATTCAACAGTTAGCACCCAAAGATTTGAGATGTGTGGCTGCTAATATTAGAACAAAATCTTTTGCTAAATGATGCAGGACAACAGGAGCGTATAGCATTACTTCCATCCACCATTAAGTAGCAAAAGATTCCAGATTACCTTTTGAGGTCACCAAAAACAGATGTGAATGTGTTTGTGAAAAGAATGACAGCAAAATTTTACATGAAGCAGCAACATCATTACAAAGAATCCTAATTGACCAGAATCCTAATTGGCCCTGTTCTGTATTAAGCAAGCCTTAGACATTGGTGGCATGATGTATGGAGAGTCTTTCAACATGTTATATGACTGAGAATGAATGATCATAATGTGCCCTTCTATTCACTATGGCTACATCAATAGCCAATCTTAAAGCAGTTTACTTACATTCAACTCCTGATTCAAAGCCTGAACAAAGTCAAGGGAGAGCACTTGATTTCAGTAAACTACTTCAAGCAACATGAATAACCTCCCTTCGGTAAATATTCATTATAAAAGCTATAATATGGGGAGGCATGGTTATGAATTTATGCAATTCACTTTTGCATCTGATCTGGATCCATACTGTTTTGAAATGCAACTGTTTAAGTCCTCGGCAAAGAAAATGGTAAAGTTTGAATTAACATTTTTGCCAGTAACTTAATTTCCTCAACAGTATTTACCACAAATTATATTCTCTCTAATGATAGCTTGCTTATGAAAGCATTACCATATGTACTATTTTCTAACCTATCCATTACTTGTGTATCAAAATTAATTATGAATATGAGCTGATTTTACCTAAAAATTCCTCTTTTGAGACCAAGAAAAAACACAAATTTTAACCCTTCTCCTGCTAAAAGTGTATATTGACACTTTTTGAAAACAGTGGATACCCTGATCAGCTCATTCAGAGGCTGTCTGATCAGGTTTGCTCGAATTTCCTACAGACACTATCTGACATGAGTCTGCACTCTTTCCTGTGGAAGATTTTGTTTATTTTATTTGCCAAAGCAATAGATGTTCATAGTGGGTCAATCTATTTATATCATTAACCCTTTACCCGCTGGACTGTTTCTAGTTTTAGAGATAGGTGACCACTTAAAACAGGTTGGCAGTAACACAGAATGCACCTTAAGATGCATTCTGCTTTACTTTCAGCCTGCTTTAAGCTACAATATACTAGAATATAGAATTATTCTCATGATGCACATTCATAATTGTATAAATTGAAACTATCTTCTTCAGTGGAAGAATAAATTAGTGACGTAAAAAGCTGTATTTAACCCTTTACCCCATAGTCAGTTTCTAGTTTAGAAAGTAGGTGACCACTTAAAGCAGGTTGAAAGTAAAGCAGAATGTGCCTTTAGGCGCATTCTGCTTTACTTTCAACCTGCTTTAAGCTACCATCATCTAGAATATAGAAAATATTTCTTATCATACATATTCATAATTGTAAAAATTGAAACTATTTTCTTCAGTTTTGGAATAAATTAAAGGCTCAAAAGGCATATTCATTGGGTAATGGGTTAATGTGTTTTTCAGCAGGAGAAGGGTTAATTCAATAGACCAAATTGACATTATCTAAAACCTGAAGCCAGGTAGACTGAGTGTGCAAATCATGGTGTTTAACCCATTGACTCCTTAGCTGTCAAATGAACAATTCCAGTTTCCAAATAAGTTTTGTCCATTTGAACGTGGTTTTAAAGTTTTTGCAAAATGACAAGCATTGCTGACCCTGATCAGTGAACACCTGCAGCAGCCATCTAATCTGAGTCAACACCATTTCTTTAACACATTCAACCCTAGCGAAGAGTATAGTCGTCATTTACAAACAGTGTACCTATAAAGATTACACTTGTCCTATGCAAACCGTGTAGACCCTGATTCTTAAGGAGCCCTCTGATCAGGGTCTACACTGTTTCAGTTTGTCATTTTGAAATATATTGTTAAAATCATCCCTAAATAGTCCAAAATGGACTAGACGTAATTTTGAAATTGGAATTGTTCATTAAAAGTTTCAGGGGTGAATGAGTTAACGACTAGTATACCCTTCACAGATACAATTTAGTGTCGCCAGCATTCAATGGGTTCAGAGACATGTATTAATTTTAAAGTGATGTGCCTTCCAGTGACCCCTGTTTACCTTTGATGCAGCCCCACCAGAAATCACAGCTTTCACAAAAATCCCTAAATCCCGAGTGCCCTCTTCCGTTGTGATTGTCTTTCCCTTCACACTCACTCCAAGCCCCGCAGACTCCGTGTCGTTTAGTGGGATATTGAGCTCAAGAATCTCCTTATTTTTCATCACAGCAAGGGTGCCGTCATCTCCGGCTTTCTCTAGCGGCTGGAACGAGTGAGCAGGTTGTGCGTCAGGAGTATCAAGGTCATCAGAGTTAGAGTGAGGCTGAAAGCGTAACAACAGGCGTGCACACACGACACACAACACGCACACACAAAATGTAACAAAACTAAAGCACAGCACTAGATGCAAAAATTAAAATGATCACACAGAGGGTGCAGACTTGTGCAAGCTTAACCCATTACTCCATAAATACACATTTTAGTGCATTTAGCGTATTCTTCCCTTGAAGATGATTTTTCCAATTTATACAGTTATAAATATGTATCATAATAAATATTATCCAGCAAATTTTAGCTTAACGCAGGCTGAAAGTAAAGCAGAATGTGCATTAAGGTGCATTCTGCTGTACTTTCAACCTGCTTTAAGTGATTACCTGTTTTCCAAAGTAACAGGCTATGGAGTAAAGGGTTAATAGATAAAAAAATATATATAGCAAATCAAAATTATAGTAACAAGAATTACGTTGATTTAATAGAAGTGGCACTACAACTTAGAAGCAGAAGTGAGAATAGACATTGAGATAGAGTGTATAATAAAATTCCATTTTCCAAATAAGTCTAGTCTTGTTTTACTATTTAGGGTTGTTATATGATAAAATGTAAAAATGGCAAGCAGTGAGAACTTTTAAGGGGCCATCTGATCTGGCTCTACACTGTTTGCATAGGACAAGAATACTCTTTTATGGCACACTGTTATACATCATTTGCAAACTGCACAGACCCATTACATAGGCCCTCTGAACAAGGTCTGCATTAGTCTATACCGGTACATGTATATGCAATATTGCTATGGAGAAAATAATTTTTTTTTTTTTTTTTTTTTTGTGTATTTTCTAATACAATTTAGATGTTTACCCCACTGAGGGCCCCTTGGACGTCATCTATTTAATTACAAGGACATACTTCAAATTCCAAAAGTTAATCATGCTAATTCACTTTGGGGAACAAGGGGGAATTAATTATTTATCATGGAGATCCAAGAGTCAGAGTTGACATTGAGGCAAAAACCAGACTGCACAGTTTGCTGTCTCTACAACAGGCCGGTCTATGGTGACTAAATTTTCAACTCCTCCTCAACTCTTTGCATGCTGATTCTTTATGCTGAGTAACTCAGAATCTCATCTAGATCCAAACTGTTTGATACTCCCGTGTTAACAACATTAATTCTTAAAATTAGGGGAAAAAAGCAGACAACATTATTTAAAGCATGATATGGATTAACCAATGACTGATCCCATTGTGTTTTTTAGAGGGGTAAATAATTAATTACATGGGATGTTACTTAACAATTTCCCTCAAAGCTGCTCTTTGAGACTGATAGCTTAAACATGCACAAAGCTCCTGCTTACTTTAAATTTAGCCGACAACTAATTTGGTATAAAAGACATTAACGAATTTTGACAAACAAAATAGCTGATTGAATTGAAGACAAGGGTCTACACTTATAGGATGTGTATGACATGAATATGCACTCTTGTGATGTGTTTATGATACACTGTGCCACCTGATGTGACCATGACATCTAAATGACCTTGACCTTTGTCTGACATGAATCAACCTGAACTGAGCTTTATTGGCTTCTTGAGTGGAGAATACATGCCTAATATGAAGTCTCTATCACACATAGGTCCACTCTGCTAAGTGGCCAATCTTAAATTCAGCATATTGGACCTCTTAATGACCTTGACCTTTGTCTGGTATGATCCAAGTGTACCGAGCGCAGTAGATTTTTAAGCTGAGTACATATACCAAATATGAAGTCTCTATCACATGTAGCTCCACAGAAAGATGGACCAAAAACAATATGCACCTGATTAGGTCTTATTTAATTATATAAGCAATGTTATAGTTTCTATTATAGATGTTCATAGTAGGCAGAGCTTTCTCAATGTTCAGCAGGAGATGGGTTATAATTTATGTGATAATAGAGGAATTGTGGAGTTACCATGGTAATACAATTTATAACAATATGGATACATTTATTTAGCTGTAAAGAAGTTTGTTATGAACAATCAGGAAATATGTTTGTGAATGTGTAAATGAGTGATAAGTGTAAGTGAATGATCTACAAGTTTTAATTTTCTACTTCATTTTCTTCAAATTTCTTTTTAGACTTTTTTGGAAATAATAGTATGAATTATTAGTAACTAAAGAAACTTCAATGCAATCAAACAGATTTGTTTGGAAAATTGGTTATATTTCATTATTACTGTTTAAATATTGTCCTTTTATTAGTATTATATTGAGATATTTTGAAAACAGTGTCAAAGTCTATATTATTTGTCTGATAATTATTTGCAGTTTACAACATTTTTTATGCTCGAGCAGATATAATGTAAGATTGAGAGAATACTTTATAGTAACTTATGTAGCTGCCACAGCTAATATCAGACAGAACTCCAGGAAAGGGGAGTTTTTCAAAAATTAAAATCTTTATATTTGCATTAAACCCTATGCTGTCACTACTCATTTGAAACGTCTTTTCTAGGCTATCCTAATGAGTAGTAATACCAGAGAATGCTGCTGGAATGAGTGAGAAAATATTGGTTATGTTCAGTTTAGGCCCTCTTATCTGGAGCCCTGTAAGAGTTCCAAATCAGGTGAATGTTTCAACATGAACAGTCTTATGACTTCACCAAACACTATGTTGTGACTAGTCATTAAACTATTCTTGAAGAGTATTTACAACATAGTGTTTGGTGAAATCATGGGATAAAATGCTGGAAATGTTCAATTTACTCTTATATGGAGACCTGTTATGTAGATCTATAAACACAGCCAAAATGAAAATTTAATAGAGCCACAGCATACAATATAGAGACACATTTTCTAGCAACAATTTGAGCACTGTGTAAATACAACTCTGGCAACATGCTTTAACATGCATAAACATGCATAACATGCACACACATTGGCTTGTTTCTTCTGCAGTTAGCTTCAGCACATGTATAATGTACTAGCCTAAAGCTACCTATTACAGAAACATTATCTGATTAATGAAAGATATTAGAAACTGCTAAAACTGTTTTGAAACAAAATTAACAACAACTATCCTTCTAATTTTATATACAAGGCTTGGCTTTAGATATATATGGCAGAGCAGGGCTTCAGATAAGGGGGAGTATTTCAAAAACTAAAATCATTATTTCTGCATTAAACCCTATAGTGTCACTTATCATCAAAACCATCTTTTTAAGACCATAAAAATGAGAAGTAACACCATAGGATTTGGTTCTTAAATGAGAGAGAAAATGTTTTTACTGGAGCCCTGACAGAGTACAGAAACAATATCCAAAATGCTCATCTTTATATCTCTATCAAACCCTATGTTGTGACTACTCATTAAAATCATCTCAAGACATTTCCAATGAGTAGTCACAACACAAGATTGGTGAAGACATCAGGACTTTAGAATATGAAGTACAGTAAAACCTCTCTATTACGACCTCTAAAATGAAGGCTAAGACCTGAGTGACAGCTTAAAGCAAGCTTTCTGTTTTACTGTCACCATGTTTTAACCCTTAGCCCGCAAAATAAATTGCCGTCTGCTATATTTCTCGTCTGCTTCACGTTTCAAAGTGCTTCAAAGTTGCTCAAAATTGCTGAAAATGTTGTCCGAGTGTCAAACAGCTTGGATCTGGGTGAGACGCCGAGTTACTCGGCGTCTCATCCGGATCCAAGCTGTTTGCATATGGAGCTATAGTCGTGAGTGGCAGGCTAAGGGTTAACCCTTTCCCAAATAGAAGCACCTTGTAGCATTCAGTTTATTCCTCTGCTAAAGAAAATAGTTCCAATTTATACAGTTATGAACATGTATCATATGGAATATTTTCTTTATTCTAGAAGGTGGTAGTTTAAAGCAGGCTGAAAGTAAAACAGAATGTGCCTTAGGCCCATTCTGCTTTAATTTCAACATGCTTAATAGTCACCTATTTTCAAAACTAGAAACAGGCTATTGGGTAATGGGTTAAACAGTCACCTGTCATAAACACCTAATCATTATCACAATGTATTGGTCGTAATAGAGAGGTTTTACTGTACACGGTTTACCTGGAGTATGCATATAAACTAACACAAAGTTTCTACATAAACAAGAGTTCTCTACACTAAAGTCAATAACCTACATACTATTTATTATGAATGCAAACTATCAATCAGTTAGGTGTTTCCTTGTAGCTCGTTTTCAATGTATAACACAAGTGACTCAGATGCTTAACCCATTACTTCACATTTTCACCTTCAATGAATTCCTCCACTGAAGTAAATAGTAATTTATACAGTCATTAAGATGTATCATAAGAAATATTTTTTATATCTTAGCAGATAGTAGCTTAAAGCAGGTTGAAAGTAAAGCAGAACGCACCTTAAGGTGTTTTCTGTTTTACTTTAAATCTGCTTTTTAAATCTGCTTTAAGTGGTGATCAATCTTAAATACTAGAAACGGGGTAATGGGTTAAGACAAATGACTGCAGTAACTTAAAGCAGACTGACAATTATGATGAAATTTTCCATATAGGGTAGATTTCACTTTTCTGTCCAGTCTATTTTATCAAATGAAATGGTCTTGGATGAATAAAAGTGTTCCAACGACTTGAATTTCTCAGGACATAGTAGAAGCATATACAAATTCTATGAGGCATATATTAAGTCATGGAAAGGCGTTTCTATGAGAATAAAGATAAGAAGCCTAACCCTTCTCCAGCAATTAGCAAACATGTATATTGATGCTGCTTGAAATCAGTGAAGACCCAGATCAGACAGCTCCGAAAAGAGCTGTCTGATCAGGGTCTGCACTGTTTTGTTGTATGATCTGTCTGAAATGGGTCTGCATCATTTCCGAGGGATATATTTCCATATTTAATGAGCCACCATAATAGTCACGATGACAGATGTTTATAGTGGGCGGGGTTTCATATATGAATATTCAGCAGGAGAAGGGTTATAAGCAAAGAGATATTTCCCAATGGTTTAATCTTTCGGAAGCAAAAGCAGCAATATATACGCAAACCTCTATATCTCAAACATGCTTCAGTCCAATTAACCAGTATTTACAAATTAAAGCATGGCTTAATTGGTTATGTTTTAACTTTGAAATACGGGTATGTTCAATATTATTCAGTTATCACACAGAAACTGTTTTGTTTAACACATTACCCCATAAATACGAATATAATTTATTCTTCCACTGAGGAAAATAGTTCCCTTTTATACAGTCTTGAATATGTATAATAGGAAATATTTTATGTCTATATTATTATGTCCTACCAGATAATAGCTTACAGCAGGCTGAAAGTAAAGCAGAATGCGCCTTAAGGCGCATTCTGCTTTACTTTCAACCTGCTTTAAGTGGTCACCTATTTGAAAACTAGAAACAGGCTATGGGGTAATGGGTTATCAACAAAATGACTTTGCTGTTGTAAATTTTTTTAATATATAGAATAGATGTTATTACCTTACAAGTTTATAGGTAATCTTTATGATGAACTTGAGTGTAACCTATCACTTAAATTAACTTGATTACAAATTCTTTTTGCCTAAGTGATGAAAGTGATCAAACTTTAATATGGAACACTTCAGTGACTTGCCCCGAAATCTCATTAACTGTAAAACAGACAACCTTCTTTGAAAAAGGGTCCTGCTCGTCCCGCCCCTACTCACCAGCTCCCTAGGGACCTTGAACATTTCATCCTGTTCTATTTCTTGTCGGGAGACTACAATGTGGACAGTACTGCCAAGGGCCACGTTACGCAGGAACCCAACTGCCTCTGTTTGAGTTTTCCCTGTCATTTCAAAGCCATCAACCTGTAAAAGAGAGTTGTAATGTAGTAGTAGTTTTCACCTGTCCTTTGTAAAACAGTGTAGACCCAGATCAGAGGGTCCAGGGTATAATACGCTGTTTGACATTTTTCAAATGCACTGTTTGCATAGGACCAGTATACTCCTCACAGGAACACTGTTTGCAAATGACGCATATATGCGTATCTAAGGTTCAAAGAATTAAGGAGCTTTCTGCTTTTCTGTTGTCCTGCATTAATTCATCAACTGTCTGAAAAGATTGCAATTCAAACTTCTTTGGAATGAGTGGTTATTACCTCTAAACTATTCTTAACTGATCCCTTTTTCTCAGACCATAAGGGTTCTGCTTTCATAGGTTTTACTGTACACTTACCTCTAATAATCTATCCCCAGCTTTCAATCTCCCATCAGTAACTGCAGCCCCTTTTGGCAAGATGTTTTTAATATAAATAGGTGAGGGGCCACCTGTTGTATTGTCCCTTGTTGTTACACTAAACCCTAGACCCAATGGCCCTTTCACTAATTCTAGCTCCACTTTTGTGCCTAACTTCTTCGTGTTTGTTGGGGCTATCAAAGCCTCACGTTTTTTGGTTAAAGTTCCTGACATTGATTTATTGTCATCATCGGAATCTTCACCACCTTTTTCATTGTTCAAAGACAACTGTGTTGAGGGTGATCTAACTGGCGGTGCTGGTGGCGCCCTCTTTGCAGGTGACACTGACTGGTCCCCAGATTGACTTGCAGACTGGTTTCCAGTAGAACTGTCTCTTGCACTTTGTGGTGATTTTTCAGAATTGTCAAGAGGGGTACTAGTGTGGTCTGGACTGGACTGTGGGGAGGTAATCTCGAGGTTCTGTTGGGGAAGGGTTAACGGACTGGGCTTCACGGGCGAGTGCCCGCGAGGCTTTGGAAGCACAGCTGGGGGTGGTTTCTTTGGCAAAGGTGGAACGGAATGTTTCACAACCTTCATTCGGACCTCTTCAGTCTTCATTGCATTACGAAAAATTTCTTGTGCCCTGCAGAAAAAAATAACAGTCCTTGACTAAAATCTGAAGTGACCAAAACATTTTTACATAAATATGAAATATTCCATAAACAACATGTTTAACCATTACAGCAAAAATACACATTTTAACGCCTCCACTTCATTTCTCAGCTAAAGAAAATATTTCCAATTTATGTGTAGTCATGAATATGCACCAAAAATATTTTCTTTTTCCCAACAGATGATAGCTTAAAACAGGCTGAAAGTAAAGCAGAATGCACCTTCAGAAAGGTACATTCTGCTTTACTTTCAACCTGCTTTAGTGGTCACCTGTCTTCAAAACTAGACAAATGCTATGGGGTGGGTTAAAGCAACAAAGGAAAGTCTCATTAAGGGAAATAATCCAGTCTAAGTCTCCCCTCTATGAAAACAAGGGAGATAAATACTACTGAACAATATTCAATCCTGAGAAAGTCTTACTTGGGGAAGGTGATACCATGTAGATCCTGTCCATTTATATCTATGATTCTGTCCTGAACCTTGAGGCGGCCATCTCTGTCAATACGGCCTCCCTGCTCTATACCCTGTACAAGTAAACCGCTCTCCCTGCAACAAATAAAACAATAACCTGTGTTTAGCAACCACAGATGATATATAGTTGTATTCAGGTGGCAGCTTAATGCAGGACAAAAATCATGCAGAATATTTAAACGTATGACAAACATTAAGATACAGTTATACAGGAACAAACACTCACTTTCCATCTGGATCGAAGTCTGGTATGACATGGATGCCAAGAGCCGTCCCATCATTGGTCAGACACAGAAGAATACCCACTTCCCTGAACAAACAAATGATAATATGCATTTTAGGAAAAACACGAATATAATTAACAGGGCTCCAGATGAGAGGGAGTGAATTGAACAAATCCAACATTTTCTCACTCATTTCATCACAAAATCCTATAGTGTTACTACTCATTGGAATCGTCTCGAAGAGACGATTCCAATGAGTTGTGACACCATAAGGTTCGAAGCAGAAATAAAGACTAGTTTTTGAAATACTCCCCTTATCTGGAGCTCCGATTAAAATCAAATGTGTTTTAAGTGCCTTGAAGATTAATGGAGATCTTGAAATACCTTATTTTGCACACATTGGATAAGAACATGGGAAACTTTATATTTAAGCTAAATCTAAATGTTTGAAGCTGCCAATGGGACTAAATAGGTTACCAATTTAAGCAGATTAAATATTAAAGCATAATGTTTAAAGGCACATTCTACTTTACTTTGAGCTGGCTTTAAGCTACCATCTGCTAGGATATAGGTACTATTTCTTACAGTGCATATTCTTGATTGTATAAAGTGTAACTATTCTCTTCAGTGGATGAATTAATCAAAAGAGTAGCTATGGGGTTAACCCATCACCCCATAAAAACACCTTTTTACGTCTTTAATTCAATCATCTATTGATGAAAATAGTTCCAATTTATACTGTCACAAATAAGAAGGCGCATTCTGCTTTACTTTTAGCCTACTTTAAGCATTCACTTTTCTTTAAAACGAGAAACAGGCTATGGGGTAATGGATTAAGACAAAACTTGCCTATGCTTTTTCTTTTAAGGCTATTAAATACATTCAATCCTAGAGACTACTATACTCGTCATTCACAAATAGTGTACCTGTGAAGAGTACACTTGTCCTATGCAAACTGTGTCAACCCTGATCAAAGCGCTCAGGCGCTCTCTGATCAGGGAGTTCACTGTTTGTCATTTTGAAATATAAAGTACATGTACTACTTAACTCTAAATAATCAAAACTGAACCAGACTTTACTTGACACTAGAATTGTCCATACAAAGTTTCAGGGGTGAATGAGTTAACAGGGGTTTGTCTGTACCATTCAATCACTAGGACAACCCTTGAATGGGAAATGGTTTTGTCTAAAACACTACCTTTGAATGGGAAATGTTTTTTTCAAAAAAACTGACTTACTTTGGTTTAGTTGGAACAGGTATTGGTGGCTTGGGTTTGTCTTGTGGAATGCTCTCCCCTTCATAACCCTGACTAGTGCTGCCCCCTACTGGAGCCTGTCTCTCGGGCTGGAAATAGAAAAGTGACAAAGACATGAATCAATGTGGCCGATTTGTGGTCTAGCAGTAGTGTGCTTGACTAGCACAGGGGTCACTGGTTCAAGCTCCCGCTGCACCACAAAACTTTACTAATGGTCCTAAGGATCAAAGCGTCAAACCTGAATTCCCATGTATCGGTGCTATACAAGGGGCATGTAGAAGAACCAGTGGTTTCTCCAGTAGCAGGATCCTTGCATCTCCTCCATTCAGGGCATTCAGCTTTACTTTGAACCTGCTTTAAGTGATCACCTGTCTTCAAAAAGAGAAACAGGCTATGTGGTAAAGGGTTATTCCAGGGAAAACGTAATGCAAAAGGCTCTTTTACTTTTGTTCTACATTGAGTAGTCACCTGAAGAAAAGTATGGCAACTGATTTTCTAAAAGACTTTTCAAATGCTGCTTAATACAAATTTCGCTTTCCATCAATTTGTGAACTCTGTATAAAATACTCTAGATTTTTGCAGCTCGTAAATTACTTTAACTTGTTCAATTTATGCAATGATTTTTTTCCCTACCCACACACTGTCAAATTTGTAATCACTTGAGCTAAAATTTGTCAAGAAAATCACAGTTTCGCCTGGGAAAATTCAGTTTTTTAATTAGGTTGGCAGACTTTATACATTTAACTGCATGGTAATATCAGTTTTTGTTTCTGGTGTAAATGTCAATTAAATTACTTATGTCATTTTGGATTGGTCTGATAGGTTTTGTCTCAGTAAAATACTGAACCCATTTATATAAGCCTGAATATTGCAATGAACTCTATATGCTTGCAAGGGTGATCAGCTAAAGACACTGCAATATCATGTACCTTCCATCTTCGGTATCTCAAACTCGCTTAACCCATCACCCAATATATACGCACTTTTACGAAAAAGGTGACCACTTAAAGCAGGTTGAAAGTAAAGCAAAATGTGCCTTCAGGCACATTCTGCTTTACTTTAAGCCTGCCGTAAGCTATCATCTGCTAGAGTAGAGAAAAGAGTTCTTATGATACATATTATCAACTGTATAAAATGGGATTTATTTTCTCCAGTAGATGAATAATTTAAAGGCGTAAAAAGGCGTATTTATGAGGTAATGGGTTATGGCAAATTCTTGCTTTACTTTTAACCTACTTTAAATGGTAACTAGCTAAATTCTTCAAAACTAGAAACATGCTATGGGATAATGGGTTAAATCGAACAATATTATCTGCATTTCAAGTTCAATTTTTAAATCATGTTTGAACTTTGAAATATGCTTATATTAGACTTAAGCAAGTTCAAAATAATAGAATTAAACTTTAGAAATGCAATTAATTTCGATTGAAGTGAGTTTGAGTGTATGTTCATACAGCAGATAATTTTATATAGTTAACCTAGTTGAGCCCAGTAGATTCTTCCATGCTTAGATTTTGGATTAGTCCATTTTAATATATGGGGTGCCTGCGGTCTTAACGTTTGTTTTCCTTTTGTTTTATATGAAAATTCCTATCAGCAAACAGTGAAGACTCTGATCAGATGTGTATCGTTATGCAACATCTGATCAGAGTCTACACAGTGTTCAGTGTTTGCCTATTCCATGTAGGCACAAATAGGTTAAGCAAACAGGGCACACAGATTGTCCCATCTCAACAGGGTCTACACTATTTGCTAATGTATACTGCTTTAACCCTTTCCCCAATAGCTTGATTTCAATATTTAAAGCAGCTCAAAGCAGGCTGAAAGAAAAAGACAATGCTGCTTAAAAATAAATCAGATAAAAGCTTTATTACCAGCCTACATTAAGCTGCCATCTTTTAGGATATGGGAAATAGTTCTTATGATGCAACTGCATAGTCATGACTATATAAAGGGGAACTATTTTCTTTAGTGGCAGAATAAATAATTGGCAGAATTAAAAGGTAGATCTACATGAATATTTATGGAGTATTGGGTTAATGGGTTAACACTGCAGATCCAGTTAATTAACCAGCCTATTTATATACTGGTATTTTCAGTGACTGTTTTCTCTGTGCATTTTTGACAGGTTGTTTATTAATTTATAGGGCACAGTTATTTTGACTATGCCGTGTTACATAAACATGTAGTTGGAAAATGTAGTTCAGTTCAGTTCAACATTTATTGTACTAAGGCCACCGGCCCATACACAAGATAATATACAAATGTACAAATGCATAAATGTACAACACCTGTTCAGTCAGCTGCAAAATTGCAAGAAAATAAAAGTTCAAAATATAACTGTGCTAATTTGTGTACCAAGGAAGTTTGAATTTGTTTCTTTGACATACAAAATCAACCTGGAAACATCACAGGATTTTAATTTTTCACAGATTTCAAGCGTGTATTGATTTAATTTAGACATATCAAATGCATATTTCATTCAGGGGACCACAGATGAGAGAAGTAAATTGAACAAATCCAACATTTTCTCAGTCATTTTAGCACCAAATCCTATGTTGTTACTATGAGACGATTCTAATGAATAATTGCAAGACCAAGATCAGACAGCTCCTTCAGACTGTGCTGTTTTCTTACAGGATTTATCTGACATGAGTCTGCACTCTTTCCAGGAGAGGGGGTTCTGTGTGTGTGTTGAACATTAATATTCAGAGTGTGAAGGATTAACACTTTACCAAAGAGCAAGTTTCTACTTTCTTAGATGTATGCAGACCACTTAAAGTAGGTGTAAAGTCCTAAAGGAGCATTCTGCTTTACTTTCAACCTGCTTTTAAGCTTCCATCTAGAAAAACAACTCAATGAAACATTTTCAGAATTTCCTAGATAAGCACTTCTTTTCTTAAAGTAGGAATAATTAGAGGGGTATACATACGTGAAAGGTATGTTAATGGAGAAATGGGTTAAGATGCTCCTGTGGAGGCCAGATTTATTAACCCATTACCCCATAGCCTAATTCTAGATTTGAATATAGGTGACCACAGGTTGAAAGTGAAACAGAATGCGCCTAAAGGCACAAATCTGCTTTACTTT
Source organism: Gari tellinella (assembly GCA_922989275.2). NCBI lineage: Eukaryota > Metazoa > Mollusca > Bivalvia > Cardiida > Psammobiidae > Gari > Gari tellinella. The sequence continues at coordinate 23,082,394 of OV277869.1, read as the reverse complement.
CAACCTGCTTCAAGCTATTCAGCTGCTAGGATTTAGAAAATATTTCTTATGGTACATTTTCATGATTTTAAAAATTGGAATTATTTCTTTTCTTCATTGATAGGAATAAATTAAATCTGGGGAAATGGTTAACCCATTACCCCATAGCATGTTTTTAGTTTTGAAGACCGGTGACTGCTTAAAGCAGGTTGAAAGTAAAGCAGAATGTGCCTTCAGGCACATTCTGCTTTACTTTCAACCTGCTTTAATCTACCATCTGCTAGGATAAAGAAATATTTTCTAATAATATGCAATCATAACTTGATATATTGGAACTATTTTCTTCAGTGGAGGAATAAATCAGAGGCGTAAAAAGGCATATCTATTGGGTAATGGGTTAATAGTTTATCCATCACTCCCCACCTACACAATGCACCTACATGTTTATATTTGTCCTCCTGTTTCTCCTGAGCTTCGAGCCACTTGAACATGTTGGGCTGGTTTCCCAGGGACTGGCGCCAGGAGTCCCGGGCAAACCTGCTGAAGGGTGGAGTCTTCTCCCTCTCCTTGACGGCCACGCCCCCCTTGATGATTGGCTTGTGAGTCTCATCTTTACTGGTGTTTGCTTGATTCTGAAAATACACAATAAAATCTTTAAAAGCTCTTTAATTCCATTCTGTTTACTGCAAGAAAAATCAGCGCTTCGACTAAATTGTGTTCTACACTTTTGAATAGGACACCGTGTATTCTCTTCACAAGTACACATTTAGCAAAACATACATATATAGGATACACTATTATAGACTATAGGATTCATAGGGTGAATTTTTTACCCAATAGCTTGCATCTAGTTTTGAAGACAGGTGACCACTTAAAGCAGGTTGGTAGTAAAGGAGAATGCACCTTAAGGTTGCTTTAAATCAGTCTACAAGGAAATATAAAATATTTCTTATGGTTAATGTTCATGAATCTATAAATTGGTACTAATTTCTTCAGTGGCGGAATAAATTGAAAGTGCTTAAAGGCATTTCTATGGGGGGAAATGGTTAATAGAAGTTTGTAGCTTAACCCATTCCCCAATAAAAACGCCTTTTTACGCCTATAATTTATTCCTTCACTGAAGAACATAATAATACCAATTAATAGTCATGAATTTGTATCATATCAAATATTTTCTGTATCCTAACAGATAAAAGATTAAAGCAGGCTGAAAGTAAAGCAGAATGCGCCTTTGAGTGATTATCTTTCTTTAAAACTAGAAACAGGCTATGGGGTAATGGGTTAAAGCAGGTTGAAAGTAAAGCAGAGTGCACCTTAAAGCGCATTCTGCTTTACTTTCAGCCTACTTTAAGTGATCATCTATCTTCAATACTAGAAACAGGCTTTGGGGTAATGGATTAAAGATCTGCTGTTACATCCTTGAGCTCAGTGTTTAGCCCAGCCAGGTGTCCTTCAACTGTGGCATACTATTATATGTATCCCTTGCACACAGTGTGGATTGTGATCAATGTCTGCGCTGAATGCTATATATCTAACCTATTACTCCATAGATACACAGATATACCCATTCCCATACCCAATAAATACGCCTTTTTACGCCTCTAATATATTCCTACACTGAAGAAAATAGTTTCAATTTCATATCATAAGAAATAGTTTCTACGTTCTAGCAGATGGTAGCTTAATGCAGGCTGAAAGTAAAGCAGAACCTGGTTTAAGTGGTCACCTATTTACCCATATGGGGTAATGGGTTAAAGCAGGCTAAAAGTAATGCAGAATGCACCTTAATACTAGAAACAAGCTATTGAGTAAAGGGTTAAATATTTCTGCCTCAAAAATCAACATTACCAAGCCATTTCTCAAAAGTGGAATTTCAGCATTAAGTAGGAGTTTAAAGTTTCCATCCTGATGATTTTGAACCACCCAAGCAATATAATGCACGCTGTGACATTTCTCTCACTCTCCACTCATTTATGCCTTTATTATCTATACATATACACTAGTTATATATCCCATGTACAAGTGATCATTGAGCAATTAGCCGTAATTAACCCGTATCATGCTAAATTAGAGTCTATATACTTTAATAGTATCCCCGAATTTAACATTTCCAATTCTTTGAGATATCCTATGACTAGCAAAACCTTGCAAAGAGCTTCAAACCGTCTGGAACCTGTTCATGATTCCAAGTAGCTCAGAATCTGATCTGTATCCCCACTGTGAACTGTTTGTCTAGTCAGACTTGTCAGGGCAAAGGGTAAGCAGTAATTCAGCCCAGATAATCTGTAATTTAGATACTAACACAGCATTACTGGCCGGCAACTACAGACATTTAACCCTCTCCTCCGTAGCTTAACTCTTTGCACGCAAGCGGCGGAACCGTGATTATCTGTGCAAACAGTTTGGATCCTGATGAGACGCCGCATCACGCGGCGTCTCATCTGGATCCAAACTATTTGACACTCTGACCCTGTTTTGAAAAGAAATGTTGAAAAATTTATTATTAGAACGGTAGCAGCTGACACAAGTTGCAAAATAAAGGATGAAAGTGATAAAGAAAGTTTATGAAGGACAACTCACTGTTCTACACTGAATCTTTTCTTCCCCAGATGAACCTTATATGAGACTAAAATGTTTAGAAAGTTTGCAGAATTGTTTGTCCAGCCCAATAGTGTCTAGAGCTGCAAAACAATTCTGCAAACTTTTTAAAAATAAGGCTCACTATTAACCATTGAAGCCTTTTTCAGCCCAATTGCCAAAACCAGGCAAAAACTGCTTTTTAATCGTAATAATATTATGTCAAATTCTGATGCAAATATCACTTGCCTGATCCAGAATCTGCAACCTTTTGGCCTGGGCGCTTCAGGCATGTGGGTTAAGGGAAAGAATAAAATGGTGAAGACCCAGATGAGACGCCGCATTACACTATGTTTCATCAGGGTCTGCACTATTTGCTATATCAAATGAAATATTTTCTGTATAGACAAACGCTGCAGTGTATTTAGATCACGCTTGTATATCTACAATGAAATATTCGATCCAGCAAGTATACAGGGAGAGTTCATTGCAATATCCAGGCATAAATGGGTAAAAACCATATTTTTTTATCACTGACATTCTCGATGTTACCAAAATATAATTATTGTTTAAATGATTTTCAGGGTCCAAGGTTATAAAGCTTATGAGTTGAGTCTGAAGTCATTCTCAAGCATTTGATTGGTCAAATTTGAGTTAAGACTTTAGAACAAACTAAGACTCAACTCTAACGCTTTATAACCTTGGAGTCAGGTGGCTACAGAGTCTATATTATGTAGGAATAAAGTAATGCAGAAAGCTAACTGATCTGGGTCTACATTGTGTTAAAATGAGCCATGTTTATCGCAGGAGAAGGGTTAACCCATTACTCCATAGAACACACATTTTTAAACCTTTAATTTATTCCTCCGTTGAAGAAATATTTTCAATTCTGAATTTCATATAGTTATGAATATGTATTAAAAGAAATATATTTTATATTCTAGCAGATGCTACCTTAGCGCAGGCTGAAAACCTACTTTAAGTGATCACCTGTCTTAAATACTAGAAACAGATTATGGAATAATAGGTTAAGTGATGTCCATACTTAGTCTTTATTGTTTGCCACATTCCCATTTTAAAGTATAAATAAAAAGAAAACATGAAAGTCACATGGCTGTGTTGTCCTGGGTGTTGTTGTTGTTGTTTGTGTATGTATAATATTCACTTGTTTGTGAAACTTACAAGTTCTGAAACAGATCCAGAACTGTTCCGGAACACATGCAGAATAACAATAAGTTCTGAAACTGTTCTACAAAATGTACATGAACACATCTAGAACATTTGAATCCCATTTCAAGTTCTGAAACTCTCAGCATCTGTTTGACACTCATAATTTGTTTTCTTTAGACATAAAGATGTCAAAACTTAATTCGACAACTATGATGCAGACTTTAATGTTAAAGCAGATATTATTTATAGCATGCTATGGGTAAAATCATTAATTATAAATTTCATGGCCTTTTACCTCCAAGGTAATTTGTTTATGTACTTAACCTTTTACCCCATAGCCTGTTTCTTCGTTTTGAAAAAAGGTGACCAATAGGATGAAAGTAAAGCAGAAGTGCCTTTAAAGCTACAATCTGCTAGGTTATAAAAAATATTTATCATGCATATATTAATGACTGTATAAGGTGAAACCAATATTGTCTTGAGTAAAGCAATAAGTTAAAAGTGTAAAATGCACTGAAATGGGTTAAGTTTGTTGATAGTCAACACTTTCAAAACTGAATATCGGCTCTGAAACCCTTTGTATACATTTTACATCAGTTCTCGTTTTTTATTCTGGCCAAAACAGTAAAACCTCTCTATTATAACTTCCATTAAAGTGTGATGATTATTAGGTGTTTTCGACAGGTATCTGCTTAAAGCATGGTGGCAGTAAAACAGAAAGCTCCTTTTGGAGCTTTCTGTTTTTCTGTCACCTTGCATTAAGATGTCACCTGTCTTTTATAGTAGATCAATCAATCAGTCCTCATTTTAGTGGCCGTAATAGAGAGGTTTACTATACCCACTCATCCCGGAAAACAAGCTTGTGAACATGTGGTTCTGACAGATTCCCTTACAGATTTCATCTAAATATGATCTTCATATTTAAAATAGTATAGTTGCATTCTTACTGAAAATGATTAGTTCACCTACAGTCCTGTTAATTTTCGACAGATATGAAATTTGTTTTCACAGCTAGATTACAGCAAGTGGATGGTTGTATATCCTGACACTGCCTGAACCTTTAACCCTTTACCCCATAGTCTATTTCTAGGTTTAAGGACAGGTGACCACTTAAAGCAGGTTTAAGTAAATTAAGGCACATTTTTTGCCTAAAGGCACATTCTGCTATACCTTAAGCCTGCTTTAATCTACCATCTGCTAGGATATAGAAAATCATTCTTATGGTGAATATTCTCAATTGTAGCAATTAAGTGAACTATTTCTTCAATGGATGAATAAATTATAGGGGTTAAAAGGCATATAGTACTATTTTAGGATTAATGGGTTAAAAGTATAAAAGTATCTTTTTCTCACAAATGTGTTAACCCAAGCAAAAATCATTCCAATACTGTTTGGCAGGGTACCTGGTTTCTATGCAACCCTAATAAAACATGTTCTCCCATTCTGATCCTAGTTGATATTTCTGAAAGTTTATTGTGTTATAAATCAATTCTATATGGATTCCATGTGAACAAAGAGATGAACAGGTAAGATACAGAGCCTGGGAACAGCCAGAATCAAGACAAGTGGTTGAACAGGTAGAGATTAGGCTACAGTTATACATTGCTTATCCCTTTGTAACCCCCCCCCCCCCCCAAACATCACAGTTCTCAACAGGTGGTTGCTGAATTAACTCTTTACCCCATAGAAAAGCCTTTTGGCACCTTTATCACATTACCCCATAGCCTGTTTTCAGTTTTTAATATGGGTGACCACTTAAAGTAGGTTGAAAATAAAGCAGAATGCGCCTTGAGGCGCATTCTGCTTTACTTTCAGCCTGCTTTAAGCTATAATCCTTAAGAATATAGAGAATATTTCCAAAGGTACACATTCATGACTGTATAAAGCGGAACTGTTTTCTTCCATTGAGGAATAAATCAAAGGCGTAAAAAGGTGTATTTGTGGGGTAATGGGTTATTTAACCGTTTAACCACATAGAAATGCTTTTTGGCACCTCTACATATTCTTTAATGAAGACAAACGACACTTCTACCATGCCCTGTCAGAAAGTAAATTTATCCTGCATCCTCAAAGTGAGGTAGAGGCTCAAAGTTAAGCAGACAGCTCCTTGTTTAAATCTTTACTCCATCAGCTTGTTTCTAGTATTGAAGGTAGGTGGTCACTTAAGGCAGGTTGAAAGTAGAGCAGAACGCTCCTTGAGGTGCATTCTGCTTTTTTTAAAGCTTACTTAAGCTATCTAGTATCATCTGATAAAATACAGAAACTATTTCTTATGATAAATACTCATGACATAAAGTAAAACTATTTTCTTCAGTGTAGAATTACTTTGATCTATGCGTAAAAAGGCATTATCTATGGAATAAATGGGTTAAGCAACCATTGGTATTAAAATCTTTGAAAACTAAGCAATGAAGAGGTTTTTAGCATATTCCTCTTGTTTGACAGTATCAACAGGGCTCCAGATAAGGTAAGTATTTCGAACACTAAAATCTTTATTTCTGCTTTAACCCTTTACTTCATAGCCTGTTTCTAGTTTTAAAGATAGATGGCTACTTAAAGTTGGTTGAAAGTAAAGCAGAATGTGCCTTTACTTTCAACCTGCTTTAACTCTTTCCTCCCTAAAACTTAATTTGGACAACTCCAGTTTCCATTTGAGTATAGTCCATTTCTGACTTTTAAGGGTTGTTTTTGTCAATATTTGTCATTATGACAAACAGTGAAGACCCAGATCAGAGGGCTCTGTAAAGAGCCCTTTGATCTGGGTATTCACTGTTTGCATAGCATAAGTGCACTTTTCACATGCATACTGTTTGAAAAGGACGCCTATATGCGGGACTAGGGTTCAAATGGTTAAGCTATAATCTGCAAGTAAACTAACAAGAGCCCCATGGGGCATATTTCGCTCACCTGAGAATAGCTGAAAAAATGGAGATAATGATTTATGTCCAGGACTGACCTAGATATGCAACAGACCAGAACAATTTGAACAAAATATGTAAAGTATATTTAAAAGTGTCACCATACCGAATATAAAAGCTCTGGTCATATTAGTGTCAGAGAACAAGACGTTTGAAAAGTTCACTCTATAACTCTATGTTAAACTGTGACCCCCCCCGGGCGGGGCCAATTTTGTCCCTAGGGGCATAATTTGAACAAACTTGATAGAGGACCTGTAGGCGATGCTATGTGCCAAATATCTAAGCTCTGGCCTTTGTAGTTTCAGACAAGAAGATTTTTTAACTTTTCATTGAAAAAAATCTATTTTTAGCTCCTGTGACCTAGTTATGCAATCGACCGGAACCATTTGAAAAATTTTGATATAGGACATCTAGAAGTGTCAACATGCCAAATATCAAAGCTCTGGCCATATTAGTTTCAGAGAAGAAGACGTATGAAAATTTCACTATATAACTCTATGTAAAGCTGTGACCCCCGGGGCGGGGCCAACTTTGACCCCAGGGGCATAATTTGAACAAACTTGATAGAGGACCTGTAGGCGATGCTATGTGCCAAATATCTAAGCTCTGGCCTTTGCAGTTTCAGACAAGAAGATTTTTTAAGTTTTCAATGAAAAAAATCTATTTTTAGCTCCTGTGACCTAGTTATGCAATCGACCAAAACTGTTTGAACAATTTTGGTATAGGACATCTAGAAGTGTCACCATGCCAAATATCAAAGCTCTGGCCACATTAGTTTCAGAGAAGAAGACATTTGAAAATTCCACTATATAACTCAATGTAAAACTGTGACCCCCGGGGCGGGGCCAATTTTGACCCCAGGGGCATAATTTGAACAAACTTGATAGAGGACCTGTGGATGATGCTATGTGCCAAATATCTAAGCTCCGGCCCTTGCAGTTTTTGACAAGAAGATTTTTTAAGATTTCCTTATTTTTTCACTTTGGTTGCCATGGCAACCAGAGTTCTGCATTGTTTTTAATTCTTTGAACAAATTTGAAAGAGCTTGACCCAAGGAACATTTCTGTAAAGTTTGGTTGAATTCTGTCAAGCGGTATAGGAGGAGATGTCATTTGAAGCAATTGTTAACGACGACGGACGGCGCACGACTAACGACGGACGACGACGGACGACGGACACAGGGCCATCCCAATAGCTCACCTTGAGCCTTTGGCTCAGGTGAGCTAAAAATAACTATTATCAATTATATTCATGACTGTATAAATTGGAACTATTTTCTTTAGCGGAGGAATAAATTTATTGCGCTAAAAGTCGCTTTTATTGGGGAAAGGGTTAAACCCTATGGTGTCACTACTCATTAGAATCGTCTCGAAGAGACGATTCTAATGAGTAGTAGCACCATAGGATTTAGTGCTTAAATGAGTGAGTAATTGCTCGATTTGTTCAGTTCACTCACCCTTATCTGGAGCCCTGGTATCGAAGGAACAACCAGGATGGTGGCAGGTGGTTTTATAGTTTATATTATCATACTTCTACTTCCTGAGATATGAAGCTGAGAGGTTCCAATGATTGTGTCAGATATATCAGCTAATGGTTACATTATAACACTTGACCTCCTACACATATCTAACATTGCTTCAGGTAAAAATGTAAATAAAACAAAACAGTCCAACAGTTTGTCTCCCATTATGTCTCCACCTAACCACTAGACCATATGTTGTGACTACTAATTAGAATGGTCTCTTTGATCAGATGATTCTAATGAGTAGTAACAAGTTAACCCATTACCCCATAGCCTGTTTCTAGTTTCGAACATTGGTGACTACTTAAAGCAGGTTGAACGTTAAGCAGAATGCGCCTTAAGGCGCATTCTGCTTTACTTTCAGCCTGCTTTAAGCTTTATTTGCTAGGATATAGAAAATATTTCTTATAATACATATTCATGACTGTATATAAATTGGAACCATTTTCTTTAGCAGAGGAATAAATTAAAGGCATAAAAAGGTGTAATTATGGGGTTAAGGAGCCATCTGAAATAAGTCTATTCCCCTTTACTGCTAGTTATAATTTTAAATATTTTTGGGACACACCCCTTGATCATGAGAGGCTTGTCATTCATCAGTAAATATAAATATCCTTAGAAAACAGTGTAGACCCAGATCAGAGGGTTCCAATCACGATGAAATTGCACTGATGGCAATGGTGGAAAGATGAAAGACTGACTTGACAAACTTGGCTGTCTGACATATTGCGCAATCATTTCCTTTTCATTGCATGCCCTGCATCCATGGCAAAAAACACCTGAATAATGACTTTGCATCGCTTCAACCTTATGCTGAGTTGTCTGCTTGAAATATATCGTCTGTGAAAAATTTCAAAATCAGTTTACATGCTTTATTATAAAACTCACTGAAGAAAAATTGAATATGAATGACAAACAGTTTGGATCCAGATTAGACGCCGCATTACCCAGCGTCTAATCTGCATCCAAGCTGTTTGCAAAAGCTTAACAATTCTGGCGTAGCAAGATATTAAGGGTAAACGCTTTGGGCACTGAATAAAACATCATCTGCTCGAAAATGCGTAATTTAATATAAATATTAAATTGGCTTGTTCATCTCTAAATTTGTCTGACATATAGTCTGAACGACAGATTTGATCTTGATGCAACATCAAGTAACTCGGCATCCCATCACATGTTTTCAAAGGTTAAGCCTACTCAATTTTTCTCATTTGATTTAATTATACTATAGGTTCAATCTGATATGCATTATATCAATGATTTACTATGCATAACAAGTAGTTCAAACACCAAGGACCGATGGTTAATATGTATCTTGCATCCATTTGACATACTGAGAGGCAGTTAAAATTTTGCATACTTTTCTTAGCAGTCATACTTTAAAACATGAATGTAAATCAAAAACAGTTAGGTGACCGTGACAGCTATATAAATTTCTATGGGAGCTAAGTTTCTAGATTTACCTTCTCTTTTTTTTTCTGATAACCTTTAATTTTCCATAGCCATTTAATTATCCATGTATCAAACTGAAATAGCTTATTTATCTATTTTTGAGCCTAAGAAACTGTGACTCACACAGCTTTAAAGAAAGATGAAAGTAAAGCAGAAACTCCTACAGGAGCTATCTCCTTTACTTTTACCTTGTTTTATCATGCAGCTATAATAATCTGGATTTCAAACTGTCAGTGAATCCTAACTGAGGGCATTTAATTATCATAATAAGATATTGGTGTCCTGTGGGGATTATACAGAAGCAAGAGTTTAGCAACTATATGTACTTGAATAAACCCAAAAGTACTATAATATCATGCAATATTCGTTCAGATTTATTTGTGTTGTACCGAAGAAAGGAGATGACAGTCTAATGAGCTTGATTAATGCACCATGCATACTTGATCAAACCTTATCAAAGATGACATTTAACATGAAATTTATACCTAAGCCATCAGGTGCAGAGAAACAGAAAAATTACGCCCAAGATATTGCATTGACAGGGAAAAAACGCAGGCACAAATTGACAGGAAGATAGATAGAGATACAGGTGTGCAGACAGACAGATACATGAGCAGGCACAGCTACATGCACATATGAGCAGAGATACATGTATATATGCATTGATGAAGATGTTCTCTCCCTCCCAAATACATTGTACACTCTTTCAACAAGTAACTCTAGTGGATTATAAGGTTTCCCTGTGGATCGTTTTAGTCATCAAAACATGGACCAGTCTTATTGGAATTATGGGTAGTTAAATAAATACTGGTCTATATTAGAAACATTGTAGTCCCAGATCAGAGGGCTCCTATATCTGATCTGGGTCTACACTGTTTGCAAATGTAATGAGTATATTTTAAACAGGTCCATGGTGTTGAAAGAGTTAAACCCATTACCCTATAGAAGGCGGTAGAATACTGAGCAAAGCTTCTATAATCTTCCATATGGTAATAGTTTAATACATTAAGAAGGAAGTAAAACAGATATCTAAAAGGCAAAAGATTAAAGCAATATGTCCTCTTATCAGGGTCTGCACTGGTTTGATTATGAAATATTTTGCTATATGGACAAACACTGCAGGGCCTTTAGAAAACCCTTGTATATCTACAGTGAAAAGAGAGTTCATTGCAATATTCAGGCATAAATGGGTAAATATAATTATAGTATGAAACCTGGGTTCCAGAAAAGGGAAAGTATATAACTCTGAACAAATCCAACATTTTCTCACTAATACTGCAGCAAATCCTATGGTGTTACTACTCATTAGAATCGTCTCTTCGAGACGATTCTAATGAGTAGTGACACCATAGGGTTTAAATAGAAATAAAGATTTTAGTTTTTGAAATACTCCCCTTATCTGGAGCCCTGATGAAGTATATAACAATTATTACCTCGGCAATAGTGTCAAGCTCCATTTACAATGGGTATACATCCATGTTAACTGCATCCACTATGTCACCCTCATTTTTGTTTACTACCATATACATACACTAACATACACTGATGTAACTGGGTCACTATGATATATCTCGCTGGCCTTCATGTAATCCGAGGTACATTAATTTTGTAGCTCTATTTTTTTACACTTTTTCATATGTCTTCCTATTTTTTTACACCTTTAATCAGTTCTATGTTTTATATAATTATATACATGTTTTCATCACTTCCTCAATAACTTCAGTCTCATGCAGTTGCACTTCATATGACTGTCACAAAAACCTTGCCCAAACTTATATTCTGTATATACAATCTACATGTATTATCTTTTTAACAACAGTCAGCCAACCATCTCTTCTTGGCTATAAGATCATTCATCAAGTGTTAATTGATGCTGTTTGCTGATAGTGATTTATTCCTCACATTAAACAGAAGATAAAAATCTGACTGTCATAATTCTTTCAAGAGTTTCCAATTCTGTAAGAAAACAGGGTAAAACATCTAGGTCTAATGTTTTCAAAGGCGTCAAAGTACACTACCAGCAGGAGAAGGGATAACATATGTACAGAGAAAAAGTAATGCACAAAGCTCCAATGAGAGTTTTTATGCATTATTTTTTTCTTACATCAACCCGTTCCCCCATAAATACGCCTTTTTACACCTATAATTTATTCCTTCACTGAAGAAAATAGGTCCACCATTATACATTACGAATAAGTTTCATAAGAAATGTTTTCTATATTCTAGCAGATTCTAGCTTAAAGCAGGCTGAAAGTAAAGCAGAATGCGCCTTAAGGCGCATTCTGCTTTACTTTCAACCTGCTTTAAGTGGTCACCAATCTTTAAAACTAGAAACAGGCTATGGGGTAACAGGTAAAGATACTACTTTTATGTATCACAACCAGTTCATTCTCTTTTGAGTGGCATGTTGACACAGATTTTATTACAGTAAAACCTGTGTCTACCGACCACCCAGAAGATAACGCTTTTTCGACAAGTACCAGTTTGCAATCATGAATACAGAATAAAACCACAGATACTCTGAACTTTCTGTATCACATGTTCAGTGTTATGATGTACTTTGTACATCCACCTAGCTGTCTTAGATTCAAACATCTAGCTTATTCGTTACTGAAAAACTTAAACCAAAGTTCTGACATTATTTTCTCCATTTTTTCACCGCAAACTATTATCTATCGGCCCTGTCCATTCATTACTGAAATATGATTGAACACACCATATGATGTACATCCCTCATCGTCTAAATTCCAGCCACCTCGAATATGGCACTTGCCAAAATACACACACACCACCCTACCTTTATATATATACCAGTATATATACAGTTTATATATCCCCAAAGTTTATAGTTTACAAGGCTATAGTATTTATATACACTGGCTGGATGCTCTTCAAAACAGTCTTGCCGAATAAAAAGTTGTCTTTTCAAAATGTCCTCTGCTTAACCCATTACCCCATAAGCCTATTTCTAGTTTTGAGGACATGTGACCACTTAAAGCAGGTTGAAAGTAAAGCAGAATGTGCGTTCTGCTTTACTTTCAACCTGCTTTAAGCTACCATCTGTTAGGATATAGAAAATATTTCTTATATTGCATATTCAAGACTGTATAAAGCGAAACTATTTTCTTCAGTAAAGGAATAAATTAAAGGTGTAAAAAGGTGTATTAATGAGGTAATGGGTTAATTTTGAGGATCTTCCTTTCTCCACATTAGCACAGCAACAATCGGAGTGGCAAACAGTCAATTTATTTAGCATCTGATCAGGATCAAAAGTGTGTGCAAATGTCAAGATTTTCAATTCTGGCAGTAAAAGGAACATTACTGATAACCCTGAGTTTATCAACAGTCCAAAGATAAAGAGTGGAAATTGACAGAAAGGTGGTAGAATAATACAGAACAAAAGTTACATGCACACAGCTCCTAAAGAGCTTTCTGTATTACTCTTGTTCTGCTTTAAGCTATCAACTGGTGTACATCCTGCATCTTATTTAAAGTATCTCCGAACATAAGATTTTACAGTGTTTATCAATGGATGTTCACCTGTTAAGAGAACACCTTGAAAAGCCAACGGCTGGGGGGGGAATAAAAAATCTTAGAAAAACCTCCTACTTAAAAGTGATGCTAAATTCCGATGATTATCAAATTATACCGTCAGCAAAAACAAAATAAATTTGTGTTGGTGAATTGTAAAACAGCAGTCACATACAACCTACTGCCAGTATTTACTTTGATTCAGGCTATCCTGTATTCTGTAGGCATTTAACCCTTTTCCTCACAAAACCACCTTTTAGTGCATCTAATTCATTCTTCCACAAAAGAAAATAGTTCCAATTTAAAATGTCATGAATAATTATTGTGCACCATAAGAAATCTTTCCTATATTCAAGCTGGTGGTAGCTTAAAACAGGCTGAAAACAAAGCATTCTGCTTTACTTTCAACCTGCTTTAAGTTGTCACCTGTATGCTAAACTAGAAACATGCTATTGGGATAAAGAGTAAAAGGCTAAAGAATTATTTTGTCAATTGCAACAACTGTTGTCTGCTCTTAATCTAAAATCAGAATTTTCTATAGTGATCATTTAAAAAAGGGAGCTATCTGATCTGGGTCTACACTATTTCATCAAAGCATCAATAACTCTGTAATAACAGGATCTGGGATGAAATAAGTTTGTATTTAGATCAGGCATCACAAACATCACCAACCTGTTTATCCCTAGATTTTTAGTTTTACACTCAATATATCAGACAGTTTACACAGTATTCACTTATAAGCCATTTACCCCATACTCGCCATAGCCTGTTTCTAGTTTTAAAGATAGGTGACCACTTAAAGCAGGTTGAAAGTAAAGCAGAATGCGCCCTAAGGCGCATTCTGCTTTACTTTCAGCCTGCTTTAAGCTACCCTCTGTTAGGATACAGAATATAATTATTATATTTTGTTACATTTTCATAACTGTATAAATTGGAACTATTTTCTTCAGAAGAGGAATGAATTAGAGGTGGAAAAAGGTGTTTTATGGGGTAATGGGTTAAAGCTAATTTCTTAACACTGAATAAAACATCAGCTTCAAAAGTTTTAGACTTGATTCTAATCCTTTTAATTTACATTCCTAGAAATATGGTACCTGACAAACAGTTTATACCCGTGATCAATCTCAGTACATCAGATCAGGATCCAAATTGTTGACAAATGCAAATGCCATTAACTTAAACACTTACTGGTATGCTAGAAGCATAAAGCTTAATATAGACATTGATACCGTATTGTAATTTACATTAAGTCAGTTCTGATTTATCTTTATTGCATAATTTAAATCCTTTCAAATGCTACAGGCGCAAGTGTGAATGTTATTTTGCAAACTGTTTGACACTTGTATGATATTTTCTATACGGAATGGCAAATAGATCAATTCAGTAAAATGCTGTTGTAGACAATTTGCCAAATGAAACTGCCAACTCTATTAACTCTTTGCATGCTGGGTAATTTTTTCGTCTGCAACAAATTGTCGTCCACTATTGTTCTAAAATTAGAATTTTCAAAATTTCTTTTAAATTCAGTGTCAAAAATGGCAAACAGTTTGGATCCTGATGAGACGCCGCATTACGCGGCGTCTCATCTGGATCTTATCTGTTTGCCGAGATAATCACTATGGCAGGTATATCCCCCGCTAGCGTGCAAAGCGTTAACCCTTCTCCTGTAAATATTCATATATGAAACTCCACCCACTAGGAACATCTTTCATCTGAAGTTTTGAACTATTACATTGGCTTGTAAAATAAGGACATTTTTCTCGAGAAAGAGTAGAGACTCATGTCCGATTGATCCTGTACGTTCAAGAGAAGTGACTGTCTGTTGGTCTACATAGTTTTCTTAAATTTACACTTATAGCAGGACAACAGTTAAACAGTTAAACGGAATGGCAAAATTAGATCACCTCTGTGAAAGACTATAGTAGACAATTAGGCAGATATTTAACCCTTCCCCTATAGAAGCACCTCCACTGAAGAAAATAATTCCACTTTATACAGTCATGAGTATGTACTATAAGAAATATTTGCTATATTCTAACAGATGGTAGCTTAAAGCAGGTTGAAAGTAAAGCAGAATTCTGCTTTACTTTCAAACTGCTTTAAGTGGTCATCTATCTTTAAAACTAGAAACAGGAAATAGAGTAAAAGGTTTAACTGCCAAGTGTACTACAGGTTAAGCAATGATGAATATCTAAATATATACACTATTCATATGTGTCACCCTAACAGTAAGGGGAACCAGTACAAACATCATTTGCAGACAGCAAAGACTCAGCTCAGAGGGCTAATTCTACAGCTCTGGAGCTCTTTGATCAGGGACTGCACTGTTTGTCAAACTATAACATAACTATAGTAGCGGCAGTTTGAGGACAAAAGTTACCCTCAAATGTCATTGTAAGCTGGTTATTTATTGCAAAATGGAAGAGTTCATTTGAAATTTTAGCATTGTAGGGGTTAACTAATAATTTCCATGCTTGCTTTTTTTATATGTTCACAAATTGGCACAATATATTTCACACATATACAACACATATTTCACTAAAACGAAGCTTGCTTTAAATTCTACCAATCCAAATTTGTTCTGATTCATTGTTACTTCATATTTTCAGAATGTAAACTTTTAAAACATAATCCACTCCTATGTAACACAGTTTCTTATCCTGATCAGATTTCAAAACAAGCTACCCGGTATACTGTTTACCCAATTGATATAAATTATTAACCATTTACTCCCTGACGAGTGCTGATATATTGTGTTGATAAGAAACCTTTCTATAAACACTTCTATCTGAAAGTCACATATTTTTATCCTTTTTTGGACTTTTTTATCGCATGTACACAAGCGTAGTATATTTATTGTAAATCAGAACCAGCTATATACATTAACCCTTATCATGCAAAGCGTGATTTGGCCTACGTTTGCAAACAGTTAAGATCAAGATCAGATGCCGCGTAACGCGGCATCTGATCTGGATCAAAACTGTTTGTCACTCATTTTCAACCTTTCATAAGTTTGAAACGCTTAAAAACTTATTTTGGTCTTATTTTCAAAGATGATATATTTGAAGCAGACGACAATTCAACATGATAAGGGTTAACCCCTTTAACTCTGACTTATTGTCGTCTGCAACAAAATCTCATCTGCTGACATTCGGAAATTTGACTCCGCCTTCTTTATATTGACAGACACAAGATCCAAGTGACAAACAGCTTGGATCCTGATCGGTCCCCCACTTTCAGTGGAGCCTGATCAGGATCTAAACTGTTTGCAAGGGTCTTTAATACATGTTTTTCAGTGTTGGAAGGGTTGCCCATGCTAGGGTACAATCTCTACTATATCATTTTACATATTATGTTACTCCATTACCATATTTCTGCTAATAAACCCTCTCCTTAACAGAAGTACATTAACCCATTACTCCATAGATGTGCATTTTAATACGCCTTTAATTTATTCCTCCATTGAAGAAAATATTTCCATTTGATATAGTCATGAATTATGTACTGTAAGATATATTGTCTATATGGTAGATGATGGAAGCTTAAAGCAGGATGAAAGTAAAGCAGAATGATCTTAAATGCTTTGTTTTCAACCTGCTTTAAGTCAAGTCATGTGTCTTCAAAACTAGAAATAGGCTACGAAGTAAATAGTTAAGCAGCCCATACAATACAAAATAATATGTCAATATTACTATAATAGTGTATATATCAATCATTATTGATGATCTCAACAATATGGATGAATTCAAAGTACAGTTTATTTTATAATGGAAAGGTTTAGAATCACTGACAGTGTTAAATACAGGTAGTACTGACCTTAAAAACATTATGCAAGTAAATCAGAAAGTATAGAAGTAAATATAGAAAGTTTAGTTCTGCAATCTGCTTTAAAAACTGTCATATACTGAACTAATATCTTCAGTGGAGGAATAAATTAAAGACGTAAAAATGTGTATCTAGGGAGTAATGGGTTAATGCAACTTGGACTAATATATCACGTAATCAAGTGACTACAGATATACTATATAGTGTTATATAAGCTTGAACTCCATATTCAGATTAATCTAATTAGCAGTCTAGTCAGGTAATTACTGTACAGGATACCCAAGATATTCAGATCTTAAACCCATTCCCCAATAGCCAATTTCTTTGTTTTAAAGAAATATGATCACTTAAAGCAGGTTGAAAGTAAAGCAGAATGCGCCTTAAGGCACATTCTGCTTTATTTTCAGCCTGCTTTAAGCTACTTTCTGCTAGAATATGGAAAATAGTTCTTATTAAACATATTCAAAACAGTTACTATATAAATTGAAACTCTTTTTCATCAGTGGAGAAATGAAATAAAGGCGTAAAAAGGTGTATTTATGGGGTATTGGGTTAATTGGACTATTTACTCTTTGCACACTAGAATGGAATCGTGAGTATCTGTGCAAGCAGGTCTCATCAGGATCAAAACTGTTTGACTTGCTGACCTTGTATTAAAACAAAACTTTGAAAATTCTATAATTTCAGTCTGCTTTAAGTAACCATTTGTCTTCAATACTGAAAACCAGATACAGGGTAAAGGGTTAACATGACATGGTCCAATGCAGTGGATGGGTGCTTAATCACAAGTATACGGCTTGTGCTTAATACCCCCTGATATGCTACCCAAGGATGTCAAATAATATATCTTAGTTCATGGTTGCCAAAATTACATAAACATCTAAAATATACCAATTATGACAGCATTCAACTAGGTCTTCTTCATAGGTGTACATCTAAAAATACTAAATGGATGAAAATAGTTTCTTTTACAATATGATATGTCTGGCTGAACAAACAAAATATTAAATATGATACATTACATTAGCTACATTAATAGAATATATATCCAACAAGAGCTGTCGGAGAACAGCAAAGCTCGCCTTACTATATAAACCTTTCTTAAATAGGTAACTATCAATAGAAAAGTGTATCAGTACATTGATCAAGCCACAGGGAACCTCCATTCCAAATATCAGCTTATTATAATGCAAATATGCCATGTAGTATATTAAGTGCATTCAAACACTTACTAAATAACTAACTTTGAAATTTCAGTCCCAAAACTCTAAGTTCACAACAGGTAAAATTTTGACTAAATTTAAACTTTTTTTTAATTTTAATTACGAAACATCAATGTTCAACCCACAGGACACCTCCATTCCAAATATCAGCTTCCTAATACAAATATTTCATGTAGTATTATAGTGAATTACAACACTTACCCCAAAACTTTAACCATGAGAATTCAGCCAACCTAAGTCCACAAAAGGTGAAAATTTGACTAAATTTTTTATTTTTTTTATTTTAACTATGCAACATCAATGTTCAACCCACAGGGCACCTCCATTCCAAATATCAGCCTCCTAATACAAATATTTCATGTAGTATTAGTGCATTACAACACTTACCCCAAAACTTTAACCATGAGAAATCAGCCGAAAAACCTAAGTCCACAAAAGGTGAAATTTTGACTAAATTTAATTTTTTTAAATTTTAACTACACAACATCAATGTTTAACCCACAGGGCACCTCCATTCCAAATATCAGCTTCCTAATGAAAATATTTCATGTAGTGTTAGTGCATTACAACACTTACCCCAAAACTTTAACCATGAAAAACCAACGCCAACGTGATTCCATAAGCCCCCCCCCACATTCTCCGAATAGGCGAGCTATTTAAAGGTATCTCTAAAGACAGGTAGAGGCTTCTTAGTGCATGTACATAAAGTCATGCAGATATTTAAGCTCCCCAAAGAGCTTTTAAGGGAGCTTTTCTTCTTGTGTATAACGGCAACCTATCTTAAAAGACCCTCCCTGTATCCGTTACTTGGAATGACTGTTGAATACATGTTTCAATCTAAGTTGAAAATTATCTCTTACAGTGGGTCAGAGTATAATGATCCTTTGCAAACAGCATAGATCCAGACCAGAGGGCTCCTTAATGAGCCCTCTGATCAGGATCTACTCTGTTTGCTTAACATGTACATTTAAATATTTGATCAGAGTGAACAAATCCCTCAAGAGTCAAAATAAAATTGTTATTTAATCAGAAAATGGAAGAACCCATTTGTAAATTCAGCACTCTACGGGCTTTACCCGGTAATATGATATATTGAATGATACACTAGATATGGCAAGACTATCTGACCCGAGCAATCTATAACTCCATAATACACAAATATACACAACACAATTTTCACTGATTAAGCTCAAATTAATTACCCCACTGTGAAGTTTATCTCATCATACATGTAGTAAGTCAATAGCTTTAATTAAGGATGTGTTTTAGTGGCTCTAATTTTAAGCCTTCTACTAAATAATGTATTATACTATACTAACACTTTTAGAAATCAGTGAAGACCCATATCGGACAGTTCCTGAGATCAGGGTCTGCACTGTTTTCTTATAGGATATGTTTGACATGAGTTTGCATCTCTCCTGGGGAGTTCAGATTATAGGTATTTATTTCATTGTACAGACTTTTATACAGTTGAACTTCGAAAGCTCGAACTCTCTTAACTCAAACTATCCCATAGTTCGACACATGAAATGCATTATTTCATTCTCGGTTCAGTCGAACATATACCCATATTTCGAAGTTAAAACGTGGCTTAGCAACGTTTTAACTTTGAAATACGGGTATGTTCAACTTAACCGAATTCGAGATAGCGAAGTTCGACTGTACATCACTACATGAATATTCAGCAGAAGAAGGACTGCCAATATTCTTTCATGGTTGAAAAGGTTTTTTCTTCATATTTGTACTTTTCACCTTTCTATATAATGAAACTTGTTCTAAACAACAAAACAAAGAGAAGATAGAATTGTGGTAGTCTCAAGAACAGCTAGGTGACAGCTTAGTGTAGGAGCTTTCTGAATTACTTTTGTCCTTCATTAAGCAAACATTTAAGTAGCTATGCTTCTTTTATTCAGTATTTACTGAGCACATGTTGACTTATACCTGACATTAGTTAAATATATTTCAATATCTCATGGGTTAAATATATGTTTTTATCTCATGGGTGGGGGATTCTAAGTGGCACGTCCATTCATAATCAGTTATCTAACCCAGAAGCCTCGCCTATCTTACATCAACAAGTATTTATGATATCATTCTCATACCTTAAGACTGTTTGCTGCTTCGAATATATAGTTGGCTTAAAATCTTTTGAGAAAAAATCCACTATTCCCTATCATTGGAAAATTTAATATTCTTTCTGGGAAAATCCTAGGATTAAAGTTAGAAACCTGCTGAATGAGTATCTGATCTGGATTCAAAATGGCTACAAAGAGATATAAATTTTACTTGTGAATGAGTTCAGGAAAATGGAATGTTTTCTTCCTTTGATTTTTGTGGAGTTTATCATTTCTGATTGGAGAGTGGTGATGCCAGGGAAAACAGCTGTGATAACATTTCCCTGGTTTGTATTAACCCATTACTCCAAACACACCTTTTTACACCTTTAATTTACTCCTCCGCTAAAGAAAATAGTTCCACTTAATACAGTTATGAACTTATGAATATGCACCATACAAAGTATTTACTATATCCCGGCCAGTCGCTGGTTGCTTAAAGCAAGTTGAAAGTAAAGTAGAATGCACCTTAAGACACATTCTGTTTTACTTCCAACCTGCTTTTTAGTGGTTACCAATCTTCAAAACTAGTAACAGGCTATGGAGTAAAGGAATTGTAAAGCAGATAATAATTTTCGAATTCTAATTATAAGTTGCTGCTATAGAAGACAGAGAATTAACTATTGATTTATCTCTTTTACTTCTCCACTTAACCCATAACCCATTTGCATGTTTCTAGTTTTGAAGACATGTGACCACTTAAAGCAGGTTGAAAGTAAAGTAGAATGCGCCTTAACCCTTTGAACCCTAGTCCCGCATATAGGCGTGCTTTTCAAACAGTGTACATGTGAATAGTACACTTGTCCTATGCAAACAGTGAAGACCCAGATCAGAGGGCTCCGAAAGGAGCCCTCTGATCAGGGTCTTCACTGTTTGTCATAATTCCAAAAATTGACAAAAACAACCCTTAAAAGTCAGAAATGGACTAGACTAAAATCGAAACTGGATTTGTCCATTTAAAGTTTCAGGGAGGAAAGAGTTAAGGCGCATTCTGCTTTACTTTCAGCCTGCTTTAAGCTATTGTTAAATGGCTGGGTTTTTACACGGGTTTTTAACGAGCGGAAGGCAACCCAAAAGCTGGGTTTTAACTAAGGTTGTTTACCTTGCCAATGTTATGTAAGAAGATAAGGTGTTTTACATAACATTAGTGAGATAAACAGTTGTCAGGATGGACACCACTGACCAAATGGTCAGAAAAAACTAAATAAGTAAAACAAAAGAATAAAATCAGTGTTAATCACTTGTATTTTATCAAACAGTTCTAATCTAATCTAATCTAAAGAATAAAAGCATTATTTACATAAATGACTAAAGCCAGATAAAAACTTAAGTATGCTGCTTTAAATGCAATCAATAATTTAGCAAAAAGATCTAAATAGCAAACAGCCAAAATGCTTAAAGTAAGAAGTGAAGACTAAAAATGGTGCTAAGTTAAATGGCTTTAAAAGTGACACACTCAATTTAGAAATGTAGTTAAATAAAGCAGAAAATGTTCCTAAGTGTATTCTAAGCAATAAATAAGTTCCACCTAGAAGAACAAAATCTAACCTGCCAGTGTAAGGCAGGGTAGAATGTATCTTTCTAGTTGCTGGTCTGAGTAAGTGTGTGTGATTGAGCTTCTCCACCTGTATTTATAGGTTAGAGGGAGAGCCTTAATCACATGACCCTAATCGAGCCTTCTCATTGGCTGAGGGCAAATAATAGCCCTTCCTGTTTTTAGGGCTAAATACAAAATAATTACTTATTATAAAGACACATTCTAAATTACTAAAAAGTAGCTCAAATAACAGCTATTAAATCAAAACTATCAAATCTATATTCAGAGTGGCCAAATACAATATATAAGTGATGTTTCAAAATATGAGCAGTGAAGGGTCTAGAATTTCTAGACCCAGATATCAGCCGAAAATCATCAAATACACAAAAATCCTACTTTATCAAGTTCCCTAAACATATCTATCATAAACTTTAAACCTTTAGACATATTATGAGTATAAATCTAGAATTTATAGTAATTTATTGACAGAGATAAAGCCCCAATTGGAAGAGCAAATCATTGCTTTTTCAGCTGGCGGCCATTTTGAATGCCTATCTTTACTAAGGATCTAGCTCCTCAACACAATTTATCTAAATTACAGCATTACCTGGCCCTATTCATACAAATGAACATGTGAAAACCCTTAAGACAACAAAAGTCTACATAGTAGGCTTTTAAATGTGTGAAAAATACCACTGTACAAGAAGATATTGCACTTATTAGAGTCTGAATGACAGATCTGGGCCACCTGCCAAATGTAGACAGATCTACATTTGAGCAGGTAACTCAGGATCCAAACAATGTCATCCACCAAAAACTATTAGAAAAGGTAGAAATAAAGTATAAATGCCTAATCAGGCTGAGTTTCTACTGAATTTATGTTTATTAAATAAGATTTCACACCTGAGCCAATTCCCTCTATATGGTTATATAGTAGAAAATGGCCAAGATAGAAAATCTCTATTAAAACACTAAAAATGCAATATCAACCTAAAATATTTGCACCGGTAGTTGCGGAAACATATCTCGCAGCTACCGTGACCAAAATCATAACTATATTTGGTCTACAAGTCTTAAGAATCAAAATAAGCAATTTGCTATCTGAGCAGAAATCTGCTCAAGCATGTCGGGTCAACTCCAGTTTTACAACACTATTATCTGCTAGAATATAGAAAAAAAATTCCTATGATTTTTATTTGTGACAGTAAAAATTGAAACTATTTTCTTCAGTGGATGAATTAATTAAAGGCGTTATAAGGCGTATTTATGGGGTAATGGGTTAACCCTATGTTGTGACTACTCATTAGTATTGTCTCTTCATGATATTTCAAATGAAGAGTCACAACATTTTGTTCGGTTGAAACACAATAATTTAGTATTGGAAATGTTGGTCTTATCTGGAGCCATGCAAATTGGTTGGAAAAGGTTTATACAGATAATCAGGAAACATTAAATAAACAATAAGAACAAAACTGACAACTATTGTTGTGAATTAGACTCAACAGATTCACCATATTTATATGTTATTAACTATAAGCATGATAGTAGTGAAACTTACAAGAAGTTTGGATCCAAACTGTTTGACACTCAAGATGAAGTTTGAAAATTCTATTTTTAGATCAGTAGCCAGAGGCAGTTTTGACAGGTTCTGTATAAACAAACAATATGTAAAGGGAGATAACACATGTGAACTTAATTTTTACAAAATCATGCCAAGGGAGGCAACTGTTATAAACAAAGACCATAATGATAAGCAAATGAATATCTGCAAATAAACACATTGGTTAAATTTTTTCTCTGCTTTCCAACACAATTTTTGTTTGCCCTTGCATATAGCTTCATACAAATTATTCCTGTTTCTTTGTTTTGAAGACAGGTGACCAGTTAAAGCAGGTTGAAAGTAAAGCAGATTGTGCATTAACCATTTACTCTACAGATATGCAAATAGTAATGCCTTGAATTTATCACTGCACTAAAGAAAATAGTTCCCCTTTATACAATCAGGAATATGTATCATAAGAAATATTTTCTTTGTCTTAGCAGATGGTAGCTTAAAGCAGGTTGAAAGTAAAAAGTGTATCTGCTTTACTTTCAACCTGCTTTAAGTGGTCACTTGCTTTCAAAACTGGAAACATACTATGGGGTAATGGGTTAATCAATAGGATGCATCTCTCTAATGGAAAAGGGAGTTGTAACTTTGTAGATGCTGTACTGTTTACATCCCTTAATGACCCCCTTCATCATGAATATTCATAACCCTTTGATGTGCTCAAAATGCTGTCTGCTTTAATTCTGATATTCATTTTGTCTATACTTAAAATTGCACAAAAACGCACTGAATGACAGTTTGGGTTCTGATAACGAAGGCTAACTTAACTCTTCAACACCATAGACCTGTTTAAAATATACTCATTACATTTGCAAACAGTGTAGACCC
This sequence comes from Gari tellinella, assembly GCA_922989275.2. Lineage (NCBI taxonomy): Eukaryota > Metazoa > Mollusca > Bivalvia > Cardiida > Psammobiidae > Gari > Gari tellinella. Next base: position 23,058,109 of record OV277869.1, on the reverse strand, counting down.
AGATCTGAGGGCTCCTATAGGAGCCCTCTGATCAGGGTCTACACTATTTGCTAATTTAGAGCATTATTTTATTAAACTACTCAGAATTCCAATTAGACTGGTTTTTGTTTTGGCAAGTAAAATTATCCACAAGGGAACTTAATAAGCCACAACAGTTACATAGTGTTTGAAGTTAACTAATTGGCCCCTGAAACTTCACACGGATAATTCAAGTTTCAAATTAAATCTAGACCATCTTTGCTATTTAGGTAATGAACTGCAATGGATATCAAAATAACAAACAGTGCAGACCCTGATCTGATGTTTGGATCAGAGTCTTCACCATTTGCATCTATAAAAGATTTAAATCTGTTTAATCTAAATTCTTCATAATTATGTACACTGTTTGTAAATGACAAGTATAATCATGACGTCACTTGGATTCAATGGGTTAACTCCTCATCCCATAGTTTAAAAGACGTGATCGCTTCAATCAGGCTGAAAGAACAGCAGAATGCCCTTTGCTTCTGCTTTACTTTCAATTTGCTTTAAGCTATCTTCTGCTATTGACTATATTTCATATGGTGCATATTCATTCACGACTATAGAGTGCAACTATTTACTTCTGTGGAGTGGTAAATCAAAGGCATTGAAATGTGTTTCAATGTTGTAAAGGGTTAATGCACATACTGCTTTACTTTCAACCTGCTTTAAAGAGTAAATTGGAGGCGTAAAAAGGCATATTCAAACAGTAATGAGTGAAGGAGAATAACTGATCTTCTGATGGCAGAAATGGTCAAATTACATCCATCAAGACCACAAAATAAAGGAAATCAATGTATTTTTCTTTCAGGGCATGCCTTATTATTTTTATGGTTTCTTTGTCCTTCACGTTGACCTTTTCAATGCTGGAAACCATTACAAGCATATAAAAAACAGTGTAGACCCTGGTCTCAGAGCTCCTTTAAGGAACCCTCTTATAAAGGTATGTTGATGACTGGTTGTGATTTTTTTTCTTCAGAAATATTTACTTAAAACAGCAACAAAACTCAACATAAATTGGTTATTTTACAAAGTCCGGAGCATAAAAATGGTTAAAACAAGCATCTGTCCAATACTTCTCTTCTTACATCTTCATCCGAGTGCCTATTAATTATCCCATTACCCCATAGCCTGTTTCTAGTTTGGAAGAGAATTGACCACTTAAAACAGGTTAGAAGTAAAGCAGAATGTGCCCAAAAGCTACCATTTGCTAGAATATAGAAAATATTTCTTATGCTATACATATTCATGGATGTATAATGTGGAACTATTTTCTTCATTGTAATAATAAATTCAAGTCATAAAAAGGCATATTTATGGGGTAATGGGTTAAATCTCTTCCATTCAGTCTCTAGTAATATTTTAAACATAGCTCAATATTTGCAAAATAATACACCCCTGTTTCTAAAACTATACCCAATCATTTACGGGTATTCAGTTTCAAAACATTGCTAAATTCTACAAATGGACTCTTCCTTTCCCTGATAAATGACCAGTTTACATTAGCTTTTAAGGGGCTAAAATGTCAAAAGTATAACAAACAGTGCAGACCTTTTCATCCTCTGCAAACTGTAACAGTGTATAGGGCCCTCTGATCTGGACCTACAGTTTGCAACTGATGAAAACGACAGTCTCCACACTGTAAGGGTAAATTAATGGCATAAAGAACAATGACTTTGGGTCCTAACTGCCATAGCCATGGGTCAGCTGAGAATTACCAGACCCTTTTCATTATCTTGCCCTAGAATGACCATTCACCCTTGACCCCTAGTCAGGACACAAAGATGGGAGTCCATTCCTGTTATTAGAACCTGTCACACACTTGAAACAAGGGCTGTTTGACCCCTAATCCTGTCCATCCAGCACTTTGATGTTAGAGCTCACAGATTTATTGGTATTTGCAAACAATGTAGACCCTCAGATCAGACCCTATAATTAGAACCTGACACACAGACAAGCAGATTTTACTTGAAACAACCCTAATTAGTTGGAAATGGGCAAGACTTAAATGGAAACTGGAATTATGTCAATCAAGAATAGGTGATTCGTACATATGGCTATATAGAGGAAAGAGTTTAAACCCTTTACCCCATAGCCTGTTTCTAGTTTTGAAGACAGGTGACCACTTAAAGCAGATTTAAAGTAAAACAGAATGTGCCTGAAGGCACATTCTGCTTTTCTTTCATCCTGCTTTAAGCTACCATCTGCTAGGGTATAGAAAATGTTTCTTATCATATGATACATGTTCATGACTGTATAAATTGGGACTCCTTTCTTTAGTGGAGGAATAAATAAAATGCCCTAATAAGGCACTTCTATTAAGTGAAACTTCAAATGGACAATTCCAGGAAAGGATATACCCCGGTTTGACTGTATTCCCAAACTGGCATTGTCTGATTGTAACAGCCTACACTATCTGACTGTGTGACCAATACATCAACCACAGCAGACCAATGCTTGAAATCAGATAGTCCAACCCCATTAAATTAAATTGCTTTTCCCCCCATCCCAAGAAAGACTTAGTCACACTAGTGAAAATGCTAATTCTGTCCCCCCTTTTAAACAAATTACAACCCAAAAACATAATTGCAATTAAATATACAAAATGGCAGGGGTTTTGTGTGTTTTCTTTTTAAATATATATGCTATTTAAGTTTCATGATAGCATGATAAGATGCCAGCTACTGATCTCGCCCTATGGCAAACTGTTGGAAAGGACATCTCTTCTTTGTTTCTTCAACAACAGCCCAAAAGAAAAATGCTTTATAAATGCATTACTGTTGTCCTGAGCATTTAAATCTACAGCTTTCCTTATAGCTTGTTTTCAATGTTTAAGACAAGTGATTGCTTAAAACAAGATGACAGTAAAGCAGAAAGCTCCTGTAGGAAGGGGGTCATTGAATGAACTGGGGTAATGTCTGCCATAGACATAGTAGAAGTATGAAAGGCACCACTATGAGGAATGAGTAGTTAAATGCTCTAAAAGATGCTTCTATTTGGATTAAGGATTGCCAATTTAAATTATGTTTAAAGGGTCACTAAATGTCCCTAATCAATATATCTCTTTAAAACCAGGTTTTTGCTCAGTCCGTTAAGGTAGAGTTTAGTTTTCAAAGTTTTACTGTGCATGTCCCTGAATAAACCATTGCCAGGTCTTAAAATCCTACTTTACATATACAGTAAAACCCCTCTATTACAACCACTGAAAATAAACCCAATTCATAGGAGTAAAGACATGTAAACCATTCCCAGGTCTTAAAATCCTACTTTACATATACAGTAAAACCCCTCTATTACAACCACTGAAAACAAACCCAATTCATAGGAGTAAAGACAGGTCACTGCTTTAAAGCAAGATAAAAGTAAAGCAGAAAGCTCCTACAGGAGCTTTCTGCTTTACTTTCATGTTGCTTTTAAACAAACCACTTGCCTTATACACCTAAACATCTAAAACTAAACTTCGCGTAGTGGTCGTAATTCAGGAGTTTTTTGGTACTCGCTTTAAAAAGATGAATTTCATAGATTGATAAAACTTGATTTCTACCAAAATTGACACCATGTTCTGTACATTTACAGAAATACACTCCTAGCTGCAGACAAACCATTCAAATTCAGATCACATGCTAATATAACTTATTGGAATCTGATCTAGATCCAAACTGTTTCGCAATATTTCTTAGTCAAGTCTCAGCTGCAGACACCAACTAAGGGTGAAACCCATAAAACCTCTGGCTGGTCAGGTTACATGCGTATCTAAATAGTGATCTTTAATACAGTCAAACCTCTACTGAACAGCCACTTAATGAAGAAGGAAGAAGGTCTCTTAAAGACAGGTTGTAGCTTAATGCAGAACACAAGTAATGCAGAAAGATCCTCTGGAGCTTTTGATATATATATCTGCATTACTTTTGTACTGCACTAAGCAGCCACCTGTTTTAAAGCACAATCCATTGATATTTTCTATTAAGTGGTTGCTGACTACAGGTGTGATTGTAACTGGTCTAACAATAGGCCCACATTGATTTTGAAAGTTTAGATTGATGGGATGGTGGTGGTTTGACATGACACGACAGACCTCAGGCTTGAAGAAAAACTCCCAATATAGAATTGCAAAATGAATTGTCCCTATACTATGGTGATTTTTGGCTCGGAGAGCCTATATGGAATCCTTAAGAAAAATATTGGTGCGAGTCTAGCTCCCCCTACAAACAAATCCTGTCATACGGGGTTTTTAGGGTCTTTAAGCGCTGCAGGTTTCTGCTTAATGCATGGCAATGGTAATGCAGACACTCCATAATTAGCTTTCTGCATTACTTTATTCTACATTAAACTTAAAGTCCGAGCCTGCAGTACTACAGTACTTTGATTACCATTAAACAATGTGTTTTAACACATGGTCAATATTGTATTAACACTCTACTCCGAGTATAGCATGTTTCTAGTTTTGGAGACCACTTAAAGCAGGTTGAAAGTAAAGCCAAACGCGCCTGAAGGCGCATTTGGCTTTACTTTCAGCGCACTTTAAGCTACCATCTGCTAGGATATAGAAATTTTTTCTTATGAAACATAAATCAGAATAATTTACTTCAGTGGAGGAATTAATTAAGTGCCTAAACATGCATATCTTTGGAATAAGGGGTTAAACAATCATTCAATAGAGGCCTGATGGGCATACTTTAGTACATTATGTTTACAACATATTGCAAAAATGACAAACAGTACAGACTCTAGCCTGGGAAGGCTCCTGTAGAAACCCTCTGATCTGGGTTTACACTATTTTTCAATTAGCAATGGCCTAGGTTTAAATGTACTAGACTTAAATATTTCTATCTATATTTTCAGCCTTTCAGCCTGATCCTAAGTTATAACTTAGTGTTAAAGCTCTGAGAAGAGAGTTTTACAGATTATTTTCAAACAATCAAAGATGACCCAGATTTCATAACAAATGCTGTGGTAAGTGGGTTACCTAGGATTAAATCTTTTCACCTCAAGAACTGCAGCTAATGTAATGTGCCAGTGACTATCTTTATTTCCATCATGTTTTATTATTAACTACTCAAACAGGAATGGATTTAAGAGACTTTAAATTTATACATGCTAAAAAATTATCAGGTTTGCAACCCTAAAAAACACTTCTTTTTTAGAGCTGTTATTACAAACCATTTCACAAAATAAAAAGTAACTCTTTAAGATTATCTCTGATCAGGGTCTGCACTGTTTTAAACAAGAGCCCCATGGGGCATATTCGCTCACCTGAGAATAATTGGGAAAATGGAGATATTGATTTATGTTCAGGACTGACCTAGATATGCAACAGACTGGAACAATTTGAACAAAATATGTAAAGTATATTTAAAATTGTCACCATACAGAATATAAAAGCTCTGGCCATATTAGTTTCAAAGAAGAAGATGTTTGAAAATTTCACTATATAACTCTATGTAAAACAGTGACCCCCGGGGCGGGGCCAATTTTGACCCTAGGGGCATAATTTGAACAAACTTAATAGAGGACCCTTAGGCGATGATATTAGCCATATATCTAAGCTCTGGCCCTTGTAGTTTTAGACAAGAAGATTTTTTAAGTTTTCACCGAAAAAATCTATTTTTAGCTCCTGTGACCTAGTTATGCAACGGACCAGAACCATTTGTACAATTTCGGTATAGGACATCTAGAAGTGTCACTATGCCAAATATCAAAGCTCTGGCCATATTAGTTTCAGAGAAGAAGACGTATGAAAATTTCACTATATAACTCTATGTAAAACCGTGACCCCCCGGGGCCAGGCCAATTTTGACCCCAGGGGCATAATTTGAGCAGACTTGATAGAGAACCTGTAGGCGATTCTATGTGCCAAATATCTAAGCTTTGGCCCTTGTAGTTTCAGACAAGAAGATTTTTTAAGTTTTCATTGAAAAAATCTATTTTTAGCTCATGTGACCTAGTTATGCAACCGACCACAACCATTTGAACAATTTTGGTAAAGGACATCTAGAAGTGTCTCCATGCCAAATATCAAAGCTCTGGCCACATTGGTTTCAGAGAAGAAGACGTTTGAAAATTTCACTATATAACTCTATGTAAAACTGTGACCCCCGGGGCGGGGCCAATTTTGACCCCTGGGGCATAATTTGAACAAACTTGATAGAGGACCTGTAGATGATGCTATGTGCCAAATATCTAAGCTCTGGCCCTTGCAGTTTTTGACAAGAAGATTTTTTAAGATTTCCTTATTTTTTCAATTTGGTTGCCATGGCAACCAGAGTTCTGCATTGTTTTTAATTCTTTGAACAACTTTGAAAGAGCTTGACCCAAGGAACATTTCTGTAAAATTTGGTTGAATTCTGTCAAGGGGTATAGGAGGAGATGTCATTTGAAGCAATTGTTAACGACGACGCACATACGCACGACGGACGACGACGGACGCCGGACACAGGGCCATCCCAATAGCTCACCTTGAGCCTTTGGCTCAGGTGAGCTAAAAAAGCATCAATACATGCTATCAGTAAGAGATGGGCTAAAAACAAAGCATCTACTACAAACATCTCGATCATTGTGATTAACTCTTAGCATGCTCAGGAAATTTATTTCTCTGCAACAATAATTGTTGTCTGCTATTGTTCTAAAATATATCTTTTTATAAATTTCTTTTCAAAACAGTGTCAGAGTGTCAAATGATTTGGTGTTACGCTGTGTCTGATCAGGATCGAAACTGTTTGCAACGGTTACCATGGTTTCACTGTTGGCATGCTAAGAGTTAAACATGTAACATTAATGTGAACTTTGGTTTATTTTAGTTCATCCGAATCTTTAACATAAAAATTTTACTGATACAAAAACTTTACATGGGAAATGATTTGTTAAACTATTTGTATCTAGTCACAGCGATAGAGAATATTACACAAATGACTCACTTAACCCTTTTCCTAATAGCATAATTGTATTGGCAATTTTTGAAAACAGTGTAGACCCAGATCAGACAGCTCCTTAAGGAGCTGTCTGATCAGGGTATGCACTGATTTTCTTATAGGATATTTTTATGCACGAGTCTGCTCACTATTCTGTGGAAGAACTTTACTAGCCAATGTAATATTTCAGATGATAAATATTCATAGTGGGCGGAGTTTTATATATGAATATTTAGCAGGAGAAGGGTTAAGCAACTTAACCTAACCCTTTCCCCCATAAGAGGGCCTTTTAGCGCATTCAGTTTATTACTATTTATTATATGCCTTCGAATGATATCGAGCGTTTCCGTGTGTATCTGCTCAGTAAAATACAAGAGTCTGTATCAGCCACCTAATGTATCAGCCACTTTGTATTTTACTCTGACCTCGCTTTCGATTTAAAGTGACGTCATTTACGCACATGTACGAGTGCCGCATTATTCTTTGTGGCATACAAAAGTCTTGTTCTGCTTCAAATTACTAATTTATTTAAACAACTAGTTAGTTGTTTCTGGTTTGTATTCAAGGCATATAATAAACACATTACCAGTTGGCAGTGAGCAACAGAGTGTTGCATTTAGCTCTCGACGTTTTTGGCGGAAACAACCGATCAGACTCGCGCCAAGGCGCTCGTCAGATCGGCTATTTCCGCCAAACACGTCTCGAGCTAAATACATCACTCTGTATCGCTCTGTCAACTGGTAATGTGTATATATACCCTGAAGAAAATAGTTCCAATTATAAGTCATAATATGTATCATAAGGAAATTTTTCTTTATTCCAGCAGGTTTTAGTTTAAAGCAGGCTGAAAGTAAAGTAGAATGTGCCTTAAGGCTCATACTGCTTTAATTTCAATCTGCTTTAAGTAATTAACTGTTTTCAAAATTAGAAACAGGCTATGGGGTAAAGGGTTAATGAAGTTATATAGGGATTGAGTTCCAAAACCCAACAATGCAAAGCCAGCTTATGTAAGTAGAGATTTCAACAATTGTTACAAAGTCAAGCAGAAAACATTTAGTTTCCTCTATCATATCTTGTGTCCTGGTTGATGCATCAATGATTATCTATCTGCCCAGGTGTTGAGGAGAGGGACTTCATGATACCCTACCCACCACAGGAAAGCTGAGTGGGTATCGGGACTTAACCCTTTCCTCCCTGAAACTTGAAATGAACAATTCCAGTTTCCAATTTAGTAAAGTCCATTTTTGACTATTAAGATTGTTGTAGTTACTGTATTGCAATATGACAAACAGTGCAAACCCTGATCAGAGGGCTCCTTAGGAGCCCTCTGATCAGGGTCTGCACTGTTTGCATAGGAAGACCTATACTCTACACATGTACAAAGGATGCCTATATGCGTGACTATAGGGCTCAAAGGTTTAACTTGCTTTTCAAAATAATTTGGCTCCTGATCAGGAGCCGAGTAACTCTTGTGTGTCTTGATCAAGTGCTTTAAAATTTCAGCAGACACAGTTATGAAGTTATTTTTAGTAGACACTATTCATTAACCTATTCCTCCTAAGCTTGTTTTCAGAATTGAAAACAGATGGTTGCTCAATAATATAGACAACTGAAAGTAAATCAGAATCATTCTTAAGAAGATTAGTGATCGCAAATGAGCCATTCTCGTCAACTAATGGCAACACCGAACCATGCTCAAGCTGCAAAACATTACATGACAAGATTGGCAAATTGCTCTATAGCTACACTGAGTACTAATATTGATGTCATTAGCCTCATCTCATTCAGGGTGTACTACCTTAACCCTTTCTCTCATCCTTATGTTTACTCTGCATGGAAAAGCCTTTCCAAGTTTCTGATAAATATGCCAAAGGAAAGTTTTACTAAATCTTAACAACTGAGCTCTGCTTAAGCAAACTGAAAGTAAAGCAGAAAGCTCGACACATTGAACTGCCAGCTTCGTACCCTTGGCTTCTATATGTTCCAATCAGCTCACTAATTAGCATGTGGAGAATCCATGGTCCACATTCTGACATACTAAATAGAGTACGTCTTCTGTTTTCTCAATACTGACTAACTAACATTAACTATGGAGACATTCATTCCCACACTATCTAAAGGTATTACAAACAGTGTAGACCCAGATCAGAGGGCTCCTGAAGGAGCCCTCTGATCTGGGTCTATACTGCTTGCCAGAGTACCGTATATACCAAGTTCCATCACTTCAAGGGCTATAAGCTCTACATCCTGTCATATCAAAATCACATTTAGTCACAAACATCAAAATCTGTGAAACATAATCAGCCAATCTATCTCGTTGCACGCAAAAGTCGGAAAACCACAGCCATTGTTGCTGGCTTATTCATCGCATGCAAAACTGTAATTTGCACAATTGCTGAAGCTTCTTCAGTGAACCTTATACCATGATAATTTGTATAATGGCATTAAAAGTGAAATTTTGAAGAGAGCTAGACATTTCCGTTCTAGATAAATATTCACGAAATACGTGGTACGGTAAATACAGTCAAAGCTGTATTATATAAGCTGTCACTCATTAGAAGACCAATGGAAAGTCTTTGAGAGTCTGGTGGTTGCTTAATGAAGGATAAAAATGATATTGCAGGAAGCTCCTATAGGAGCTTTCTACATGATTTTCATCCTGCATTAAGTCGTTGCTTATCTTTAAAGGTATTAAACTTAAGCTTCTTCAATAAATGGTCAAATTAAACCATTACCTAGTTGGCCTGTTTGGGGTTTTAAATGCACCTTAAGGTGCATTCTGCTTTACTTTCTTTACCTGCTTTAAGCTACTATCTGCTATACTACAGTAAATATTTATATGGTGCATATTTGTGATTGTATTACTTTTGGAACTAGATGATTAAATTAAAGGTGTAAAAGGGTGTACATGTAATGGGTTAATACAAATTGAAGTGTAGAAAATTCCATGTATTTGTGTTTCCTGGTCCTACAGCTGGTGATCCGACCGTAAAACAGCTTCCAGACCAAAATTTGTTTTTCAAATTAAATTAGACATTTAGAGATAAATGTTGATAAGAATATTACTGCAATGATTGGTTTACTGATAAAACAAAGTAACTTCCTCACCCTCTCCACAAGGTATTTGGGATGAGAGAGGAAGGTGATAGCATCTTTCTTTTCTATATAAATTATACATTTCAGATTATATGAAGATCATAACTAGATGTTTTCAATGAATAAATCTTAATATTTAATACAATAACAGTCGAAAAGAATGTTTGCTTCTTGCAGAAACTCCGGCAGAGTAGGTAATTTCCGTTGACTAGTTTCGTTGCAGTTGCAACTCATCAGAACGTATGAAATTTCGTATTGAAACTTCGTAATTTATACCCTTGGGATTGTATCACGTGATATCTTTTATTACGTTTTTGACACGTTTTACGCATTTTTTGATGACAAATTACGCATGTTTGCGCAGATTTTGACTGCGTCATCCACTGTTTTTGGTGACGTAGCTCGATCTATTATGGTAACTAAGGGCCTTGTTTGTGTAACTAAGGCCAAAAAATGACTTCCGGTTGTTAGAGAAATTATCCCAAATCAAAGAAAATCCTTATATAATCAAAGATATTCTGTCCCAACATTGATTTTGTTGAGTATTTGATTGTTTCTCTGTGTCCAAAGTTTTTGGTACGTTCTACTACACGTTTTGTAGTTTGTTTTCTTGGAAACGGGTGTGGTTTGGGTCTCTCAAATTTGGAGATTTGCTTAGTCTGGAGCCTTGTTTTCTCCAGTGTAAAAGTGTCATAATGCTTGAACTATGTCTGATTTGACATATTTAATACATTTTCAGGTTCGCAGAAAAGGGGAGTACAAATGTATTTCAAAATCTAAAATGTTTATTTCTGAATTAAATCCTATGGTGTCACTTCTTATTAGAATCGTCTCGAAGAGACGACAGGGTTCGCGCTTACGCCGTAATCATATCTAACTACGTATTAAAATCGGCAAGGAGGAAAAAAATGATGGTCGTTGCGTCTATGGGACGCAAACAAAAATCTATAATTGTTACGCTCAGTCTTTAATACTCAAGCAAGTTGGTCAATATTTGACAAATTCAACAGATACAAATACATTTAAAGTACTTATTTAGTGAATTAAGCGAGTAGTTTACCGGTCTCGGTGTTTTAAACGGTTTGATTATGTTTCGAAACTTTTTTCAATTATCATTTTACCATGTGACAATTGAGCTTGAACCCTGCGCAGGTGCAGTGGTAAATCTACTGCTTTCGAGCCGGGGTAAAGCCGTAGGTTTGACAGCTAAAATGGCTTCCCAGGCTGATCCATAACGGAATCCTGCATTAAAATCAATGTAAGACTTGACCAATCTATTCTCTTTTCATTATTGCAATGTGTGGTTGCGTAATGCAAAGTAGGTATGAATTGACTCCTATAGAAATTTCTGCATTATTTATCCTGATTCATTTTTAGCAGCCACCATCCCAATTAATGTTTCTGCAATGAGTTATTTTTCAACCCTTTCTCCTCTGGTTTCACTATGTTTAAGATCGAAGCAGGCTCTCTGCAAGCTTCCGAATCTAGATTAGTTTTTCTTTTTCAAATTACATTTAGTTCTGTTAAATGATAATTTAAAGATAACTCTCTGGTAACATAACTTCAATGATTATATTGCTGATAAAAGGCCTCACCAGTCACCTTTGTAGGGTTGGGGGTGAAGAAACAGAGCATGCTTATCCCTTATAGATGTTACTTTAAGTCTTTCAACACTAAGTAACTCTTGTGGGTTATTATGTTCCCTTGTGAATATCTTTAGTTACCAAAACATTAACCAGTCTACTTGGAATTATGGGTAGTTTAATAGATACTGCTCTAAGTTAGCAAGCAGTGTAGACCCTGATCAGAGGGCTCCTATAGGAGCCCTCTGATATGGGTCTACACTGTTTGCATATGAAATGCGGATATTTTGAACATGTTCATGGTGTTTAAAGAGTTAATAGCATGTACTGATGCTTTTTAAAAACAATGTGGACCAAGATTAGAGGGCTCCAGTTCCTAAAAGGAGCTGTTTGATCAGAGTCTGCACTGTTTGCTGGTAGTATCTCTCTGAGATATGAGTCTAGTCTGAGGCACTCTTTCCTTGTAAGCCAATGTAATAGTTCAAATGACATACTTATAGCAGACAAGGTTTTATGCATAAAATACATTAATCTTATTGGAAAGGTTATGAGAGCTTGAAGAGAGCTAAATCTGTGATTTAGTTACACTGAGGTGAAAGGCTACCTTTTCATGAGATAAGTAGCAGAAATTGAGGTATCAGCTTTCTTCCGGTAGGGCTTCTCCATTGAGAGATAGGCTGAAAATGAGGTATTGTTAACCATATCCTCTACAGAAGCTTGTAAGCTGACATTTCTACCTAGCTCTCAACATGCAATGAAGACATATATCATTCTTTCCCAATTAACCCATTACCCCATAAATATGCCTTTTAACACCTTTAATTTATTTCCCCACTGAAGAAAATAGTTCTTATTTATACAGTAATGAATATGTATCATAAGAAGTAATTTCTATTTTCTAGAAGATGGTAGCTTAAAGCAGGTTGAAAGTAAAGCAGAATGTGCCTTAAGGCACATTCTGCTTTACTTTTAACCTGCTTTAAGTGGCCACCTATCTTCATTACTAGAAACAGGCTATGGGGTAATAGGTTAAGGGCATTTAAATTAAACACCCTATGTCCTTTGAAAACAGTTTAGAGCTAGGAATCTAATCAGGCTCCAAACAGTTTGTTACCATAATTCAGATTAAAAGTGATTTTTAACATTTTCATTATTGAGTCGTCATTTTCTGCATTTTATTAATTTGTATAATTTGCATGTCTTCTTCACTGTAATTAATGTTTTACCAACTTGCTAATCAGCAGTACATTCTGAAGAGTCTAATTACAGACGAAACAAGTCAACATTAATCGCCAGTTCCGGCCTCGATCATCTGTAATTTGACAAGTAACTTTTCGACTTTACAATATTTCATCAATCAAATGATACATTAAAGATTAATTAGGAATATTTTTTAAAATTCCAATTTCAAACCATTATATAATAGCAGGATGAAGGTAACAATATTCAAAAACCTGAAAATATTTGACACAAGTCATCTTACCATTTCATTACAGTTTGAACCCAGACCAAATTTGATATCAAGATTTCTTCTTGGAACATTTTTTTAATGCAGAAAAAGTATGACCTTTATGAAAGACCTAAGGCTAAGAAATAGCATTACATATTTGAATATCAAGCAGATATCAGAGTCAGTGCTAATCAGAGCCTGAACTTGTCTTCCTTTGATATACCAATATCAAAAGTATACCCTTTCAAAGCCAATGGGCTCAACTAATTTCTCCAAAGGGACAAAACATTATGAAACATCAGCACACCCAAAGGTAACCTCAATTTTATCATTTTCCAATCTAAGCAAATCATCTTCCAAGAGATAGCATCTCAAATCCAGCGTCAAAACTTTATCTGTAAAACTGAGTGAGTTTATGTGGAACTTCTGGAATATCTATTCAATCATAACAGATACCCAACAACTGCCAAACAAACATGCCCCTTGTATTGTGCACCCATCCACAGATAATGAGAATAACAAAACTTTACAACTGTCCATCAGATTTATCATATACAGTCAAACCTGTATTAAGGGACCACTAAAATACAGTTTAAAGTATAGTTATAGACCGTTAGACAGGTGGCATCTTAACCTATTACCCAATAAATACGCCTTAGATTTTACGCCTTTAAATTATTCATCAAGAGAAGAAATAGTTCCAAATTATACAGTGATGAATTTCTATTACAAGAAATATTTTCTTTATTCTAGCAGTGGTAGCTTAAAGCAGCCGGAAAGTAAAGCAGAATGTGCCTTAAGGCACATTCTGCTTTACTTTCAACCTGCTTTAAGTAGTCACATATCTTAAATACTAGAAACAGGCTATGGGGTAAAGGGTTAATGCATAATAAAAGTAATCCAAAAAGCTCTGTACTACTTCTGTTCAGTCTTAAGCAGCCATCTGTATTGAAACATGTCCAAATATTTTCAATTATTGGGTTCTTAACATAACATTTGACTGTACATGCATTGATGGGCAATTTGGAAATGATTTGATGAAGAGATTCTCCATGCTTCTAGTGAGTCTTCACAGACCAATGACTGGCAAATACAGAACAAAAGTAATGCACAAAACTCCAGTCACCATCTTTTGGAGATCGCCATGCCTGTAATATTGTCTAATTGCTTCTAACAGGTTTAACTGTATTAATGTATCATTTGAGACCACAACAGCAGCAGACTTCCACCACAATCTATCATCCAAAAAGAACATTAATATGTTGAATATGAGGGAGCATAGAATACCTTTGCAAACACCATTGGTTCACTGGGTCAGGTCTTGAGTAACTCCGTAAGGAAACAAATCTTTTAATTTCTCGAATTACACAGCTAATTTTCAAGCACTTTGGGAGCCATTTTCTGTTACTAATTGTATACATTTCTCCCATATTCTGTTATTAATTGTATACATTTTCCCTTATTCTGTTATTATTTGTAACAATACATTTCCCCCCATATTAGGTTATTAATTATATACACTTCCCCATATTCTGTTATCAATAGTATCCATTTTCCATTATTCTGTTATTAATTGTTACAATACATTTTCCCTATATTCTGTTATTAATTGTATATATTTTCCCTATATTCTGTTATTAATTGTATACATTTTTGCCTTATTCTGCTATTAATTGTTACAATACATTTTCCCTATATTCTGTTATTAATTGTATATATTTTCCCATATTCTGTTATTTATTGTATACACATTTAATTTCCCCCATATTCTGTTATCAGTTGTATACATTTTCCATACATTTTTCCCCATATTCTGTTATTAATTGTATACAGTTTCTCATATTCTCTTATAAAGTGTCTATCATAGAAATTATTTTAATAGAGACATTAACTCTACTCCTAAATTGGAGATAAATGAACTATGGGAAACTTTTTCTACATCCTAAATCTGCTTAACTTGTAAGTCTGCTTTACTTTATGTATGCTTTAAGCAGTCATTTGTATGCCTGTTTTAAATGCTGGGAATCCAACCCATGATCTCAAAGAATGGAAGTTGACACTTTACCCCTGAGTTGCCTGCAATATTCGGTCTCTGACTGCTGTTTTGTACCATTGACTTAGCTGGGGATCCAACACATAATCTCCCTCAATGAAAACTGCCACTTTATTCCTGTATTATGAGCAATATTGTTGGGACTCCAAGGGCTGATAACATGTGTAAATTGTCTTTGATTATTGCCAGCCACTGGCACATTCCTACTTTTATGAAATCATGTGATGCATAATTCAGCTTACTATTGTATTACAGTATAACCCCTTTACGTCTTATTAAAAGTAGACATGATTCTATAAAAGACAAGCGATAGCTTAAGACAAGGTGAAAGTAAAACAGAAAGCTCCTAAAGGAGCTTTCTGTTTTACTTTCACCTTGTCTTAAGCAGTCACCTATCTGTAACATCTAATAACCAATACAATGTAGTGGTGGTAATAGAGAGGTTTTACGGTTTATACCAATAATAAACTGACTATTGACTGATGTACTAATACATTACATAACTCTCATGGGGTAATTAAACTAGTTAGACTGTCTAGCTGCTTCAACTCTGGTACCTGTTTCAGTGTTTAAGACAGACTGAAAGTAAAGTAGAAAGCTCCTGATTACCACAACTGACAGGTGCAGAAGCACATTGCATATGACACGGTATAAGCATGGTAATAAGCATGAAAAGGCAGTTCTATGAAGAAAATCATGTTTAATAAGGTATGAAAAAATGTGTTATGAAGGAAAGTGTCAACTCTATCCCTCAAAGAAACATGGTGTTTTACACCTTTACACACCAAAAATAGAAACATCTTCAACTATTCCTCATTTTCCCGACATTTTGTCTGGCTCCAAACAGTTTGCCACCAAAGTTTCATAAATCATCAAATATTTTCATGAACCTATCATGTTTTACATGTTAGCTTGATCACTTTCTACAAGTTATTGCAGTGTGTTTGCATTTACCAGTAGTTTCCTTTAACTCTTTCCTCCCTAAAATTTTAAATGGACGATTCCAGTTTCCTTTTTAGTCTAGTCCATTTCTGACTTTTAAGGGTTGTTTTTGTTAATGTTTGGCATTATGACAAACAGTGAAGACCCTGACCAGCCCTCTGATCTGGGTCTTCACTGTTTGCACAGGACAAGTGTACTATTCACATGTACATTGTTTGAAGAGGATGCCTATATACAGGACTACGGTTCAAAGGGTTAAAGGAGTTGTCTTCAATGCTGTATGTCATTCTAGCTCTTGAAATATAAATTGACCATCTAAAAGTTGAATTCCTATTTTTGATGCCTATAGACTATTCAGCATAATGATTGTTCTGTTATAGAGTGTTATGAAATATTTGTAAGAGTCAGTATAATTTAAGACGGCTTTGGCAGGTTCATGGAGTTTAATCCAAATTAGTGTTAAAACAGAAAGAAAATAAACTTGCTGCATACAGCTGGCGCCCAACTGCACTTGCTGCACGTTACAGGTCTCCGTGTCAGATAAGAACATGAGAAAGTGCAAGCATCTTGCTGGGAGTTACAAGTGAAGAAACATCCGAGAGTTAATATATTTAGCAACAAATTACTCTATAAATACACATTTTTACACCTTTATGTCTCCACTGAATAAAGTCAAACTATTTCTTCACCTTAAGATGCATTCTGTTTTACTTTCAACCTGGTTTAAGTGGTCACCTATCTTCAATACAGAAATAGGCTATGGGGTAATGGGTTAATTGTCCACTTTGTTTCAAAGTTAAGCCATCTGCAAGCCAATGATGTCTAGCTTGCAGCAAATGAAAAGTTTCTCCTTTTTGTCATAAGTAACCCCTATGAAACTATCAGTTGTGACTACTGAGTTATTAGAATCAGCTGGATCTTGGTCTACATTGATTGCACAGGACAAGTATGAAGTGTATTCTCCACAGGTATACTGTTTGTAAAGGACAAGTATACTTACGGTACTACTAGGGCCCAGTAGACTAGCAGGTTATCAACAAGAGTTGTCAGAGAGACAACAAAGCTCGCCATCGGCACATTTAGAAACTTAAAAGCACACTCAAGGTCACCGAGTTCAACTATTATTTGATACATGTATTTCTGAAGCAGTTGTGACATTTTTTGTCAACCAATGGCTACATAAACAGGGCTCGAGATAAGGGGAGTAGTGCACAATTTTAAATCTTTATGTCTGCATTAAACCCTATGGTGTCACGATTCTAATGAGTAGTAACACCATAGGATTTGGTGCTGGTATGAGGAGAAAATGTTGGATTCATTCCGTTTACTCCTCTCTAAACCCTGAATACATAGAACTGTTCTGGTCTCGGCCTAACCCCATATATAACCAGCCTTAGTTACAGAAGACTTCACCACTACCTCCCACATCATAAATTGCCCCATCAAACCTCCCCTGTTATCACAGCTTAGAAAATAAAAATGTCTTGTTGAAACAAACATGTCACTATCATACAGGCTAATTAATTGCCAATTAACCCACTGTGTTAACCTTTTCACTCACATTTTGGTTAACTAGAGGCTGCTAAAAAGCAGGCTGAAAGTAAAGCCGATTTTTTTTTCTCCATTGGTTCTTGACATGTCTGTCCCATAATAGTTAAATGTCTGACAAATAGTGCAGGTCCTATATATATATATATATAGACTTTGTATTGACAGACTTTGTCTCCAAAATATTTAAAAATCAAATAACATCATTATCAAATTATATGTACATGTAAAAATTGCCCTATTAGAAAAGAGCAATTTTATCCAATAACAACAAACAGTGCATACCAAAATAGAAGGGCTCATATCTTCAGCAGCAATCTGATCTGGGTCTGAACTGTTTGCAAAAGATGTATACCATAAAACCCATCAATCATGACCACTTCATAAGGTTAGATATTTGTCGGTGTTAAAGGCAGGTGAGGCAGGTAGCAGCTTAAAGCAATGTGAAAGTAAAACAGAAAGCTCCTTGCTTTAACTCTTAGCATGCTTATAGTGGTGAAACCATGATAATTGCATTTTGACCCTGAATTGAAAGAAATTTTGAAAACTCTATTTTCAGATCAGCAGCAAACGACGATTGCTGCAGACGAAAAAAATTACCCAGCATGCAGAGTTAGGCTGTCACCTTTCTTTCATGTCCAATTAGCCTTCTTTTTATTGGTTGTAAAAGAGGGGTTTTACTGTAATTGGTTCCTCACTGTAAGGATTAACATTCAACTACATGTATATTATTATGTTATGCTGATTCATCATTTGCATGATATGGGTTAACATCACTTTAAATTGCCTTTCAATAATTGCACACCACACAGTAACCTCCCTGAAGCCTAAAATTTCTGACTTTTTAGGGTTGATTTTTACAATATATGTCAAAATGACAAACAGTGTAGACCCTGATCAGAGGGCTCCTTAAGGAGCCCTCTGATCAAGGTCTACACTGTTTGCATAAGACAAGTGTCCTCTCACAGGTACACTGTTTGCAAATGATGCATATACATCTGACTAGGGTTCAAAGAGATAATACATAGTCTAACACTACCATGCTACAGCAACTTACTAGTATCACCCTTGTGAGCTCTCATTTCTCACTGAATTATTTAGTACCTAAAGCACTGTCTTTTGTCGCATCCTTATCTCTCTGTTTATAGTCAAAATAGTGTTACATGGTATTTCTCTGAAGACGTATGACAATGCCTAAAGACCCCATAGCCACCATGTGCTTAATGCAGATGACTGCTTAACAGAAATGAGCTATATTCTGACAAAACCAGACTTATTGCCATTGCAAACAGGGTACACCAAGACCAAATGCTACATCCTCTAGATGCCATGACTGGTATTTGTCAACACTGTTTGGCACTGATCACCATGTCTAGTGTATCATTACCTACCAGTAACAGTTTGTTTAGTTTTATCCATTGACTCAGAACAATTATTTGACTTACTTTGGATATTTCGACTATATCCTACAGTCTTCATCAGCTGATTGTTCTGAGTCAATGGATAAAACTAAACAATGTCAAATCCAGAACAAGAGACCAACCTTCAATGCTGTACGGTAACATGTTTGCAATTGTGGACCTTGAGCAGATGCTGAGACTGAGATATGACACCTTGGACCATCAGGGCTCCAGATAAGGGAAGTATTTCAAAAACAAAAATCTTTATTTCTGCTTTAAACCCTATGGTGTCACTACTCGTTAGAATCGTCTTGAAGAGACGTTTCTAATGAGTAGTAACACCATAGGATTTGGTGCTGAAATAAGTGAGAAAATGTTAGATTTGTTCAGTTTACTCCCTCTTATCTGGAGCCCTGCCTTGGTTGGTTAGGTCAACGTCTTGCAATACAATGTTTTGCAATGCAATGTAGGTCTCGTTTTTCTCATGGCACAGCTCAAATATATTAACCCTGTCCTTACAAATGATTGATAATAAACAGTTCCTGGATTCAGACAGGTGGCTTCTAAGAAAGCAGGCTTAAAGTAAAGCAGAAATCTCCCTTTAGAGAGATTTTTGCTTTACTTTTAGCCTGCTTTAAACAGCCACCTGTCTCTAAGACAGTGAAAACAAGCAATGAGCAACAGGGTTAAACTGGTGTATGAAAAATAAGTTAGTGTCCCCGGGGATTTCTGTTTTCCAGCAACTGGCTGCTAATTAATTAAATTCTGCCCACATAAGGACAATCAGAAATGACTTAACTGTCATACTTGATATGCCACTCGGTGTTGCTAGCTACTGTGACATACTGATGATACTAGTCGCTACTAGCCATGTCTAAAATCACTGTTATTGCTTTAGGTAACACGTTTTTATGGCCAGTGGCCACCCATTGCTGTATTAATTCTTTTCATCATAGTTTTAATGTTTAACACATTCGGTACCATTACAACAAGTATACTCGTCTTTTACAAACAAAGTACCTGTGAGGAGTTAACTTGTCCTGTGCAAACAGTCTAGACCCCGATCAGAGGGCTCCTGTAGGAGCCCTCTGATCAGGGTCTACACTGTTTGTCATTTTACAATGTATTGTTGAAATCAATCCTAAATAATTGCCGGTATGTAATGCACTCATTTGGAAATTGGAACTGCCCATATGAAGATTCAGGGGTGAATACAGCTGGCTGCTTTAAGCAGGCTAAAACCGAAAGGAGATTTCTGCTTTATTTTCAGCCTGCTCAAAGCACCAATCTTAATGGATATAGCATATATCGCCTATGGCTCTTAATCACGACAGGAGTACAGTGCTCCCTCCCTACAAGGACCCTCTGAACAACAACTCCCTCCTAACGACAATGCTTGCCCCTGTTCCCGAAACATCTGCTAGGATAAAGAAAATATTTCTTAAGGTACACATTCATGAAAGTATAAAGTGTAAATATTTTCTTCAGTGGAGGAATAAATTAAAGGTGTAAAAAGGTGTATTTATGGGGTAATGGGTTAAGGCTGATAAATGTTGCTCTCTTGCTGTGCAAGGAGATAGCTGTTTCAATCCAATGTTCAGTCTAATGAAACATTAACTCACTTAGAAGTCAAACACTTATAGGCTTTCGGGATTCCTGGAAGACTTTAGCAATCAATATACCCTTTTATGATGATAATAATTATAGTCTCACCAATTCATAATAAATAATTATGTTCATATCAAAGTATGGTCAAATAAGCACAGTCCACCTCACCCCAATCTCAACCTAACCAGGCATTATCACTTTACTACATAGCCTGTTAACTAGTTTTGATGACGGTTGAGTGAATTGACCACTTAGCTTAAAGCAGACTGAAAGTAAAGCAGAACCTGTCTTCATGCTCAATAGTCATACATAAAACTCTGCCCACTAAAAACATCAACTGAACTATTACATTGGCTAATACAGAGGCGTTGCGGAGACCCTGCAATCAAATAGGTTGAAATGGCTTGGCCATGTAGAGAGAAGCTCTAGCTGTCCCAGATCTCTCAAATCAGATGCCTGAACATCCCAACACAGGGGGGTCCAGGCAGACCAAAGCTATCTTGGGAGGACCTTGTAAAAAGAGACCGTGAAGCTCTAGGGTTGGAAAACATCAACCCACAAAACCGCCAAGCTTGGAGAGGGAGACTTCGTTCCAGACTGGACAGCCAGGCCTCACCCTTATAAGAAGGATTAATCAATGGCCTGGTTAAACTAAACTGGATGATGATGATGATGATGATGATGAATAAAGAGCAATTTTCCAAGAAAGAGAGCAAAATCATATTAGACAACACTAATCAGACAGCTCCTTCAGGAGATGTCTAATCAGTGTTTTCAATAAGCATCAATATATGCTATTAGCTGAAGGGGTTCTGTATCATACAATAGAAACCTACACAGTTTGCAACAATATTCTAACAATTCTGACTGTTCATGTTAATCTAAGTGGCAAACAGTTTGGAGCCAGATCAGACGCCAGGTTACCTGGCGTCTGATCTGGCTCCAAACTGTTTGGAATGGAAATAATAGTTTTAGCATAAACGCATCTATTGGGAAAGAATAACGTTTCCTCCGCTGTACATGGATGGAAAAGGAAATGTACCAGTTTATGTAACATCTATTTAATTGGTATTGAACAGTCCGAAACAAGCACAATGAAAGTTAATAGAAAATACTCAGGCATTTAGTATAGTGAGATTGGCTCAATATCCTGTTATCAAATTATCATTAATTAAATTCTTCTTAATTAAAATACAGTTGAACCTTTATAACTGGAGATAGCTTGTATTGAACTTGCCCACATTTCTTTAGTCAAGAATCGAAAATTCAAGCTTGCTCTTTCAACACCATGGACCTGTTTAAATCATACTCATTAAATTTGTAAACACTGAAGACCAAGATGGCCCCTCTGATTTGGGTCTACACTGTTAGATAATTTAGACCAGTATTTATCAAACTACTGAAAATTCCAAGTAGACTGATTCATGTTTTGGTAATTGAAATGATCCATAAAGGAACCTAATAACCACAATAGTTACTTAGTGGAGAAAGAGTTAACTCACTGATCCTTGAAACTTCAAATGGACAATTCCAGTTCAAAATCAGGTCGAGTCTATGTTTGACTATTCAGGAACCTTGTTTTCACAATGTACCACAAAATAACAAACAGTGCAGACCTTGATCAACTCCTACAAATACCTTTAGTCCTGGATCTACACTGTTTTAGGACAAGTGTACTCTTACCTGGGTACACTGTTTGTACAATGCACATATACACATCACCATGGTTCAATGAGTTTATTAAATAATTATTGCGAGAGAGGATGCATGAATATTCTTTACCCTAGGTGATAGCTTAACCCATTTCCCCATAGCCTGATTCTAGTTTTGAAAATAAGTGACCACTTAAAGCAGGTTGAAAGTAAAGCAAAATGCACCATAAGGCGCATTCTGCTTTATTTTCAGCATGCCTTAAGCTACTATCTTATAGGATACAGCAAATATTTATAATGGTACATATTCATGATTGTATAAAGTAGAGCTGTTTTCCTCAGTGGAGAAATAAACTAAAGGCGTAAAAAGGCGTATTTGTGGGGTAATTTTTCAGGCAGAACAGAAGTATTGCAGAACGCTTCTGTTGAAACTTTTTTCATAAAATTATTTAACTTACTGACTATTTTTCTTTTGAAAATGACTAGTTTATGTTAAATTCTTTTAACAAAGGTTCCAGAAAAAAATACTTAAACAAGGCCTACACTGTTTACAGGGTTCCCGCTGGGCATCGCCAACGGCGCCATTTGCGCAAAAAAAATAATTCTGGCGACAGAAATTTCGAATCGGCGAAAGTGTCTGGCGCCGAGAAATTTCGGAATTGTCGCCGTATAATAGTACAGTTTATTTTCTCGCCGTCTCTAAAAATCTTAAAATTGGCTTCAGAGTTCGGCTAATCCATACACACTCTTAGCCTATCACCAAACGCTACTGATGCGTGTAAACACATTACGCAATCGTCGATAACGGCATGTGTAATGGCAGGCTGCCAAACAATGTTTGACCACACGTGCCGAGATTGCTTTTAATGTGTTGTAGATCTAATTGGTTATCAAAATAAGTGATTGACAGGTTCGCCCCGAATCGAAGACCTTTTCAACGACAATTTTTAGAAGCGGTGATGCGAAGGATAAAGATCTATGTCGCCGATACGGGTCGGATTAAAATCAGATAATTATCCGTAAGTTCTGGACAAACACACATTTTATATGAAAGCTGATCAGAATTTATCATTCATGAATTGATTTCCACCACAAAAAACTTTGTATAATCACGTAACAGCAAAATACTTCGAAAATGATACCGTTACAAAATGACGGGGCGCCGTAACATTTGCTACGAGAACTACGTATATTTTGTTTGTCTAAAAACTATTCCCCAGCGCCGTTTTCTAACAATAAATTAAAATTAAACATTGGACCTAAATTCTTCTGTTTGTTACATACGATTTGTGCAAATGTATAATTATTAAGTTAGGTTTTACAACCAATTACGCTCGTAAAATTGAGTTGCAATCAGTTTTCGCGGTAGAAAATTAAGACGCGTTATTTCGTTGTTAAAACCACACCCACTTTATGGCGCTAGTAAATATCGTCTGCAGAATTTGTCGTCTGCAACCTTTGTCATCTGCAACAATTCTCTGAGTTAATTTTTGTGCATTTTTTTTTTCAGAAAATATCAGTGTCAAACAGTTTGTATCTATATAAGATGATGCGCGTCTCATCTTGATCCATACTGTTTGCATAATTTAATGAATAACAGATTGTTAAGTTGCTTACTCTTTCTAGATCTACTCCATAGATAGAAATCTAGAACATTTGAACTACTTCATTTATTCTCTCAAGAAAATAGATATAGTTCCAGTTTACCTTTACTAGTCATGAATGAATAATATATATAAGAACCATAAGAAATAGTTCTTATATCCTAGCAGATGTAAGATCTAGCTTAAAGCAGGCTTAAACTTTTACTGAAGCAGAATGCTCCTGAAGAGTATTCTGCTTAATTTTCAGCCTAGATGCTAGAATCAGTATTATAAAAAGTATATCTCTGGGTGAAAATTGTCTCTGTCTTAGTGGTCTATAGACTTATCTAGATTCACTGATTTAAAAAAAATCGCGAAAAAGGTGTGGCGAAAAAAGCTCCCTATTTGGCACCCCAATCCCCCTATTAAAATGACAAAATCTCCCTATTTGGGTCCAAAAAAATATCACATGTATGTACATGTATAACACACATAAAAAAATGGCGAAAAATTTGGCTCCAAAAATATTATTTTGGCGCAAACTTTTTTCATTTGGCGCAAGTGCTGGCGCAAGAAAATTTTAACCCAGGGTGAACCCTGGTTTATAAAATAAGCAAAACCTGTCTATTACTACCACCTAATTGTGTTTATTATGAGGTGTTTAAGACAGGTGACTGTATGTTATATAATCAATTTGCCTTTGTTTTAGTGTTTGAAATAAAGACATTTTACTGTATTTATGCTGTTAACCAGCACAGAAAGGGTTACACCATGTTTTTTACTGCAGCGTGACATAATGCATGGCAATGTTTGGTGAAGGATGGGATATCGCCAGGAAAGGGACAATTACCAGTGTGCAATTTTCACAATTAGCTCTTTGCACGCTGAATAATTTTTCGTCTGCATGAACTGTCATCTACTACCGTTCCAAAAATTGAATTTTTAAAATTTCTTTTCAAAACAGGGTCCGAGTGTCAAACAGTTTGGATCCTGATGAGATGCCGCGTTAAGCGGCATCTCATCAGGATCCAACCTGTTTACAAAGATAGTCATATTTCTAACGCTAGCGTGCTAAGAATTAACCATTTCCTATTGATTTTAACCATTATCACGCAAAAACAAAGTTGTCTCCAATAAAATTTGTCCTCCACCATAATATTCAAAAAGATTTGACATAATTTTTGATAAAATTAAACAACATGAGAAATAGAATAAATTACATCCTGATCAGATGCCAAGTGAATGGTGTCTGATTTGAATCCACACTGTTTTCAAATGCATGTCCAGTCACACTAAGCAGGAAAAGAGTAAACCCTTTTGTTGGAAACGTCACAACTAGAGACCCCATCCATTTCCCCCGCACAACCCCCCTTAATACAAATACTGACAAAATATATAAATACAATTATATTACTGCACAAGTCATAGTCAGATATTCAAAATACGATTGAGGAAAAAGATCTGAATCAATCTGATACAAACGTGATCTAATTATTTTTCGGTACACTAACAGCGTTGAATTAGACGGCTGATCAATGACTGAACTCCCCCAGGGCATGTCAGAGGATCTGGCGGTATGGCTCTCTTACATTTTAGTGCATGCACACAAAATTTCACACACTAACACACACAGTGATGGGGCAGTTGGTGGGGCTGACTGCCAAAACAGTTTGCCTAGTGCCAGTAATACCATTTCCAGTCATGAAACAGTCACCACAATATCAGGGCTCCAGACAAGGGGGGGATTTCAAAAACTAAAATCTTTATTTCTGATTTAAACCTTATGGTGTCACAACTCATTAGAATCGTCTCGAAGAGACGATTCTAATGAGTAGTAACACAATAGGATTTGATGCTAAAATAAGTGAAAAAATGTTGGATTTTTGCAGTTTACTCCCTCTTATCTGGAGCCCTGCAATATAATATTGTATGGAAACCCCTCTTATCATTTAACCCTTTCATACATAAGCCTTTTCTGTTTTAAAGAAATGTGTTCACTTAACTCTGTACTCCATAGCTCATTTCTAGTTTTGAAAACAGCTGATCCCTTAGAGCAGGTTGAAAGTAAAGCAGAATGCGCATTTAAGGTGCATTCTGCTTTACTTTCATCTTGCTTTAAGGTACTATCTGCTAGGATATAGTAGGTTAAAAGTAAAGCATTAAGGTGAATTCTGCTTTACTTTCAACTTGCTTAACCAATTATCCCATAGCTTGTTTCTATTTTGGAGGCAATGTGACTACTTAAAGCAGGTTGAAAATAAAGCAGAATGTGCCTTAAGACACATTCTGCTTAACTTTCAGCCTGCTTTAAGCTACCATCTGCTAGAATATAGAAAACAAATCTTATGCTGAATATTCCTGACTGTATGAATTTTAACTATTTTCTTCAGTGGATGAATAAATTAAAGGGTGTAAAAAGGCCTATTTATGGGGTAATGGGTTAAGGTGGTCACCTTTCTTCAAAAGAAAGAAACAGGCCATCAGGCAAAAGGTTAACACCTTTAACCTATAACAGGTATTTCAGCTTACCTTTTCCTGTACTTTCAGTTGTACAATGAGGCCTCCTCCATTGGTCAGTGGTTTGTCAGTGTCATTGTCTAACACATTGAGAGCAGGCTCGCTGCCCCTACGTACAGTTAATCCAGATCCTGAAATTATACAGAAAGTAACAGTCTGATAAATAGATTCAAATGTATTTAACATACCATAAGATGAAAGAAGTTCCATCGTATACAGAGAATGGGATATTCTCTTTTCTTATAATGCTTTTAAAAATTTTATGAGAACCTTGTATTAAGCCCAAATTATAAATTGACTATATTTTCTGATATACAGTCGAACTTCGATATCCCAAAAATCGGTTAAATCAAACATACCTGTATTTCAAAGTTAAATTAGCCACGTTTTAACTTTGAAATATAGGTATGTTCGACCTAACCGAGCATGAAATTATGCAGTTCATGTGTCGAACTATTGGATAGTTCGAGTTAAGCGAGTTCGAGATATTGAAGTTCTACTTATCAAGTTTTGCAATATTTTACCTGTTCCACCTTTTTACACCTATAATTTATTCCTCCGCTGTCACTGAAGAAGATAGTTCCCTTTTATACAGTCATGAATAATGTATCATAAGAAATATTTTCTATATCCTAGCAGATAATAGCTTAAAGCAGGCTACAAGTAAAGCAGAATGTGCCTTAAGGCACATTCTGCTTTACTTTTATCCTGCTTTACTTAAAACCTGCTTTAAGTGATCAACTTTTTTTTTAAACTGGAAACAGGCTATGGGGTAATAGGTTAACCCTTTTCAAATCTCAAGCATTATAAATAGATCTTTGCTAACAGAAGATTTTCATTTGTTTTGATTTTACATCGCTTTCAACAGTATTTCAGTCATATCTCGACGTCCAGCTAATAACAGGTGTAGGAAGACCTCAGAAGCCCGTTTATGCACTGTTATAGGCACAAATTGGCAACTGGGTAGATTTACCGACCTTCCGCAAGCCAGCTGGAAGGCTTCCCCACATGAAAAATCCGAACGACCCTACTGGGATTCGAACTCACAGCGGTGAGGAGCTTAGTGATGTAAGTCACACTGACTATACAACTAGGCCACTGAGGCTAACAGTAGATTTGAAGGTAAAGCGGAAATCTCCATCAGGAAGCTCTCTCCTAACTTTACTTTCTGTCTGCTTTAACCCTTCTCCTAGCACAGATCTATAATGATACTTTCTGAAAACAGTGTAGACCCAGATCAGACAGGTCCGTCAGTGATCAGCATCTGCATTGCTTGCTGACAGAATGTCTGACATGATTCTGCACTCTTCTCTGGGTGAAAACTGAACTTATTATTTCATTAACCAAAGTATCTAATAGTTCAAAATTAAATGATAGATGATCCTAGTGGGCACAGTTTTATTAAAGAAATTATATGAATATACAGCAGTGTTTCTTTTGTACATGTATACTTTGTATAAAATTGAATGTATGCTGTATTAAAACTTCCTTATAAGTGCAGTCAACTCTATGTCAAACACCCATTTCAAAAGAGGTTGAGTGGACTACATCTTGAACCCTTACTATGACGACTTTCAAAGTGGACTCTTCCATTTTCTAAATAATGGCCAGTTTATGTTGACTCTCAAGGGTGTGTCCCAAAATTTAAAATATCAAAATCATGGTAAACATTGCATACCCTGATAAGTTGGCTCCTGAAGGAGCCCTCTGATCTGGATCTACATTGTATGCACTTTACTGATATACTGTTTCTCGCACAGTAAGGGTAAAGACAAGTGGCATCTTAATGCAGCATACAGAAGCTTTCTGCATAACTTTGTCACCCGCCTCAAGGACCACAGAGCAACATTAAGCCATTACCCCATAAATACGCATTTTTATGCCTTTAATTTATTAATCCTCTGAAGAAAATAGTTCTACCTTTTACACTAATGAATAAGTATTATGAGAAATATTTTCTATATCCTAGCAGATGATGGTTTAAAGTAGGCTGAAAGTAAAGCAGAATGCGCCTTAAGGCGCATTCTGCTTTACTTTCAGCCTGCTTTAAGTGGTCACCAGTCTTCAAAACTAGAAAATGGCTATGAGGTAATGGGTTAATGTATAACTGCTAAACACATGTAAGACTGTACTTTATGTACCTATTTTCTCACATATTCTCTATGACATTGTGCACACAATATT
The DNA here is from genome assembly GCA_922989275.2 of Gari tellinella. Taxonomy (NCBI): domain Eukaryota; kingdom Metazoa; phylum Mollusca; class Bivalvia; order Cardiida; family Psammobiidae; genus Gari; species Gari tellinella. The sequence goes on along the minus strand of OV277869.1, from coordinate 23,029,564 downwards.
GTGACATACATTGTTACCGAAAAAACAACAGTGACTAAAAAACAAAGAGGATGACACACCGGCTCTCACCTTTCAGACAACAATGGATGTTTAGGCTATATATTGGCTTTTTGTGTTTTAACCCTTTATATGGTATTACATATATATATTTGTTCAAACAGTGTGCAAATGGCATTAAGTTTCAACGATGTGGCATATAAACTGCTTTTTATTGAACATTTGTGTTTAAATGATAAATGTAGATAAATGTTTCAGCTCTCTATTGTAGAAAGAATCTGGGGAAAACCTATAAATCTAGAAAAGTCACAGAGCTTTTTGTAAGAGGGGTGAGTGACGGGCTTTAGTGTTAGGTTGTCGGGAGTCAAACTTCAGGTCCCTATGGCTCAATAGGTTTAAATGTACATGTTTTTATAAGAGATCTAAATATCCTTCAGAAACAAGCAACATTTTGAGTGATTCAAGTTTAGTTATTGTTGATTGGGCACTGTCACCATCAGAAAAGTCATATGCCTCCACTAAAGCAGGATGGACAAACATTAAGTTACAACTTAGTCTAATCTTTGTCAAAGCAGACAAGATAAAATTATCCATCAAACTTACCAGATGAAATATCAGTAGCTGTCACAATGACATCATTTCCTCCATCCAATGAAAACCCTCGATAGTGGTGTCTATTGTTAGTAACATTGTTGTTGTTATTGTTGTTATTGGTGAGTTCATTCTGGAAGATATCAGGACTGGCTGTACCGGTGGAGCTCACACTCTGTCCGTCCCCATTGTGGGGCACTCTAGAGCCACCCTGCTCCTCAAAGTCTGCTGTCAACTGTAAGAGATATTAAATGACTGCTTCTACAGGGCTCCAGATAAAAGGGAGTAATGCAATCAAATCCAACATTTACTCACTCATTTCAGCACCAAATCTTATGGTGTTACTACTCATCAGAATTGTCTCGAAGAGACAATTCTAATGAGTAGTAACAATTGAGAAATAGAAATTTAAGTTTTTGAAATTCTCCCCTTATCTGGAGCCCTGTCTAACATCCTATTACCGATGAACCCTAGCAATGAGTATACTTGGCCTTGACAAACAGCATACTTTTGTATAGAGTACATGTGTCCTTTGCAAACAGTGTCACAAGGTCACAGAGGTCAAGGTCAAAAGCCAGGGTCATCAACATTTACCGCCATGCTTCATGCTGTAGGTATTGAGACTCATGAGTATGTATAGTCAAGTGGCCCTAGCTGCAGTGCTTTGTCCATAAATGCAAAGGCTTAATTAACCCTTTACCCCATAGCCTGTTTCTTGCTTTGAAGACAGGTTGCCACCTAAAACAGGTTGAAAGTAAAGCAAAATGCCCATTAATGCATATTCTGCTTTACTTTTAACTCCTGCTAGAGCACTCAAACAGTTTCTTATATATGATACATGTTAATCACTGTAAAGGTTTTCTTCAATGGAGGATTAAGTTAAATATGCTTAACCCTTTCCCCCATAGAAGCGCCTTTTAGCGCATTCAGTTTATTCTTGCCCTGAAGAAAATAGTTCATAAATATGTATAATACAAAATATTTTCTTTATTCTAGCAGATGATAGCTTAAAGCAGGCTGAAAGTAAAGCAGAATGCGCTTAAAGCGCATTCTCATGCTTTACTTTCAACCTGCTTTAAGTGGACACCTATATTCAATACTAGAGATATGCTATGTGGGAAAGGGTTAAAGGCATTTCTATGGGTGAAAGTGTTAACCAATGGGACATTTGAACAAGTGAGAGAGTTAGATTCATCCTCCCACCAACTATACATGTATTTCAGTTTTACTATGCCTACTTCAGACAGACAAAGAACTGCCAGACACTATCAGTATATACTTTGTAATACTCCCTGTTTTATTTAATGCTTAGTGCTAGCAAGGGAACAACTGCTTTCATAGTTTAACCCTTTACCCCATAGCCTGTCTCATATTTTGAAAATAGGTGACTACTTAAAGCAGGTTGAAAGTAAAGCAGAATGCGCCTTAAGGCGCATTCTTCTTCACTTTCAGCCAGCTTAAAGCTACCACCTGCTAGAATAAAGAAAATATTCCTCATGATACATATTCATGACTGTATAAATTAGTACTATTTTCTTCTGCGGAGGAAGACTAGAGACTTGACGATAGTTCACATGATTTCGCTCACTGACTCGTATCACTTCATGGCCAGGCATAAATATTAAAGTTTTCATAATTTCTACACAAAGTCGTATGCACTGTGACAATAAGCTATGCTGCAGTCCTACCTGTTCCCTATCATCAACCACATCATTGAGAGTATCATCTGGATCTAGTATAGAGTCATCACTGGTCCGCAGGAAGTGCACACTCACCCAGTAGTCTGTAGACTGAAACACACAACAGTAAACACATTAACAGATGATAGCTTATAAAGCCAGCTGAAAGTAAAGCTTTACTTTCAACCTGTATTAAGTGGTCACCAATCTTCAATATTAAGTAACAGGTTATGGGGAAATGAGTTAGTCATTCAAACTTGTTCAGTTCTATATACATACAGTTCAATGATGACACCATGACATTTAATGGTGACCAAAGGAAATGCAGCTATCTCAAACAGGAGCTTTGTTGATTCGGGTCCTGCATCATTCAGCCACCTGTCCTTACAGACACCCATGCTTCTATCTTCATTACATATATATAACTCTTTCCCCCAATCTAAGAACCACCTTTTTAACATGTCCTATATATGTAAGACAGAAAGAGCCTGCATACTGACAGGTGGAGGTTTAAAGCAGACCGGAAGTAAAGCAGAATTGAAAGCTCCTTCAAGAGTTTTCTGCTTTACTTCCAACCTACTTTAAGCAACCACCTGCATTAACACTAGTGGAAAAGCTATGGGGACAAGGGTTAATTCACTTATGTTTGACCATAGATATGCTAAATAATTAAATTATTACAATAAGTTAAACCTATAGCTATGTGCTAATCCTCATAATAGACATCAAAACATTTTTACAGCCTTTTGATCACTGAATAAATATTTTCTACTCAAAATATCAACTACCTCAATTATGTACTTGACTTGTTCATTTCTTGATTTGAAAGTATACGCTCTTGAGTGACAGACAGTTTGGATCCAGATCAGACACTGAGTTACTGCACTGGATGTCTGATCGAGATCCAAACTGTTTGAAAATGTCAAGAAAACTTGTATCCAACATCTAAAGGATTAATATCTACGCCAGTGATACAAATTAATTGCTATTCCCATACTAACAAGATGTTATTCAAAATTTTACTACTGTTCTATAGCCCTGGGGCAATTCTCATAACATTCCAAACATACTAATACCACGTAACCTTTCAACTCAATGTCATAGGGGTCTCTTTCTACTATGATGTCATATTAAATTAAGTTGTAATTTCACATTATTTTTGGATGAGCAAAACCTCTATCTTGTCTTGATGATAATATTTAAATTTAACGCAGGTGACAGCCCCTGTGAAAAGTGTTCCAAGAATTTTAGAACATTCAAGAACATTAAATGGCCGCTTCTAGAATTGTTCTAGAGCTTCAAGAATTACTTTACAAATTCTAAAGGAGTTCCAAAACATTTGTAATTTAGAACAATGGTTCTAAAACCATCAAATCTCTAGATTTATTTGCAGAATGTTCATGAACATTAAATGGCCGCTTCTAGAATTCAATAATTTCAAATATCCAAGAAATTATTCTGGAATTGTTCTAAAATAATTCAATACCTTCCCACAGGGGTGCATGCATAAACCAAGACAAAAGTAAAGCAGGCAGGAATTGGTAAGGAAGAATTATGAAATACTACAGATAACAGAGAAGATGTTTTTCTTTCCCTATACTAAAAACAAGTACAGTAAAACCTCGCTATTACGACCACTAAAACGAAGGCAAATTGATTGTCTAATAGAGAGGTGGCAGCTTAAAGCAAGGTGACAGTGAAACAGAAAGCTCCTGTAGGAGCTTTCTGTTTCACTTTCACCTTGCTTTAAGCGGTCACCTATCGTAAACACCCGAATAATTAGCAAAATTTAGTGGTCGTAATAGAGAGGTTTTACTGTATATCTATTGCAAACAGTGGAGATGTTATTCCTTCCCAATAAACTTGTTGATACTAAAAACAGTTAATGCTATTGCAAACAGTTTGGAGCCTGGTTAAATGCTGGGTGATCTGGCTCCAAACTGTTTGCCATTCAGGTCAGAATAAATTATCAACATTTTCAAAGTTGTCCCTATCTACATTTAATTTGCATCGTGTCTGTGTACTTTTGCTAACCCATTACCCCATAGCTTGTTTCTAGTTTTGAAGACAGATGACCACTTACAGCAGGTTTAACTCTTTCCTCCCTAAGACTTTAAATGGACAATTCCAGTTTCCATTTAAGTCTAGTCCATTTTTTACTTTTAAGGGTTGTTTTTGTCAATGTTTGGCATTATGACAAACAGTGAAGACCCTGATCAGAGGGCTCCTTTTGGAGCCCTCTGATCTGGGTCTTCACTGTTTGCACAGGACAAGTGTACTATTTATATATACACTGTTTGAAAATGACGTCTATATGCGGGACTAGGGTTCAAAGGGTTAAAGTAAAATACAATACACCTAGTGGTGCTAGGAAAAAGAAAATATTTCTTATGGTGCACATTCATAACTGTATAAAATGGTACTTTTTCTTTCGGTGTAAGAATAAATCAAAGCCATAAAAAGGCGTTTTTTATGGGATAATTGCGGAAAATATTATTTCGTCTTCTTCACTGTTTGTGCTTCTTTGGAAGAAAAGCTTATGGGTTTATAATGACTGTAATTTTAGGTACAGTTCAGTAGCCATGTACATTTTATGAGAAGTTAATTTATCATTACGTTGCACACCTGAGCGAATCCACCACATATTTACTGGTGATTATCTGCGTTTTAGCATACAGTATGAATGTTGGGAAAATTGCCTCATATAATGGAGGTTTTCCTATAAATATCAAATGTCCTGGGCTTATGAAACAAACTCTATCTAAGTATCTTTATACAGATATAATGGTTAAAATGTAACACGCAATAGAACATCAGAGTCACAGCATAGCCTGTTTCTAGTTGAGAAGACACTTTACCACTTAAAACAGGTTTTAAGGCACATTCTGCTTTAGTTGCAGCCTGTTTTAAGCTACCATCTGCTAGGTTATAGAAAATATTTCTCATCATACTCATTCATGTCTGTATAAATTGAACTATTTTCTTCAGTGGAGCAATAGCTTAGAGGCATAAAATGGCATAATTATGGGATAATTGGTTAAGGCAAATACTTCAAATACAGTAAAACCTCTCTATTACGACCACTAAAAGAAAGTTAACATTGTATGATAGAAGAGACAATTCTAATGAGTATACATGTATAGTGACACCAAGGGTTAAATGCAGACATAACTATTTCAGTTTTAGAAATACACATATTCCATTCTGTCTTGAATATAAATACATTGTTCATTCCATTCACAAATATCCCACAAATTAAAACTGATATTAACAGGACTCATCTGGAAACTTAAGTCCAAAGATTTCCCACAAAATATTATGGCAAAAGGCCTAGACTAGCTGTCAGGATTACCTACATACATACATGTACACATTTCCAGCATCTGTCTTAACCCTTATAATGCTGGAATTAAATTTATACTTCTATAGCAAACAGTGTAGACCTAGAACAGAGGGCTCCTGAAGGAGCCCTCTGATCTGGGTCTACACCGTTTGTAACACTTTTAAATATTTTTGGGACAAATCGCTTCAGTCAATGAAAGCTGGTAATTGATCAGAAAACGATTGAGTCCCAAAAGAATAGTAAGAATTGTAATAGTAAGGGTGTAGCGTTCTCTTGCCTGTTTTTGTTAAATAAAATACAGACCAATTTGAACCGGGATGACAGTTGTCTTCTTCAAATATCCAGTCCTCCATATTTCAGACAATGACTTTTCATTCCTTATTGCTGTTGCTATGGGTGTGCAACCTCAGTGTCAAACCGGTTTGAATCAGAATCAGATGCCCAATGATTACTTGTAAATCATTTATATACATATACCTGAATGATATTCAGCAGGCAAAGGGTTGACCATTTTCCTATTTCTTCCAAACTTGATATGCATTTACAAACATTTTGTATCAAGATCAGACATAAAGTAGAAAGCTGTATGATCAGGATCCTATGTCTAACATATTTTTAAGGTTTTTTTTAATAAAGCAAACAACTGACTTTTAAGAATTTATCCATTAGACAGTTTTGAAAGGACAATGAACTCTTTGCACTAACGGCGAAACTATTATTACCACTGAAAACAAATTTGGATCCAGATAAGACGCAGCCTCAGGCTTCTGATCAGGATCCAAACAGGTTGACATTCTAGTTTGAAAAGAAGTTTAGGAAATTCTAAATTAAGAACTGCAACAGAAGCAGACAACAATTGTTGTAGAAGAAACATTACTTCAAAGAGTTCACAGGGCTCCAGATAAGAGGGAGTAAACTGAACAAATCCAACATTTTTTCACTCATTTCAGCACCAAATCCTATGGTGTAGCTACTCAAAGAGACGATTCTAATGAATAGTGACACCATAGGGTTAAATGCAGAAATAAAGATTGTAGTTTTTGAAATACTCCCCTTATCTGGAAGCTCTGGAGTTCAACTCTGGTAAGAGCTAAAAACACATGCTTCAATTTGTTGCTTATCTAAACAGTTGTACATGCCTCAATTAAAACCTCCGTGAAAACAGAACATTTCTATCATTTCTCAAGCTCTGGCTCCAGATTGAACCAATTAAAGTATTGGACATACCTGGTGGCTAATTCACATCAAGGCATTAGCATTAGCAATCATGTACCATTTCAACACCAGACTCACTGGCATTAACCCATTTCATGCGGGATACACTTTTAGGTGTACCTCAAGGCAAACAGTCTTGATCTCAGATCAGGCCCCACATTGTGGGGCCTGATCAAAACTGTTTGCAGCTAAGTCAATATTCTATCAGAAACTGCTACAATCTTTTGCAAATATTTAAGTTATACCCGCTGCAGACAACATTTAAAAATGGCCGCCAAATATCACCCAGCATGCAATGGGTTAAACCATGGTTACACTAACCCTTCTCCCTCCCTACAACTGCCCTCCAAACAACGATTCCTATCGAACAACAATGCTTGCCGCTGTTCCCCAAACAAGACAATTATGTCCAACCTTTTCACGACTGCAATATATCTTCTGCTTAAAATTGTTGTTTGATGTTTTTCTTAAAATCACATAATGGACATTTTGACAGACTCATAATGATGAGTTACAAACAGCTTGAATCCACATCAGACGCCGCTTAAAGCAAATTTCCTTCCCCCTAACAACTCCCTCCAAACAACACACACAATTTTTGTCCCCCATTGGGTGTTGTTGTACAAAGAGAGGGAGCACTGTATTATTATAGTTTGTGTAATAGAATGTCGTATGCAAACGGTACATGTATTCATATATTAACCAATTACCATACTCAATAGATTTGCGTTTTAAATCAACACCTTTAACTATTTACAAAATTATCTCGAGAAGGGTTAATCCTGTCCTCCACAGCCAACGATGTAGGAAAAAGACATAACATAAACAGAAGTTTTAGAGGCATGGGTTAACTTTTACCAACAGAGCAGCTTCCACTTGGCAAAGTGATTTGGTTGCCCGCTTTGTAAATTACAAGAATCCCCAGACTCGACCTTTCTTTTGGAGCTTTCTACTTTACTTTCATCTTCTTTAGTCATCTGTTTGTTTACTTTCATGTTCTTTAAAACAGTCTTCGGCTTAATACATCAATAATATGAGGTACAGTTGTGTCATATTTACCATTTTTCAAAACCAGACTGTTTGCAGTGTTACAAGAGTCTTACATCATGTAGACAGGAGGCTGCTCAATGCAAAATGAAAGTAAAGAAGAAAGCTCTGAAAGGAAGAGTTCTTTGTTGTAACAAGTTATAAATTATCCATCTTTCTCCTGCTAAAAGCATATACAGGGCTCCAGATAAGGGGGAGAAAACTGAACAAAAACAACATTTTCTCACTCATTTCAAACCAAACCCTATGGTGTTACTACTCATTAGAATTGTCTCTTCGAGACAATTCTAATGAATAGTGACACCATAGGGTTTAAAGCAGAAATAAAGATTTTAGTTTTTGAAATACTCCCTTTATCTGGAGCCCTGCATATTATATTGATGCTGTTAGAAAACAGACTAGACTCTGATGAGACCAAGGTCTACACTGTTTTTGTATACCAGGATCTGTCAGACTAACATGAGAATAAATTCTTTCCTGTGTCTGTCAATGAAATAGGTCATGTACAGGACATCCATAAAGGAATGTTCAGGATCGAAAAAAGGATAAAGTTTCTTTTTTAAATTTAATTTTTTTTACAAAATTTAAATTGTAAGGCAGACAAAAGTATGGCTTGATGTTGAGAAGGGTTAACAGGTTTTAATAGAACTTTGACTACTGGTGCATGAATGACAAGGTGAGAAAGATTACCCATATATATTACTGCCATGTATAAATATTGCGCAACCAATCAAAATGTCAAGGCCGTAACAAAATGAGTCACATTAAAATAACCACAATGTTTTTCCAAATCAGTGACTTTAAAATGCCTCTGACTATTTTAAATACAGGGTATGATTCCATAGGAAACAATAAATATTGTTGACCCCAATAATTAGAGCTAAATAAGAGTGTGGGTCGCTCAGCTCATAAGAGTTATTATGTAAATTGTACTAAAAAATAGCAATATTAAATATATAAAATATATTAGAACTGTAGCCCCCATTAAATTCAAACTCGTTCTAATTTAACCTTTTCAAGCATATACAGTTAGCTCTCACTTTTAAATGTTACAGACCGGTGGTTGTTTATAGCTGTCCGAAATGAAAGCAGAAACCTCCTCTAAACCAATATAACCTGCATGTAATTTACACACAGTAAACTTAATTTGCAATATTGGAGACCCTGATGAGAGGGTTCCTTAAGGAGCCCTCTGATCAGGGTCTTCAGTTTGTTTTACTTTAATTTTTCTCAAATAATTTTGAAAAAAACAGTCTTTAAAACAACATAAACTGTTCATTTTTCAAAAAGTTAAATAGTCCATTTGAACGATTCAGCAATTAGAAAGAAGAATGGGTAAACCCATTACCCCATAAAACACCTTTTTACGCTTCTGAATTATTCCTCCATTGAAGTAAATAGTTCCTATTTATAGTCAAGAATATGTATCATAAGAAATATTTTCTATATCTTAGCAGATGAGCAGATAGTAGCTTAAAGTAGGCTGAAAGTAAAGCAGAATGATTCTGCTTTACTTTCAACCTGCTTGAAGTGGTCACCTGTCTTTAAAACAAGAAGCTGGCTATGGGGTAAAGGGTTAACTTAAGAAACCTGTACATATTCCTCGACCTAACATCAATAGGATACCTCAACCCAGACCAGTCCTGATAAATACACTCAAAAGTAACACTGAATGGGTTAACCCATTACCCAATAAATACGCCTTTTAACGCATCTTATTAATTCCTGCACTGAAGAAAATAGTTCCAATTTGTATATAGTCAAGAGCATGTACCATAAGAGATTATTTTTTTTATATTCTAGCCTGTGGTACATGTAGCTTATACAAGGCTGAAAGTAAAGCACGTACTGCTTTAAATGGTAACCTATTTTCAAAACTAGAAATACTGTAAATTAGCCTAAATGCGATAATGGGTTAATACAGGTGACTTTCTAAAGTAAGATGAAAGTAAAGCAGTTTATTTTAACACAAAATCACCAGTGATCACGGCAGCGTGTTTTTTGTCCACTATGCAAAGATGATCAACTGGAATTTTAGTTTGTATATAACCCAATACATGTACAGTTGAACCTCGATACCTCGAACTCGCTTAATTCAAATGATCGGATTTGTCGACACATGAATTGCATTATTTCATGCTGGGTTAAGTCAAACATACCCGTATTTCAAAGTTAAAATGTGGCTAAGCTACGTTTGAACTTTGAAATACAGGTATGTTCGACCTAATCGAGTTTAAGATATGGAAGTTAAACTATGCTAAATTAGTTGGATATTGGTGATATGCACTGATGGCTATATAGGGAAAAGCATTAAACTCTGTAAACAAGCAATGAGGGAGAAAGTTAATTACAAGCCCTGAATGTTGGGTATTGTGTGGGCTAATGGCCCCTATTGATCCCCACAGTATGACTATGATATTATGTGGTTTATGTACCCTTGTGTTTCAATGTGGGTGGGGCAGTGTGGTCAGTATATCAGTTCAAATCACTTCAAATTCTGACCCATAAAATTAGACGGCTGTTACTCATAACACCCACACTCAAAACATCCCCGTTATCAAAGTCACAATCAGTCTTCCGTACCTATTTTTAGCAGTTTGCACAATTGTTAAATTAAAGATTAACAACTATGAAAACAAACTTTCGGCACTATTACACTTTAGTACACATTCAAATTATTTGTATACACTGAGAAACAACTCAAATAGAAAGTAGATCTCTATGCCTCTTATTTTGTCCTCTAACTGAAGACAATAGTTCCAATTTATACAGTCATGAAGTGCATATGCACTATAAATGATAAACATGTACATGTATTCTATATTCTTACAGATGGTAGCTTAAAGCAGGCTGAAATTAAAGCAAAATCCACCTTAACCCATTACCCCATAGCCTGTTTCTAGTACTGAAGATAGTTGAACACTTAAAGCAGGCTGAAAGTAAAGCAGAATGTGCCTTAAGGCACATTCTGCTTTACTTTTAGCCTGTTTTAATCTTTCATCTGCTAGAATATTTCTTATGGTACACATTCTTGGCTGTATAAATTGGAACTATTTTATTCAGTGGAAGAATAATTTAAAGACGTAAAAATGCGTATTTATGGGGGAATGGGTTAAGATGCATTCATTAAAGACAAGTGACATAATTCATGCAGGCTTAAAAAACAATTCAGATCCTACATTAAGCAATCAGCCGTTTTTAAGATTAAATGGTTTCTACTGTATTTTTTACCATTATACAGGACTTCAGAAAAGAGGGAGTAAACTAAATAAATCCAACATTTTCTCACTTATTTCATCGTGGAATCCTGTGGTGTAATTACTCATTTGAATCTTCTCCAAGAGGTGATTCTAATGAGTAGTGACACCATTATGGTTTAATGCAAAAATTAAGATCTTATATGTTTTGAAATACCCCCTTATCTAGACCTGCCTTCTACAGCAAAATAATACTGTGTAAAACACTGTCCACTATGAACATGTATCAACTGAACTATAACATTGGCTGAAAAAGTAATAAAACAATTCCCAAGGAAACAGTACAGACGTATGCCAGACATATCAAGATCTTACAAAAAGCAGTGCAGACCCAGATCAGACATCTCCTTCAGGAGCTGTCTGATCTGGGTCTGCACTGTTTTCAAAAAGCATCATTCTCGATATGTGAAGGGTTAAATTCAATTAACAACATGACAATTTTTTCTCATGACTACACATTCAACAGGGGTTAAATTAAAAAGAAGGGTCAAACTGTTTGACCAGTGACCTATTAAATTTGATCGTTATCTGTGACAGGTGACCATTCTATGATTTATGACCCTAGCTCAAATATTTGTCAGTTAAATGACACCAACCCAATTAAACACTTATCAAGTTTTATAGCCAAATGTTTACAACATAACAAACTTGGAAAATTGCAGTCTTTATATATGCTGTATAGAAGGGAGTGAACCCTGCCTAATGATTCCCCTCATAGCTGCTGATAGTATTTAGCCACTACTCCACTACATTCTGCTTTACTTTCAACCTGCTTTAAGTGGTCACTTATTTTCAAAACTAGAAACAGACTATGGGGTAATGGGTTCAACCCTCCTATTTTTTTCAGAGTCCCATTAATGTGAGGCAACACATTATACAAATTTAATATTTAACTTACAACTCATTTATATAGGGATTAGCAATTAATAAAGTCTGTGACATCTAGATTTATAGTTATGTCATGCTGATATGCATACTATGTCAGGTTGTATTATGATTTAAATCTTCTGAGATTGTTAACTCACCCACTAGAACAATACCCAACAGTCAGAAATATGTGCTGTATTCATCTACTGTAGCCAGTCTATTGAATCCCCCTAATACTACATCCTTGGTCTTTAATACCGATTTTCGAAGACTTCGAAAATCAAATCAAGTGGACTCTTCCATTTTCTAAATAATGCCTAGTTGACATCTATTCTTAACCCATTAGCCCATAAATATGCGTTTTTACGCTTCTAATTTATTGCTCCACTGAAGAAAACAGTTCCATTTTATAATGTCGTAAGAAATATTTTCTATATCCTGGTAGATAGTAACTTAAATTAAAGCATGAGGCTGAAAGTAAAGCAGAATGTGCCTTAAGGCACATTCTGCATTACTTTCAACCTGCTTTAAGTGGTCATGTGTCTTCAGAATTAAAAAATCTATGGGGTAATGGGTTCCAAAAATATTCAAAACTAAAGCAATGTAGACCAAGATTGGACACCTCCTTAAGGAGCGCTCTGATCTGGGTCTACACAGTTTGCAAATTGTTTCCAACACAGTAAGTGTTAACCCTTTTTCCCACAGAAGTGCCTTTTAACCCATTTAATGCATTACTCCACTGATTAAAATACTGGTAGTTCCAATTTATACAGTCATGAGCATGTACATGTACCAAAAGAAATATTTTCTATGCCCTAGCAAGCAGATGGTATAGCTTAAAGTAGACTGAGAGTAAAGCAGAATTCACCTTCAGGCGCATTCTGCTTCACTTTAAGCTTGCTTTTAAATACATGGTCACCAGTCTTCAAAACTAGAAACAGGCTATGGAGTAAAGGGTTAATTAAGTGAACTTAAAATCTGTAGGTAACTTTATATTAATTAGCATTCTTGAATTGAATCTTACACACAACATTTTGAAAATCAATTTTTTAGCAATCATCAAGAAATATTAACCCTTCTTAACTAACAGCATTTAATTTTATGGATGACATTTTAATACATGTACAATGTAGATCCAGATTAGACAGTTACTGAAGGGTCTGCACTGTTTGTCATATTCGGGGAACAGACCAACTCTTAGTCAATGTAAACCAGCAATTCATCAGGAAATGGTAAACTTCATATACAGGCCTGCGGCCCTGCCATAAGTTGATCATGGAATATCCTAAGATTTCCAAAAGTTCTATTTTTTAAGCTGGTTGAAAGTAAAGCAGAATGCGCCTTAATGTGCATTCTGCTTTACTTTCAGCCTGCTTTAAGCTACCATCTGCTTGGATATAAATCTGCAGATTTCGGAAAAATCATGAGAAATGGCAGCTTACCGTATATAAAGTCAGCATTCAAAGGGTAACTAAATACATGTACTAATCAATAAATGACTAGTGAACCATGTACATGTACATTTAAATAGAGCAAGTCCACAGGTGATCAGGTGCTCCATACATTCACTCAATGATCTTCAGCTAAAATCTTTTATACCCTCAGACTCTGCTTCAAATCTCAAACAGGTTTGTCACGTCTAAGCTTCCCTATCAATATGCTTTTGAACATTGACCAAATCACTCTTTACCTACAACATCCCTCCTGTGAGTAATGAACCTTAAATTTGAATTCACGGAGTCAACGTTTCTCTTGCTAATAGTAATAGCATGTATACCAGTCTTCTAAATTGACACCTTTTGCAAACATTGCAGATCCATATCTTATGATCAGGATCCACACTGATTCTTATAGAATCTATAAAACATGAATCTGCATTCCTTGCTGGGAACTCTCCCTCCTTCAGGAGCCCTCTGATTTGGGTCTGCACTGTTTGCAAAGGATGGATATATACAGTGGAGAATCTGTTATTCTTTCCCGTTTAAACGCAAACGTACGCAAACGCAAAGCACTAAAACGTAGAAAAGAACAACTTTGGGACAATTCTGATAATTCTTGTTTATCTTGGTGGCAAACAGTTTGAAGCCTGATCAGACGCCGGGTTACCTGGCGTCTGATCTGGCTCCAAACTGTTTGCACTGCAAATAATAGTTTTAGCGTAAACGCGTTTATTGGGAAAGAATAACAGATTCTCCACTGTACCAAGTGCCAACACTGCACTAGGGCTAATATAGGTCTAGCAGAAATACTCATGCAGCCTCTGCTAGTAGTACAATGTCATAAATATGTATTGTATGTCATTGTGTACATATATTGTATGGTACTTAAAATCTGTGCCAAGCAATCACTGAAAAGACGATAAATTTGTTGTATGTGTCATACTAGGTGGCAGATTTATACATGAGAAAAGGCATACTTGTAAAAGACTCCTATAGGAGCATTCTGCTTGACATTTGCCCTGCATTAGCCGTCACCTGTCTTTAAGGACCACTATGTGCATCCTCATCCATTTAAATCAGATTGAAAGTAAAGCAGAATGCACCTTAAGGTGCATTCTGCTTTACTTTCTGTCTGCCTTAAAGCGACTCGCAACCAGATGTTGTATTTGCCAAAATAAAAGAAAATGGTAGCATTATCGTGCATCTGGCATTGGAAAAATATGGCCAGTCTAATAACACCCTCTAGAAAAGTCTTCAAATCTTATTTTTTTGATATTTTCCATCATTTTATCCCTAGCGTCGAAAGACACTATAGAAATTGATTACGGACTCAGACAAAAACCCAAGGCCAATTATGTAGTTGTATGTACTCTCCATCGCTACACACTGAAATACTTTAAATCGATCACAGATATAAGAATGGTTCGGTATCACAGAGGTCTAAGTGGTTTCCCTATTTTGCATTCCGTCCATGCATGCCGGCTCCTGGTTTCGATTCCCACCAGAGCTCAATATTTTTTTTTATTCAAATGCATTTTTTAAACAGAATTTCTTATCCTAAACTAATTCTTATCCGTTTAAACTAGGATTTACCATGTACTAGCCTACTAGGATATTGAACATGTTTTTAAGGTGCATATTCATGACTATATAAAATTGGAATTTAATTTCTTCAGTGGAGGAATAAATTAAGGGCTTTAAAGGGCATTTTATGTGGTAATGGGTAAAACACCGTCGGTGAACAGTACGGTGTCTTATGAGGGCATGACAGGACTAGCATGGTGCATTGCTACGGATGAAAATTTTAACCCATTAGCCCCATAGCCCGTTTCTAGTTTTCAAAATAGATGACCACTTAAAGCAGGTTGAAAGTAAGGCAGTAATGTGCCTAGAACACATCCTGCCTTACTTTCAGTCTGCTTTAAGATACCATCTGCTAGATACATGTTAAAGAAAATATTTCATTTGAAACATAATTATTCATGATGGTATAAATTAAGTGAAACTGTTTTTCTTCAATGTAAGAACAGATTGAAGGCGTAAAGAGGTGTATTTATTGAGGGAAATTTTAAGCAGACATCTTTGCTCTATGCTAGTTCATTGAACTTTCTGTTGGAATAATTCAAGTGTAATCCACCCTGAGAATAACCATATGATCAGAATGGGGCTAATCTTATCAGGTAAATTATGCTGGGCCATGTCCAGGCCGACCACAGGAATGACCACAACAAGAGTGTGCCGTGACAAGCCTACATAAATTACATTCTCATTCATTACACCTCAGAAACAGGGGCTCTAGATAAGGGGAGTATTTCAAAAATTAAAATCTTTAATTTTGCTTTAAACCCTATGGTGTCGAGACGGTTCTAATGAGTAGTAACACCATAGGATTTGGTGCTAAAATAAGTGAGAAAATGTTGGTTTTGTTCAGTTTACTCCCCCTTATCTGGAGACCTGTAAATTACATTCTCATTCATTACACCTCAGAGAGAGATGCATCAATAGGCGCAGTTTGTAAACAAGGTTTGGAAAACAAGGCCTACCATCCTTTGAATCAGGCAAAACTTGGATATCAAACAAAAATGCAAAAAATTTAATTCACTGATAAAGTTAATTATATGATACAGAAACACATTGTGTGCAGTTGTCATAAATATAGAAGCATATAGAGGACTCATAATGTGGCTTGCTGCTTATTAATCCATTCCTCCCTAAATACACCTTTTTATACCTTTAATTAATTCCTCCACTTAAGAAAATAGTTCCAATTTATAAAGTCATAAAAGCTTAAAGCAGGCTGAAAGTAAAGCAGAATGTGCCTTTAGGCCTTTCAACCTGCTTTATGTGGTCACCTATCTTCAATACTAGAAATGGGCTATGGGGTAATGGGCTTGTTAACCATTTACTCCAGTCCATAGATATGCATTTTCACGCATTTCATTTATTCCTCCTCTGAAAAAACATTTCCAACATGAATATGTACCATAAAAATATTTTCTTAATTCAAGCAGATGGTAGCTTAATTAAAGCAGGTTCAAAGTAATGTAGAATGTGCATAAGGGAACATTCTGCTTTACTTTCAATCTGCATTAAGTGGCCTCCTATCTTCAATACTAGAACTAGCCTATGGAGTAAAGGCTTAACCCTTTACCTGATAGCATATTTCTAGAATTGAAAATAGGTTACTACTTAAAGCAGGTTGAAAGTAAAGCAGAATGCGCTTAAGGCGCATTCTGCTTTACTTTCAGCCTGCTTTAAACTATCCTGTACTAGAATGTATTGAAAATTTTCCCTATAATATATATTCATGACTGATTAAATTGGAACTATTTTCTTCAGCGGAGGAATAAATCAGATTTCGCTAAAAGTCGCTTCTATGGGGTAAAGGGTTAATAAGTTAACTACAGTGCTCCCTCCCAACAATGACTCCCTCTTTACAACAACCCTTGACACAGTTCCATAAACAGGACAATTATGTCAAACGCTTTTACTGCTGCAATATCGTCTTCTTAAAATTGTTGTCTGCTGTTTTTCTCAAAGTTACATAATGGACATTTTGACAGAAACAACTTCATGACAAGTAAAAAACAGCTTTACCCAGATCAGACGCCGCGTTAAGCGCTGTTTTCAAATTTGAAATCCAAATACTGATAAACATCTATTGTCTGAAAATATTGCATTGGCTTATAAGTTATAATAATGAGCTCATAAAATATAAGGACAAATCACTTAAAGGGACTCGCAACCGGATGGTGTACTTGTCAAAATAAAATAAAATACTCAAATAAAAGCAAATTTGTGGCATTATTTGGCTTCTGACATTAAAAAAATATGATCAGTCCAAAAAAAGTCTCAAGAATCGTCACCGAATCTTAGATTTTTAGATATTTTCCATCGTTTTTCTATACCGACTAGTAGACGGTATAGTTGTTGTTGTTGCTTCTCTACACGGGCTCAGACATAAACACGAGCCAAATTACGCAGTTGTATGCACTTTCGATCGCTACACATTGAAATACGTTAAATCGATCCGAGATAAACGGATAGTTCCGTGGTCCATTGGTCTAAGCGGTTTCCCCTATTTTGCCTTCTGTCCGCCAATGCCGGGCCCCGGGTTCGAATCCCACCAGAGACCAATATTTTTTTTTATTGAAATACATTTTTTTAAACAGAATTTCTTATCCTAAACTAATTCTTTACCATTTATATAAGCGTTTGACACATATTTACAAATTACTATTTTTAATGCACCATCTGGTTGCGAGTCGCTTTAAGGAAAATGTGCAGACTCATGATAGACTGCAGCCTTAAGGAAATGGTGCAGACCAGGATTAGACAGCTTGGATTTAGGCTCTCTCTGAGCTGGCTCTAAACTGTTTAGCAGAAGGGTTAATATGGAGAGCTGCATAATGCAGAAAGCTCTAAGAAATTCTTAAGGAATACAAAAAATCATAGTACATGTACAAAGTCATGTATTTTGAATTGGTTGTTTACATTGAAGCAGTCTGCATTAAAAAGGCCGCGTACAGAGATGGGTTAACTATTTAACTTACCGTAGTAAGACAGTCAAGTGACATGTACATGTATGGGAACTATAAAATAGACTGTCTCTCCTTTGACACCTCATTCAAAACAGATTATACAGGTAAAGTATAATACTTCAACCTCTGCTCATTGTGAGGCCAGTCATGGTATCTCATCAGAGAGATCTATCCGATAATTTCAACCCTTATGGTAAATGCTTATTTTACTTTTCAAATAAATTCATCCATTTCCAGATAAATGACTGGTTTACATCGAGTCTCTAATTTCTGCACTAAATCTTATGGTGTTACTACTCTTTAGAGTTGTCTCAAAGAGACAATTCCAATGAGTAGTGACACCATAGGGTTTAAAGCAGAAATAAAAATTAAATTTTTGAAATACTCCCCTTATCTGGAACCCTGCATTACAAAGAGTTTTAACCCTTTCCCCCATGGAAGTGCTTTTTAACACACTTAATTTATCCCTCCACAGAGCATTCTGCTTTACTTTCAGCTGCTCTTAGCTACCATATCTGATAGAATGTAGAAAATATTTCCTATGATGCATTATTCATGACTGTATAAATTGGTACTATGATATTCTTTAGTGGAGGAATAAATTCAAGGCCTTAAAAAATACATCTCTATCATATGGAGTAAAGGGTAAAGTTATGTAAGGTATACATTTATAATTATACAAAAGGTATCCTTAGGTACACTAAGTTATAGAGACACAGTTCAGCAGTAAACGCCTACTAAATTTTTGTTTAGTCTACAAAACATGTTGTTTGCAGCAAACCTCAGAGTTGACTTTTAAGCTGTCATGTCTTTCAGTAAATATCATCTAGACTTCAAGGTATCCAACAGTTTAGTTTCAAATCAGACACCTGAAGACCGAGTCAGAATACAATAACCCCAACTTCAGCAGGGCTCCAGATAAGGGGAGTACATGTACATGTATGTGTATTTCAAAAAACTTAAATCTTTCTTTCTGCATCAAACCCTATGTCACTACTCATTAGAATCGTCTCTTTGAGTAACACCATAGGACATGGTGCTTAAATTAATGAGTGAAATATTGTTGGATTCATTCAGTTTACTCACTCATATAAAGCCCTGTTTAGCATACTAAAGCATAATGCAGCTAATGCTACATAAAACTCTATAGAGTCAGTGTCAAACTCACTAAAGTCTAGTTTGATCCAGATTTCATGAAAAAATGACTAAACCATTTGAACCCTACAGTCCCTAGTCCCACATATAGGCATCATTTTCAAACAGTGTACATGTTAATAGTACACTTGTCCTGTGCAAACAGTGAAGACCCAGATCAGAGAGGTCATAATGCCCAACATTGACAAAAACAACCCTCAAAAGCCTAAAATGGACTAGACTAAAATAGAAACTGGAATTGTCCAATAAAAGTTTCAAAGAGGAAAGAGATGAGGTTTGAATCTCAGATCACCCTGGGACTCTACTTATCCACTCTGTTTTCTTTTGCATTTAGCCGTGAATGGTAACAACCTCGCTCCAATCCAGGAAACACTGTCCCCAGTTAAAAGTTTTATAAATGAGCACAAGGTCACATATACATGTACAGTAAATCTCCGCTACTACAACCCTACACAGGAAGACTTAGTGATGGTTTTAAAGAAAAGTATCCACTTAAAGCAAAATGAAAGTAAAGCAGAAAGCTTCTTAAGGAGCTTTCTGCTTTACATTCATTTAGCTTTCACAGCCATCTGGTTAATAGTACATGTATAAACAATTAATATAAGAATTGTCATTTTATCTGACTTTTGGTGTATGTGGGGAAATGGTTCATACATCATCGTTTACCGAATTAATCCCTAAATAAAGTTCAGACAGGACAGGTAGAAATAACCTGGTGAGTTAATAAAAATTACACGCCCCTTACACATACATATTAAAATACTGTATAGAGTGATAACGGATATCTTACAAATTTACAAAAAAATTAATTCTGGGTTAGATGGCTATAGTATTCAAGGTTACTAACTGGTTGCTTGGAGTAACTCATCAGGGTCCAAAGTAGATGAATCTGTTTGCAAATCAGTTTGTATTTCATATACAATTAAGCTTTTCACTTTTCTTAAAGTAAAATGTTCTGATAACAGAAATATCTAAAACTATATTATAAAATCTATATCTCTCCACCAAACCCTTATATACACCTTTTTACGCCATTAATTTATCCTTCCACTCAAGAAAATAGTTCCAATAATGAATTATATAATCATAATTATGTGCCAAATGAAAAAGTTTCTATATCCAAGCAGATGGTTGCTTAAAACAGACTGAATGTAAAGCAGAATGCACCTTAAGGCACAGTCTGCTTTAAGTGAACTGATTAACTATTTTCAAAACTAGAAAACAGGCTATGGGGTAATGGGTTAAAAAGTACCCCTAGCTTAAAAGTGTCTCGACGAGCCGATTCAATTTCTATTGAGTGGTCAGAACATAGAGTTTGGTGGAAACATGACAGGGAAAATGATGGAAATGTTCAGTTTAACCCACCCTTATCTGAAGCCCTGTTGATTATAAGTATGCAAACCTTTGTTACAAACCTACCTGGTGAAACAATAAAACCAACATTTGTACACAGAAGAGAAAGATGTAATCATAAACAAATAGTTTTACGACATGAGCGTAAAGCTATCAGACTGGTTATGATAGGCTATATATGACAGCACTCAACACACTCTTGAAACAATAGTACTCTAGAAAAGTTGAGAACATTTTAACAACCAAACTTTCAATCAAGCTTACCGCTTTACTTCCATCTTATTTTACAGCTGTCACGTCTATGACTTCTTGTCTTAAGAACAGACTGGTACCGTTACCGTATGTGTGATTGACATTTTTTACTATGAACGAATAGGAAAACTATTGTAATTGTTTAGTTTTCATCATCTTTTCATTAACCCTTTCCCCATAGAAGTGCCTTTTAGTGCATTTTATTAATTCCTCCACCAAAGAAAATAGTTCAATTTATAGTTACAGTCATGAACTTTTTTTTTAAGTATTGTACCATGCGAAATACCTTCTATTATATCTTAGCAGAGGGTTGCATAAAGCAGACTGAAAGTAAAGCTTTAAGTCACTGTTTAAGTGGTCACTTCATGACCTGTTTTCAAAGCTAAACTTTAGTAAAGGGTTAACTCATTGACCCCTTGAACTTCACACAGCCACTTGACTGTGTACATACCAGGGCCGAGGCCCGAGGGGTCGTGAGTTTGATCCCCCGCCGGGCCATTGAGTCAGGTGAGACTTTATAAACTAAGGTCCAATGTATCAGTGCTTTACACTGGGCATCTAAAGAACCAGAGAACTCTTTCACTGATTAGAGTAGGGTCTGTATCTCTCTCTGAGGCATCAAGTAGCCCAAAGATTGCCATCATGGCAGAAACGGACATTACCCTATACATGTAGCCTGTTTCTAGTATTGAAGCCATGTGACCATTTAAAGCAGGTTGAAAGTAAAGCAGAATGTCACTTGTGCCTGAAGGCGCATTCTGCTTTACATTCAGCCTGCTTTAAGCTATTATCTGCTTAAGTATAGAAATTACGTATTATGATACATGACTTCATAAATTGGAGCTATTTTCTTCAGTGGAGAAATAAATTGAAGACGTCAAAAGGCGTATTTATGGGGCAATGGGTTAAGAAACAAAACTGTAGTAGACTATTGGCAAACAAAGTCTGACTCACTCTTTACTAGAGAGTCTCTACAGAGACTTTAAAAGCCAGAGATACACGACTCGAATGATTTATACATACGAGACCGTTGAGCGAGATTTCGCGAGAACAGGTCATCGCGAGTTATATAAGCTTTAGCGACGATCGGGAAAACAGTCGATATTTGGAATTACTTATCAGTTGCTGCGTTAATACGGTCTACAGTTTTTTTACAATACAAACATTCCTTAAAGAAGCCTCTTTTTCGAGGTTTAACACAAAAGAATAATAAGAATAAAGTCCGAGCATCAATTAACCCCTCTGCGCATCGCACACACGTTAATTAGTGTTTGGAAAATGCCGATTCAATGAAAAGTGACGGCAGTTTGCACGAAGGTGTGAATGGACCCATGGGTGGCCTCATGAAAATTTAATTTATAGCAAAATGCGTGGACAGATTGACATGAAAATTTCGCCATAACTGTATCTTAATATGAGCTACATAGACAACCCATTCTTATTCATGTTTGAATGTTCAAACTGCTGTTTAAGCGTTTACGGTAAGGCGATATTGCATCGATCTTCAATTGAAGTACCAGTGGGTGGCCTCAATAAAATTTAATTTATAGCAAAATGCGTGGACAGATTGACATGAATATTTTGCCAAAACTGTATCTTAGTTTGAACTACATGGATAATTCATTCTTATCAATGTTTGAATGTTCATACTGAAGTTTTAAGCGTTTACGGCAAGACGATATTGAATCGATCTTCATTTTTTTGGAACTTACCAGCAACCACGCAGCAACGTAT
Source organism: Gari tellinella (assembly GCA_922989275.2). Taxonomy (NCBI): domain Eukaryota; kingdom Metazoa; phylum Mollusca; class Bivalvia; order Cardiida; family Psammobiidae; genus Gari; species Gari tellinella. The sequence goes on along the minus strand of OV277869.1, from coordinate 23,007,094 downwards.
CTTCCTTTGAGCCAGGAATACACTTTCTCGGTTTAATCCACAACTCATATTTTGGTTTCACTCGATTAGTATCACAAAATATTGTATAAAAACGAAAGAAAGTCAATATTTATAAGTCAACTGGTCGATATGTGTATTTTTTCCCATTATCGCGACGCTGTCATTACCTGTGCTGGTCACGTGACCGCATCGACATACGTCACTGCCTCTCAACGGACACCTGTTATATGGGGAAAGAAGGAAAATAAGGGAGTCGTGTATCTCTGGCTTTTAAAGTCTCTGGTCTCTATTAGAGACTATAGTAATATGCTGTAATAAGCAAACATCTTGAGTGTAAGATCAAGTATCTCTTGATTTGTTGTCTAATACAAGGTCTGTCAATTCACATACCCTATCTGATCATAAAATCCAACATTATCTAACCCTTTATGAGAGTTAATTTCATGTGTTCTAAATTGTTCTTTATATTCTTTTCAAAAGAAATTATCAAAATACACTTTTTGCAATTTTGCATAGAACTTTTAAATGTTACAGGGAACTTATTCATTCAGAGCATTTCAACTTTTCCGATATGTGGCTGCTCAAAGCAGACGTCTGGCAATTAAGCAAATCTAATTAAAAGCTACCTTAGCTATTGTTTTGCGCAACACTTTCAATCTGTTTTGAGCAATCAGCCATTCAACTATACTTCTATAGATCAGAATACCTTAGTTTTACTTACACAGTTTCACTCCTTCATTCTGACAAGACAAACAAACCCTTTCCCAACATGTAAAGGAATGCACATAGCAATTGAATATATACAGTATGGCAAAAACAAGACGATAATGTGAGCCCCCAATCAGGTATTTTATTGCAGGCACTTCAATCTGCCAGCCCAGCTCTGCTTACTCACAACAAAGCTGCAGAACTAGATGTCTTTATCATAGAACCCCAGATGAGTTGAGTATTTAAAATGCTGAAATCCTTATGCCTTCACAAAACCCTTTGTTGTAAAGGGGCAATTCTAATGAGTAGTTACAACATAGGGTTTTAAAGTAACTAAAATGCATTTTTTTAAGTCTACTCAGTATTCTATCTTGTTCCTGCTGCAACCGCAATCCTGCATCATATTGAGGAGATGAATTGGAATAGGCTCCAATTCAGACTCAGAGCTCAAGATAAGTGTGAGTGAAGTATTTAGCTCTTCCTATAGTATACAGAGATCTCTTCAATCAAATCCGATGCAGTGACTTATCTTGATAATCATGAATTTATTCGAGATAAGTCTCTCATGAGTATTAAAACCATACAGTGATACTTTTGGTGAGCTTTAAAACATAAACACATTTTAAACAGAATGTAAAAAGTCACGACGTAATGTTGGAACAGGACCCGTTCCCAATTCAAATAAGGGACCTGGCAATATCATGAATATGGTAAAAATAGTATTTTCAGTGAAAAAAAGATAATTTCTGTTACTATAGTGTTAGCATTGCCTGTTGACGCGACAAGAAAAATTCCCAATCTGAGGGGTACTAGACCCGTTCCCAATTGGGTGAGAAAAAAACGCTGTTTCAACATGTAAGGGCTAAACAATTTTATTATCAGAAAAGCAGTTATTTTTAGCTGGAGAAGATTTGCATATAACATGGAACAGAGCCCCAGATAAGGGGAATATTTCAAAAACTAAAATCTTTGTTTCTGCATTAAACCCTATGGTGTCACTACTCATTAGAATCGTCTCATGAGTGAGAAATATTGGTTTTGTTCAGCTTACTCCCCCTTATCTGGAGCCCTGATTGAAGTCCTGCTGATTCTCACCAAAGGCATAAACTACATGGGTTCACACTGTACACTACTACAGCAACAGAAACACCAGCATTGAAGAAGAATGGAGATCTCTTTTAACCCTTTGAACCCTAGTCCCGCATATTGGCGTTCTTTGCCAACATTGTACATGTGAATAGTACACTTGTCCTATGCAAACAGTGAAGACACAGATCAGAGGGCTCCTAGGAGCCCTCTGATCTGGGTCTTCACTGTTTGTCATAATACCAAACATTGACAAAACAACATTTAAAAGTCAGAAATGGACTGGACTTAAACAGTTACTGGAATTGTCCATCTAAAGTTTCAGGGAGGAAAGAGTTAACTCATTATCCCATAGATACGCCTTTAATTCATTCCTCCACTAAAGACAATAGTTCCACTTTAGACAGTCCCAAATTATCCAAATACGTTTCACAAGACATATTTTCTACATCCTAGCAGATGGTAGCTTAAAGCAGACTGAAAGTAAAGCAGAATGTGCGGCTGCCTTATATATAATATTGCCCATTCTGCTTTACTTTCAACTTGCATTAAGCTTCCATCTGCTAGGATGTAGAAATTCAAAATATGTTTTGTGAAAACAACCCGAGATAATCATAAATGCACCAGATTAAATTGGTAACTGGAATTGTCCATTTGAAGACCGCCTGCATAGTTCAGTGGTAGAGCGTCCGCTTGCAGTGCAGGAGGTTGCGGGTTCAATGCCCAGCCAAGTCAAACCAAAGACTTAAACATTGGTAGTAATTGCTTCCTTCCTTGGCGCTCAGGATTTCAGGTTAGCATTTTGACGGGTTTGTTGGTGTCAGAATAAAGTGACCGGTCGGGTACAGTCCCTGGTACACCTCATAAGTGTCCCTTCTCATAATCATAAATCTTGATGGAGAGAAGTAAAAAAGTAAAAAGTAAAGTACCAGTTAAAGTCTACTTTCAGTCCGAATGACCGCTCAGCCGACTGTACATTAGAAAACAATAGAAAAAAGATGTTTCATGGAGGAAAGAGTTATAAGTCCTGAATATTGAGTTTTTAGAGTGGGTTGTTGTTTTTTAATGTATCAAATTCAAAAATCATTAAAATGACAAACAGTACAGATCCTGATGATTTACAGACGTTTCGGTAAATGACAAGTTCGGTAAATTGATTTTATATAGTGAAAGGTCTGGACGTTTCGGTAAAAAGGTAACAATGAGACTATGTCACGATTTTGTGCCACTTTTGCAGGGTTGTTGTGCAGAGACATAGAGAACAGTTAGTATATATAAGTCTCTGGTGTTGATCCTGATCTACCAACGAAATAGATGGACATGTGAATGGGGTAAAAGTAACTGGATTTCTTAAATATATTGATTCCATTTCTTCCACGAGGAGAGGAGATGTTTGTTACTTCTCAAATTAATTAATAACTGAACTGTTTAATACTTATTGGTGTCTTCAATTCCTTTTATGTTTAACATACATGTATATTTACAGAATAATAGTCAAATGATGTACATGATAGATAATCAATAACACAAAAATATTGCTTTGTTTAGATAGAGTCTGGGTCTGTAAAGCGGCGTCCGTTCAGGATCCACTATGACTGACACTTGTTTATACGTTTGTTTCAAGATAGAAAAATGATTGACACTTGTTGTTAGAGCAGACAAATTTATCTGTTTTTACGACATTAATTTTTTTTCAAGCAGTTTGGATCCTGATCAGGATCGCACACTATGGGATGTGATCAGGATCACACCACACAATTGTTACCACACCACTTATATTAATATTTTCGATACTTGAGTGAGAACTAACATGTATGACAATGTATGACAACTGTTTAGGCACATTAAAAAATGCTCATAACTACTAAATCCCCACAGATATGTGGTTTATGGATGAAAACTATGTAGGCGTATGTAAAATACACTAATTACGATACTAACATGAATATTATGTGTCAAAAACAATAATTTATCACCCTAATAACTAATTATGTTTTCCCTATATAATCCTATATGTGGTACGCTTCGACCAAAAATGGTACACTTTGACTCGGTACGCTTTGACCATGGTACGCTTTGACCATTACCCATTTGTGCGGCATAAAAGCCTTTAAGGTACAAGTGATTACATATCAATTAGTTATTGATGAAGCGAGAGGTGTGATATATAGGGGGTCCGTCGATTCACCCCACAAAACCCAATAGACACCAATAGTAACCAACAGATACCAATAAAACCAAATATGAGTTAAATCTACTACATATAGGCATTTATATCAATTTATAAGTATTATATTATGAGTTTATGGATATATTTAAGTTATATTTATCATTTGGAGTAAAAAAAATCGACCAAATATACATTAATACCGATCATAACCATACCGCTCAAAATCGACTATTCACCCAACAAAACTTTTGAGATGTGGTCACGTCGCAAAACGAGTTGAATCTACTACATGTAGGCATTTATATCAATTTATAAGTATTATATTATGAGTTTATGGATATATTTAAGATATATTTATCATTTGGAGTAAAAAAATCGACCAAATATACATTAATACCGATCATAACCATACCGCTCCAAATCGACTATTCACCCAACAAAACTTTTGAGATGTGGTCACGTCGCAAAACGAGTTGAATCTACTACATGTAGGCATTTATATCAATTTATAAGTATTATATTATGAGTTTATGGATATATTTAAGATATATTTATCATTTGGAGTAAAAAAAAAATAGACCAAATATACATTAATACCGATCATAACCATACCGCTCCAAATCGACTATTCACCCAACAAAACTTTTGTGATGTGGCCATGGTCGCAAAATGAGTTGAAGCTACCACATATAGGCAATTATATCGATAAATTGATTAGAATCCAAGTTAGTTACTACATTAAACTATCAGGTACCTTATAATTTAAAAAACTCGACTATACATTCATTTATAACCGATATAGATCTACTGCTCCAATTATCACCCAATAAAAGCATTGCGATGCGACGCGCTTACATGATATATCGGACTACGATTCCCACATTTATCAGCTTTTGTAATCACATAACGATGTTGCACACGTGTCGCTAATTGACTGTGCTTTAAGCTCGCTTAAAGACAATGACTGTAATTGAAGGCATTTGCCACATCATCATCATAATTTTGAATTTTTAAAAAAAGAGTTACATGTATTTAACAAATATAAGCCAAAACCATTTATATATATTGTCTAAAGAAGTCATATGAATATATTTAAATCTTGTGTTTAGCGGCCACTCAATGATTTGTGATTGACGTTTTAATGTATAGTCTCCGTAGTATTTCGATTATAATAAAATCGATATGTTTTAAAATTAAAATGTTAGAAATAAGCAGACGACAAAATATTAACATAAACTAATCCTGAAACTTTTTGTTAGTCATCAATACAGGTGATGACCAAATTTAACCAATTTAACAGGCTGCCGGCACACTTCTGTCATCAAGCTACCTATTAAACGAGAGTATATCCAATTAACGCTCACAGCATGACACTGTCCACTTGTGAATAGGGGATTAACGGTAGTCCTATTTGATTATTGACACCAGCAAATAACCCTTTGATATTCACACCAAATGAGGTGTATTTGTGAAAAGTATGTATACAGACCATTATGCCTTATAATTATATTAATATGTAAAAACGAATAATATTTATAATTTAGTTGAAATAAGTTTTATTACTTTATTAACAGTAGTACCGTTAGGCCTAAAAGCCCATGATGAAAATACATAAACAAATATGCGCGTGAAATATACATTTTAAAAAATCGGAAGCAATTTGTCAGGTCAGATATTAAATGCGCCTTTATTTTGAAATTGATTATTTGTCTGTTATGATTGAGTGGTCGATATACCCAAGATTTATATTCTGTTTTAATTACAGATCATGAAGAAAGAACCTGGAAAAAAGCATGGACACATTTAAGAAGAGATGACATATGAAATGAATACTAAATATACTATATAACTATATTTCTATAGATTTATTGAATATGATGCAGTTAAGAAGGAATGACATATGAAATGAAGACTGAATATACGATATAACTATTGCTGTAGCTTTATTAAATATGTTACATGTATACATGCATTTTAAAAAACATAAAGAACTTGTTGCTTTCTACCCTGTTTAGAATAAGGATTACATTTCTTCGAACACACGTAACACGGGTGTTTAGCCATGTTGCTAAGCAGAGTATCGTATGACTCACAGTGACCACTAAGTTAAAACTGAGTTTAGAAAATTACAAACTAACATTTAAATAAAAACTTTTAAATCTCCTTTAAATTTCCTTCACACTAACTTCTTGATTAAATACTAAGTTTGTTGTTGATTTTAGGAATAGTCTGTATCCAGACTGTAAATATTAATTTGACTATTGACTTCGTTGATCCCGTTCTGCTTGACACTATGTTTTACACTCGTTTGTTCACTTGAACAATACACACTTTATAAATCTAAACATATTCTGTAGACAACCTTTCTTTTTTAATTAATTAAAGGTACGATTCTTACAGTCGAAACTACTACACAGATCTCATCGGATCAGCATCCAAATTGTTTTTGGTAACCATTAAGATTCTACTAGATACAACTAATGATAAAATCATGCGACAATAATTATTTATAAATACCAAAACGGCCATGTCTACATAGCCACAATACCTTGGCTTGTAGTATGTATCTTGATCACACATGATCTTGGCGGTACATCAAAGGCACACTTCTATCAGCGGGTGGTGTTATTGTTAATCCAATTATCAATAAAGCACAGCTCGTTAAAGGTGATAAAATGTGGCAGTTAGCTATTGATTTAGTGTGAAACACTGTTTGATCAATTTTTAAGTAACAGGAGGTACCCTGATTATCAATTTTTTTTGAATTTATGCATGTAAATTTACAAAACATTTAATTACAATACAATGAAATATAATTACATGGCTACATGTAGTGGCTTCAACTCTTTCATCGTCCAGGTCCACATAGCACAACTTTTGTTGGGTGAATTCCAGATTTGGAGCGTATAGTTATAGCTGATTTTAACTGAATAATTAATGATTGATTTTTAGCTAAATGATACATAAAATTTCAATATAGTAATAAACTTTGAAACTTATGGCCACAAACTCTAACTATAATATATATACATATGCCTAAATGTAGTAGATTCAACTCGTTTTGCGACGTGACCACATCTCAAAAGTTTTGTTGGGTGAATAGTCGATTTGGAGCGGTATGGTTATGATCGGTATTAATGTATATTTGGTCGATTTTTTTACTCCAAATGATAAATATAACTTAAATATATCCATAAACTCATAATATAATACTTATAAATTGATATAAATGCCTACATGTAGTAGATTCAACTCGTTTTGCGACGTGACCACATCTCAAAAGTTTTGTTGGGTGAATAGTCGATTTGGAGCGGTATGGTTATGATCGGTATTAATGTATATTTGGTCGATGTTTTTACTCCAAATGATAAAAATAACTTAAATATATCCATAAACTCATAATATAATACTTATAAATTGATATAAATGCCTACATGTAGTAGATTCAACTCGTTTTGCGACGTGACCACATCTCAAAAGTTTTGTTGGGTGAATAGTCGATTTGGAGCGGTATGGTTATGATCGGTATTAATGTATATTTGGTCGATGTTTTTACTCCAAATGATAAATATAACTTAAATATATCCATAAACTCATAATATAATACTTACAAATTGATATAAATGCCTACATGTAGTAGATTCAACTCGTTTTGCGACGTGACCACATCTCAAAAGTTTTGTTGGGTGAATAGTCGATTTGGAGCGGTATGGTTATGATCGGTATTAATGTATATTTGGTCGATTTTTTTACTCCAAATGATAAATATAACTTAAATATATCCATAAACTCATAATATAATACTTATAAATTGATATAAATGCCTACATGTAGTAGATTTAACTCATATTTGGTTTTATTGGTATCTGTTGGTTACTATTGGTGTCTATTGGGTTTTGTGGGGTGAATCGATGGACCGGATATATAGGTACATAAACTTTTAATTAGGTAAATCTACCTTTTTACCGAAACGTCCAGACCTATTAATTACTATATAAAATCAATTTACCGAACTGGTCATTTACCGAAACGTCCGGCACCCATCCTGATCAGACTACAGAGGGCTCCTTCTAATTATAGGGGTCAGCTGATCTGAATCTACACTGCTTGCAAAGGATGTGTATACTTGTCGCTAGGGTTCATTGAGTTTTAGTCACTGTCTTGTAAACTCAACCAATTAAGGACATTTGCATCTAGTAAAGGACAAAGTCGTATTGCCACTTAATGAAATACTTACTTTTCCTATAGCCTTCTTGTATCGTGTAATTGCCTTTTCAATGAGCTCCCGTACCAAAATATCACCATCACCACACGGGACTAAAACCTTTAATTTGTCAAAGCACACGGTAACTTTCATGGGCATATTTTGCAAACTTTCACATGCTTCGTTTGTCGCTCTCCCCTTTGTGCGGTTTTAAACAAAGTCCATCACTAAACGAACATTAAATCCACGACTGGTAACATCAGAAAGAATAAAACTGGACAAAAGAAATCAAAATCGACGAAAATTGAAATTCAAACCGTTAAAAATTACAGGAATTTCGAGTGTCATTCATTTAATTTTTGTTCACACATTCTAACGAACGACAACCGATACTTCCACTTCCTGGCCAGTGCACAGGTATGCAGTTTTCAAACATCCAAATATCACAATTTTCCAGTAAATTCCATGACCGTATATATCTCCTAGATAAGAATCATTTTGTTCGAAAGAGTAATCCAGAATCTCTCCTCTGTATAATCAAAATACACGTAGTAAAACTTCTCAATATTTGCTTTTCTAGGTCATCCGAGTTTTTAATTGCCTGAAGCTAAAAGGCCGAGGTGATCCAAATGTATTTACTTTCTAGCCTCGTTTCGAATAATTTCAATTGGGGATCACTATGGGGAGTTTCACTGTCTTCGACACACCTGACTGATTTTGATGGATTTAGCGTATAATATTATCGGGATCGACGTTTTGTCGGGTTAACAAGCGTAGGCCTACATACGGTTCACCGCTTTAAGGTCTCCGATTGTTTGATTGTTCAAAGTTAAACATGTAGATCTAGTCTCTCTAAACGAAATATATATACTGGGCTAGTCTCATCAATGAACCCTCTGATATATCTGTGACGGCTTGCTAATTTTGTGACAGGTGCCGTCCTATAGGGACAGTGACACGTAAAAAAATATCCCGCTGTTCCCTAACTGTACACAGAGGTGGACTATACAGGGTTACAGATAAGGTTTGGATGCAATTGGGTTTTTACCCCTTGATATTTTACAGAATTGGGTATTTGCAATTATAATTGGGTTTTGGCAATTTTCTTAATTGGGTATTGTTCATAATCTGATAGGTATTCAAAAATTTCTTTGCTTTTTGCTACATTTCTTTGCTTTTTGTTACTCCTTATTTTGAAAAACAATTGCTTTTTCCACAATTTTAATTGAGTAAATACCCCAATACCGCCCTTATCTATAACCCTGGACTATAGGCACACACGTTACTTTTCAACATAGAATGAATAACCAATTGACCAATTTACGGCTACATTTATACCGCCTGCTTAATGACCCACATTCGACCTTGACCTAGGCATGAGGCAATCATTTTGACCAAGTTGCATTAAGATCCAATGAGAATTCTAGCCTCTACAGTGTTAACAAGGTTCTTCTATGATTTGACCTAGTTACCTAGTTTTTGAGCGGACATAAACCACATTCAAACTTGACCTAGATTTTACTGAGGCGAAATTTTTCAAGTTTCATTAAGCTCCAATGCTATTTGAAGCTTCTTGAGTGTAAAAAAGGGTATTTCCGTGATTTGACCTAATTTACACACCAACATGACATGTCATGTCATCTCAGCTGAAATGTTAAAGACATTTCCTGACCTACTTTCGGTGATAACACCTGACCAGGTATAAAAGCATGCAGCCCTGTGCGAGTTGTGCTGTTACTGTTATATTGTCTATGGAAAAACTCATTGAAGGGTTTCATGTGAGGCCCGTACCTTTTATTTGTTAGTTTGGATAGTAAAACCCATTGAAAAAAACATTGAATGTGAGTATGTAAGGGCCTCTCTAGGCAACTGGAGATTAGTGACATTGGCTGTTCTTATTTTACTCCTACTTTACAATTACTTTCACGCTTATCGAGAACAATGAAGGGGGGGGGTCCATCAAAGGGCTGAGGAAATGTCTTTAACACCTTTAAAAAACGGCTTGACAATTTTTTGGGAAATCAAGAGGTCTGATGTAATTACAAAAGTGATTTATGTTGCACAAGTAATGTGCGAACCGGAAGCATCAGTGCAAGCCAAGAAAACGAGTCTGACGAAGAGGGCCAACCAGGACCTGTGTCAGAAATCAACGCTAAGTAACGCTAAGTAATGACATTACCTAGATTCTATGTAGGCAAACATTATGACCACGTTTCATGAAGATCTAATCAGATTTGTAGCCTCTAGTGTGGAAACAATGTTTTCCCTGATTTGACCTAGTGACCTAGTTTTTGGTCGGACATGACACACATTCGAACAAGACATAGATTATATTAATTAGGCAAACATTTTGACCTTCATAAAGAACTACCGAAATGTATAGCCTCTAGAGTGTTAACAAAGATTTTCTATCATAGGTTACTAGGTGAAATGTTCAAGTCATACTATGACTTGAACATTTCACCTAGTTACCTAGTTTTTAACCAGATTAATTTGACTGCATTCAAACTTGAGGTTATAAAACTCTTTGAGCCTAGAATTCAGACTCAAACTTGAGATTTTCGCTCAAATCTTAGATTAAACTCAAAAGGCGAGGTTATAAAAACCCTGAGTCCAAACTCGCAGTCATCTTTTGAGTCTAGACTCAAGATTTTCAAGTCATACAATAAGCACACTCAGACTCAATATGGCCGCACGTATCTGTGAATACAAAATCCAACAGGAGCCTTGGGTATTACCAACCAACGATTGTTCACTTAGGCTAACCCAATGAACCTTAGTGACACATATACTCACCCTTTACAAACAACACTGAAACAAACAAACAAATTCAACCAAACAACACGGAGAGTATTGTTTTAAACATTCGTTTTACGACTTGTGAACTACTCTCCGGCTCTACACTGAAACAAACAAACAAACAAACAAAACACCACTCTGTTTTTAATCATGCCATTGATCTTTTAATTATTTGACTCATTTTAAAAATGATCTTACAAACTTACTATAACGATTTTATAATCTTGGTAATAATATTGGAAGAAATTCCATGTTTCCATGCATCTCAATATTGTATCATTTTTATTGTGAATGTAGTTATTTGTCTTTCTCGCTTTGTAGGTACATTTATATAATATCATGTGAAGCGCTTTTGAACGCACATCTCCTGTGTGAAAAGAGCGCTATATAAATCGGGTATAATAATAAATAATAATAATAATAACTCTCTATTCAGAGTCTGCACAGTTTGTCATTTTGCAAACTATATTGTTAAAATCAGCCCAGAATAATTAAAACGGACGACATTTAATTGGAAACTGGAATTGTTCTTGAATTTCAGTTGATTTCAAGATGTCTTGTGAGTTTCACAAAAACAAGAAACTGAGAAAGAACAGCTGTGCCATAGACAGTAACAGATGGATTTGGTAAAACGTAAGTAGTAACTTGACGGAACATATTTAGCAGGGCTGCCATTTCTCCAGATTTTTGCGAAATCTTCGGATTTTGTCCTAGCAGATGGTAGCTCAAAGCAGACTGAAAATAAAGCAGAATGCGCCTCAAGGCGCATTCTGCTTTACTGTCAACCTGCTTTAAGTAAACACGCTTTAAAAATAGAAAAAATGGATATCTTAGGATTTTTCATGATGAAATTATGGCAACCCTGATTTAGTCAAAAAGATGTTGATATATAACTTCTCATTGAAACTGATTTTTATGCACCGGTCATGTCTATAAACCATTTTTTATTTGCGAGTTTTAATATTTTTATAATTTCCATATGGAAAACTATAGATGTTTGAAAGTAGGCCTAATACTAAGTTAGAGACTAAGTGTAGATTATGACACCTTATTTATTCTACTAGATCTTTCCTCTTAAGTGTCACTTATATATTGCATTTTAAATAAGTTTTATTCGTTCTTCACAAGCATTGTTTCAAATATACTCATGCTAATTTTTGTCACATATTTTGTGTGTGTTTGTATTATATATTTCAGGGAATACTGCTCAATGCAGAACAAGCATAAAATACAGAAAGCTCCCATCTGAGCTTTCTGCTTTACGTTTATCCTACATTAGGTCCTCCTTGAACTTCTGTACTTAAATTTTAATTAGATATACATGTATGTTTTTAAACAAATAAAGATATATCTTATAAAACTGCTGTTTAACAGTTTTACATGCTACTGACGTACTTAAATGCAAAATAGTACCTGAAGAGTTGCGTCCCTTATATCATTCCCTAAATTTAAGCTGGACTAACTGGCAGACTGTGGAGCGAACACTGACCAGGTCAGACATCTGGAAATACCAACATATCCAGCTCCATTTCCTGATCAGAGCGATCCGTGATAATAATAATAATACTAATAATAATTATAATAACGACTTTATTTTACGTGGATAATATATTTGGCGTGTAACCAATTTTCAAAATGGTCCACAAAAATTATTTAAAGATACAAAACAGTCTTGCAAACGCAAGCAAACCTGCAAAGATGAGTTCTGAAAAATGAAATGAACTGATCCCTACCTGGCAAGAGAGCAACATTTCAACAAAGTTTTCAGGCAAGTGCAACTGACTGCTTGAGAGATAAGAGAAGACACCGGGGACCAACACTCTATTCCCTGATATCGTCCATATAGCCTTAAGCTACTCATTCACCCCTGAAACTTTTAATGGACAATTCCAATTTCAAAATACGTCTAGTCCATTTTTGACTATTTGAGGATGATTTTAATAGTTTACCATGTAGCCCTCTGATCAGGGTCTACACTGTTTACATAGGACAAGTGTAATCCTCACAGGTACACGGTTAGTAAATGATGACTATACTCGTCGCTAGGGTGAATGTGTTAATTCTCCAATGTCATCATTGGTACGGTTGACTGTCCCCTGTAAAGAGAGGTGCACAGGGGTAAATAAGAGTAAAAGACTCAAGTATGAGGTCTTGTCCCAGAAATGCCGAGATGTTAGCAAGAGGGTGTGGCTTTCCCAATATAATTAGGGTGCTGAAGGTTTGCGGCACCATTCCTCTGGAAACTACTACAGCGATTGGGAATGTGAGCACAGCAAACACAGCAGACAGCAAAGAGCATTGCAAGGGCGATAGAGAGAAGTTCCAGATGAATGTAGATCAGGGGCACGTTTCATAAAACTTCCTACGACAAATGTTGTCGTAAGTCAAATTTATCAAAGTCTCAATCATTATTTATTTCTCCATATAATCCTGTCTTATTACATCTTTTTGGAATCGTCTTGAAAATAAGATTCCAAAGAGATGTCAAAAGACAGGATTAGATAGAGAAATAAGAAATTAAATGGTTTTAAAGTTTGCACTTACGACCGTTTTTGTCCTACGAAGTTTTATTAAACGGACCCAGAAGAGTCACTAGTGGCAGGAAGACATCAACCAATGGGTAAAACTGCTTCACCAAACCATGCTTGTCCTGATTTCAAAGGAACGAAACAATGTGTGACGGGTGGAACCCATTGGTGATTCGCAGCGCATCGCCATGTATATAGAAAGTTGCGTATAGTTCAGGTCAGTCAAGCCTAAACTAGATCTATATACTCGTATATGCAAGGTTAGTCAGTGTGTCGTGAAAAATATGGAATTTTGCCTTATATACGGGGAAATTAAGTAACGATGTATCTAATGTAGTTTGGGCGCTGAGCCATGACTGCACTTTTCTATATATGTATAGAAGTTGCAACCATTCCAAGCTATTGGTAAGTCAGGGTTGAAACTTTAACATGGTATTTAAGATACGATTTTGAAACCTATATGTCATCGTGGTTAAGATACTAGAGTAGTGTTCTACTGAGTAAGACCATGAGTTCAATACTCATCGGAGGCTTTCTTTTTCTTTTTTTCTTTTTGGTGGGAAATGATATATTTATACTACACACAATGATTTTTTACAAGAAGCTCATAGTAACCGTTCAGTATAGGTATACAATATATGATACAGGGGATGGATAACGTGCAATCAGGGACTACGCGTACCCCTGATCTTTTTAGGGATTATGCGTAACCACTGCATATGGGCGTTTTAAGGAATCGATGAAATGTCCTTAAATCCTTTTCCATCAAATAAATAGACTTGTATTATCATGACATTTCTTTTGGATTAAAACACCATGCTTTCTTGAAATATCATGGTTTAATGAACGTTCATACAAAGTTTCTCGCACAAGTGAATAAAAACAAGTGAACAGTGTTCATATAAGCCAGGGGTCCGTTTCATAAAACTTCGTACGACAAAAAAGGTCGTAAGTCAAAACTATACAATATACATGTATTTAATTTATGATATCTAATCTTGTCTTGTGTCATATCTTTGAACGATTCCAAAGAGATGTCACAAGACAGGATTAGATGGAGAAATAAATCATAATTGAGACTTTCATAGTGTGACTTACGACAACATTCCTGCTGAAGAGTCACCGTTACATGTAACTCCTGTAACGTCTTCGGTTGTATAATATATCGACGTAGCTGCCTATCGAACTGATCCCAGAGATGCTCAGTAGGAGACAAATCGCCAGAAAGAGGAGGCCACTCCATTATGATCATGTTGTGTTCCTAAGAAATTGCATATTGGCACGGGCAACATGGATCGGAGCGTTGTCTTGTTGGATTTTTACGTTACCGCCATGCCTGTTGATGTACCGCACACCAACGTTACCAAGCATAATATCTCTGTACCTCTGGGCATTAAGGTTGCCGGGAATAACGATGAGACCCAGCTTTCCATCATGTTTTATCCCTCCCCACACCATAATGGTTATTGGCGAAATCGGTCAGCTTCTATCACACAGGCATCAGGAAAACTCGCACCTCGACGTCTAAAAGCACGTACACGGCCATCTGTTTTCTGCAACGTAATCGTAACACGTTTGTGAACAAAACCCTATGCCTTTCTCATGCAGGCCACCTGCTATGCTGCCGACACCACCGCAGTCTAAGTTGGCGATGTCGACTTGTAAGCTCTGGTCCAACGCAGGCACGACGAGGGCCTATATGTAACTAGGCCCCAAATGTCACTACGCGGTCCTACTTGTAACTAAACGTCGAAATGTCGTCGAAAAAAGTGGCCCTAGTTGTAACCAAAACCGGTCCTATATGTAACTCCAGCCTTATATATAACTACACGGTCCTAAATGTAACTAGGATTAATGACAGCAAGTACCAACTATTAAACATGAATTATTTACATAACTGTAATGGTGGTTAGGGTTAGGGTTAATATTGACTTTATTTATGTACGGATGTTGTTAGGGTTAGGGTTAATATTGTCTATTGATGTATGGAAGTGGTTATGTTAGGGTAAATATTGACTTTAGTGATGTATGGTGGTGGTAAGGGTTAGGGTTAATACTGACTTCATTGATGTATTGAGGTGGTTAGGGTTAGGATAAATGTTGACTTTAGAGATGTATGGTGGTGTTTAAGGTTAGGGTTAATACTGACTTTAGTGATATATGGAGGTGGCCAGAATTAGGGTTAATATTGACTTTAGTGATGTATTGATGTGGTTAGGGTTAGGATAAATGTTGACTTTAGAGATGTATGGTGGTGTTTAAGGTTAGGGTTAATATTGACTTTAGTGATATATGGAGGTGGCCAGAATTAGGGTTAATATTGACCTTAGTGATTTATGGTTGTGTTTAGGGTTAGGGTTAATATTGATTCAAGCGATGTATGGTGGTGATTAGGGTTAAAGTTGATAATGACTTTAGTGATGCATGAAGGTGGTTAGGGTAAGGGTTCATTTTGACATTTTTTTAATGTATTGAGGTGATTAGGGTTAGGAAAAATATTGACTTTAGTGATGTATGTTGGTGGTTAGGGTTAGGGTTAATATTGACTTTAGAGATGTATGGTGGTGGTTAGGGTTAGGGTTAATATTGACTTTAGTGATGTATGGTGGTGGTTAGGGTTAGGGTTAATATTGACTTTAGAGATGTATGGTGGTGGTTAGGGTTAGGGTTAATATTGACTTGAGTGAGGTATGGTGGTGGTTAGGGTTAGGGTTAATATTGACCTTAGAAATGCATGGTGGTGGTTAGGGTTAGGGTTAATATTGACTTGAGTGATGTATGGTGGTGGTTGGGGTTAATATTGACCTTAGAAATGCATGGTGGTGGTTAGGGTTAGGGTTAATATTGACTTGAGTGATGTATGGTGGTGGTTAGGGTTAGGGTTAATATTGACTTTAGTGATGTATGGTGGAGGTTAGGGTTAGGATTAATATTGACTTTAGTGATGTATGGTGGTGTTTAGGGTTAGGTTTAATATTGACTTTAGAGATGTATGGTGGTGGTTAGGGTTAGGGTTAATATTGACTTGAGTGATATATGGTGGTGGTTAGGGTTAATATTGACCTTAGAAATGCATGGTGGTGGTTAGGGTTAGGGTTAATATTGACTTTAGTGATGTATGGTGGTGGTTATGGTTAGGGTTAATATTGACTTTAGTGATGCATGGTGGTGGTTAGGGAAACAGTTAGTTTTGACTTTAGTGATGTACGGAATTGGTTAGGGTCAGGGTTAATATTGACCTTAATGATGTATGGAGATAGGTAGGGTTATGGTTAATTTCGACTTTAGTGATGTATGGATATGGATAGGATTAGGGTTTATATGATGTATGGAGATAGGTAGGGTTATGGTTAATATTGACTTTAATAATGTATGGAGATGGGTAGGATTAGGGTTTATATTGACTTTTAGTGATGTATGGTTAGGGTTATTATTTAACCTAAGTGATGTATGGTGGTGTTAAGGGTTAAGGTTAATATTGACTTTAGTGATGCATGGTGGTGGTAAGGGTTATAAGGCGGGCTCCTATGTTCACTTTGCTTTATGTTTGTCTTGCGTATTGTTTTTTGTTTGGTGTGTGGGATTGCGCGTGTGTGTGTGTGTATGTGTGTGTGTGTGTTTGTTGTGGTATGGCTGTGTGTGTGTTCTGCTTTAGAGATGGGTGTATTGTTTGTGTAGCGTTTCCTGCTTGAGTCTTCTTTCGTATTTATTTAGGGTTAATATTGACTCTAGTGATGTATGGTGGTGGTAAGGGTTAGGGTTAATATTGACTTTAGTGATGTTTAGGATTAGGGTTACTATAAACTTTAGTGATGTACGGAGGTGGTTAGGGTTAATATAGACTTTTGTTATGCATGGTGGTGGTTAGGATTCGGGTAATATTGAATAAATTGATGTATGGTGGTGGTAAGGGATAGAGAAAATATTGACTATTTTGATGTATAGGGAAGATTAGGGTTAGGGTTATTTTTTAACTTTTGTGATGTATGGTGGTGTTTAGAGTTAGGGTTAATATTGATTTTAGTGATGTATGGTGGTGTTTAGGGTTAGGGTTAATACTGACTTTAATGATACATGGTGGTGGTTAGGGTAAGGGTTAATATTGACTTTAGTGATGCACGGTGGTTGCTAGGGTTAGGGTTAATATTGACTTTAGTGATATATGGTGGTGGTAAGGGTTAGGGTTAATACTGACTTTAGTGATGTTTGGTGGTGGTTAGGGTTAGGGTTAATACTGACTTTAGTGATGTTTGGTGGTGGTTAGAGTTAGGGTTACTACTGACTTTAGTGATGTTTGGTGGTGGTTAGGGTTAGGGTTAATATTGACTTTAGTTATGTATGGAGGTATTTAGGGTTAGTGTTAATATTGACTTTAGTGATGCATGGTGTTGTTAAGGGTTAGGGTTAATACTAACTTTAGTGATACATGGTGGTGTTTAGGGTTAGGGTTAATATTGACTTTAGTGATACATGGTGGTGTTTAGGGTTAGGGTGAATATTGACTTTAGTGATACATGGTGGTGTTTAGGGTTAGGGTTAATACTAACTTTAGTGATACATGGTGGTGTTTAGGGTTAGGGTTAATATTGACTTTAGTGATACATGGTGGTGTTTAGGGTTAGGGTTAATATTGACTTTAGTGATACATGGTGGTGTTTAGGGTTAGGGTTAATACTAACTTTAGTGATACATGGTGGTGTTTAGGGTTAGGGTTAATATTGACTTTAGTGATACATGGTGGTGTTTAAGGTTAGGGTTAATATTGACTTAAGTGATACATGGTGTTGTTAAGGGTTAGGGTTAATATTGAATTTAGTGATGTATGGTGGTGGTTAGGGTAAGGGTTAATATTGACTTTTGTGATGCATGGTGGTGGTTATGGTAAGGGTTAATATTGACTTTAGTGATACATGGTGGTGTTTAGGGTTAGGGTTAATATTGACTTTAGTGATGTATGTTGGTGGTAAGGGTAAGGGTTAATATGTCTTTAGTGATGTATGGTGGTGGTTAGGGTAAGGGTTAATATTGACTTGAGTGATACATGGTGGTGGTTAGGGTTAGGGTTAATATTGACTTTAGTGATACATGGTGGTGTTTAGGGTTAGGGTTAATATTGACTTTAGCGATACATGGTGTTGTTAAGGGTTAGGGTTAATATTGACTTTAGTGATGTATGGTGGTGGTTAGGGTTACGATTAATATTGACTTAGTGATACATGGTGGTGGTTAGGGTTAGGCTAATATTAACTTCAGTATGGTATGGTTGTGGTTAGGATTAGGATTAATATTGACTTAAGTGATACATGGTGGTGGTTAGGGTTAGGCTAATATTGACTTTAGTGATGTATGGTGGTGGTTAGGGTTAGGGTTAATATTGACCTAAGTGATATATGGTCGTGGTTAGGGTTAGGGTTAATGTTGACTTTAGTGATACATGGTGGTGTTTATAGGGTTAGGGTTAATATTGACTTTAGTGATGTATGGTGGTGGTTAGGGTTAGGGTTAATACTGACTTTAGTGATGTATGGTGGTGGTTAGGGTCAATATTGACTTTAGTGATGTATGGTGGTGGTTACGGGTAATATTGACTTTAGTGATGTATGGTGGTGGTTAGGGTTAGGGTTAATATTGACTTTAGTGATACATGGTGGTGTTTAGGGTTAGGGTTAATGTTGAATTTAGTGATGTATGGTGGTGGTTAGGGTTAATATTGACTTTAGTGATGTATGGTGATGGTTAGGGTTAGGGTTAATATTGACTTTAGTGATACATGGTGGTGTTTAGGGTTAGGGTTAATATTGACTTTAGTGATGTATTGTAGTGGTTAGGGTTAGGGTTAATATTGACTTTCGTGATGTATGGTGGTGTTTAGGGTTAGGGTTAATATTGACTTCAGTGATGTATGGTGGTGTTTAGGGTTAGGGTTAATATTGACTTTAGTGATACATGGTTGTGTTTAGGGTTAGGGTTAATATTGACTTTAGTGATGTATGGTGGTGGTTACAGTTTGGGTTAATATTGACTTTAGTGATGCATGGTGGTGGTTAGGGAAACAGTTAGTTTTGACTTTAGTGATGTACGGAATTGGTTAGGGTCAGGGTTAATATTGACCTTAATGATGTATGGAGATAGGTAGGGTTATGGTTAATATCGACTTTAGTGATGTATGGATATGGATAGGATTAGGGTTTATATGATGTATGGAGATAGGTAGGGTTATGGTTAATATTGACTTTAATACATGGATAGGATTATGGTTTATATGATGTATGGAGATGGGTAGGATTAGGGTTTATATTGACTTTTAGTGATGTATGGTTAGGGTTATTATTTAACCTTAGTGATGTATGGTGGTGTTTAGGGTTAGGGTTAATATTGACTTTAGTGATGCATGGTGGTGGTTAGGGTTAGGGTTAATATTGATTCTAGTGATGTATGGTGGTGGTAAGGGTTAGGGTTAATATTGACTTTAGTGATGTTTAGGATTAGGGTTACTATAAACTTAAGTGATGTACGGAGGTGGTTAGGGTTAATATAGACTTTTGTTATGCATGGTGGTGGTTAGGATTCGGGTAATATTGAATAAATTGATGTATGGTGGTGGTAAGGGATAGAGAAAATATTGACTATTTTGATGTATAGTGAAGATTAGGGTTAGGGTTATATTGTAACTTTTGTGATGTATGGTGGTGTTTAGAGTTAGGGTTAATATTGATTTTAGTGATGTATGGTGGTGTTTAGGGTTAGGATTTTTATATTGACTTGAGTGATGCATGGTGGTTGTTAGGGTTTGTATTGATTTTAGTGATGTATGGTAGTGGTTAGGGTTAGGGTTAATATTGATTTTAGTGATGAATGCCGATGGTTAGGGTTAGGGTTAATATTGAATTTAGTGATGCATGGTGATGGTTAGGGTTAGGGTTATTATTTAACTTTAGTGATGCATGGTGGTGGTTAGGGTTAGAGTTAACACTGACTTTAGTGATACTTTGTGGTGGTTAGGGTTTGGGTTAACATTGACTTTAGTGATGCATGGTGGTGGTTAGGGTAAGGGTTACTATTGATTTTAGTGACACATGGTAATGGTTATAGTAAGGGTTAATATTGACTTTTGTGATGTATGGTGGTGGTTAGGGTTAGGGTTAATATTGATTTTAGTGATGTATGGTGGTGGTTAGGGTTACGGTTAATATTGACTTTTGTGATGTATGGTGGTGGTTAGGGTAAGGGTTAATATTGATTTTAGTGATGAATGCTGGTGGTTAGGGTTAGGGTTAATACTGACTTTAATGATACATGGTGGTGGTTAGGGTAAGGGTTAATATTGACTTTAGTGATGCACGGTGGTTGCTAGGGTTAGGGTTAATATTGATTTTAGTGATATATGGTGGTGGTAAGGGTTAGGGTTAATACTGACTTTAGTGATGTTTGGTGGTGGTTAGGGTTAGGGTTAATACTGACTTTAGTGATGTTTGGTGGTGGTTAGAGTTAGGGTTACTACTGACTTTAGTGATGTTTGGTGGTGGTTAGGGTTAGGGTTAATATGGACTTTAGTTATGTATGGAGGTATTTAGGGTTAGTGTTAATATTGACTTTAGTGATGCATGGTGTTGTTAAGGGTTAGGGTTAATACTAACTTTAGTGATACATGGTGGTGTTTAGGGTTAGGGTTAATATTGACTTTAGTGATACATGGTGGTGTTTAGGGTTAGGGTGAATATTGACTTTAGTGATACATGGTGGTGTTTAGGGTTAGGGTTAATATTGACTTTAGTGATACATGGTGGTGTTTAGGGTTAGGGTTAATACTAACTTTAGTGATACATGGTGGTGTTTAGGGTTAGGGTTAATATTGACTTTAGTGATACATGGTGGTGTTTAAGGTTAGGGTTAATATTGACTTAAGTGATACATGGTGTTGTTAAGGGTTAGGGTTAATATTGAATTTAGTGATGTATGGTGGTGGTTAGGGTAAGGGTTAATATTGACTTTTGTGATGCATGGTGGTGGTTATGGTAAGGGTTAATATTGACTTTAGTGATACATGGTGGTGTTTAGGGTTAGGGTTAATATTGACTTTAGTGATGTATGTTGGTGGTAAGGGTAAGGGTTAATATGTCTTTAGTGATGTATGGTGGTGGTTAGGGTAAGGGTTAATATTGACTTGAGTGATACATGGTGGTGGTTAGGGTTAGGGTTAATATTGACTTTAGTGATACATGGTGGTGTTTAGGGTTAGGGTTAATATTGACTTTAGCGATACATGGTGTTGTTAAGGGTTAGGGTTAATATTGACTTTAGTGATGTATGGTGGTGGTTAGGGTTACGATTAATATTGACTTAGTGATACATGGTGGTGGTTAGGGTTAGGCTAATATTAACTTCAGTATGGTATGGTTGTGGTTAGGATTAGGATTAATATTGACTTAAGTGATACATGGTGGTGGTTAGGGTTAGGCTAATATTGACTTTAGTGATGTATGGTGGTGGTTAGGGTTAGGGTTAATATTGACCTAAGTGATATATGGTCGTGGTTAGGGTTAGGGTTAATGTTGACTTTAGTGATACATGGTGGTGTTTATAGGGTTAGGGTTAATATTGACTTTAGTGATGTATGGTGGTGGTTAGGGTTAGGGTTAATACTGACTTTAGTGATGTATGGTGGTGGTTAGGGTCAATATTGACTTTAGTGATGTATGGTGGTGGTTACGGGTAATATTGACTTTAGTGATGTATGGTGGTGGTTAGGGTTAGGGTTAATATTGACTTTAGTGATACATGGTGGTGTTTAGGGTTAGGGTTAATGTTGAATTTAGTGATGTATGGTGGTGGTTAGGGTTAATAATGACTTTAGTGATGTATGGTGATGGTTAGGGTTAGGGTTAATATTGACTTTAGTGATACATGGTGGTGTTTAGGGTTAGGGTTAATATTGACTTTAGTGATGTATTGTAGTGGTTAGGGTTAGGGTTAATATTGACTTTCGTCATGTATGGTGGTGTTTAGGGTTAGGGTTAATATTGACTTCAGTGATGTATGGTGGTGTTTAGGGTTAGGGTTAATATTGACTTTAGTGATACATGGTTGTGTTTAGGGTTAGGGTTAATATTGACTTTAGTGATGTATGGTGGTGGTTACAGTTTGGGTTAATATTGACTTTAGTGATGCATGGTGGTGGTTAGGGAAACAGTTAGTTTTGACTTTAGTGATGTACGGAATTGGTTAGGGTCAGGGTTAATATTGACCTTAATGATGTATGGAGATAGGTAGGGTTATGGTAGTGTTTTAGCCAGACTCTCAAAAAGGGCAGGGGGGCACCAAAAAGGGGCAGGGGGGGCACCAAAAAAGGGCAGGGTGCAAACAAAGTGCGGACCCGCAACTTCGGCGAGGGGATTGTTAACATTTCTAGGTGTCTTTTCATCATATTCGAAGTCTTATAGGTCCATAAGCACTTTTAATGTATTTAGCATATAAGTCTGTAAAGATAAAGGTTATACATGTGGCAATAGAACAATGGGGAGGGGCGTCCCCTCCTGCACTGCGGCGGAAATTTTTTGGACTTTAAATGATGAAATTGTGCAATTTTGCTATACAGAGATATATAATAAACATGTATGCACATGTAGTGGATTTTAGCTATACATGTACATTATACAGATGCATACAAGTATTATGGAAAATGGATGAAATCAGCCAATGTTTGCAAATAGAATATTAACAGATCAAGATTTTTTTTCTTTAAATCACACATTATTAATATTTAAAGTTACACAACTAAATTTTACTCCAGCACCTGATGATTTCCCATTACAGCTGTTGATTGAGGTTGGCATTTAAACTAGTATTCCATTCTTTTGCAACAATGTATTTTGTAAAACAGGGGTGTAAAAGCCCCAAAAAGATCAATACTAGAAAATATCAATTCTCTTACTTAATTCTTTAAAAAAAAAAAAAGAGCAAGAAACTAGGTTATGGAGTGTCTTTACCTTTATGCAAATAGTATAGACCCAGATCAGAGTGCCCTGGGTAAGTCCTTTGTATAGGGTGTATTACCTGTTTGTCTGATTTAAAATTATTTTGAGATTTTTCTAATATCGCACACAGTTAGACATGCACACAAACAAATAGATCTACTATAAAGTACAATAATTATTGGCATTGGATTGTTGCTGTATCCAGGCAAGTGGGTGTCTTAAGGATTTTCCTATTAATAAAATTCAGCCTTCCCTAAGCAACCACCTGTCATAAAACAGAATACAATTAATTAGACTGCATCACGGGAAAAATTAAACAGGATCTACTTAGATATGTGTTGTCACGCTGATGTTCTGTTTCAAATAGATCATTCAATATGAACTTACCAAAATAAAAACAACAGCACAGAACCGATACTTTTAGAAATAGAAATATCCCATTCTTCGATTCTCGCGCGTATGTAGTATTTGATGGCAGAAACGGACGTTTATCAAACCAACCAAACCTCTCTCGGTCGTAACTTATTTCCCGAAACTCCAGCGAAATATACACCTGTAAGATGTAATTTGTTAATTTCACGTCAGTCTTTCTAAATGGGTGTATATAACGTCTACATTCATTGGATGTTTAAAAAAGAGATGCGGGGAATTACCTTTCTTATAGCCAATAAAACGAGTAAAGACAACTTGTGTAAAAGTTCGAAGCACGGTGCGCGTTTGAATTTTCCATTTCCGAAATTTGGAAGACTGTTCGTTTCTGGTACGTGAATACCGGTATTAATAAAGATTTGTATGGAAAGTATTTCCTTCTAAGAAAATTAATTTCGTTTTTAGATCTATATTCACCTAAAATGTTCGTTCGTCGAGCATTCTTTATTGGCCCTGTATCGAGCATATTTTTCCAAGATCCGACTCGCGTTTGCGTTTTAATCTGTGATTTTTTTTTCAGTCTTCATAATGGATAATAATCATATGAATGTTTAAATTTAGGGAAAAGGGTGTCGTATATTCTGTTTTTCAACGAGGCCAACATGCGTTTCGATTTAATCCGGCTTCAGTCGTACACTCTCGCTATGCGGGGTACCACACCAGGTACATATGTGTATCGGTCGATTACACACTATAATTGTTGATTGTTTATGACACGCGCGTGTCGCATTGCACTGATTGGCAATAATGGGATTAGCGACAGCAAGTGGTATCGCTCCGGGCAGCGGGGCGGTCTATATCAAATGGATAGGGGCACAGAATAGGGGCACTAGGGCGGATCCTTACACCGGAATAAGGGCAGAAGGGCGGATCAAAAGGGCAGAAGGGCGGGCCGCCCCGCCATTCCGCATTAGCTAAAACACTAGTTATGGTTAATATCGACTTTAGTGATGTATGGATATGGATAGGATTAGGGTTTATATGATGTATGGAGATAGGTAGGGTTATGGTTAATATTGACTTTAATACATGGATAGGATTATGGTTTATATGATGTATGGAGATGGGTAGGATTAGGGTTTATATTGACTTTTAGTGATGTATGGTTAGGGTTATTATTTAACCTTAGTGATGTATGGTGGTGTTTAGGGTTAGGGTTAATATTGACTTTAGTGATGCATGGTGGTGGTTAGGGTTAGGGTTAATATTGACTCTAGTGATGTATGGTGGTGGTAAGGGTTAGGGTTAATATTGACTTTAGTGATGTTTAGGATTAGGGTTACTATAAACTTAAGTGATGTACGGAGGTGGTTAGGGTTAATATAGACTTTTGTTATGCATGGTGGTGGTTAGGATTCGGGTAATATTGAATAAATTGATGTATGGTGGTGGTAAGGGATAGAGAAAATATTGACTATTTTGATGTATAGTGAAGATTAGGGTTAGGGTTATATTGTAACTTTTGTGATGTATGGTGGTGTTTAGAGTTAGGGTTAATATTGATTTTAGTGATGTATGGTGGTGTTTAGGGTTAGGATTTTTATATTGACTTGAGTGATGCATGGTGGTTGTTAGGGTTTGTATTGATTTTAGTGATGTATGGTAGTGGTTAGGGTTAGGGTTAATATTGATTTTAGTGATGAATGCCGATGGTTAGGGTTAGGGTTAATATTGAATTTAGTGATGCATGGTGATGGTTAGGGTTAGGGTTATTATTTAACTTTAGTGATGCATGGTGGTGGTTAGGGTTAGAGTTAACACTGACTTTAGTGATACTTTGTGGTGGTTAGGGTTTGGGTTAACATTGACTTTAGTGATGCATGGTGGTGGTTAGGGTAAGGGTTACTATTGATTTTAGTGACACATGGTGATGGTTATAGTAAGGGTTAATATTGACTTTTGTGATGTATGGTGGTGGTTAGGGTTAGGGTTAATATTGATTTTAGTGATGTATGGTGGTGGTTAGGGTTACGGTTAATATTGACTTTTGTGATGTATGGTGGTGGTTAGGGTAAGGGTTAATATTGATTTTAGTGATGAATGCTGGTGGTTAGGGTTAGGGTTAATACTGACTTTAATGATACATGGTGGTGGTTAGGGTAAGGGTTAATATTGACTTTAGTGATGCACGGTGGTGGTTAGGGTTAGGGTTAATATTGACTCTAGTGATGTATGGTGGTGGTAAGGGTTAGGGTTAATATTGACTTTAGTGATGTTTAGGATTAGGGTTACTATAAACTTAAGTGATGTACGGAGGTGGTTAGGGTTAATATAGACTTTTGTTATGCATGGTGGTGGTTAGGATTCGGGTAATATTGAATAAATTGATGTATGGTGGTGGTAAGGGATAGAGAAAATATTGACTATTTTGATGTATAGTGAAGATTAGGGTTAGGATTATATTGTAACTTTTGTGATGTATGGTGGTGTTTAGAGTTAGGGTTAATATTGATTTTAGTGATGTATGGTGGTGTTTAGGGTTAGGATTTTTATATTGACTTGAGTGATGCATGGTGGTTGTTAGGGTTTGTATTGATTTTAGTGATGTATGGTAGTGGTTAGGGTTAGGGTTAATATTGATTTTAGTGATGAATGCCGATGGTTAGGGTTAGGGTTAATATTGAATTTAGTGATGCATGGTGATGGTTAGGGTTAGGGTTATTATTTAACTTTAGTGATGCATGGTGGTGGTTAGGGTTAGAGTTAACACAGACTTTAGTGATACTTTGTGGTGGTTAGGGTTTGGGTTAACATTGACTTTAGTGATGCATGGTGGTGGTTAGGGTAAGGGTTACTATTGATTTTAGTGACACATGGTGATGGTTATAGTAAGGGTTAATATTGACTTTTGTGATGTATGGTGGTGGTTAGGGTTAGGGTTAATATTGATTTTAGTGATGTATGGTGGTGGTTAGGGTTACGGTTAATATTGACTTTTGTGATGTATGGTGGTGGTTAGGGTAAGGGTTAATATTGATTTTAGTGATGAATGCTGGTGGTTAGGGTTACGGTTAATATTGACTTTAGTGATGCATGGTGATCGATTTGGTTAGGGTTATCATTTAACTTTAGTGATGCATGGTGGTGGTTAGGGTTACGGTTAATATTGTCTTTAGTGATGTTTGGTTGTGGTTAGGGTTGATATTGATTTTAGTGATGTATGGTAGTGGTTAGGGTTAGGGTTAATATTGATTTTAGTGATGAATGCCAGTGGTTAGGGTTAGGGTTCATATTGAATTTAGTGATGCATGGTGATGGTTAGCGTTAGGGTTATTATTTAACTTTAGTGATGCTTGGTGGTGGTTAGGGTTAGGGTTAACATTGACTTTAGTGATGCATGGTGGTGGTTAGGGTAAGGGTTAATATTGATTTTTAGTGATGCATGGTGGTGGTTTGGGTAAGGGTTAATATTGACTTTAGTGATGCATGGTGGTGGTTAGGGTTAGGGTTAATACTGACTTCAGTGATACATGGTTGTGGTTAGGGTTAGGGTTAATATTGACTTAAGTGATGCATGGTTAGGGTTAGGGTTAATATTGACTCTAGTGATACATGGTTGTGGTTAGGGTTAGGGATAGGCTAATATTGACCTTTGTTATGCATGGTGGTGGCTAGGATTCGGGTTAGTATTGAATAAATTGATGTATGGTGGTGGTAAGGGATAGAGAAAGTATTGACTATTTTGATGTATAGTAGGGTATAGGTTGTTTTTTTTAACTTTTTTGATGTATGGTGGTGCTTAAGGTTAGGTTTAATATTGACTTTAGTGATGTATGGTGGTGTTTAGGGTTAGGGTTAATATTGACTTTAGTGATACATGGTGGTGGTTAGGGTTAGGGTTAATATTGACTTTAGTGATGCATGGTGGTGGTTAGGGTTAGGGTTAATATTGACTTTAGTGATACATGGTGGTGGTTAGGGTTAGGGTTAATATTGACTTTAGTGATGCATGGTGTTGTTTAGGGTTAGGGTTAATACTAACTTTAGTGATACATGGTGGTTGTTAGGGTTAGGGTTATTTTTTATTTTTGTGATGCATGGTGATGGTTATGGTAAGGGTTACTATTGACTTTTGTGATGTATGGTTGTGGTTAGGGATAGGGTTAATATTGACTTAGTGATACATTGTGGTGGTTAGGGTTAGGGTTAATATTGACTTAGTGATACATTGTGGTGGTTAGGGTTAGGGTTAATATTGATTTTAGTAATGAATGGTGGTGGATAGGGTTACGGTTATTATTGATTTTAGTGATGCATGGTGATGGTTATGGTAAGGGTTAATATTGACTTTTGTGATGTATGGTGGTGGTTAGGGTTAGGGTTAATATTGATTTTTGTGATGAATGCTGGTGGTTAGGGTTACGGTTAATATTGACTTTAGTGATGGATGGTGATCATTAGGGTTAGAGTTATCATTTAACTTTAGTGATGCATGGTGGTGGTTAGGGTTACGGTTAATATTGACTTTAGTTATGCATGGTGATCGTTAGGGTTAGGGTTATCATTTAACTTTAGTGATGCATGGTGATCGTTAGGCTTAGGGTTATCATTTAACTTTAGTGATGTATGGTGGTGGTTAGGGTTACGGTTAATATTGTCTTTAGTGATGTTTGGTTGTGGTTAGGGATTATATTGATTTTAGTGATGTATGGTAGTGGTTAGGGTTAGGGTTAATATTGATTTTAGTGATGAATGCCGGTGGTTAGGGTTAGGGTTAATATTGAATTTAGTGATGCATGGTGATGGTTAGGGTTAGGGTTATTATTTAACTTTAGTGATGCATGGTGGTGGTTAGGGTTAGGGTTAACACTGACTTTAGTGATACTTTGTGGTGGTTAGGGTTAGGGTTAACATTGACTTTAGTGATGCATGGTGGTGGTTAGGGTAAGGGTTACTATTGATTTTAGTGACACATGGTGATGGTTATAGTAAGGGTTAATATTGACTTTTGTGATGTATGGTGATGGTTATAGTAAGGGTTAATATTGACTTTTGTGATGTATGGTGGTGGTTAGGGTTAGGGTTAATATTGATTTTAGTGATGTATGGTGGTGGTTAGGGTTACGGTTAATATTGATTTTAGTGATGTATGGTGGTGGTTAGGGTTACGATTAATATTGACTTTTGTGATGTATGGTGGTGGTTAGGGTAAGGGTTAATATTGATTTTAGTGATGAATGCTGGTGGTTAGGGTTACGGTTAATATTGACTTTAGTGATGCATGTTGATCGATTGGGTTAGGGTTATCATTTAACTTTAGTGATGCATGGTGGTGGTTAGGGTTACGGTTAATATTGTCTTTAGTGATGTTTGATTGTGGTTAGGGTTGATATTGATTTTATTGATGTATGGTAGTGGTTAGGGTTACGGTTAATATTGTCTTTTGTGATGTATGTTGGTGATTAGGGTTACGGTTAATATTGACTTTAGTGATGCATAGTGATCGTTAGGGTTAGGGTTATCATTTAATTTTAGTGATGCATGGTGGTGGTTAGGGTTACGGTTAATATTGTCTTTAGTGATGTTTGGTTGTGGTTAGGGTTGATATTGATTTTAATGATGTATGGTAGTGGTTAGGGTTAGGGTTAATATTGATTTTAGTGATGAATGCCGGTGGTTAGGGTTAGGGTTCATATTGAATTTAGTGATGCATGGTGATGGTTAGCGTTAGGGTTATTATTTAACTTTAGTGATGCTTGGTGGTGGTTAGGGTTAGGGTTAACATTGACTTTAGTGATGCATGGTGGTGGTTAGGGTAAGGGTTAATATTGATTTTTAGTGATGCATGGTGGTGGTTTGGGTAAGGGTTAATATTGACTTTAGTGATGCATGGTGGTGGTTAGGGTTAGGGTTAATACTGACTTCAGTGATACATGGTTGTGGTTAGGGTTAGGGTTAATATTGACTTAAGTGATGCATGGTTAGGGTTAGGGTTAATATTGACTCTAGTGATACATGGTTGTGGTTAGGGTTAGGGATAGGCTAATATTGACCTTTGTTATGCATGGTGGTGGCTAGGATTCGGGTTAGTATTGAATAAATTGATGTATGGTGGTGGTAAGGGATAGAGAAAGTATTGACTATTTTGATGTATAGTAGGGTATAGGTTGTTTTTTTTAACTTTTTTGATGTATGGTGGTGCTTAAGGTTAGGTTTAATATTGACTTTAGTGATGTATGGTGGTGTTTAGGGTTAGGGTTAATATTGACTTTAGTGATACATGGTGGTGGTTAGGGTTAGGGTTAATATTGACTTTAGTGATGCATGGTGGTGGTTAGGGTTAGGGTTAATATTGACTTTAGTGATACATGGTGGTGGTTAGGGTTAGGGTTAATATTGACTTTAGTGATGCATGGTGTTGTTTAGGGTTAGGGTTAATACTAACTTTAGTGATACATGGTGGTTGTTAGGGTTAGGGTTATTTTTTATTTTTGTGATGCATGGTGATGGTTATGGTAAGGGTTACTATTGACTTTTGTGATGTATGGTTGTGGTTAGGGATAGGGTTAATATTGACTTAGTGATACATTGTGGTGGTTAGGGTTAGGGTTAATATTGACTTAGTGATACATTGTGGTGGTTAGGGTTAGGGTTAATATTGATTTTAGTAATGAATGGTGGTGGATAGGGTTACGGTTATTATTGATTTTAGTGATGCATGGTGATGGTTATGGTAAGGGTTAATATTGACTTTTGTGATGTATGGTGGTGGTTAGGGTTAGGGTTAATATTGATTTTTGTGATGAATGCTGGTGGTTAGGGTTACGGTTAATATTGACTTTAGTGATGGATGGTGATCATTAGGGTTAGAGTTATCATTTAACTTTAGTGATGCATGGTGGTGGTTAGGGTTACGGTTAATATTGACTTTAGTTATGCATGGTGATCGTTAGGGTTAGGGTTATCATTTAACTTTAGTGATGCATGGTGATCGTTAGGCTTAGGGTTATCATTTAACTTTAGTGATGTATGGTGGTGGTTAGGGTTACGGTTAATATTGTCTTTAGTGATGTTTGGTTGTGGTTAGGGATTATATTGATTTTAGTGATGTATGGTAGTGGTTAGGGTTAGGGTTAATATTGATTTTAGTAATGAATGCCGGTGGTTAGGGTTAGGGTTAATATTGAATTTAGTGATGCATGGTGATGGTTAGGGTTAGGGTTATTATTTAACTTTAGTGATGCATGGTGGTGGTTAGGGTTAGGGTTAACACTGACTTTAGTGATACTTTGTGGTGGTTAGGGTTAGGGTTAACATTGACTTTAGTGATGCATGGTGGTGGTTAGGGTAAGGGTTACTATTGATTTTAGTGACACATGGTGATGGTTATAGTAAGGGTTAATATTGACTTTTGTGATGTATGGTGATGGTTATAGTAAGGGTTAATATTGACTTTTGTGATGTATGGTGGTGGTTAGGGTTAGGGTTAATATTGATTTTAGTGATGTATGGTGGTGGTTAGGGTTACGGTTAATATTGATTTTAGTGATGTATGGTGGTGGTTAGGGTTACGATTAATATTGACTTTTGTGATGTATGGTGGTGGTTAGGGTAAGGGTTAATATTGATTTTAGTGATGAATGCTGGTGGTTAGGGTTACGGTTAATATTGACTTTAGTGATGCATGGTGATCGATTGGGTTAGGGTTATCATTTAACTTTAGTGATGCATGGTGGTGGTTAGGGTTACGGTTAATATTGTCTTTTGTGATGTATGTTGGTGATTAGGGTTACGGTTAATATTGACTTTAGTGATGCATGGTGATCGTTAGGGTTAGGGTTATCATTTAATTTTAGTGATGCATGGTGGTGGTTAGGGTTACGGGTAATATTGTCTTTAGTGATGTTTGGTTGTGGTTAGGGTTGATATTGATTTTATTGATGTATGGTAGTGGTTAGGGTTACGGTTAATATTGTCTTTTGTGATGTATGTTGGTGATTAGGGTTACGGTTAATATTGACTTTAGTGATGCATGGTGATCGTTAGGGTTAGGGTTATCATTTAATTTTAGTGATGCATGGTGGTGGTTAGGGTTACGGGTAATATTGTCTTTAGTGATGTTTGGTTGTGGTTAGGGTTGATATTGATTTTAATGATGTATGGTAGTGGTTAGGGTTAGGGTTAATATTGATTTTAGTGATGAATGCCGGTGGTTAGGGTTAGGGTTAATATTGAATTTAGTGATGCATGGTGATGGTTAGGGTTAGGGTTATTATTTAACTTTAGTGATGCATGGTGGTGGTTAGGGTTAGGGTTAACACTGACTTTAGTGATACTTAGTGGTGGTTAGGGTTAGGGTTAACATTGACTTTAGTGATGCATGGTGGTGGTTAGGGTAAGGGTTACTATTGATTTTAGTGACACATGGTGATGGTTATAGTAAGGGTTAATATTGACTTTTGTGATGTATGGTGATGGTTATAGTAAGGGTTAATATTGACTTTTGTGATGTATGGTGGTGGTTAGGGTTAGGGTTAATATTGATTTTAGTGATGTATGGTGGTGGTTAGGGTTACGGTTAATATTGATTTTAGTGATGTATGGTGGTGGTTAGGGTTACGATTAATATTGACTTTTGTGATGTATGGTGGTGGTTAGGGTAAGGGTTAATATTGATTTTAGTGATGAATGCTGGTGGTTAGGGTTACGGTTAATATTGACTTTAGTGATGCATGGTGATCGATTGGGTTAGGGTTATCATTTAACTTTAATGATGCATGGTGGTGGTTAGGGTTACGGTTAATATTGTCTTTAGTGATGTTTGATTGTGGTTAGGGTTGATATTGATTTTATTGATGTATGGTAGTGGTTAGGGTTACGGTTAATATTGTCTTTTGTGATGTATGTTGGTGGATAGGGTTACGGTTAATATTGACTTTAGTGATGCATGGTGATCGTTAGGGTTAGGGTTATCATTTAATTTTAGTGATGCATGGTGGTGGTTAGGGTTACGGTTAATATTGTCTTTAGTGATGTTTGGTTGTGGTTAGGGTTGATATTGATTTTAGTGATGTATGGTAGTGCTTAGGGTTAGGGTTAATATTGATTTTAGTGATGAATGCCGGTGGTTAGGGTTATGGTTAATATTGAATTTAGTGATGCATGGTGATGGTTAGGTAAGGGTTAATATTGACTTTAGTGATGCATGGTGGTTGTTAGGTAAGGGTTAATATTGACTTTAGTGATGCATGGTGTTGTTAAGGGTTAGGGTTATTACTAACTTTAGTGATACATGGTTGTTGTTAGGGTTAGGGTTAATATTGATTTGAGTGATACATGGTGGTGGTTAGGGTTAGGGTTAATATTGACTTTAGTGAATGCATGGTGGTGGTTAGGGTAAGGGTTAATATTGACTTTAGTGATGCATGGTGGTGGTTAGGGTAAAGGTTAATATTGACTTTAGTGATACACGGTGGTGTTTAGGGTTAGGGTTAATATTGACTTTAGTGAAACATGGTTGTGTTTAGGATTAGGGTTAATATTGACTTTAGTGATGCATGGTGATGGTTAGCGTTAGGGTTATTATTTAAATTTAGTGATGCTTGGTGGTGGTTAGGGTTAGGGTTAATATTGACTTTAGTGATGCATGGTGGTGGTTAGGGTAACGGTTAATATTGATTTTAGTGATGCATGGTGGTGGTTTGGGTAAGGGTTACTATTGACTTTAGTGATGCATGTTGGTGGTTAGGGTAAGGGTTTATATTGACTTTAGTGATGTATGGTGGTGGTTAGGATCAGGGTTAATATTGACTTTAGTGATGCATGGTGGTGTTTATGGTTAGGATTTATATTGACTTTAGTGATGTATGGTGGTGGTTAAGATTAGGGTAAATACTGACTTTAGTGATACATGGTGGTTGTTAGGGTTAGGACTAATATTGTCTTTAGTGATATCTGGTGGTGGTTAGGGTTAGGGTTAATACTGACTTCAGTGATACATGGTTGTGGTTAGGGTTATAGTTAAGGTTAGGGTTAGGGTTAATATTGACTTTAGTGATGTATGGTGGTGGTTCGGGTTAGGGTTAATACTGACTTTAGTGGTACATAGTGGTGGTTAGGGTTAGGGTTAATATTGACTCAAGTGATGTATGGTGGTGTTTATGGTTACGGTTAATATTAACCTTTGTGATGTATGGTGGTGGTTAGGGTTAATACTGACTTAAGTAATGTATGCCGGTGGTTAGGGTTAGGGTTAATATTGACTTTAGTGATGTATAATGGTGGTTAGGGTTCGGGTTAATATTGATTTTAGTGATGAATATTGGTGGTAAGGGTTTGGAAAGATACTGACTTTAGTGATACATTGTGGTGGTTAGGGTTAATACTGACTTTAGCGATGTTTGGTGGTGGTTAGGGTAAGGGTTAATATTGACTTTAGTGATGCATGGTGGTGGTTAGGTAAGGGTTAATATTGACTTTAGTGATGCATGGTGTTGTTAAGGGTTAGGGTTATTACTAACTTTAGTGATGCATGGTGGTTGTTAGGGTTAGGGTTAATATTGATTTGAGTGATACATGGTGGTGGTTAGGGTTAGGGTTAATATTGACTTTAGTGATGCATGGTGGTGCTTAGGGTAAGGGTTAATATTGAATTTAGTGATGCATGGTGGTGGTTAGGGTAAAGGTTAATATTGACTTAAGTGATACATAGTGGTGTTTAGGGTTAGGGTTAATATTGACTTTAGTGATACATGGTGGTGGTTAGGGTTAGGCTAATATTGACTTTAGTGATGTATGGTGGTGGTTAGGGTTAGAATTAATATTGACTTTAGTGATGTATGGTGGTGGTTAGGGTGAGGGTTAATACTGACTTTAGTGATGTATGGTGGTGGTTACGGTTAATATTGACTTTAGTGATGCATGGTGGTGGTTAGGGTAAGGGTTAATATTGACTCTAGTGATGTATGGTTGGGGTTAGGGTTAATATTGACTTTAGTGATACATGGTGGTGGTTAGGGTTAGGGTTAATACTGACTTCAGTGATACATGGTTGTGGTTAGGGTTAGGGTTAATATTGACTTAAGTGATGCATGGTTAGGGTTAGGGTTAATATTGACTCTAGTGATACATGGTTGTGGTTAGGGTTAGGCTAATATTGACTTTTGTTATGCATGGTAGTGGCTAGGATTCGGGTTAATATTGAATAAATTGATGTATGGTGATGGTAAGGGATAGAGAAAATATTGACTATTTTGATGTATAGTAGGGTATAGGTTGTTTTTTAACTTTTGTGATGTATGGTGGTGCTTAAGGTTAGGTTTAATATTGACTTTAGTGATGTATGGTGGTGTTTAGGGTTAGTGTTAATACTGACTTTAGTGATACATGGTGGTGGTTAGGGTTAGGGTTAATATTGACTTTAGTGATGCATGGTGGTGGTTAGGGTTAGGGTTAATATTGACTTTAGTGATACATGGTGGTGGTTAGGGTTAGGGTTAATATTGACTTTAGTGATGCATGGTGTTGTTTAGGGTTAGGGTTAATACTAACTTTAGTGATACATGGTGGTTGTTAGGGTTAGGGTTATTATTGATTTTTGTGATGCATGGTGATGGTTATGGTAAGGGTTACTATTGACTTTTGTGATGTATGGTGGTGGTTAGGGATAGGGTTAATATTGACTTAGTGATACATTGTGGTGGTTAGGGTTAGGGTTAATATTGACTTAGTGATACATTGTGGTGGTTAGCGTTAGGGTTAATATTGATTTTAGTAATGAATGGTGGTGGGTAGGGTTACGGTTATTATTGATTTTAGTGATGCATGGTGATGGTTATGGTAACGGTTAATATTGACTTTTGTGATGTATGGTGGTGATTAGGGTTAGGGTTAATATTGATTTTAGTGATGAATGCTGGTGGTTAGGGTTACGGTTAATATTGACTTTAGTGATGCATGGTGATCGTTAGGGTTAGGGTTATCATTTAACTTTAGTGATGCATGGTGGTGGTTAGGGTTACGGTTAATATTGTCTTTAGTGAAGTTTGGTTGTGGTTAGGGTTTATATTGATTTTAGTGATGTATGGTAGTGTTTACGGTTAGGGTTAATATTGATTTTAGTGATGAATGCCGGTGGTTAGGGTTAGGGTTAATATTGAATTTAGTGATGCATGGTGATGGTTAGGGTTAGGGTTATTATTTAACTTTAGTGATGCATGGTGGTGGTTAGGGTTATGGTTAACATTGACTTTAGTGATACTTTGTGGTGGTTAGGGTTAGGGTTAACATTGACTTTAGTGATGCATGGTGGTGGTTAGGGTAAGGGTTACTATTGATTTTAGTGATACATGGTGATGGTTATAGTAAGAGTTAATATTGACTTTTGTGATGTATGGTGGTGGTTAGGGTTAGGGTTAATATTGATTTTAGTGATGTATGGTGGTGGTTAGGGTTACGGTTAATATTGACTTTTGTGATGTATGGTGGTGGTTAGGGTAAGGGTTAATATTGATTTTAGTGATGAATGCTGGTGGTTAGGGTTACGGTTAATATTGACTTTAGTGATGCATGGTGATCGATTGGGTTAGTGTTATCATTTAACTTTAGTGATGCATGGTGGTGGTTAGGGTTACGGTTAATATTGTCCTTAGTGATGTTTGGTTGTGGTTAGGGTTGATATTGATTTTAGTGATGTATGGTAGTGTTTAGGGTTAGGGTTAATATTGATTTTAGTGATGAATGCCGGTGGTTAGGGTTAGGGTTAATATTGAATTTAGTGATGCATGGTGATGGTTAGCGTTAGGGTTATTATTTAACTTTAGTGATGCTTGGTGGTGGTTAGGGTTAGGGTTAACATTGACTTTAGTGATGCAT
The DNA here is from genome assembly GCA_922989275.2 of Gari tellinella. NCBI lineage: Eukaryota > Metazoa > Mollusca > Bivalvia > Cardiida > Psammobiidae > Gari > Gari tellinella. The sequence continues at coordinate 22,970,383 of OV277869.1, read as the reverse complement.
GGTGGTGGTTAGGGTAAGGGTTAATATTGATTTTAGTGATGCATGGTGGTGGTTTGGGTAAGGGTTAATATTGACTTTAGTGATGCATGGTGGTGGTTAGGGTAAGGGTTTATATTGACTTTAGTGATGTATGGTGTAGGTTAGGATCAGGGTTAATATTGACTTTAGTGATGTATGGTGGTGTTTATGGTTAGGATTTATATTGACTTTAGTGATGTATGGTGGTGGTTAAGATTAGGGTAAATACTGACTTTAGTGATACATGGTGGTGGTTAGGGTTAGGACTAATATTGTCTTTAGTGATATCTGGTGGTGGTTAGGGTTAGGGTTAATACTGACTTCAGTGATACATGGTTGTGGTTAGGGTTAGAGTTAGGGTTAGGGTTAGGGTTAATATTGACTTTAGTGATGCATGGTGGTGGTGAGGGTTAGGGTTAATACTGACTTTAGTGGTACATAGTGGTGGTTAGGGTTAGGGTTAATATTGACTCAAGTGATGTATGGTGGTGTTTATGGTTACGGTTAATATTAACCTTTGTGATGTATGGTGGTGGTTAGGGTTAATACTGACTTAAGTAATGTATGGTGGTGGTCAGGGTTAGGGTTAATATTGACTTTAGTGATGTATAATGGTGGTTAGGGTTCGGGTTAATATTGATTTTAGTGATGAATATTGGTGGTAAGGGTTTGGAAAAATACTGACTTTAGTGATACATTGTGGTGGTTAGGGTTAATACTGACTTTAGTGATGTTTGGTGGTGGTTAGGGTAAGGGTTAATATTGACTTCAGTGATGCATTGTGGTGGTTACGGTTAATATTGACTTTAGTGATGTATGGTGGTGGTTAGGGTTAGGGTTAATATTGACTCTAGTGATGCATGGTGGTGGTTAGGGTAAGGGTTAATGTTGACTTTAGTGATGCATGGTGTTGTTAAGGGTTAGGGTTATTACTAACTTTAGTGATGCATGGTGGTGGTTTGGGTAAGGGTTAATATTGACTTTAGTGATGCATGTTGGTGGTTAGGGTAAGGGTTTATATTGACTTTAGTGATGTATGGTGGTGGTTAGGATCAGGGTTAATATTGACTTTAGTGATGCATGGTGGTGTTTGTGGTTAGAATTTATATTGACTTTAGTGATGTATGGTGGTGGTTAAGATTAGGGTAAATACTGACTTTAGTGATACATGGTGGTTGTTAGGGTTAGGACTAATATTGTTTTAAGTGATATCTGGTGTTGGTTAGGGTTAGGGTTAATACTGACTTCAGTGATACATGGTTGTGGTTAGGGTTATAGTTAAGGTTAGGGTTAGGGTTAATATTGACTTTAGTGATGTATGGTTGTGGTAAGGGTTAGGGTTAATACTAACTTTAGTGATACATGGTGGTTGTTAGGGTTAGGGTTATTATTGATTTTAGTGATGCATGGTGATGGTTATGGTAAGGGTTAATATTGACTTTTGTGATGTATGGTGGTGGTTAGGGTTACGGTTAATATTGATTTTTGTGATGAATGCTGGTGGTTAGGGTTACGGTTAATATTGACTTTAGTGATGCATGGTGATCGTTAAGGTTAGGGTTATCATTTAACTTTAATGATGCATGGTGGTGGTTAGGGTTACGGTTTAATATTGTCTTTAGTGATATTTGGTTGTGGTTAGGGTTTATATTGATTTTAGTGATGTATGGTAGTGGTTAGGGTTAATATTGATTTTAGTGATGAATGCCGGTGGTTAGGGTTAGGGTTAATATTGAATTTAGTGATGCATGGTGATGGTTAGGGTTAGGGTTATTATTTAACTTTAGTGATGCATGGTGGTGGTTAGGATTAGGGTTAACACTGACTTTAGTGATACTTTGTGGTGGTTAGGGTTAGGGTTAACATTGACTTTAGTGATGCATGGTGGTGGTTAGGGTAAGGGTTACTATTGATTTTAGTGATACATGGTGATGGTTATAGTAAGGGTTAATATTGACTTTTGTGATGTATGGTGGTGGTTAGGGTTAGGGTTAATATTGATTTTAGTGATGTATGGTGGTGGTTAGGGTTAGGGTTAATATTGACTTTTGTGATGTATGGTGGTGGTTAGGGTAAGGGTTAATATTGATTTTAGTGATGAATGCTGGTGGTTAGGGTTACGGTTAATATTGACTTTAGTGATACATGGTGGTGGTTAGGGTTAGGGTTAATATTGACTTTTGTGATGTATGGTGGTGGTTAGGGTAAGGGTTAATATTGATTTTAGTGATGAATGCTGGTGGTTAGGGTTACGGTTAATATTGACTTTAGTGATGTATGGTGGTGGTTAGGGTTAGGGTTAATATTGTCTTTTGTGATGTATGGTGGTGGTTATGGTTAGGGTTAATTTTGATTTTAGTGATGCATGGTGGTGGTTAGGGTTACGGTTAATATTGTCTTTTGTGATGTATGGTGGTGGTTAGGGTTAGGGTTAATATTGATTTTTGTGATGCATGGTGGTTAGGGTTACGGTTAATATTGACTTTTGTGAATTATGGTGGTGGTTAGGGTTAGGGTTAATATTGATTTTAGTGATGAATGCCGGCGGTTAGGGTTAGGGTTAATATTGACTTAAGTGATGCATGGTGATGGTTAGGGTTAGGGTTAATATTGTCTTTAGTGATGTTTGGTTGTGGTTACGGTTAGGGTTAATATTGATTTTAGTGATGAATGCCGGCGGTTATGGTTAGGGTTAATATTGACTTTAGTGATGCATGGTGGTGGTTAGGATTGCTATTGATTTTAGTGATGTATGGTAGTGGTTAGGGTTACGGTTAATATTGTCTTTTGTGATGTATGGTGGTGGTTATGGTTAGGGTTAATTTTGATTTTAGTGATGCATGATGGTGGTTAGGGTTACGGTTAATATTGTCTTTTGTGATGTATGGTGGTGGTTAGGGTTAGGGTTAATATTGATTTTTGTGATGCATGGTGGTGGTTAGGGTTACGGTTAATATTGACTTTTGTGAATTATGGTGGTGGTTAGGGTTAGGGTTAATATTGATTTTAGTGATGAATGCCGGCGGTTAGGGTTAGGGTTAATATTGACTTAAGTGATGCATGGTGATGGTTAGGGTTAGGGTTAATATTGTCTTTAGTGATGTTTGGTTGTGGTTACGGTTAGGGTTAATATTGATTTTAGTGATGAATGCCGGCGGTTAGGGTTAGGGTTAATATTGACTTTAGTGATGCATGGTGGTGGTTAGGGTTACGGTTAATATTGTCTTTAGTGATGTTTGGTTGTGGTTAGGGTTGATATTGATTTTAGTGATGTATGGTAGTGGTTAGGGTTACGGTTAATATTGTCTTTTGTGATGTATGGTGGTGGTTAAGGTTAGGGTTAATATTGATTTTAGTGATGAATGCCGGCGGTTAGGGTTAGGGTTAATATTGACTTTAGTGATGCATGGTGATCGTTAGGGTTAGGGTTATCATTTAACTTTAGTGATGCATGGTGGTGGTTAGGGTTACGGTTAATATTGTCTTTAGTGATGTTTGGTTGTGGTTAGGGTTGATATTGATTTTAGTGATGTATGGTAGTGGTTAGGGTTAAGGTTAATATTGATTTTAGTGATGAATGCCGGTGGTTAGGGTTAGGGTTAATATTGAATTTAGTGATGCATGGTGATGGTTAGCGTTAGGGTTATTATTTAACTTAAGTGATGCTTGGTGGTTGTTAGGGTTAGGGTTAACATTGACTTTAGTGATGCATGGTGGTGGTTAGGGTAAGGGTTAATATTGATTTTAGTGATGCATGGTGGTGGTTTGGCTAAGGGTTAATATTGACTTTAGTGATGTATGGTGGTGTTTATGGTTAGGATTTATATTGACATTAGTGATGTATGGTGGTGGTTAAGATTAGGGTAAATACTGACTTTAGTGATACATGGTGGTGGTAAGGGTTAGGACTAATATTGTCTTTAGTGATATCTGGTGGTGGTTAGGGTTAGGGTTAATACTGACTTCAGTGATACATGGTTGTGGTTAGGGTTAGAGTTAGGGTTAGGGTTAGGGTTAATATTGACTTTAGTGATGTATGGTGGAGGTTAGGGTTAGGGTTAATACTGACTTTAGTGGTACAAAGTGGTGGTTAGGGTTAGGGTTAATATTGAATCAAGTGATGTATGGTGGTGTTTATGGTTAAGGTTAATATTAACCTTTGTGATGTATGGTGGTGGTTAGGGTTAATACTGACTTAAGTAATGTATGGTGGTGGTTAGGGTTAGGGTTAATATTGACTTTAGTGATGTATAATGGTGGTTAGGGTTCGGGTTAATATTGATTTTAGTGATGAATATTGGTGGTAAGGGTTTGGAAAAATACTGACTTTAGTGATACATTGTGGTGGTTAGGGTTAATACTGACTTTAGTGATGTTTGGTGGTGGTTAGGGTAAGGGTTAATATTGACTTTAGTGATGCATGGTGGTGGTTAGGTAAGGGTTAATATTGACTTTAGTGATACATGGTGTTGTTAAGGGTTAGGGTTATTACTAACTTTAGTGATACATGGTGGTTGTTAGGGTAAGGGTTAATATTGATTTTAGTGATACATGGTGGTGGTTAGAGTTAGGATTAATATTGACTTGAAGGATACATGGTGGTGGTTAGGGTTAGGGTTAATATTGACTTTAGTGATGCATGGTGGTGTTTAGGGTTAGGGTTACTATTGATTTTAGTGATACATGGTGGTGGTTAGGGTTAGGGTTAATATTGACTTTAGTGATGTATGGTGGTGTTTAGGGTTAGGGTTAATATTGACTTTAGTGATACATGGTGGTGTTTAGGGTAAGGGTTAATATTGTCTTTAGTGATGTATGGTGGTGGTTAGGGTTAGGGTTAATACTGACTTTAGTGGTACATAGTGGTGTTTATGGTTAGGGTTAATATTGACCTTTGTGATGTGTGGTGGTGGTTAGGGTTAATACAGACTTAAGTGATGTATGGTGGTGGTTAGGGTTAGGGTTAATATTGACTTTAGTGATGTATAATGGTGGTTAGGGTTCGGGTTAATATTGACTTTAGTGATGAATATTTGTGGTAAGGGTTTGGAAAAATACTGACTTTAGTGATACATTGTGGTGGTTAGGGTTAATACTGACTTTAGTGATGTTTGGTGGTGGTTAGGGTTAGGGTTAATATTTACTTTTAGTGATGCATGGTGGTGGTTAGGGTAAGGGTTAATATTGACTTTAGTGATGCATGGTGGTGGTTAGGGTAAAGGTTAATATTGACTTTAGTGATACATGGTGGTGTTTAGAGTTAGGGTTAATATTGACTTTAGTGAAACATGGTGGTGTTTAGGATTAGGGTTAATATTGACTTTAGTGATGCATGGTGGTGTTTAGGGTTAGGGTTAATATTGACTTTAGTGATACATAGTGGTGGTTAGGGTTAGGCTAATATTGACTTTAGTGATGTATGGTGGTGGTTAGGGTTAGGATTAATATTGACTTTAGTGATGTATGGTGGTGGTTAGGGTTAGGGTTAATACTGACTTTAGTGATGTATGGTGGTGGTTACGGTAAATATTGACTTTAGTGATGGATGGTGGTGGTTAGGGTTAGGGTTAATATTGACTTTAGTGATGCATGGTGGTGGTTAGGGTTAGGGTTAATATTAACTCTAGTGATGTATGGTGGGGGTTAGGGTTAATATTGACTTTAGTGATACATGGTGGTGTTTAGGGTTAGGGTTAATACTGACTTCAGTGATACATGGTTGTGGTAAGGGTTAGGGTTAATATTGACTTACGTGATGCATGGTTGGGGTTAGGGTTAGGGTTAATATTGACTCTAGTGATACATGGTGGTGGTTAGGGTTAGGCTAATATTGACTTTTGTTATGCATGGTGGTGGCTAGGATTCGGGTTAATATTGAATAAATTGATGTATGGTGATGGTAAGGGATAGAGAAAATATTGACTATTTTGATGTATAGTAGGGTATAGGTTGTTTTTTTGTGATGTATGGTGGTGCTTAAGGTTAGGTTTAATATTGACTTTAGTGATGTATGTTGGTGTTTAGGGTTAGGGTTAATACTGACTTAAGTGATACATGGTGGTGGTTAGGGTTAGGGTTAATATTGACTTTAGTGATGCATGGTGGCTGTTAGGGTTAGGGTTAATATTGACTTTAGTGATACATGGTGGTGGTTAGGGTTATGGTTAATATTGACTTTAGTGATGCATGGTGTTGTTTAGGGTTAGGGTTAATACTAACTTTAGTGATACATGGTGGTTGTTAGGGTTAGGGTTATTATTGATTTTAGTGATGCATGGTGATGGTTATGGTAAGGGTTACTATTGACTTTTGTGATGTATGGTGGTGGTTAGGGTTAGGCTAATATTGACTTTAGTGATGTATGGTGGTGGTTAGGGTTAGAATTAATATTGACTTAAGTGATGTATGGTCGTGGTTAGGGTTAGGGTTAATGTTGACTTTAGTGATACATGGTGGTGTTTAGGGTTAGGGTTAATATTGATTTTAGTGATGTATGGTGGTGGTTAGGGTTAGGGTTAATACTGACTTTAGTGATGTATGGTGGGTGTTACCGTTAATATTGACTTTAGTGATGTATGATGGTGGTTAGGGTTAGGGTTAATACTGACTTTAGTGGTACATAGTGGTGGTTAGGGTTAGGGTTAATATTGACTCAAGTGATGTATGGTGGTGTTTATGGTTACGGTTAATATTAACCTTTGTGATGTATGGTGGTGGTTAGGGTTAATACTGACTTAAGTAATGTATGCCGGTGGTTAGGGTTAGGGTTAATATTGACTTTAGTGATGTATAATGGTGGTTAGGGTTGATATTGATTTTAGTGATGTATGGTAGTGCTTAGGGTTAGGGTTAATATTGATTTTAGTGATGAATGCCGGTGGTTAGGGTTAGGGTTAATATTGAATTTAGTGATGCATGGTGATGGTTAGGGTTAGGGTTATTATTTAACTTTAGTGATGCATGGTGGTGGTTAGGGTTAGGGTTAACACTGACTTTAGTGATACTTAGTGGTGGTTAGGGTTAGGGTTAACATTGACTTTAGTGATGCATGGTGGTGGTTAGGGTAAGGGTTACTATTGATTTTAGTGACACATGGTGATGGTTATAGTAAGGGTTAATATTGACTTTTGTGATGTATGGTGATGGTTATAGTAAGGGTTAATATTGACTTTTGTGATGTATGGTGGTGGTTAGGGTTAGGGTTAATATTGATTTTAGTGATGTATGGTGGTGGTTAGGGTTACGGTTAATATTGATTTTAGTGATGTATGGTGGTGGTTAGGGTTACGATTAATATTGACTTTAGTGATGTATGGTGGTGGTTAGGGTAAGGGTTAATATTGATTTTAGTGATGAATGCTGGTGGTTAGGGTTACGGTTAATATTGACTTTAGTGATGCATGGTGATCGATTGGGTTAGGGTTATCATTTAACTTTAATGATGCATGGTGGTGGTTAGGGTTACGGTTAATATTGTCTTTAGTGATGTTTGATTGTGGTTAGGGTTGATATTGATTTTATTGATGTATGGTAGTGGTTAGGGTTACGGTTAATATTGTCTTTTGTGATGTATGTTGGTGGATAGGGTTACGGTTAATATTGACTTTAGTGATGCATGGTGATCGTTAGGGTTAGGGTTATCATTTAATTTTAGTGATGCATGGTGGTGGTTAGGGTTACGGTTAATATTGTCTTTAGTGATGTTTGGTTGTGGTTAGGGTTGATATTGATTTTAGTGATGTATGGTAGTGCTTAGGGTTAGGGTTAATATTGATTTTAGTGATGAATGCCGGTGGTTAGGGTTATGGTTAATATTGAATTTAGTGATGCATGGTGATGGTTAGGTAAGGGTTAATATTGACTTTAGTGATGCATGGTGGTTGTTAGGTAAGGGTTAATATTGACTTTAGTGATGCATGGTGTTGTTAAGGGTTAGGGTTATTACTAACTTTAGTGATACATGGTTGTTGTTAGGGTTAGGGTTAATATTGATTTGAGTGATACATGGTGGTGGTTAGGGTTAGGGTTAATATTGACTTTAGTGAATGCATGGTGGTGGTTAGGGTAAGGGTTAATATTGACTTTAGTGATGCATGGTGGTGGTTAGGGTAAAGGTTAATATTGACTTTAGTGATACACGGTGGTGTTTAGGGTTAGGGTTAATATTGACTTTAGTGAAACATGGTTGTGTTTAGGATTAGGGTTAATATTGACTTTAGTGATGCATGGTGATGGTTAGCGTTAGGGTTATTATTTAAATTTAGTGATGCTTGGTGGTGGTTAGGGTTAGGGTTAATATTGACTTTAGTGATGCATGGTGGTGGTTAGGGTAACGGTTAATATTGATTTTAGTGATGCATGGTGGTGGTTTGGGTAAGGGTTACTATTGACTTTAGTGATGCATGTTGGTGGTTAGGGTAAGGGTTTATATTGACTTTAGTGATGTATGGTGGTGGTTAGGATCAGGGTTAATATTGACTTTAGTGATGCATGGTGGTGTTTATGGTTAGGATTTATATTGACTTTAGTGATGTATGGTGGTGGTTAAGATTAGGGTAAATACTGACTTTAGTGATACATGGTGGTTGTTAGGGTTAGGACTAATATTGTCTTTAGTGATATCTGGTGGTGGTTAGGGTTAGGGTTAATACTGACTTCAGTGATACATGGTTGTGGTTAGGGTTATAGTTAAGGTTAGGGTTAGGGTTAATATTGACTTTAGTGATGTATGGTGGTGGTTCGGGTTAGGGTTAATACTGACTTTAGTGGTACATAGTGGTGGTTAGGGTTAGGGTTAATATTGACTCAAGTGATGTATGGTGGTGTTTATGGTTACGGTTAATATTAACCTTTGTGATGTATGGTGGTGGTTAGGGTTAATACTGACTTAAGTAATGTATGCCGGTGGTTAGGGTTAGGGTTAATATTGACTTTAGTGATGTATAATGGTGGTTAGGGTTCGGGTTAATATTGATTTTAGTGATGAATATTGGTGGTAAGGGTTTGGAAAGATACTGACTTTAGTGATACATTGTGGTGGTTAGGGTTAATACTGACTTTAGCGATGTTTGGTGGTGGTTAGGGTAAGGGTTAATATTGACTTTAGTGATGCATGGTGGTGGTTAGGTAAGGGTTAATATTGACTTTAGTGATGCATGGTGTTGTTAAGGGTTAGGGTTATTACTAACTTTAGTGATGCATGGTGGTTGTTAGGGTTAGGGTTAATATTGATTTGAGTGATACATGGTGGTGGTTAGGGTTAGGGTTAATATTGACTTTAGTGATGCATGGTGGTGCTTAGGGTAAGGGTTAATATTGAATTTAGTGATGCATGGTGGTGGTTAGGGTAAAGGTTAATATTGACTTAAGTGATACATAGTGGTGTTTAGGGTTAGGGTTAATATTGACTTTAGTGATACATGGTGGTGGTTAGGGTTAGGCTAATATTGACTTTAGTGATGTATGGTGGTGGTTAGGGTTAGAATTAATATTGACTTTAGTGATGTATGGTGGTGGTTAGGGTGAGGGTTAATACTGACTTTAGTGATGTATGGTGGTGGTTACGGTTAATATTGACTTTAGTGATGCATGGTGGTGGTTAGGGTAAGGGTTAATATTGACTCTAGTGATGTATGGTTGGGGTTAGGGTTAATATTGACTTTAGTGATACATGGTGGTGGTTAGGGTTAGGGTTAATACTGACTTCAGTGATACATGGTTGTGGTTAGGGTTAGGGTTAATATTGACTTAAGTGATGCATGGTTAGGGTTAGGGTTAATATTGACTCTAGTGATACATGGTTGTGGTTAGGGTTAGGCTAATATTGACTTTTGTTATGCATGGTAGTGGCTAGGATTCGGGTTAATATTGAATAAATTGATGTATGGTGATGGTAAGGGATAGAGAAAATATTGACTATTTTGATGTATAGTAGGGTATAGGTTGTTTTTTAACTTTTGTGATGTATGGTGGTGCTTAAGGTTAGGTTTAATATTGACTTTAGTGATGTATGGTGGTGTTTAGGGTTAGTGTTAATACTGACTTTAGTGATACATGGTGGTGGTTAGGGTTAGGGTTAATATTGACTTTAGTGATGCATGGTGGTGGTTAGGGTTAGGGTTAATATTGACTTTAGTGATACATGGTGGTGGTTAGGGTTAGGGTTAATATTGACTTTAGTGATGCATGGTGTTGTTTAGGGTTAGGGTTAATACTAACTTTAGTGATACATGGTGGTTGTTAGGGTTAGGGTTATTATTGATTTTTGTGATGCATGGTGATGGTTATGGTAAGGGTTACTATTGACTTTTGTGATGTATGGTGGTGGTTAGGGATAGGGTTAATATTGACTTAGTGATACATTGTGGTGGTTAGGGTTAGGGTTAATATTGACTTAGTGATACATTGTGGTGGTTAGCGTTAGGGTTAATATTGATTTTAGTAATGAATGGTGGTGGGTAGGGTTACGGTTATTATTGATTTTAGTGATGCATGGTGATGGTTATGGTAACGGTTAATATTGACTTTTGTGATGTATGGTGGTGATTAGGGTTAGGGTTAATATTGATTTTAGTGATGAATGCTGGTGGTTAGGGTTACGGTTAATATTGACTTTAGTGATGCATGGTGATCGTTAGGGTTAGGGTTATCATTTAACTTTAGTGATGCATGGTGGTGGTTAGGGTTACGGTTAATATTGTCTTTAGTGAAGTTTGGTTGTGGTTAGGGTTTATATTGATTTTAGTGATGTATGGTAGTGTTTACGGTTAGGGTTAATATTGATTTTAGTGATGAATGCCGGTGGTTAGGGTTAGGGTTAATATTGAATTTAGTGATGCATGGTGATGGTTAGGGTTAGGGTTATTATTTAACTTTAGTGATGCATGGTGGTGGTTAGGGTTATGGTTAACATTGACTTTAGTGATACTTTGTGGTGGTTAGGGTTAGGGTTAACATTGACTTTAGTGATGCATGGTGGTGGTTAGGGTAAGGGTTACTATTGATTTTAGTGATACATGGTGATGGTTATAGTAAGAGTTAATATTGACTTTTGTGATGTATGGTGGTGGTTAGGGTTAGGGTTAATATTGATTTTAGTGATGTATGGTGGTGGTTAGGGTTACGGTTAATATTGACTTTTGTGATGTATGGTGGTGGTTAGGGTAAGGGTTAATATTGATTTTAGTGATGAATGCTGGTGGTTAGGGTTACGGTTAATATTGACTTTAGTGATGCATGGTGATCGATTGGGTTAGTGTTATCATTTAACTTTAGTGATGCATGGTGGTGGTTAGGGTTACGGTTAATATTGTCCTTAGTGATGTTTGGTTGTGGTTAGGGTTGATATTGATTTTAGTGATGTATGGTAGTGTTTAGGGTTAGGGTTAATATTGATTTTAGTGATGAATGCCGGTGGTTAGGGTTAGGGTTAATATTGAATTTAGTGATGCATGGTGATGGTTAGCGTTAGGGTTATTATTTAACTTTAGTGATGCTTGGTGGTGGTTAGGGTTAGGGTTAACATTGACTTTAGTGATGCATGGTGGTGGTTAGGGTAAGGGTTAATATTGATTTTAGTGATGCATGGTGGTGGTTTGGGTAAGGGTTAATATTGACTTTAGTGATGCATGGTGGTGGTTAGGGTAAGGGTTTATATTGACTTTAGTGATGTATGGTGTAGGTTAGGATCAGGGTTAATATTGACTTTAGTGATGTATGGTGGTGTTTATGGTTAGGATTTATATTGACTTTAGTGATGTATGGTGGTGGTTAAGATTAGGGTAAATACTGACTTTAGTGATACATGGTGGTGGTTAGGGTTAGGACTAATATTGTCTTTAGTGATATCTGGTGGTGGTTAGGGTTAGGGTTAATACTGACTTCAGTGATACATGGTTGTGGTTAGGGTTAGAGTTAGGGTTAGGGTTAGGGTTAATATTGACTTTAGTGATGCATGGTGGTGGTGAGGGTTAGGGTTAATACTGACTTTAGTGGTACATAGTGGTGGTTAGGGTTAGGGTTAATATTGACTCAAGTGATGTATGGTGGTGTTTATGGTTACGGTTAATATTAACCTTTGTGATGTATGGTGGTGGTTAGGGTTAATACTGACTTAAGTAATGTATGGTGGTGGTCAGGGTTAGGGTTAATATTGACTTTAGTGATGTATAATGGTGGTTAGGGTTCGGGTTAATATTGATTTTAGTGATGAATATTGGTGGTAAGGGTTTGGAAAAATACTGACTTTAGTGATACATTGTGGTGGTTAGGGTTAATACTGACTTTAGTGATGTTTGGTGGTGGTTAGGGTAAGGGTTAATATTGACTTCAGTGATGCATTGTGGTGGTTACGGTTAATATTGACTTTAGTGATGTATGGTGGTGGTTAGGGTTAGGGTTAATATTGACTCTAGTGATGCATGGTGGTGGTTAGGGTAAGGGTTAATGTTGACTTTAGTGATGCATGGTGTTGTTAAGGGTTAGGGTTATTACTAACTTTAGTGATGCATGGTGGTGGTTTGGGTAAGGGTTAATATTGACTTTAGTGATGCATGTTGGTGGTTAGGGTAAGGGTTTATATTGACTTTAGTGATGTATGGTGGTGGTTAGGATCAGGGTTAATATTGACTTTAGTGATGCATGGTGGTGTTTGTGGTTAGAATTTATATTGACTTTAGTGATGTATGGTGGTGGTTAAGATTAGGGTAAATACTGACTTTAGTGATACATGGTGGTTGTTAGGGTTAGGACTAATATTGTTTTAAGTGATATCTGGTGTTGGTTAGGGTTAGGGTTAATACTGACTTCAGTGATACATGGTTGTGGTTAGGGTTATAGTTAAGGTTAGGGTTAGGGTTAATATTGACTTTAGTGATGTATGGTTGTGGTAAGGGTTAGGGTTAATACTAACTTTAGTGATACATGGTGGTTGTTAGGGTTAGGGTTATTATTGATTTTAGTGATGCATGGTGATGGTTATGGTAAGGGTTAATATTGACTTTTGTGATGTATGGTGGTGGTTAGGGTTACGGTTAATATTGATTTTTGTGATGAATGCTGGTGGTTAGGGTTACGGTTAATATTGACTTTAGTGATGCATGGTGATCGTTAAGGTTAGGGTTATCATTTAACTTTAATGATGCATGGTGGTGGTTAGGGTTACGGTTTAATATTGTCTTTAGTGATATTTGGTTGTGGTTAGGGTTTATATTGATTTTAGTGATGTATGGTAGTGGTTAGGGTTAATATTGATTTTAGTGATGAATGCCGGTGGTTAGGGTTAGGGTTAATATTGAATTTAGTGATGCATGGTGATGGTTAGGGTTAGGGTTATTATTTAACTTTAGTGATGCATGGTGGTGGTTAGGATTAGGGTTAACACTGACTTTAGTGATACTTTGTGGTGGTTAGGGTTAGGGTTAACATTGACTTTAGTGATGCATGGTGGTGGTTAGGGTAAGGGTTACTATTGATTTTAGTGATACATGGTGATGGTTATAGTAAGGGTTAATATTGACTTTTGTGATGTATGGTGGTGGTTAGGGTTAGGGTTAATATTGATTTTAGTGATGTATGGTGGTGGTTAGGGTTAGGGTTAATATTGACTTTTGTGATGTATGGTGGTGGTTAGGGTAAGGGTTAATATTGATTTTAGTGATGAATGCTGGTGGTTAGGGTTACGGTTAATATTGACTTTAGTGATACATGGTGGTGGTTAGGGTTAGGGTTAATATTGACTTTTGTGATGTATGGTGGTGGTTAGGGTAAGGGTTAATATTGATTTTAGTGATGAATGCTGGTGGTTAGGGTTACGGTTAATATTGACTTTAGTGATGTATGGTGGTGGTTAGGGTTAGGGTTAATATTGTCTTTTGTGATGTATGGTGGTGGTTATGGTTAGGGTTAATTTTGATTTTAGTGATGCATGGTGGTGGTTAGGGTTACGGTTAATATTGTCTTTTGTGATGTATGGTGGTGGTTAGGGTTAGGGTTAATATTGATTTTTGTGATGCATGGTGGTTAGGGTTACGGTTAATATTGACTTTTGTGAATTATGGTGGTGGTTAGGGTTAGGGTTAATATTGATTTTAGTGATGAATGCCGGCGGTTAGGGTTAGGGTTAATATTGACTTAAGTGATGCATGGTGATGGTTAGGGTTAGGGTTAATATTGTCTTTAGTGATGTTTGGTTGTGGTTACGGTTAGGGTTAATATTGATTTTAGTGATGAATGCCGGCGGTTATGGTTAGGGTTAATATTGACTTTAGTGATGCATGGTGGTGGTTAGGATTGCTATTGATTTTAGTGATGTATGGTAGTGGTTAGGGTTACGGTTAATATTGTCTTTTGTGATGTATGGTGGTGGTTATGGTTAGGGTTAATTTTGATTTTAGTGATGCATGATGGTGGTTAGGGTTACGGTTAATATTGTCTTTTGTGATGTATGGTGGTGGTTAGGGTTAGGGTTAATATTGATTTTTGTGATGCATGGTGGTGGTTAGGGTTACGGTTAATATTGACTTTTGTGAATTATGGTGGTGGTTAGGGTTAGGGTTAATATTGATTTTAGTGATGAATGCCGGCGGTTAGGGTTAGGGTTAATATTGACTTAAGTGATGCATGGTGATGGTTAGGGTTAGGGTTAATATTGTCTTTAGTGATGTTTGGTTGTGGTTACGGTTAGGGTTAATATTGATTTTAGTGATGAATGCCGGCGGTTAGGGTTAGGGTTAATATTGACTTTAGTGATGCATGGTGGTGGTTAGGGTTACGGTTAATATTGTCTTTAGTGATGTTTGGTTGTGGTTAGGGTTGATATTGATTTTAGTGATGTATGGTAGTGGTTAGGGTTACGGTTAATATTGTCTTTTGTGATGTATGGTGGTGGTTAAGGTTAGGGTTAATATTGATTTTAGTGATGAATGCCGGCGGTTAGGGTTAGGGTTAATATTGACTTTAGTGATGCATGGTGATCGTTAGGGTTAGGGTTATCATTTAACTTTAGTGATGCATGGTGGTGGTTAGGGTTACGGTTAATATTGTCTTTAGTGATGTTTGGTTGTGGTTAGGGTTGATATTGATTTTAGTGATGTATGGTAGTGGTTAGGGTTAAGGTTAATATTGATTTTAGTGATGAATGCCGGTGGTTAGGGTTAGGGTTAATATTGAATTTAGTGATGCATGGTGATGGTTAGCGTTAGGGTTATTATTTAACTTAAGTGATGCTTGGTGGTTGTTAGGGTTAGGGTTAACATTGACTTTAGTGATGCATGGTGGTGGTTAGGGTAAGGGTTAATATTGATTTTAGTGATGCATGGTGGTGGTTTGGCTAAGGGTTAATATTGACTTTAGTGATGTATGGTGGTGTTTATGGTTAGGATTTATATTGACATTAGTGATGTATGGTGGTGGTTAAGATTAGGGTAAATACTGACTTTAGTGATACATGGTGGTGGTAAGGGTTAGGACTAATATTGTCTTTAGTGATATCTGGTGGTGGTTAGGGTTAGAGTTAGGGTTAGGGTTAGGGTTAATATTGACTTTAGTGATGTATGGTGGAGGTTAGGGTTAGGGTTAATACTGACTTTAGTGGTACAAAGTGGTGGTTAGGGTTAGGGTTAATATTGAATCAAGTGATGTATGGTGGTGTTTATGGTTAAGGTTAATATTAACCTTTGTGATGTATGGTGGTGGTTAGGGTTAATACTGACTTAAGTAATGTATGGTGGTGGTTAGGGTTAGGGTTAATATTGACTTTAGTGATGTATAATGGTGGTTAGGGTTCGGGTTAATATTGATTTTAGTGATGAATATTGGTGGTAAGGGTTTGGAAAAATACTGACTTTAGTGATACATTGTGGTGGTTAGGGTTAATACTGACTTTAGTGATGTTTGGTGGTGGTTAGGGTAAGGGTTAATATTGACTTTAGTGATGCATGGTGGTGGTTAGGTAAGGGTTAATATTGACTTTAGTGATACATGGTGTTGTTAAGGGTTAGGGTTATTACTAACTTTAGTGATACATGGTGGTTGTTAGGGTAAGGGTTAATATTGATTTTAGTGATACATGGTGGTGGTTAGAGTTAGGATTAATATTGACTTGAAGGATACATGGTGGTGGTTAGGGTTAGGGTTAATATTGACTTTAGTGATGCATGGTGGTGTTTAGGGTTAGGGTTACTATTGATTTTAGTGATACATGGTGGTGGTTAGGGTTAGGGTTAATATTGACTTTAGTGATGTATGGTGGTGTTTAGGGTTAGGGTTAATATTGACTTTAGTGATACATGGTGGTGTTTAGGGTAAGGGTTAATATTGTCTTTAGTGATGTATGGTGGTGGTTAGGGTTAGGGTTAATACTGACTTTAGTGGTACATAGTGGTGTTTATGGTTAGGGTTAATATTGACCTTTGTGATGTGTGGTGGTGGTTAGGGTTAATACAGACTTAAGTGATGTATGGTGGTGGTTAGGGTTAGGGTTAATATTGACTTTAGTGATGTATAATGGTGGTTAGGGTTCGGGTTAATATTGACTTTAGTGATGAATATTTGTGGTAAGGGTTTGGAAAAATACTGACTTTAGTGATACATTGTGGTGGTTAGGGTTAATACTGACTTTAGTGATGTTTGGTGGTGGTTAGGGTTAGGGTTAATATTTACTTTTAGTGATGCATGGTGGTGGTTAGGGTAAGGGTTAATATTGACTTTAGTGATGCATGGTGGTGGTTAGGGTAAAGGTTAATATTGACTTTAGTGATACATGGTGGTGTTTAGAGTTAGGGTTAATATTGACTTTAGTGAAACATGGTGGTGTTTAGGATTAGGGTTAATATTGACTTTAGTGATGCATGGTGGTGTTTAGGGTTAGGGTTAATATTGACTTTAGTGATACATAGTGGTGGTTAGGGTTAGGCTAATATTGACTTTAGTGATGTATGGTGGTGGTTAGGGTTAGGATTAATATTGACTTTAGTGATGTATGGTGGTGGTTAGGGTTAGGGTTAATACTGACTTTAGTGATGTATGGTGGTGGTTACGGTAAATATTGACTTTAGTGATGGATGGTGGTGGTTAGGGTTAGGGTTAATATTGACTTTAGTGATGCATGGTGGTGGTTAGGGTTAGGGTTAATATTAACTCTAGTGATGTATGGTGGGGGTTAGGGTTAATATTGACTTTAGTGATACATGGTGGTGTTTAGGGTTAGGGTTAATACTGACTTCAGTGATACATGGTTGTGGTAAGGGTTAGGGTTAATATTGACTTACGTGATGCATGGTTGGGGTTAGGGTTAGGGTTAATATTGACTCTAGTGATACATGGTGGTGGTTAGGGTTAGGCTAATATTGACTTTTGTTATGCATGGTGGTGGCTAGGATTCGGGTTAATATTGAATAAATTGATGTATGGTGATGGTAAGGGATAGAGAAAATATTGACTATTTTGATGTATAGTAGGGTATAGGTTGTTTTTTTGTGATGTATGGTGGTGCTTAAGGTTAGGTTTAATATTGACTTTAGTGATGTATGTTGGTGTTTAGGGTTAGGGTTAATACTGACTTAAGTGATACATGGTGGTGGTTAGGGTTAGGGTTAATATTGACTTTAGTGATGCATGGTGGCTGTTAGGGTTAGGGTTAATATTGACTTTAGTGATACATGGTGGTGGTTAGGGTTATGGTTAATATTGACTTTAGTGATGCATGGTGTTGTTTAGGGTTAGGGTTAATACTAACTTTAGTGATACATGGTGGTTGTTAGGGTTAGGGTTATTATTGATTTTAGTGATGCATGGTGATGGTTATGGTAAGGGTTACTATTGACTTTTGTGATGTATGGTGGTGGTTAGGGTTAGGCTAATATTGACTTTAGTGATGTATGGTGGTGGTTAGGGTTAGAATTAATATTGACTTAAGTGATGTATGGTCGTGGTTAGGGTTAGGGTTAATGTTGACTTTAGTGATACATGGTGGTGTTTAGGGTTAGGGTTAATATTGATTTTAGTGATGTATGGTGGTGGTTAGGGTTAGGGTTAATACTGACTTTAGTGATGTATGGTGGGTGTTACCGTTAATATTGACTTTAGTGATGTATGATGGTGGTTAGGGTTAGGGTTAATACTGACTTTAGTGGTACATAGTGGTGGTTAGGGTTAGGGTTAATATTGACTCAAGTGATGTATGGTGGTGTTTATGGTTACGGTTAATATTAACCTTTGTGATGTATGGTGGTGGTTAGGGTTAATACTGACTTAAGTGATGTATGGTGGTGGTTAGGGTTAGGGTTAATATTGACTTTAGTGATGTATAATGGTGGTTAGGGTTCGGGTTAATATTGATTTTAGTGATGAATATTGGTGGTAAGGGTTTGGAAAAATACTGACTTTAGTGATACATTGTGGTGGTTAGGGTTAATACTGACTTTAGTGATGTTTGGTGGTGGTTAGGGTAAGGGTTAATATTGACTTTAGTGATGCATGGTGGTGGTTAGGGTAAGGGTTAATATTGACTTGAGTGATGCATGGTGTTGTTAAGGGTTAGGGTTATTACTAACTTTAGTGATACATGGTGGTTGTTAGGGTTAGGGTTAATATTGATTTTAGTGATACATGGTGGTGGTTAGGGTTAGGGTTAATATTGACTTTAGTGATACATGGTGGTGGTTAGGGTTAGGGTTAATATTGACTTTAGTGATACATGGTGGTGGTTATGGTTAGGGTTAATTTTGATTTTAGTGATGCATGGTGGTGGTTAGGGTTACGGTTAATATTGTCTTTTGTGATGTATGGTGGTGGTTAGGGTTAGGGTTAATATTGATTTTAGTGATGAATGCCGGCGGTTAGGGTTAGGGTTAATATTGACTTTAGTGATGCATGGTGATCGTTAGGGTTAGGGTTATCATTTAACTTTAGTGATGCATGGTGGTGGTTAGGGTTACGGTTAATATTGTCTTTAGTGATGTTTGGTTGTGGTTAGGGTTGATATTGATTTTAGTGATGTATGGTAGTGGTTAGGGTTAAGGTTAATATTGATTTTAGTGATGAATGCCGGTGGTTAGGGTTAGGGTTAATATTGAATTTAGTGATGCATGGTGATGGTTAGCGTTAGGGTTATTATTTAACTTAAGTGATGCTTGGTGGTTGTTAGGGTTAGGGTTAACATTGACTTTAGTGATGCATGGTGGTGGTTAGGGTAAGGGTTAATATTGATTTTAGTGATGCATGGTGGTGGTTTGGGTAAG
Organism: Gari tellinella; assembly: GCA_922989275.2. Classification (NCBI taxonomy): domain Eukaryota; kingdom Metazoa; phylum Mollusca; class Bivalvia; order Cardiida; family Psammobiidae; genus Gari; species Gari tellinella. The sequence goes on along the minus strand of OV277869.1, from coordinate 22,951,127 downwards.
GGTTAATATTGACTTTAGTGATGTATGGTGGTGTTTATGGTTAGGATTTATATTGACTTTAGTGATGTATGGTGGTGGTTAAGATTAGGGTAAATACTGACTTTAGTGATACATGGTGGTGGTAAGGGTTAGGACTAATATTGTCTTTAGTGATATCTGGTGGTGGTTAGGGTTAGGGTTAATACTGACTTCAGTGATACATGGTTGTGGTTAGGGTTAGAGTTAGGGTTAGGGTTAGGGTTAATATTGACTTTAGTGATGTATGGTGGAGGTTAGGGTTAGGGTTAATACTGACTTTAGTGGTACAAAGTGGTGGTTAGGGTTAGGGTTAATATTGAATCAAGTGATGTATGATGGTGTTTATGGTTACGGTTAATATTAACCTTTGTGATGTATGGTGGTGGTTAGGGTTAATACTGACTTAAGTAATGTATGGTGGTGGTTAGGGTTAGGGTTAATATTGACTTTAGTGATGTATAATGGTGGTTAGGGTTCGGGTTAATATTGATTTTAGTGATGAATATTGGTGGTAAGGGTTTGGAAAAATACTGACTTTAGTGATACATTGTGGTGGTTAGGGTTAATACTGACTTTAGTGATGTTTGGTGGTGGTTAGGGTAAGGGTTAATATTGACTTTAGTGATGCATGGTGGTGGTTAGGTAAGGGTTAATATTGACTTTAGTGATACATGGTGTTGTTAAGGGTTAGGGTTATTACTAACTTTAGTGATACATGGTGGTTGTTAGGGTTAGGGTTAATATTGATTTTAGTGATACATGGTGGTGGTTAGAGTAAGGATTAATATTGACTTTAGAGATACATGGTGGTGGTAAGGGTTAGGGTTAATATTGACTTTAGTGATGCATGGTGGTGTTTAGGGTTAGGGTTACTATTGATTTTAGTGATACATGGTGGTGGTTAGGGTTAGGGTTAATATTGACTTTAGTGATGTATGGTGGTGTTTAGGGTTAGGGTTAATATTGACTTTAGTGATGTATGGTGGTGTTTAGGGTTAGGGTTAATATTGACTTTAGTGATACATGGTGGTGTTTAGGGTAAGGGTTAATATTGTCTTTAGTGATGTATGGTGGTGGTTAGGGTTAGGGTTAATACTGACTTTAGTGGTACATAGTGGTGTTTATGGTTAGGGTTAATATTGACCTTTGTGATGTGTGGTGGTGGTTAGGGTTAATACAGACTTAAGTGATGTATGGTGGTGGTTAGGGTTAGGGTTAATATTGACTTTAGTGATGTATAATGGTGGTTAGGGTTCGGGTTAATATTGACTTTAGTGATGAATATTTGTGGTAAGGGTTTAGAAAAATACTGACTTTAGTGATACATTGTGGTGGTTAGGGTTAATACTGACTTTAGTGATGTTTGGTGGTGGTTAGGGTTAGGGTTAATATTTACTTTTAGTGATGCATGGTGGTGGTTAGGGTAAGGGTTAATATTGACTTTAGTGATGCATGGTGGTGGTTAGGGTAAAGGTTAATATTGACTTTAGTGATACATGGTGGTGTTTAGAGTTAGGGTTAATATTGACTTTAGTGAAACATAGTGGTGTTTAGGATTAGGGTTAATATTGACTTTAGTGATGCATGGTGGTGTTTAGGGTTAGGGTTAATATTGACTTTAGTGATACATAGTGGTGGTTAGGGTTAGGCTAATATTGACTTTAGTGATGTATGGTGGTGGTTAGGGTTAGGATTAATATTGACTTTAGTGATGTATGGTGGTGGTTAGGGTTAGGGTTAATACTGACTTTAGTGATGTATGGTGGTGGTTACGGTAAATATTGACTTTAGTGATGGATGATGGTGGTTAGGGTTAGGGTTAATATTGACTTTAGTGATGCATGGTGGTGGTTAGGGTTAGGGTTAATATTGACTCTAGTGATGTATGGTGGGGGTTAGGGTTAATATTGACTTTAGTGATACATGGTGGTGTTTAGGGTTAGGGTTAATACTGACTTCAGTGATACATGGTTGTGGTAAGGGTTAGGGTTAATATTGACTTACGTGATGCATGGTTGGGGTTAGGGTTAGGGTTAATATTGACTCTAGTGATACATGGTGGTGGTTAGGGTTAGGCTAATATTGACTTTTGTTATGCATGGTGGTGGCTAGGATTCGGGTTAATATTGAATAAATTGATGTATGGTGATGGTAAGGGATAGAGAAAATATTGACTATTTTGATGTATAGTAGGGTATAGGTTGTTTTTTTGTGATGTATGGTGGTGCTTAAGGTTAGGTTTAATATTGACTTTAGTGATGTATGGTGGTGTTTAGGGTTAGGGTTAATACTGACTTTAGTGATACATGGTGGTGGTTAGGGTTAGGGTTAATATTGACTTTAGTGATGCATGGTGGCTGTTAGGGTTAGGGTTAATATTGACTTTAGTGATACATGGTGGTGGTTAGGGTTAGGGTTAATATTGACTTTAGTGATGCATGGTGTTGTTTAGGGTTAGGGTTAATACTAACTTTAGTGATACATGGTGGTTGTTAGGGTTAGGGTTATTATTGATTTTAGTGATGCATGGTGATGGTTATGGTAAGGGTTACTATTGACTTTTGTGATGTATGGTGGTGGTTAGGGTTAGGCTAATATTGACTTTAGTGATGTATGGTGGTGGTTAGGGTTAGAATTAATATTGACTTAAGTGATGTATGGTCGTGGTTAGGGTTAGGGTTAATGTTGACTTTAGTGATACATGGTGGTGTTTAGGGTTAGGGTTAATATTGATTTTAGTGATGTATGGTGGTGGTTAGGGTTAGGGTTAATACTGACTTTAGTGATGTATGGTGGGTGTTACCGTTAATATTGACTTTAGTGATGTATGATGGTGGTTAGGGTTAGGGTTAATACTGACTTTAGTGGTACATAGTGGTGGTTAGGGTTAGGGTTAATATTGACTCAAGTGATGTATGGTGGTGTTTATGGTTACGGTTAATATTAACCTTTGTGATGTATGGTGGTGGTTAGGGTTAATACTGACTTAAGTGATGTATGGTGGTGGTTAGGGTTAGGGTTAATATTGACTTTAGTGATGTATAATGGTGGTTAGGGTTCGGGTTAATATTGATTTTAGTGATGAATATTGGTGGTAAGGGTTTGGAAAAATACTGACTTTAGTGATACATTGTGGTGGTTAGGGTTAATACTGACTTTAGTGATGTTTGGTGGTGGTTAGGGTAAGGGTTAATATTGACTTTAGTGATGCATGGTGGTGGTTAGGGTAAGGGTTAATATTGACTTGAGTGATGCATGGTGTTGTTAAGGGTTAGGGTTATTACTAACTTTAGTGATACATGGTGGTTGTTAGGGTTAGGGTTAATATTGATTTTAGTGATACATGGTGGTGGTTAGGGTTAGGGTTAATATTGACTTTAGTGATACATGGTGGTGGTTAGGGTTAGGGTTAATATTGACTTTAGTGATGCATGGTGGTGTTTAGGGTTAGGGTTAATATTGATTTTAGTGATACATGGTGGTGGTTAGGGTTAGGGTTAATATTGACTTTAGTGATGTATGGTGGTGTTTAGGGTTAGGGTTAATATTGACTTTAGTGATACATGGTGGTGTTTAGGGTAAGGGTTAATATTGACTTTAGTGAAACATGGTGGTGGTTAGGGTTAGGCTAATATTGACTTTAGTGATGTATGGTGGTGGTTAGGGTTAGGATTAATATTGACTTAAGTGATGTATGGTCGTGGTTAGGGTTAGGATTAATGTTGACTTTAGTGATACATGGTGGTGTTTAGGGTTAGGGTTAATATTGATTTTTGTGATGTATGGTGGTGTTTAGGGTTAGGGTTAATACTGACTTTAGTGATGTATGGTGGTGGTTACGGTTAATATTGACTTTAGTGATGTATGGTGGTGGTTAGGGTTAGGGTTAATATTGACTTTAGTGATGTATGGTGGTGTTTAGGGTTAGGGTTAATATTGACTTTAGTGATGTATGGTGGTGTTTAGGGTTAGGGTTAATATTGACTATAGTGATGCATGGTGGTGTTTAGGGTTAGGGTTAATATTGACTTTAATGATGCATGGTGGTGGTTAGGGTTAGTGTTAATATTGACTTTAGTGATACATGGATAAATTATTATTATGTACATGTATATTATATAACATTATTGTTTTAATTGACTGGCTTTTCCATGAGTTTATAAATTGATTTCGATGTAAATGACCTGAACCCTTTACTCGATTGATTCGCCTTTTAACGCATTTAATCCATTCCGTCGCTGAAGAAAATAGTTCCGTTTCACACAGTAATGAGCGTGCATCATCAGAAATGTGTTCTATAAGACTATATCCTAGCAGACGGTAACTTAACCCTTAACCCAATAACCTGTTTATAACATGTAAGACATGTGATCACCTTAAGGCACATTATGCTTCACTTTCAGCCTGCTTTAAACTACCATCTGCTAGGCTGTATACAAATATATGTTATGGTAATTGTTCATGAGAATATAAACTGGAACTATTTTCTTCAGCGGAGGAATACACCAAATACGCTAAAAGTCGCGTCTATGGGGGAAAGGGTCACAGGGGTTTAGAGATTCGGGAGGCACATGTGCTGTGCACACAAGAGGCAGGTGTCTAATAAGACAAACTGGCTGGTCCTTTCAATAGGGGGAGGGGGCACTATGATAAATAAAGCCTATATACATATACCTTTAAAACAGTCCGAATGTTAAAACGAACGCACATCGAGGCGCATTCTGCTTTACCTTCAAACTGTTTCAAGTAGTCACCTGTCTTCAAAACTAGAAGCAGGCTAGGTGGTAAAGGGTTAAGCTATGAAATCGTAAATAACATTTTACACCAAATATCCACGAAATCATGCCTACATTATTCTAATACATTTCAATATGTATCTACAAAAGTATCGAATACTTCATTAGATAATTGGCATTTTCCGTAAATTTAAATACAGATTTTACGATGGCGGCTCTGGCAGCCATGTTTGTTTTGCGATCAATAGAAAAAAATACAGAACTTTATGATCCTACATGTATTGATCATTTTACCATGCTCAACAAAATAGGACAAATAGAACTTTAGGTTAAGTTTAAATTTAAAATAGAGTTTAAAGACGGTCATCATGGTTGGTCATATTGATCCTGGATCAACATGAAAGCAACACGTTGTAGACCGATTTATTTCACCTGGCAGAGCGGAGCTAACCTTTGACTTTAGGGGTGACAGGTATCATAGTTCCGTATTGAATAGATATTTTCCGATACTTTCAACATGAAGAAACACATGGGCGTGCAGCCATATCCACGTGAAAATGGTGTGTACAGTGCTCCCTCTCTACAACAACACCCAATGGCAGACAAATATTGCTTGTGTTGTTCGGAGAGTTGCAAAAGGGAGATACAATTAAGACTTGGTTTACATTTGCAAACAGCGTGAATCCAGATCAGACGCCGCGTAACGCGGCGTCTTATCTGGATTCAAGCTATTTGTCATTATTCATTATATTACTTCTGTCAAAATGTCTACTAATATGTAATGTTGAGAAAAAACCGGCAGACGACAACGGTAAATTCCGAGAATAAAAGAGCGTGCTGCCGCTCCCAAAGTTGAAATGCAAAAGTCCGCATCGAAACTCCGCCCTGCCAGGTCAATAAAATCGGCCTACAACAATGTCTGATCAGGCCATGTAGATCTACAGATCATTTCCATCAAGTTTAAACAGCATTGGTACAGTAGAATTTTAGTTTATATCTAAAACATGATTTTCAAGATGGCTGGCTAGTTTCTGTGCTGTTTCACACCAACAAGCTTCTACAGTGCTCCCTCTCTACAACGACACCAACCTGGAGGCACAGATTGAGCGCGGTGTTCGGAGGGAGTCGTTATAGGGAGGGACATTAATTCTTGGCTTACATTTGCAAACAGCATGAATCCAGATCAGACGCCGCGTAACGCGGCATCTGATCTGGATTCAAGCTGTTTGTCACTCGTCATTATATTATGCTATCAAAATGTCCACTTATATGTGACTTTGAGATAGAGCAGCAGACGACAAATTTAAGCAGACTGTATTGCAGGCATTAAAAGGTTGGGCTTAAATGTCTTGCTTAGGAAACTGCGACAAGCGTCGATGTAAAGAGGGAGTCGTTGTTGGGAGGGTCGTTGTAGAGAAGAAACGCTGTACATTATTTTGTTACGAAACTTTATTTCTTGTAAAGACCTAAGTAGGACACGAAGCCTTAGACGACAGCTAATCTAAATCTACACTGTTAAATGCAATGCAGTAAGTCTGGTTAGCATTACTTTAACCCATTCACCCCTGAAACTTTAGATAGACAATTAAATTTAGTCAATTTTTGAATAATTATGGTAATTACAAAATGACAAGGAGCCCTCTGATCGGGATCTACGTTGTTTTCATAGGACAAGTGTACTCTTGATATGTATATGATTTGTTCATGACGAGTAAACTCGTCGCTAGCGTTCAATGTGAACATGCGTCAATATAACCCGGAAAGCTAAAATGTCCAGTTTCGATAAAATGTTGTCACGGATTTGAACATTGACCCTGTCCGTTCGCTTAACGTAGATAGCATAGTTCGGTACAGAACGTTAGTTGAGGAGAACGGTCTATCGCTCAACGTATAGAGAGAGTATCGATATTGAACCAATCTCATTAGAACGTTCTACCTTAAAACAATAAAATAAAGTCGAAACTCGATCATTCGAACTCGCGTTAGTTCTAAGATATCCAAATTACAAAGTTAGCCCATAACCCCATAAGTACGTCTTTTTACGCTTTTAATTTTTGCATCCACTGAGGAAAATAGTTCTACTTTATACAGTCATGAAAATGTACCATAAGTAATATTTTCTATACCCTAGCAAACCATAGCTTAAAAGCAGGCTGATAGTAAAGCAGAATGCTTTACTTTCAACCCGCTTTAAGTGGTCACCTGTCTTCAAAACCAGAATCAGGCTATAGGCTTATGGGTTAAGGCGTGGCTCAGCCACGTTTTTACTTTGAAATTATTATTATTATTATTATTATTATTATTATTATTATACCAGATTTATATAGCGCTCTTTTCACACAGGGGTTGTGCTTTCAAAAGCGCTTTACATGAAATAACATAATTGTATCTACAAGTTGAGAAAAGACAAAATAACTACAATTAGATCTGAAATAAAACACGGATAAACATATACGAGACAGTCCCCAAAACGGCGATCACATTACCCCCATCAATCAGCAATGAACCGACCGGCTAAAGATTGCCGACTGATATAAATAATGGTAGAGCGCCCAATGCAGGCCATCGACAAAACACAAACAACTATAATTAGATCTAAAATAAACATGAAATACGGATATGTTCTACTTAAGCGAGATCGACTTATCGAAACTCAACTTATGAAATATTAGTACGATCGATTTAAGCGAGTTCGAAGTATCGAGCTTCGACTGTACTGTATAATTCGTTATTCACGTTTTGAAAAGGGTAGACAATTCAACAATGAGTGATATCATATAATTATCATGAATACACTCCCCTTTCCAAGGCATTTTGAAGAACAAAGTGTTTATATATATAGTACGTGTGTATTAGTTTCCCTTGAGGAAATAATGTGAGCAGTCCATTCAGCTTCGACAATCACGCATGGAGCCACAGATGTTGAAATAAGAATGAGATTTGTAAACTTAGTCAAGTTGTTCTTTCCCGTGTAAACGGAACTAAACGCATAACAATACTGTAGAAAATGATACATTAGTTGAAATATTAATGTCAGAATAAAAACCTGAGTGGCAAACAATCCTCACTGTGTTCATGCTGAAAGGCCCTGCAGTGTATTTAACCACGGCACAGAGGACCGTCACAATAGAAGTCTGAACCCCAAAAGAAACAAAATGTATAAACAATAGATTACATTGTATATCTAGTGTTTATATATAGTTTTCTTTTGGGGTTCCAGTTTCTATTGTTCCGGTCCCCTGTGTATTTAACCAGAACCATAAGCAGTTCAAACATATTATCGTGTATAACACTCGGCACAATCACGTAACCACTGTAACATCAAAACAGTTTAAATGTGTTTCTTGTAAAACATTGTATTGTCGTATAAACGACGCTAGATATCAGCAGCTGGTTAGCATATATTTTCCTAGAATTCTATGTCAAAAGTATCACCGAATTCACAAAAGAGGTGAGAGCGGGAATCTGACATTCGATTAAATGTGTTGAGTGATATATTCAGCTATTAAAGAAAAATTTAAATAAATATTACAGTAAGATTAGCATACTTCTCATAGGCTATACTGTCAATTAGTGTCAATCATTATACACGTGCAAACTATACAGTATATATACCCTCCCTACTGTGCATTAACCCTTTCATGATCAAGTTAATTGGGATAGTTTTACCCATTCACCGCTTTAGTGGTGTTTGCTTCAGTAGTGTTGTCTTCAAGACACGTTTAAGATTGTATGTCTAAATAAATGTCGATAAGAGTGTAAAACAATTTGGGTCCAGATCAGACGCCGCGTCAAGCGTCATTGAGAGCGTGAGGGTTAAGGATGTATAAAACCTATAAGCGAATTTTTCAAAGTATTTAACTTTTTTTCTTGCATGTTTGCTTTGAAAGAGCTGTTTATGGTAAATAAAAAACAGGGAGAAAACATATGTTGGTGCGCATTATTTTGCACTACGGCAATTTGGAAAAGATATGTCAAATTCAGACTTTTTCTCAAATTTTGCCAAATTTAAAGTATTTATAAGCTTCAATAAATTTTATTCAAAATAAAAACAAACATGGTAATTTTGTTTTTCATTATGTATTTCATGTCTGTGGAAGTATTTTGACATAAAGAAAATAAATCAATACCAGATTTGGAAAATATGAATCTCTGAATCACAACATGGATTTTATGGGTGTTCATATTTTTTTAAAACAAAAAATTATGAGAAATAGTAAAAAAAATTCAAAAAATCTAGTCTTTAATTTTTTCTTATATTCTACCAGATGAAAATCTATACAAAGGCAATTCAAAATATGAAAAGAAATTGATAGGTTAGTGTTAAAAATGTTGTGTTCTTGAAGAAAAAAGATTTACCCCCCTTTACAAAATTTACAAAAAAGTACCATATCGATGATATTTAGAGCTTTATTAATTTCACTTTTGCTGCCAGTTTTGTCTTAAATTAGTTTTTGTATGAAGAAATACTACTATAGACATGAAATAAATAACACAACACCAACCAAATTATCATGTTTCATTTGAAATGGACTTTATTGAAGCGGACTGTTTTAAAAGGACACAATAAGAAAAAGTGGTTGGGGTAAATTTTACACCTTTAAAAATGGCCGTAGAGCCAAAATTTGTACACCAAAATGTACACTTTTTCTATTTTTTTTATTCATCTTAAATAGCTCTTCAATACAAAACCTTTAACCATCATAGAGTGTTTTCATATACTTTTGAAATTTTCCAAATTCATGAGATTGATACACCCATAACAAGTTAACAGTGACTCAGACTAAGATTGATAATACAGCTTGTAGCCTGAACAAAACTTATGTTTATGCCCCAGAAAGGCGGGCATATAGTAATTGCATTGTCCGCCCGTACACCCGTCTGTCCTTCTCTCCGTCTGTTTCATTTCGTGTCCCGTCTGTAACTTCTTTTTATCTGTGAATGGCTTTTAAATAAGCTGGCACAAATGTTCACCAGACAAAGACGATGTGTCCCGTACAAAAAACAGATACATATTGGGCATGACAGTTTTAAAATAGCCCACCTGTAAGTTTAAATGAATTTAAGGGTGTATCAAACCCATAAGCGAATTTTTCAAAGTATTAACTCTATTTCTTTCATGTTTATTTTGATAAATGAAAAAAGAGGGGGGAAAACATATGTTGGTGTGCATTATTTTTTATTTGGAAAAGATGTGTCAAATTCAGACATTTTCGCAAATTTTGTATAGAAGCTTCAATAAAATCTATTTTAGATAAAAACAAACACGTACGTTTTGTTTTTCATTATGTATTTCATGTCTGTGGAAGTATTTCAATATAAAGAAACTAAATTAAGACCAAATAGGGCAGCAAATTGGGAAAATATGAATCTCTGAAAAGGACAAAATAAGAAAAAGTGGGTGGTGTAAATTTTTACACCTTTTAAAATGGACGTAGAGCCAAATGTTGTATACCAAAATCTACCAGTTTTCCATTTTTAGCTCGCCTGTTCGTAGAACAGCAGAGCTAATGTCATACCCCCGGCGTGGGCGTGGGCGTGAGCGTTAGCGTGAGCGTGGCCAAGTTTAAGTTTTTTGGACGGGTTGTTTTAAAGCTTAATATTTGTGCTAGGGTTATAAAACTTTGTATGGAGGTTTATTTAGGGTTAAACATTGGTGTTATAAAGTTGTAATTTAAAATTTAGGGTTAAACATTGATGTTATGAAGTTTGAATTTAAAACTAATTTTAATTTATGTCAATTTTTGACATATTTTGGACTTAGGTTTTTCTACTACAAATCACCATGTTAAAGTTTTTTGGACGGTTTGTTTTAAAGCTTAATATTTTTGCGAGGGTGCTGAAATTTTGCATGGAGGTTTATTTAGGGTTAAACATTGATGTTATAAAGTTTGAATTTAAAAATAATTTTAATTTATGTCAATTTTTGACATATTTTGGACTTAGGTTTTTCTACTACAAATCACCAGGTTAAAGTTTTTTGGACGGGTTGTTTTAAAGCTTAATATTTTTGCGAGGGTGCTGAAATTTCGTATGGAGGTTCATTAGGGGTCAAACATTGATGTTATGAAATTGAAATTTAAAAATAATTTTAATTTTTGTAAATATTTGACACGATTTGGACTTAGGTGTTTTCCTACTAAACACCAGGTTAAAGTTTTTTGGACGGGTTGTTTTATAGTTTAATACTTGTGCTAAGGTGCTGAAATTTTGTTTGGAGGTTCATTAGGGGTCAAACATTGATGTTATGAAGTTGAAATTTTAAAGATTATTTTAATATTTGTAAATTTTTGACACGATTTGGACATAGTTGTTTTGCCGATAAAATCACCAGGTTAAAGGTTGCACGGGTTGTTTAAAGTTTAATATAACTAGACTTAAACTCAACATTAATTTAATATTAATTCTTAACTGAAAATTGCTTTTATTTTGATACAAGATGTTTTTTAGACTTAAACTTTAAACAGGTGAGCATCAGGTGGCTTTGACACCCATTTCTGGTTTCATTCATCTTAAATAGCTCTTCAATACAAAATCAGCATAAAGTATTTTCATATACATGTACTTTGAAAATTTACGAAATTCATGAGTCTTCCATGTCTTACAGTTGCTCGTAACTACAGACTAGTCGTTTGAGTACAATTTGACCGTTGCCATAGTGGGTTATTTTTAACACGGGCTTGAATGTTTAATTCTTTCCCATGTTACTAATGATCTTGTCATGGAATTTTTGTTAAATGTTTTACATGTATTTACTTACTGTGCTGGCGGTCTTTTTGATTGTGAGGTTGTGGAACAGGGTTTATATTTTATGTACACTGTTCGTCTTTATAGGTGCATATAGGAGATAAGTGTGATGTTGGGCGCCCCTAAACCCAGGTTTAACCCCCCAGTGGTTGTTAATGGTTAATTAATTTATAGTTAATTATTGATTGCTACTGACCGTACCAAGGCGGGCTCCTATATTCACTTTGCTTTATGTTTGTCTTGCGTGTTGTTTTCTATTTAGTGTGTAGATGTAGGAATTGTATTGCGTGTGTGTGTTTGTTGTGGTATGACTGTGTGTGTGTGTTCTGCTTGAGAGGTGGGTGTATTGTTTGTGTTACGTTTCCTGCTTGAGTCTTTCGTATTTATTTGATACACCCTTAATATATCTTCAAATTAATTCAGTAAAGGTATGTAGCGGCATGATTTGAAAAAAAATCTAATTTGTAAATATTTTACAAATCATGTCATTTTTAACAAATCATGTTTTCACAGTCGACATGATTTGTAAAAAAAATGATTTGTAAAAAAAATTAAAAATCATGTCGAAAACCGGCATCTGTGAGTTTGATTCAACATTATTTGAAAAAAAAAAGTTTTAGAAAAAAGTCTTTATATATACTGGTATTATATAGAATGCTTATATTAAGTATTTATATAAGTGTTTCTGGCACCGCAACTCAGTGAACACAGTTGAGTGAATTGAATGTGAAATTAGACTCAAATAATACTTCATTAAAATAAAACAAAAAGTGGAGTGGATTATGTGGCTAAAGTGGCCTGGTGTTACACCTGGAAATGCGTCTAGAACTCATCCATGCAGCTCATCAGACATGTGAAGCAGACATTTTTATAAGTGATACTCCAGACATTATGTTAAGTAATTAATAGTTGAAACTCTTATATCTTATAATCATTTGAAGTTGTGTGTTTGTTAAGTTCATTATATATGTATTTCCATACTAGATCTCTCGCCTCACATGCATTTGCTCCGTCATTGTCTCAGTGCCATCGCCATACATAGTGCACGGAGCTTTGACGTGCACCTTGACAGATCGAAATAATTGGGCAACTCTTGCTTTGAAATAATTGGAAGCAGGTATAAAGCTTGACAAATTGACTAGATTGATTAGATAGGATGTTGTTTGGTGACATATGTTCATTTGATGAAGTTTTCAAATCAGTCGTAGTTGAAAAATGCATCATAGCCCATGGTCATATGCATTAGTTTTATTTGGGGTCCACTGGACCCCAACCATATTTTTTTCCATTTTCTTGAATATCTTTACATATTTCTGTAAAAGGTACACTATTAATATCACAAAATGTATACCCAGTGATAAATACGTTCACATCACCATCTGTACATTTTGTGCAAAAGTCATATTATCAAATCGATTTTATTGCAAAAACTTAGTTTTTTGTGTTATAATGGCCACTGGTCGCCATAGTGAGTTTTACGTTTCGGTGTTATCGCTAAAATACAACATAAACACAGATTCGACATTTGTTATGTCATAAATACCTTTATTATATACCTACCAATGTTCTGCCCGAAATATTTCTGTATTTTATCGAACAAATACACCTTGACGGATTGAAAATTCCGTATTACCCATGTACCTTGTGTAATGGGAAAAGAACGTTTACTGTGTAGTCGGAAGTTCGGAACTACAGTAAAACCTCTCTATTACGACCACTAAATTATGTTAAGTATTAGGGTGTTTACGGTGTCACCTCTCCATTATTTAATCAATTAGCATTCGTTTTAGTGGTCGTAATAGCGAGTATTTACTTTCACGCGCCATTCCCCGAAGTGTGACGTATGGGGAATCCCGTTTATTTATAGTAACGCTCGAAACATTTCTATCGTTTTTCATTTTATTTTTATTATACGAGGTATATAATAAAAGGAACATTACTATACTTTGCATATCTTATGTACCGGATCACTCTCATTGTGTGTGTAAAGGCTATATCCAACTCGACCTCCGGTCTCGTTGGATATAGCCTTTACACACACAACTCGAGCGATCCGGTGCATAAGATATGCAAAGTATAGTAATATTCCGTTTATATTGACTAAGAAAAAGATCAAAATTACAAAATGAACCCCAATGGTCTTAAAACGATAGTTTTTCAAAGGTCCGGATGAGGGTTAATACCAGCCTATTTAAATACTTTTTTGTTGTAAAACTTTTTTTTTTCAAATCATGTTGAATCAAATTCACAGATGCCGGTATTCGACATGATTTGTAAAAAAGTTTTTACAAATCATGTTTTTTTTTTTTACAAATCATGTCGACTGTGAAAACATGATTTGTAAAAATTGACGTGATTTGTAAATTTTTTACCAATTAGATTTTTTTTTTCAAATCATGCCGCTACAAAGGTACAATGTATATTCAAATGACTAAACGTTTTTGAAGTTATCAGTTTTTAAATTGCAGATATTTCAATTGAATTGGCGATCTCTCTCATTCATTTGAAGATACTTTGAATTAATTGAATATATCTTTAGCATATTGAATATTGAATAAATTTGAAAAAGGCATTCCACAAAATATCATTTCTTATTCTGTAGCTTCTTTGTACTTGATAGCAGACCTTTAAAATGAACTCTTTGCATACTAGGGCGGATATATGTAACAGATGTCTAGCAATAACAATGGATATTGTTCGTAGATTCTTTATACTTTATTAAGGGTTCAATGGCCAAGCAGATACGCTTCTCACATGCGTTATAACTACAACACATGGACGATAAGCTTAGAGATGTTGCTTCTCCAATAGACTGACCAGAAGTGAGAGGGATAGATGAGAGGAGCTCTGTGCAAAGAAGTTACGCATGCGTGAATCGCTCACTCACAATCAATAAACGTTGAACAGCCACGTATAGGTAGGCAGTGCTATACCTGTGTATTGCGTAGAGAAACATGTACACCTGTCATACTGTGTATTATGGTAATGTTTACCCTGGTTACATATATGTGCCACAGTGATTACCTTTGCAAACAATTTGGATCCAGATGAGATGCCGCGTAACGCGGCGTCTCATCAGGATCCAAACTGTTTGACTTGACTCTCTGATACGTTTTAAAAAGAAATTAGAAAATTCTATTTTATGAACATCAGCAGACGACAAATTGTTGCAGACGAAAAATGATCAAGCATGGAAAGAGTTAAAAAGGCTTAGTTATATAGATCTAGTGGGTTATAAAAAAGCCTTTCAGCACGTACGAGTATTGTTAACTCAAAATAAATCTCTTGTTATCTTAACCCTTTACTCCATAGTTAGTTTCTAGTTTTGAAGACAGGTAACAACTTATAGCATGTTGACTTCAGCTTTATTTTCAGTCTGCTTTAAGCTAGATCTACCATAATCTTTCCTTTACTTCATTTCATACTCATTTTCTTGACAAGAACCAGCACTGCCTAAATTTAATAGTCACGATTGACTGCGTCAACGTACGCTGTGACATAGATGTATTCTTTCGTGATGTACAACTACATAATTATGACTGAATAAATAGGATCTATTTTCTTTAGTGGGTGAATAAATTAAAAGGCTTGAAATGCGTATTAGGCTTTATGAAGTAGATCGAATGGGTTACGCGCGGTACTATTGATTGACAGCATGGTCGGCGTCAGTGGTTTAGACATAACCTTGATCAAATTACAGGGCCCACCAGCAGGAAAACAGCCACTAAAGCTTTCATAGCAGCGAATCGCAACACGCTCTGTGCGGTGCGAAAATATAATTTGCGATGGATATATTGAGAATGTTTTGGTCCGAGTCGTTTTGGCTGGTCCCAGGATACACATGGACTGATTTAAAAAACAAACCTGGGAGCAATGTTTACATTCCGCAGTTGTCGGATATGTATTGGTCGCTACCCCTTGGCATTTTTCTGCTCGCGTTTCGATATGTCTGCGAGAGGTAAGCTGACAGACGGGTGGAATTCCCGTTAATTCTATTCACAATCTGTTAACTGTCGATAAACGTTTCATGTCTCGGGTATTTTTGTTATTTGTTTATATATTCAAGTGACTTAGTGCTGGTTCTTACAGGAGCGTTTAGGTACACATTTAGTTTGTGGATAGATGGAACTGACAAATTCGTACCATGGCCAAGTCGAACCCAATGCTTTTTGGCCAATGACTTTGCAGGGGTCAGCAAAGGGGAGTTAAATCAACTGTTTTGCTGATATCATAAGCTGACACAGACCCGGCCTATTTTATGCCATTTTAGGGGCCGATATTGGGCCCCATTCCTCATTCCAAAAAGTATAGTAGGACTCCATGATACCGGGGGAGTTTTAGACTAATTAAGCCTGCCACCGTACTAAGCGTATCGGGTCTAAGCGTGCCATTTCAGGACTAAGAGTGCCACATATTCTATTTTTTTAGCTCACCTGGCACAAAGTGCCAATGTGAGCTATTTTGATCGTGCTGTGTCCGTCGTCAACAATTTCTTTAAACGACACCTTCTCCTAAACTACTGGATGGATTTTAACTAAACTTGGCAGGAATCCTTATATGATCCTCTTTAAAAGTTGTTCAAATATTTTCGATCATTTGCATATATCTAGGGCAAAGTAGCTAAAAATCGATTTTTTCAATAAAAACTTAAAAAAATGTTGTCTCTGAAACCACAGTACCCTGAGCTTAGATATTTTGCACAAAGCATCATCTTCAGGTCCTCTATCAAGATTGTTCAAATTATGATCCTTGGGTAAAAAATGACCCCGCCCTGGGGGTCACACATTTTCATAGAGTTATATAGTGAAATCTTCAAACCTCTTCTTCTCTGAAACTAATATGGCTAGAGCTTTGATATATATATATATGTTTATTTCGGAAAAAGGCAAGTTGCCTATCACACCACAAAACAGGAAACACATATATTACATGATCAACAGCAAGTCGGCATCTACACAGTAGATAAGTACATAAACTATTTACAATCAAAACCCAAGGGAGATAACCCAGTGAATTTAAATACATTCCGTTCTAAGTGTTATCTCCCTTTAACTATAATATGCTCTTTAGACTAACTGAAAGTAAAGTAGAATACTCCTTAAGAATACTCCTTAAGGCGCATTCTGCTTTACTTTAAGTCCATCTCAAGTGGTCACCTGTTTTTAAAAAGCTTAAAAGCTAGCTGAAAGTAAAGTAGAATGCACTGAAAGCTCATTCTGCTCAACTTTCAACCCACTTCAAGCCAAATTTGTTTGAAAAACCAGAAAACAAGCTAAACCACTGTAGCTATTCCCAGGGATATTTTATGAGAGGGATATGTAACGGCTTCTAAAGCGGCCGAAATACTAAAATATCCTTGCCGTAGGTCAAAATCGATATCGATCAAGTCACGTGATCAGTTAACAGCGAGAGAGACGGTCGCTATCGTACCCGATTAGCGGCGCGCTTTCAAAATGAAGACAACCACGCTTAATTCTAATCGATGTCATTTCTTTATTAACAGACCGATTTTGAAATAGTAAAGTTTTTTCGGTTCTGAAAAGATTATATTAATGGAATATTAATTTTATGTATCGATGTAAACCGTTTAAAACGTGTGGTGATCAGTTAAAGAGCGACGAAAAAGATTCGTTATTCTAATTTTGAGCTGTTTTCGCATGAAATTTTAAAACCACCAAAAGTGAATATGGCGTTTTTTTCTCTATTGATCATCCGATTTGAGTGAAGTCAATTTTATTTGGTTCCAAAAAGACTATATTTATTGAATAGTAAATTTATTTTTCAATATGAACCGTATAAAACGTAAGGTGATCAGAGTAAGAGCGACGAAGACGATTCGTGACTTTAAATTTGCGCGTGAAATTTTAAAACCACCAAGAGTAAACATGGCGTTATTTCTCTATTCACCAACCGATTTTAGGAAAGTAAAGTGTGTTTGGTTCCAAAAAGATGATATTGATTGAGTATCAATTTCATTTCTCAATATAAAACGTATCAAAGTTGTTGTGGTCTATCAAAAGAACGATGAAGAAGATTCGTGTCACTAAATATGCGCCGTTCACGCATGAAGTTTGTAAAACTACTATAAGTAAATATGCTGTTATTTCCTCATTTATTGACCGATATTTAAAAACATAAACATGATAATATGCAGAAAAGAATTTTTTTAATAAATATATATATTATTTTGTAATACGACCCCTTATTTGATACAGGACGGTTAATTAAAAAGCGGCGACCCGAAGAAAGCTCGTTCCATAATTTACTCGCTGTACGCTCACAAAGTTTTTCGGTACACTTTTCAATTAAAGTATTGTTATTTCTTTACTTTTGTTTCAATCGATTTTCAAGAAGTAATTTCCTGAAAATATATCATTTCGTAAAATCTGGTTTTATTTTCCATCACGTCCTAAAGAAAATAAGCGGCGAGCGTTGAAGAGCGACGAAAAATCGTTTCATAAATTTCTCGCAGTTTGAGCAAAAATTGTTTGTTCATTATGCGTTATTGATCGGTTTTCAACAGATAATCTTTTTCATTTATTCCAGGAGTTTTTTTTAAATACTGAGTATTATATTTAATTATAATATACTTGGGGGTTCACTTCACATATACCTCACAGTGCAGCCATGAAGAAGATTCGTGTCACTAAATATGCACCGTTCACACATGACGTTTATAAATAAAACTACCGTAAGTTGTCTTCATTTATTTATTGACCCATTTTTCAAAGGCATGCAATTTATAGTTCATTAACACTTTACCCTATAGCCTATTTTAGTCTGCTTTAACCCATTACCACATAAATACGCATTTAATTTATTTCTTCTTTGAAGAAAATAATTCCACTTTATACAGTCATAAAAATGTACCTTAAAATTAATAAAAATAGTTTCTATATTCTAGCTGATTATAGCTTAAAGCAGATTGAAAGTAAAGCAAAATGTGCCTTATGTAAGGTACATTCTGCTTTTAGGTGGTCACCTATTTTCATAACTAGACACAGGATGTGGGTTAATGGGTTAATTAAGCTATCATTTACTAGGAAATAGGAAATATTTCATATACATTTTCATGACTGTATAAAGTGGAACTTTTTTTTTCAGTGAAGGAATAAATTAAAGGTATAAAAAGGTGTATTTATTGGAAATGGAAAATTTGTTATCTCTTTCCTGCTGAAATGGACAATTTTAGTTTTAAAATTAAATCTAGTCCATTTTTTACTTTTTAGGTTTGATACTTAAGGAACCCTCTTATCAGGGTCTACAATGTTTGCATAGGACATGTGTACTCGCCAAAGGTTTACTGTTTACATGTGACACATATATGCGTGACTAGGGTTCAAAGCGTTAACTCATTCATCTCTGTAACACTTCAGCCCTGTTGATAATTGATAAGCCAAATCCCTGTCCACTGTAGGGGGTCTAACCTTCTTGTATCCCTGAGAGATATTTCAGTGATTTATTGAGGGGCAATAAAACTGTCAGATGGCCTATGTTATTTGTCTCCAAATTTGTGTACAATGATTTTTACCAATCAGACATGTCTATTTCATACATGTGTTGCTTGCTAAGTTTAGAGCCTACATTTTGGCACCATGCCAACTTTTTGCCTGGACTGTCAGTATGTACCTATTAAAGAAACATGGCTTTTGCTTGCTCATTAGAGTAGGAGTCTATGGTTTTAGATAGGGTAATCCAATAATGGAAAAAATTCACTGATTGTTTAATTATACTTTGATCTAACTGATAGTATAATTTTAAATATCATGTTTTTTTGTTTTTTTTAATAGACAGCTTAATGAAACTGAAAGGGATGAAAGATAAAAATAACAGAGATATGAAAATATTTGTTTTAATTTCAAAGCGTCATTGATTTTGTTGAGAATTAAAATACTATATAAATTTGTAATGTTATAACAAACAAAATTCTTAAAAAAATTTAAATCTTTGTTTTTTTCTCTCAAATATATGTATTGATCTATACACATCAGCTTCAGATAAGGGGAGTTTACATTTCAAAAACCAAAACCTTTATTCAAAATTCTTAATTAAACCCTATGGTGTTACTTCTCAGTAGAATCATCTCGAAGAGACGATCCGAATGAGTAGTAACACTAAAGATTTTGTGCCTAAATGAGTGAGAAATGTTGAATTTGTTCATTTTACTTTCAGAGCTCCAGATAAGGGGAGTATTTCAAAAAATAAAAACTTTATTCTGCATTAAACCCTATGGTATGGTGTTACTACTCAGTAGAATTGTCTCAAAAAGAAGATTATTTTGAGTAGTAACTGTAAACACCATAGGATTTTGTGCTACAATGAGTGAGAAAATGTTGAATTTGTTCATTTTACTTTCAGAGCTCCAGATAAGGGGAGTATTTCAAAAAATAAAAACTTTATTCTGCATTAAACCCTATGGTATGGTGTTACTACTCAGTAGAATTGTCTCAAAAAGAAGATTATTTTGAGTAGTAACTGTAAACACCATAGGATTTTGTGCTACAAGGAGTGAGAAAATGATGATTTTTTTCATTTTACTCCCTCTTATCTGGTGTTCAGCTCTGCATATATCCAAACAGTTTGGATATAGACCAGGGGTCTAGTTATTTGGCATCTAACAATATTCAAACTCTTATAACACCCAATTTTGCTACCATTCAAGTTCTTTAAGTTTCACAAAAAATAACCCACTATCTCCTGCTAATAATGTAATTTAAAGTGTTTTAAAAAAAAATAGTAGTGTACAGTTTATACCCATTTCAGACAGCTCTTTAAGTAGTTATCTGATCAGGGTCTAAACTGTTTTCTATGAGAGGATCTGTTTGACACAATCATTTCAATTCCCTGGGGAAATATTTCATCTCTTTCTAGCTCAGCTTATATGATGCGGATCCACTGTTTTTAGCTTAATTTAAATTTTGATACACTTATTCAGCTGCTCAGGTTTGACTGTTTAATATACACACAGAGTGAAAGTACTGGAAGATATTTAACCATTTACCCCACATATACACAACTCCAGATCACAAGAGGTAGTTAACTACACATATGCCATTATTTAATCCTCCACTGAAGAAATAAGAGGGAGTAAACTGATTAAATTCAACATTTTCTCACTCATTCAGCACCAAATGCTATAATGTAACCGCTAAATAGAATCATCTCGAAGAGAAGATAATCTACCAGGGACCATATATATCATATGATCATTGATGATATATATGTTCCTGATTCTACAAAGTAGTTACACCATAGTGTATATTGAAGATAGGTGACCATTAAAAGAAGGCTGAAAGTAAGGCTTAATGTGCATTCTGCTTTACTTTCAGTCTGCTTGTTTGTGGGTTAATTGGACGCTCCAGAGAGAGGGGAGCGGATACAGAAAACCCGGGAGCAATACCCTACTCTTATTATCGAAAGAGTTCTCCGGTTAATTTAGATGCTAAGTGGGAAGCACTCATACATCAGTCCTCGGTTTATAAAGTCTCATCCGAAGGGGGATCAAACTCACAACCCCTGAGGTCGTAAGCGGGTGCTTTACCCCTTGACTACGTCCGCCGGTTCCAGTCTGCTTGAAGCTTGCGTGTGCATGGGAATAAAAATATTAATGATATATATTCCTGACTCTTTATACTGAAACTATTTTCTTTGGTAGAGGAATAAATTTGAGGCGTAAAAAAGTGTATTATGGGGTAATGGGTTAAACACATGTAGTCTTGGAAAATTCTGCAACAGAGTGTCACCACATCTCAACATAGAGTATGTTTAGCTGTAGACAATGTTTCCCCTCAGAGGCACCAAAGCCTGACCTCCAACTACTCTAGCTTTTTGCTTTTTACTGTTGAACTTGTGCAGTGATCATATGGGTTGTCATTCGAACCACGGCTCTGTCTTTGAACACCGAAATGCGGTTCAATAGCATCCTGGTTGAATCTTTCTGTCAAAACAAAGGGCATAACAGCATTCAAACAAATTTCCACACAAGCAACTATACTGAATTGACAGTTATTTTCCACAACATTCACAGCATATTTATAATAACCAGCAAACAATTATGAGCTTTTCAAACTAAAAACTTCTTTTGAAACTCTGTCTTTTACAATACAAGTAAAGAAAATAAAGATTCTCCAATTCTATAATAAATGGTAAATTTAGCAAAATTTTCATAAATTTCAGAATCAGATTAATTTTTCATCAGGTTTACAACATGTATCAGCCTACAAAATTATATCTAACTCAACAGCGATTCGAGACCTCTGATATGCACTGTTTCTCAATGTGCTATCTCATCCTGAACCAATCGAAACTTGGTCCCCTTAGTGGTACATGCTATTTTTCTCCCGCCATTAATCGCGAAGGCGAAAACTGTGACAAAATACGCCATTTTACGGACATTGTAATTCCATCAAAATCACATATATCGACTAGATAAACTTCAAACGCGGCAATAACAATTCATGATCTGTCAAAAACACGTATAAAAAGTGTTCTTTTCTATATAGAACAAGTCGTAACATGGTCCCCTATGCGGTACACTCTCGAGATTTTCCGCCATTTTGAGACCGGCGCGTCTCTTCAGTGAATATAGGTCAACCATGAAAATGCTACTCCGTAACTAAAATGACAGTAAAACACAAAAATATTACCACAGTAGTGATAAATAGTAACGTACCAAAAGGTCCGATGCAATAAACTGTTGAAAACAATCACTTGGATACATTTGCAGGCTTAAAAACGACGCCGGTTTTAAGGCGGTTATCGCGAAATGGCTGAATAACATGTGTGCACCAATTTTGATGACGTCATCAAAATATGCACACGGCTCCCATTTAGGCTAAATCACGGCCGATACATATCCCTCTCATAAAATATCCCTGCTATTCCTTAGTATATACATCATAGATAATAAAGTGTTAGAAGCAATAGAGCTGTCTGAAAGTAAAGCAGAAAGCGCACTATGCTCATTCTGCTTTACTTTTAATCCGCTTCATGTTATACCCTGTTTCAAGACTAGAAACGGGCTAAAATACAATAACTGTTCTGTAGTATATAAATCAAAATTGATACAGTAGTTGAAAGCTTAAGGCTGGCTGAAAGTAAAGCAGAATGCACCTTAAGGTGATTTCCGATTTACTTTCGCCCCGCCTCAAGTGATAACCTGTTTTCAAAACTAGAGAAATGCTCTCATATTGACATTATGATAAATACTTGTAATTTAAGGAGAGAAGGACAGTCTATCAATTCAAATAGTTAGTACTGTTCCTTATTTCAAACCCTTTGTAGATAAATAAGGCTAAGTTTCTTAAGGTACTTTCATTTTCAG
The DNA here is from genome assembly GCA_922989275.2 of Gari tellinella. Taxonomy (NCBI): domain Eukaryota; kingdom Metazoa; phylum Mollusca; class Bivalvia; order Cardiida; family Psammobiidae; genus Gari; species Gari tellinella. The sequence continues at coordinate 22,928,303 of OV277869.1, read as the reverse complement.
ATTTTAAAAGTTCAATGAATTTTAACATATTTGGACGTTTCCAATAATACTGCTGAATGTACATTTTTCTCAAATCGGAATATACAGGACACTCAAGTAAAAAGTGATATTCGTCTTCTAAATAATTGCATGCCTGGCATTTTCTTTCATGATATGGTGTTTTCTCTGGCTTGTGCCATCTGCCTGCTTCTATTTCTAACCTATGCGCTGAAACGCGAAGACGAGTAAGTGCTATTCTGAATTTGTCGATTTTAATACAATTCAGGTATGGTTGAAATGAAAAATTACAGAACACTCTATAGTATATGTCCTTGCCCTAGATGACCCGGCCCTGAGTGCCTCCTATGTAATATCTGGTTGTACGGGTAGAGCTGACACATTCAAATACTGGTTCCTGATGTTTTGCATTTGTACTTTTGCTTCTGTTATGTGATTGAGATTCATGGAGATTATCTCTTTTCGTAGTCTGTAGGGTTGTCTGTTTGTCTATTTGTTGGTTTTCATCTTCTGGTCTCTTGCTTACGCGGACAGTTATGGTATTTTCGTTTGTACGGGACTGCGCTGTTGCGGTTTTTGGTAGATTATAAGCCGTATAATTATAATCTTGTTTTGCTTGCTGTTGTTGGCATGAAGGTTTGACAGTCTTCTGACTGTAATTGTCATTTTCAAGGGATTGTGATGTTGCGGGTTTTGGTTGATTATAAGCCGTATACACATAGTCATTGTCTTGCTTTGTTTGCTGTTGTTGACACGGGTTTCTTACAGTGTTCTGACTGCAAACGTTTGCTTGTTTTGATGCCGTTTGCTCTGGTTCTTTACTCCGAGTGAATAGTCTTTTTTGTCTGTCGAACACTAGTTTGGATTTCGAACTATCTTGTTGATTAGCATTTTCGTTGGCCTTTGGTGAAGGTCGTTTAACGATTGTTGAAAATAGCATATTGGTATTACTTTCTTCGACGACCTTTGAGGACTCGTTTGTTTGGGTATCATTTCGTTTTAGCTTGCATTCTTCCATATGAGTTTTGAGTTCCTTTGCTAAGTCTTTAATTCTGTCCTCATCCAATCTTTTCTGGTTTTTCATTTCAGTAATATCCTGTTTTATCAAGGCAAGCTCAGATTTAAGCTCTGCAATTTCACTCTGACTTGTTTTACTTAAACTCGAATTATTTGGAGGTCTCCTTGGAGTTTCTTCAGCACGAGACTGGATCTTACGCCTCCATATAGTATCGTTAAGCACTTTGGAGTCTTTGTTACACAAAAACGAATGTAACGCAAAACAGTCTAAAGCATATTTCTGTTCTGTAGTACCTGTTGACGTAGTTCTACGGTTTCTCAATTGCCCTTGTGGACAGTTTGGCAATTCACTCGCTCTTTTGAAAAGTGACTTTCTGTACATTGATAAAATGCTCTCGCATCCATCGCTTTCTTCCAATAACTTTTCAAGATAAAGGTCTTTTTGGAGTGAGTTTAATTTCTTATCTAAGTCAGATAATAAGCTTTCCTGGTTTGATTTTGGCTGAGATAAACTCTCATAGTAACAATTATTGTAACTAGTTTGGGATGTCACATTATGCTGATTCTGAGAAGTGTCAATGGAACATTTGGAATATTGCCACTCATCAATATTATCATTCCAATCTTCGTAGTTTGTGACCCAACCATTTTCATCCTGGCTAAGCTCGTCTCAATCACTATTATAGTGTAGCCTAAGTGCTTTGAGATCAGTGATCACCCGTGAACCGTTATTGCCCAGGGGCGGCAAGTCGTGTATAGATCCGTCAGCCATCAATGTTTGTACGCAATACCTAACGGCACATTACTATCAGTATAGGTTGACAAGTGTTCACCCCACTCGCTATTGACAACGCGGTTTGAATATCAAATTGGAAACAAAGGGTTTTAGCAAAAATGTTCGTTAGCTATGAAATGCTTTTCAATATAACAATTTTATATTTTTTCTGAAGAGAGTCAACTTAGCTGAATGTTCCTTATCCACAAGATTTGGTGTAAATCCACGCTAAAGTACACAATTTACTCGTTTTTCGCAGAGCTGAAGTTTCATCTTTCTTCCTTGTCAGGATATAGTTCCAAATCACTTACCATCATCTTATAAACATAATTTATGTATTTTCCATTTGTACAGTTAATTATTTTGAACCAATATTTTATCACTCTTATTAGTCTTTTTAATTTCAGTGATATTTGGCATGGTGTAATTTCTAGAAGTACTTTATCTGAATAGTGTTCAAATGGTTCAGGTCCGTTGTATATCTAGGTCACTGGAGCTAAAAATAGATTTTTTCAATAAAAACTTCAAAAATCTTCTGAAACCACAATACCCTGAGCTTAGCAACTTTGCACTCAGCATCATCCAATCAGCAATTGACACAATCATATTGTCATAATTTCTCAGCTTTCCAAGATATGCTACATTTACATCAACGGTTCCAGGTGAGCGATTTAGTGCCGTATACAGCTCTTGTATACGGCTTATTATTTCTACGCCATCAATTCTGATGATTATGAGAAGGGGCACTTTTTAGGTGCACCATTGGGACTGTACCCGGCCAGTCACTTATCCTGACACCGACAAACCAGTCGTAATGCTAACCCAAAATCCTGAGCGTCAAGAAGGGAATCCATTACTACCAATTTTCAAGTCTTTGGTTTGACCCGGCCGGGGATTGAACCCGCAATCTCCCGCACTGCAAGCGGACGCTCTACCACTGAGCTATACAGGCGGTTCATATATATAAATTATATAGCTGGAATATTTAATACTGTAGTACATATATTATGCTATCACATTACATTTTTTATCATAATATATTAAATTAAAGAGGTGAAATTGTGAAACATTGAATCTTAAATGTTAAAAACATGAAGTTAAATGTACAAACTTGGAAATTAAATGTTCCACTTAATTAATCACACTTATCCATTTTCTCCTTGAAAGAATATACATGTACATATAAAAAAGAGATATCCAACACTATAGATCTAATCCATTTAGTACAGCAAACGAAATAAAAGTAAAAAGGGGTTGAGCATTTGTTTTATTTCACACCTATATAATTTAATATTGTTTGCTTTTATTACATTTGGTTAGCTGTGGTTGGCTGTAACTTTTGTTTCATAACTCCATGAAAAAAATAAAATTCAGGCCACGCCTTGTCAGGACTACTTTCTCTTAGTCCAACTGCTCTCCACAAGCGCTGCATGAAGCAGGACGCCAAATGACGTCGTTGACGTTGACGTTACTACAAAGCAACACCGCGTTTTGGCGGAAAATATGTATGACGGAGGGACTACAACCTACGTTGTAAAAGCGTTAAAAATGAACATTCGCTTCAGATTCTCTATTTAACTTTCTTAAATTCAGTAGTGAAATTAAATTATAAGGAATAATTCTGAATATTTATTGTATTCATGGAGGTATGAAAAAGAAAACCCTGGTCACACTTTTGTATGAAACCGCTTCGCGGTTTCATACAGTGTGACCAGGTTTTTTTTTCATACCTCCATGAATACAATGAATATTCGAATTATTCCTTAAATGATTGTGTTAAATGTCATTAGGATCCAAATTTGGTCGCAATTAATCCAAATTAACAATTAACACATCATTGTTGACCAACCAACAGATCTAACTTATATAATTTCATAGGTGGCACGCTTAGTCTAGAAATGGTACACTTAGGCAGTTGCACACTTGGGCAGTGGGTCGATGGAAATACCCCATACGACTGGCACACCATGGTATACTACCGAGGTCCTGCCCATACATATTCCATACAAGTTCAATCTATACCGTAGGGCCATTTTTATGGGTAATATAATATTCTATCTTACTTAATAAATATGATCATTATGAAGATATTCCAAGAATAGGTATGAATATATCCGATACTAGTAAATCATCATATGGACCAGGGTCCAATACGAGTTGGATCTATACTATAGGTCAACTTGTGTGGAAATAAGTCTACATCTTTAATAAAAATAGATAGATAGATAGATTTATTTCAATATCATGTAACATGACAATAGCTAACAACACACACATACATCTTAAAACAAAACACAATTTATAAAAATTGCAATGATTATAAATATGTTGTGTTATGAACTATGTCAGTCACATCAATATCAAGGATTATAAATACCACGAATGAGGAACAATGTTGTTCACCACCCGTGGGATTACACAAAAAAGAGGAAAGACATCTCTTATTTCCATTGTGGTCCTTATTGATATTGATGGTCTGACATAGAGAGGCATGATCTATGAACTAATAAGATTAAATATGAAATTAATAAATTAAAAATAATACTGAGTATATTTTGTTAATTACCAAACCAGTCCCTACCCTTAATTATAATAAAAATTAAAGACTGACGTAGAAAAATATGAAATAAACTATCCATATTAAAATAATAACAATAGGTTTGCTTATAAGATAAAAAAATCTGTGTAAAAATATATTAGAATGAGATCATTGACAATACACTGAAGTTTACATTATTGTATCTTAACTTTTGACTATAAATATTACTTAAAGATGAGTTACACTATTGAATCTTAACTTATGATTATAAATATTACTTACTCGTATATATGAGTTCCATTAACCAATAAATTTCTCTTAGATGTTCATATTATGACTTAAAATGTGATCTTTTACTCCCCTCTTGAACTTTGCTAAAGTTGACATACTTCTAAGATGTGCAGGTAATTTGTTCCATAGTGTGCATCCGTTGTAGGAAAATGATGTGAGACCAAAACCTTTGACTTTAGGGGGTACAAATGAACCGGTCTGACTAGATCTGGTTTCATAAGCATGAACAGTATCTTGAGCTGTAAAATTTTGACTCATATAGTCAGGACTTAGACCATTTTTTATCTTAAAAATCTTTTGTCCTTTCTATATCTATTAAAACCTGCATCTCTTTCTTTCATACTTTGTAGAATCTCTTGTGTCATCCATGGTTCAGTTCTTTGCTTTATTCTTACTTGTTTCACAGGTGCTACATTGTTAACAACAGATAAAAATATTGATTTAAAAGAATCCCATGCAACTGATACATTATCACATAATAAAACTGAACTCCAGTCTGCATTTAGCAAAGTATTTTGAAAATCATCTTTGTTGTAGTTCTTCATAGGTCGGATTATATGGTAATATGGTCCTAATAAACATATAGCTATATAATTTTTTTCAGATCAACTCCGTTATTTATTTATATAAAACAGTGTCAAAAGTTTCCCAAAATGTCTGAAAAGCCACAATTATTTTTCTAATTATAAACAATAATTATATATTTGTTAATGGCCAAAGGCAATGTATATTGCTGATATGCTATTAAACTGAAACTGAATTATAATTGTAAACACATTTTAGAAAGTGTTTTCCTTTTAAACCCATTATTAATCATACAAGACTTCCAAAAAAGTATAAAAGTGCCATACATGTATTGCCAGATAAATCTGACCCCCTACAAGTTTAATCTACATGGTAGGGTCACTTTCCGGACACTCTTCCTTCGCAAACAGTATTTATGCTAAAGCGTCCGTCGTCAAACTTTTTCTTCAAAGATCTTCTTCTTGGAAACCACTAATTGGCCTATTTCATCAAAACTTCCTAGGATTGTTCCTTGTGGGTACTCTCTCAGATTTCTCCAAATATAGGTCATACAATTGAAATTGTGGTTGCCATGGCAACCAATTGAAAAAACTTTAACAATCTTCTTGTCAAAACTACTGGTCCGAATTGAAAATAATTTTACCCAAATGTGCCATTGCTGACCCTCTATCAGATTTCTTAAAATTATTGTGCTATCTTTAAAAACATGGCCGCTAGTGTGTGGGGCAGATTTTCCTTATATAGCTTATAATATAGTGAAATCTTTAAAAATCTTCTTGTTAAAAACTACTGGTCCGATTTGAAAGTGATTTTATGCAAATGATCCATGGGTGACCCTCTACCAGATTTCTAAAAAATATTTTGATATCTAAAAAAAACATGGCCGCCAGTGGGTGGGGCACGTTTTCCTTATGTTACTGTATAGTAAAATTTAAAAAATCTTCTTCTCTGAAACTACTGGTCCAAATTAAAAATAATTTTACACAAATTGTCAATTGATGACCCTCTACAAGATTTCTTAAAATCATTTTGTTATCTTAAAAAACATGGCTGCCAGTGGGTGGGGCACATTTTCCTTATGTTACTGTATAGTTAAACTTTAAAAATCTTCTCCTTGAATACAAAATGTCTTGCAATACCCATCCCTACTTGATTGGCATGAATGTAACTGTCGGTAAAGCGGGAGTCAAGTGTGCATAGTTAATGCCATCAATCTCAAGTTGTCTAGAGAGGCCCTGACATACCAATACTCAAGGGTTTTTTCAATGGGTTTTACTAACCAAGCTATTGAGTATAAGGTGCCAGCCTCTCATGAAATGCCTGACTGATTCACCGTAATACAATGTACAGGTTTGCATAAAAATCATGAGACTTTCAAAGAAACTGCCCCAGTAGGGATTATCATCAAAAGTAGATCAGGAAATGTCTTTAACACATGTCGCTTAACCCTTATTTCACATGGTATACTGTTTTTAAAAGAAAACATCCGCCACATCAAATCTTATACTGCCTGTTGCATGCTTTCAAGTTTGTGCACTCGGGGTTCAGGAAGAGAACCCAGCTTTTGGAGCCCCAAAATTTTGAGAAAAAAAATGCTGAAATATAAACAAAATACCTAAATATGTCCAAAATATGTGACACCAAATTTTCCAGCCGGGTTTTCTCTTGTCAGTCTGCTATTTTTTTGTAATTTCCAAAAAATGTCATAAATTATGCTTGTGTGTATTGACCTCACACTCTCAATGGCCCAATGCTCTTAACCCCATCAGGACTGCCATTTCTCCGGATTTTTCCTAAATCTCCGGATTTTTTTCCACTACATGGTATAGGTCGTTTGCAGTTAAAAAAAACCCGATAATTTTCAAATATCTCCATAACAAGACAACGGAGACAAATGGAATTTTGCATATATTTATGATATACCTATACCAACTCTGACAAAAAAGAACATATTTTTGCTCTTCGTAATAAAAAAGTTTTATTCATAACTTCTATATAAAGTTTACACTTCTAAGGGACACTTTTCCGAAGGGTGATTTCAAGTTATTCAACAGCCTATCTTTCGCGACCCGGTAACGCCTCACCGTTAAGCCATCGCATACCATAGCAGTTTACAACTAACCGAACGAGGCCCTGACTGGGGTACGTTAAACGTATTAACCGACCATACTGTTATTTGCGAACATATTAGATCCTAATCGGACACCGGAGCCATTTCGTATATGAATTGGATCCGAACCATGTGCCACTCATACGAACTTTTTATCAACAAAATGCAAAATAACTAAATGTGATAAATAGCAGAAGAGACATGTTCTTATCAGACCATCTACATAACTTACCTTTATCAAACTTTCAACAGAATGTTTCCAGAGCAGTTCGAAAACCTTTACTATTTTATCGTGAAACGTAACGTAAACGTTCCACAATACAACTCTAACATTGATACAGCTCCAGATAAGGGGAGTATTTACAAAATTAACATCTTTATTTCTGAGTTAAGCCCTATGATGTGACTACTCACTTGAACTGTCTTTTCTAGACGATTCTAATGAGTAGTCACACCATTGGATTTGGTGCTGAAATGGGTGAAAAAATGTTAGACTGGTTCAATTTTCTCTCTCTTATCTTGAGCTCTGTAGTTATGTAGAAATGGTAGAGCTTTGGTTTTAAAAGTAACTGCAATTCTCTTTATTTCTGGTGAAGAGTTTGTGGATTTAGGCATAATAAAAATGTAATGGATTATGGGGCCTCACAATTAATTTTGTACAACAAACAACCAATATCAGCACGGGATTCACATTTCAGACAGAAGCAACTTGCACGGGATTTTACCTGGGGATATTCTCCAATATAAACAAACGTGATCAAGGTAATAGCCAATAACACCCCACGAAATTGACCATTTTCAGCGACACAAAATTTATATAAAACAAAGAAGAAAAGTTTTTAGTTAGACTATAAAAAATTCTGAATTTCCTTGTCAGAGTTGGTATAGGTATATCATAAGTGTATGCAAAACTTCAACTAAATACGTCCACTAGTTTTTAAAATTATCTAAGATTTATCGTGTTTTTTTTAACTGCAAACGACCTATATCTTAAAGCAGGCTGAAAGTAAAGCAGAATGCGCCCTAAGGCGCATTCTGCTTTACTTACAGCCTGCTTTAAGTAGTCGCATGTCAACAAAACAAGAAAAAGGCTACAGGGTAAAGGTACGATTCGTAAAATCGCACTTGAAAAATGCAAATTTGGAAATCTTAGGATTTTTCATGTCAACTTATGGCAGCTCTGCCCCATTCACTATAAATTGTCTGCTTCTATTTCTAAAATTAATTTCCAAGTATTTTGAACATTTGTCTGATCATGATCCAAACTGTTTGCAAGTATTTAATGTACTTTGTGTGAGGGAGTGATGGGTTAACTTATCCCATTACCCCATACATACGCCTTTTTACGCCTTTAATTTATTCCTCCACTGAAGAAATTGGTTCCACTTTATACAGTCAAGAATTTGTATCACAAGAAATATATTCTATACATGTTATCTAGAAGATGATAGCTTAAAGCAGGCTGAAAGTAAAGCAGAATGTGTCTTAAGGCACATTCTGCTTTGCTTTCAACCTGCTTTAAGTGGTCATATGTTTTCAAGACTAGAAACTGGCTATGGGGTAATGGGTTAAGTAAACAACATGGTAAGAACAAAAGCAATCACTATTTTCATGAGCAAAGTGAAAGTTAAGGACAGATTACTGCCTTCAACAACTATCTGTATTCAAAACAATACATGCTTTTAAATTTAACGCCTTCGTTTCCAAACCGGCAACACTTAAATATGTTTGGATCCATTCCCACTTGTGTTATACTTGTGAGAGAAAAAAAATAGAATAAAAATTAACAATTGTGGGACTGTTTAACTCTTCTTATTAATAAAGAAAGCAGACGACGTCATTTTTGTAGAAAATTTGCGACTGAATGTGATTGCTGTTATGACATGCTTTAACGAAACGATCTGGGCAATTAAGCACATTGTTATCTAAGAGGCCGATAAACCAAAGTTTTTATGGTTGTTTTAAAGTTATGAATTAACCTACACTGAATGAGAAGAAATGATTAAAATATGTGACTTTGATGTTAGAATTGTTTATTAATTGTATATTTTTCTTTCTACTTCACTGTTTTTCCGTTACTATTTATGTACAGTTAACCCTCTCTATAACATCCACTAAATTGTGTTGATTATTTGGTATTTGGGGCAGGTGACTGCTTGAAGCTGGGTGGAAGTAAAGAAGCTTTCTGTTTTACTTTCACCTTGCTTTAAGCAGTCACTTGTTTTTGACATAAATATTTTATGTATTTTGATGACTGTTATAGAGAGGTTTTACTGTATATGACATTTTGAGGTTAACACGCCAAAAACGCCTACAGCATTTTGATTAGAGTTACATCATTAAATTATAAAAGAAATAGTTTCTTGAACGGCGAAACGTTGGAGGAGAAATTATAAACTTATAATCGTGTTGGCGTTGTTATTTTTTCTAACATTATGTATGTATTGTCTGACAATATTGACCTGACGTTGAACTTTATGCATGAATAAATTATTATAAGATGACGCAGTATAAATCAATAATAGATAGCCTACGTACACTTTCGGGTTATTTCGGCTGATTACGTGAATCTTGTTACAATTGTGATCCTCAGTGAATTACCACTCCACATTGAGCAAGTTCAAAAATTGTTGCTGATAAACTATTATTCCCGAGTCTCATAGTATAATCGCATCTACCAAACGCACCATGTTGCGCTTTCGAGTTGGTTTTAATCCAGGTAAGATCATCGATGTCCTCACCTGCGACTCTTACCAATATATACCTAATTTATAACCCCCAGATGTAACTAATCTGCAATAGGTGTGTCGATAGAGCACGAGTTTTGTAGCATCGAGGTTCCGGGTTCGAACCCGATAGAGGGGAAATATTTTTATTTTATAAAATGTTATTTTATAGAGCTAACAAACGCTATGACATAATGTTTTTAAAAATAACAAAATAATCGTGTTCCAAGCGAAATAGATGCTGTATGATTACTTAAAAGAAACAGTATAAATTGTAAAAAAAAAAAAGTGAAAAAATGTATGAGTATTGCATGGGAGTCGAACCACTGACTGTACGGAAAAATAATGTATAGTCGTCTCTCTTACCACTTGCGCTAAATACCTGTTGATATTTGAAGAACCGGGCAATGTTATATTTCTCGATGCCGATGTGGTAACAATGTGCGTTCTCGTATAAATTATAACGAAGTGTTCCGAAGCTATATTTAGAAATGCAACAAAGTGTGAAATTATGCTAATAGAGGTCATCAACGTCAGGTCAATATTGTCGAACAATATGTAATGAATGATTTGTTTTATGCTTAACCCATTACCCCATAAATATGCATTTTTACGCCTTTAATTTATTCATCCACTGCAGAAAATAGTTCCAATTTATATTGTTACAAATAAGAATCATAAGAAATATTTTCTATATTCTACCAGATAATAGCTTAAAGCAGGCTGAAAGAAAAGCAGAATGCACCTTAAGGCGCATTCTGCTTTACTTTCAACCTGCTTTAAGTGGTCAACTTTTTAGCTCACCTGGCACGAAGTGCCAAGGTGAGCTATTGTGATCGCCCTGTGTCTGTCGTCCGTCATGTGTCGTCAACTTTTTCTTTAAAGATTTTCTTCTTGGAAACTACTGGGTCAATTTCATTAAAACTTCATAGGATTGTTCCTTGTTGGGTACTCTCTTAGATTTCTTGAAATATAGGTCATCCAATTGAAATTGTGGTTGCCATGGCAACCAATTGAAAAAACTTTAAAAATCTTCTTGTCAAAAACTACTGGTCTGAATTGAAAATAATTTTACTCAAATGTGCCATTGGTGACCCTCTATCAGATTTCTTAAAATAATGTTCCTATCTTAAAAAACATGGCCGCCAGTGGGTGGGGCAGATTTTCCTTATATGGCTTTATAGTGAAAACTTTAAAAATCTTCTTGTCTGAAACCGCTGATCCAATTTGAAAATAATTTCACAGAAATGATCCATTGGTGACCCTCTACCAGATTTCTTAAAATTATTTTGATATCTTAAAAAACATGGCCGCCAGTGGGTGGGGCACGTTTTCCTTATGATACTGTATGTAGTAAAAACTTTAAAAATCTTCTTTTGTGAAACTGCTGGTTCAAATTGAAAATAATTGTACACAAATGATCCATGGGTGACTCTCTACCAGATAACTTAAAATAATTTTGATATCTTAAAAACATGGCCACCAGTGGGTGGGGCACGTTTTCCTTATGATACTGTAGTACTACAGAAAAAACTTTAAAAATCTTCTTCTGGGAAACTGCTGGTCCAAATTGAAAATAATTGTACACAAATGATCCATTGGTGACTCTCTACCAGATAACTTAAAATAATTTTGATATCTTAAAAAACATGGCCGCCAGTGGGTGGGGCACGTTTTCCTTATGACATACTGTATAGTTAAAACTTTAAAAATCTTCTTCTGTGAAACTGCTGGTCCAAATTGAAAATAATTGTACACAAATGATCCATGGTACATCCAACAATACTATGTACCTAAACTATCGATATATTTGCACAATTATTTTGCCACCAATAGTTCAAATTTGCAAATTAATAGTAACTTCCATTACATTTATCTCAGTGGTACCAGGTGAGCGATTTAGGGCCGCATGCGGCTCTTGTTTCAAAAATAGAAACAGGCTATAGGGTAATGGGTTAACATTATGATGGTTTGAGAATATGTAAATACATACACACATATTTGTAATGTTGTCTGCTTAGATCAAAGATGTATGGACTTTACAATAGTCATAGACTGAGTCTGGTTTGAAGACAAGTGGTCACAAAAAACATGTTGAAAGTAAAGCCCTAAAGCACACTCTGATTTACTTTCACCCTGCTTTAAACTACCATATACTCTGGGGAAATTACAGTTAGTAATTAATGATGAAATTTAATATAACCATATAAAGGATGTTCTGTATTAGTGACTATTTTTTTGTTTTCCAGATATATTGTTTCTCCTTTTGGCTATTGGCTTGGTGTAACAAAAAGTAAGAGGCCAAAGATTATCCCAAATCCAATATTGGAAAAAGAATTTTTAAAAAATGGAAGAGAAGCGAATAATAATCTTGAGGTAAGCAACAATACAAGATTTACCAATTAAGGCTTTGGTCTGTTTGTTTACATTGGTTTCTGCCATCTGTGGGCTAATTTATCGCCCCAGAGAGAGCAGAACAGATACAGAAAACCCTGAATCACTGGTGTGATGCTCTATTATTGTTCTTGGCTAGAGTTCTCTGGTTCAGTCAGATGCCAATGCAGTGTAAAGCTCTGATGTGGACCTTGATTTTTAGCTCACCTGAGCTAGCTCAGGGTGAGCTTTTGCAATCCTTGAATGTCCGTCGTGCCTCATGCGGGGTCAACAATTTTAGTGTTTACACTCTAGAGGCCACAATATATATCCAATCTTTCTCAAACTTGCTCAGATTGTATATTACCACAAGAGTTCGAATGAGTTCGATTATGGTTGAAATCCGACTAATAGGTTAAGAGTTATCAACCTTTGAATTGCTGAAAATGCCATATTTAATAGCGTTTACACACTAGAGGCCACAATATTTATCCAATCTTTCTCAAACTTGCTCAGATTGTATACTGCCATAAGAGTTCGGATGAGTTCGATTATGGTTGAAATCTGACCAATAGGTCAAGATTTATCTTTCTTTCTTTCTTTGAATACTGCGACACCCTCTTTCGAGGATTATGCGCAGCTGCGCGTCAGTGCAGATTAGCAAAAGTAAAAGTATAAAAGCTTAAGAAAACTAGAGCTGAGTTCTGGAAATAGTTGCTATGTTACATGTTAAAAGAGAATATTTTACATCTAAAAGAGGATAAAAACACTGTTCAGTTTAATAAGTATGGCTAACACCGCTTACTGCCTGCTTGAAATGCTCAAAATCAGGAAGCAAGACGATGTGCGAGGGTAGACTGTTCCATAGAATGATTGTTGCCGGAAAGAAAGAGTATTTATAATAGTTCACAGAAGTGTGTATTTGTCTGTATGAAAGGGAATGAGCATGACGCGTAGCTCGCATAGGGTGTTGAAGATAAGGGGGGTGGCGGAATAGCAACTAGGCCGTGGATAACTTTGTAGAACATGACCAGGCGAGAGTCTATTCTTCTGTCTTGGAGGGACCTCCAGCCTAGTTGCTCTTGCATGTTGGAGACACTATCATACGTTGAGAAGTTGTTGCACGTCCAACGTACAGCCCTGCGCTGCACCATCTCAACCTGCTGGGTGTGTAGTTTCGTATGGGGGCTCCAAACAGTTGCTGCATACTCCAGTTGGGGACGGACAAGGGTCTTATACGCCATCTCCCTTATACCTTTATGGGTTGTTTTTATGTTGCGGCGCAGGAAACCAAGTGTTCGGTTGGCTGAGAGTGTTACATTTTTTATGTGGCTGTTCCAGCTAAGGTCAGAGCTGACAGTTACTCCCAGGTACTTGGCGTCCTTGACCACCTCCAGGACCTGTCCATGAAGAGTGTAGGAGGTACCAATGGGACATGCGGACCTCGTAATGTGTACAACTTGGCACTTACTGGGGTTGAACCGCATGTCCCACCGGCGCTCCCACTCCTGAAGCTGATCAAGGTCGGCCTGTAGCACGGCTCCATCCTCCTCGCTTGAGATGGTCAAGTACACTGCTGTATCATCGGCGAAAAGCCTGACCTGTGATGTTAGGCTATTGGGCAGGTCATTTATGTACAGCAGGAAGAGGATGGGGCCGAGCACAGATCCCTGCGGCACTCCAGACGTCACTGGTACTGCTGAGGACGCGGACCCATCAAGAACTACGGTCTGGGTTCTATTACTGAGGAATGCTGAAATCCATGAGTTAGTCTTACCTATTACCCCATGCAGCATGAGCTTGTGAAGAAGCTTCCGATGGTTGACGACATCAAAAGCCTTGCTGAAATCCAGCAAGACTAGATCTGTCTGCAACCCCTGAGATAATTTGCTAGCTAAATCCTCAATCAGTTGGATAAGCTGTGTCTCACAGGAGCGGCGTTCACGAAACCCAGGCTGCAAGTCGTAAAGGATATTGTGTGTGTTTAGGTGATTGGACAGTTGTGATGCTACAATGTGTTCCATGGTCTTGCACATTATACAAGTGAGAGAGATAGGTCGGTAGTTTGCCGGGTCACTCCTATCTCCCTTCGTGTACAACGGGCAGACCATGGCCCTGCTCCAGTCGTCTGGGATACATCCACTATCATAACTACGCTGGAATATAGTCTGCACTATAGGAGCGATAATGCTGTGCAGGTTTTTCAGCACTGCAGGTTTTATAGAATCTGGACCAGCTGCTTTATCTGGCTTTAACTCGGATAGTAGTTTGCTGATACCACTGAGACCAAATGATAGTTCAGGCATACCAGGAAATATGGGGATACATGGGTCATTTGTCTCAGGAGACTGTGCTGTAAAAACAGATTGAAACTGCTGATTCAGTGCTTCTGCTTTCTCCTCAGCTGTAGTCAGAAGTATGTTGCTAGCACCCCCACGTATTGGTGCAATTTCCCTGGAGTCCTGCCTGGCACTTTTGATGAGTGAATAGAGTCTTTTAGGAGAGAATTTGGAAATCTGAGTATGGTTTGTACCTTTATTTTCTGTAGGTGTGACACCAAGGATATCTTCAAGGTAGCTATTGTAAGACTGTTTGATTTTTCTGCATATTGTATGTTTCAGGTTAAGAAAGTGGTGTCTTATCTTGGGGTCTTTAGTCTTCTTATAGCGTTGGAATAAGCTATCTCTTTTTCGTATGTTTCTTTTTATGTCTTGAGTGATCCATGGTAGATTAAATTTAGCTGACAGTCTACGTTGTGGTACAAATTTTCTCATGCCTGTCTGTAATTCTGTCTTAAAAAGGTTCCAAATTTCATTTACAGTCTTACTGCAGCTACCCTGTAGGATTCTATCCCTGGCTTCCTCCATAAATGAACCAAAACCATGCCAGTCCGCCTTCCTGTACAGGAAAACTTGTCTGGGGGCTTGCTTCATCCTTTCAGGCTTACTTCTCACCTCACATACCACTATGCTATGGTCAGCGATGCCAGGCAAAACATTCACAGAGGACACCAGGGTATGGTTGCTGGTAAGGAACAAATCGAGCGTGTTTTCCTGCCTTGTGGGTTCGCTTACCATTTGTGTAAAGTTTTGATCATCAAGTAGATTTATGAAATCCTGATATAGCTGTGTATAGCTGCACCCTGCCTTAATTGAGGGGACATGGTCGGTGTCCCAAGAGAGTTTAGGATAGTTGAAATCACCAAGTATCCACATAGTACCATTCAGTTTACTTGCCATTTCGACAGATTTTTTGAACTCAACAGCACTATGTGCGTCATCTTCCTGGGGACGGTAGTATGCTGCCACATATAGGGATTTAGAACCAGCTATCTCGATTTTCACCCAAACAATTTCGCAGTCTGTTTTGAGATGTTTCTGCTCACTAGAGATAATCGAGTCCTTCACCAGGATAAATACCCCACCTCCCTTGGTGCCCGTATCTCGGTCCTCCCTATAGGTGGTGTAGCCCATAGTCTTTGGGAAAAACTCACTGTCGGTGTGTACTGAGGTCAACCACGACTCTGTGCCCACAACAACATCGGGCTTGTGGGTGTCTAAGACCGCATAGAATTGTTCCTTTTTGTTTACCAAAGAACGACAGTTAACATTTAAGACCTTCATATGTGAAATCTTAGGGAGTTTCCTCTTATTTGCAGTGGTTGACTGTTTAGTGGGCAAGGTGACTTCATCTACACTTAAATTACTGAAACTATTTTGAGTTACAAAGGAATGAAGGGACAAAGAGCTATTTGTTGATAGGTTTGCCAAACTGGGTTGGTCACAACTGAAACATACCCACGAGAAGGACTTGTCTTGAGCAACCATACTCTCATATCTCTGCTTATCGAAACCTTGACAATCAAGGTGGAACCACTGGCTGCAGTTGTCACAGCTAACTGCTGGATCGTCGTCGTGGACTTCTAGACCACAACTGCCACATGGAAAATTCGTGCTGGGACCAGGGTTCGACTCAATATCGGGTGAAAGGGATATCAGAAGTAGGCATAGATATGATAGGGCGGGGACTTAAGACTTGTTGGTCCACTTACTTGCATTTGCCAGCTGCCGGAACCGGAAAGTTCTGAATAAGCTAGCACAACATGTCGCTTTGCTCGGTGTGAGGTCGTTTGGACCTTTTTGGTTTTGCACAGCAGAGGTGCGTGGCGTGAGTGACAGGAAATTTGTGCATAAACAGTATGCCACAATAGGAAGCAAGATACCTGTAAACGTGATATGCATGTTTCTTACCGACTCATCCCAGTTAGGTATGTAAACAACAAATATGGCGCGGCTAAGCCATGTACGGAACAGCTGTAAGAGGTCAAGGTCGAATTCCCGAGTACAGGTATGCACAAGAGAATTTGAAATATTTGGTCAAATACCTTGATTTACAACACTGAATGAATTAGAAGATACCTATTCCTGTCAAAACAACAAAATGCAGTGATGCAATGTAAAAAATTCTATGAAGAAAAGTGTTTTTAACGAGAAAAGAAAACAATTTTGTCAGAGCTCAGTTTGAGATGCTAGTGCACGACGCATGCGCAGATCTTTTCGATCAACCTTTGAATTGCTGAAAATGCCATATTTAACAGTGTTTACACTCTAGAAGCCACAATATTTATCAAGTCTTTCTCAAACTTGCTCAGATTGTATATTACCATAAGAGTTTGGATGAGTTTGATTATGGTTGAAATCCGACCAATAGGTCAAGAGTTATAAACCTTTGAATTGCTGAAAATGCCATATTTAACAGTGTTTACACTCTAGAGGCCACAATATTTATCCAGTCTTTTCAAACTTGCTCAGATTGTAATTTGTATATTACCATAAGATTTCGGATGAGTTCGATTTTGGTTGAAATCGGAATAATAGGTCTAAAATAGGTCTATAGTAATCTACCTTTGAATTGCTGAAAATGCAATATTTAACAGTGTTTACACTCTAGAAGCCCCAATATTTATCTAATCTTTCTAAAACTTGCCCAGATTGTATATTACCATAAGAGTTTGGATGAGTTCAATTATGGTTGGAATCGAACCAATAGGTCAAGAGTTATCAACCTTTGAATTGCTGAAAATGCCATATTTAACAGTGTTTACACTCTAGAGGCCACTATATATATCCAATCTTTCTCAAACTTGCTCAGAATGTATATTACCACAAGAGTTCAGATGAGTTCAATTATGGTTGAAATCGGACCAATAGGTCAAGAGTTATCAACCTTTCTTTCAATTGCTGAAAATGCCATATTTAACAGTGTTTACAATCTAGAGGCAACACTTTTTATCCAGTCTTTTTCAAACTTGCTCAGATTGTATATGACCATAAGAGTTCAAATAAGTGCAATTATGGTTGAAATCGAACCAATAGGTCAAGAGTTATCTGCCCTTGAATTGCTGAAAATGCCATAACTTACAGCGATTACACTCTTGCAACTACAGTTTTCAATGGATTTTGATTATAGTCCTGTAAACGAAGTATATAGCTAAAAGTTTTCGAAGGAGTGCAATTATTGTTGAAATATAATCATTGTGGCAATAGTTATCTGCCCTTGATATACTTTGAAATGACGAAAAGGCTTCATTTCAGTATTGTTAAGGCTCTAGTTATCTGCCCTTGATGTATTCTACTATACTAGAATCATGAGGTTGTATTCCAAATTGTTAACATGCTATACTACAAATTTAAATGGATTTAGATCAAAACGGGTGAAACAGAAAGGCAAAGCTATCAGGCTTCAGTACAACAGGTGAGCGATAGCAGGGCCTTCAGGCCCTCTTGATATAAAGTCTCATTCCAAAGACTTGGTCTGGTGGGGGATCAAACTCACCACCCTTAGTATTAACCAATTACCCCATAGCTTGTTTCTAGTTTTGAAGATAGATGACCGCTTAAAGCAGGTTGAAAGTAAAGCAGAATGTGTCTTAAGGCACATTCTGCTTTACTTTCAACCTGCTTTAAGCTAATATCTGCTAGGATAAAGAAAATATTTCTTATGGTATATATTCTTGGCTGTATAAATCAGAACTATTTATGGGGTAATGGGTTAACTCTTAAAGTTGTGTGTGTTACTCCTCAACCAACTTCCAATGTAACCATTAATCCTTAATGGCTCTTATAAAATACGATTTACAAACAGTGTATCTTTGAGGACTACACTTGTCCAATGCAAACAACTAGTGTACACCTTAATTAGATTATTTGTGCAGGAGCCCTCTGATCAGAATTGCATTGTGTGTCATTTTGCAACACCGTAAATTTCCTAAAAATTTGACCACTTGGATAGTTGCTGTAATTATCATAAAAAGTAAACTACATGTAATGGCTTTCATCACACAGCAATTTTTCCAATAGGTGCAAACTGAATGGTGTGTTCAGGCCTGCCTGTCCTAATACCTAGGGTAATTATTGTATATTGCCAAAACAACACTAAATATATCAAAGTTGTACAATGGATATTGAAAATTGTTTATTTGCAGTTTTAGTGGTCAGTGACAACTTAACACATTTTATGCTAGGGAAGAGAAACCAAGATTTGGCCTTATTATCAATAATACACAGTTATTTAACGGCCGAGGGCGGGCCGTCGTTGCTCATTGGCACAAGTTAGCCATATTGGCACGAGGGCCTTGGCCGGAGTGCCAATGTGGCTAACTAGTGCCAATAAGCAACGATGGTCCGGCCTCGGCCGTTTAATGACTTGTTTATTGTATACCTGGTTCAAAATCAACGAATATGTGGATTGTTTGAATGTTTACATAAGCCCGGCTGTTATAGAAATCAAATGACGTCATCTTCAACGAACGTTGGCCATTTTGAACGTTACGTTGCTAATGTTTTCACGTTCATAAATTATGTTACCCCCGGGCAAATAACCGGATGCAGTCCAAATAACCGGTTATTGGACTGCATCCACTTATTGGCCCGCTCAGCAAGGGCGTATTGCATTGTCATCAAAGCAAAATCTGTTACTATTTATAGTAAGGTATACAATAATAGTAGATAAAAGTATCTCTCTACAGGTGGTAATATTTAAATAAAGATAAATGTAATAGCAAAAAAGAATGTTTTATGCTTTTATTTTACATTTTTAGCTCGCCTATTCGGAGAATGTTGGGGGCTTATGGAATCACTTCGGCGTTGGCGTTTTTTTTTTAGCTCACCTGAGCACAAAGTGCTCAAGGTGAGCTATTGTGATTGGTTGCCGTACGTCGGTGTCGGTGTCCGTGTCGTCTGTTCACAATTTGTTTCAAATAACTTCTTCTCTGAAACCAATGGCCCAATTTTAACCAAACTTGGTCAGATACATACTGTAGTTAGGAGCTTCAAAATTTTTACAATAAAAGTGGGTGGGGCAATCAGTCTTGTTGCCATGGCAACCATGCACGATATCTAAAAAAATCTTCTTCTCAAAAACTACTGGTCCGATTTCAATTTGGTTTGCACCAAAATGTTTCTCAATGAATATACTTTCAAAATTGTTCAAAGAATTTTGATCCGTCAAAAAACATGGCCGCCAGAGGGCGTGGTCATTTTCCGTATTTACGTAATATTGACAATTAATGTCAAAACTTTAAACATCTTCTTGTCAATAACTATAAGTTCTAGGACAACCAAATTTCACAAGTAGCATCATGTTGTGAACCTTAAGCAAGATTGTTCAAATAATGACCCCCGGGTCAAAAATGGCCCGCCCGGGGCTTATCAGTTTTTCATAGGAAAACCTTTAAAACTCTTCTTCTCTAAAACTGTATAGCCTAGACCTTTTATATTTGGCATGTAGCTTTGCCTTATGGACCTCTACTAAGAGTGTTCAAATCATGACCCCAGGGTCAAAAATGGCCCGCCCCGGGGCTTATCAGTTTTACATAGACTTATATAGGAAAACCTTTAAAAATCTTCTTCTCTGAAATCGTAAGGCCCAGACCTTTTATATTTGGCATCTAGCTTTGCCGTATGGTCCTCTACCAAGATTGTTCAAATAATGACCCCAGGGTCAAAAATGGCCCCGCCCCAGGGCTTATCAGTTTTACATAGACTTATATAGGAATAAACCTTTAAAACTATTCTTCTCTGAAACCCTAAGACCCAGACCTTTTATATTTGGCATCTAGCTTTGCCTTATGGTCCTCTACCAAGATTGTTCAATTCATGACCCCCGGATCAAAAATGGCCCTGCCCCGGGGCTTATAAGTTTTACAAAGACTTATGTAGTAAAACCTTTAAAAATCTTCTTCTCTGAAACCGTAGGGCCCATACCTTTTATATTTGGTGGCATCTAGCTTTGCCTTACGGTCCTCTACCAAGATTGTTCAAATCATGACCCCAGGGTCAAAAATGGACCCGCCTCTGGGGCTTATCAGTTTTACATAGACTTCTACAGGAAAACCTAATTCCGAGTTGTTTCAGTTTCATGCAACAGTCCACATACATGCAATGACAAACTTTCATTATGCATCGAGTATAACACAATAGTTCCTCAGGTGAGCGATTTAGGGCCGCATGCGGCTCTTGTCATGGTTAAAGTTTTGGGGTAAGTGTTGTAATTAGTGCTGAAACGATTACCCGGGTAACCGTTAACGGTTATGAACTGCCGATTAACCGGTTACAAAGTCGGTAACCGGTTACTCGGAAGCCATTTTGTTTAACAATAATGAAGCCCCATATGACGGGAGCTACAACCTTCAGATATGTTTACCGTTCACATGAAGTTGAAATATTTTACTCTATGATATACATGATATTTAAGTTTTAAAATACAGTAGCATGTTGATTGATAAGGGTAGGGCGTTTCCTGATTTTTGTTAACATGTACACGGAGCTCAATACACAATACGATGCCGTTAACAAGGTATTTTATGTAAGGAATTCAATATACTTTTCAGGTGTTCTCAACACTGAATACTCGCTGCATTATGTCATTTTATTTGAAGATGAGTTAAAGAACCCTTATTTCACATGTCTTTACAATAAATGACGATTGAACAGTTTTATTTACAACAAACTTGTCTTCGATATATTGTTTCCTTCGCTATTTTGACAGTTGAACTTGACACGCTTACTAACCTTCTGACCTCAAAATATTCGGTTTGCTTTGGACTTCTACCCTAGTAGCTATATATGACGTTCGCGTAGGGAAAACGTAAACAAGGGTTTCCAGGAATATCCGCATGTCAATTTCAAATATATTTTTAGACCACCCAATCAAAAACGATAAAATAATAAAACCCGGTTAGCTGAATCTACACTTCAACCGGTTTGGAAAGGTTTAAAATAAGACAAGAATGGGACCAATTAATATCTATAACACAATGCGGGATTAGTCTTCATATTCGGCCGCGCATAATTATTCCGTGTGTTGGAGTTATTATTATTTTACAAATGCAACTTATTTAGAGAAGACATCAAATGGCCGCTTTTTAAACGATTTATTGATCAACATAATCATGCAGTATACATGTAAGTTCATTTTATAAGATCAATAGATCTACTTCTCTTCTCTTTGCAATTTATGAAGGACCTACGTTGGCATGCATGGTAAAATAGTTCGAAAAAAGTATAACATTCATAAACAGTTCTTTGGCACCAATATTATTATTTTATTATCGTTTACACACGCATGCAAACGGTCTCCAAATTTGTAAATGTGTATAGGTAAAACAGTTGAACTGTCTTCCCTGTACATGTGTAACGTCCAACTCTTACTGACTAATGATGTGTCAGTCGGCAAAGTTACGATTAACCGGTTAACCACGGTTACGAGCAACGATTAACCGGTTACAAAATTCTGGTAACCGTTTCAGCACTAGTTGTAATGCACTAATACATCATGAAATATTTGCATTAGGAAGCTGATATTTGGATTGGAGGTGCCCTGTGGGTTGAACATTGATGTTGTGTAGTTAAAATTAAAAAAAAAGTTTAAATTTAGTCAAAATTTTACCTTTTGTGGACTTAAGTTTTTCGGCTGATTTCTCATGGTTAAAGTTTTGGGGTAAGTGTTGTTATGCACTAATACTACATGAAATATTTGTATTAGAAAGCTGATATTTGGATTAGAGGTGCCCTGTGGGTTGAACATTGATGTTGTGTAGTTTAAATTTAAAAAAAAGTTAAAATTTAGTCAAATTTTTACCATTTGTGGACTTAGGTTTTTCGGCTGATTTAATTCTTATGGTTACAGTTTTGGGGTAAGTGTTGTGATGCTCTATTACTACTTGAAATAATTGTATTAAGAAGCTGATATTTGGAGTCAAGGTGCCCTGTGGGTTGAACATTGATTTTACGTAGTTAAAATTAAAAAAAAGGTTAAAAATTTTACCTGTTGAGGACTTAGGTTTTTCGGCTGATTTCTCATGGTTAAAGTTTTGGGGTAAGAGTTGTAATGCACTAATACTACATGAAATATTTGTATTAGGAAGCTGATATTTGGAATGGAGGTGCCCTTGGGTTGAACATTGATGTTGGGTAGTTAATTATTTTTAAAAAGTTTAAATTTAGTCAAAATTTCACCTTTTGTGGACTTACAGTTTTGGAACTGAAATTTCAAAGTTAGTTAAGAAGTAAGTGCACTTATACTACATGACATATTTGCATTAGGAAGCTGATATTTTGAATGGAGGTTCCCTGTGGCTTGAATATCAATGTACTGATACACTTTTCTTTTGATAGTTACCTATTTTAGAAAGGTTTAATTAGGCGAGCTTTGCTGTTCTCCGACAGCTCTTGTTAATGATACCGCTACCGGTTTCAATATATTGTTAAGTGGAAATAAAACTGTCATAGTTACGACGTCTTTCACGTTCATGACGTCGTTGCACCATAGAAAGAGACTTTAATGGCTTTGCTGAGTCATCGGAAGACGGCTCTCTTGGTAATGTGAAAAGTTAATTAAGCTTAGGTTTGAATAGAGTTATTAATTGTTGTTCCTTTAGTCGTCTTGCCTGGATGTTGTCGTTGTTCATTTTGAAGATTGGGAAAATGTTGAATTTGGGTTCTAAATTGATACAGTTGTCGATATATTCACTGACTTTTAAGATTCGTTGATCGGGGTGTCTTATATGGCTGCATTGGAGGTTCATACGTTTCCTTAAGTTGTTTGTTTCGCCGATATATTCTTCTTGGCATCCATTGCTATTACATTTATCTTTTTTAAATTTTGCATATCATAATCAGTCTTTTTTATATGAATAAAACTCTATTTTCAGGCCTTATCAAAACAAACAGACCTGTCTGCTCGGGAAATACAGAGATGGCTGAGAGACAGAGAAATCTTGTCTAAACCACCAACAATCCAAAAATTTAATGAATGCAGGTATGTTAAACTAATCACATCACATCCTCAAATGATCTTAGAAAAAACACACACAAAAATACCCCACCCCAAACATCACTAATTTTAATCATGCTATTGGTCTTTTAATTATTTGTCTCATTTTAAATTTGGTTTTACAAACTAACTATAACAATTTTATAATCTTGGTAATAATATTGAAAGAATTTCCATGTTTCCATGTACATGTAACTTTATAATGTATCATGTTTATTGTGAATGTAGTAATTTGTCTTTTCTCGCTTAGTAGGTACATTTATATAACTTCATGTGAAGCGCTTTTTAATGCACATCTTGGATTCTCCTCTGTGAAAAGAGCGCTATATAAATCGGGTAAAATAATAACCTCTAAGAGATGATTCTATGCATTCTCCTGCCATCAACAGATATTTTTACTTTTTGAAAACTGTGCAGACCCAGATCAGACAGCTCCTTAAAGAGTTGTCTGATCTGGGTCTGCACTGTTTTCCTGATAGGATCTGTGTGGCATGAGCCTGCACTCTTTCCTTGGGGAAATGTTCCCTTATTTTAGTTGCCATTGAGGAGGAAAATTAGGGAAGAGTGTAGACTCCTGTCTTACATATCTTATTATTTTTAGCCATTGGCTAATGAAGTAATGAAAATGTTTTCGAGTAAGGGTTGCAGATTCATGTCAAAAAGATCCAATCAGAACATAGTGTAGACCCAGATAAGACAACTGGATTCAAAAAGCAGCTATGTGTACTTAATAGCAAGAGAAGAATTAACCCATTACCCCATAGCCTGTTTCTAGTTTTGAAGACAGGTGACCACTTAAAGCAGGTTGAAAGTAAAGCACAATGCGCCTTAAGGCACATTCTGCTTTACTTTAAGCTACCAGCTGTTAGAATATAGAAAATGTTTCTAATGTTAAATATTCACAACTGTATAAATTGGAACTTTTTTCTTCAGTGGAGTGATAGATTAGAGGCGTAAAAAGGCGTATTTATGGGGAAATGGGTTAAGATAATATTAAGAATTGGCATATGCAATGTAACCATGGTCTGCAGAAAGATGATACATTTCTAATCCACATTTCTATTGTTTTATTAGCTGCCACTTCATCTTGTAATGTACAGTAAAACCTTCCCTATAATATATTTATAATTACGACCACTAAGTTTTATATTATCAGGCATTTAAGGCAATTGGTTGTTTTATGCAAGGTGATGTGTAAAAAAAGTCTGAAGCTTTTTGTTTTAGATTCACCTTGCTTTAAGCTGTAACCTGTCTTTTGTGGAACCAATTAGGGTTCTATTTAGTGGTCGTATTATAAAGGTTTTACTGTATTTGTGTGTATGATTGAAGTATTGAATTAATTTGATACATAAATTCATTAAGCAGTGTATTTTAAATCTAGTCAATATTTGACTACATGTACCAGTATTTATGATCATTTCAACAATATATTGAGGGGCCCCGTGGCCTAGTGGTATACCGGTAGTCCTCTGTGACTTACATCACTAAGCTCCTCACCGCTGTGAGTTCGAATCCCAGTGGGGGCGTTCTGATTTTTCATGTGGGGAAGCCTTCCAGCTGGCTTGCGGAAGGTCAGTGGTTCTACCCATTTGCCGGTTTGTGCCTGAAACAGTGCATTAAAGACTTCTTGGGTCTTCCTCCACCTGTAATTAGCTGGACGTCGTGATATGACTAAAATATAGCTGTTGAAAGCGACATAAAATCTAAAACAAATCAAATCAAATTTCAACAATATATTACTCTAACATAATTTACAAACAGTAAAAACATTGATCAGAAAGCTGCTTGAGGAGCTCTCTGATCTAGGTTTACTCTGTTTGCATTTGACAAGCCTTAGGGCACTCTTCACTAGTACTCGGTTTGTAAATGCTGCTTAATGGGTTCAACTTTTTCAACACCATGGACTTGTTTAAAATATACTCAATATATTTGCAAACAGTGTAGACCCTGATCAGAGTGCTCCTATAGCCCTCTGATCCGGGTCTGCACTGTTTGCTAATTTAGACCAGTATTAATTAAACTACCCAGAATCCCAAGTAGACTGATTCATGTTTTGGTAAATAAAAATACCCACAAGGGAACCTTATAACCCACAAGAGTTACTTTGTGTTGAAAGAGTTAAGAAAAAGGGTTTGAAAGTTTCAGTTTACTTAACAATTAAGAGCCTTGATTCTATTGCATCATAATTATAAGCTTAAAACCAAAGATGAAAATGTAACTGGGTGCTTTACATTTCATTGGTTGTTGAAACATTATGTATAATACTTTACTTAAGGTATTATTACACTAATGGGATTAGGAAACATAGACCAATGTCGAATAATTCCATTAGATGTCACATGCCATAAAAAATGTTATTTATTTTCTGTTTTACTTATTACATCAAGTGACTAGAGTTTTGTTTCAATTAATATCATTTGTGGATTTAATTAAATATTTGTAATAATAACAAGATATATCATTGCTCAATATTATGAGAGAATATTATCTCATTACCCCATAGCCTGTTTTTAGTTATGAAGAAAAGGGACCACTTAAAGCAGGTTGAAAGTAAAGCAGAATGTGCCCTAAGGCACATTCTGCTTTACTTTCAGCTTGCTTTAAGCTTACATCTGCTAGAATGTAGAAAATATTTCTTATGCTACATATCCATGAATGTATAATGTGGAACTATTTTCTTCAGTGTAATAATAAATTAAAGTCGTAGAAAGGCGTATTTATGGTTTAATGGGTTAAAGTACATTTCTGTACAGATATTGACCCTAACATATTAGAGGTGTACTACCTTAATGGGATCACTATTGTATATATTCACATTACCAGTTGGCAGTGTGATACAGGGCGTTGTATTCAGCTCATGACATTGTTGGTAGAAGCAGCTGATCTGACAAGTACCTGTGGAAATAATGTCTCGAGCTGCATTCAAGGCTCTGTAGCGCTCCGCCAACTGGTGATGTGTTTATTATATGCCTTCAATATACCCCACCAATAACTAGATAGTTTAAATCATTTTATATCCAGAAACATAAGATATTTGAAGCAGAACAAGAATTCTTTTAAGCCTCAAAGAATCATACAGAACTTGAACATGTTTGTGTAGCTAGGATACATGACATCACACTTATCAAAACAATGTCAGAGTAAAATACAAGCGATAAAATACAGACTCCTGTATTTTACTGTACAGATACATGCTCAATATCAAAGGAAGGCATATAGTATTTATCATATAATAGGTAAACCTGTGTTGTACAGCTAATGAAAAGGCGATGCATGGGAAGTCCATACTTCTAACAGTAGGACAAAGGGTAATATAGAAATCATAGAATGTACTCTAGTGTCAATAAATATGTGTCAATAATTTTGTAATCGTTATAACTACTGATACTCAGGGCCACAGATAGATGGAAAAGAGTAATTTAATAACTAAAATCTTTGTCTGCATCAAACACTATGGTGTGACTATTCACTAAAATCATTATTTCTGCTTTTAAGGTGATTCTAATGAGTAGTGACACCATATGATTTGGTAATGAAATGAGTTAGAAATAAAAATGCTGGATTTGTCAGTTTAATTAATCCCTCTTATCTGGAGCCCTGCTATAGGTCTTAGAACAGACATGAAGGGGGAAATCTTAGAAAATGTGTCTGCTTCCTAGACTTATCTACAGCTTATAGTTACAGTATAACCTCTCTATTATGACCACTAAATTTGTTAATTTACTGGGTGTTTAAGGCAAGTGACTGCCGAAAACAAGGTGACAGTGAAACAGAAAGCTTTTTTATACAACCAATTAGCCCTTGTTTTAGTGTTTGTAATAAAGAGGTTTTACTGTATAATTACTGTCACACTTGTGTTAAGCGACCTCTCAAATAATGTGAATTATTGATTTTAAACCTTTTTCCCTATTCAGTGAAATCTCTCCATTAAGACCATTAATTTATCTTAACCATTAGGGGTTTAAGGCAGGTGACTGCTTAACACAAGGTGAAGGTACAACAGAAAGCTCTTTTATGAGCTTTCTCTATGGGGCAATTGGTTAATCTGATAATAATTCTAGGTTATATGTATCGGTGCTTTACACTGGGCATGCAAAAGTAGCGGATGGCTTTTTCTGAAAAGAGTAGGGCATGGCCTGACTCCTTCTGTATCCGTTTCCTTCTCTTTCTCTGGGACGTCCAATGGTCTATTTAGCCAAAAGTTGGCAGAAACAGGCATCACTGTATACTTAGAGTTAAAGTTCACATCATTAGCAGTTGCCTTTTGCAAGCTTTGATCATACCATGTTCTTTCTGTGCCATTTGCATACATGTACCAACTAGAGCCCCAGATAAGGTGGCTATTTCCAATACTGATTTTCTTTATTTCTTCACCAAACTCTGTGTTGTGACCACTCATTAGAATTGTCTCTTCCTAAGGAGTGGTCCCAGCATACGGTTTAGAGGAGACTTAACCCATTACCTCATAGCCTATTTCTAATATTGAAGATAATAGACCACCTAAA
Organism: Gari tellinella; assembly: GCA_922989275.2. Classification (NCBI taxonomy): domain Eukaryota; kingdom Metazoa; phylum Mollusca; class Bivalvia; order Cardiida; family Psammobiidae; genus Gari; species Gari tellinella. Next base: position 22,900,111 of record OV277869.1, on the reverse strand, counting down.
GCAGTTTGAAAGTAAAGCAGAATGTGCCTTAAGGCGCATTCTGCTTTACTTTCAGCCTCCTTTAAGCTACCATCTACTAGAAAATAGAAAATATTTCTTATGACAAATATTTATAGTTGTATAATTTGGAACTATTTTCTTCCGTGAAGGAATAAATTAGAGGCGTAAAAAGGCGTATTTATGGGATAATGGGTTAAAGGAGAACATTATGAAATGTTCATTTTACCCACTCTTATCTGGGACCCTGGTTTGCTTGAACAAACATGATCTATAGACGGCTCCAGATACGGTGCTCCCTCCCTACAGCTGCCCCTCAACAGCGATTCCCTCCTTACAACCACCATTATAACTGTTTCCCAAACAAGACATTTATGTCCAACCATTTCATGGCTGCAATACCGACTGCATAAAATTGTTGTCTGCTGTTTTTCTCAAAGTTACATAATGGCCATTTTTATAGAAAAAAAACTTAATGACAAGTGACAAACACCTTGAATCCAGATCAGAAGCCGCGTTGCGAGGCATCTGATCTGGATTCAAGCTGTTTGCAAATGTAAGCCAATTTCCCTCCCTATAACGACTCCCTCCGAACAACAAACACAATTTTTGTCTTCCATTGGGTGTCGTGGTATAGAGAGGGAGCGCTGTACATGTAAGGGAAGTATTACAAATACTTAAATCTTCATGTCTGAATTAAACCTTATAGCGTGACTACTAGTAAAAATTGTCTCTTATGAGTAGTAACATCATAGGATTTGGTGCTGTCATGAAGACAAAAAAATCAGTGTACATGTACTCCCTCTTATCTGGAGCCCTGAATAGAGCTGGGAACCGCCGTTGGAAAATGTAAATTTCACTATATTGAGATATCCGATGCTATGTCACAATATTTATCACAGTATGAAATCACCAGATTATGTGTGTGCCTTCTTTGTTAACCTATTACTCCATAGCTTGTTTCTAATTTTGAAGATAGGTGACCACTTAAAGCAGGTTGAAAGTAAAGCAGAATGCCCCTTAAGGTTCAATCTGCATTACTTTCAGACTGGTTTAACCTACCATCTGCTAGGATATAGAAAATATTGCATTCATTTCTGTAGATGAATTCACTGTGTAAAAAAGCATACCTATGGAGTAAAGGATTAAGATCACTATGGTAATATAAATTGGATATTTTTCGTACAAATAGTTTGTATACATAAAGATATAAAAAAAATAGGAGTTTTGTGAAGCTTCAATTTTAGGGGGGTAGTCTTGAAATATCTCAAACTGTGAAAAAAAGGTCCGAAACTGTGAAAAAAAGGTCTGGACCCCCACTTTTTTCACCAGTTTTGTCATTGAAACTAATTTACTGTCTGTATGCAAAGTTTAAAGTACTTGGTAATTACTTTCCAAAGGTGCACCTACCCCTATGAAAACAAAACGAGGAAAAAAGGATTTGCTAAGTTTCCCAATCTATCATTAACTTTAATTGTACTTTTATCAACAGTTTAGCTAGTATTTATTTGAAAAGCACCAAGAGTTTCAAAGCCTTTTATCAGAGAAATAATGACTTAAGCTGTATGTACCCTGTACATATAAAGCACCGGACAACATGTGTGGGGAGATATGACATCAAATAGGATAAAGACCGAATAGTTCCGTTTGTGAATATGCAAAGATTGGGGCCTCCTATTTAATTAGTTAAGACTTACCTGGATAGATTATTATCTATTTTTACGCTTATATGCATCCTTAATGACAATTGGATTTTGACATATGTTGTTTGTAAGATAAAATCTACAATATAAGACCGACTTAACCGGAACTGTCCATTTCCCTTTAATTGCGATCAGCGGACTGAGGATTATTTTCATTATGAGTATTATAACAGCTTTTATTATCTTTTTACAGCTGGCATTTCCTGTTTTACCTTACATCCTTTGTCTATGGACTGGTTGTGTTATGGAATGTAAGTTCTTGTCTTGTCTGATTATTTGATCTGGCTTATACCGTATAGCTTGTATTATCTGCAGGGTAGAAATTTCTGCTATTCTGCGGTTCCATCGTCTGATCGCAGAAAAAAATGGGCAGAATAAAATTACCATACTATTTTATCACATAGAAATAATTAATAATCCTTCAGTAAGCTTTTTCGATAAGTGATCGGTCTTTGAACTTATTCAGACATTTGTTACTTTTCAGACACCATTATGATAACCACAGATGTTACGAGTTCACTCGGCAACTAAGACCATTAAAGTTGTGTTGTTATTTCGTTTCTGTCAAATTTCCTTATATAAGTTACATCAGTTACATATGTCTTGTGATGGGTTTCATATCTGCCAAGTGTTTACAGTATTCATTAGAATAGTTGCATAGCTTAACATACAAAGAAAATTTATAAGAAATGTTGTCTTTATTCTAGCAGATAATAGCTTAAAGCAGGCTGAAAGTAAAGCAAAATGCGCCTCAAGGCGCATTCTGCTTTCCTTTCAACCTGATTTTAGTGGTCACCTGTCTTCTAAACAAGAAACAGGTACGGTAATGGAACATATGCTACAGGCATGTGTCACATAACTACATGTGTAGTTAATTATTTTCTGAATTGAAAAACAGTTAAACCTCTATAGCTGGAGATTGCTTGTATTGAACTGGCCCACATTTCTTTAGTCAAGAATCGAACATTCAAGCTTCCATTTAAAGTAGAACTTATTTGTTAAAGCATTGCAAAGACATATTTAAACTTTGAAAAACAGGTAAGTTTGACGTAACCCTTCCCCATAGCCTGTTTCTTAGTTTTTAAGACAGGAGACCCCTGAAAGCAGACTGAAAGTAAAGCAGAATGCACCATAAGGTGCATTCTGCTTTACTTTCAGTCTGCTTAAAGGTACTACCTATTAGAATTTAGAAAAACAATCTTATGACACGTATTCATTACTGTCTAAGATGGAACTTTTCTTAAATGGAGGGATACATTAAAGGTGTATAAATGTGTATCTATTGAGAAATAGGTTAACCCATTACTCCATGGCCTATTTCTAGTTTTGAAGTTCGGTGGCCACTTAAAGCAGGTTGAAAGTAAAGCAGAATGTGCCCTTAGGCGCATTCTGCTTTACTTTCATCCTGCTTTAAGCTACTACCTGCTAGGATAAAAGAAATATTTCTTCTGGTGCATATTCATGGCTGTATAAATTGGAACTATTTTCTTCAGTGGAGGAATAAATTAAAGGCGTATTTATGGGGTAATGGGTTAACACATGTTTGTTGGTATTTGTATTTCAGAAACCCTGGTTCACACAGACTGTTCATTGCTGGAAAGGTTGGCCTGAGCTGGTAAGTAGAAATATGTAGGAAATGAAATGGTTTAAAAGAAGGAATAGTGTCTTCACCCCTCCGTATAAATCATTTATCATAACTATTGGACTGTAATCCTTACACATCCTATATAGTACGAGGGTGATTCAAAAAGTAATGATACTTGAGCAATAACTTCAATATAATAAGAGCAAAATGCATTAGTAATATATCATTTCAAAGAGCAATTTTTAGCTCACCTGTGCCAATGTGAGCTATTTTGATCGTCCTCTGTCCGTCGTCGTGCGTCCGTTCGTCCGACCGTTCGTCGTCAACAATTTCTTTAAACGACATCTCCTCCGAAACTACTGGATAGATTTTTAGCTCACCTGTGCACAAAGTGCTCAAGGTGAGCTTTTGTGGTCAGTCAATGTCCGGCGTCCGTCGTTGTGCGCCGTGCGTTGTGCGTCGTGCGTCAACAATTTCTTCAAACATCTTCTTCTCCAAAACCACTTGCTTGATTGCAACCAAACTTCACAGGAATGTTCCTTGGGTCAAGCTCTTTCAAAGTTGTTCAAAGAATTTGAAACCATGCAGAACTCTGGTTGCTATGGCAACCAAAGTGAAAAAATAAGGAAATCTTAAAAAATCTTCTTGTCACAAACCACAAGAGCCAGAGCTTAGATATTCAGCACATGTCATTACCTATAGGTCCTCTATCAAAGTTGTTCAAATTTTGTCCCTGGGGTCAAAATTGGCCCCGCCCCGGGGGTCAACGTTTTACATAGAGTTATATAGTGAAATGTTCAAACATCTTTTTCTCTGAAACCAATATGTCCAGAGCTTTGATATTTAGCATGGTATTACTTCTAGAAGTATTTGACTTATATTGTTGAATCGGTTCCGGTCCGTTGCATATCTGGGTCACCGAAGCTAAAAATAGATTTTTTTCCCATGAGAACTTAAAAAATCTTCTTGTCTGAAACCATAGTACACTGAGCTTAGATATTTTGCACATAGCATCGTCAACAGATCCTCTATTAAAGTTGTTCAAATTTTGTCCCTGGGGTCAAAATTGGCCCCGCCCCGGGGAGCACAGTTTTACATAGAGTTATATAGTGAAATGTTCAAACATCTTTTTCTCTGGAACCAATATGACCAGAGCTTTCATATTTGGCATGATGTAACTTTTAGAGGTCCTTCACATATATGGATGAATCGGTTCTGGTCTGTTGCATATCTGGGTCACCGGAGCTAAAAATAGATTTTTTCAATGAAAACTTCAAAAATCTTCTTGTCTGAAACCATAGTACACTGAGTTTAGATATTTTGCACATATCATCGTTTACAGGTCCTTTATCTTAGTTGTTCAAATTTTGCCCCTGGGGTCAAAATTGGCCCCGCCCCGGGGGTCACCTTTTACAAATCTTCTTTTCTGAAATCACGTGACCCATCCTAGTGTCACCATTGTCAGGTGAGCGATTAAGGGCCATTCTGGCCCTCTTGTTACCAAACTTGGCCTGAATGATCCTTATAGGGTCCTCTTTCAAAGTTGTTCAAACATTTCCGGTCCGTTGCATATCTAGGTCACAGGAGCTAAAAATAGATTTTTTCAATAAAAACTTAAAAAATCTTCTTGTCTGAAACCACTGTACCCTGAGCTTAGATATTTGGCACAAAGCATTGTCTTAAGGTCCTCTATCAAGATTGTTCAAATTATGTCCCTGGGGTCAAAAATCACCCCGCCCCGGGGGTCGTAATTTTACATAGAGTTATATAGTAAAATCTTTAAACATCTTTATCTCTGAAACTAATATGGCCAGAGCTTTGATATATGGCATGGTGACACTTCTAGAAGCCCTGAACCAATATTGTAAATATGGTTTTGGTCTTTTGCATATCTAGGTCACAGGAGCTAAAAATAGATTTTTTTCAATGAAAAACTTAAAAAATCTTCTTGTCTGAAACCACAGTACCCTGAGATCAGATATTTTGCACAAAGCATCAACTTCAGGTCCTCTATCAAGATTGTTCAAATTATGTCCATAGGGTCAAAAATGACCCGGCCCCTCGGGTCCCAATTTTACATAGAGCTATATAGTGAAATCTTCGAACATGTTTTTCTCTGAAACTAATATGGCCAGAGCTTTGATATTTGGAATGGTGACATTTCTAAAAGCCCTTAACCAATACTATTTATATGGTTCCGGTTTGTTGCATATCTAGGTCACAGGAGGTAAAAATAGATTTTTCAATGAAACCTTAAAAAATCTTCTTGTCTGAAACCACAGACCCTGAGCTTAGATATTTGGCATAACGCATCATCTACAGATCCTCTATCAAGATTGTTCAAATTATGCCCTAGGGGTCACAGTTTTACGTAGAGTTATATAGTGAAATCGTCTTCTCTGAAACTATTAGGGCCAGAGCTTTGATATTTAGCATAGTGACACTTTTAGATGATCTTTACCAATATTGCTGAAATGGTTCAGGTCTGTTGCATATCTGGGTCACATTAGCTAAAATATATTTTTTTTACATTGAAAAGTCTTCCTGTCTGAAACCATCCATGTACAAAATATTTGACAGAACACTTAATTTTCAAGTTCATCAGCAAGATTTTTGAAATTATGTCTCTAGGGTAAAAAATGATCCCACCCCAGGGGTCATGTGACCCTTGTTTTTGTTTTTTTTCAGGTGAGCGATATTTAGGCCCACATGGGCCTCTTGTTTGCCTACAGGATGGTATAATGCACAATAAGTCGATAAGTCACAACCTGAACTTGAATGAGTTTGAGCTTTTACAGTAGATTAATGTTTTTAGCTCACCTGATTTGTGCTCAAGGTGAGCTTTTGTGGTCAGTCAATGTCCGGCGTCGTGCGTCGTGCGTCAACAATTTCTTCAAACATCTTCTTCTCCAAAACCACTTGCCTGATTGCAACCAAACTTCACAGGAATGTTCCTTGGGTCAAGCTCTTTCAAAGTTGTTCAAAGAATTTGAAACCATGCAGAACTCTGGTTGCTATGGCAACCAAAGTGAAAAAATAAGGAAATCTTAAAAAATCTTCTTGTCACAAACCACAAGAGCCAGAGCTTAGATTTTTGGCACATGTCATTACCTATAGGTCCTCTATCAAAGTTGTTCAATTTTTGCCCCGGGGGTCAACGCTTTACATAGAGTTATATAGTGAAATGTTCAAACATCTTTTTCTCTAAAACCAATATGTCCAGAGCTTTGATATTTAGCATGGTATTACTTCTAGAGGTATTTGACTTATATTGTTGAATTGGTTCCGGTCCGTTGCATATCTGGGTCACCAGAGCTAAAAATAGATTTTTTTCTATGAGAACTTAAAAAATCTTCTCGTCTGAAACCATAGTACACTGAGCTTAGATATTTTGCATATGGCATCGTCTACAGATCCTCTATCAAATTTGTTCAAATTTTGTCCCTGGGATCAAAATTGGCCCCGCCCCGGGGATCACAGTTTTACATAGAGTTATATAGTGAAATGTTCAAACATCTTTTTCTCTGGAACCAATATGACCAGAGCTTTGATATTTGGCATGGTATAGCTTCTAGAAGTCCTTCACACATATTGTTGAATTGGTTCTGGTCTGTTGCATATCTGGGTCACTGGAGCTAAAAATAGATTTTTTCAATGAAAACTTCAAAAATCTTCTTTTCTGAAACCATAGTACACTGAGCTTAGATATTTTGTACATAGCATCGTCTACAGGCCCTCTATCAAAGTTGTTAAAATTTTGTCCCTGGGGTCAAAATTGGCCCCGCCCCGGAGGTCACCGTTTTACGTAGAGTTACATAGGAAAATGTTCAATCATCTTTTACTCAGAAACCAATATGACCAGAGCTTTGATATTTGGCATGATGTAACTTCTAGAGGTCCTTCATATATATGGATGAATTGGTTCTGGTCTGTTGCATATCTGGGTCACCAGAGCTAAAAATAGATTTTTTCAATGAAAACTTCAAAAATCTTCTTGTCTGAAACCATAGAAGATCTACACTGAGTTAAGATATTTTGCACATATCATCGTTTACAGGTCCTCTATCTTAGTTGTTCAAATTTTGTCCCTGGGGCTAAAATTGGCCCCACCCTGGGGGTCACCTTTTACAAATCTTCTTTTCTGAAATTACGTGACCCATCCTAGTGTTACCATGGTCAGGTGAGCGATCAAGGGCCATTCTGGCCCTCTTGTTTTTATGATATTTTCAGTATGTTTTTAGTATTTTGGATATTTTATGAAATTAATAACATTTAAAACTGTGTATTGTGTGCATATCTGTCTGATTTTATTTCACAGAAAGTTTCATAAGCTTATTTAAAATAAAGCCGCAATAATAATTATTGTATCAAATTTTGTTCAAAAAATTACCTCAACAATACACAAAAAGGTCAAGTGTCCTGGAGTATGGGTCAGTTAGGTTCATGTTATGTATTGGCTTATGTGATCTTATACCATTGTTTAGGCAAAGATTTTTGCTCTTTAAAATGATATATCACTCATGCATTTTGCACTTATTAAAGTTACTGCTCAAGTGTCGTTATTTTTTTAACTGCCCTCATACATGTATCTTTTATGGCCAAGTTAAAGCTAAGATCATATTACTACTGTCACAGTACACTAGTCAGTGGGCCAATATTTCATGTCATTATATCCAAAACCCCTCTTTCTATCAGGTATAAATAAACAGAAGAACCTCTTTATTAACCTATTATCCCATAAATATGACACACTCCATTTTATCCCTCCACCGAAGAAAATAGTTGTGAATATTTAACATCAGAAAAGATTTCTATATTCTAGAAGCTGGTAGCTTAAGGATGTCGGCCTGTCTTTTTGAGCATTATGAAATTTCCGAAAATTTTTACGAACTCATTTTCAAAAAAATGTTAAGAACTCATTTTTGATGAATGCATACAGTAATAAAATACTATTTGCCCGGGAAAAAATTAGTTTTATGTCCTATTCGTAGTTTACAGCATACACTGTTTTCATAGGTAGGTTGCATTTTGTTACATCCGATTTCATTTCAATTTCTCAGAATATAAGCATGAAATTTTCATGGTAGTACAGTTTTAGTATAAATTATAGATAACTCAATAGATAAAATGATTTTTTTTTTAAAGAAAATATTTTTGGTAAAAATACACCAAAAATTGAAAAAATGAGAAAAAATGGACTTTTTAGATAAAATGATCTATATCTTTTTTGAAAGATCCGGGACCCTGTGTTTTTATTTGCTATTTCACCAAAACTTTTTGTTTGCAAGCCTAAAAACAACAAATAAAAAATTTGGTAATTAGTTTACTACAATTTGTAGGGCAATTTTCACTGTGCCTTATTCTCCCATTATAAAAAAGTGGGTGGGGTAAATTTTACTCCTTTCCGGTGAAATCAAACATTTTTATTTGGGATCTTGAAAAAACATTATTTTCAGGGTTTATTCTTACTATGGTAATATAAATTAGGATACGTTTTGTACAAATAGATTGTTTAAATAAAGATTGAAAAACCGTAGTACAAAAAAGTAGGAGTTTTTATGAAGCTTCAATTTTAGGGGGATAGCCTTGAAAAATCTCAAATTGTGAAAAAGAAAGGTCCGGTACCCCCACTTTTTTCACCAGTTTTGTCATAGAAACTAATTTTACTGTCTGTATGCAAAGTTTGAAGAATTTGGTAATTACTTTCCAAAGGTGCACCTACCCCCTTAAAGCAGGTTGAAAGTAAAGCAGAATGCGCCTGAAGGCGCATTCTGCTTTACTTTAAACCTGCTTTACGTGGTCACCAGTCAATACTATAAAGTGGCTGTGGGGTAATGGGTTCTGACCGCTGAAATGAAGGCTAATTCATTGTATAGAAGACAGATGACAGCTTAAAGCAATGTGACAGTAAAACAGAAAGCTCAATTAAAGGAGCTTTCTGTATTTGTCACCTTTGTTTAAACAGTCGCCTGTTGAAAACACCTAATTAATAAGGCAATTTTGTGGTTGTTGTAGAGAGGTTTTACTGTACATGTAATTGCAAGTACCGTAGTATTTAAGACCTAAAAAACAGTTTCAGAACATCTTAAATGGTACTCTGCACTGTAAATTATTGGAACAGATAGAAATCTGTAGGGGTTTTAGGCTGAAAGAAAGTGAATAGAATTTGAATGGATACAAAACTTTCACAGCATCAGCTCAAATCAGTTGGTCAATCATTTACAAAAATGTTTGGGGAGTTGGGAGGGAGTTGTTGGTGTGTTCCCCTGTTACTGGTACTGTACTGTCAAACTTCCATTGCAGGGCTGCCATAATTTAATCATGAAATATCCTAAGAGTTCCAAATTTTTATTTTTTCAATAGCGATTACTTAAAGCAGGTTGAAAGTAAAGCAGTATGAGCCTTAAGGCGCATTCTGCTTTACTTTCAGCCTGCTTTAAGCTACCATCTGCAAGGATAAAAATCCAAAGATTTCGGAAAAATCCTAAGATTTCGGAAAAAATCCGGAGAAATGGCAGCCCTTGTATTGTGCGATCCAAATCATCATGGTATAAATGCAGATATGGACATTAAGACTTGTGTACTGTATAGAAATAGTAATGGATAACGGGTTTAATTCTTGCATAATGTAACATATGTCTCACTGCATAAAAAGAACCGAATCTACTGTACACTTTTCATGTAGGTTTGCTTTTCATCTTGCAGCGTATATTAATAAACTCTTTGAACTCTAGTCAGGAGCCCTTGGATCAGGGTCTACACTATTTGTCATTTTGACATAATTATATTGTAAAATTCAAACCTAAAAGGTAAAAAATGGACTAGACTAAATTAAAAACTAGAAATGTCCATTAAGGGTTTACCTTAAGATTGAGCTTAGGTACATATATTACCTCTCATTGCCTAATACATAATATAACATCTGTCTCACTGCATCAAAAGAGCAAAAGCTACATTGTACATGTAGGTTGTGCTTTTCCTCCTGCAGCGTATAATAATTAACTCTTTGAACCCTAGTCACACGTCATTTGCAAACAGTGAACCTGTGTTGAGTACATTTGTCCAATGCAAACAGTGTATACCCTGATCCCAGGGCTCCTTAAGGAGCCCTCGGATCAGGGTCTACACTGTTTGTCATTTTGACATATATTGTAAAGTTCAACCCTAAAAAAAAAAATGGACTAGACTAAATTGAAAGCTAGAATTGTCCATTTGAGGTTCCAGGGAAGAAAGGGTTAACCTTTAGATAGAGCTTACTAACCTCTCATTGCCATACCTGAGAGTCACTTTCAACGCTTTGTTGTGGCAGACAATCTTATCTTCTTGGAATGCAGCTGCTTTTAACTGTAGTGAGGATAATACTCATCTTAAAGCAAACAGTGTACTTGTGAAGAGTACACTTATCCTATGCAAACAGTGTACACATGTAGACCCAGACCAGAGGGGTCTTGCAGGAGCTTTCTGATCAGGATCTGCACTGTTCGTCATTTTGCAAGAAATTGTGAAAAAACCCAACTCCAAAATAGTGAAAAATTGACTAGACTTAATTACGGCCCTGCATTAGAAAGGCAAGAGCCCTATAGGAATCACATTTATTGTCTGTCAACACTTTTGATGTACCGCGATAATTCAAAATGTTCTTCACATATTGGTTTAATATTAATAACATATGCTAAATATCATAAGAGGAAGACACCTATGTTTTTTGGGGTAGAATCTGATCATTATGTCCAGAGTCGTCTGCCTTTGAATTATGAAAATGGCCATTTGTTCACCAATCCTAAGCATATCATGAGAGAATGTGGACCAATATTAATAAATTGATCAAGTTCGATAATGGTTCAAATTGGACTAAATTTATCTAAAATACTATATTTGGCCTTTTTACACTGTCACAACCTCTTTTAGCTAAACTGACCTATGTTAACAAAATTTTATGATACCTGATGATGATATTGCATAGTTTAACTTCAGCCTGTAGTTGATCTGTCTTGCAGATTTACCCCAATTTGGTACTTACGTTGACACTACAGTGTTCCCTCCCTACAACGGCCCTCCAAACAATGACTCCCTCCTTACAACGACTCTTGTCGCAGTTTCCTAAACAAGACAAAATGTGTCTTATGCTTTTACTGCTTTAATATTGTCTGCTAAAAGTTGTTGTCTGCTGTTGTTCTCAAAGTTACATATTGGACATTTTGAAAGGAAAAAACTTCTGATCGTCTGATCTTGATTCAAGCTGTTTGCAAATGTAAGCGGATTTCCCTCCCTCTAACGACTCCCTCGGAACAATGCACATAATTGTTGTCTCCCATTGGATGTTGTTGTAGAGAGGGAGCGCTGTTCCTCTCATTATCTGGGTTTAGATAATATGTCGCAGGTCAACTTTGAATATGAAGGAAATATGCACATAATAATTAATAGGTGATCTGACCAAGCGCTTATAAAGCTTTTGAGTTGAGTGTGAGTTCGTTCTTAATCATTTGATTGGTCAGATATGTGCCTAGGCTGAAATCTGAACAATCAAGTGCTTGAGAATGATTTCAGACTCAACTCAAACACTATATAATTATGGACCCTGGACTCTGATTAGCTGATGGTATATCCTCTCTAGAGACTGTATTTCTTGACCAATTTCGATGATATTTGTTACTTGGGCTTATTAACTAAGTCAAGTTCCAATCTAACATGGAGGAAATATGCAAATATTAATAAAGTGACCTGGTTTCTGATTGGCTGATGGTTGATCCATTGTAGAGTCTGTATTGTTGACAATTTTCAATGATTTTTGTCTTTTAATATCAACAATATGCAGGTCAAACTCTAACATGGAAGAATTTGGCTTGGATCCAGATGAAACTTTGATTTACAAAACCTCTTGTCTGATTTCAAACTGTTTTACAATGTTAATACATTAGAGTATAAGGGTAGTGAATGTGTTAAGTATTATTACCTTCAACAAAAAGTATAATCTACAGGGCCCTCTCTGACTGTGTCAGTTTTCTAATTTAGATTGAAATTGCCCATTTGAAGTTTTATGGTGAATGAGTTTTATTGCCCATTTGCAGATTTATAGTGAATTAGTATATGTTTTATTTCTTTTCAGCATATCTCATATGACATCTATATTTATTACCTGGTGGAGCTGAGTTTTTACTGGTCTCTCGTGTTTACCACATTGTCAGATCATAAGAGAAAGGTGAGTGATCATCAGGAAATGGTAATGACTTCTCTGGTATATTAAGCTCCAGATAAGGAGAGTATTTCAAACTCTAAAGTCCTAATATCTTTTTTAGCTCGACTTTTTGGAAAAGCCGAGCTATTGTCATCACCCTGTTGTCTGCGTCTGCATTGGTTAAGTGTTTAGCTCACCAGAGCACAAAGTGCTCAAGGTGAGCTTTTATGATACCGCTCTGTCCGGCTTCCGGCTGTCTGTCCGTCAACAGTTGCAAACAACTTCTACTCTTAAACCAATTGCTCCAGTGTAACCAAACTTGGTCAGATACATGCTATTAGTTTGAGCTCTATAAGTTTTAAAAATAAAGTGGGTGGATAAAATGGTCTTGTTGCCATGGCAACCATGCACAATATCTAGAAAAATCTTCTACCCCAAAACCAACGGTCTGATTTCAATTTGGTTTTTACTGAAATGTTTCTCAATGGATAGACTTCAATAGTTGTTAAAAGTAATTTGATGTGTCAAAAAACATGGTCGCCAGAGGGCGTGGTCATTTTTGTTGTTCGGAAATATCAAATTAAAAGTTAAAAACCTTCTATAAGTCATATTTGTTGCTATATATTTATGAGTTTTTTTCAGTATCATGTACTTGATAAAGTTTAGGTCATACTGGAATATAGGTTATGTGGGGTCATAAAGTAGGTCAGTAGGTCAAATCACAGAAACAGCATTTTGCTACCGTACTCCAGAGGTCATATTTTTTGCCCAGTCTTCTTAAAACTTGCTTTGAATGGTTATCTTGAAAAAAGCTAAGCTTTGTGTGGATATGGGTTACAGTGATAAATACGCTATTCCTACCCATTTTATCCGTTTCTTAAGCGTTTCTTACGTGTTTATTATCCATTTCGTTAAACGCGTTTCCTAGCCGTTTCTTTACACGTTTAAAAGAGCCCGGATGAAAGGGTCATCACTTAGCCGATGGACCCCTAAGCCGAGACTGTATTTGTATAATCGTTTATTACGCGTTTAAACGGGTTAAAATCGTTAGGCGTTAACCGTTCGTTAACCGTTCACTATGAGTTTCTTACGCATAGATTAACGCGTAAATGGGTAGGAATAGCATATTTACCACTATACATAAGTGAATATGGGTTACGTTAAGGTTTAAAAGTAGGTCAAAATATAGAAAAAGCTTTCAAACACTACAGGAGTCATAATTTTAGCTATAATTTCATAAAACTTGCTCAGAATTATCACCTTAACAAAAACTAGGCTATGTAGTAATATGGATTACTGGGAGGCAAAAAGTGGGCCAGTAGGTCAAATCATAGGAAAAGCTTCAAAGTACTCTAGGGCCCACATCTTTTGCCCTACATTAATGAAACTACTTCAAGTAGACCACCTTGACAAAATCTAGGTCATTTATGAATATAGGTTATGTCTGAATAAAAAGTAGGTCAGTTGGTCAAATCATAAAAAAAAACTTTTGGACACTTTAGGGACCACATTTTACCCCAAATCATGAGAATTGCTTAAAAGAATCACCTAGACAAAATCTAGATAATGTATGAATATGAGTTATGACAGATCAAAAAGTAGGTCGTTAGGTCAAATCATAGAAAAGTCTTATGAACCCTCTAGTTCATAAGGAGTACACACATCTACATTATTTTGACATGTTTGCTTCTTGTGACAAGGTGCTTGTGGGGGTATTATTAACCTTTAGTGATTAAGTCTTAGTTAAATCTTGGAACGTTGTACTCTGGTGAGCACCTTAGAGCCCATTGGGCTCTTGTTTGGTTAAGGTTTTTGTAAGAAAAAACATTTCTCAATAACTATAAAAGGTATCCAAACTTGGAATACTTGTTCAGTATCAAAAGGGAAATGTATTACAGCTTTATTAATAAAAATGTACAAGTAGTTTAATCTGTCCTTAGTGTCTTGGATTAAATTTTTATTAGATTAATAGAGACATGGAAATCATATACCAGTACAACTATCTACCGCCTGACAACTTCATTCACTCTTACTTTATTCAACTTCTGATAGTTCATCATGTAGTCACAATGCTTCTCATATTTCAGGACTTCTCCCAGATGATAGTTCATCATGTAGCCCCCATGCTCTTTATATTTCAGGACTTCTCCCAGATGATAGATCATCATGTAGTCGCCATACTGTTTATATTTCAGGACTTCTCCTAGATGATAGTTCATCATGTAGTCACCATGCTGTTTATATTTCAGGACCTCTCCCAGATGATAGTTCATCATGTAGTCACCATGCTGTTTATATTTCAGGACTTCTCCTAGATGATAGTTCATCATGTAGTCACCATACTGTTTATATTTCAGGACTTCTCCTAGATGATAGTTCATCATGTAGTCACCATGCTGTTTATATTTCAGGACTTCTCCTAGATGATAGTTCATCATGTAGTCACCATGCTGTTTATATTTCAGGACTTCTCCCAGATGATAGTTCATCATGTAGCCCCCATGCTCTTTATATTCCAGGACTTCTCCCAGATGATAGATCATCATGTAGTCACCATACTGTTTATATTTCAGGACTTCTCCTAGATGATAGATCATCATGTAGTCACCATACTGTTTATATTTCAGGACTTCTCCTAGATGATAGTTCATCATGTAGTCACCATACTGTTTATATTTCAGGACTTCTCCTAGATGATAGTTCATCATGTAGTCACCATGCTGTTTATATTTCAGGACTTCTCCTAGATGATAGTTCATCATGTAATCACCATGCTTTTTATATTTCAGGACTTCTCTCAGATGATAGTTCATCATGTAGCCCCCATGCTGTTTATATTTCAGGACCTCTCCCAGATGATAGATCATCATGTAGTCACCATACTGTTTATATTTCAGGACCTCTCCCAGATGATAGTTCATCATGTAGTCACCATGCTGTTTATATTTCAGGACCTCTCCCAGATGATAGTTCATCATGTAGTCACCATGCTGTTTATATTTCAGGACCTCTCCCAGATGATAGTTCATCATGTAGTCACCATACTGTTTATATTTCAGGACTTCTCCTAGATGATAGTTCATCATGTAGTCACCATGCTGTTTATATTTCAGGACTTCTCCTAGATGATAGTTCACCATGTAGTCACCATGTATCTCATATTCCAGGACTTCTCCCAGATGATAGTTCATCATGTAGTCACCATACTGTTTATATTTCAGGACCTCTCCCAGATGATAGTTCATCATGTAGTCACCCATGCTGTTTATATTTCAGGACTTCTCCCAGATGATAGTTCATCATGTAGTCCCCATGCTGTTTTTATTTCAGGACTTCTCCCAGATGATAGTTCATCATGTAGTCACCATGCTTTTTATATTTCAGGACTTCTCCTAGATGATAGTCCTAGATGATAGTTCATCATGTAGTCACCATGTATCTCATATTCCAGGACTTCTCCCAGATGATAGTTCATCATGTAGTCACCCATGCTGTTTATATTTCAGGACTTCTCTCAGATGATAGTTCATCATGTAGCCCCCATGCTGTTTATATTTCAGGACCTCTCCCAGATGATAGATCATCATGTAGTCACCATACTGTTTATATTTCAGGACCTCTCCCAGATGATAGTTCATCATGTAGTCACCATGCTGTTTATATTTCAGGACCTCTCCCAGATGATAGTTCATCATGTAGTCACCATGCTGTTTATATTTCAGGACCTCTCCCAGATGATAGTTCATCATGTAGTCACCATACTGTTTATATTTCAGGACTTCTCCTAGATGATAGTTCATCATGTAGTCACCATGCTGTTTATATTTCAGGACTTCTCCTAGATGATAGTTCACCATGTAGTCACCATGTATCTCATATTCCAGGACTTCTCCCAGATGATAGTTCATCATGTAGTCACCATACTGTTTATATTTCAGGACCTCTCCCAGATGATAGTTCATCATGTAGTCACCCATGCTGTTTATATTTCAGGACTTCTCCCAGATGATAGTTCATCATGTAGTCCCCATGCTGTTTTTATTTCAGGACTTCTCCCAGATGATAGTTCATCATGTAGTCACCATGCTTTTTATATTTCAGGACTTCTCCTAGATGATAGTCCTAGATGATAGTTCATCATGTAGTCACCATGTATCTCATATTCCAGGACTTCTCCCAGATGATAGTTCATCATGTAGTCACCCATGCTGTTTATATTTCAGGACTTCTCTCAGATGATAGTTCATCATGTCGTCCCCATGCTGTTTATATTTCAGGACTTCTCCCAGATGATTGTTCATCATGTAATCACCATGCTTTTTATATTTCAGGACTTCTCTCAGATGATAGTTCATCATGTAGTCACCATGCTGTTTATATTTCAGGACTTCTCCCAGATGATAGTTCACCATGTAGTCACCATGTATCTCATATTCCAGGACTTCTCCCAGATGATAGTTCATCATGTAGTCCCCATGTTGTTTATATTTCAGGACTTCTCTCAGATGATATTACATCATGTAGTCACCATACTGTTTATATTTCAGTACTTCTCCCAGATGATAGTTCATCATGTAATCACCATGCTTTTTATATTTCAGGACTTCTCTCAGATGATAGTTCATCATGTAGTCACCATGCTGTTTATATTTCAGGACTTCTCCCAGATGATAGTTCACCATGTAGTCACCATGTATCTCATATTCCAGGACTTCTCCCAGATGATAGTTCATCATGTAGTCCCCATGTTGTTTATATTTCAGGACTTCTCTCAGATGATATTACATCATGTAGTCACCATACTGTTTATATTTCAGGACTTCTCTCAGATGATAGTTCATCATGTAGTCACCATGCTGTTTATATTTCAGGACTTCTCCCAGATGATAGTTCATCATGTAGTCACCATGCTGTTTATATTTCAGGACTTCTCCCAGATGATAGTTCATCATGTAGTCCCCATGCTGTTTACATTTCAGGACTTCTCTCAGATGATAGTTCATCATGTAGTCCCCATGCTGTTTATATTTCAGGACTTCTCCCAGATGATTTTTAGTCACCATGCTGTTTATATTTCAGGACCTCTCCCAGATGATAGTTCATCATGTAGTCACCATGCTGTTTATCTTTCAGGACTTCTCTCAGATGATAGTTCATCATGTAGTCACCATGCTGTTTGTATTTCAGGACTTCTCTCAGATGATAGTTCATCATGTAGTCACAATGCTTCTCATATTTTTCTCCTGGGGTGTCAACTATGTCAGGATAGGAACCCTAGTGTTATTGTGCCATGATGTGGCTGACGTTCCAATGGCAGTAAGTATAATGATTACCCTTTGCCCCATGGCCTGGTTCTCTTTTTGAAGGCAGATGACCACTTAAACCGGGTTTACCCATTACCCCATAGCCTGTTTCTGAAGACAGGTGACCACTTAATAGCAGGTTGAAAGTAAAGCAGAATGTGCCTTAAGGCACATTCTGCTTTACTTTTATCCTGTTTTAGCTTCCATCTACTAAGATATAGGAAATATTCCATAATTTTTTCTGTAGAAGAATAAATCAAATGCATATGCAGCATAGTAAAGGGTGAACTGAACTTCCTAATACCGGAAGTCTTTGAAAACCGAATAAGATTTTTGGTCCCAATGTGCTTGTTGTACTTGCTCACTAACAACGCAAAAACAACTCTGGGAACAAAACCACTTGCTCTTATATTTGTACTGTTCAACCTTGATAACATGAACTCAGGTTGATGTAAAACAGAATGCTCCACTTTACTTTCAGCCTGCTTAGTAACCATTGATGTCTCCAATATCCAAAACAAACAAATGGGGGGGGGGGGTCAAACCTTTCTCTGATAGTTTGTTTTCAATGTATAAAGACAGATGACTGTTTAAAGCAGGCTTAAAGTTAAGCAGAAAAGATTTCTGAAATCTTCCTGGGGCGAGTTCTGTTTTATTCCTTTGAGCCTGAGTTTACCCATTACCCTATAAATTTGCCTTTTTATGCCCCCAGCACCTATAGATAATATACTGATAGTCCTGTGCATGGCTGTGTCTGTAAAAAGGTTAACTAGATTGTACCGTTTTATCTATTATCAACACCACTGACTCAAAAATACTCAGATACTTATACAGTTGTTGCCTTCGGCCATTCCCAATCCACCAATATCACCAAACCTTGACTTTGACCTAATTTAAATTTAGCATATTGTAAATGGGTTATTTCTTGTTTAACTAGATTTTACTGTTATGTCTAGCCTTAACAAAACTGACTACAAGGCTTTGATACTTATACAGTTGTTGCCTTGGACCACTACCAATCCATCCCTGTTACCGGACCTTGATTGACCACGACCTTGACCCAATTTGAACTTAGAATATTTAAAAAGAGCTCTTTCTTATTTAAAAAGAGCTCTTTCTTGGTTAACTAGATTTTACAGTTTTGTCTAGCATCAACAGAAGTGACTACGATGCTTTGATACTTATACAGAACTTTCTTTGACCACTGCCAATAAACCTGTATTACCTAATATTGATTTTGACCTTGACCTTGACCTAATTAGGGCTTAGGCAAAATTCAGAATAATTTATATTGACAGATGCTACCTGGGGTATAAGCATTTATTAAACACGGTCTTGTAATAGCTTTGATTAATTCCTCAACTGAAGAAAATAGTTCTACCTCTATACAATCATTATACATTCTATTAAAACAATCTATATTCTAGCAGCTTGTACCTTAACCCATTACCCCATAGCTTATTTCTAGTATGGAAGAGAGGTGACCACTTAAAGCAGGTTGAAACTAAAGCAGAATGCGCCGTTAGGCGCATTCTGCTTTACTTTCAAACTGCTTTAAGCTATCATCTACTAGAATTAAGAACATATTTCTGATGATACATATTCATTTCATGAATGCATAATCATTAATGTGGATCATTTTTCTTCAGTGTAGGAATAAATCAAAGGTGTAAAAGGTGTATCCATGGCGTAATAGGTTAAAGCAGGCTGAAAGTAAAGCATAATGCGCCTTAAGGTGCATTCTGCTTTACTTTCAACGTGCTTTAAATGGCTACTTGTTTTCAAAACTGGAAACAGGCTATGTGGGAATTGGTTAAGCAGTCCAGATATAGGAAAAGATTCCTATGGCTCATTAATCAGGATGTAGTAGATGTACAGCGTCCCCTCTCTACAACGACACCCAAAGGGAGACAAAAATTGTGTTCGTTGTCCGAAGGGAGTCGTTATAGGGATGGAAATTGGCTGACATTTGCAAACAGCTTGAATCCAGACCAGACGCCACATTCCACGGCGTCTGATCTAATTTCAAGCTGTTTTTCGTTCGTCATTATATTCTTTTCTGTCAAAATGTCCAATATGTGACTTTGAGAAAAATAGCAGACGACAATTATAAGCAGACGATATTGCAGCCATGAAAAGGCTGGACATAATTGTCTTGTTTTGGGAACAGCAGTGGTAAGAGTTTTTGTAAAGAGGGAATCGTTGTTTGGAGGGCCGTTGAAGGAAGGGAGCACTGTATATAAATATCATGTATATAAGGATAAAGAATATTGAAGTAGCAAGCATGAAACATATCTGTATGAGGAAAAGGCAAGGAAGTGGAATGATGTTTCTATGGAGACTAAGGTTAACCCTTTCACTGCCATTATCACATCCAAACCCATCTTACACAGTCACTGCCATAATATCATCTGCTTACAAACTTATCGTCTGCATTTATTTCTAAAGTTTAGAATTTAAGGCAGTTTGACTTAAAGGGTTTATATAAGTGTCAAACAGTTTGGATCCTGATCAGACGTCACATTAACCCGTTACCCCATACATACACCTTTTTACGCCTCTAATTTATTCCTCTACGGAATAAAATAGTTTCGATTTTATTAAGTTATAATTGTGTATTATTAGAAAAAATTCCTTTATTCTTAGAGATGGTAGCTTAAAGAAGGCTGAAAGTAAAGCAGAATGTGCCTTAAGGCACATTCTGCTTTATTTTTAACCTGCTTTAAGTGGTCACCCGTTTTCAAAACTAGAAACAGACTATGGGTTTAGTGGCGTATGACCTGGAACCAAACCATTTGCTTATGTAAGCTTTATTGATCCTAGCAGGTAAAGGTTTCAAAGGGAAGACTTGGGTTAAAATAGGTTTGACACCATTGCTAGATGCTCTGTAGAAATGATAACGTTTTGTTTGTGTTTTGCTAGGCAGCCAAGATGTTGAAATATAGTGGATATAAAAATGTGAGTGGGTTTTTGCTGTGGATATTTGTCGCAGTGTGGATCTTGTCCCGGCTTCTCTACTTTCCGTTTGTGTAAGTATGCAGTGTATGTGCATCATTTAGGAACATGTTGAGAATACACTTATCCTATGCAAAAAGTGTAGACCCAAATCAGAGGGCTCCTCAAGGAGCCCTCTGATCTGGATCTGCACTGGTTGTCATTTTGCAATATATAAAATAGAAAAGAATTCTTATTTGTAAACTATGTGTAGCCAGGTACTCTTATAAAGAAACCCCCCGACCCAGGTCGCCAGGTTCGCAGTCATGCACTCTACCACATCGCCATCAAAGCGTGCTTGTACAGCAAGGCCGTACAAGTGATGATAAACCTACACACTTTCTATATGGGTATGAGAACGACTAGGGGTCGAACTCGGAGCAAATACAGTAAGAGAAACCACATTAGGCGCCAAATGTAACAGGGTCCTCTTTAATATAAAGAAACACCCGCTCCGACCCGGATCAAACTCGGGCGCCAGGTTCTCAGTCATACTCTCTACCACATCGCCATAAAAGCGTGCTCGTACAGCAAGGCCGTACAAGTGATGATAAACCTACACACTTTGACATATGAACTAGACTTAATTAGGAACTGGATTAGATCTTTTAGGCCCAATGAATTTGAACGCTAGGTGGAATTGTTATCTCCAATAGTTTTGATATACTACAGTTATAAAGTTACAAAATTTACAGCAGAGTCAAGCAGTTTGGATCATTATAAGATGCCAGGCATTTTAGGTTTTAACATGTTGAAGTTGAACCCTGGCAATGAGTATACTGGTCATTTATAAACAGTGTTCTGGTGAAGAGTACACGTGTCCTATGCAAAATGTGTAGACCCAGAGCTTTAGGACCCCTCTGATCCGGTCTGCACTGTTTGTAATTTTTGCAATTTATTGTAAAAACAAATAAAATATTCAATAAAGGACTAGACTTGTATTTTCTATTTCCTACCAGATGGTAGTTTAAAGCAGGCTGAAAGTAAAGCAGAATGCACCATTCTGTTTTACTTTCAACCTGCTTTAAGCGGGGATTTATTAGCTCACCTGAGCACAAAGGTGAGCTATTGTGATCGGTTGCCGTCCGTCATACGTCGGTGTCCGTGTCGTCTGTTCACAATTTGTTTCAAATAACTTCTTCTCTAAAACCAATGGCCCAATTTCAACCAAACTTTGTCAGATACATACTGTAGTTGTGAGCTTCAAAAATTGTTAAAAAAAAGTGGGTGGGGCAATCGGTCTTGTTGCCATGGCAACCATGCACAATATCTAAAACAAAATCTTCTTCTCAAAAACGACTCGTCCGATTTCAAGTTGGTTTTCACCAAAATGTTTCTCAATTAATATACTTTGAAAATTGTTCAAAGAATTTTGATCCGTCAAAAAACATGGCCGCCAGAGGGCGTGGTCATTTTCCGTATTTACGTAATATTGACAAATAAAGTCAAAACTTTAAACATCTTCTTGTCAATAACTATAAGTCCTAGGACAGCCAAATTTCACATGTAACATCATGTTGTGAACCTTTAGCAAGATTGTTCAAATAATGACCCCCGGGTCAAAAATGGCCCCGCCCCGGGGCTTATCAGTTTTTCATAGGAAAACCTTTAAAACTCTTCTTCTCTAAAACTGTATGGCCTAGACCTTTTATATTTGGCATGTAGCTTTGCCTTATGGACCTCTACTAAGATTGGTCAAATCATGACCCCAGGGTAAAAAATAGCCCCACCCCGGGGCTTATCAGTTTTACATAGACTTATATAGGAAAACCTTTAAAAATCTTCTTTTCTGAAGCCATAAGGCCCAGACTTGTTATATTTGGCATCTAGCTTCGCCTTATGGTCCTCTACTAAGATTGTACAAATCATGACCCCAGGGTCAATAATGGCCCCGCCCAGGGCTTATCAGTTTTACATAGATTTATATAGGAAAACCTTTAAAATTCTTTTTCTCTGAAGCCGTATATTTGGCATCTAATTTTGCCTTATGGTCCTCTACCAAGATTGTTCAAATCATGACCCTTGGGTCAAAAATGGCCCCGCCCCGGGGCTTATCAGTTTTGCATAGACTTATATAGAAAAACCTTTAAAAATCTTCTTCTCTGAAGCCGTAAGACCCAGACCTTTTATATTTGGCATCTAGCTTTGCCTTATGGTCCTCTACCAAGATTGTTCAAATCATGACCCCAGGGCCAAAAATGGCCCCGCCCCGGGCTTATCAGTTTTACATAGACTTATATAGGAAAACCTTTAAAAATCTTCTTCTCTGAAGCCGTAAGGCCCAGACCTTTTATAGTTGGCATCTAATTTTGCCTTATTGTCCTCTACCAAGATAGTTCAAATCTTGACCCCAGGGTAAAAAATGGACCCGCCCCGGGGCTTATCAGTTTAACAGACTAGTTTCTACAGGAAAACCTAATTCTGAGTTATTTCAGTTTCATGCAACAGGCCACAAACATGCAATGACAAACTTCATTATGCATCGAGTATAACACAATAGTTCCTCAGGTGAGCGATTTAGGGCCGCATGCGGCTCTTGTCTTCAATACTAGAAACAGACCAGAGTTAAGGTTTAAATGAGCACCAAAACTGATATACATGTACAGTAGAACCACTCTATTACGACCACTTAACCCATTACCCCATAGCCTGTTTCTAGTTTTGAAGATGGATGACCACTTAAAGCACATTGAAGGTAAAGCAGAATGTGCCTTAAGGCACATTCTGCTTTACTTTCAGTCTGCTTTAAGCTATCATCTACTAGGATAAAGATATTTTTTTCTAAAAATACACAATCATAACTTAATAATTTGGAACTATTTTCTTCCGTAGAGGAATAAATTAGAGGTGTAAAAATGTGTATTTATGGGGTAATGGGTTAAAAGAAGGTTAATTGTCTGTATTACAGCTTAAAGCAATTTGAAAGTGAAACAAAAAGCTCCTGTAGGAGCTTTCTGTTTCACTTTCACATTGCCTTAAGCAGTCACCTGTCTTAAACAACTTATATTTGGTATAATTTAGTGGTCGTAATAGAGAGGTTCTACTGTAGTAGAACTATGAGGCTTTAGTCTTGTCAATCACATGCTTGTGTTTTTTGTATCCAGAGTGATCAGCAGCAGCATAATTGAGATATACACAGTGATGGAAGTGTCGCCTGGCCACAGGTTTTTCCAGGGTCTACTCATAGTCCTTCAGATCCTTCACCTTATATGGACGTACATGATTGCCCGAATTGCAATGTCCCATGCCTCGTCTGGGGAGGTATGTATATTCACCCACAATTCACCTATCACCAAGTGTCAATCAATCTTGTGTAATCAGAGCTCCAGATAAGGGGAGTATTTCAAAAGCTAAAATTTGCGTATTTGCCATTAACCCTATGGTGTCACCACTCATTAGAATCGTCGCTTCGAGGTGATTCTAATGATTAGTAACACCATAGGATTTGATGCTGAAATGAATAAGAAAATGTTGGGGTTGTTCAGTTTACTCCCTCTTATCTGGAGCCCAGGTGTAATCCAGTAAAAGAAAAATGCCTCAAAACCTTTGGCAAACAAGTGTACATTCATTTGAAATGCAAGACACGTGTATATTTGAGATTATAGTCTGATCAGCAGTCAAAACACAAGTCATGGGCAGACTGCAAGACAGCTGACTACTTAATGCAAGACAAAAGTATTGCAGAACACTCCCTTTGGGGGTTTGTATCAATACGTCGTAGAATCCTATTAAGGCTTTTACAAGACGGGGGATATTCTGCTTTTTTTTTTGTCCTTGATGAAGTATCCACATGTCTATAAATATTTCCATGTGACCACCTGACATAGGTTTTACTACAGTAAAAATCTCTCTATTACCACCACTAAAAGGTCTCAATTATTAGTGCATAAAGTTAAAGACAGGTGACTGCTTAAAGCAATGTGACAGTTTAACAGATATCTCCTTTAGGAGCTTTCTGTTTTACTGTCGCCTTGTAATAAGCTGTCACCTCCCATTTATACAATCAATTAGCCTTCATTTTAGTTGTTGTAATAGAGAGGTTCTACTATAATATTTTTGTTCATGGTAAAACTTCGGACAAAGGCATAAAGGTAAAGGTGTAAGTTTATAAAGTCTTAATTTACGGGTATCGTATTCTGCCGACTTTTACATTTACCTCCCTGATCATCGAGTCACAAGTAGGCAATTTACATACGGCGCAAGTTGCAGCCATGGCACATTGACTTCTTTCCCGCACAGGTACCCATTCCATTCACCTGGGTGAAGTGGAGCAATGTAGGGTTAATTTTTTGCTCAGAAAAATTTCGGTGATCCTGACAGGGCTCAAACCAGGAACCTCTAACTTCCTAGTCGAACGTCCTACCACCGACACCTACAAGGCATAGATATGGTAGTCTTAGTGATAAGTCAATTAGAACTTTCGATTTAGAGAGTATTTCAAATTCTAGAGTCCTTATGTCTTAACCCTTTCCTTCATACACCTTTTTACTCCTTTAATTTACTCCTCCTGAGAAAATAGTTACACCTAAAGCAATCATGAATAAGTACTTGAAGAAATGTTTTCTATATCGTAGCAGATGGTAACTTCAAGCAGGCTGAAAGTAAAGCAGAATGCACCATATGGCACATTGTACTTCACTTTCATCTTGTTTTAAGCTACCATCTGCTAGATTACAGAAAAGATTTCTTATGATACATGTAGCATTGTGAGAAAAATAAATCGGGATCCCTCACTCATCCATGCATAAACATTACTGTATAATTTGGAACTATTTCCTTCAGTGGAGGAATAAATTCAATGCATAAAAATGCTTATTCATGTAGTAATTGGTCAAAATTTATTGTACAGTACTTCCTACTATTAAAACAAATAATCAAATAATATTTGTTTCCCTGCAATAAAGAAGTTAAAGCAAGACTTAGAATGTGATTTTGTGTTCTTATTTTATTGCAGGTGACAGATATAAGGAGCGACTCTGAGAGTGAATGAGACTTGCAGCAAAATCCTTTCCTCCACAGAAGAACATTGAAATGCAATTAGCTATTCCTCCACATGAGTGGTTGGAATACCTTTACCTATCTGCTGAGCACTTACCTTAACTCATTGAGTCCTAGTGACGCGTATATGCATCCTTTACCAAAAGTGAACCTGTGAAGATTACACTTGTCTAATGCAAACAGTAAAGTCCCTGATTAGCCCTCTAATCAAGGACTTCACTGTTTGTCCTTTTGCAATATTTGATAAAAAAACAAACCCTAAATACATGTAGTCAAAAATGGACCAAACTTTGCTGTAAACTGGAATTGTCCATTGGAAGTTTCAGGGGATAATGAGTTAACCTATTCCTCTGCATGAAGGCTTTAGAATGCCTTAACCTATTCCTCTACATGAACTTTCTAGGATATGTTTACATATTCATTCACACAATCACTTTAGGTTGCCTTTACCCTTTCCTCTACATGAGAGCTTTAAAATGCCTTTACCTATTCATCCTCATAAGCATTTAGTTTGCCTTTACCTATTTTTATACATGAACATATTAGGATGCCTTTACCTATTCCTCTATATGAGCGTATTAGGCTGCCTTTTCCTATTCATCCAGTAAGCATATTAATTAGGGATGTCAACGAATATCCGGATATCCGTATAGCACCGAATATCCGGATATTAATTTAGTATCCGAATATCTCTAAACGAACTTGTGAGTTTGGTATTTCGCATTATTTGACTTAAATAAATATACCAAAGTCACTAAAATTTCAATACTAGCGCAGAACCTAAATGATTATTTCATCATCTGCATGAAGATACAGGTAGCGGTCAAACTGTTACATAATTACCGTTAATACCCATGGTCCCCATCAAATTTCGTAACACAGCGATAAATGCGTGGGTGGAGTGCCTATGACACCAGTTAAAACAACATGCGTGTAATTGCTGTGGTGTCTTTTGTCGCCGATTAAAGGTCTTTGTTTTGATTACGGCTGTCACAGTTTGCCTGGATCAACAGGGTAGCATGGGCTGCATTGTTTCGGACAAGTATCAAAGTTTACATAACACCTCTTTAATAAGAACATCAAGAATTATATTTCACTAACTTAAAGGTTAATTAGACATTTTCAAAACAGAAAGAAGTAAATAAATCAGTAATATGTTTATAGTAAATGCGTGTACATTTTTATGTGCAGTCTAGAAAACTGCGTAATTAGGTTATACCATTGGGATATTCTTTTGTAGAACCTTCTGTCTGCTTTTCAAGCGTCTGAACAAATGAAGGCGGGGTTTATTTTGATTGACATGCACTCATTGCGTGTAGCCTTCTGAGAATACCAAGATATCGGCGCTCGATTTGCACAGTTAAAACTTTTGTTGTGTTTGAAATATTTGGAAACCTGCCCGATTATATCGTACTGATTGATATTCCAAAACGTGTTACTAATATTTAAACACTAGATCTACATGAATTTTAAATAAAGACGAGTTAGTAGACTATTTATATATTTTGATAACGTTGTTCAAAACTTCTTCTTTGAATAATGCGACGTAGTAAAAGTAATAAAGTACACACAGAAACAATGGACGATCCATTAACGATTGCAAGTAAATAAATGTTTCAATAGTTGTTGCAAGTATGTTAAGTCTATTGAACACGGGGAGAATCTTGAAATCTATTCTGTCTATAATTAATTTACAGGCCCGCTTATTAAAGCGTTATGAAAGCTACGCTGTTAAATAGATAACGGCAATTCAATGGAGAAAAAAAACTTCGTCACAATAAAAAACCCAAATAAACATTGTCTGCCGGATACGATTTTTCCACCGCACTTATAAGTGGAAACAAAATAGTTGATGCTTTAGAACAATCAACAGTGTTGCATTCTTAACAAATTGCCGTGGGTTCGACTCAATGCGAATATCCGGATATATCCGGATACCTCATACGGATATCCGAATAGTGATTTTGGTATTCGTTGACATCCCTAATATTAATATACCTTTTGCCCTATTCCTCAAGACAAAAGTGCATTAGGATGATTTAGCTCATCAACCTTTGAATTTTTAAATTGACACTTGACTATTTAGGGTATACAATATATTGCAAAAATGACAAATAGTGTAGACCCAGATCAGAAAGTTCCCAGATTGTTACCTTTACATTAAGCAACAAACTTACATTTAAAGTAACCCAGGGGCGTTCTTGTGAGTGGTTGCTATACCCCATAGCCTGTTTCTAGTTAAGACAGGTGGCCACTTAAAACAGGGTGGAAGTAAACCAGAATGCGCATTAAGGCGAATTCTGTTTTACTTTCAGCCTGATTTAAGCTACCATCTGCTAGGATATAGAAAATACTTCTTATGTTACATATTCATTACTATAATGGGAAACTAAATTCTTAAAGCCGCATTGTGTTTTTGAGAAACCTGCATAAAACGGTTGTTTGGGGTCCCATTTGAACTACGTGGGACGTGATTCTTTCACAAAAACCGGCTTTATCTAAGAAATTCGCTTTTTAAATTTTATTTATAATATTTTGGTGCAGCACAAATTAAAAAGCCTTCCTTGTGAATGAAAAGAAGGACAACTCTGTAAATACAGGGCTCCAGATAACGGAAGTATTTCGAAAACTAAAATTCTTTATTTCTGCTTTTAAACCCAATGGTGTCATACTCATTTAAAAATGTCTCGAAGAGACGGTTTAATCAGTAGTAACACCATAGCATTCGGTGCTGAAATGAGTGAGAAAATGTTAGATAAGTTCAGATTACTCCCGCTTAAACATGTGTACTGGAGCATCTGGTTAACCCTTATTCTGCTTCACAGACGTCTGCTTTGACATTGTCGTCTGCAAATTTTGTTCAGTTTAGATTTATGCATTGTTTTAATTAAACAAACCTTAAGACGAGTGTCAAACAGTTTGGATCCAGATAAGACGCCGCATTACGCGGCGTCTTTCTAGATTCAAACAGTTTGTAAACGCCTTAAAATTACGAACAGTAGGCACAGGGTTAAACACTATGAGGTTCAGTCAAAACGTGTGTATTATTATTCACTGGGGGTAGGCGATTAATTTTTTTTACGGAGAATATATACCTTGAGCTTGCTGAAAATGACTGTTTCAGCCTTGTCCGCTCTCTAACTCAAACACTTCTTTTGGGATCTTCACCAAACTTGCTACAAATGTTTATTAGTATAGAATCTAGGTCATTTTCAATAACTAGCAAAATCGCATGAGGCATGTCTGAGTTATTGCCCTTGAATAATTAAAAAATGAAATTTTTAGTCATTCAAGGGCAATAACTCCAACATGCCTTGTGTGATTTTGGTAGTTAAGATGACTGACCTAGATTTTATATTAATAAACATTTTCAACAAGTTTGGTGAATATCTGATATAAACTGTATGTGTTAGAAAGCAAAAAATGCTGAAACATTCATTTTTAATACTTAAAGGGCCAAAACTCAGACATGCCACATGCGATTTTTGTAATAATCAAACTAGACCTAAATCTTATATAATTAAATATTTTCAGCAAGTTTTGTGAATATCCGATAAAAACTGTATGTGTTAGGGTGCAAAAATGACTGAAACAGTCATTTTTTATTAATAAAAAGGCAATAACTCAGATATACCTTATGCGATTTTAGTAGTAATTAAACTTAACCTTGATTTTATATCAATAAACATTTTCAGCAAGTTTGGCGAAGATCCAATAAAACGTATTTGTGTTAGAGAGCAAAACTTGCTGAAAACAGTCATTTATTAATACATAAAGGGGAAAAACTCAGATATGCCACATGCGATTTTAGTAATAATCAAACTATACCTAAATTTTATATGAATAAATATTTTCAGCATGTTTGGTGAATATCCGATAAAAACTGTTTGTTTTAGAGTGCAAAAATGACTGAAACAGTCATTTTTATTAATAAACAGGCAATAACTCAAGAAGTCCTTATGCGAGTTTAGTAGTAATCAAACTAAACCTTGATTTTATATCAATGAACATTTTCAGCAAGTTTGTGGAAGATCGGATAAAAAATAGTTGAGTTAGAGAGCGGACAAAAAAGTGTGATAGTCTAACTGACTGATGGATGGACGGGCGGAGGTAGATACAGTTGCCCCCAGTGAAATTGAATTTGGCTGTATCACGTGATACTAAGCCGTGTGGTAATGTTTATGAAAGACATTCTATTTTCGGTTTGTTATGATTTTAAATCGGCCTTTTTGGTGATTTAGGTCCGTCTTCATCATTTCATAGATCAGTTTGGCCCATAAGAATGTTCAAACATTATTATTAACCGTTGTTGTATTTCAGACATTAAGAAAAGGTCTGAAAACACAATGGGACTTTAAGTGGAGGAATAAATTAAAGGCATTAAAAGGCATATCTGTGGAGTATCCTCTTCACTCGGTTCTCCGGAACCCTTAGCGAAAAAGGATTAAAAAGGTAATCAATTTAAATGGAAACTGGGAGATACATTGAACGAATATGGAGAAAAAATAGTTTTCTAACTGAAAATAACATTTAAAGTAATCAAACAACTTCATTGTTTAAACAAATACCAGTTATTCAAACTAACTTTCGGCTGTAAATGCAGCGCCACGAATTCTTACTAGGCCGGAAGTTTGACGTCCTCATCCAGGTAGCAAAGGCGCTTGTACACAACCGAGTCAAATTTATACTGCATATGAAAGTTTAATTTCCAGACACTCGCTACACGTAATAAACATTTAGAGTTATATTGGAAAATGTGTTATTCGGAATCATTTTACAAAGGGACATTAAAAAAATAAGGTACGTGGTCAATTTTGGTATTCATTTTTAGCTCGCCTATTCGGAGAATGGGGGGGGGGCTTATGGAATCACCCCGGCGTCGGCGTTGGTTTTTCATGGTTAAAGTTTTGGGGTAAGTGTTGTAATGCACTAATACATCATAAAATATTTGCATTAGGAAGCTGATATTTGGATTGGAGGTGCCCAGTGGGTTGAACATTGATGTTATGTAGTTAAAATTTTAAAAAAAGTTTAAATTTAGTCAAAATTACACCTTTTGTGGACTTAGGTTTTTTGGCTGATTTATCATGGTTAAAGTTTTGGGGTAAGTGTTGTAATGCACTAATACTACATGAAATATTTATAATAGGAAGCTGATATTTGGATATGAGGTGCCCTGTGGGTTGAACATTGATGCTGCGTAGTTTAAATTTGAAAAAAAGTTTAAATTTAGTCAAAATTACACCTTTTGTGGACTTAGGTTTTTCGGCTGATTTCTCATGGTTAAAGTTTTGGGGTTAGTGTTGTGATGCACTAATACTACATGAAATATTTATAATAGGAAGCTGATATTTGGAATGGAGGTGCCCTGTGGGTTGAACATTGATGTTGCGTAGTTTAAATTTGAAAAAAAGTTTAAATTTAGTCAAAATTACACCTTTTGTGGACTTAGGTTTTTCGGCTGATTTCTCATGGTTAAAGTTTTGGGGTAAGTGTTGTGATGCACTAATACTACATGAAATATTTGTATTAAGAAGCTGATATTTGGATTGGAGGTGCCCTGTGGGTTGAACATTGATGTTGCGTAGTTAAAATTTAAAAAAAAGTTTAAATTTAGTCAAAATTTCACCTGTTCAGGACTTAAGAGTTTTTGGACTGAAATTTCAAAGTTAGTTATGGAGTAAGTGTTGGGATGCACTAATACTACATGATATATTTGCATTAGGAAGTTGATATTTTGAATGGAGGTTTCCTGTGGCTTGAATATGAATCTACTGATACACTTTTCTTTCGATAGTTACCTATTTAAGAAAGGTTTCATTAGGCGAGCTTTGCTGTTCTCCGACAGCTCTTGTTTGAATAATTAATTTTCTTCAAAGTTTCACTAAAATTCCAAGTTTTTTTTAGCATTTTTTTTCAGCTATTAGCTGCCCGCATCTAATACCTAACCGGAACCACTTTTTGCGATGACGTAAGCAAACCGCACGCGCTGTATCAAGCGTTTTTGTGAGGCTTCCGGACATGTAGGAAGGGTCCGTTGTATGAGAATGGAAGATAATGAGTTAATACAAGATCAGCTGTATATGCATCCCATGTGGGTATAGGTCTCTTGCACTGATCACTCAGGGGGAAAGGGGTAAATTTCAAAGATAAAATATCTCCCATGTTTCTCACAGTCCTTGTTCAGTCAGCACAGCATTGACTTTAGTGAAATAGTTATTAAGATAAGATAATTTTTATTTTCTTTTATAGTCAGGGTTTTTGTCAACATAGAAACACTAGCTATAAGCTATTGTCCGACATAATAAGCTATTTTCCAACATGCTGGTGAATATGCAGAAATTCTCCACCTACTTTAAACATTAACTCTTTGCATGCTGGGTATTTTTTCCATCTGCAACAATTGTTGTCTGCTACTGTTCTTTAAATAGAATATTCGAAATTTCTTTTCCAAACAGGGTGAGATTGTAACATGATGGATCCTGATTAGACACATTGTAATGCAGAGTCAGGATCCAAACTGTTTGCAAAGGTAATCACTGTGGCACATGTATCCACCGCTAGCATGCAAAGAGTTAAAAAGACAGTTCATCCTTAGAACCAGATTGTCGTAGGCTTAACCACTTACAGTCGAACTTTGATATCTTGAACTCGCTTAACTCAAACTATCCGATAGTTCGACACATGAGCTGCATTATTTCATGCTCGGTTAGGTCGAACATACCCTTATTTCAATGTTAAATTGTGGCTAAGCTTCATTTTAACTTTAAAATACGAGTGTTCGATTTAACCGAGTTAGAGATATCGAAGTTTGACTGTACTTCATAGTCTGTTTCTAGTTTTGAAGACTGATTACCACTTAAAGTGGTTTGAAAGTAAGACAGAATAAGTCTTAAGGAACATTATGCTTTACTTTTAGCCAGCTGCTAGGATATGGAAAATATTTGTAATAGTGCATATACATACATCATTGTATATAGTGGAACTTTTTCTTCAGTGGAGGAACAAATTAAAGGCATGTCTATAAAGAAATGGGTTGAGCCATGTGCTTTAAAAACACCGAAATGGAGCTTTTCTTTGAATTGTCATAATAACATGTTTTATTGTTGTTTAATTCTGCGTTTACTGTAAAACCTGTTTTAAGCAATCAACCTGTTAGAAGGACTTGAGATCTTACAGGAAATACATGGCAAATTTAATGCAGAAATCTCCCAAATGAGCTTCCTGTATTACTTTTGTCCTGCATCAGGATGTATGCTGTTTAAATAATATGGCTTCTTTGAGCAAGAGGAAGGTTTTTTTGAAATTTCGTCTTTCTAAGTTGAACGACCTATACCTTAGTACCTTTTTAGCTCACCTGGCACGAAGTGCCAAGGTGAGCTTTTAGGATCACTGGATGTCCGTCGTCTGTCTGTCCGTTCACAATTGGTTGCGAACACTCTTGCGGCTACAAATTTCATCTGATCTTCATGAAACTTCATAACAATGTTAGTCTTGATAAAATCTAGGTCAAGTTCGAATGTGGGTCATGTCCGGTCAAAAACTAGGTCAATAGGTCAAATTAAAGAAAACCCTTGTGAACACTCTAGCGGCTACAAATTTCATCTGATCTTTATGAAACTTCATAACAATGTTTGTCTTGATAAAATCTAGGTCAAGTTCGAATGTGGGTCATGTCCGGTCAAAAACTAGGTCACTAGGTCAAATTATAGAAAAACCTTGTGAACACTCTAGCGGCTACAAATTTCATCCGATCTTTATGAAACTTCATAACAATGTTTGTCTTGGTAAAATCTAGGTCAAGTTTGAATGTGGGTCATGTCCGGTCAAAAACTAGGTCTCTAGGTCAAATTATAGAAAAACCTTGTGAACACTCTAGTGGCTACAAATTTCATCTGATCTTCATGAAACTTGTTGACAATGTTTGTCATGATGAAATCTAGGTCAAGTTTGAATGTGGGTCATGTCTGGTCAAAAACTAGGTCACTAGGTCAAATCATAGAAAAACCTTGTGAACACTCTAGAGGCAACAAATCTCATTTGATTGTAATGCAATTTGGTCAGAATGTTTGCCTAATTAATATCTAGGTCAAATTCGAATATGAGTCATGTCAGGTCAAAAACTAGGTCACTAGGTCAAATCATTGGAAAATCTTGTTATTATTATTATACCAGATTTTTATAGCGCTCTTTTCACACAGGGGTAGTGCGTTACCACTCTAGAGGCTACAAATCTCATTAGATCTGAATGAAATATTGTCAGAATGTTTGCCTACATCAAATCTAGGTCAAAATCAAATGTGTATTGTGTCTGGTTAAAAATTAGGTCACTAGGTCACTTCATAGAAAAATCTTGTTTACACTCTAGAGGTTGATTGTGGGTCATAATCTAGGTCACTATAGGTCAAGTTTTACATGGTGTTCCAGGTGAGCGATTTAGGGCCATGGTGGCCCTTGTTTATGAATATGGTGTATTTTACGAACAATAAAACCTGTTTTAGTTAGGTTTAAATATGTTTTTTCCAATTTTCTGGCAATGCCATTTTTAGAGTTGTATACCTTGTATATAAATAGAGTAAGGGTACAATTTTTTTTTTTCGAGAGAACCACCTATGGCTTAAAGCAGGTTGAAAGTAAAGCAGAATGCTCCTTAAGGCACATTCTGCTTTACTTTCAACCTGCTTTAAGAGGTCACCTGTCTTCAAAATTGAAAACAACCTATGGGGTAATGGGTTAAACTTGCTCATATTTCAGACGGTATGTTAAAAAACTTGTATGTTCTTCTATATGGGTTAACCCTTTAACCTCATAGCCTGGGTTTTGTTTTGCGGACAAGTGACCACTTAAAACAGATTGAAAGTAAAGCAGAATGTGCCTTAAGAAGCATTCTGCTTTACTTTCAACCTGCTTTAATCAACCATCTGCTAGGATATAGTAAATATTACTTATGATGCATATTCATGACTGTATAAAGAGGGGGGTCTCCATGGCCTAGTGGTTATAGTCAATGTGACTGATACTCACTAAGTTCCTCACTTCTGTAGGTTTGAAAGCCAGCCTGAACACTAGTAAATTTTTTCATGTTGGGAAGCCTTCAAGCTGGCTTGCAGAAGATCTATGGTTCTACGGAGTTGCTGATTTGTGCCTGAAACAGTGCATAAAGGACTCAATCTAGGGGTCTTACTACACCCGTTATTAGCTGGATGTCGCCATATGACTGAAATATTGTTACAGCAACTTAAAATCATAGCCTACCCAATCCAATTTAACTATTTTTCTTCAAGGGAAGAATAAAGTAAAACCATATTTATGGAGTAATGGGTTAAGGGAACTAGAGTTGTAGTATTTCAGTTGTAGAAATACGGGTTCAACTTTACCCATTAGCCCATAGCCTGTTTCTAGTTTTAAAGATAGATGATCACTTAAAGCAGGTTGAAAGTAAAGCAGAATGCCCCATAAGGCACATTCTGCTTTACTTTCAGTCTGCTTTAAGCTGTCATCTGCTAGGATATAACAAATATTTCTTATGAAACATACTCATGACTGTATAAAGTTGCACTATTTTCTTCAGTGGAGGGGTACATTAGAGGCATAAAAAGGCGTATTTATGGGGTAATGGGTCAATGGAGTTTGAGTTCTCATAGTTTGACTGTTTGTCATATCAGTAGTGCTGTTAGTGTTTTATGTTGCGGATGTTGTCTATGTCTTAGAGTAGTCACTCTACCACCCTTTACCCTATGGCCTGTTTCCAGATTTGAAGACAGGTTATCACTTAAAGCAGGTTGAAAGTAAAGCGGAATGCATTTATACATTCAGACTGCTTAAACTCGTAGAAACAAGTATACTCATTATTTACCAACAATGTACATGTCCAAAGTAAACTTGTTTTATGCAAACAGTGTAGACTCTGATCAGGGTCTGCAGGGTTTGTCATTTTGCAGTATATTGTAAAAACAATCACTAGTCAAAATATGATGAGACTTAATTTGGAATCTTAAGCTCAGTAAAATTTGAGTCATGTCCAACAAAGGTCAAGGTCATTAAGAGATTAGATAGAGTGGGTTTAATATTGACCATAATTGCAGACTAGCCTATGCACCCTCATGGGATGCTCTCGTTTTTAACTACAGATATCCTAAATCAATCAGATTATATTGTGAATAATCACAAATCAATAAATTATACAAAAAAAAGTATAATGTGACCTTTTTCCTATATATTTAAATAGTGGGATGTTGAATCTAGAAAAAAGGTATGTTCCGACTTGTATGTTTGTGCATTGGTACGTTGAGTCCATAAAAACTTTTTAAATCCCACCCATGATTTATCCTCCCATAACTTTAGTTAGTATAGAAATAATGAGAGGCACTAACCCATTACCCCATAAACACGCCTTTTTACGTCTTTATAATTAATTTCTCTACTCAAAAAACAGTTCCGATTTATAAATAAAAATCATAAAAAATATTTTCTATATTCTAGCAGATAATAGCTTAAAGCAGGCTGAAAGTAAAGCAGAATGCACCTTTATATTAAGTGGTCACATATCTATAAAACTAGAAACTGGCTATGGGTAATGGGTTAAAAGGCATATTTATGGAGTAAAAGTTATTGTATAGTATGTACATGTATTGCGTGAAGATTGTTACTAACATATATTATTTTTAATTTACATTGTATGGTGTATTTTTTTACCAAAGAAAAATATTTTTTTGTTTTACTTATCAGGAATAAGGTAGTTTATACACATAACAAATCAATGAAAATATTTATAATTCTACAATAGTATTTCCATGCTCCCAATTTATTGAAATCTCTACATGTATATTACATACCATATCAAATATGATGAATGATCAAATGTAAACATCATTTATTTCATGCTTTCCAGTGATTTACTGGGATATAATAGTAGATTATCACTTGATAATCTCACTGTTTCAAGCAGTGGGGTTATAGCCACAAGATTTAACCAACTGTTGCTTCTATGATGAGTTTCCCCATTGGGCTTTAAAATTGAAAAACTATTTAGTTTAAAAAGTACCTGGTTTAAAAGCATGAAATAAATAGAATAACTGTATTTTTCAGTGAAAGATCAAAATTTAATTCATTCATGAACATCAGACTGTGATATTTTCACTTGTGGCTTCACCACTCGTGGAATATAATATCTGATGTTCACTGGATGAATTAAATTTCGATCTTACACTGAAAATTACAGTTATCCTCTATATAAACTATATACATGTATGTATTTATTTTTTTTGTTAAAAGAGAGAGTACCATATTTTTTCTAGTAAATGTCCCCTTTCTGGTATTTCTCATATGATGTATACACTGATGAATGTGTAAACTAATGTGGGGCCTGATGGTACCATATAAGTTGTATGAAGTGCATACATAGTTGTACAGTACTATAGCAGTATCGAAAACAACTGACTCTGTACAGAAATACAGTCGAACTTTGATATCTCGAAGTCGGTTTTGTCGAACATACCCGTATTTCAAAGTTAAAACGTGGCTAAGCCACGTTTTAACTTTGAAATATGGGTATGTTCGACTTAACAGAGCATGAAAAAATGCAGTTCATATGTTGAACTATTGGATAGTTTGAGTTAAACGAGTTCCAGATATCAAGGTTCGACTGTAAGTTGTATGAAGTGCATACATTGTTGTACAGTAATATAGCAGGATCTTAACAACTGATTCTGTACAGAAATACAGTCGAAACTTGATACTTCAAACTCGCTTAAATCTACCTTATCAGTATTCCATATGTTTGGTTTTGATAAATTGATCGTGGTTATGTCAAACGACCCTTATTTCAAAGTTAAAGCATGGATAAAGCCATGTTTTAACTATGAGGTATGTGTTTGTTTGAACTAAAGCAAGTTACTATTATGGAGTTTTGACAGTATGTGATAACCCTTTCATGATCAAATTATTCGGGAGAGTTTTATCCCTTCACTGCTTTATTGTCATTTGTTTTAGTATTGCTGTCTGCAAGACACGTTTCAAAGTTAGATTTAAGGTTGTATGACTTAATAAATATCGATAAGAGTGTCAAAGAGTATGGGTCCTGATCAGACGCCCCGTTGCAGGGTGTCTGATCAGGATCCAAACTGTTTGCAAACGCGCTTTAACCCATTACCTGATAGCCTATTCTAGAATTGAAGATAGGTGACTACTTAAAACAGGTTGGAAGTAAAGCAGAATGCGCCTTAAGGCGCATTCTGCTTTACTTTCAGCCTGCTTTAAGCTTCCATGTGATAGAATATAGAAAATAT
Source organism: Gari tellinella (assembly GCA_922989275.2). Lineage (NCBI taxonomy): Eukaryota > Metazoa > Mollusca > Bivalvia > Cardiida > Psammobiidae > Gari > Gari tellinella. The sequence continues at coordinate 22,862,069 of OV277869.1, read as the reverse complement.
TCCCTATACTATATATTCATGACTGATTTATTTGAAACTATTTTCTTCAGCGGAGGAAAGAATCTTATGTTCTAAAAGGCGCTTCTATGGGGTAAAGGCGTCATTGAGAGCGAAAGGGTTAATGAAGTAACTACAGTAAAAGCTCTCTATCGTGAATACTACATGAGAAAAACTCCAAGTTTAAGTTTAAAGCAGGTGGCTACATAATGCACGATCACAGTAAAGCAGAAAGCTCCTACAGGAAAGCTCCTACAGGAAAGCTCCTACAGGAGCTTTCTGCCATCTTGTTTTAAGCTGCCACCTGTTTTAAATTCCATCTGAAAGCCTTCATTTTATTGGTCATATTAGAGAGCTTTTACTGGACATGCAAATGACAGTAAAGTAAAATGTGTGTTAACCCTTTCACTCTTAATGACGTCATAAAATGCATTAGCAAACAGTTTTTATCCTGATAAGACGCCGCAAAGCGGCGTCTGATCAGCATCAAAACTGTTTGCCACTTGTTTTGAAATTACGTCAGTTATACGGCCTTGCAAATCTACCTTTGAAACGATATTGCAGAAACAATATTGAAGCAGACAACAATATGGCTGTGAATGGGTTAAAACCTCATGATAAATTTGATCATGAAAGGGTTATGGAGCTGGTCCGTGGAAATCAGATGAATTAAGGGCCAGCCGTAGGGACTCTCTGGACTACTTTTGATTTTCAGTGGCTCATTGACCCCTAAAACTTCAAATCTACAGTCAACACCAGTCTCGAGTATAATATTATTTGTAATTTACAAACATATTGCAATACAGTGACAAAAACATCCCTAATTGGTGTAGAGCAGGCTAAATTGAAAACTGGAATTGTCTATTTGAAGTTTCAGGGTGGAAAAGGTTAATTAACTAATTAAGACACTTTTGATTGCATTTGTTATGTTGATAGTTTATCATTTTGTATTATGCAAATGAAAATGCAAAGTTATTTTTATTTTTTACTATCTATAACAAAACACTGCATTACCATTGAAGAAATTATTGACCCTTTCATTGTTGAAAGTTTAAAAAGTTTTTTCTGCCTTCTTTTGCCTTGACTGACATTCAGCAACTGTCCATTTGAATCTTTACATATCTTACCGTGGAAAAGACATTATTCTTCCCATTATACACGTTTGTGCTAAAAGAAACATTTCCATTGCAAACAGTTTAAACCAGATCAGATGCTGGTTTACTCTTTGATTGATTTTTATGGCTCGGAGCAAATCTTTTCCTCTTTTGTAATTTTTAAAAAAGGTAAATTTTTGCTCTGAATCATGAAAATCAATCAAATTGAATCGTCTAGAGCACGGAAATCAACATGTTCCATTGTAGGCTCCAAACTGTTTATGCCACTTATCTAGATATGAATAGTAAATGTTTGAAGAAAAAAATCTGCATTTGATTGCATTCAGTGTCTGCGTTTATTTTTATTTAAATGGGCAAGAATAGTGTCTTTTCCACTGTATAATTATTTTTACACGACTTATTCAGAAATGGTCCAGTTGAATCAATACATTTCCATTTATTGTTTATTTACATGACTTACAGTAATCTGTCCTTTTGGAATCTCCAAGCTTTTTATATTTACATTTTTTGCATGACACAAAGAACAATTTACTTGCCCCATAGCCTGTTTCTAGATTTAGAGATAGGTGACCACTTAAGGCAGGTTGAAAGTAAGACTGAAAGTGCCTTACTAAGGCGCATTCTGCTTTACTCTAGTCGGATTTAAGCTCCCATCTGCTAGGATATTGGAAAAATTTCTTATGTTGCATACACTGTTTATAAATGTTGAGTATACAGTATATTTTTTCTGACTATTTTGGGAAATTTTAGATTTGATTTCATATATTTTGAAGCTAAATGGCCAGAAAAATGACATGTAGTAGTTATTTTAACTTGTTTTATTTGTTTTTATTTGAATTTAAGTTATCATTAAGACTTACTTGTATAATAAAAAAAAATATAAAAAAATATTTTTTTGCGGGGGGATTTTTTTTGGAAATTGGGAATATTTTTTACCATTTCCCATTGGACCCATAGGATACACCAGAAAAAGACCTGATACTAGTCACTAGGGTTGAATATGTAAACCTCTCCCTACTATAAATTCTATCATCTGAACTATTGCAATGTCCAATGAAATAAGGAAAAACATTATCCATGAAAGAGCTCAGAATCATATCAGGCAGATCTTATATGAAAACAGACCGGACCCTGATTAAATAGCTCTTTGCCATTCAGTGAGCACCTTTTGGACATATTAATGTGTGATAAAAGCAATTTGTTCACATTTTAGGATAATTAACAGACGTTACTTAGGGTGTCCCAATTTTAGAATTTTTACAGGTAATTTTTTAGACAAAGTTTGCATTGCATGTTTATGACTTTTATTGATTTTGTTGTTGAATGATTATCACTAACAATGCATGATTTTGGAATTATTGTTTTGAATACTTATTTTCAATCTAACTTGATTTATTTGACCATTGAAAAAAAAAGAGGTGTTGTTTTGTAATATTTTGTACAGGTGACTGTTTGGTGCAGGATAATAGTTATGTAGAAAGTTCCTGTAGGAGTTTGTACATGTACATTACTTTTGTGCTGTATTAACCCATTTCCCCCCCCCCCCCCCCCCAAAATACACCTTTTTATGCCTTTAATATATTCCCTAACTGAAGAAAATAGTTCCTCTTTATACAGTCAAAAATATATATTTCATAGAAAAAATTCTATATCCAAGTAGATGGTAGCTTTAAGCAGGCGCATTCTGCTTTACTTTCAACCTGCTTTAAGTGGTCACCTGTCTTCAAAATTAAAACCAGGCTATGGGGTAATAGGTTAACCCTTTACCCCATATCCTGTTTCTAGTATTGAAGATAGGGGATCACTTAAAGCAGGTTGAAAGTAAAGCAAAATGTGCCTTAAGGCACATTCTGCTTTACTTTTAGGCTGCTTTAATCTTCCATCTGCTAGACTATGGAAAATATTTCTTATAAAACATACACCTGACTGATTAAATTGGAACTATTTTCTTCAGTGGAGCAATATTAAATGCGAAAAAATGCGTATTTATGGGGGAATGAAATATTTATGGGGGAATGGGTTAAGCACTTAACTTTCTGTAAATATTGCTATACTTCTTCAGTATGTGGTCGCCTAATACAAGATTGACTGTACATGAAAGTGATTGTATTTAGTTAAGTTGATTAATTCTCCTGCTTTATACATATATGTGTATATGTATATATTAAAGTGGATTTTTTCCAAAACGAGGTAGACCAAGTTCAGACATCCAATTCAGGAGTTGTGTGATCAGGGTCTGCATAGTTATGCCACCGCGATGTTCAATCGGGGGGCATACCGTTTTACCCCTGTCTGTGAGTTCGTCCATACGTCCCACATATACAGACCATACCAAAGATGTTCATGTGAACAGAATTTTAATCTGCTTTAATTTTTAAAAAAATAACAGCCATTTGAAGTTTTTAAAATAATAGCCATAGAGATAGAGATTTCCTTGTGTGGGTAGTCCATTTCTCAGTAATTTTTGTGTGTTTGATGACGTTCTATTAAAAATCCATTCCGAGTTTTAGAAATCCAGAATACTTTGTGATAATTGTAATGTATCCAATATTATTTAGCTTAATACATGTAATAGATTCTATAGATTTGTGTACATGTAATTATTTTAATGCCAAGTTACATTATTTAGCCTACATTCCAACATTATGTGTCCTAATAATTATTGTAATTTTTTTAGTTGTTCATGGATTGGACAACAGGCATGGTCAATGCAAGTCCCTTCCAGGTATTTACAGACGAATTTCGATATCTCGAACTCGGTTATGTCAAACATACCTGTATTTCAAAGTTAAAACGTGGCTAAGCCACGTTTTAACTTTGAAATACGGGTATGTTTGACTTAACTGAGCATGAAGTAGTGTATTTCATGTATCGAGATATTGGATAGTTCGAGGTAAGCGAGTTCGAGATATCAAAGTTCGACTGTAATTATGATTCCAATCCAGATTTTTGTATGTGATAATTATGAAGTATTAGCCGTGCATGCCCAGACATTAGAAACCGTTAAGACTTTGATGAGGGTATGCACTGTTTGTTGCCCACCATTTTCAGCAGTATCATTTATTATCTTGCATACAGTGTAGTTTTTAATACTTTTTTCCTCCTCTTCTATATGATAACTAATTAACCCTTAACCACACAGCCCGTTTCTAGTGTTAAAGACAGGTGATCACTGAAAGCAGGTTGAAAGTAAAGCAGAATGTGGCTTTAAATCTTTCAATCCCAAGGTACCTGTAGACAATATACTTTCTATCTGACAGTAGTTCTATTCTGTCATTACAAATTGCATTAAGCAACCACCTATCTTAGACTACCAATTGATCTTCTTTTCAGTCGTTGCTTTATTACATGATTTACTGTAGAGTAAAACCCCTCTATTACGACCACCAACTTATGTTACATATTAATGTGTTTAAGACATGTAAGTGCTTAAAGTAAGGTGACAGTAAAACATTAGGAGTTTATTGTTTTACTGTCGCCTTATTTTAAGCTGTCACCTGTTTTTCATACAATCAATTAACCTAAGTGGTCGTAATAGTAGAGATTGGTTGTAATAGAGAGGTTCTACTGTACATCCAAACACTTATTTCTACATTTCAATGCATTACGTTATCATTTATCTACGTTTTTAACCCATTATACCAGATAGACGGGCTCTAGTTAAGAAGACAGGTGAGTTCTTAAAGCAGGTTTGAAGTAAAGTAGTGCCTTTATGTGCATTCTGCTTTACTTTCAGCCTTCTTTAAATTACCATCTGATGGGATATAGAAATGATTTCTTATAGTACATATATTTATTAATGTATATAGTGGAACCATTTTCTTCAATGGTGTGATACATTGTATATTAACCCATTACCTCATAGCCTGTTTCTAGTTTTGAAGACAGGAGACCACTTAAAGCAGGTTGAAAGTAAAGCAGAATGCGCCTTGAGGCGCATTCTGCTTTACTTTCAGCCTGTTTTAGCTTTTATCTATTAGGATATAGAATGCTTTATAAGTGTATAAAGTGGGTCTATTTTCTTCAGAAGTGGAATAACTTAAAGGCGTAAAAAGGCGTATTTATGGGGTAATAGTTTAAATTGGATACAAATGAATTCCCATTGTATGGGCGTCATGTGGTACTGTACTTTTGATCTTCACCTATGTAGAATCTTTGATTTACTCCCCTTGTATTTTTGCACGTTTTACAATGTTGCCATCCAGCCTTCGATGAACTAAATGTATGTTGGTATTAATGTATTTAGAAATAAAGGGAGAATCAATCCTTGCTATGCTGTTACTGTTCTTGTTCTGTCCTTGTCGAGATGATATATAACATGCCTTGACCCCACAACCTGTTTCTTAGTTTTGAAGACCATCCTCGCCTGTAATATTGTCCATGCAAAGAATCGGTGAAGGCCCATCTCTTGTATTTGATTGTTTGGTTTGAAAAAGCCATTGAGTTTGAGTATACCAAAGCCTCTCTATGCAGAATGAGATGGGTTTTCCACATGTCTCATGATTTTACAGTTAAAGTCAAACTTCGATATCTCGAACTCGGTTAAATCGAATATACCCGTATTTCAAAGTTAAAACGTGACTCAGCTACTTTTTAACTTTGAAATATGGGTATGTTTGACTTAACCTAGCATGAAATAACGCTGTTCATGTGTCAAATTATCAGATAGTTTGATTTAAGTGAGTTCGAGATATCGAAGTTCGACTGTACTTTCAGGTCTATTGAGAACAAAGGGGGTGGGGTAGGAGGGAGGGAGTCATACAAAGGAAGAAGAGTAATGTGAGTTCAGGTTGTGTAGGTTTGACTGTACAGTAAAACCTATTTAATTCGACTACAAAATTATCTCAATTATTAGAGTGTTTACGATAGGCGATCGCTTAAAGCAAGGTTGCAGTGAAACACAAAGCCCCTTAAGGCTGTATAATAGAGATGTGACAGCTAAAAGCAAGGTTACAGTGAAACAGAAAGCTCCTTTAGGCTGTGTAATAGAGAGGTGACAGCTTAAAGCAAGGTTACAATGAAACAGAAAGCTCCTTTAGGCTGTATAATAGAGAGGTGACAGCTTAAAGCAAGGTTACAGTGAAACAGAAAGCTCCTTTAGGCTGTATCATAGAGAGGTGACAGCTGAAAGCCATGTTACAGTGAAACAGAAAGCTCCTTTAGGCTGTATCATAGAGAGGTGACAACTAAAAGCAATGTTATAATGAAAAAGAAAGCTCCTTTAGGCTGTATAATAGAAAGGTGACAGCTTAAAGCAAGGTTACAATGAAACAGAAACTCCTTTAGGCTGTAAAATAGAGAGGTGACTGCTTAAAACAAGGTTACAATGAAACAGAAAGCTCCTTTAGGCTGTATAATAGAGAGGTGACAGCTTAAAGCAAGGTTACTGTGAAACAGAAAGCTCCTTTAGGCTGTATAATAGAGAGGTGACAGCTGAAAGCAAGGTTACAATGAAACAGAAAGCTCCTTTAGGCTGTATAATAGAGAGGTGACAGCTGAAAGCCATGTTACAGTGAAACAGAAAGCTCCTTTAGGCTGTATAATAGAGAGGTGACAGCTTAAAGCAAGGTTACTGTAAAACAGAAAGCTCCTTTAGGCTGTATAATAGAGAGGTGACAGCTTAAAGCAAGGTTACAATGAAACAGAAAGCTACTTTAGGCTGTATAATAGAGAGGTGACAGCTTAAAGCAAGGTTACTGTGAAACAGAAAGCTCCTTTAGTCTGTATAATAGAGAGGTGACAGCTTAATGCAAGGTTACTGTGAAACATAAATCTCCTTTAGGCTGTGTAATAGAGAGGTGACAGCTTAAAGCAAGGTTACAATGAAACAGAAAGCTCCTTTAGGCTGTATAATAGAGAGGTGACAGCTGAAAGCAAGGTTACAATGAAACAGAAAGCTCCTTTAGGCTGTATAATAGAGAGGTGACAGCTGAAAGCCATGTTACAGTGAAACAGAAAGCTCCTTTAGGCTGTATAATAGAGAGGTGACAGCTTAAAGCAAGGTTACTGTGAAACAGAAAGCTCCTTTAGGCTGTATAATAGAGAGGTGACCACTAAAAGCAAGGTTACAATAAAAAAGAAAGCTCCTTTAGGCTGTATAATAGAGAGGTGACCACTAAAAGCAAGGTTACAATGAAAAAGAAAGCTCCTTTAGGCTGTATAATAGAAAGGTGACAGCTTAAAGCAAGGTTACTGTGAAACAGAAAGCTCCTTTAGGCTGTATAATAGAGAGGTGACCACTAAAAGCAAGGTTACAATGAAAAAGAAAGCTCCTTTAGGCTGTATAATAGAAAGGTGACAGCTTAAAGCAAGGTTACTGTGAAACATAAAGCTCATTTAGGCTGTGTAATAGAGAGGTGACAGCTTAAAGCAAGATTACAATGAAACAGAAAGCTACTTTAGGCTGTATAATAGAGATGTGACAGCTTAAAGCAAGGTTACAATGAAACAGAAAGCTCCTTTAGGCTGTATAATAGAGAGGTGACCACTAAAAGCAAGGTTACAATAAAAAAGAAAGCTCCTTTAGGCTGTATAATAGAAAGGTGATAGCTTAAAGCAAGGTTACAATGAAACAGAAAGCTCCTTTAGGCTATATAATAGAGAGGTGACTGCTTAAAGCAAGGTTACAATGAAACAGAAAGCTCCTTTAGGCTGTATAATAGAGAGGTGACAGCTTAAAGCAAGGTTACTGTGAAACAGAAAGCTCCTTTAGGCTGTGTAATAGAGAGGTGACAGCTTAAAGCAAGGTTACAATGAAACAGAAAGCTACTTTAGGCTGTATAATAGAGAGGTGACAGCTTAAAGCAAGGTTACAGTGAAACAGAAAGCTCCTTTAGGCTGTATAATAGAGAGGTGACAGCTTAAAGCAAGGTTACTGTGAAACAGAAAGCTCCTTTAGGCTGTATAATAGAGAGGTGACCACTAAAAGCAAGGTTACAATGAAAAAGAAAACTCCTTTAGGCTGTATATTAGAGAGGTGACAGCTAAAGGAAGGTTACAATGAAACAGAAAGTTCCTTTAGGCTGTATAATAGAAAGGTGACAGCTTAAAGCAAGGTTACTGTGAAACAGAAAGCTCCTTTAGGCTGTATAATAGAGAGGTGACAGCTTAAAGCAAGGTTACAATGAAACAGAAAGCTACTTTAGGCTGTATAATAGAGAGGTGACAGCTTAAAAGCAAGGTTACAATGAAACAGAAAGCTCCTTTAGGCTGTATAATAGAGAGGTGACAGCTGAAAGTCATGTTACAGTGAAACAGAAAGCTCCTTTAGGCTGTATAATAGAGAGGTGACAGCTTAAAGCAAGGTTACAATGAAACAGAAAGCTCCTTTAGGCTGTGTAATAGAGAGGTGACAGCTTAAAGCAAGGTTACAATGAAACAGAAAGCTCCTTTAGGCTGTATAATAGAGAGGTGACAGCTTAAAGCAAGGTTACTGTGAAACAGAAAGCTCCTTTAGGCTGTATAATAGAGAGGTGACCACTAAAAGCAAGGTTACAATGAAAAAGAAAGCTCCTTTAGGCTGTATAATAGAGAGGTGACAGCTTAAAGCAAGGTTACAATGAAACAGAAAGCTCCTTTAGGCTGTTTAATAGAGAGGTGACTGCTTAAAGCAAGGTTACAATGAAATAGAAAGCTCCTTTAGTCTGTATAATAGAGAGATGACAGCTTAAAGCAAGGTTACTGTGAAACAGAAAGCTCCTTTAGTCTGTGTAATAGAGAGGTGACAGCTTAAAGCAAGGTTACAATGAAACAGAAAGCTACTTTAGGCTGTATAAGAGAGGTGACAGCTTAAAGCAAGGTTACAATGAAACAGAAAGCTCCTTTAGGCTGTATAATAGAGAGGTGACAGCTGAAAGCAAGGTTACAATGAAACAGAAAGCTCCTTTAGGCTGTATAATAGAGAAGTGACAGCTTAAAGCAATGTTACAGTGAAACAGTGACAGCTTAAAGCCAGGCTACAATGAAAAAAGGACGCTCCTTTAGGCTGTATAATAGAGAGGTGACAGCTTAAAGCAATGTTACAGTGAAACAGAAAGCTCCTTTAGGCTGTATAATAGAGAGATGACCACTAAAAGCAAGGTTACAATTAAACAAAGCTCCTTTAGACTGTATAATAGAGAGGTGACCGCTTCAAGCAAGGTTACAATGAAACAAATCTCCTTTAGGCTGTATAATAGAGAGGAGCTTAGAACAAGGTTACAATGAAACATAAAGCTCCTTGAGGCTGTATAATAGAGAGGTGACAGCTTAAAGCAAGGTTACAATGAAACAAATCTCCTTTAGGCTGTATAATAGAGAGGTGACAGCTTAGAGCAAGGTTACAATGAAACAGAAAGCTCCTTTAGGCTGTATAATAGAAAGTTGACAGCTTAAAACAAGGTTACAGTGAAACAGAAAGCTTCTTTAGGCTGTATAATAGCGAGGTGACAGCTTAAAGCAAGGTAACAGTGAAACAGAAAGCTCCTATCACCTCTCTTTTATATAGCCAATTAGCCTTCATTTTAGTTGTCGTAATAGCGAGGTTTTTACTGTATATATTTGTTATGTCACTCTACCTTCTGAAAGAAGTGGAGATACAGTGCTATGTACAGGTAAGTCTATCCGTATGCCAAATGGTTTCTGATCAACAACTTGCCCTTCCTTCAACCTACAGTTGTAAAATTTGATTGGGAGGCCTGTCATGACCACAGGTACTTGACAGATAGATCTAGGTCTATTAAAAAAATATTTACAGACTTCCTTGAATCATCACAAGAGCTCCATTCTGAAAAAGGACCATAATTCTGGCATGCACTTCATTCAAATTATCCCCCTTTTCTGACTTACGAAAAAACAATGCACTTTCAATTCCTGTAAAATTCTCTATACCAACGTTTATGCCCACACATATTGAACCTGGTACAGTCTATAGTTCAAGGAATTTGATTAAACTTGGTCAAACAATGAATAGCTGTAAGGCTTCGAATTACTGAAAACAATTATAGTTGAAATCGGACCAATATCATGGAGCAATTACAGAAGTTTATGAAATTTCTGTCAAATAAATTCAGACAATTATGCAAACACAACACAGTTTTAAATAGTATGATCATATTAAATATCAAAACTAGAGCTAATACTAAACACGTACTGAAAATTAAATAAAAATGTTTATCTACTGTTATGCATAAACGTACGTAGTGCTTTAAATCACAAACTCATTTCTTATATTAAACCAGGCTATAATTGAAGCCATTGAAGTAGGGTTTCATGTTTTAAAATCAAAATGTAGATAATTTTATTTTATTGATCTAGAACATTTTCATAGCGTTCGAAAAAACATGTCCACTTTCGTTATTACCAAAATAAGAAATCTCGCTTTTGAAAAATTGAGATTAAAGACAGTTAACCCTTTTAATAGAAATAACATTTTATTTACATTAAAATTTAGACATAAACTGATGTATTTTAAAACAAAATCTGCAAATTATACTCTTTAAGAAATTATTACGTCAAAAGATAATGTCTGAAAAGTGCTTTGTTCCAGTGTCCTCGAGTAGGGGTCATTTAGGTGCATGTTGTGACTTATCGAGTTATGTGATCTTATCGTGCCTTATACCATCGTGTAAGCGAAGAATTGCTCTTAAAATGATATTATGAAGTTATTGATCTAGTATTAAAACTATTTGAATACCCATCCTAATGCCATTTTCCTTCCTACGTGCCTGTTGTATCTATTGATAGTACCTGTCATTAACAGCATGACACTTCAGATAAATATGTAGTTAAAAAGCTCACTTACTCAATCCACTTTTCCCATATCCCGTCAGCTGTACAGGGTGTCAAAAAACTATAACCCGGGGACAGATATGCAATATATCCCGTTTCTATCAATGTTTATATAATATACATTCTGTATTTTACCAGGAACGTAGATTATAGGGATTGGAGTCTCGCGGAATCCCGCAAAATAACGTGTTACCCGATATCTTACTCGTACGCGTGTAGCCGCTATAAGCGGTTAAGCTTTTGGGTTGTATTTTATAACAGTATAAACTTTTAACTCGAGCTAAATTGCGGGTTTATTACACGCAGCATTTACAAATAAAACATAAAATGGTGGCGTGAGGTATATATTTTTATTTTTTAATATGTTTGAAGTACATTTTTGTCCCTGCGAAGTTGGTCATATTTGCTAAAAATCCCTCGTACGTGTGTAGCCGCTCTAAGCGGTTAAGCTTTTGGGTTGTATTTTATAACAGTATAAACTTCTAACTCGATCTAAATTGGGGGTTTATTACACGCAGCATTTACAGATAAAACATAAAATGGTGGCGTGAGGTATATATTTTTATTTTTTAATATGTTTGAAGTACATTTTTGTCCCTGCGAAGTTGGTCATATTTGCTAAAAATCCCTCGTTTTTGTTCGATTTAGTAGTTATAGGTACTTTTATTCTAGTTGTGGTGACCAAACTGCAGGCTCGATTGAAAAGATCACATAGTGTACTGATATATAAAAGAATAAAGGGTGGCATGAACTACTTGCATTCATCGTGTACTGTGTTTAAAAGACGTTGTTGTCTTTGCAAAATGCCCATAATCATGCTGATTCAGTGTTTACAAAATGGCGGCATTTCCCGGTCCGCCTTATCGGTAATTTGTTATTATACACGAAGAGTAGCTTATTTCGTGTTAAATTGATGTTGCTATTGAGATAATTACAAATTTTGTCTGCAATCATGTAGATCTATAATCATTTATTTTATGGTTGCATATCTAATCTGCGTTCCTGATTTTACTGAACACATTCAACTTGATTCCACCCTAGCGACGACTCGTTATTTACAAACAGTGTACCTGTGAGGATTACACGTGTCATATATTAACAGTGTATACCCTGATCAGAGGGCTCCTAAAGGACCCCTCTGATCAAGGTTTACACTATGTCATTTTGAAAAAATATTGTTAAAATCAACCCTAAATAGTCAAAATAGACTAGACTTATTTTGAAATTGGAAATGTCCATTAAAAGTTTCAGGGGTGAATGAGTTAATAAACTTCTACACAATAAAAGAAATGGGCCCAGACATGATCACTAATTGTAAAGAACAATAACTGACAAATATACCATAAATTATAGATTTACTCCTGTAAAATGACCTACAAGTGTTATTCATATGTAATGTAGTCGGTCAGTTTGCAATACATTAACAAAGCGTCAGTCAAAATCGCTAGATAATCTTAAGGTGGGTCGACAGCGGGCAGCCCGCATCTCGAATTTCGGAAATGCTGATGACTTGAATCACATGATTTTTTTCGACACGTGCTTATAGAAGAAAATTAACATATATAAAGGTTAAAATTGTTAAGCTCCATTGTCTTCCTTGATAGCTCAGTCGGTAGAGTGATTGACTAGCAATCCAAAGGTTCCAGTACCATTCGATTAAAAACTTTCTTTTAAAATAAATTGTCCGATTTTATTGACTTGTCAGTCCAAAGGACAGATTATGTACAGTCATAAATACTATATTGAATACTACCAGATGCAAGTACAGCGTTCCCTCTCTACAACGACATCCAATGGGAGACACAAAGTATGTTCGTTGTTCGGAGGGAGTCCTTACAGGGAGGGAATTTGGCTTACATTTGCAAACAGCTTGAATCCAGATCAGGCGCCGCTTAACGCGGCGTCTGATCTGGATTCAAGCTGTTTGTCACTCGTAATTAAGTGTTTTACTCTGAAATGGTCAAATATGTAACTTTTAGAAAAACAGCAGTCGACAATTTTAAGCAGACGATATTGCAGCAATAAAAGCGTTAGACATAATTGTCCAGTTTCGGGAACAGCGGCAAAAGTCGTTGTAAGGAGGGAATCGTTGTTTGGAGGGCCGTTGTAGAGAGGGAGCGCTGTATAGTCAAGTGACAACAACACATTCATGTGAGGATTTATAGCCTATATGAAAGATTGGAGCTTAACACATGACAGATAGATCCTAAAGCAGCTTTTATCACGGACTAAATACAGATCTGTATTTACTCCGTACTTTTATGCATTACCTTTCAAAAAGGTTGTCATTCATTAAGTAGTCACCTGTCTTCAAAGATCTACCGTGAGCAGAGACCGTGAGTCTCTGACCGTGAGTGAGTGAGGCTACCATATTCAATGGTCCATTATAACAGGTTTGACTTATGTTATTATTTAGAGCTGATGGCATTTTAAAGTTGAATTCAAGGGAGGCATGGAGACATTTGTGATTTCTCCATGAGGGAGGTAACTAGGTTTGTGTTAACAATTTGTCTGAATTTCTGGGAATCATGTTTAAAAAGTAAAGTCTGCTATAGATTGCCATTAAATGTTTGTGACTATTAGAATTAAGTAGATGTAATAAATATCTACTAAGTCTAAATTGGTGTTTGTTAAACAGCTGGATATTTTGTAATTTGAAATTTAGATCTAGTGACCTTTGGACAATATCTTATATTGTCTGTATAGTTTACATGTTATAAAGATCTAGATCTATTTTATTACGAAAATATTCCTGTTTAATTAAAAATGGAACTTTTCTCGACAAAAGGTCCTAGCTATAAAAAAAAAACGGTGTTTTTTTTATTTTTTTTATTTCACTCTCCATATGGTTTATTTCATAATTTATCAAGGTTTCAATGAAGTTTAACATGGAAAAGGTAGACCCGCGAACCACCTTAATTAAAATTATAATTGTGAGCGTAGGCGTCAGTAAATAACACCGTACCGGAAATAGACGAGGTGGTCCGATCGTAGACTGGTTCACCTGTCCCTAGCACTACGTGGTTAGAATCGCACTACGTGATAATCGAGTTATATTAGGCAGGGAACCAGACTAGTCCGATCGCAGGCGTTCTTAGAACTTTTTTTAAAAAGGCTGAGACTCATAAGAGGTAGAATCTACAACTTTATAAGTGTGTACGTATAAAAATTAACTTGATAGTCTCGTGTAAATTCTGTTATTGTTTGAAATTAAAATACAATTGAATGAAAGAGCTGATAAAAAAAAGTAAGCCGACCGCCATTACTTCTTACGTCACTTAAGTTGCAATGACGTCATGACAAAATCAGTTGCTCCGCCATTAGACTAATTTAGAGAATGTTCGGACGTCCGAACAGATCGAAGTCAACTGATATCATTGAAGTTGAGTTGAAAAGGTAGATATGCCTATGGAAACAGGTCCATAGGAAGTAAAATGATATTTGGGGAAAGGGGGGGGTGGGGGGTGAGTGTGGCACACTCTTCATCTTACATTGGCCACTCTTCATGGGGGGGGGGGGGGGGGGGGGGGGAGTGTGGCACACTCTTCATCTTACATTGGCCACTCTTCATGGGGGGGGGGGTTTGGTTGTCACTTTGCGTAAAATTCGGTTGAAAAGCGTTTTCTTGCATTAACTTAGTACGAATAAGGTGCAGGCGGACCCTCTACCACTGAACTATACAAGTGGAAAAATGCAATGTCTGATCAGGAACGTATATTATAGATAATCTACGTTCCTGGTCTGATTTTGGATTTTTTTGCGAGAAAAACCGAATAGGCCTACGTACAGTATTTTGAGAAGAATTTTTGGAATTGGTTTCACTTATTTAGGCAAAATTGTCAGGAAAAGACCTGTTAACTAGTTTTCCTGATTTGTTTTTATTAGCTCATCAAAAGTGCTCAAGGTGTGCTATTGTGATACCGGCGTCCGTCCGTCTGTCCATCAACAATTGCCAACCACTTCTTCTCTGTGTAGCAGGACGAGGGGACCCAGCAGGTCTGGATCCCACCCAGGAGCGCTACACTCCTCAAGTCCGTACTCTGGGTATAGCCTGGTGCCGTGGGACGGGGAATACAACTAAAACTCAGATGCCACGTTATTGCTTTTATTGCAACATATTAACCAACTATTTACAACAATAGAATCCCGAGTTACATGTTATTTATTTCCGCAGAGCAGGATTTCACCCGTTGTGTTGCCCAGACTGACGTCCGGAAAGTTACAGGTTTATCCTGATGCTGAAATGCCCTAAAGTCTGAAACTAAGTTTCAGAGTACAGTTTACAACTGTAGCCCTCTTAAAGACTTTTCCTCAGTCCACTGAAGGACCACCAGCATATTGTTCTGGAGGTGTCAATGTAACTGTCAAATCACATGCAGTTTACCTGGATTATACTCATGCTCTAGTGATTTTCAATGGTTATTTCTAACCAAACTATCAAATATAAAGGTAGAGTCTCACACAAGACGCTTCAATGGTTCAATATGCACAAGACCCATGCTTTGCAGGCCTCGATCTAACCGGTAGCCCGAGGTTACTTGAAATTGTCAGGGGCTACTTGAAATTACTGGTTGGGTAGTCCGATAGGCTACCTATTTTTCTGACTTGAAATGTCCCTTTTTAGCTCACCTGAGCCGAAGGCTCAAGGTGAGCTGTTGTGATCGCCCGTCTGTCCGTCCGTCCGTCCGGGCTTACAGGAGCTACCTTATGGGGTCCGTTTCGGTCATTAATCTGGCCAGTTAGTGATTGTGGGGTTGAAAGAGAGTATTGTGGGGTTCAAAATCACGCATGTGGGGTTCAAAATCACGCATGTGGGGTTAGTTTTAGGGTTAGTGTTTATATAGCAAAAAAAACCACAACAACCGTCTCCTAAGAACGTCCGTACGTCCGTCCGAGCGCACGAAAGGTCCTTTGTTGGGTAGGGAGAACAATAGATTCCATTCATTCCGTGATTGCCCTATTGTTATTGTTGGGTATTTTAGTGTACTGTTGGGTATTTTTAAACAAAAAAAATACCCAACAAATGTCCAACTGTGAGACCGTCCGTCCGTCCGTTAACTTTTCTTGTTAGCGCTCTCTCACCTTCATTTATTTACCGATTTTGATTAAACTTCCTACAAATATTCCATACCACAATAGTTCAGACGAGTTCGCGTTTCAGACGTTGGCAACTATTTTTAGCAGAGTTATGCCCCTTTATTGGCGAAAATGGGCATTTTTAAAAAAAAAAACAGAACTTTTTTATTTTTTATTCAATTGATTTCAAATTTGATATGGTGATACAGTATATGAAGTGACTTAATATATATTACGTGTTTTGGTTTGACTCCGTATTTTCAGAGTTATGCCCCTTCACACAATTTTTTTAACAATATATTGTTTCCTGATAATAATTTTACTTACATTTTGTCTATTGTAATCGAATTTCATATTTAGCTTTCTCATCATACAGGGAAGGCACCTGTGAATATTGGTTCCTGTTAAATTTCAGACATTGGCGACTATTTTTAGCAGAGTTATGCCCCCTTTATTGTCAAAAATGGGCATTTTTTAAAAAACCCAGAACTTTTTTCTTTTTTATTCAATTGATTTCAAATTTGATATTTGGTTCCTGTTTGAGATCGATAGTCGGGCCTACACTCCGGGCGACTTTTTCCAGTCGGCCTGAGTCCGGACGACTTTGACACCCGCCGGCCATGACGGGCGTATTTTGCCGCACTGCGGTGCTCTTGTTGGAAAATGCATTTGGTATTGCATTGACACAACCCCGTGGTTTCTATTTCATTTGGGTATCCACAGTCCAGAACCCCATGATTTGTAATATAATTGGATATCAGTAGGAAAATAAACTTGGATTTCCTATCCTTGTCCTTTCCACAGTGCTTTCTGGGTATTGTCGTTAACTGTCTAAAATGATTTTCAGTGTTTACATATTTCTATATGCAACTTTTGTTTACACACGTTTGACTAAAGTAAAAATTCAGTTGATAACCCGATGAAATTAAAAAGCAATTGAGTACTCGTTTCATTTTTAAATGTTTGGCTTTCCTTTTGCTTTTGTTGGGTACTGTCACCCATTAGTTTTCAAGTAATTGGGTATTTCACCAATTTCAATTGGGTAAAGTACTCGGATACTCTGCTTATCTTAGTGACTGTACATTTACTCTGCCTCTATAGTTCATATGGAGTTATTATGGAGTACACACATCAACATTATCCTGACACATTTGCTTCTTGTAACAAGGTGCTAATGGGTGTATTAAAAACCTTTAGTGATAAAGTCTACTTAAATCTTGGAACTTTGTACTTTGGTGAGCGCCTTAGATATAGAATATGGAACAACTAGAAAAACAAGTTTAATTTTTGTTTCAATTGGGATTTTTTTTACGAAATTATTTTAAAATTACTCATTGGCAATGGGTCAGTTGAACTCAGTTCACTGGAACGGAACCAGAGAAGTGCACCAGAAAAAGGCCTGGCTTGGTAGCTCAGAGGCCTGGCAAGGTATGACAGAGAGTAGTACAGAGTACCCTGGGTTTCAAGTCCTGATGCTGAGGCTGGTAGGGGCTGTGATTTTTCAGCAGTCCTGTTACAGAGGCACTCTTATTCAATTCTTACCTTTCAGATGCATCTCTTTAGTGGACTCGGTTGAGACCGTTTCACTGTCTTGGGAGAACATTAATGTGTACATAGACCCACCAAACGACTCGCCTTGTCACAGACCAGACTCTCTGACCCCACCCAAACATGTGCTGAAGGATGGTAAGGACTAAACTGTACCTTTGATGACATTGTCTATTTAACCCCTTTGAACCCAAGCAAAAAGTAAACTAGTCATTTACAATTAGTGTAGTATCAGTAAACAGAATGCTTGTGTTATGTAAACAGTACAGAACCAGATCCCCAATTAGTCTAATAAAATTTGTTAATTCAATCATTATAATGGATATAAGACATTGTAGTGTTTAAACCATGATCGATTATTCAAAAGTGCTCATTCGATAGATAATTATTAAATCAAATAATCCATTGATCAAAATAATTTTTTTTTATTATATTGTAAGTAAAATAGCTATATTATTTCATGTAAAATGTAAAAAAACCTTTAATACATTTTTAATGTATGTAGATTATATCTATTAATCTACAGGTGTGCAATTAAAATAATAAAAAAAAATCTGCTTATTTTTGGGTCAATTTTTTCAATTTCCATTACTAAATTTATACACAAAATTTGAATATCTCATTTCAATTGTATAATAGATGTTTAATCCAAATGGTTTGTCCAATTATATTTGATGATTGATTATGAAAATCAGCCGATTATGAAACACTAAGACATTGTAGGTTTATCAGCCGTAGCTGTAAAAAATTAGTAACAAATAAAATTGCTTATCACAGAATCCTTAAATAATAAGTCTAAGATATATATCACAGCACACCTACTAAATAATGTAGTACCATCTTATAATTTAGTGGCGTAAAAAGGTGTATTTATGGGGTAATGGGTTGAGGTGCATTCTGCTTTATCTTCAGTCTGCTTTAAGAGCTGCTGCCATTTGCTAAAAAAAGGTGCATATTCATAACTTTCAAGTGGAACTATTTTCTACAGTGTAGTAATAAATTGAATGCATCAAAAGACATATTTATTATCCCCTGCCGAAAGGCAGAGGGATACTGTTTTAGGTCTGTCCGTCCGGCTGTGCGTGCGTGCGTTTTCCGTCCGCAACTGTATCTCCGAAACCTATGAACAGATTTGGATTAAACTTGGTATACTTATTTGTCATCATAGGAGCACCGTGGGAAATCAAATTTTTTTCAGAAAATTTTAGGAATTTATGAGTTATCTGCCCTTTTTGTGTTAAAAATGCCGTCCGTGCGTCCGTCACGTTTTCCGTCCGCAACTGTATCTCCGAAACCTATAAAAAGATTTGGATTAAACTTGGTATACTTATTTGTCATCATAGGAGCACCGTGGGAAATCAAATTTTTTTCAGAAAATTTTAGGAATTTATGAGTTATCTGCCCTTTTTGTGTTAAAAATGCCATATTTAACAGTTTTTACACTCTAGCAACTACAGTATTCAACATATTTTGTTTATACTTGCACACATTGTCTATAAGTACACGTTCTTGCATGTGTGCAGTTATTGTAAAAAAAGGATACTTCTGACAAGAGTTATCTGCCCTTGATGTACTTAGAAATGCTAGAAAATGCTTTATTTTGGTATTGTTTACATACTAGAGCCTATAAATATGCATGGATTTTTGAAAAAACTTTCTTGAATTATGTATGGCTATTAGTTTTCAAATTAATTTGATTATTGTTGAAAACGGAGAAATTAGTCATGAGTTATCTGCCCTTGATAAGTAAAAAAAGCCATATTTAACTGTTTTTACTCTCTGGCAACTACAATTATGAATGGATTTAAATGATACTTGCACACGATGTCTATCAGTAAAAGTTCTTGAAGGTGTGCAATTATTGTCAAAAAAGGATACTTGTGGCAATAGTTATCTGCCCTTGATGTACTTTGAAATGATAGAAAATGCTTTATTTTAGAATTGTTTACATCCTAGTATCTATAAATATGCATGAATTTTGATAAAACAAACTCTTAAACTATGTATGGCTATTAGTTTTCAAATAATTGTTATCATTTTTGAAAAACGGAGAAACTAGTCAACAGTTATCTGCCCTTGATGAGTAAAAAAACCCATATTTAACAGTTTTTACCATCTAGAAACTACAGTCTTTAATGGATTTTGATTTAACTTACACATGATGTATCTAAATATAAGGGTAGCAATTATTGTCAAAATAGGATACTTTGTGGCAAGAGTTATCTGCCCTTTATGTACTTAGTAATGCTCAACATGGCTTTATTGTTTACATGCTATTGTGTACAAATGTGAATGGATTTTGAAAAAAAAAAAAATCATATATGGCTATTATTTATAGAATGAGTTCAATTATTATCGAAAATGTGCAAATTAGTCAAGAATACTCTGCCCTTGATGAGTTGAAAATGTGTTTACACTCTAGTAAATTCTACAGTTCTGATTTTTTTTAATAATACTTGCACACAATTATAAGTTCTTGAAAGTGTTTAATTACTGTTGAATTTGAATCAAGAGTTACCTGCCCCTGTCATACTTAGATTTATAATGCTACAAACGGCTTTATTTTTTGTATTGTTTAGGCTTTAAAATGTACAAAATTGATTGGATTTTATAAAACTTTGTAAAAAGCTTAAATAATTGAATGTTGATCTTTAAAGACAGGTGATCACCATTTGCCCCTTCCTCCCACAATAAAGTTTGCCACTTTCTTCTGGACAATCGCTGCGGCAAGGGATATCAGCTCTAAGGTGCTTGTTGGTAATGGGTTAGGAAAGATGGTTGCTGCCTAAACCAGGCTGAAAGTAAAGCAGCAAGCTCCTGGGAAGAATATTGTCGTTCCTTACTCTGTGTTATGTTTTTCAGTGTATGGGCATGTGGGACCTGGAACTTTGCTGGCAATAGTAGGTGCAAGGTCAGTGACGGTTGCTAAAATGTCATTATTTCCTGTTAAAATAACCCTTTACTCAATAGATACACATTTTAACTCATTTAATTTATTCCTCCACTGAAGACAGCTGAGTTCCACTTTATACCTTCATGATGATGACTGTACCATAAGAAATGTTTTTTCTATATTCTAGCAGATAGGCACATTCTGCTCTACTTTCAACCTGCTTTAAGTGATCACCTGTCTTCCAAACTAGAAATAGGCTATTGAATAATCTTAAGGTTAAATTGACAATGAAGATTAAGACCCTAACATGCTGAAAGTTACTGTCTTCCCCTATATAGTACATAGAATATATAGGGGAAAATCGAGTGCAGCTGACTTCTCTTACACTGTTGCAGGGATTGGCTTCAAATTTTAACAGACTTACTGCTTATTAAGGAAAAACAGTACTTATACATATTAAAACCACTCTGTTAAAATGGGACCAACCACTTGCAACAAGACAAATTGATTACATACATGTATAAGGCAGGTGACAGCTTAAAGCAAGGTGAAAGTGAAACAGAATGCTACTAAACGAGCATTCTGTTTCACTTTGACCTTGCTTTATATTCTAAGGCTTCTAAGCAGCCATCTGCCTTTAACACCTAATAATTGAGTGGTTGTCATAGAGGGGTTTTACTGTATGTGAAGTTGTTCAAGTGACCTGGAATTTGGGCTGTTGTCATTTTGAGGGATACTGATACCAGTTTCTCAATTTTTATGCCCCAAAATTCTGTGATCGTGGGTATTTAGTTTTTGCCCTGCCTGTTTGTCTGTCTGTCTGTGTCACAAACCTTAACCTTTGCTATAACGCTTTCATTATAATTATTGCACATGGGCCTTTTATACTTGACATGTGTCTTACCTACATGTCAAGAGTCAAGACCTTTCCAACCATGCCAACATGTTTGCCATTGTGCCTTGGGGCCCTTGACCTACTTTTGTAAAAATCTCCAAGTGTCTATAACATTTGAATCAGTATCACTGGTATACATCGTACAGCGGATGTTGCTCCAAAGTGATACGGAATCCATGGTGAATTGACTTAAACAATGTCAGGCCAGGTAAGAAATACGTCTATTACACACTTATTGCAACACATAAGTATTAAACGTTAAATCGTACCGAATCAGAACTAATTTCTGCCTGTCACAAACAAGCCTCTTCTGTTACAAACGTCGAATGGTCCGTGAATTATGAGAGTTTAGTCTGCCCTATCACTAACAATGTGTGACGACTTTACACAAATTGGTCGAATATGTGCATTATATACATGTAAAGTGTAATTGTTTTCCCTCTACAGATAGATAGTAACTCTTTGTATTAGGATTTTCTCCTCGTGTTAGCGAAACAGTTGCACGTTTTGTAAATTTGGCCATTTCATTCTACCATCACTGTACCGCGTCTTGCAAGCAAGTGACAGTTAACTGTACCGCATCTTGCATTTCTACTGTACTGCATCTTGGAAATCTGAACGAAATGGATCGAAAATTAGACCTGGACCCATATTCTGAAACATTCTACGTATTTTCGCTAAGTAAAATTAGTATCTAACCTTTCCTCTAGGAAAATACGTTTAGCTGAGGCTTTTGAGCCGACGTTTGTGTATAAGTTGCTTCGTGAAATTGGGTCAACTTCGGGGTGGGGTAACGTCACTACAAACGACTGAGGGTACTGTTTAAGACATTATTACCTACGGTCTTCATCGCAAAAACGTGGAAAACATTGATATCTATTCAAAATCTATATTTGAGATATACATGATCACTTTACATGTAGGTACCAAAACTAGCGTACATGTAAGTACATTATAATTAGTTTCACAATTATATAACTAACTAACAAACCGAATTTCAATGAAGTCGCCGTGGCTCTGTAATGATATATATAAATATCATTTGACACGCATGAAATTGTAATTGTGTATTATAAATATATACGGTTGTGTGACCAAGATGCCTGGTCGGTGCAAGTAAATTAATCACTGTCCATGGGACACGCACTACCGTTCAAATTGAGGTCAAACTGTCAATTTGATGGGTGATGCGTGTTAGGACAATTAAGATAGAGTATTATAAATAAGTTGGAAAAACTAAGATGATGGTCATTATGGGGAGTCCAGTAGACTAGAGAACCAGACCAGGCAGGCTCGGTACGCATTGTGGCGTGATGCCATGTATTAAAGTATCTAACTTGAAGTACTGGAGTTGAGTTGTCACTAGTAGGCCATATCACCACACCTACGAATTTGGTGCCGTGACCAGGATTATACGATCACAAGGCCAGAGGAAAACGTGAGTACTGTTGAAACTCTTTGTGTTTAGAAATGACAGATCAGAATATTTCAAAATTGTTGCAAAATGTTTAAGTCTTCAAATGCTTGCAGTATTACAGAGAGCATATTAGTTTTCACCGGAATGTAAAAATTGTTAAAAGGCTAGGTTAGCAAATTGAAAGTATGGCACTGTTTTGGAATAAATTGGAAACAGCTCAAATTAAGAGATTTTCAAACAAAAGAAATTATTAGCGATTATGCGAATCTACATACTTAAGTAAAAAGTTTTAAGAATGAACGCGAAAACAACGGGAACATATTGTGTTGAACTCAGTCAAAAGGTTAGAGAGATAGATAAACTCAAAACAGAAATTAAATGGAGATTAGCAAAGCGTTTAAATGTGTAGAACTATAGCAGACATTTTATCGAAGCGTTTTGCTGAATGAAGTTTAAAGCGGAAATAAAAAATGTATCAGAGAGATATGAAATTACGATCACCTTTTGCGGCTACAGGTCTAAATAACAGAGCTTGGGTAGGCTATTTAGTAAAAATAGGCAGATACATGTAATTAGAAAAATGTCAAGTTATCGGCAGGAAAGAGTTTATGAAGTTAGCAAAAGAACCAAATTTTAAAGAATAATTATTAATTGTGAAACGCGTTATAATAAAAAGAAGTTTACAGCGTGATTGTTTAACTAAATAAAGCTATGAAAAATAAATCAGAAAATTATAAAAATGCGGTCATTTTTGCGGCCAACTGGCAAACTGTTAGAAGTTAAGCTAAAGACACATGCATACAGCACAACTGTAGTTTGATCAGAAAGAGAACTGAAAAGGAGAAAAACAGGTCGGGTTAGACAATTTCGACTTATTGTACTCAAATTAAAGTAATTTTGCATATGGTAGGTTACTGTAGAATAAGATTTAAGAACATTAATCTGTTTAAGATGAAGAAAACATATACATGTACAAAAAGGTAGGATCATGAATATGGAAATCTATGAAATACCGAGATGGTAAAATAATGGGGTTAAAACAGGGGTTGAGACGGAATGCCGTCAGAAACATGTACACAATAAGAACAGCAAACATTTTCAGAGTCAAAATGCAGTCAGCTATAAATAGGGAAAATCTGTCAGATAGATCGGTAAAGGTTAAGGAGAAAAGTCAAATAATCACGGTTACCTGTAATTGAATTGACAGGTGAAACATGCAATTGCTTATAAATAAATGCAGGAAGTACTTGTCAACTGAGGTAATCTAGCAAATACTGATAGACTGTCAATAGTTTGACTGTTCTGCAGAGGTAAGGCACATGCAATAGGAAATTTAATATAGTTTAAAGTAGGTCTTGCCATGTTAGGTAATGACTACACGCATATATGGCCGGGAGTAATTATG
Organism: Gari tellinella; assembly: GCA_922989275.2. Classification (NCBI taxonomy): domain Eukaryota; kingdom Metazoa; phylum Mollusca; class Bivalvia; order Cardiida; family Psammobiidae; genus Gari; species Gari tellinella. The sequence continues at coordinate 22,837,955 of OV277869.1, read as the reverse complement.
TCTGGTTTGTAACAAACGTCCGGGATGGACAGTACTAAAAAGTAGTTAATATGGTGTTTCACACACGAATACTATGGTTCACCATTTACACTAGACGCTTCGAGAAGAAGTAACTAACAAGTTCGTTTTTAGCAATTTCCTGTCACAACAGTGACTAGGTACCGTGTAGGTGGGGAGATATGCTAACCTGTGGTTAACAGTAAAAGCAACATACGCATTTTATATATTATAGGCCTTAGAAAAAGCAGAGAAATAACCTTTGCTTGGGCCTGGGGGCTGATATTCAGACTTTCGCTCATACGGCAAGTGACCTTTTATGCGTGTCGTCATTGGCTTTTCATGTGTATTCCTCTGTAACTGTTAAACATTGAGTGTGATTATAAAGTAAATCAATAAAATATGACAAGCAATCTATAAAAAGGGCGCAAACGAAAATACTGGTAAAAACGTTATAGTAAGTAGGTTACAGGTAAAAATTGCATAAGTTATGTACTTCATAGACAAAATATAGTTAAAGCATGGAGGAAGTATACCCTGGAGAAGAATCATATACACAAATCTGCATTTTCCCGAAAATGTTGTCGTCCAATACCTGTAAGCGCGATAACGCTTAATTCAACTGCACCGGTACGCCGATAGCGGGCTATCGCGTTTTTTATCGTGTTGAATGGTTACCTACTGTTAGTTTAAGTTACATAAAATCCTTAATTTTTACCCGATTTTCATTATAATGATCTTAAAAGAAGGCTAAGATATTTATCTTTCACTTGTGAAAATAACATATTCTAATTTTTACATTGATCATTTTTATGGCGAGTTAAAGAGCGGTTACCAAATGAATTTGCCGATAAAAGGGAGCAAGCGCTCGCGCAAAAATATATCACGCCCTGTTACAAAACCTTTCATAAAATCCTCAATTTTAGGCCGATTTCCATAACAATGGTCTTAAAGGACAGCTAAGATATTTTTCTTTCAGTTGTAGAAAATGCCAGTGTTTATTTTTGAAATCAACAAATTTTATAACCGTTTTGTAACCGTTCTACCCTACAGACAAAGATAAGTGTCCACATGGGGTCTTAATTAATCGGCAAATTTGTTGCACACTTTCAATATTTATGGCTTTAGTCTGATACTTCAGTCCATGTAGATGCAGTACCGCTTGACAGTAGTAAACACAAGGTCTTACTGTTACGAAATGCAACTAGTAGATGACTCGCACGGCATTATTCTGACATATTGAAATTTTCCAAAAGTGAAATAATCCGGGTGATGCGTGTTAGGACAATTAAGATAGAGTATTATAAATAAGTTGGAAAAACTAAGATGATGGTCATTATGGGGAGTCCAGTAGACTAGAGAACCAGACCAGGCAGGCTCGGTACGCATTGTGGCGTGATGCCATGTATTAAAGTATCTAACTTGAAGTACTGGAGTTGAGTTGTCACTAGTAGGCCATATCACCACACCTACGAATTTGGTGCCGTGACCAGGATTATACGATCACAAGGCCAGAGGAAAACGTGAGTACTGTTGAAACTCTTTGTGTTTAGAAATGACAGATCAGAATATTTCAAAATTGTTGCAAAATGTTTAAGTCTTCAAATGCTTGCAGTATTACAGAGAGCATATTAGTTTTCACCGGAATGTAAAAATTGTTAAAAGGCTAGGTTAGCAAATTGAAAGTATGGCACTGTTTTGGAATAAATTGGAAACAGCTCAAATTAAGAGATTTTCAAACAAAAGAAATTATTAGCGATTATGCGAATCTACATACTTAAGTAAAAAGTTTTAAGAATGAACGCGAAAACAACGGGAACATATTGTGTTGAACTCAGTCAAAAGGTTAGAGAGATAGATAAACTCAAAACAGAAATTAAATGGAGATTAGCAAAGCGTTTAAATGTGTAGAACTATAGCAGACATTTTATCGAAGCGTTTTGCTGAATGAAGTTTAAAGCGGAAATAAAAAATGTATCAGAGAGATATGAAATTACGATCACCTTTTGCGGCTACAGGTCTAAATAACAGAGCTTGGGTAGGCTATTTAGTAAAAATAGGCAGATACATGTAATTAGAAAAATGTCAAGTTATCGGCAGGAAAGAGTTTATGAAGTTAGCAAAAGAACCAAATTTTAAAGAATAATTATTAATTGTGAAACGCGTTATAATAAAAAGAAGTTTACAGCGTGATTGTTTAACTAAATAAAGCTATGAAAAATAAATCAGAAAATTATAAAAATGCGGTCATTTTTGCGGCCAACTGGCAAACTGTTAGAAGTTAAGCTAAAGACACATGCATACAGCACAACTGTAGTTTGATCAGAAAGAGAACTGAAAAGGAGAAAAACAGGTCGGGTTAGACAATTTCGACTTATTGTACTCAAATTAAAGTAATTTTGCATATGGTAGGTTACTGTAGAATAAGATTTAAGAACATTAATCTGTTTAAGATGAAGAAAACATATACATGTACAAAAAGGTAGGATCATGAATATGGAAATCTATGAAATACCGAGATGGTAAAATAATGGGGTTAAAACAGGGGTTGAGACGGAATGCCGTCAGAAACATGTACACAATAAGAACAGCAAACATTTTCAGAGTCAAAATGCAGTCAGCTATAAATAGGGAAAATCTGTCAGATAGATCGGTAAAGGTTAAGGAGAAAAGTCAAATAATCACGGTTACCTGTAATTGAATTGACAGGTGAAACATGCAATTGCTTATAAATAAATGCAGGAAGTACTTGTCAACTGAGGTAATCTAGCAAATACTGATAGACTGTCAATAGTTTGACTGTTCTGCAGAGGTAAGGCACATGCAATAGGAAATTTAATATAGTTTAAAGTAGGTCTTGCCATGTTAGGTAATGACTACACGCATATATGGCCGGGAGTAATTATGTCTGGTTTGTAACAAACGTCCGGGATGGACAGTACTAAAAAGTAGTTAATATGGTGTTTCACACACGAATACTATGGTTCACCATTTACACTAGACGCTTCGAGAAGAAGTAACTAACAAGTTCGTTTTTAGCAATTTCCTGTCACAACAGTGACTAGGTACCGTGTAGGTGGGGAGATATGCTAACCTGTGGTTAACAGTAAAAGCAACATACGCATTTTATATATTATAGGCCTTAGAAAAAGCAGAGAAATAACCTTTGCTTGGGCCTGGGGGCTGATATTCAGACTTTCGCTCATACGGCAAGTGACCTTTTATGCGTGTCGTCATTGGCTTTTCATGTGTATTCCTCTGTAACTGTTAAACATTGAGTGTGATTATAAAGTAAATCAATAAAATATGACAAGCAATCTATAAAAAGGGCGCAAACGAAAATACTGGTAAAAACGTTATAGTAAGTAGGTTACAGGTAAAAATTGCATAAGTTATGTACTTCATAGACAAAATATAGTTAAAGCATGGAGGAAGTATACCCTGGAGAAGAATCATATACACAAATCTGCATTTTCCCGAAAATGTTGTCGTCCAATACCTGTAAGCGCGATAACGCTTAATTCAACTGCACCGGTACGCCGATAGCGGGCTATCGCGTTTTTTATCGTGTTGAATGGTTACCTACTGTTAGTTTAAGTTACATAAAATCCTTAATTTTTACCCGATTTTCATTATAATGATCTTAAAAGAAGGCTAAGATATTTATCTTTCACTTGTGAAAATAACATAATCTAATTTTTACATTGATCATTTTTATGGCGAGTTAAAGAGCGGTTACCAAATGAATTTGCCGATAAAAGGGAGCAAGCGCTCGCGCAAAAATATATCACGCCCTGTTACAAAACCTTTCATAAAATCCTCAATTTTAGGCCGATTTCCATAACAATGGTCTTAAAGGACAGCTAAGATATTTTTCTTTCAGTTGTAGAAAATGCCAGTGTTTATTTTTGAAATCAACAAATTTTATGGCGAGTTAAAGAGCGATTGCCAAATGAAATAGTCGATAAACGAGAGCAGGCGATCGCGAAATAAATACAACGTCCCGTTTCAAAAACTTGAATTTAATCCATAATTTTCGTCCGATATATATATATATATATATATATATCGGAAAAAGACGTTATGAAAAATCAGCCGCCGCGGCCGGGAATCGAACCACGGGTCTCTGGATTGCCGGTCCAGCATGCTAACCACTACACCACAGCGGCCAGCTGACTTCTCATGACGTTAATGACGCTATATACGCAACGCCGTTGTTAATAGTCCCCAAGATGGCTTCTTAGTTACCAAATCGGGTGGCCATTGTGCATATAACGCCCCAAGCATCGGTAAACAGATATATAAATGAAGAAGGAACTCGATGCTGGAAATAAATATCGGAAAAAGACGTTATGAAAAATCAGCCGCCGCGGCCGGGAATCGAACCACGGGTCTCTGGATTGCCGGTCCAGCATGCTAACCACTACACCACAGCGGCCAGCTGACTTCTCATGACGTTAATGACGCTATATATGCAACGCCGTTGTTAATAGTCCCCAAGATGGCTTCTTAGTTACCAAATCGGGTGGCCATTGTGCATATAACGCCCCAAGCATCGGTAAACAGATATATAAATGAAGAAGGAACTCGATGCTGGAAATAAATATCGGAAAAAGACGTTATGAAAAATCAGCCGCCGCGGCCGGGAATCGAACCACGGGTCTCTGGATTGCCGGTCCAGCATGCTAACCACTACACCACAGCGGCCAGCTGACTTCTCATGACGTTAATGACGCTATATACGCAACGCCGTTGTTAATAGTCCCCAAGATGGCTTCTTAGTTACCAAATCGGGTGGCCATTGTGCATATAACGCCCCAAGCATCGGTAAACAGATATATAAATGAAGAAGGAACTCGATGCTGGAAATAAATATCGGAAAAAGACGTTATAAAAAATCCGCCGCCGCGGCCGGGAATCGAACCACAGGTCTCTGGATTGCCGGTCCAGCATGCTAACCACTACACCACAGCAGCCAGCTGACTTCTCATGACGTTAATGACGCTATATACGCAACGCCACTGTTAATAGTCCCCAAGATGGCTTCTTAGTTACCAAATCGGGTGGCCATTGTGCATATAACGCCCCAAGCATCGGTAAACAGATATATAAATGAAGAAGGAACTCGATGCTGGAAATAAATATCGGAAAAAGACGTTATGAAAAATCAGCCGCCGCGGCCGGGAATCGAACCACGGGTCTCTGGATTGCCGGTCCAGCATGCTAACCACTACACCACAGCGGCCAGCTGACTTCTCATGACGTTAATGACGCTATATACGCAACGCCGTTGTTAATAGTCCCCAAGATGGCTTCTTAGTTACCAAATCGGGTGGCCATTGTGCATATAACGCCCCAAGCATCGGTAAACAGATATATAAATGAAGAAGGAACTCGATGCTGGAAATAAATATCGGAAAAAGACGTTATAAAAAATCCGCCGCCGCGGCCGGGAATCGAACCACGGGTCTCTGGATTGCCGGTCCAGCATGCTAACCACTACACCACAGCGGCCAGCTGACTTCTCATGACGTTAATGACGCTATATACGCAACGCCGTTGTTAATAGTCCCCAAGATGGCTTCTTAGTTACCAAATCGGGTGGCCATTGTGCATATAACGCCCCAAGCATCGGTAAACAGATATATAAATGAAGAAGGAACTCGATGCTGGAAATAAATATCGGAAAAAGACGTTATGAAAAATCAGCCGCCGCGGCCGGGAATCGAACCACGGGTCTCTGGATTGCCGGTCCAGCATGCTAACCACTACACCACAGCGGCCAGCTGACTTCTCATGACGTTAATGACGCTATATACGCAACGCCGTTGTTAATAGTCCCCAAGATGGCTTCTTAGTTACCAAATCGGGTGGCCATTGTGCATATAACGCCCCAAGCATCGGTAAACAGATATATAAATGAAGAAGGAACTCGATGCTGGAAATAAATATCGGAAAAAGACGTTATGAAAAATCAGCCGCCGCGGCCGGGAATCGAACCACGGGTCTCTGGATTGCCGGTCCAGCATGCTAACCACTACACCACAGCGGCCAGCTGACTTCTCATGACGTTAATGACGCTATATACGCAACGCCGTTGTTAATAGTCCCCAAGATGGCTTCTTAGTTACCAAATCGGGTGGCCATTGTGCATATAACGCCCCAAGCATCGGTAAACAGATATATAAATGAAGAAGGAACTCGATGCTGGAAATAAATATCGGAAAAAGACGTTATGAAAAATCAGCCGCCGCGGCCGGGAATCGAACCACGGGTCTCTGGATTGCCGGTCCAGCATACTAACCACTACACCACAGCGGCCAGCTGACTTCTCATGACGTTAATGACGCTATATACGCAACGCCGTTGTTAATAGTCCCCAAGATGGCTTCTTAGTTACCAAATCGGGTGGCCATTGTGCATATAACGCCCCAAGCATCGGTAAACAGATATATAAATGAAGAAGGAACTCGATGCTGGAAATAAATATCGGAAAAAGACGTTATGAAAAATCATATATATATCAGGGCACGACAAATTTCATGAAAAGCTGGTTGCCCACAGGGCAACCAAAATTATTTTCTGGTTGCCCTGAATTTATCACACAAAAGATGTCCCAAATTAACCCGTTTAATTCAAACCCTTCATAGATGTACCAGATTAACCTTTTTAATTAAAACCCTTAATTCACAGCTTTTAGAATACTCAAAAGGAAATATGCAACACCTCTCCCTGGATCTCATCAGGCAGGTGAAATTATTAGCATTGGATAATACATAGACATAGATAATACAGATCATCATATCCTGATACTGATAGGCTGTCACATTTTTTTTGGTTTATATTATTCATGTTTTTTCATTCTTAAATTTGAAATTTAGTTACTATTTCTTAACATCTCTATATATCTCTCACACCTTTTCTTTCAACAGCTGTAGCAGTAGCATTGTAATTTTAAAAATCTATCTCAGTCTCACCCTTCAAATTTATTAATTGACAGTATCAGGGGATATCATAGGAGAACTAAGATGTAAGTTTTCTGCGTTCTTACATCCCGCACGGGGGCAGGGGCTCATGGTTTATTCATATCCACATTTTCTGGAAGTGACTTTCAGTTTGACTGAAGAAACTACACTTAAAAAACAAAATAAAAGTTCACGTTTTTCTGCCCATATTATTACACTCTCGAGTGATCGGATCCGTTTTTTTATCATTATTATTTGCTTTCCGAAAATTCACCAAACAAGTTTTTTACTTTACAAACTTCGAGGAAGACAACCCAAGTCCAACATTTCATTTGCGAACAAAACTATGTTAAAGTCCATAATTACTGCACCTACCTTTGAAAGTTATTATTAAGACTTGAAAATCGCTGGTAAAACATATTTATTGCCAGCACAATGTTTAATCTTATTTAACAGTGTTTCATTGTACTTTCATTTTTATAGGAAATCCTATATTCATCTTTCATATCATTCGGAGCTCCCCAGGTGTTATCGCTGAATTTAATGACTGGTTCACAAAAAGTTAACTAAGTGTACCAGTCTATAAAATTCTTCTGCGATAAATTTAGAAGTATGCCGAATGTATCCACGAGATTGTTTACACAAAATGACAAGCTCAGCATGGTGTTTGATCAAGCGTGAACTGCTAGGTGTGTGTTATCGCTAATCCACAAGAATCCTTTGTAACCGTTCTACCCTACAGACAAAGATAAGTGTCCACAGGGGTCTTAATTAATCGGCAAATTTGTTGCACACTTTCAATATTTATGGCTTTAGTCTGATACTTCAGTCCATGTAGATGCAGTACCGCTTGACAGTAGTAAACACAAGGTCTTACTGTTACGAAATGCAACTAGTAGATGACTCGCACGGCATTATTCTGACATATTGAAATTTTCCAAAAGTGAAATAATCCGGGCATCTTAAAATGGAATTAAAGGGTTGCCCGCCGGGCAGCAGTTTGAAAAATATGGTTGCCCAAGCTGAACATTTGGTTGCCCGCCGGGCTCCGGGCACAGGATTTGTCGTGCCCTGTATATATATATATTAAAAAAAGGTCTTGATATAAAGCCGTGACACTTATCTTTCGGTTGTAAAAATACCAGGGGTTTTCTTGAAGCGAAAAAAGTAATGATGACCTACAAAGGTAATAGACGTTTATTTAAGAATAAAATCATCAAGAAATTGTGGTTAAATAATGAACTAGGGCTATTCATCTGTAAACTACATGTCTACCATATTACACATCACAAAGGAATGTGACACATTACGTAACTGTACACAATTAGCAGGCCATTTATAAGCGTCATAAAACTCTCCCAGCATGAAGTCCATGCTTCTTGAACATGCCGATTATCTATGAAGTGCTTGTTAGGGAACTGGACACCAGGGGGTTTCCTCTTTAATAAAAAAGATCAATGCTACCCGTGCGTGTAACTTGAACATGTGTTTTTGACTTCTGTAACCGCATGATTTTTATATATTATACAAATCACAAAAAATAAAGATAATAGAATTGAATTGAAAAAAAGAAAAGAAAAAAAAACAAAACATCAATGCACCTGGTTTGGTTGATGACTGGATTAACCCTCTCATTACTGAATACCAGTAACATGATGACTATTGCAATTGCAAACAGTTGTAATCCAGACCAGGCTGCAAAAATGTCGGATTCATAGAGTATGTCTCTTGAAATATAGTTTACCCCTTTTTCAAATTAAGCTCTTTATGACACATTTTATCTTTTCTCCGCATGAGGATCATCAGAGAGAGAGACAGACAGACAGACAGACATTCATACAGAAAGATGGAGACAGAATAGAAGAAGCGAGAGACTGACAGACAGAGATAAGAGAAAAACAGACAGACAGAGAGACAGACAAGAGGCAAACAGACAGTGGCAGAGAAATATAGACACACACAAGCTTCGTAGGTAAACGAAAAAATACGTTTTTCTCTCATTTTCAAAACCTCACTATACTAACAATTTATAAGCTATCGCCTCAAATTTTGTACTACGCGTAAGATCATGGTCTAATAAAACATCTGTATTAAAATTTATAACGAAAAGATGACATTAAAAGCATTTCTATTAACACCAAACTTCGTAGGTAAACGAAAAAATACGTTTTTCTTTCATTTTCAAAACCTCACTATACTAACAATTTATAAGCTATCGCCTCAAATTTTGTACTACGCGTAAGATCATTGTCTAATAAAACATCTGTATTAAAATTTATAATGAAAATATGACATTAAAAGCATTTCTATTAAACACCAAACTTCGTAGGTAAACGAAAAAATACGTTTTTCTCTCATTTTCAAAACCTCACTAAACTAACGATTTATAAGCTATCGCCTCAAATTTTGTACTACGCGTAAGATTATTGTCTAATAAAACATCTGTATTAAAATTTATAACGAAAAGATGACATTAAAAGCATTTCTATTAACACCTAACTTTCGGAAAAACGTTGTTTTCTAGCGGCCAGTGAGCGCCGCTGATTGACCGATTTTGGACGACAAGATAAATCGCGAGCCGGCCGGCCGGATACTTCTCCAGGGTATACTTCCTCCATGGTTAAAGCAAGGGCACCTGTCAAATAGACTTCCGTAGTGGACTGGAAATGGCATATAATTATGTAAAGCAATATAGCTGACATTCGACAAGTTGGCTGGGGGTATATGAAACGACATGGGATATGTCATAAAAAGTGACAGGCAGTACAGGTAAAATGTGTACCAAATACACAACACTACATTAATCAACTGTCAACATAGGATAAAAACACTTAAATAACTCATGTACGTGCTTAACCAATTAACCGTGACAAACAAACATTGCCATGCTAATTAACAATAAAAAAGTCATTGTTCTATAGTAGTGTAGTTACATGTAACTATACTGAATATTAGTTAAAATTTGTGGAAACAATAGGAAGTTCTCGGTGGTATAGCAAATATTTCAAGACAGAAAGTATCTTTATTAATAATGAGAGTATCTTTGTTAATAATGAGAGTAATTACTAGGAATAGGTTGTATTATTATTGATCTGTTTGGAATGCACAAAGTGGGTTTACACAGTCCTCGAGATGGTGGCCAGCAACATGGCGTGTTTGAATAAGACATTCAAAGGCTGATTATCCTTGACACCACATGGAAAATGGAAGGAATTTAGCGGAGAAATAATCTCTCTGGCTATGGTACTCATTGTAATTGAGTTGGGGACTAACTGTGAGATTCCATTAGAGTGCAACTAGTGATGTATTAATATGTACACAGGTGTGTATATACCGGAGACTAAGTAAATGTCTGACAATATGCAATCAACGCAAAGGAGTGGACAACTCTATCAGACCCGTCTTACGGAGACTATCGGCTGGTTCAACTGTATTTTTGGAAGTTGGAGAAAACTTTCGGAACAAGATATCAGATTTACAACTGGACTTAAACTTAACTATGGATATTAGCAGACATTCAGCGGACGATACCTACAACTGGACTTAAACTTAACTATGGATATTAGCAGACATTCAGCGGAAGATACCTACAACTGGACTTAAACTTAACTATGGATATTAGCAGACATTCAGCGGACGATACCTACACCTGGACCTAAGTTATCTAGTGACTTTAACAGTGAATTACAAATATTAAAGATTAACAGTTTTGGAATGGATAGGGAGGGGTAAAATAGTATTTGGTAAATTTGAAATAGTAATTGTTGTATTTTGCCGTAATTGTAGTTTATCGTAATTTTTTTTGTATGGTAATATAGTTTGGAATTTTTCTATATTGCCGTACCAGGTGCTGTTATAATATAATAAATTTCAATCATTATATTGTGAGGAGGGAAGGTGTATTGATAAATATAAATATCATTTGACACGCATGAAATTGTAATTGTGTATTATAAATATATACGGTTGTGTGACCAAGATGCCTGGTTGGTGCAAGTAAATTAATCACTGTCCATGGGACACGCACTACCGTTCAAATTGAGGTCAAACTGTCAATTTGATGGGTGATGCGTGCTAGGACAATTAAGACAGAGTATTATAAATAAGTTGGAAAAACTAAGATGATGGTCATTATGGGGAGTCCAGTAGACTAGAGAACCAGACCAGGCAGGCTCGGTACGCATTGTGGCGTGATGCCATGTATTAAAGTATCTAACTTGAAGTACTGGAGTTGAGTTGTCACTAGTAGGCCATATCACCACAGCTCAATGGTGATAGAGTCGGACTAGCATGTCTTGGAAAATACAATCAGTAAATCTGGTACGATGAAATTGATGTTTGATGTCTCTGGTGCATAACGTTCGGGAGTAGTTTCATTTTCTGTCCCTTGATTTTTTTTCTTTGGGCCACCCATAAACCTCAGAAAATGCCCTTTAAAGACATCCCTAGATGACCTTTCGATCATAACACCTTGCCAGACAATTTCCTTGCAAAAATCATGGATCTTATGGCCATGTCGCTAGCAAAGAACCGATGAAGCCTCTCTTGTGAGACTCTATCTTTATATTTGATAGTTTGGTTAGAAATAACCATTGAAAAGCACTAGAGCGTGAGTATAATCTGGTTCTCACCAGGTAAACTGAGATTGGTACACCCACCGGCTGCACGTGCTGAACATGTTTTGACAGTTACATTGACACCTCAAATTCAATGATGGTGGGGGGGGACTCTTTCAAAGGACTGAAGAAAAGTCTTTAAACAATTTCAAGCCTGTTATCCAAAATGACTTAAGGGTGTATCATGAGTTTGGGAAATTTTCAAAATATATTTAAACACTCTTATGATGATTTTGTATTAAAAATCTATTTAAGATGAACGAAAAAATAGAAAAAGTGTACATTTTGGTGAACAACGTCTGGCTCCACGGCCATGTAAAATTTACCCACCCCCACACTTTTTATGCCCCCAGAATCTACGATTCGGGGGCATATAGTTTTTGTCATGTCTGTTGGTTTGTCTGTCCGTCCGTCCGTCTGTCTGTGCCAAAAACCTTAACCTTGGCTATAACTCTTGCATTTTTGTACCTAGGCCTTTTATACTTGGCATGTGTCTTCCCTGTATCAAGACCTTTCCAACCATAAAAAACTTTTTGACCTTGTGACCTTGACCTTGACATTTGACCTACTTTTGTAAAAATCTTAAAATGGCTATAACATTTGCACCAGTTGGCCCAGGGCTTTCACATTTTGTATGTATATTTCTTGTGTCAAGACCTTTCCAACCATACCAACATCTTTGACCATGTGACCTTGACCGTTGACCTCTTTAATCAAACTTTAACCAAAAACCTTAACCTTGGCTATAACTTTTGCATTTTTGAACCTCGGCCTTTTATACTTGTCATGTGTATTCCTCATGGCAAGACCTTGGCAACCATATAAAACTTTTTGACCTTGTGACCTTGACCTTGACATTTGACCTACTTTTGTAAAAATCTTTAAATGGCTTTAACATTTGCACCAGTTGGCCCAGGGCTTTCATATTTTATATGTATATTTCTTGTGTCAAGACCTGACCAACCATACCAACATCTTTGACCTTGCGACCTTCACCTTTACCTTTGACCTATTTAATCAAACTTTAACCAAAAACCTTAACCTTGGCTATAACTTTTGCATTTTTGCACCTGGGCATTTTATACTTGGCATGTGTATTCCTCATGGCAAGACCTTTCCAACTATACAAAACTTTTTGACCTTGACCTTGACATTTGACCTTCTTTTGTAAAACTCTTTAAATTGCTATAACATTTGCACCAGTTAGCATAGGGCTTTAATGTTTTGTATGTATATGTTTTGTGTCAAGACCTTTCCTACCATACCAATATCTTTGACCATGTGACCTTGACCTTCACCTTTGACCTATTTAATCAAACTTTAACCAAAAACCTTAACATTGGCTATAACTTTTGCATTTTTGAACCTGGGCCTTTTATACTTGGCATGTGTATTCTTCATGGCAAGACCTTTCCAATCATACAAAACTTTTTGACCTTGTGACCTTGACATTTGACCTACTTTTGTAAAAATCTTTAAATGGCTATAACATTTGCACCAGTTGGCCCAGGGCTTTAATATTTTGTATGTATATTTCTTGTGTCAAGACCTTTCCAACCATATCAACATCTTTGACCATGTGACCTTGACCTCGATCTTTGACCTACATGTATTTAATCAAACTTTAACCAAAAACCTTAACCTTGGATATAACTTTTGCATTTTTGCACCTTGGCCTTTTATACTTGACATGTGTTTTCCCTTTCTAACCATACAAAACTTTTTGACCTTGTGACCTTGACATTTGACCTACTTTTGTTGAAATCTTTAAATGGCTATAACATTTGCACCAGTAGGCCTACAGCTTTCATATTTTGTTTATATATTTCTTGTGTCAAGACCTTTCCAACCATACCTACGTTTTTGCCCTTGTGACCTGGACCTTTGACCTTTATTTGTATAAATCTTTATACGCCTATAACATTTGAACCAGTAGGCCTAGAGCTTCCATACTTTATATGTGTCTTGTGTTAAGACTTCTCCAACCATGCCAATGTTTCATTTACCCTACGACCATGACTTTTGACCTACTTTTGCAAATAAGCATTACATTACAGAACATGATGCTGCTACGACCATGACTTTTGACCTACTTTTGCAAATAAGCATTACATTACAGAACATGATGCTGGCTGGGGGCATTTGTGTTTCACAAACACATTGCTTTTCATCTGATCATCACCAAACTTTCTGAAAATGTTTGTTGACATAAAATGGAGACCAATTTGGATAACCAGCGGCACGAATTTATGCTAGGCCCTTTGGAGTAATGGCCCTTGAAGTCTTCAAAATGGCGCTCCACTACAGTTTCAGCTCTCTAACTTTTACGTTTGATAGTCTGGATTCCCCTCCCTGTATCATCGGGGGCATTTGTGTAACTGGGACACGCTCTTGTTCTAATTTTGTCCTTGTCAAACAGCCCGCTTCAATAAAACCATTTCAAATTAAAACAAACATGATAATTTTGTTTTGTGTTTCATTTATTTCATGTCTATGGTAGTATTTCTACATACAAAACTAATTTAAGACAAAACATGCACCAAATGTGAAATTTATGAAGCTCTAAATATCATCGATATGGTACTTATTAAGGGAGATAACTCCCTTTTCTTACATAACTCAAATTTTTCAACACTAACCTATCAATTTCTTTTCATATTTTGAATTGCCTTCGTTTGGATTTTTTCATCTGCTGGAATTTAAACAAGGGCCACTATGGCCCTAAATCGCTCACCTGGTAACCATGTAACCTTGACCTAGATTTCATTAAGGCAAACATTTTGATGAAGTTTCATGAAGATCCAATGAAATTTGTAGTCTCTAGAGTGTTAACAAGGTTTTTCGAAGATTTGACCTAGTGACCTAGTTTTTGACCGGACATGACCAACATTCAAACTTGGCCTAGATTTCATTGAGGCAATCATATTGATGAAGTTTCATGAAGATCCAATGAAATTTGTAGCCTCTAGAATGTTAACACGGTTTTTCGATAATTTGACATAGTGACCTAGTTTTTGACCGGACATGACCCACATTCTAACTTGACCTAGATTTCATTAAGGCAAACATTTGGATGAAGTTTCATGAAGATCCAATGAAATTTGTAGTCTCTAGAGTGTTAACAAGGTTTTTCGAAGATTTGACCTAGTGACCTAGTTTTTGACCGGACATGACCCACATTCGAACTTGGCCTAGATTTCATTGAGGCAAACATATTGATGAAGTTTCATGAAAATCCAATGAAATTTGTAGCCTCTAGAGTGTTAACAAGGTTTTTTGATAATTTGACCTAGTGACCTAGTTTTTGACCGGACATGACCCACATTCGAAATTGACCTAGATTTCATTGAGGCAAACATTGTGACCAAGTTTCATCAAGATCCAATGAGATTTGAAAATGCTAGAGTGTTAACGAACAATTGTGAACGGACGTACGGACAGACAGACGACGGACGACAGACATCCAGCGATCCTAAAAGCTCACCTTGGCACTACGTGCCAGGTGAGCTAATAATCCATTGAAAACTGTAGTTGCAAGAGTGTAAACGCTGTAAAATATGGCATTTTCAGCAATTCGAAGGTAGCTAACTCTTGATATATTTGTCCAATTTCAACCATAATCACCCTTTTTCGAACTCTCATGGTCGTATACAATCTGGGCAAGTTTGAGAGAGCTTGGATAAATATTGTGGCCTCTAGAGCGTAAACACTGTTAAATATATCATTTTTAGCAATTCAAAGGTAAATAACTCTTGACCTATTGATCTGATTACAACCATAATTGAACTCATTCGAAGTCTTATGGTAATATACAATCTGAGTAAGTTTGAGAAAGATTGGATAAAATCTGTGGCCTCTAGAGTGTAAACACCCTTAAATATGGCATTTTTAGAAATTCAAAGGTAGATAACTCTCGACCTATTAGTCTGATTTCAACCATAATCAACCTCATCTGAACTCTTATAGTCATATACAATCTGAGCAAGTTTGAGATAGATTCGATAAAAATTGTGAACTCTAGAATTTAAACACCGTTAAATATGGCATTTTCAGCAGTTCAAAGGTAGATAACTCTTGATCTATTTGTCCGATTTCAACCAAAATCAAACTCATCCGAACTATTATGGTCATATACAATCTGATCAAGTTTTATAAAGATTGGATAAATATGGTGGCCTCTAGAGTGTAAACACTGTTAAATATGGCATTTTCAGCAATTCAAAGGTAGATAACTCATGACCTATTTGTCCGATTTCAACCATAATCGAACTCATTCGAACTCTTATGACAATATACCATCTGAGCAAGTTTGAGAAAGATTGGATAAATATTGTGGCCTCTAGAGTGTAAACACTAAAATTGTTGACGCCGCACGCCGGACATTCAAGGATTGCAAAAGCTCACCCTGAGCTAGCTCAGGTGAGCTAAAAACAAAAATCTTTATTTCTGCATTAAACCCTATGGTGTCACTACTCGTTAGAATCGTCTCGAAGAGACGATTCTAAGGAGTAGTAACACCACAGGATTTGGTGCTAAAATGAGTGAGAAAATGTTGGATTTGTTTGGAATTCTCCCTCTTATCTGGAGCCCTGATAATAGAGGCATATGCGTCCATTTTGTCCGTTGCAAAAGCTCGGATCTAGATTAGATGCTGAATAACTTGGTTGCTGACCAGGCTTGATCCAGACTGTTTGCCACTCAGATTTCAATTAATCCTCAAAAATTGAATCCTTTACTCCATAGATTGCTTTTGCATGTTCAACTTATTCATACACTGAAGAAAATAGTTCCACTTTATAAAGTAATGAATATGCAACATAAGAATTATTTTCTCTTCGCACTCAGGATAGGTTTATGGTCGCAACGTACCACTGCCGAAATGTACCAGTCGGAACGTCCCAATTTTCTAGATGGAACGTCCCACTTTATCAAAATTATAGAAAATCGGTTTAATTATACTATTTTTGTATAATTTATTGTTTTTGAGATTATTCACGATATAGTTATAATCTGATTGATTTAGGATATCTGTTATTACAACAAGAGGGCCTGAAGGCCCTGATATCGCTCACCTGTTGTACTGAAGCCTGATAGCTTTGCCTTTCTGTTTCACCCGTTTTAATCTAAATCCATTCAAATTTGTAGTATAGCATGTATACAATTTTGGAATACAACCTCATAATTCTAGTATAGTAGAGTACATCAGGGGCAGATAACTAGAGCCTAAACAATACTGAAATGAAGCCTTTTCTAGCATTTCAAAGTATACCAATGGCAGATAACTATTGCCACAATGATTAGATTTCAACAATAATTGCAAGAAATTATAGCTATATACTTTGTTTGCAAGTATAATCAAATTATTGAAAATTGTAGTTGCAAGAGTGTAAACGCTGTAAGATATGGCATTTTCAGCAGTTCAAGGGCAGATAACTCTTGACCTATGGGTTCGATTTCATCCATAATTGCACTTATTCATATTATTATTATATTATATGGTAATATACAATCTGAGCAAGTTTGAAAAAGACTGGATAAAAAGTGTGGCCTCTAGAGTGTAAACACTGTTAAATATGGCATTTTCAGCAATTCAAAGGTTGATAACTCTTGACTTATTGGTCTGATTTCAACCATAATTAAATTTATCTAAAATCTTATAGTAATATACAATCTTGGTAAGTCTTAGAAAGATTGGAAAAATATTGTGGCCTCTAGAGTGTAAACACTGTTAAATATGGCATTTTCAGCAATTCAAAGGTTGATAACTCTAGACTTCTTTCTTGGATTTTAACCATAATCGAACTCATTTGAACTCTTATGGTAATATACAATCTGAGAAAGTTTGAGAAAGATTGGTTAAATAATGTGGCCTCTAGAGTGTAAACACTGCAAAATATGGCATTTTCAGCAATTTAAAGGTAGATTACTCTTGACCTATTGGTCAGATTTCAACCATAATCGAACTCATCCAAACTCTTATGGTAATATACAATCTGAAGAAGTTTGAGAAAGATTGGATAAATATTGTGGCCTCTAGAGTGTAAACACTAAAATTGTTGACGCCGGACGACAGACGCCGGACATTCAAGGATTGCAAAAGCTCACCCTGAGCTAGCTCAGGTGAGCTAAAAAAGTATGATACTAGAAATATTATTATTTTTACTCTATCTCATAATTTTTTGTTGTAAAAAAATATCATTACCCATAAAACCATGTTGTTGATTCAGATATTCATATTTTCCAAAGCTGGTGCCTGTTTGGTCTTGATTTAGAGTCTTTATGTCAAAATACTTCCACAGACATTAAATACATAATGAAAAACAAAATTACCATGCTTGTTTTTTCTCTAAAATAGAATTTACTGAAGCTTTGACAAAATTTGAGAAAAAGTCTGAATTTGACACATCTAATTCTTTTCCAAATTGCCGTAGTGCAAAATAAAGCACACCAACATATGTTTTTAGCTCACCTGAGCCTTCGGCTCAGGATGAGGTATTGTGACCGTCCGTCGTCCGTCGACATTTTCAAACATCTCCTCAGAAACCACTGACCCGATTTCAACCAAACTTTATCAGATGCATCAGTGACAAGGGGGAACGAAATCTTGTTCAAAATTTTTGGTTAGAGTTATTCCCCTTGCTTTGGGACTTGATTTTCTAACATGACCGTATAGACAACTTTTAATGCATAAGAAAATCTTTAAAAATCTTCTACCAAGATTGTTCAAATTTTGACCCTGGGGCCAAAAATGGCCCCGCCCTTGGGCTTATCAGTTTTTCTTAGGAAAATCTTTGAAAATCTTCTCCTCTGAAACTGTATGACCTTAATCATTAATATTTGACATGTAGCTTTGCCTTATGGTCCTCTACCTAGCTTGGACAAATTATGACCCCCGGGTCAAAATTGGCCCCGCCCGGGGGCTTATCAGTTTTACAAAGAGTTATATAGGAAAATCTTTAAAAATCTTCTTCTCTGAAACTGTATGGCCTAGATCATTTATATTTGACATGTAGCTTTGCCTTATGGTCCTCTACGTAGATTGTTCAAATTATGACCACCGGGTCAAAATTGGCCCCGCCCCGGGGCTTATCAGTTTTACATAGAGTTGTATAGGAAAATCTCTAAAAATCTTCTTCTCTGAAACTGTATGGCCTAGATCATTAATATTTGACATGTAGCTTTGCCTTATGGTCCTCTACGTAGATTGTTCAAATTATGACCACCGGGTCAAAATTGGCCCCGCCCCGGGGCTTATCAGTTTTACATGGAGTTATATAGGAAAATCTTTAAAAATCTTCTTCTCTGAAACTGTAAAGCCCAGATCTTCCAGCTTTGAGATTTAGCTTTGCCTTATGGTCCTCTACTAAGATTGTTCAAATTATGACCCCTGGGCCAAAACTGGCCTTGCCCTTGGGCTTATCAGTTTTTCTTCGGAAAACCTTTGAAAATCTTCTTCTCTGAAACTGTATGGCCTAATCATTAATATTTGACATGTAGCTTTGCCTTATGGTCCTCTACCTAGATTGTTCAAATTATTACCCTAGGGTCAAAATTGGCCCCGCCCGGGACTTATCAGTTTTACATAGAGTTATATAGGAAAATCTTTAAAAATCTTCTTCTCTGAAACTGTAAGGCCCAGATCTTTCAGCTTTGATATATAGCTTTGCCTTATGGTCCTCTACCAAGATTGATCAAATTATGACCCCTGGGCCAAAACTGGCCTTGCCCTTGGGCTTATCAGTTTTTCATAGGAAAACCTTTGAACTTAATCTTCTTCTGAAACTGTAAGGCCCAGATCATTTGTAATTGAAATGTAGCTTAACCTTATAGTCCTCTACCAAGATTGTTCAAATTATGACACCATGTCAAAATTGGCCCTGCCCCGGGACTTATCAGTTTTATATAGACTTATATAGGAAAACCTTTAAAACCCTTTTTATAGCTATATATATCACAATATTGTCTTGCCCAGTCAGCTTAGGTACAATGTTCTCAGGTGAGCGACTTGTGGGCCATGGCCCTCTTGTTTTCCTTTTTTTTCCTTTATCATAAACAGCTCTTTCGAAATAAACATGAAAGAAAAAAGTTAGATACTTTGAAAAATTCGCTTATGGGTTTGATACACCCTTAACATCGGGGTTGTATATCATTGCAGTGGTTGTTTCGTCCAAATCAAAATTACCATCGCACCACATCAAGAAATAATAAAAAAGCAATGTTGTTCACGGAAAATCTGCTTTCAGCAAGAAGCCGGTTTAAAGGCAAAATATGCGTGAAGTCTACCGGCATTTTGCAGAGTATCAACAAAGGCAGGAAGAAGGAGCTCAAGTTATCGAAGCAATAACAGCAAACGAAACTATACATGAGAAATAATGTGTATTTATTTTAATGTGTGTTTACAAATCATAACACAAATGATAAGAAGTCAAACAGTATTCAATTTCAACTCATTTCATGAAATTTTATGTAAATCTATTGAAGTATAATGTTACGGTGTCGCTTCTAAAGACTGTTAGTATCAAAAGTAAAATTCCACAAATGCCATATTTTTGGCACCACAATATCGATGAAACAATTCAAGTTTATATCCAGTTATGTGTAGCTAAAATCCACTCTTGTGTGAAAGTCTAGTATGGAATATGTCCTCCGCTGACACTAGATGTCTACGCATAAAATCAAAGTAACATTGGATCTGCTGTGGAATGAATGGATAGATGCCCGTGTGCATACAAATGTCAGTGCAATCTCATTTATATGCGTATATTGCACATACACTGTAAGCATGCTAATGGCGCGTTCGTGCTGTATTTGGTTTAGTCTAACCATCAGATTAATTCTTTCATTTTAATAAAATACTGTTTTTCCTGTTACTGTTTCGTCATTAACGTCAATGACACAAACTGTTCAACACGTGGACTTTTTATGAAACGCGCACATGCGATTCGTGGAGAACGGCTTAACAATACCCTGTGGCTAAACGGTAAGACCGATTTCAAAATTGCACATGCTAAAATTGGCAGGCGTTAATTAAATATAGGAAAGAAAGACAAAATTTACGCTCTTGTATACCGATTGTAATTATTCATTTACTTTACATATGTATAGTTATTTTTGCTGTTCAATTTTGACAGTCGCTGTTTGTTTCTTCTGGTAATGATTCACAACCTAAATCACAGCTTGATTGGTAATCTATTTTAACACTGTCGTTTACTTTCAATATTTTTATCAGTGGACTGTCTTTCGGGATCGTGCCTTCTCTTGATAAGTGTATTTTTCTCTCTAAGTCATTTACAGTAATAACCCGTCCTTGCTCACGACATAAATCAGGGATAATTTTAAAATTTGTTGTCTTTATTTTGTTATTTTCAACAACACAAATTTTTATTTCTCTACTTGGATGGTTTTCTTTGGTGTGTTCAATTATTCCTCTAAATGTTTGGAATGAATCTGCGCAGTAAGCACACTTGTAATCCATAGTTGACCTGAAAATAGACAAAGAACGGTTATTTAGTATTAACAAGAAGCAGTACAGTTAATATCACAGCCTCTGCAAGAAACAGTACATACGTATTGCAAGACGCAGTACAGTAATGCTGCAATAAATCGATCAAATTTGCACTGTGAGATATTACAAATGCATGTAGTTATTTGCCATCGATCCAGTGAAAAACAATTATATTTTAATTGTATATATTGCACATATTAAGTCAATTTGTGCAAACTCGGCACACGTTGATAGTGATAGGGCAGACTAAACTCTCATAATTCACGGACCATTCGAAGTTTGTAACAGAAGAGGCTTGTTTGCGACAGGCAGAAATTAGTTCTGATTCGGTAAGATTAAACGTTTAATACTTATGTGTTGCAATAATTGTGTAATAGACGTATTTCTTACCTGGCCTGACATTGTTTACATCAATTCACCATGGATTCCGTATCACTTTGGAGCAACATCCGTTGTACGATGTATACCAGTGAGTATGCCTATGACTTTCATATTTTGATATGTATATTTCTTGTGTCAATACCTTTCAAACCATACCAATGTTTTTACCATGGTGTGACCTTGGCCTTGACCTTTGACAGACCTATTTAATCAAACTATAACCATTAATCTTGGCTTTAACTCTTGCCTTTTTGCAAATTGGCCTTTTTAGCTCACCTGAGCTAGCTCAGGGGGAGCTTTTGCAATCCTTGAATGTCCGTTGTTCGTCGTCAACAATTTTAGTGTTTATTCTCTAAAGGCCACAATTTAAATCCAAACTTTCTGTAACTTGCTCAGATTGTATAATACCATAAGAGTTCTGATGAGTTCGATTATGGTTGAAATCTGATTAATAGGTCAAGAGTTATCTACCTTTGAATTGCTGAAAATGCTATATTTAACAATGTTTACACTCTAGAGGCCACAATTTAAGTCCAAACTTTTTTAACTTGCTCAGATTGTATATTACCATAAGAGTTCGGATGAGTTCGATTATGGTTGAAATCTGATTAATAGGTCAAGAGTTATCTACCTTTGAATTGCTGAAAATGCTATATTTAACAATGTTTACACTCTAGAGGCCACAATTTTGATTCAATCCATCTCAAACTTGCTCAGATTGTATATTACCATAAGAGCTCGAATGAGTTTAATTATGATTGAAATCCGACCAATAGGTCAAGAGTTATCTACCTTTGAATTGCTGAAAACGCCATATTTAACTTTGTTTACCCTCTAGAGGCCACAATTTTTATCCAATCTATCTCAAACTTGCTCAGATTCAATATGACTATAGGAGTTCAAATGAAATTGATTATGGTGGAAATCAGACTAATAGGTCAAGAGTTATCTACCTTTGAATTGCTGAAAATGCCTTATTTTAGGGTGTTTACACTCTAGAGGCCACAATTTTTATACAATCTTTCTCAAACTTGCTCAGATTGTATATGACCACAAGAGTTTAAATGAGTTAGATTATAGTTATAATCAGAAGAATAGGTCAAGAGTTATTTACCTTTGAATTGCTGAAAGTGCCATATTTAACGGTGTTTATACTCTAGCCGCCACAATTTTTATCCAGTCTTTTTCAAACTTGCTCAGATTGTATATTACCATAAGAGTTGCAATAAGTGTGATTATGGTTGAAATCAAACTAATAGGTCAAGAGTTATCTGCCCTTGAATAGCTGAAAATGCCATATCTAACAGGGTTTACACTCTTGCAACTACAGTTTTCAATGGATTTTGATTATACTTGCACACAAAGTATACAGATATAAGGTCTCAAAGGAGTGCAATTATTGTTGAAATCTAATCATTGTGGCAATAGTTATCTGCCCTTGATATACTTTGAAATGCTAGAAAAGGCTTCATTTCAGTATTGTTTAGGTTCTAGTTATCTGCCCTTGATATACTCTACTATACTAGAATTATGAGGTTGTATTCCAAAATTGTTTACATACTATACTACAAATTTGAATGGATTTAGATTAAAACGAGTGAAACAGAAAGGTTAAGCTATCAGGCTTCAGTACAAGAGGTGAGCGATATCAGGGCCTTCAGGCCCTCTTGTTTACTTGACATGTGTCTTCCCTGTGTCAAGACCTCGCCAACCATGCCAACCTTTTGCCCTTGTGACCTTGAGTTTGATCTACTTTTACAAATAAGCATTACATTACAAAACATGTTGCTGGCTTGGGGCATTCGTTTTGCACAAACACATTGCTTTTCATCTGATCTTCACAAAACTTTCTGAAAATGTTTGTTGTTATAAAATATACCAAGTTCGATAACCAGTGTTGCCAATGTACACTAAGCCCTTTAGTGTTATGGCCCTTGAATTCCTCAAAACGGTGCTTTTATGGCGCTCCAAACAGTTTCCGCTCTTTAACTCCAACAGTTTTCATAGGATATGCCATCGGGGGCATTCATGTATCTGGGACAGGCTTCTTGTTTGTTTCTAGTTTTCTATAATACTCTTTTCAGATAAGTGTTTATTTCTTATATTTCCAGTGGTTCTGGGAAGACAACATTATTGAACTTTCTAACCTCACGAATTAACTGTAAGGCTTTGAGGACATCTGGAGATATCAGAATAAATGGCGTTGATGTTGGAACAGGCATCAGGAATATTTCAGCATATGTCCGCCAGGACGATTTGTTCATTGCAACAATGACAGTACGAGAGCATCTTACTTTCAGGGTATGAAACTGAGAGGTGTCAACATTTGTATGAGTTACTATTTTTGCTCTGGACACTCATTCTCTGATAGAAGATACAGTGCTCCCTCCCTACAGCAGCCATCTCAACAATGACTCCCTTTCTTACAACAACGATTGTCGCAATTGGCTCTTAACAGAAAATTATGTCTATAACGCCTTTACTGCTACAATATCGTCTGCTTAAAATTGTTGTCTGTTGTTAGCTCACCTGAGCCGAAGGCTCAGGATGAGCTATTGTGAGACCATTCCGTCCGTCGTCCGGTGTATGGCGTCCGTCGTACGTCGTACGTCGTACGTTCACATTTTCAAACAACATCTCCTCAGAAACCACTGACCAGATTTCAACCAAACTTTGTCAGAAGCATCAGTGGCAAGGGGGAACGAATTATTGTTCAAAGTTTTTGGCTAGAGTTATTCCCCTTGCTGTGGGACCAGATTTTCTAACATGACCGTATAGACAACTTTTAATGCATAAAAAAATCTTAAAAAATCTTCTTCTCAGAAACCCAAAGGCCCAGACCTTTGATATTTGGTACGTATCATTACCTAATGATCTTCTAGCAAGATTGTTCAAATTATGACCCTGGGGCCAAAAATGGCCCCGCCCTAGGGCTTATCAGTTTTTCTTAGGAAAACCTTTAAAAATCTTCTTCTCTGAAACTGTATGGCCTAGATCATTAATATTTGACATGTAGCTTTGTCTTATGGTCTTCTACCAAGATTGTTCAAATTATGACCCCCGGGTCAAAATCGGCCCCGCCCCGGGGCTTATCAGTTTTACATAGACTTAAATTATATAGGAAAACCTTTAAAAATCTTCTTCTCTGAAACTGTAAGGCCAAGATCTTTAATATTTGGCACAAAGCTTTGCCTTGTGGTCCTCTACCAAGATTGTTCAAATTATGACCCCAGGGCCAAAAATGGCTCCGCCCTTGGGCTTATTAGTTTTTCATAGGAAAACCTTTAAAAATCTTCTACTCTGAAACTGTATGGCCTAGATCATTAATATTTGACATGTAGCTTTGTCTTATGGTCCTCTACCAAGATTGTTCAAATTATGACCCCCGGGTCAAAGTTGGATCCGCCCCGGGGCTTATCAGTTTTACATAGACTTATATAGGAAAACCTTTAAAAATCTTCTTCTCTGAAACTATAAGGCCAAGATCTTTAATATTTGGCACATAGCTTTGCCTTGTGGTCCTCTACCAAGATTGTTCAAATTATGACCCTGGGGCCAAAAAATGGCCCCGCCCTTGAGGTTATTAGTATTTCATAGGAAAACCTTTAAAAATCTTCTTCTCTGAAACCGTATGGCCCAGATCATTTATATTTGACATGTAGCTTTGCCCTATGGCCCACTACCAAGATTATTCAAATTATGACCCCTGGATCAAATTTGGCCCCGCCCTGGGGCTTATCAGTTTTACATAGACTTATATAGGAAAACCTTTAAAAATCTTCTTCTCTAAAACTGTAAGGCCCAGATCTTTAATATTTGACATATACATAGCTTTACTATGTGGTTCTCTACCAGGTGTGTTCAAATTATGACCCCCGGACTAAAATTGGCCCCGCCCTGGGCTTGTCATTTTTTTTTTACGGGAAAACCTTTCAAGCTCTTCTTCTCTTAAACCATAAGGCCCAGATCATTTATATCTGAGATGTAGCTTCGCATTGTACGTGGTCCTCTACCGAGATCAAATTATGACACCTGGGTCATAGCTATATCAAAATGTTGTCTTGCCCAGTCAGCTTCTAATGTTCTCAGGTGAGCGAAATGTGGCCCTATGGGCCTCTTGTTTTTCTCAAAGTTACATATTGGACATTTTGACGGAAAATAAACCTTTATTACGAGTGACAAACAGCTTGAATCGAGATAAGACACCGCGTTATGCCTCGTCTGATCTGGATTCAAGCTGTTTGCAAATGTAAACAGATTTCCCTCCCTATAACGACTCCCTCCGAACAAAGTACACAATTTGTTTGTCACTCATTGGGTGTCGTTGTAGGGAGGGAGCACTGTAGTACATTTTTAACCTCTTGAACCATAGTCACACATATATGCAACCTTTGCAAACAGTGTACCAATGAACAATACACTTTCCCCATGTCAACAGTGTAGACCAAGATCAGAGGGCTTTGATTAGGATCTGCCCTGTTTGTCATTAGCTCACCTGGCAAGAAGTGCCAAGGTGAGCTATTGTGATCGCCCTGTGTCCGTCGTCGTCCGTCGTTCGTCGTCAACTTTTTCTTTAAAGATCTTCTTCTTGGAAACTACTGGGTCAATTTCATTAAAACTTCATAGGATTGTTCCTTGTAGGGTACTCTCTCAGATTTCTTCAAATTTAGGTCAACCAATTGAAATTGTGGTTGCCATGGCAACCAATTGAAAAAACTTTAAAAATCTTCTTGTCAAAAACTACTGGTCTGAATTGAAAATAATTTTACCCAAATGTGCCATGGGTGACCCTCTATCAGATTCTTAAAATAATGTTCCTATCTTAAAAAACATGGCCGCCAGTGGGGGGAGCAGATTTTCCTTATATGGCTATATAGTAAAAACTTTAAAAATCTTCTTCTGTGAAACTACTGGTCCAAATTGGAAATAATTGTACACAACTGATCCATGGGTGACTCTCTACCAGATTTCATAAAATAATTTTGATATCTAAAAAAACATGGCCGCCAGTGGGTGGGGCACACTTTTCATATGATACTGTATAGTAAAAACTTTAAAAATCTTCTTCTGTGAAACTACTGGTCCAAATTGAAAATAATTTCACATAAATGCCATCATCCATAGGGAACCCTCTACCAGATTTCTTAAAATAATTTTGATTTATTTATGCTTTTCGGTGGATTACCACGAAATAGCAGTGGATTATCACCAATCGCTTTTATTATGAATTTTCCCCGTAGGGCTCCCCAAGAATCGTAGTCAATCGTGTCTTATCGTTAAATTCCGGCAGTCCGATTTGTCGCGAACTACTCACCGGAAGAACTCGAATTCAAACTCGGGAGCAACAAAGTAATTCGGATGACGTCAAATCAATGAATAAGTGACGTCATCGTACTGGAAACTGTTTCGAAAATGTGTTCGATATAAAGGTGGGGCTCAACACGGGGTAAATCATTTACTTTTGCTTTCTCAATTGTCGAACAATTTCGTTTAAAAAGTGGCTTAAAAGCATAAATAAATAGAATAATTGTATTTTTTCAGTATAAGATCGAATTTAATCCATTTCGTGAACATCAGACTGTTATATTTTCACTCGTGGCTTCGCCACTCGTGAAAATATAACGTCTGATGTTCACTCAATGGATTAAATTTCTATTTTATACTGAAAAAAACAATTATCCTCTATATCTAAAAAAACATGGCCGCCAGTGAGTGTGGCACGTTTTCCTTATGACACTGTATAGTAAAAACTTTAAAAATCTTCTTCTGTGAAACTACTGGTCCAAATTGAAAATAATTTTACATAAATGATCCATTGATGACTTTCTACCAGATTTCTTAAAATAATTTTGTCATCTTTAAAAACATCGCCGTAAGTGGGTGGGGGCACATTTTCATATGGTACTGTATAGTAAAAACTTTAAAAATCTTCTTCTGTGAAACTACTGGTCCAAATTGAAAATAATTTCACATCAATGATCCATAGGGAACCCTCTACCAGATTTCTTAAAATAATTTTGATATCTAAAAAAACATGGCCGCCAGTGAGTGTGGCACGTTTTCCTTATGATGCTGTATAGTAAAAACTTTAAAAATCTTCTTCTGTGAAACTACTAGTCCAAAATGAAAATAATTTTACATAAATGATCCATTGATTACTTTCTACCAGATTTCTTAAAATAATTTTGTCATCTTTAAAAACATGGCCGCCAGTGGGTGGGGCAGATTTTCCTTATACATGTATTTCTTTATAGAAAATCTTAAAAAAAGAAATTCTGTGAAACTATTTGTCTGATTTAAGAATATTTTTACACAAGTAATGATGGGTGACCCTTTCCCGGTTTTCTTCAAATGATCGTCCTAGTTCAAACAACATGGCTGCCTGTGGATGGTTAATTTACTGGTGATGGCTTATGGTGGAAATTTAATCATTAGTGGTCAATTACCATGACCGTAAACATGGGTACCAGGTGAGCGATTTAGGGCCGCATGCGGCTCTTGTTTTACAATATATTGCACATATTGTCTACCCTTAACAAAAATGGACTACACTTAAGTTAATGAAAAACACCCTGGGATTGTACGGTAAGAATTCATGAGCGTTAATCTCTTAGAAGTCGCTATATTGCAAAAGTATCATCTACTTTAACCAATTTCACTGCTTTAATTTCACCCACTTAAAATAACTGTTTAAAATGGAGAAGATATAATTATTTTCCGTTTAAACAAAACAAATGCAATTGAATTTAAAAAAAATCAAAATGACAGATTCTTGAAATTGTTGACAAAATTAAGTTATTTTAATCTCAGTAGCAAACAATTTGGAGTTTGATCTCATGCCAGGAAACCTGACATCTGGTCTTGCTCCATACTGTTTGCAATAGAAACAATTGTTTTAGTGCAAATAAGATTTTTGAGAAAGAATAAAGTCTTTCCCACTTTAGCTCCCTATTTGAAGAGCATGATTTGGTAGAAAAATAACAGAAAATGTTGGAAACATTCAGCTTCAACGTAACCCATTCTTATCTGGAGCGCTTGGGTCCAAGGTTATAGCGTTAATGGGTTGAGTTTGAGTCTTTGCGATCATTCTCAAGCATCTAACTGGTCAGATTTGAGTAAACACTCAACTCTGATCAATCAAATACTTAAGAACAATCTCAGACTCGACTCAAACACTAAATTTATAACATTTAAAGGCTTAGAGCCTGACCCTAATGTTGAAAAGATATTGAGATGGGTCTGAAATCCTTCTCAAGCATTAGATTGGTCAGATTTTAGCTTATGTTAAAACTGACCAATTTAATGCTTTGAGCATAATCTGACTAAATTTAACCTTAACCTTGATTGGGTAATAGTTCAGATGATAGATATATATAGTGGGTTGAGTTTTATAGATGAATATTCATCAGGAGAAGCTAGGTTTAACCCATACCCCCTGTCGTTAGCTCACCTGAGCCAAAGGCTCAAGGTGAGCTATTGGGATGGCCCTGTGTCCGGCGTCAGTCGTCCTGCGTTGTGCGGCGTCCGTCAACAATTGCTTCAAATGACATCTCCTCCTAAACTGCATGACAGAATTGAACCAAACTTTACAGGAATGTTCCTTTGGTCAAGCTCTTTCAATTTGTTCAAAGAATTAAAAACAATGTAGAACTGGTTGCCATGGCAACCAAAGTGAAAAAATAAAGAAATCTTAAAAAAAATTCTTGTCTGAAACTACAAGGGCCAGAGCTTAGATATTTGGTACATAACATCTACAGGTTTTCTATCAAGTTTGTTCAAATTATGTCCCTGGGGTCAAAATTGGCCCCGCCCCGGGGGGTCACAGTTTTACATTGAGTTATATAGCGAAATTTTCAAACGTCTTCTCCTCTGAAATAAATATGGCCAGACCTTTGATATTTGGCATGGTGGCACTTCTAGATGTCCTATACCAATATTGTTCAAATTGTTCTGGTCGGTTGCATATCTAGGTCACATGAGCTAAAAATGGATTTTTTTTCAATGAAACTTAAAAAATCTTCTCCTCTGAAACTACAAGGGCCAGGGCTTAGATATTTGGCACATAGCATTGCCTACAGGTCCTCTATCAATATGGTCAAATTATGCCCCTGGGGTCAAAATTGGCCCGCCCCGGGGGTCACAGTTTTACATAGAGTTATATAGTGAAATTTTCAAACATCTTCTTCCCTGACATTAATATAG
The DNA here is from genome assembly GCA_922989275.2 of Gari tellinella. Classification (NCBI taxonomy): domain Eukaryota; kingdom Metazoa; phylum Mollusca; class Bivalvia; order Cardiida; family Psammobiidae; genus Gari; species Gari tellinella. The sequence goes on along the minus strand of OV277869.1, from coordinate 22,808,289 downwards.
TTAGAGCTTTGATATTTGGCATGGTGACACTTTTAAATATCCTTTACGTATTTTGTTCAAATGGTTCTGGTCTGTTGCATATCTAGGTCACAGGAGCTAAAAATAGATTTTTTCTTTAAAAACTTGAAAAATCTTCTCGTCAAAAACTACAAGGGCCAGAGCATAGATTTTTGGCACATAGCATCATCTACAGGTTGTCTATCAAGATTGTTCAAATTATGATCCTGGGGTTGAAATTTGCCCCGCCCCGGGGGTCACAGTTTTACATAGAGTTATTTAATGAAATTTTCAAATGTCTTCTCCTCTGAAACTAATATGGTCAGAGCTTTGATATTTGGCATGGTGACACTTTTAGATGTCCTTTACCTAGTTGTTTCAAATGGTACCAGTCTGTTGCATATGTAGGTCACATGAGCTAAAAATAGATTTTTTCAATGGAAACTTAAAAAAAATATTCTTGTCTAAAACCCTACTACCCTGATCTTAGATATTTCGCACATAGCATCATATACAGGTCCTCTATCAAGATTGTTCAAATTATGCACCTTGGGTAAAAAATGCCCCCGTCCTGGACATAAATCATTTTCTCCATTTTTCAGCTTTTCTCAGGTGAGCGAAATATGCCCCATGGGGCTCTTGTTAGTTTTGAAGACAGGTAACAATTAAAAGCAGGTTGAGAGTGAAAGCAGAATGCACCTTCGAGCCTGCTTTATCTATCTATCTTATCTCTTCAGTAGAGAAATCAATTGTAGGCATAAAGAGGCATATTTATGAGGTAATATGTTAACCGTTTTATTGGCTTTAGATATGCATTTTATCACATTTAAATTTATTCCTCCACTGAAGCAAATAGTTCCCCTAAATAATAGTCATAAATATGTTCCATAAAAATACATTCTATGTCCTAGCATATTGCAGCTTAAAGCAGCCTGAATGTAAATTGGAATGCACATTAAGGTGCAGTCTGCTTTACTTTCAACCTGATTTAAGTCAAATCACCTATCTTTAATTTTTAGAAACACACTATGGAGTGATGGGTTAATTCTATACTGGTTTTAGGCTTTACTACGCATGGAGAAAGAGTTGCCAAGATTTCGCCGACTACAGAGAGTGGAGGATGTCATTATGGAGCTCGGTCTTACAAAATGTGCAGACAGTGTTATAGGGGAGCCTGGACACATGAAGAGTATCTCAGGCGGTGAAATGAGGAGACTGTCTTTTGCAACAGAAGTGAGTTTCTATAGCAACAGATCTTATACAGGGCTCCAGATAAGGGGAGTATTTCAAAAACTAAAATCTTCATTTCCGCTTTAAACCCTATGGTGTCTGACTACTCATTAGAATCTTCTCGAAGAGACGATTCTAATGAATAGTAACACCATAGGATTTGGTGTTGAAAGAAGTGAGAAAATTTTGGATTTGTGCAGTTAACTCCCTCTTATCCCTGTTATATAGAATATTCTGTTGCTATATCAATTTTGGAATATCAATACTTAGAAGCTTGATTCTAGTTTTGAAGACATGACTGACCACTTTATTACAAAAGTAATAACCAGATAATAAACAAGAGCTATTTGCTTTAGCGGAGGAATAAATTAAAGGGGTATCGATGGGATCATGATAATGGTTTCAGACTAATACTGTCATGAATATGAATAGTTAGAAATATTTCCTATATCCTAGTACTCAGATGGTAGCTTAAGGAAGGCTAAAAGTGAAGCAGAATGCACAATAAGGGGTATTTTTCTCCGTTTTCGACCTGCTTTAAATGGTTGCCTGTTCAAAACAAGTAATAGGCAATAGAGTAAAGGGTAAATGCAAGATAAATGTAAAAAGCAGCTGCTTGTTACCTTGATGTGTAATGCAACCATATATGTATTGAGAATCTCTTCATTATGTTAAGTATAGGAATCTCTTAACATGGACGTAAGTAACGCAGACTGATAGAAGGTTTCATCATTACTTTTGTCCTGTATTAAACATAGATATCTTAAGAGACTAGATCTGCCACCTAGCGCTGAGCTCCCATTGGTCGACGGTCAGAAAGACGCCATTTTGATGCGTGTATCATACACTTTCCCTCCAGCGACATAATAGGATTTACTTTCATTTAAGAATGAATTCGTACAACATACATCTTGTAACATAAATATGCACCGTAAAAACTACAATCAAACGATAATAAGCACAAAATGATGGTAATTCTTATTTAACTGAATAAAATCATCTGTTAATCATAGCAACTATGGAACGGTTCTTAGCAACTTCTGTAGTCAATGACGCACCGTCAACGTAGACGGGATTACTGCGCACAGCATGTAACGTCATTAATCTACCGCAATAGGACGTGCACCAGACCATTGGAATATGAGTAGCATACACGCATCAAGATGGTTTCTCGATAACCGTCGCTGATTGGCCTATAGCCGATCTAGGTTATTTTAAGATATCTATGGTAACAAACAAGTGATAACATCTGAGTGGCGATACTTGCCTTAGTTGGGCATCTTGTTTTTGCTCTGTCTGTCAACAATCTATTCACATCTTTAACTTTGGCCATAATTTTGAACTGTATGTTGACATGTGTACTTAAGAGCAATTCTCTGTAACCATCAACCAGGTTATATAGGGGGATCGGCACGCATAGTCACCGATTTGCATAAAACTTACACCATCTGTACCTCTCTACATGCAATGAAAAAAAAATACCCCGAAAATTTATTTCCGGTATCCGGTTGCCATGGCAACGCAGAAACAAGATTTTGGCCAAAAACCAGTGTTTTTGGTGAGTAAAATATGACAAATTTTCAGACTTTTTGAGAGAAAACTGTACATATTTCAGATAAAATGACATTTGTATGTTGAAGTATGACACATTGACAATTAAATAACATTGTAGGATTCAACTCAACATTACATCCAATTGGTACGCACGTGCGAGCTTAAGGGGCTAATATGCTGAAAGTAAGAAATCATAATTTTGGCATATTTTAAGGACTGGTAGAATATCTATGCATCCATGCTGAACTTGAATATGATCACTAATAACAAGTAGCACATGTGTTGTTTACTTTCTGCGAAGAAAACCTTTGGGATTCAGGTTGCTAAGGGGGTAACCATGGCAACGAAACTATCAACTTTTTAATGTTGTAACTTCCTATGTAACTGAGCAGGATTGCTTAAAAGGTACCAAGACCACTCTTAAATTGCTATAGCCGTATATTTAAGTGTTGTAAAATGAAAGTAAAAGACAACACATGCAGATATTAGTTGGTTACTATGGTAACGCCTGCCATAAGAACGTTATTTACTGAAAATATGTGTCAAATTCAATACTTTTGGAATGCAAAATACAGCAAACTATCCAAACCATTACACACTTACTTAAAATAGTTTCTTTATCAGGTTTGCAAGTGAGCATTGTCTCATACACATTCATTGTTAAGATGAAAACGGCCTTTGGTTGCCTTAGTAACCGCTCAGCGCAGTTGCTAAATAAGAGCATTGTATTGAAAATGTGAGTAAAATTCAAGCTTTTTTAAGGAAAAATACAGAAACATATCCAAACCACGGTACTCTAGTTTCATCATCAGATTAGCTAGTTACCAGTGTTGTATAATTATCACTTTAAACATGAAAATGACCTTTGGTAACCATAGCAACCACTCACAATGTATGCTAAATAACAGCTTTGTATCGGAAATATGTGTAGAATTTCAGTGTTTTTTTAGGTTAAGTACAGCAACTTAACTTAACAATGGTACTTTAGTGTCATTATCATGTTTGTAAGTTAAATTTGTCAAATAATATTCACTTTTGACAGAAAAATAACAATTGGTTACCATAGCAACAACTCACAACATTATGCTATATATGAGCATTATATTGAAATTATGAGTCAATTTCAAGTTTTTGTTAATGCAATATACCGCAATCTAATAGAACTATTGTACTTTTAGTTCATTATCAAATTGTTATATAAATATTCACTTTTAATACGAAAATAACATTTAGTTACCTTAGGAACCATTTACAAAATATTCTAAATAAAGAGTTATATTGAAAATGTAGTATAATTTGAGCGTTCTTGAAGGCAAAGTACAGGAACCTTTTAGAACCTTCGTACTTTAGTTTTATTATAAGGTTTGAAAGTAAATATTGTCATATAACCGCTCATTTTTGTACATTAAGAAAGAATTTTGCTACCATAGCAACCACTCATAATTTATGTTTTATTAGAGCAAAATATTGAATATGTGTGTCAAAATTTAGCTTTTATAGGCACAGTACAGAAACTTATTACAACTTTTGTACTTAAAGTTCATTATCAGGTTTGCAATTCAATATTTGCATACAAATACTCTGTTTTTGCTTGAAAATAACATTTGATTACCTTAGCAACCGCACATAATTTATGCTTAAAAGAGCATTATATTGAATATATGTGTCAAAGTCGAGCCTTTTTAGGTAAATTATAGCAACCATTGTACTGAAAGTTCATTATCAGGTTTGAAAGTTACCATTGACATACAGATATCAACTTTTATAATGAAATTATTTGTTACCATAGCAACCACTCACAATTTGTGCTAAATAAGAGCATTATATTGTTTATGTATGTATCAAATTCGACCTTTTTAGGTAAAGTACAGCAACTTACTACAACCATTGCATTTGAAGCACATTATCAGTTTTGCAAGAAAACATTTTCATACAAATATTCCCTTTAAGCATGAAAATAACCTTTGGCTACCATATAGCAACACTTCACATAATATTATGCTAAATAAGATCATTATATTGAATATATATATGTCAAAATTGAGTGATTTAGGCAAAGTACAGCAACGTATTACAACCGTTGCACTTTAGGTTAACTATCAGGTTCCCAACTTGCTTTTTAGCATGAATAATATAGTTGGTTACCTTAGCAACCACTCACAATATATGCAAATAAGAGCATTGTATTACAAATATGTGTCAAATTCAAACATTTTAGAGCAAAGTACAGCAGCTTATTAGAATCATGGTACTTTAGTTTCAATATCAGGTTTGCAAGATAACATTGTCATACTGACATTCATTTTTAACATGAATATAGCATTTGGTTGCCTTAGTGACCACTCACAATATTATATGCCAAATAAGAGCAGTTTATCAAAAATGTTATGGTCCTCTACACTTTTCAACAATGTACTCACATCACAAATTCGGTACCCCTAGCTGATGTGTTATAGGAAATATCCTGTGGACTAGTATTTTCTATTTTTGGCTCATCTGAGCAGAGCTTAGGGTGAGCCATTATGATCACATTTTGTCCGGCTTCCATCAGTCTGTCCACAATTTCTTGTAAACACTTTAGAGACCACATTTTGGGATCAATTTCCATCGACCATGGGTTATGTGGGGTAATGTACATGGTTTATGTTTGGTAAAAAAGTAGGCCACTAGGTAAAATAGTAGCAAGACACTGTGAACACTCTAGAGGCCACATTTTAGGACCAATACTCATCACACTTGCTAAAACTGTTGTTTTCGACAAAATCTAGAAAAAACTTTGAACAGGGATTATGTCATGTCAAAAAGTAGATTATTTGGTCAAATTATTGTGCACATCTTAAAAGCCACAGTTTGAGATCAATCTTGATTAAACTTATCCAAATGATGTACTTGACAAAAAAATGGATCTTGTTTGAATAAGTATGGGGTATGTGGGGTCAAAAAGTAGGTCACTGGGTCAAGTCATATACAAACCTTTTGAACACTCTACAGGTTACAGTTTCAAAATAATCTCCACCAATTTTGCACTGATTGTTGTTCTTGACAAAATCTTAGTCAAGTTTGAGTACGGTTTATGTCCTGTCAAAACATAGGTCATTAGTAAAATTATAGTAAAACATTGTGAAGACTAGAGGTCACAATGTTTGGGTCAGTGTTTATCGAACTTGATCCAAACGTTGTTCTTTACAAAATCAAGGTCAAGTTCAAAACTTGCATGTCGGATCAAAAAATAGGTCACTATGTACAATCATTGATTTTGTAGCACCCACAAGAAAAATTATCATGTTCAATATAATCAAGTGAGCGAAATTAGGGCCATCATGATCCTCTTGTTCTATAATGAGATCAAAGGTCCAGGTTACAGTGACTAAACTTTACCCTCATTCCAAAGATATAATCGCAACTTCTACACAAAACATGATTTCGATACATATTTTCAATAAAATGCTCTTACTTAGCATATGAAAGGTTGCTAAGGATACCAAATGCTCGTATCAAAAAGACATGTTTATATGACAATGTTAACTTGAAAACCTAATATTGAAACTAAAGTACCATGGTTTTAACAAGTTGCTGTACTATGCCTTAAAAAGCCCGAAGTTGACACATATTATCAATATTATAATATCAATATTATGCTGCTATTTAGATTGATAAATTGTGAGTGGTTGGTAAGGTAACCAGCTGCTATTTCAATTCTAAATGTAACATGTACTTTTCCATTACATAGTTAACTTGCAACCAGAAAGTAATTTCAGGTACAATAGTTGTAATAGGTTGCAGTATGTTTCCTTAAAAACTCAAATTTGACACATTTACGTGGTTGCTAAGGTAACCAAATGTTATTTTTGTGTGAAATTTGAAAGGTTATATTACAATGTTAACTTGCAGCAAACCTGATAACGAAACTAAACTACTCAAACTCTAATAAACTGCTTTCCTTTGCCTTCGAAACAGCTCAAATTTGACACACATATTCAATAATTTGCTCTTATATAACATAAATTGTTAGTGGTTGCTATGGTAGCAAAATTCTTTTTATGTGTACAAAAATGAGCGGTTATATGACAATATTTACTTTCAAACCTTATAATAAAACTAAAGTACAAAGGTTCCAAAAGGTACCTGTACTTTGCCTTCAAGAACACTCGAATTATACTACATTTTCAATATAATTCTTTACTTAGCATATTTTGTGAATGGTTGCTAAGGTAACTAAATGTTATTTTCCTATTAAAAGTGAATATTTATATGACAAAATTAACTTGTTAATTTGATAATGTACTAAAATTACAATAGTTCTATTAGATTGCGGTATATTGCATTATCAAAAACTTGAAATTGACTCATAATTTCAATACAATGCTCATATATAGCATAATTTTGTGAGTTGTTGCTATGGTAACCAATTGTTATTTTTCTGTCAAAAGTGAATATTATTTGACAAATTTAACTTACAAACATGATAATGACACTAAAGTACCATTGTTAAGTTAAGTTGCTGTACTTAACCTAAAAAAACCCTGATATTCGTCCATATTTCCGATACAAAGCTGTTATTTAGCATACATTGTGAGTGGTTGCTATGGTTACCTAATGTCATTTTCATGTTTAAAGTGATAATTATACAACACTGGTAACTAGCTAATCTGATGATGAAACTAGAGTACCGTGGTTTGGATATGTTTCTGTATTTTTCCTTAAAAAAGCTTGAATTTTACTCACATTTTCAATACAATGCTCTTATTTAGCAACTGCGTTGAGCGGTTACTAAGGCAACCAAAGGCCGTTTTCATCTTAACAATGAATGTGTATGAAACAATGCTCACTTGCAAACCTGATAAAGAAACTATTTTAAGTAAGTGTGTAATGGTTTGGATAGTTTGCTGTATTTTGCATTCCAAAAGTATTGAATTTGACACATATTTTCAGTAAATAACGTTCTTATGGCAGGCGTTACCATAGTAACCAACTAATATCTGCATGTGTTGTCTTTTACTTTCATTTTACAACACTTAAATATACGGCTATAGCAATTTAAGAGTGGTCTTGGTACCTTTTAAGCAATCCTGCTCAGTTACATAGGAAGTTACAACATTAAAAAGTTGATAGTTTCGTTGCCATGGTTACCCCCTTAGCAACCTGAATCCCAAAGGTTTTCTTCGCAGAAAGTAAACCACACATGTGCTTCTTGTAATTAGTGATCATATTCAAGTTCAGCATGGATGCATAGGTATTCTACCAGCCCTTAAAATATGCCAAAATCATGATTTCTTACTTTCAGCATATTAGTCCCTTAAGCTCGCACGTGCGTACCAATCGGATGTAATGTTGAGTTGAATCCTACAATGTTATTTAATTGTCAATGTGTCATACTTCAACATACAAATGTCATTTTATCTGAAATATGTACAGTTTTCTCTCAAAAAGTCTGTGAATTTGTCATATTTTACTCACCCAAAACACTGGTTTTTGGCCAAAATCTTATTTCCGCGTTGCCATGGCAACCGGATACCGGAAATAAATTTTCGGGGTATTTTTTTTCATTTCATGTAGAGAGGTACAGATGGTGTAGGTTTCATGCAAATCGGTGACTATGCGTGCCGCAATGTGGTTGATGGTTACAGAGAATTGCTATTAACTCAAAAAGTTCTTGAGCTAAGCACACAACTAGGGTCATGCTCATTTAAAGCATTGTGTATTCAACTCGAGACGCTTTTGAGCTTGGTACAAGTTGGTCATGTCAGACAAAGGTCAAGGTCATTTAGAGATGGTAACATCAAGCGGCATCATATTTCACAAATACATCTTGTTTCTTTCTTGAAAAGAACTGTTATAGGGAAACTTTGCTTATAAAATTGATTAGTCTTGTAAGATAACCAAGTTGATAAGTAGCTTTTTTCTGTTTAAACTTTACTGATCTGGGTCTACACTATTTCAAAAACTATAAATAAAAAACTTTTAAATAAACTCACATACATTAAACCTGTATTAAGTGACTATTTATTAAATTAAATGTGTTGCGATCAAGAGAGATGACAATTTAATGCAAGGTGAAAGTAATACAGGAGCCTGAGTCTGCAGTACTTTTGCGCATTAAGCTGATTCTGAATGGTCATTTAATGCAGGTTTAAATGTATTGTTCTCTTTCGAACAGATACTTCCAAATCCACCATTACTGTTTTGTGATGAGCCTACTTCTGGCTTGGATGCATTCATGGCAGAAAATATTGTTGCAAGTTTAAGAGCAATGGCAGAGAATGGGAAGACCATTATGTGTACAATTCATCAGCCATCATCTGAAGTGTTCGCACTGTTTAACAAGTATGTTCATGAAACAGGAAACTATAGCTTATCCTAAACCCATTACCCCATAGCCTGTTTGTAGTTTAGAAAAATTGTGACCACAATGAAGCAGGTTAAAATTAAAGCAGAATGCGCCATAAGGTGCATTCTTCTCTACTTTCAGTCTGCTTTAAGCTACCATCTGCTAGGGTGTATATAGGACGTATTTCTTATGGTACATAATTCTTGACTGTATAAAGTGAATATTTTCGACAGAGGAATAAATCAAAGGCATGGAAAGGTGTATTTATGGGGTAATGGGTTAAAACATATTCAAGGAAGGATAATAAATAAAATAATAATGATTATTAGAATAATGATAATAATAATAACAACACTTATAATAAAAGTGCTTGTTATTTAAACTCTCTATGCACTTATCAACCCTCTTCATGCAGTGTCACTTCCCGTTTGTAGTGTGTTTGATATCAGAACAAAGTTGAAAATGACATATTTATATTTTAGTAAATGCTCATCTTCTGATGAAAATTTTCATTATTTAATAAAGCAAAAAGTTCTGCTTTACTCCCAGCCTGTTGTAGCAAGCACTTGTCCTAAACACATAAACATCTGTTTTAACCCATTAACCCATAGCTTATTTCTAGTATTGAAGACAGAGTGGGGAATTTTCCCATACCTATAAATAGATTCCGGTGTCACTGCGTGATGTCATAATATTGACTCCGCCTACTCTTTGACCCTGAATCTGTAACCCCCGCCAGCGTCCCTGACAGAAGTCTCAATACAGAGCAGAAACCAAACATCACCACGAGTGTTCCTCAAAGTCTGAAACGGCCTTTAGTGCGCTCAAAGTTGGGAAATCCTGTTTTGAAATTTTGTTGTAATCCCGTATTGGTGAAGCTTTTTGAATAGGGAGTGAGCGTAAAGTCGGAGTTTGCTCAGCCGTTACTCAGCATTCTAAAGTTTCCAATAGCTTTTACAATAGTGTTTCTTTATCTTTTGCATTTTGTCCCCGTTTCTGTTCTCGGAGTTCGGCCAGCAGAATCGGCGACAAATCGTAAAAGAGGTCAATAAGTTTATGTACCAAACTGTACTTTTTGGATCGGCTCACTTCAAAGTTTCGCTGCGGCTTTTCCGTTTCGAATAAACAATCTGGTAAAAGATTCAGGTATATTCGATTTGGGAAGGTTGTGAGCAACAGTTTGAGACTCAGTTTTCCGACCTTCGAGCTCAAACAACGTAGTTCCGAATTTTCCGCATATTTTCTACTTTCTGAAAAATTAGGTTAGACGCCATTTTGGAGCCGGCATCATGCGCAGAAATTGTGCGCAGTAGGATTTTGGCGCAAATTTTATGGTTTCGTCTCGCGTGAAATTCACGTGAACGTTTCGGCAACAGACAACATTGACAACATCCGGTTGAGCATTTGCTTATAAATTACTTTGAAAATCGATTGAATTCAGAACACTTTGGCTACGAAATAGTTATTTTCTAAACAAGCAATAATAAAAGAAAAAGTTATGTGAACTACTTTGTCACTTCCTATTTAAGTGATCCAAGCGTGACTTTTCTAAATTATTTTATTGTAACTTGTCTTTATAATAATTTCCGGAGTGATAAACTATTAAATAGGGTAGTAAAATAGTTAAGTTGAGCATTACTGCTTATAGCTTGACAGTTTTTCAAATTTATTTTAGACCTTGCTGCACTTACATTGTCAATCCGGAACTTGTTATATAACTGTGTATAATTTATTACTAATCAACTTTGTTTACAGGATACAGTACTGATTTTGACTTTAACAATAGTTGATTGTGTCAGTGAGTTTGACCTTGACTATTTGTTACTGTGTCACTATTTGTATTGAATATTAAACAGTTAATTGTGTCAATTCATTTTTGACCTTTTAACAGCTGAGTGAAGAAGAAAGGCAGAGAACAGTTCATGTGTCCATGGTTGACCATGAATTTTCGGAGCTGATTTATTAGACATTCTTGTATTAGCTGTCAAGAGCCCTACCTCGCAAAATGTCGTATGGACGTTCTGCACAAGCAATGTCTTCCAAAATCAAGATCAACTTCTGCTCAGCAAGAGATTTAGAGTCCATTCCTGGTGTAGGGAGGAAGACTGTGGACCTAATCTGCAACATGAGAGATGCGAGTGGCAACATTACGCCAGAAGAGTTTGCCACCATAGGAGTACGAAATCTGCCAGCAGCGATGGAAGCTATCGATTTCAAACCCTGGGCTCCAGTTCGGCCCGCTGGTCTCATTGAATCGCCATACCGGTGTCAGCCTGACCCGTATGCTAGCCAATGGAGACCCGGCCCCAGTTCATTTTACCAGGGAGCTCCTGCACAGGATAGAAGATATGGGTATCCCCCTATGACTGTCATGGCCTCTCCATCAGACCCGAGTCGATATTATGGATACAAGCAGATACCTACTATGGTGTGTCCAAAGGACCCCAGTCAAGGGTATGTTTATCAGCCAGTGACTGCTACTGTGTCTCCAACAGACCCCAGTCAAGATTGGCTCAGGACACAATACCAACCACCGCAGACGCTTATACAGCAATTCAGGGTGAAAAGAGAGTCCATGGACCCTGCCACCCAGCCAGATACTGTGAGGGAAGAATCCAAGGCAGAGAAACCGAAAGTCAACGTTCCAAAAGGGATTAGCTTTGACGGAAAGTCAGATTGGCAGGCTTTTATTTATAAATAAGTTTAGCTCCTACGCAGATAGAGAAGGATGGAATTCCAAAACCAGGCGGGATGTCCTCTCTTGGGTGCTCGAGGGACCAGCCAGCAAGTTCTTTGCCAATGTAATTAAGAGAAACCCCTCACTAGACTAATTTGATGTGGTACAAAAACTGGCTAAGCGTTTCGATATGCGAGACCTACCAGAGACCACACAGATGCTGTTTGAAGCTGCAGCACAAGGCCCGAAAGAGACTTTGATTGAGTGGTGTGAAAGAATCACCAATCTGTCGTTAGATGCTTTCCCTGATTGGTCTGATGATCAAATATGCAGACAGACAATCCTCCGTTTCTGCCAGGGATGCTCAGACAAAGAAGCCGGCTTCCATGCCATTAATGCCAAGCCACAGACCCTGGAAGAGGCTGTTGACATAATAAAAAGGCACCAACAGTCGTCCATGGCAATATATGGCCAGACCCAGGGAGTGAGACAAGTGGAAGAGGCGGGGAAATATTCCAATGCAGAAAGGTTTGAAGGATATGAGCGTCCGCAAAGGACATATACCTCAACTAAAAGTCAACCCATTGAAGACCAGGGGGTAAACAGAATAGAAAAGTTGGAGAAGGAAATGGAAGGGCAGTAAAAGTCTATGAAAAGCATGGAAGAGATATGCAGATCATTTGAGTCAAAAATGACCATGATCAGAACGATTCACTCCCTTCAACAGACACCATGTACACCTCCAAATGTAGTGACAAAGGTGACCCCCATGACTGGCAAGTCTAGGCGCGCGTGTTACCAATGTGGTAAAGAGGGTCATTTCAAAGCAGACTGCTCTCAGCAGAAGGCGGTGCGGAAACTGTGCCTTGTTGAAGAAAATGACACTACCGAGAAGGAGTCTACAGGTTTTCCAGATTTAAACGAGTACGGGTCGGGACATTAGGCCAGTCACCGACCCTTAAGAGCTGTTCAAGTGGTCTTCAGACTGGAAACGGTGACTCGATGAAGAAAAAGCTTGCAGGTGTTCGAGTCAAGTCAAGACAGGACCCAGAGCGAACACCTTCCTTTGTGTTGTCGAGGGTTGCATCTGAACGAAAAGAAGCAGTTCAAGATGCGGAGACGGGTCTCGACCCTGTGGAAGGTGAGGATGTGTCAAAACAAGTGACAAACTTCAGTGAAGTGCCAGGTAACCCGGAGGAGGATGTGTCTCAGTCTGAGACCACCCCAAAGGTTGAGGCTGATGGCCCTAAGAACACCTATTAACCTGCCACTTGAAGACCAGCATAGGGGAGTGTCTGATAGACCCCCCTCCCCCATCTTTAGGGAGATGGTTCCTTGGTCTGCAAGACCAGAACCACCAAAACTCCCCTGTAAAGCCCAGAGTATGACGAAATCCGACCAGCCGGGTCAGTTAGATACATGTATAAGAGACGTTGCTTCCTCTATGTCAGCCTAGGCATGTGTTGGATGCACATTTATATTATCCAGAAGGCAGAACAGAATATTTGGAACTCCTGAAGAGATGTACATGTCTCTGAACAGCAAATTATAGATCAATGTGCACTGTTTTACTGGTGATAGACATTAGGTGTCCACATGGACCCGTGTTTTCCAAAGATGCCATTTTGGATTTACGTGACTGTCTGCACGCATTAACCGGACACAGACGGATATATTCAAGTTATCCCATGAGACCCACTGCTTATTGAGATGAACTCGCCAAACCTGTCCATTGGCACACGGCAGGAATTTGACATCCCTACCTACCATGGCGAAGTGGCAGATAGAGTGGCAAGGAGAAGTGTTGCATCCCTACAGCCTGTACTTAAACTGATGCTATTGGTGTTCAGAATGGACCCAAATCCAGCCAGTCGCGAATCAGACTCTGATGTCCAGTATGGACAAGGGGGACTTATAAAACGGGGAGGGGTGTGGGGAATTTTCCCATACCTATAAATAGATTCCGGTGTCACTGCGTGATGTCATAATATTGACTCCGCCTACTCTTTGACCCTGAATCTGTAACCCCCGCCAGCGTCCCGGCAGTTCGATTCCAACCATAAAGAAGTACAGAAGTCTCAATACAGAGCAGAAACCAAACATCACCACGAGTGTTCCTCAAAGGTCCTGAGGTAAGTGTTGATCGATTTCTGCCATATATAACTTATTTCCATATAACTAGGAAATTACAACAGATAGATGACCACTAAAAGCAGGTTGAAAGTAAAGCAGAATGCGTCTTAAGGCGCATTCTGCTTTACTCTCAGCCTGCTTTTAGCTATTATTTGCTAGAATATAGAAATTACTTCTTATGAATCTTATTTGTAACAGTATAAAGTGGAACTATTTTCTTCAGTGGCGTAAAAAGGCATATTTATGGGGTAATGGGTTAAACATGACATTAATGACATTCCACTCTAATTGACCTGCTACCATCTATGTACAAATAATTTAATATTGTTTGTTTTCATTACTTTCTGTTAGCAGTGATTGGCTGTTATTTTTGTTTCATAACCCCTGGGTCCTCATGAAAACAAATTTAGGCCACACCTTGTCGGGACTACTTTCTCTTAGTCCAACTGCTGTCCATAAAAGCTGCATGAAGGGGGATGCCAAATGACGTCATTTACAACGATGTTTCTGCAAAACAATTGTCATCTTTTGGCAGAAAATATATGTGGCGGAGGTACTACAACCTATGTTCAAAGGTGTTAAATAATGAACAATCATGTCAGATTCTCTATTAATAAACTACTTTCTTAAATTCAGAGGTGATATTCAATTATAAGGAATAATGCCGAATATTTATTTGTATTCATGTAGGTATGAAAAAACACCTGGTCACACTTATTAATACGGGAAGAGGTTTCATACAGTGTGACCAGGTGTTTTTCATTATAACCTCCATGAATACAATAAATATTCGAATCATTCCTCAATTGAAAAAAAAAAAACCAAACAACATGTCAATTTATTAACATTTTTCTAGTGTGATGGTACTTGCTGAGGGAAGAGTCAGTTTTATGGGCAAATGTGCTGATGCATTGAAGTTTTACAAAAGGTAAATAAAGTGGATAAAACAATTGTCTCTTACTCTACAGAATATTCATATTTATATAAAACGCTGCACAGTATAACCAAGTATTATCTGATCATTAACATTGCTCATAAAGTAAGGAAATATTTCCCAAGGAATGGGTGCTGACTTAAGTTCAGACACATTAGGGCCTCATGGAACAATAACATAGACAAATGAGTTCTCTTGTGAAATAAATTCTTTTATCATTTGATAATAAATTTATTATTATTATGATTCTGTAAGGAAAAGTGCAGTTTCTGATCGGACATCTCCTTCAGGAGCAGTCTAATCTGGGTTTTCACTATTTCAAAAGGTGTCACTTTATGGCTACAAGAGGAGAAAGATTAATTATATCAGGGCTTCAGATAAGGCGAGTTTCTCAAAAACTAAAATCTTTATTTCTGCTTTAAACCCTATGGTGTCATTACTCATTATAATCGTCTCGAAGAGACGATTCTAATGAGTAGTAACACCATAGGATTTGGTGCTGTATGAGTGAGAAAATGTTGGATTTGTATAGATTACTCCTCCTTATCTGGAGCCCTGTATATTTAAGAAATAATCTATGTTCTACCGTTGTGAAACGGTATTTTACAACGACCGACCGTTGTAAAATACCGTTTCACAACGGTAGAATATAGATTATTTCGAATCTAACATGAACAGATTTAAAGAAATTCATCAGAAAGGAAATCAACTGTTCCATACTTATTTCCTCAGCGGATGCTGTTTTTCGACCGAATAACCTTTTCCGCGCCATTACAAGAATCTAACACCCAACAGCAAATTTACATTTACCGATCCACAATATGGCATAGAACAAATATTACATGAAACAAGACAGAAGAATGGGAAAATTACAGTAACATGACTGGTTAAAAGTATATGGTCTTTACGGGCTATATGAATAACGTAAGAAATTAAAAAAACATAACGTATGAACGCATGAGGCCACGTCATGTCATATAACCGTGGGAGGAGCGGGTTAGAGAAGAGCGTTGTAAAACGTCTCAGGTCTACCACGATCGACCTGTTCTTTGTTTATAGAGACGAATTCACGTGTCATGTTAGAATGAATGATAATCAACTTATTTATAAAATTCATCTTTTATGTTACCCCCCAAAAAAATAGCAACTGTGCTATACGTCCTTTACCAACAAATGCTTGCCATGCCTTGCTCTGTATTTTTGCAGTGTTGGCTATTCCTGCCCAGTCAACTTCAACCCAGCAGATTTCTATGTCAAGGCAATGGCAGTAGTTCCTGGTAAAGAAACAGAATGTAAAGACAGAATAAAGGTTTAACATTGTCATAGTTCCCCTTAACCCATTACCCCATAGCCTGTCTCTAATTTCAAAGAGAGGTGACCACTTAAGGCAGGTTGAAAGTAAAGCAGAATGTGCCTTAAGGCGCATTCTACTTTACTTTCAACCTGCTTTAATTAAGCTACTATCTACTAGAATATAGGAATGATTATTGTAAACTGTATAAAATGGAATTATTTTCTTTAGTGGAGGGATAAATTAAAGGTGCAAAAAGGTGTATTGATGGGGTAATGGGTTAACCCTTTAACTCCATAGCCATCAGTGAACTCATCAATATCAAGATGTTATAGCTTAGCCTTATAAATCCATTTAACCACTTTAATCCATATCCTGTTTCTAGATTTAAAGACAGGTGACCACTTCAAGCAGGTTGAACATAAAGCAGAATGCGCCTTAAGGTGCATTCTGCTTTACTTTCAGCCTGCTTTAAACTACCAGCTGCTAGAATATAGAATAGATTTCTGAAGGTGCATATACAAGACTGTTTGAATTGGAACCATTTTCTTAAGTTAAATAATAAATTAGAGGCGTAAAAAGGCGTATTTATGGGGTAAAGGGCTAGTAGCACAAAGTATACTTGTGCTTTACAAACAGTGAACTGTGAAGACTCACTCACGGTACATGTATCCTATGCAAACAGTGCAGACCCAAACGGCAGGTTTCCTAAGGAGTACTGCTTGTCATTTGTTTTAAATTGTGAAAAACAACCCAATAAAATAGTAAATGGACTTAATTTTATATATAATTGTATGGCATAGTATTCAGATTTCATAGACGTCATGTCTCTCCTTTTCAGGCTGTGTGTGATGTTTTTGCAGAGTCGAAATATCACAAATTTATGATTAGGAAAACAGAACAATTTAGTGCCAGACCAACAACATCTGGTATAATTGTAAGTAATGTTTTACCATTATCATTCAATAATTAATCCATAATTTATTGATGTTTACCATTTGATAGACAATCAATGTTGATATTTTTAAATCTTTCTCCTCCATATATCAGGAGTTTATTACCCCTTCACCAGCATAATATTGGCTTATATATTGTATAGTTTGCAATATTGTTTCAAAGTAAGATTTAACCCTTTACCCCATAGCCTGTTTCTAGTAATGAAGACAGGTGATCACTTAAAGCAGGTTAAAGGCGCATTCTGCTTTACTTTCAGCCTGCTTTCAGCTATTTTCTACTAGTTTATTAGCTCACCTGGCACAAAACGCCAAGGTGAGCTATTTTGATCGTGCTGTGTCCGTCGTCAACAATTTCTTTAAATGACATCTCCTTCTAAACTACTGGATGGATTTTAACCAAACTTGGCAGAAATGATCCTTATATGGTCCTCTTTGAAAGTTGTTCAAATGTTTCGGTCCGTTGCATATCTAGGTCACAGGAGCTAAAAATAGATTGTTTCAATAAAAACTTAAAAAATCTTCTTCTCTGAAACCACAGTACCCTGAGCTTAGATATTTTGCACAAAGCATCATCTTCAGGTCCTCTACCAAGATTGTTCAAATTATGTCCCTGGGGTCAAAAATGGCCCCGCCCCGGGGGTCACAAATTTACATAGAGTTATATAGTGAAATCTTCAAACCTCTCTTCTCTGAAACTAATATAGTTAGAGCTTTAATATTTGGCATGGTGTAACTTTAAGAGGTACTTTACCAATATTGTTCAAATGGTATAGGTCCGTTGCATATCTTGGTCACAGGAGCTAAAAATAGATTTTTTCGATTTAAACTTAAAAAATCTTCTTCTCTGAAACCACAGTACCCTGAGCTTAGCTATTTGGTGCGAAGCATCATCTTCAGATCCTCTACCAAGATTGTTCAAATTATGTCCCTAGGGTAAAAAATGACCCCGCCCCGGGGTCACAAATTTACATAGAGTTATATAGTGAAATCTTCAAACCTCTTCGTCTCTGAAACCAATATGGCTAGAGCTTTGATATTTGGCATGGTGTAACTTCTAGGGATACTTTACCAATACTGTTCAAATGTTTCCGGTCTGTTGCATATCTAGGTCACAGGAGCTAAAAATAGATTTTTTGATTTAAACTTAAAAAATATTCTTCTCTGAAACCACAGTACCCTGAGCTTAGATATTTTGCACAAAGCATCATCTTCAGGTCCTCTACCAAGATTGTTCAAATTATGTCCCTAGGGTAAAAAATGACCCCGCCCCGGGGTCACAAATTTACATAGAGTTATATAGTGAAATCTTCAAACCTCTTCGTCTCTGAAACCAATATGGCTAGAGCTTTGATATTTGGCATGGTGTAACTTCTAGGGGTACTTTACCAACATTGTTCAAATGTTTCCGGTCTGTTGCATATCTAGGTCACAGTAGCTAAATATAGATTTTTTCAATAAAAACTTAAAAAATCTGCTCTGAAACCACAGTACCCTGAGCTTAGCTATTTGGCACTCAGCATCATCCAATCAGCAAATGGCACCATCATATTGTCATAATTTCTCACCTTTCCAAGATATGTTACATTTACATCAATGGCTCCAGGTGAGCGATTTAGGGCCGTATACGGCTCTTGTTGAAAATATTTCTTATGGTAAATGTTTATGACTGTATAAATTGGAATTATTTTCTTTAGTGGAAGAATAAATTAAATGCGCTATAAGGCACTTCTATGGGGGAAAGGGATAAGGCAGTATGACTGACCAGATTTCAAAATGATTGTCAAACAGTTTAGATCCTGATCAGATGATATGTTATGCAGCATCTGATCTGGATCTTAACTGTTTGCAAATTTGACTGTAGTCGTCTACAGTGTTAAAAGGGTTAAAATTGATTGAATGATGAATTTCTGCAATTACAACTAAAACCAGACTTCATTTTTTATGGCAGATGTCTGCTTAAAGTAAAATAGAAGAAAAATAGAAGTGTCCAGGTCGACTTCTTAAGGAGCTTACTGCCATCTGTCTTTAACACCAAAATTCTAGATTATAAGTTACACAGTTTTCAGTTGACCTAATATGGAATATACACTGCCAGTAAATTCCATATGGAATTTACTGGCAGTGTATATTCCATATTAGGTCACCTGAACACTGTGTAACGTTTTTATCCTACCGACTACCTTTTATTCTTGACGAAATAGATTAAAAGGGGTCACTGTCATATATTATGAAAACATGACGTCATCAATCATTATCTAAACATTAGTGCGTGACGTCATGTTTACCGCCCAAATACTGTATACATCTTAATCAGCAACCGTTTAATGACTTATTTATTGTGTACAGTGGAGAAAATGCTATTCTTTCCCGTTTAAACGCAAATGCGTCGTAATAAAATGTACAAAATACATGTAGCAACTTTTTGACATCTATGACTATTCATTTTTATACAAGTTGCAAACAGTTTGGAGCCTTATCAGAAGCCAGGTCACCCGGCGTATGATCTGGCTCCAAACTGCTTGGAATGGAAATATTAGTTTTAGCGTAAACGCATTTATTGGGAAAGAATAACGTTTTCTCCACTGTACCTGGTTCAAAAGCAACAAATATATAAATTGTTTGAATGTTTACATAAGCTCGGCCATTATAGAAACCAAATGAAGTCATCTTCATCAGAACGTTGGTCATTTTGAACGTTATGTTGCTAACATTGTCACGTGCATAAGATCTGTTGCCCCCGGGCCCAATATTAAGTTGCTGAAAGCAGTGAATGGAAAATACAGGGCTTTCACATGACGCCAATTCACCAATCAGATAGCTAGAAACTTGTAGGAGGTAGGATAATGAAGATTGTGAATTATCTTGCTTTTAATTGTCAACATACTTTAGAGATTCATTGAATTGTCACTTATTAACCCTTTCCCTCTACCTTGTTTTCAGTATTAAAGACAGATGGTTGCTTAACCCTTCCCTCCATAGAAGCATATTTTAGCACATTTAATCTATTCCTCCACTGAAGAAAATAGTCCCACTTTATATAGTCATGAATATGTATCATGAGAAAATTAATATTTTCTATATTTTAGCAGATGGTGGCTCTAAGCAGGTTGAAAGTAAAGCACAATGTGCCTAAAGGCGCATTCTGCTTTACTATCAACCTGCTTTTAGTGGTTACCTCACCTATCTTCAATACTAGAAACAGGCTATGGAGTAAAGGGTTAAAGCAGGTTGAAAGTATAGCAGAATGCATCCTTAAGTTGCATTCGTTTTCACTTTCAACTTGCTTTGAGCTGCCATCTGCTAGGATATATATACAATCTTATGTTGCATATTCATGACCATATAAATTGGGACTATTTTCTTCAGTGGAGGAATAAATTAAAGATGTACAAAGATGTATCTATTGTGAAATGGGTTAAAGTTTTCAATGTATCCAGGAATAAAGAGAGAAACTCAATTATCTTTTCAGTTTGAAGAAGCCTTCAGCAGCACCTCTAGGTAAGTCAGATACAATCAACGCTGTATCAATCCATCCACTGAAAATTGATTTTTCTCATTTTCTGAAAGACCATTATTTAAACTGTCGAATTCAATTGTTTTCTGGACGATATGACGATTTCTTATAATTTTCAGATGTTTTAACTTGGTGGGTGGTTTGATTTTTTTTTTAGTTGATGTCAATGTCATGATTTGCAACGTGAAAGCTTTCTTTGCCTATGACATATTTTTGCGAACGTGATATCACGGCAGTTAAGCATTCCTATATCCAATTAAAGAAAATGAACGTTGAATACTGCTGACTTTTTCGAACAATTTGGAGCCAGATTAAACACCAAGTACCTCTGCTTGGTGTCTAATCCAGTTCAACATTTAGCACGGATATTGTTTGAAATGTTAGAGGTACCAACTGAAGTTTTGTTTGTTTCTCGTTGCTTTAAATTTGCTTGAATTTTAAATAAAAAAAACGATTTCCCCCATTTATGGTGTTGTATATAAAATTCCACTTCGTTTCAAACTAAAAGATCTTTTTTTTTTTCTGTCTAAAAGTAAACATATAATTGAAGACAGGTTACTGCTTAAAGCAGGTTGAAAGTAAAGCAGAATGTGTCTTCAAAACTAAAAACAGGCGATGTGGTATCTGTTAAATGACAACGTCACAAAGTACATGTAGTTGAAGGTACATGAAGAAAAACGACAAAAGTGGGGGCAATCCCTAACATTATCCACATATAAACAGCAGCACAAGTCTATAGCCCTATAAAGAGTGGAAATTGGCATATGTATATTTTTCAAACAAGGTAGACCCAGATCAGGTCAAAACATAAACTTGACATTTTCACAAGTGGATAGTCCAATTGAGGTATTCAGCACAGGCAATGTATGAAAGACTGGTAAGAAACTGCTAAATGATAATGCAGAAAGCTTCTGCAAGAATTCTGCTTTACTTTCAGCCTGCTTTAAGTTACTATCTACTAGGATATAGAAAAAAAGTCTTATACTGCATATTCATGACTTTATAAAATGGTACTATTTAGTTTAAAGGAGGAATGAATTTAAGGCGTAAAAAGGCGTAGTTATGGGGTAACGGGTTAAAGCAATGCAGACTGCAACCTCTTTGAGAAAAATATTAACATCAGCAATCAGTGCAAACATGGATAAGACACTGCATAATGTTGGGTATCATCTGAGTCTACAGTTTACATCGAGGTTGATTTTGAAGACATTGTTCAAATGAATACAGGGCTGCCATTTCTACGGATTTTTCCGAAATCTTCGGTTTTTTTCTAGTACATGGTAACTGAAAGCAGGCTGAAAGAAAAGCAGAATGCGCCTAAAGGCGCATTCTGCTTTACTTCAAGTCTGCTTTAAGTAGCCATGTGTCAACAAAACTAGAAACAGGCTATGGGGTAAAGATACAATTCATAAAATCGCACTTAAATAATGAAGCATTTGAAATCTTAGGATTTTTTATGTCAACTTATGGTAGCCCTGTGAATAATAAAACGTTTCCATGACAATAGGTATGAGTCTTCCTGGTGCCAACAGTTTCATGCCATTTTTGTTCGTTGCTGGAAAACAACATTGCGGGAACCAAACGTGATCAGGGTCAGACTTGCGCAAACTATTGTAAGTAAATATTCTTGCTGTAATTTGAAGAAAATTCTTCCAAATCAGTTTTGTGAAGGATTTTAGAGACCAAAAACCCTGTGTTCTTTACCCATTACACCATAGCCTGTTTCTGGTTTTGAAGATGGGTGACTACTTAAAGCATGTTGAAAGTAATAGAGCAGAATGCGCCTTAAGGCGCATTCTGCTAAATACTTTCAACCTGCTTTAAGCTACCATCTGCTAGAATGTAGAAAATGTTTCTTATCTTAACTATTTTCTACAGTGGAGGAATAAATGAATGGCGTAAAAAGGTGTATTTATGGAAATAATAAATGGGTTAAGTCAGTAAACATTCACAATACCAAAGGACATTGTCTCATATACGAATATATTTCAGGCTTATTTCTCACAAAGGTACCTGTTCATGTTACTACAATGCATTGATAAAGGGCCATTGAGGAAGCCTTCACTACTATCTGGTAGGTGCCAGCTTAAAGCAGGTTGAAAGTAAACAGAAAGCTTTTATAAAGCTTTCTACTTTACTGTCAACCTGCTTTAAGCAATTACCTGTCTTGAATACTGAAATAAACTATTGGGTCAAGAAATGGCGCTTGAAAAACTTGCTGCAAAAATTATATTGTATTAACTAGTGAACTCTTAAAAAGTTCACCTGCAAACAGTGCTCCAGATAATTTTTTCATGCAATGAGTATGTACTCGCACTATTTTCACTTCAATGCTGAAAATCGAAATCAAATGCTGAAAATCTACGGAGAAAACAAACAATGGAAAACTTTAACTAAATTTAACTTTTACTGAATTGAGCAATGTAGGCATGTACACACTTGAATTCTAAATATGTG
Organism: Gari tellinella; assembly: GCA_922989275.2. NCBI lineage: Eukaryota > Metazoa > Mollusca > Bivalvia > Cardiida > Psammobiidae > Gari > Gari tellinella. The sequence goes on along the minus strand of OV277869.1, from coordinate 22,785,218 downwards.
AATGCAATCATCTGACTCTGAGCTTGTGCTCTTTAATACCAATACCTGGGAACCGTTGTGTTTCTTTTGATATTTGTTGCGGATTTTTCTACACTAGCGTTGTCCTCACGAACGACGCTATCATTAAACCCTCAATTATAGATTTTAATACCCGCTCACGGCATCCTGGCGATTTTCAAATTGAAGAGTATAAGCGTTTTATCGTTACTTTTTACGTCGACTAACACTAGACGACGCCATCATAATATGTTTTTCTGCCGACGCTTGCAATGACAATTTCGTCCCATAATGTTTCGACCCGTACCTCGTAGCCGGGGGAAGACTACGCGGGCGTGTTTATACGGGTCTCCGAGTATGTTTAGTTTTAAAGTACACCGAAGTTACAAATCCTTTCTGAAAGGCTACGGAATCGAGATAAACCGAGCAATCCAATTTTGCTGCTTTTAACGTACGAGACTGAGGCGAGACACTACGGGTGTGAACATAATTGAAACAGCCAACGGTGTTAGGGTAAACATTTCACTTAAAAATACAGACTGGTTTGAAGTTATTTTTCTAAGTAAAGAGTTCTAACCCATCAAACGCGCAAAACTGAAGCCAATTCTACCGTTTGTTTCTTATTCACGGTCTATTTCGCCGGACATTAAACTCGCAACTTAAAATTGGAAATGCGTACGCAAGTTTCTTTGTGCGTTTTTGTACGCCTGGATTGTAATTTCAAATGCGTTTCTCTCCAAAAAATATGCGGAAAAACGCACGTACGCACCTTATCTGGAGCACTGCTGCAAAGTACAGTTTAGAAGGGTTATCTCAGACGATTTTACCTTACATGCAGTGATAATTTTACCTATGCATCCTGAGTCCTATACTCATTAAATTTGCCAGGGACTCATTATTTAAAAATTTGCGAGTCCCATGGACCCAATGCTTTTCTGGCCTTTATTAACCTATTACTCATAAGCAAATAGTAGCTTAAAGCAGGTTGAAAGTAAAGCAGAATGTGCCTGAAGGCACATTCTGCTTTACTTTCAACCTGCTTTAAGTGGTTGAAGGCACATTCTGCTTTACTTTCAACCTGTTTTAAGTGGTCATCTGTCTTCAAAACTAGAAATAAAAGGATTTATTTATGCTTTTCGGTGGATTATCGTGAGAAAAAGTGGATTATCACTTGGTAATCCACTGCTTCAAGCGGTGGGATTATCGTCGCTCGTGCTTCTTTCATGAGTTTTCCCCGTAGGACTCCCCAAGAATCGTAGTCAATCGTGTCTTATCGTTCAATTCTTGCAGTCCGTTTTGTCGCGAACCACTCAACGGAAGAACACGAATCCAAGATCTGAAGTAACGATGTAATTCCGTTGACGTCAAATCAGTAAATAAGTGACGTCATTTTACCGCCAACTGTCACGCACATGTGTTCGATATAAAACTTGGGGATCAACACGGGATAAATAGTGTACTTTCGCTTTCAATTTTCAAACAATTTCGTTTAAAAAGTGGCTTAAAAGCATAAATAAATAGAATAACTGTTTTTTCAGTGTAAGATTAAATTTAATCCATTTCGTGAACATCAGACAGTTATATTTTCACGTCTGATGTTCACGAAATGGATTAAATTACACCCAAAGGACTCAATGTGAGAGGACTCATTTGTTGAACAGAATGTGCATCCCTAGGACTCATTCATCTGATTTCTAAAATTATCAATGTACATGTGAGTGTTTTTTGTGTTATTTCCACAGATGATAGGTTTGATGCTCAGCCTGATATACCTACAGCTAGAGATGTCACAGCAGGGAGTGATGGATGTGAACGGTGTTCTCTTCCTCCTCATTACCAACATGACCTTCTCCAACCTCTTCATAGTTCTCAGCGTAAGTACATATCTCCTCTTAACCCGTCACTTCATAAATATGCCTTTTAACACCTTAAATTTATTTCTCCAGGGCTGCCATTTCTCCTGATTTTTAGCTCACCTGAGCTAGCTCAGGGTGAGCTTTTGCAATCCTTGAATGTCCGGCGTCCGTCGTGCGTCGTCCGGCGTCAACAATTTTAGTGTTTACACTCTAGAGGCCACAATATTTATCCAATCTTTCTCAAACTTGCTCATATTGTATATTACCATAAGAGTTCAGATGAGTTCAATTATGGTTGAAATCGGACAAATAGGTCAAGGGTTATCAACCTTTGAATTGCTGAAAATGCCATATTCAACAGTGTTTACACTCTAGAGGCCGCAATATTTATCCAATCTTTCTCCAACTTGCCCAGATTGTATATTACCATAAGAGTTTGGATGAGTTTGATTATGGTTGAAATCGGGCCAATAGGTTGAGAGTTATCTACCTTTGAATGGCTGAAAATGCCATATTTAACAGTGTTTATACTCTAGAAGCCACACTTTTTATTTAATCTTTCTCAAACTTGCTCAGATTGTATATTACTATAAGAGTTCATATGAGTATGATTATGGTTGAAATCGGACAAATAGGATGAGAGTTATCTACCTTTGAATTGCTGAAAATGCCATATTTAAGGGTGTTTACACTCTAGAGGCCACACTTTTTATTCAATCTTTCTCAAACTTGCTCAGATTGTATATGACCTTAAGAGTTCGAATAGGTGCAATTATGGTTGAAATCAGACTTATAGGTCAAGAGTAATCTGCTCTTGAATTGCTGAAAATGCCATATCTAACAGCGTTTACACTCTTGCAACTACAGTTTTCAATGGATTTTGATTATACTTGCACACTAAGTATATAGCTATAAGTTCTCGAAGGAGTGCAATTATTGTTGAAATCTAATCATTGTGGCAATAGTTATCTGCCCTTGATATACTTTGAAATGTTAGAAAAGGCTTCATTTCAGTATTGTTTAGGCTCTAGTTACCTGTCCTTGATGTACTCTACTACTAGAATTATGAGGTTGTATTCCAAAATTGTTTACATGCTATACTACATATTTGAATGGATTTAGATTAAAACGGGTGAAACAGAAAGGTAAAGCTATCAGGCTTCAGTATTATTATTATTATTATTATTATACCAGATTTACCAGGTGAGCGATATCAGGGCCTTCAGGCCCTCTTGTTTCTAATTCTTGGGATTTTTTTCTAGTACATGGTAGCTGAAAGTAGGCTGAAGGTAAAGCAGAATGCGCCTTAAGGTGTATTCTGCTTTACTTCCAGCCTGCTTTAAGCAGCCACGTGTCAGCAAAACTAGAAACAGGCGATGGGGTATAGGTACGTTTCGTAAAATCACACTTGAAAAATGCAAATTTGGAAATATTAGGATTTTTTATGTCAACTTATGGCAGCCCTGTTTCTCCACTTGAAGAAAAAAGTTCCTCTTCATACAGTCATGATCAGACGCCAGGTTAGCTGGTGTCAGAAAGGCAGTGGGGATGGAAAACTGCTTATGGACTTGATGGGTTTTCAACACTTCACTCTGAGTGTTTGTCATTTCATTGACCTAGCTTGGTCAATGTATCCAAGACATGTTTCACAGATTTTTCATAAGTATTTAAAGCCACTGACCTGTTCATCTCTTGTAAATCTGATTTCATCAAACATGATCACTAGGTTTATATCCACCAATCTTTTTTTTAAAGTCCATTGTGCTACATACTCTATTGAACGTCCCTTGCTTCAAATATAACAACTCAAACTCTTTAAAACCTTGGGCTTGGCATGTTCTTATCCAACTTCTTTCTATCTTCTACATACAAACGCTGGACTTTCAAATTTACATTTGGTCCATCCTTTCCAAGAAGAAATATTTTATCTGTGTTCAATTCAGTCCATTTTTCAAGGCTGATAACAATCATCTGCCTTTCCACTGTCAAAACAACTCACTCACTACCAAGAAACTTTGTTATAACATGATCAGCACTCCAGAATTTGATCAGTATTTTAGTCAATTAAATTTGTTAATTCTCATTCAGCCTTCGAATTATAATCAGTCTTGATTGTTCAGGAGTATACTGTTGATGTTGATTCTGTAGTATATCATTAAATGGTTCATAAAAATTTGTTGTGAAGACCCCACTCAGCTTCAATGTGCCAACAAGCAACTCTTTGAAGTATGGTGCAAGGCCAAATACGAGAAGGTAATACTGCTTAGTTTTGTCTGAAATATTTCAGAAGAAAGTTTTTCATCTTTTCTATGTGAACCATATATACAGTAAAACCTCGCTATTACAACCACTAAAACCAAGGCTAATTGATTGTATAATAGACAGGTGACAGCTTAAAGCAAGGTGACAGTGAAACAGAAAGCTCCTAAAGGAGCTTTCTGTTTCACTGTCACCTTGCTTCAAGCGGTCACCTATCGTTAACATCATAATAATTACCACAATTAAGTGGTCGTAATAGAGAGGTTTTACTGTACACTATTAGAACAGGCTGGCAATCTTTCTTATTTATTGAACTTGTGTTTCAATTACTGGTTAACCCATTTCCCCATAGCCTGTTTCTAGATGGCAGGTGACCACCTAAAGCAGGTTGAAAGTAAAGCAGAATGTGCCTTATGTACTCTGTGTTATACTCAGTCTCACTCTGCATTAAGCTAGCCACAATCTGGTAGGATATTGAAACTATTTCTTATGGTACATATTCATGACTGTAATAATTACTTTAAAATGCAAATAACTTCTGCAGGAATAAATTAACCCTAAGCCTGCCACTCACGACTATAGCTTCATATGCAAACAGCTTGGATCCGGATGAGACGCCGAGTAACTCGGCGTCTCATCCGGATCCAAGCTGTTTGACACTCGGACAACATTTTCAGCAATTTTGAGCAACTTTGAAGCACTTTGAAACTTGAAGCAGACGAGAAATATAGCAGACGACAATTTATTTGGCGGGCTAAGGGTTAAAATGTGTTAAAAGTGTATTTATGGAGTAAAGGGTTAACTGTACTTGTCTTTTTTAGACTTTTCCAAAGGAAGTTCCAGTGTTTCTAAGAGAATATGGCATAGGTCTGTACAGAGTGGATGTGTACTTCTTGTGCAAGATGTTAGCAGAGGTAAGGTTCTCAACATCTATATTATACAGTGGGCAAGATGAGATTCTTTCCCAATAAACATGTACATATATGTTTAAAACCTGGGCCCATGCTTATAAGCATTTAAAATAAGTCTGAGAGCATTCTCAAGCTTTTGATTGGTCAGATATTTGAGCATTCAGTTCAAATCTGATCAATCAAAAGCCTTAGGATGATCTTAGAATCAACTCGAACGCTTTATATTACTAAGCATGGACCCTGATGTCTATTGCAATTAGTTTGGAGTCAGATCAGATCATATCAGGCTCGAAACTTTTAGCTACATGGATTTAAATTGAAACAAATCATGAACATTTTCCAAATGTTGTCATTCTCTGTATTCCATTTCATTGTCTGGTTATAGGCTATATAGGAATCACGATGTCCGTCCGTCAGTCAGTCGGTACCCACAATCTTCATTTAAGTGGCCATTTCCTTCTTTATTGTATCTCTTTTATGTGGTTAAAATGTGTGTGGTTAGCCACATAAATGAAATCTAACTTTGTTATAGAATGATCTGGAGGCTAACCCTACCCCTAACCCTATGTCCCACAACTGGCCAGGTTAATGTCGCAAGAAATGGCCAGGTTAATGTTACAAGAAACTGCCAAGTTAATGTTTTTCAATTATGTGTCTGGTTATGGAAGCTAATTTTAGCCACGTAACTTATCATTTTGTGAGCACGGACCCGTCCGTCCATCTGGTCCGTCAGTCTGTAAAAAACAGGCATATTTTAGTTTGTCTGTTCTCTAACTCCAACAAATTTACTTTAATCCTTTTGAAACTTTGTCAGTCTATGTATGACCATAATATTTCGGTCAAGATCGATACCCAGCAGGATTGCCCCAGACATTCAAGAGTTATGCCCTTTTTTGGTCAAAAACGGGCATATTTTAGTTTGTCCACTCTCTAACTCAAATTTATTCCAATCCTTTAGAAACTTAATCAGCATGTGTATGACCATAATGTCTGGGTAAATTCCAATAACCAGCAAGATTGCCCCAGATATTCAAGAGTTATGCCCCTTTTTCGTCAAAAACGGGCATATTTTAGTTTTCCGCGCCCTTGGCCCCTTTCTCAAACAATTTGATTCCAATCCTTTTGAAACTTGGTCAGCATGTGTATGACCTTAATGTCTCGGTTATGTCCCATAACCAGCTAGATTGCCACAGACAATCAAGAGTTATGCCCCTTTTTTCATCTAAAACGGGCATTTTTTAGTTTGTCCGCTCTTTAACTCAAACAAATTTATTCCAATCCTTTTGAAACTTGGTCAGCATGTGTATTACCATAATGTCTCGGTTATCTTTCATAACCAGCAAGATTGCCCTAGACATTCAAGAGTTATGCCCCTTATTTTGTCAAAAACAGGCATTTTTTAGTTTGTCCGCTCTGACTCCCAACAAATTTATTCCAATCCTTTTGAAACTTTGTCAGCATGTGTATGACCATAATGTCTCGGTCAAGTTCGATAACCAGCAATTTAAGATTGCATATGACATTCAAGAGTTATGCCCCTTTTATTGTCAAAAACGGGCATTTTTTTGTTTGTCCGCTCTCTTTCTCAAACAAATTTATTCCAATCCTTTTGAAACTTGGTCAGCATATGACCCCTAACTTTCAGGGTTCTTTCTCTTTTGTTCACTTTACCTTGATAGGGTTTTAGTATGACTACAGTAGTGTTTTAGCCAGACTCTAAAAAAGGGCAGGGGGGCACCAAAAAGGGGCAGGGGGGCAGCAAAAAAGGGCAGGGTGCAAACAAAGTGCGGACCCGCAACTTCGGCGAGGGGATTGTTAACATTTCTAGGTGTCTTTTCATCATATTCGAAGTCTTATAGGTCCATAAGCACTTTTAATGTATTCAGCATATAAGTCTGTAAAGATAAAGGTTATACATGTGGCATTATAGAACAATGGGGAGGGGCGTCCCCTCCTGCGCTGTGGCGGAAATTCTTTGGACTTTAAATGATGAAATAGTGCAATTTTGCTATACAGAGATATATAATAAACATGTATGCACATGTAGTGGATTTTAGCTATTCATGTACATTATACAGATGCATACAAGTATTATGGAAAATGGATGAAATCAGCCAATGTCTGAATATCAACAGATCAAGATTTTTTTTCTTTAAATCACACATTATTAATATTTAAAGTTACACAACTAAATTTTACTCCAGCACCTGATGATTTCCCATTACAGCTGTTGATTGAGGTTGGCATTTAAACTAGTATTCCATTCTTTTGCAACAACGTATTTTGTAAAACAGGGGTGTAAAAGCCCCAAAACGATCAATACTAGAAAATATCAATTCTCTTACTTAATTCTTTAAAAAAAAAAAAAGAGCAAGAAACTAGGTTATGGAGTGTCTTTACGATTTACAGACGTTTCGGTAAATGACCAGTTCGGTAAATTGATTTTATATAAAATCAATTTACCGAACTGGTCATTTACAGAAACGTCCGTCACCCGTCTTTACCTTTATGCAAATAGTATAGACCCAGATCAGAGTGCCCTGGGTAAGTCCTTTGTATAGGGTGTATTACCTGTTTGTCTAATTTAAAATTATTTTGAGATTTTTCTAATATCGCACACAGTTAAACATGCACACAAACAAATAGATCTACTATAAAGTACAATAATTATTGGCATTAGATTGTTGCTGTATCCAGGCAAGTGGGTGTCTTAGGGATTTTCCTATTAATAAAATTCAGCCTTCCCTAAGCAACCACCTGTCATAAAACAAAATACAATTAATTAGACCGCATCACGGGGAAAATTAAACAGGATCTACTTAGATATGTGTTGTCACGCTGATGTTCTGTTTCAAATAGATCATTCAATATGAACTTACCAAAATAAAAACAACAGCACAGAACCGATACTTTTAGAAATAGAAATATCCCATTTTTCGATTCTCGCGCGTATGTCGTATTTGATGGCAGAAACGGACGTTATCAAACCAACCAAACCTCTCTCGGTCGTAACTTATTTCCCGAAACTCCAGCGAAATATACACCTGTAAGATGTAATTTGTTAATTTCACGTCAATCATCAATACTGTCTTTCTAAATGGGTGTATATAACGTCTACATTCATTGGATGTTTAAAAAAAAGATGCGGGGAATTACCTTTCTTATAGCCAATAAAACGAGTAAAGACAACTTGTGTAAAAGTTCGAAGCACGGTGCGCGTTTGAATTTTCCATTTCCGAAATTTGGAAGACTGTTCGTTTCTGGTACGTGAGTATTAATAAAGATTTGTATGGAAAGTATTTCCTTCTAAGAAAATTAATTTCGGTTTTATATCTATATTCACCTAAAATGTTCGTTCGTCGAGCATTCTTTATTGGCCCTGTATCGAGCATATTTTTCGAAGATCCGACTCGCGTTTGCGTTTTAATCTGTGAATTTTTTTTCAGTCTTCATAATGGATAATAATCATTTGAATGTTTAAATTTAGGGAAAAGGGTGTCGTATATTCTGTTTTTCAACGAGGCCAACATGCGTTTCGATTTAATCCGGCTTCAGTCGTACACTCTCGCTATGCGGGGTACCACACCAGGTACATATGTGTATCGGTCGATTACACACTATAATTGTTGATTGTCTATGACACGCGCGTGTCGCATTGCACTGATTGGCAATAATGGGATTAGCGACAGTAAGTGGTATCGCTCCGGGCAGCGGGGCGGTCTATATCAAATGGATAGGGGCACTAGGGCGGATCCTTACACCGGAATAAGGGCAGAAGGGCGGATCAAAAGGGCAGAAGGGCGGGCCGCCCCGCCATTCCGCATTAGCTAAAACACTACTACAGTCAAACTTGTATTAAACGACCACCCAAGGGACGGCTCAAAAGTGGTCGCTGAATAAAACGGTTGCTGAATACAACATGATTGATTTGGGTTGTTATCTTTTTCGTCCTTAATCTGAATTGAATAACTTGATTTAATCCATACTTTTTACATTTTAATATCAATCGATTTTTTTATCCGTAATTGCATAAATACGTCGACATACATGTATGTACGAATTTATCCGTCGTGTGAAAGCCATTTTTGGTGTCTACGACGTAAACACTTAGATTCAGATTTATCGATAGCACCATAAAAACACTGATATACGCTTCGCTATTTCAATGTCAAATTAACAGATAACATGTGCGTTAATTCGCCGAGAAATTGACATGATTCTTCAGGAATATGATCTTTGTTACCATTTAAAGACTTTCGGAAATCGGTTCCTATGTTAGCAGGTATTCCCTAAAAAATGGGAGACGGAGCATGCGCGAAAGAGTACAAACTAGGGCAGATATCTATTTTTGTTCACTCGTTATTATTCGGTATAGCCCGGACGTAAAAGGCGGGAATACGGTTTCTTTGTTTACAAGACACCAACCAATAAAACACGGGATTTCTGACACACCCTCTACAGAAAGTCACATGTTTAGTATACGTGACGTATGGGGGATTCTTCAAAATAAAAATGGCTGTCCAACCGGCGTTGAAAGGAAGTCGCCATAAAAACAGCAGAGGGTCTACGGAATCAAAGTAATAGATGTCAAACCTTTAGATTCCTATTAGAATATTCATAGCGGCAATCAATTTCGAAGCAATTTACTTAAGTAAAAAAGTTAAGTTCCGTGCTTGACGGAGTTTGTCGAAGTTTCCCGTAAAAATGAACTTTCGATTTTGCGTACATTTTCACACCTTTCATGAATTTGAGAAACACCGATCTTAATTTCGGATAAGTGTGAAAAGATGTCAAAATATTTGGACATAATTTATCAATTATGACCTTTTCATCCCGAGGCGGTCGTTTAATGAAACGGAATTTGTTGCTTGGGATGAAAAAACACCGGTCGCTGGACGCGTTAGACAAAAATCGTTTAATACACTCAATTTATATAGTAAAACCGATCGGGCGAGATTCAAACTGGCCGCTTACCACAAAGGTCGTTTAATACACGTGGTCGCATGAGCAAGTTTGACTGTACATTCTAAGATCGATTTGACGGGCGTGAAATGTGCCCGGCTTGCAGTGCTCCTGTTCTTGAAAATGTTTATGATACCATCTTCAAACTTGGTATACATTATCAATGTTATTTGGGGACAGTCATTGACAGGTTTCATAACTCTTGTACCAAACTTGACAGAATTATGCCCCTTTTTAACTTCTTTTTTTTTTGTCTCTTAATATAAAAATTTTTTTCTTTGAACATGCCATTTTCTTGAAACTATTCATGATATTGTCCTCAAACTTAGTACACATTATAAATTTTGTATTGTGAGACTTTTCATTAAGTTTGACAACTCTTGCACAAAATTTGACAGAATTATGGCCCTTTATAAATTTTGTTCCGTAAGGCTTTTCGCTACCGGAAGTCGGTCTTGCGGGCGAGCGGATATGCGTCTGGAAGACACAGACTTTTTCCGTACGTGCATATACTAGAACATTTATATAAAGGAAATGTTGATACGAATTAGTATAATCCTTCATAGCGCAGTCAGTACAGTGGTTGACTAGCAATTGAAAGGCCATAGGTTCGAGACCCATGCGATCCAAATATGTTTTTAAGTGTCCGATATATTGACTTCTCAATCCATAACGCAGTGATCAAGGGACATGTTATGTTTTGTCTTCGTTGATTAGAATAAGTCACTTCGGCTCTAAATGACCTTTTTGTGTCGATGGGCCGTAAAACACCATTCATTCATTAGAATAAGTCATGTTATATACGGTCCAAATATATTTCCACTTACATGTACGTTTTAGTTTAATGACTTGTAAGTCAATAAAATCGGTATACATGTATACGATTTGATCGAACTATAAAGCCACACATTGAAGCTTATCAATACGTCAATCTTTTCAAGATCGATATTGCCCATTATTATTATGTTTAAATAATATAATTAAACTTGTATGCAAGTCCATGAATAAATAAAAATGCATTTTAATGACAGAATTATAAGGAAGGTAACTGTATCTCAACTTCAAATATCACACATTTTAATAAGAAAAACTGTTATTACAACAAATCCTGACTGTAATATTTTCTAATTTTTTCAGACTAACTATTTCATCAACCATATATTTGAATAAAATGAAAACAAATGTACATTGAATGAGTCAGTTTTTTGTAATTCAATTTTTTACAATTATGCAAAATTTAAATAGCTGATAACATCTTTCTGAATACCTTTATTCAAAATGATTTTAGCTTTTCTTGTAATGAATGTTGTGGACTACTTATTGGGCGAGACTTGTAGTCATTAGCTTTATTTATTTTTGAGAAAAATAAAATCATCAAAATTCCAGGTTTTTGTCAGAAAAAGGGACCTAAAAGACAAACCACACGATAGACTTTTGCCTATATTTTCACACATTGTTTCTTACGCTATTATCATTCTTCATGAAAAGTTTCATACACATTGTATGGAAATTAAGCGCACCTGCGAAGTACCTTATTATGCATTTATTCTCGTGACATGTCATTTTCTTGAAAACTATTTATGACATTGTCTTCAAACTTGGTACACATTATAAGTGTGATGTTTGCAGACTCTATTTGAAGTTACATAACTCTTGCCAACAAATGACATAATTATGCCCCTTTTTAACTTGAAATTTTGTTCTATTTTCTTTGAACATGCCATTTTTAGCTCACCTGAGCTAGCTCAGGGTGAGCTTTTGCAATACTTGAATGTCCGGTGTGCGGCGTCCGGCGTCAACAATTTTAGTGTTTACACTCTAGAGGCCACAATATTTATCCAATCTTTCTCAAACTTGCTCAGATTGTATATTACCATGAGAGTTCGGATGAGTTCGATTATGGTTGAAATCGGACTAATAGGTCAAGAGTAATCTACCTTTGAATTGCTGAAAATGCCATATTTAAGGGTGTTTACACTCTAGAGGCCACAATTTTAATTCAATCTATCTCAAACTTGCTCAGATTGTATAAGACCATAAGAGTTCAGATGATTGCGATTTTGGTTGAATTCAAACTAATAGGTCGAGAGTTATCTATCTTTGAATTGCTAAAAATGCCATATTTAAGGGTGTTTACACTCAAGAGGTCACAATTTTTATCCAATCTATCTCAAACTTGCTCAGATTGTATATGACCATAAGAGTTCAGATGAGTTTGATTATTGTTGAAATCGGACCTATAGGTTGAGAGTAATCTACCTTTGAATTGCTGAAAATGCCATATTTAAGGGTGTTTACACTCTAGAGGCAACAATTTTTATCCAGTCTTTTTCAAACATGCTCAGATTGTATATGACCATAAGAGCTCAAATAAGTGTGATTATGGTTGAAATCGGACCAATAGGTCAAGAGTTGTCTGCCCTTGAATTGCTGAAAATGCCATATCGAACAGCGTTTACACTCTTCCAACTACAGTTTTCAGTGGATTTTGATTTTACTTGCGCACAAAGTATTTACCTATAAGTTCTCAAATGAGTGCAATTTTTGTTGAAATCTAATCATTGTGGCAATAGTTATCTGCCCTTGATATACTTTGAAATGATAAAAAAGGCTTCATTTCAGTATTGTTTAGGCTCTAGTTATCTGCCCTTGATGTACTCTACTATACTAGAATTATGAGGTTGTATTCCAAAATTGTTTACATGCTATACTACAAATTTGAATGGATTTAGATTAAAACGGATGAAACAGAAAGGTAAAGCTATCAAGCTTCAGTACAAGAGGTGAGCGATATCAGGGCCTTCGGGCCCTCTTGTCTTGAAAACTATTCATGATATTGTCTTCAAATGCGGTAAACATTATTGGTATTGTATTGTGAGACTTTTCTTTAAAGTCTCACAACTCTTGCATAAAATTTGACAGCATTATGCCCCTTTTCAACTTGAATTTTTTTCCCTTGATATGCATGTATTTTTCTTCCTACATGTCATTGTGCTGTTTGTGACAGGTCAGAGCTGGAGTGGGGGTATTTATCACCTTTAGTGATAGCAGTTCTAGTTTGAATGGGAAACAAAATGTTGTTGGTTTTTTTTTTGGGGGGGGGGGGGGGGGGGGACTGGACTTAATTTGAAACTGGAACTGTCCAAGTTTTGAAATTTGAGGGGTCAATCACTGACAATCAGTTTAGAAAGGTTTTATTGTATATACATAGTATACCTCTCTAATGCAACTGCTAAATTGTGTTAATCATTAGGTGTTTAAGGCAGATGACTGCTTAATGCAAATTGAAAGTAAAACAGAAAGCTCCTTCAGGAGCTTTCTGTTTTACTTTCATCTTGCTTTAAGCTGTCATCTGTCATTTATACAATTTGCCTTCTTATTTGTGGTCTTAAAATAGAACTTTTACTGTATTTATAAAGCTTATCCCACCAATTTACATTTAAATGTGCTAATATTGTTGTGTATGTGTGTTTCATGCTAATATTGTTGTGTATGTGTGTTTCATGCTAATATTGTTGTGTATGTGTCTTTCAGCTGCCATCATTTATCATCATTCCTGTCATGTTTTGCTCCCTGTGTTACTGGATGGTAGGTTAGTATTTTGTAGATTGATATAGGCAGATTGTTTTCACCTGGCAGTGCCAGCTAAACTTTGGCAAAGATTTTATAAACTAATGTGCATTTGATTGTAGGGGTGATAGATATAGTTCGTATTATATCGTTATTGTCTGATACTTTCAAGATGGAGAAACACAATTTATGCGTGCAACCATATCCATGTGAAAATGTTTACTGTACTCTCTCTCTACAACAACACCCAAAGGGAGACAAATAGTTTGTGTGTTGTTCAGAGGGAGTTGTTATAGGAAGGGAAAATTAAGACTGGGCTTACATTTGCAAACAGCTTGAATCCAGATTAGACGCTGTGTAACGCGGCGTCTGATCTGGATTCAAGCTGTTTTTCACTCCTCGATATATTCCTTCAGTCAAAATGTCCACTTTAGTGTAACGTTGATAAAAAATGGTAGACGACCATGAAACTCCGCCCTGCCAGGTCAATAAAATCGGCCTATAATGACACACATTGACAACATACACATTTTAACCCTTTGAATCCTAGTCATGCATATAAATTATGTATCCTTTGCAAACAGTGTACATATGAATTTGATTTGATTTGTTATGATTTTCCGTGTGCATATGAAGAGTACACCTGTCCTATGCAAATAGTAAATACCAAGATCAGAGGGCTCCTAAAAGACCCCTCTGATCAGGGTCTGCACTCTTTCATATATTGCAAAACATTGACAAAATGGACAGAAATTAAAAAGACTAAATTGGAAATTCAAATTGTCCTGGATTTGCAGTTTCATGGAGGAAAGTCTGTTAGACTTTTTAGCTCACCTGGCACGTAGTGCCAAGGTGAGCTTTTAGGATCGCTGGATGTCCGTCGTCTGTCTGTCCGAGCGCATGAAAGGTCCTTTGTTGGGTAGGGAGAACAATAGATTCCATTCATTCCGTGATTGCCCTATTGTTATTGTTGGGTATTTTAGTGTACTGTTGGGTATTTTTAAACAAAAAATATACCCAACAAATGTCCAACTGTGAGAACGTACGTCCGTCCGTCCGTTCTTAATTGTTCGTTAACACTCTAGCAGGTTCAAATCTCATTGGATCTTGATGAAACTTGGTCACAATGTTTGCCTCAATGAAATCTAGGTCAAGTTCGAATGTGGGTCATGTCCGGTCAAAAACTAGGTCACTAGGTCAAATTATCGAAAAACCTTAACACTCTAGAGGCTACAAATTTCATTGGATCTTCATGAAACTTCATCAATATAATTGCCTCAATGAAATCTAGGCCAAGTTCGAATGTGGGTCATGTCCGGTCAAAAACTAGGTCACTAGGTCAAATCTTCGAAAAACCTTGTTAACACTCTAGAGACTACAAATTTCATTGGATCTTCATGAAACTTCATCAATGTGATTGCCTCAATGAAATTTAGGTCAAGTTAGAATGTGGGTCATGTCCGGTCAAAAACAAGGTCACTAGGTCAAATTATCGAAAAACCTTGTTAACACTAGGCTACAAATTTCATTGGATCTTCATGAAACTTCATCAATATGATTGCCTTAATGAATTCTAGGCCAAGTTCGAATGTGGGTCATGTCCGGTCAAAAACTAGGTCACTAGGTCAAATCTTCGAAAAACCTTGTTAACACTCTAGAGACTACAAATTTCATTGGATCTTCATGAAACTTCATCAATGTGATTGCCTCAATGAAATCTAGGTCAAGTTTGAATGTGGGTCATGTCCGGTCAAAAATTAGGTCACTAGGTCAAATCTTTGAAAAACAGTGATTGGGTACAAATCTCATTAGATCTGAATGAAATATTGTCAAATCTTCGAAAAACCTTGTTAACACTCTAGAGACTACAAATTTCATTGGATCTTCATGAAACTTCATCAATGTGATTGCCTCAATGAAATCTAGGTCAAGTTCGAATGTGGGTCATGTCCGGTCAAAAACTAGGTCACTAGGTCAAATTATCGAAAAACCTTGTTAACACTAGGCTACAAATTTCATTGGATCTTCATGAAACTTCATCAATATGATTGCCTTAATGAATTCTAGGCCAAGTTCGAATGTGGGTCATGTCCAGTCAAAAACTAGGTCACTAGGTCAAATCTTCGAAAAACCTTGTTAACACTCTAGAGGCTACAAATTTCATTGGATCTTCATGAAACTTCATCAATATGATTGCTTCAATGAAATCTAGGCCAAGTTCGAATGTGGGTCATGTCCGGTCAAAAACTAGGTCACTAGGTCAAATCTTCGAAAAACCTTGTTAACACTCTAGAGACTACAAATTTCATTGGATCTTCATGAAACTTCATCAAAATGTTTGCCTCAATGAAATCTAGGTCAAGTTCGAATTTGGGTCATGTCCGGTCAAAAACTAGGTCACTAGGTCAAATCATCCAAAAACCTCGTTAACACTCTAGAGACTACAAAATTCATTGAATCTTCATGAAACTTGAACAAAATGTTTGTCTCATTGAAATCGAGGTCAAGTTAGAATGAGGGTCATGCCCGGTCAAAAACTAGGTCACACGGTGTACATGGTTACATGGTTACCAGGTGAGCGATTTAGGGCCATAGTGGCCCTTGTTATATCAAATGACACGAAGGAGGCTAACTTGTTACTTCGTATATACACCCTTTAATTAAGACCTTCATTTTATTCTCCACTTTAGAAAATAGTACCACTTCATACATTCATGAATAAATAATACCGTAAGAAATATTTTGTATGTCCTAGCAGACCATAGCTTTAAGCAGAATGCTATGGGATTATGTGTTAAGTGTGTTGAAAAACAATAAATTTTGCAGACAGCCTGAGATAAAAAAAAAACAAACATTAACCCACCTGATGATAGTGTATATTGATGCTTTTTTAAGATGGTGTTTTCTAATAGAATATGTCTAGACATGAGTCTACACTCCTTGCTTGGGATTGTTTTTCCTATGTTTTTAGCCAATGATAAGATTGCTAAGTTTTTTGCAGGGCGAAATTCATAAAGAAAGAATACATCAAATTTGTTAATAAAAAATTATATTATTTCTTCAGGGCTGTATCCTGATGCTGAAGCCTTTGTCATTTTCACTGGAGTTGTTTTGTTAGTGGCAAACATAGCCGTTTCCTTTGGTAAGTATCACATTTGATATTGATGATCTGTGATATAAGATCAATATGTAGCCTATTAGCATGTCTTGCACTTACAGCCCTTTTTTAATTATGCCATTTTTAGGACCATTGTTGGGCCCCATTCCCCAAGCAAACTAGAATACATTTTTGTGCAAAATTTGGTAAAAATTCCCCAATGCTAAAAATACCCTTGTTTTTCCTAAATGTTGTTGAGTTTGGTGTGTAAATCACCCCGTCCCAAGACCTGCCGTTTTTCCCCAACACTATGAAAAAGGGTTGACTTATCTTGAAAGACTTCACCATACCTTAAGAAGTCAATTCATTAAATATATACACATTACCAGTTGGTAGGGCGATGTTCTTGGCGGAAACAGCTGATCTGGCAAATGCCTATGGCAAGAGTTTGAGAGTTGAGAGCTGAATACAATGCTTTGTAGCTCACTGCCAACGGGTGATGTGTTTATTATATGCCTTTAGTTTACACCATCACCAACTAAATAGTTGGTTAACTCATTTGATATCCAGAAAGATGGATACAAACTCTTGTATCTTATACAGATACACGCAGAAAGGCTTGGTGTCCCAGTAAAGCACAAGTTGAATATAATTGGGTGCTTTGCACATGTGGCTATGTAGGAAAGGGTTAAAACAGGACACCAAGATACTAAGGAGCATTTTGCATTAATATTTTGCTGCATTAAGCTGTCACCTTTCTGTTATACTCTTTATTATTGCTACTACTTACAGTAACACCAATATCAAATTAATTGTAGTGTTTTTCGTCCTAGGTTACATTATTTCCACGGCTACGGACTCTGTGAGTACAGCCCTTGCTATAGCCCCACCCTTGATGATCCCACTCATGATGTTTGGAGGCTTCTTCTTAAACGCCAAGTAAACTCATAGCTTCTTTATTTCTTTCCTCCTTAACCTATTACCGCATAGCCTGTTTTTAGTGTTGAAGATGGGTGACCACTTAAAGCAGGTTGAAAGTAAAGCAGAATGCACCTTAAGGTGCATTCTGCTTTACTTTCAGCCTGATTTAAGGTATGTACTGTCTGTTAGGATATAGAAAATATTTCTTGTATTACATATTTATGATTGTATAAAGTGGAATTATTTTCTTCAGTGGAGGAATAAATTTAGGCCTTAAAAGGCGTAGTGGGTTAAAAGCACATTTTAACGTCTTTACCTTATTCTTCATAGAATTGACATCATGCTTCGACCATGTCCTGTTAACCCTTTGTCCCCATAGCTTGTTTTCAGTATTGAAAAGAGATGGTTGCTTAAAGCAGGCTGAAGGTAAAGCAGAATTCTCCTTAACCCTTTAATCCATATATACACATTTAATTTATTCTTCCACTAAAGAAAATAGTTCTCCTTCATACTGTCATGAATCTGTAACAAAGACATATTTTCTTCATCCCAACAAATGGTAGTTTAAAGCAGGCTGAAAGTATAGTAGAATGTGTCTTCAAGTGCATTCTGCTTTACTTTTAAGTTTTAACCTGCTTTAGCAACCATCTGTCTTCAGTACTGTAAACATAGTTATGAAGGAAATGGTTAAGGAGCATTCTGCTCTACTTTTTGAGCTTTCTTTAAGCTACCATCTGCAAGAATATAGGACATATTATAATGGAGCATATTGAATTCATCACAGTATAAATTTAAACTCAGATTTCTTCAGTGGAGGAATATATAAATCCTTTGAACCCTTGTCAGGCATACATGTGTGTATACCTTTGAAGAGTACACTTGTCCTATGCAAACAGGGATGAGCCAATATATCAGAGGGCTTCTAATTTAGGAACCATCCGATCAGGGTTTACACTGTCATATTACAATTACATTGTACATTGACAAAAATTACCGTAAATAGTCAAAATTGGACTAGACTAAAGTGGTACTGGGAATGACCCATTAGAAGTTTCAGGGAGGCATTAGAGACTTGTTCTATATTTTGACAGGTGGTTGCTAAACCCAGGGGTAAAAAATACTAAAATTTGTCACTCGTCCTGCATAAAAGACAATGAAGGCCTTCCAAAAAATGCACTTGCCCAGCACATTAGACAAAGAAGGGAAAAAGTATGCAGGACAAGCAGACGAGTGGAATTTTTTAGCCCTGTAAACCCATTACTGACATTGTTGCTTCACAATTAAACACATTTATTTGGAAAGAGTAACACCTTCTCCACTGTACAAACTAACACAAAGCGACCCTATTAGCACTCTTAAAGGTTTACTTATTACATGCACTTTCATCACGTGTTAATAGCCACCACGTATCTGCAAGAGAAAGGCTTAACCCATCACGCCATAATTACGCCTTTACACGCCTTTAATTTATTCCTCTACTGATGAAAATAGTTCAAATTTATACAGAACTTATAAGCTATTATGATAAGAAATATTTTCTATATTCTAGCAGATGGTGGCTTAAAGCAGGCTGAAAGTAAAGGAGAATGTGCATGGAGGCACATTCTGCTTTACTTTCAACCTGCTTTAAGTTGTCACCTATTATCCCCTGCCGAAAGGCAGAGGGATACTGTTTTAGGTCTGTCCGTCCGGCTGTCCGTGCGTGTGTGTGTGCGTGCGTGCGTCCGTCCGTCACATTTTTCGTCCGCAACTGTATCTCCGAAATCTATAAACAGATTTGGATTAAACTTGGTATACTTATTTGTCATCATAGGAGCACTGTGGAAAATCAAATTTTTTTCAGAAAATTTGAGGAATTTATGAGTTATCTGCCCTTTTTGTGTTAAAAATGCTGTCCGTCCGTCACGTTTTCCGTCCGCAACTGTATCTCCGAAACCTATAAACAGATTTGGATTAAACTTGGTATACTTATTTGTCATCATAGGAGCACCGTGGGAAATCAATTTTTTTTCAGAAAATTTTAGGAATTTATGAGTTATCTGCCCTTTTTGTGTTAAAAATTCCATATTTAACAGTTTTTACACTCTAGCAACTACAGTATTCAACATATTTTGTTTATACTTGCACACATTGTCTATAAGTACAAGTTCTTGCAGGTGTGCAATTATTGTAAAAAAAGGATACTTGTGGCAAGAGTTATCTTCCCTTGATGTACTTAGAAATGCTAGAAAATGCTTTATTTTGGTATTGTTTACATACTAGAGCCTATAAATATGCATGGATTTTTGAAAAAACTTTCTGGAATTATGTATGGCTATTAGTTTTCAAATTAATTTGATTATTGTTGAAAACGGAGAAATTAGTCATGAGTTATCTGCCCTTGATAAGTAAAAAAAGCCATATTTAACTGTTTTTACTCTCTGGCAACTACAATTATGAATGGATTTAAATGATACTTGTACACGATGTCTATAAGTATAAGTTCTTGTAGGTGTGCAATTATTGTCAAAAAAGGATACTTGTGGCAAGAGTTATCTGCCCTTGATGTACTTTGAAATGCTAGAAAATGCTTTATTTTAATATTTTTTACATCACGGAGAAACTACTCAACAGTTATCTGCCCTTGATGAGTAAAAAAAACCATATTTAACAGTTTTTACCATCTAGAAACTACAGTCTTTAATGGATTTTGATTTAACTTACACATGATGTACATGTATATAAATATAAGGGTTGCAATTATTGTCATAATAGGATACTTTGTGGCAAGAGTTATCTGCCCTTTATGTACTTAGTAATGCTCAACATGGCTTTATTGTTTACATGCTATTGTGTACAATTGTGAATGGATTTTGAAAAGAAAAAAAAATCATATTTGGCTATTATTTATAGAATGAGTTCAATTATTATCGAAAATGTGCAAATTAGTCAAGAATACACTCTAGTAAATTCTACAGTTCTGAATTTTTTCTAATAATACTTGCACACAATTATAAGTTCTTGAAAGTGTTTAATTACTGTTGAATTTGAATCAAGAGTTACCTGCCCCTGTCATACTTAGATTTATAATGCTACAAATGGCTTTATTTTTTGTATTGTTTAGGCTTTAAAATGTACAAAATTGAATGGATTTTATAAAACTTGGTAAAAGCTTTTGAATGTTGATCTTTAAAGACAGGTGATCACCATTTGCCCCTTCCTCCCACATTAAAGTTTGCCACTTTCTTCTGGACAATCGCTGCGGCAGGGGATATCAGCTCTAAGGTGCTTGTTTTAGAATTAAAATCAGACTATGGGGTAATGGGTTAACTTTTCTCTAAATAAGACACTGCTATCAGTATTGGTATTTTGTCAACATTTTAAATTTGTATACATTTGTATTTTATATTTGGTGCATTTGTAAATTTGAATTGTTGATTCAATTTTTTTTTAACATTTCTCAGTTGTATTTTCAACTATTTTGTTCAACATTGTGCACTTACTATATATGTTTTCAAATGAGATAGTAAATTATCTATATTTCAGCTCCATACCAAAGTATTTTGCATGGCTTGAATACTTGTCCTGGTTTAAATATGCAAATGAACTGGTTGCCATTAATCAGTGGCAAAATATAGAGGTTATAGGTATGTATTAATGAACAGGAACAAAAAAAATGTTTTCTGAACTCTTTACCCAGTTTCTAGGTTTGAAGACAGGTGATCACTTATAGCAGGTTGAAAGTAAAGCAGAATGCACCTTAACTCTTTCCAGTCGAATCACGCCGATATGCGTGATATAAAAATTGGCCTTGGCGTCGGATCACGCCTGTGCGTGTGGTCTATGCGTGATGTAAACATGCTACTTTTAAGTGCTTATTTAGTTATCAAAAAAGTGATTTACAGCCTTTTTGTTTAATACCCATTTATATTATACTAAATAATATTCCATTCTGAAAAAAAGATTTCTGAAAATTTGCTTTATAAACAGGTAATTCACGTTTCAAAACTGCATGTAACAATTTGTGCATAGACAATTGTGGTAAACGGTTCAAAGCCGATCGGGACTGAATTTGGAGAAATGAGCTACCAAAAAGCAATTAAATATAAGAATATTATAAGAACTCGAATAATAATTCATTTCTTACCTCGAAAATAGCTATTCCGGTGATGATTTACGTTTAAAAGGGTTAAAAAGTCGTTCCCCATCGAACACTTCATTACGATAGAACGGGTGGGGGAAATTGTTTTGTATAAACTCTGGCGTATTATAATCGTAAATTTCTGCAAAATTACTCGTGTAATGAACATTTTATATGAATGTCGATCGACAGTTAACTTCTTGAATTGATTTTGCAACGATACATTATGAAAAATCCCATTAGAAAACAAAGAGATATGCCGAAATTGCGAAGCAGAATTTCTATGCACTTTTCAATAGGCCATGCGAACACACAGGTTTTGGCATAGGCGGCATATGTGTATTACGTGTTTTCCAAGTAAAAAATATGGTTCTAAAGCGTCTTATTTTTCGTCGATTTTACAAAGTATTATTTCTTTTTCTACTTTGTAAGACTGTGTTATTAATAGGAGATATTGACAAATAAAACGGCGTTAAAAATAGCGCTGTCATATTTTGAAATTGACTCGAAACAAGATGGCGGTGCGACAAAATCGAGGCCACTAACCGTGGACATTTCGGGAAAGATTTACGTGTGAGAGAGACAACAAAGACAAAAAACAACCAACACACGCCGGGATCGAATTCTTTCTTCATAATACGCGATTCTGAATATGAATTAAACAGTTAATATACTGAGAAAACGATCCTAAATTGGACACTTGTCTATCAGATACAACGGATTTGAAGGAAAATTTGAACTTTTTCGTCGAACCTGTTCATAAATAAAATCTCTGAAAACACCAGACCGACGGATATTTCAGGTAATTGATTGGATATTATATACAATTTAATCATTTGGGGATGAATAGTCAACAAGTTATGTAAATATGTGTCATAATAGCAATGCACCCAACTCTGTCTGCTACCACAGTATGGGCTATCCCGCGATACACCCTCTCGCCAGCAAGCTATAAACTTAGTCTAAGGAGCAAAGAGTTAAGGTGCATTCTGCTTTACTTTCAGCCTGCTTTAAGCTACCATCTGCTAGTATATAGAAAATATTTCTTGTGGTGCAAATTCATGAATGTATAAAGCGGAACTATTTTCTTCAGTGCAGGAATATACTAAAGGCAGAAACAAGTTTATTATGAAGTGATTGGTTAAAAGGAATTGACTGGGTATTTGCTTGTTAAAGCCATCACTCTTCCTACCCCCCCCCCCCCCCCCCCCCCTTTCAAAAAGCTTATTTTGATACAGTTGAAAACAGTTAAGACTGGCATCTACTGGGGGGGGGGGGGCTATTATGGTGTTTGTCCTGGCTGTTGATTAGGCCAGATTTTACTGTTTCTTTTGGCATCAACACCACTTATCAGAATGCTTGGATACTTTTACATTTTTTACCTTAGACCATTCCCAATTCAGTCAACTCGCCCAACCTCTATTTGACCATGACCCTATTTGGACTTAAAAGTATATTGTAAAGCATGACACTTTGGCTATATTGTGTTATTAAATGTAAAGTCTTATTAAAAGTTATTGAAATTCTGACACAAGTGCAAAACTATTTGGGTCCTTATTAGATGTTGCAATACCCATTGTCTGATTAGGATCCAAACTGTTTGCAATGTGACCTACTGGGGCCTAGGGTAGTTAGAGGGTTAAACCCAGGGCCCCAGACAGAGTAAACTAAACCTTTCTACCCATGTTTCTTTCATATATAGAAACAAACCCTATGGTCTCTTACAGCATATTAGAATTCTCATGAGTTGTAAAACCATAGGGATTATATATATACGGCTGACATATATGGATTGTAAGTTTGGAAATACTCCCCTTATCTAGAGCTCTGTAACCCTATTCTCATCTCTCTACTTTGAATAACATTATTTTGTCCAATATCTTCAGCTTGCCCTCCAGCTCCTATGGGCTCAACGATTAATCCCAAATGTTTCTTCCATGATGGGAAGGCAGTTATAGAGTACCTCAATTTCAACAAGGTAGGTAAGATTTGATATTCCTGATTTTCCACAAATCAGCAGCACTTTGGACTTGCAAACAGTGTAGACCCTGATCAGACGGCACCTGCCTAAAATATACTTATTACATTTGCATACAGTGTAGACCCTGATCAGAGGGCTCCTTAACAGGAGTCCTCTGATCAGGGCCTACACTATTTGCTAAGTTAGACCAGTATTTATCCAACTACCCAGAATTGCAAGTAGACTTCTTCATGTTTTGAGAACTAAAATGATCCACAAGGGAATCTTATAACCCACAAGAGTTACTTAATGTTGAAAGAGTTGAACCTTCTTCTACCCATCTCCACTTGACTGCTGTTTACAGATTAGATCCAGATCGAAGACCAGGGTCCAAGATTATAAAGAGTTCAAGTTGAGTCTGAGATTTTTCTCAAATATTTGATTGGTCAGATTTGAGCAAAAGCTTAAATCTGACCAATCAAATGCTGGAGAATGATCTCGGACTCAAACCAAACTTTTAATAACTTAATGGCCAGGCAACCATCTCAGTAGTTTTTCAACTGTTAAATTCTTGTCTTTAGGTGTCTGCAATTTTAAAATAAATATTTAATTTGACAAAATTTGCAGACAATAATTTCACTCTTCATAGGTCATCAGTGCAAAAACGTCTTTAATAGGCAGGTGACTGCTTAAAGTAAGGTTAAAATAAAGCTAGAAGTGGGGTGTCAATCTAGGACTAAAACAATATAGTCTTTTTCTATGATTTATTAGAGAATTGGGGTAATCTTTCAACTGATAGCTTAACCCTTCACCTCATAGCCCGTTTCTTAGTTTTAAAAACAGGTGACCACTTTAAGCAAATGAAAATAAAGTAAAATGCACCTGAAGGCACACTCTGCTTTACTTTCAGCCTGCTTTAAGAGACAATCTGTTAGAATACAAAAAAATCTCTTATCATGACTATAAAGTGGAAATATTTTCTTGAGTGGAAGAATTAATTATGGCGTAAAAAGGCTTTTTTATGGAGAAATGGATTAACTGAACACTTTATACAGTAAAGTTCCGCTTAACGACCGGTCCCAAATTAAGACCGGTCCGAAAATACGACCACTTTTTAAAAGAACGGAATATATCCCTTCATGATTAAATGGTTGTAAGGTCCGTTATTAAGACCGATCCGCTATTCCGTATTACAACCACTAATCCCAGAACAAAAGACCAATTAGTGTTGTTTTAGGGTCCTATATTAAGCGCAGGCGTTCACACATCGCAGGTCGCAACAAAAGCCAGTTTGACACTTTTACGACAAACACCGATTTCTTTACGGCAGAGGTCAAGGCCGATTAAACAATAGGGATGAATCAACGAGGAAAATGTTTTGATAGCAGATAATTAAAAAAAAATATTCGAAAGTATGATGATAACGGCACTTGTATAATCTCTTGATTGCTCTATTGTTGCATGAATATTTTGTTTATCTTGCATTAGTCCAAATACAGTTAGAGAAAAAAAAACGTTTTTAGCGCATACATCGAATTCGATGACAGAGGGCGAGATGATTGGGCCTATTAGTAAATTACTTACAAGGGTGTGAATCAAAATTTATGTTTGATAAAAAAAAAATTATTGGTTATCTTGAAAGATGATTTTTGTAAACGCATAATTGGTAGAACTTTGGATAATTAATAACATTTTACCCTACAAATTTCTTCATAAACATGTAGTGTGACAGATTAAATCCAGATCATACATCAAACAGTTTGGAATCTGCTCAGGATCTAAACTGTCCAAAATGCCATTTCTTTGTTACTGAAACTCATAATTTATGTGCTAATCATAATGCCCCTCTTTATGTGCTAAGATTGTTTTATTGAAACATTGTTTGCAAACAGATTGAATTCAGATCAGACATCCAGAAATTTGGAGTCTTGTCAGGATCCAAACTGAAATGCCACTTCTTTTTCATTGAAGCTTATAGTCTATGTGCTACACTACTAATGTCCCTCTTTATGTGCTAACATTTATTTATTCAATTATTGAAACTTCATTAAATGTGTATGACAGTTTTGTGCAGATCTATCCAAAATGGGGTTAATATACCTATCTATCTATATCTACCCATACATCCTCACCCATATCAAGGGTCTCAATAATAAGACCAACTCGATATTAAGACCACTTTCTGTCAGTACCACAGGTGGTCTTAATAGCGGAACTTTACTGTCCTTGTAACATTGACTGTATTTCTAATCTCTTTTAATTTCAGGAAAATCAAATATTAGATGTGGTTCTTCTCATCACCCTCCTGATAGGATACAGACTGATTGCATTTGTTATTTTGTTTATCAAAGCAAGACTGTCAAGAAACTGATATTTACATGAAAAAAGGTACTATTCCACAACTGTCAAGAAACTGACATTTACATGAAAAAGGTACCCCAACAGCAGTCAAGAAACTGATATTTACGTGAAAAAGGTACATCAACAGCAGTCAAGAAACTGATATTTACATGAAAAAGGTAACCCAACAGCAGTCAAGAAACTGACATTAATTTTGCAATGAAAAAGGTACCCCAACAGCATTCAAGAAACTGACATTTACATGAAAAAGGTACCCCAACAGCAGTCAAGAAACTGACATTTACATGAAAAAGGTACTCCAACAGCAGTCAAGAAACTGACATTTACATGAAAAAGGTACCTCAACAGCAGTCAAGAAACTGACATTTACATGAAAAAGGTACCCCAACAGCAGTCAAGAAATTGACATTTACATGAAAAAGGTATACAAAATGTTTTAACTCATAATCATTGGTCCCTAGTGACAAGTATACTCTTGCTGTACAATGTACCTGTGAAAAGTACACTTGTCATAGGCAAACCTAATAAGAGTCTGAACTGTTTTGTCATTTTGAAATACTTAGAAAAAGGACTAGCCCTGACCTGAATTGATTGTGCCCTGACCAAAAGTAAATATTTTTAAGAATGATTTGTTTAATTGAAGACTTGTTTAAACCATTGTGCTGTGTAAGTGCATGATCAGCGAGACAAAAGTTAAATGCGCCTGTCACAAATCGGCATTTTTTCTCAAAGCTCGGGTCAAAAAACCTCTAATTCGAGTCCCAAAATATCAACTGCTTGAACTCGTCTTTATGCTTAGGAAGAAACTTATTTACCGTTATGTTTTTTTGTAATTGTACTTAGATTGTTCTCCGTCCTTTAATAAAAAACCCACAACACAACAAAACAAAAATACCTTCATTCGATCCGGTACTGTCCGCAATAAACCGAAATTTTAGAACCGAAATTTTAGAAGAGACAATCTAGAATGGACTTTACATGCCTAATAATGGGTAATGACTTACCGTTGTCAAACGAAAACAAACCTGAAATGGGCATGTTATGTCGTTATATTCTAGGCCATTACGATTGACTTTGAAAGGAAATTTACGAAAAGACCGTTATGAATTGTTGAAATAGGGAGCTCAGCGTTAAAAAGAACATTCAGGTAGCATTTAAAACTTTTCTCAAAATAGAATTTGATTACGACTTTCCACAAAATCCCAGTTGAGTATAAATAACCTTCGCTAAGTTCCGTGAATACCTACCTTCCTTATGATTGGTTAGCGGAAAAGCCGATAATCTATGCACTGCCAGGTGCGCGTGACGTGTAGTGTGTAATTGACAATGTGTAGTAAGTTATGCCTGTCGCGGTTTTCAAGAGAAAACTTAATTTCGTACGTAGCTTGAATACAAAATTATAATCCTCCTGCGCATATTAAATATTCACCTTGATATTTTGACAAGCCCGTTCAGGCAAATTTTTTTAAATTAACAAGCCCGGACCGAAGGACAGGCAGTGAATTGGCTTCGGACGTAGGCTAATGTCGAACCCTGATTATTAAAAACTACTCTTAATAGCCAAACTGGACTAGACTTTAATATACAGTAAAACCTCTCTATTACGACCACTAGATTGAACGCTAATTGATGGTATAGAAGACAGGTGACAGTAAAACAGAAAGCTCCTAAAGGAGCTTTCTGTTTTATTGTCACCTTGCTTTAAGCAGTCATCTGTCATAAACACATAATAATAAACACAATTTAGTGGTCGTAAAAGAGAGTTTTTACTGTAGTTTGAAACTGAAATTGGCCATTTAACGTTTTCATGGTTGAATGAGTAAATTTAAAGGCCCATGAGGGATCAGAGGGCAGGGGTTGAAAATTTACGTCTGCTTGTCCTGCATGCTTATTTTCCCTCTTTGTCTATTATAGAGGACAAGTCAGAATTATTTGGTTTGCCTTCATTGTCTATTATGCAGGATGAATATTCAACCTCTGAATGGACAATTTCAATTTCCAATAAAGTCCAGGCCATGTCAAAGTTTTATTGCCCGAGACAGAAAATGGGATTGCATATTGTTTTTGGTCTGTCTGTCTGTTTGCATGTCTATGTGTTTGTTATGATCCAGGGTTGATCATTCTGGGGCATTCTATTTTACCCCTGTCCCTACAGACCACTTAACGAATATTTAGGGCCATTCTACAAGGGGCCAATAATAACAGGCCTTTGAAAATGAAAATTACCCCTTATCATCGGACAGTCGTCGGTCAAGGGGCCATTTTGCCCTATTGGACGTACAGTCGAATCGCGATAGTTTGAACACCCACGGGACTGGCAGAAAATTCGAGCTAGCGCATGATCCAAGTTAATGCATTTTTTCAAAGTCGGACATTTTTTCGTAAGTGGTTCAAACTCCATACACGCATGTGATTATAGCACGATACTACGTCTTTTTATTATAAAATAATACTTTTGAATATCAAATTTGATAAAAAATAAATGTAGCTTTTGGCCGCGATTGATAAGAACATACTAATAAAGTTTCTCCTGTAATTTCATTCTTGAACGCAGCGCTGTGTAATATACGTCTACTTGCATAAATCTTACACACGCACAAGAGCAGAGGTTCTCGTCATAAACACACTGACATTGGTCCGGATCAACATATTTAAAAATTGGCGGTGTATCTATGATGCATCATTAGCGCATAATTATGTTTCCAGCAAGGTTTTCATTCATAAGCGTGTAAAAATTCTGCAATGACGCCGTTGTCATTTTAAGGCTATGTATAAAAGTGGAACCGTCCGTATTCACCGTTATTCCGTGTATTCTTCTACATTTTGTCCAAGCCTAATTATCATAATTTATTTACTAAGCGTCCCAAAGCGACCGTTTTTGGTCTGCAAGACGAATGTACTAAACTTGCCCCATTCGAAAAATGAGCGACGTGTTTGCTTTTTTAGCACATAAATCAGATATTTCGTCAATAATAAATGATATTATAGCGGACACAAGATTATAAGCGTAACCGTGAGTACGATCGAATGTGAGAACGGTTCAATTATAAAGAAAGCAGATTTATATTTCTGATGCAGTGAGCAAATACGAGCGTAAGTTCGAATTAAGCTTGGAAGGAATAAAGAAATTCTAGTTTATGTTTGTGTGATGAAATACCTTTTATAAATGATCGGAGAAGTATCTGTTTGAGGTGGGAAAAGGCTTTGAGACAGCCGAGAGGTGTGAAAACTTTCGTGTACAAAGTGTCATAATTTTGGCGCCGCCGTGTTTGAGTAAACGTGTCAAAAACAAGGTAATTGTTGTTTGAAGGGACCAAATCACGCATACGAGTTATTGAACTAATGCATTTTCTTGCCATGCAAATTGCATTGAGAGTGGACTGGACTGAGCTTCAAATTCGAACGAGACCGTCATTTCGACGCATCGCATTTCGAACTAACGCGATTCGACTGTACATTATTTCAACACCAAAATTTGACAAGTTTACTAGGGGCCATTTTTTCGTAATGCATTTTTTCCATACCCTCATGCCCCTCCTCCCCCCCCCCCCCCCCAAAAAAAATACCTTTCAGACAATAAACAGAGAGCCCTCTGTATCAAAAACAGGCATATTTCAGTTTGTCCATTCTCTAACTCAAACAATTTAATTCGATCCCTTTGAAACTAGGTCAGCATGTGTATGACTATAATGTCTAGGTCAAGTTGGATTGCCCCAGACATTCAAAAGTTATGACCTTTTACTGTCAAAAATGGGCATTTTTAGCTCACCTGGCACTAGGACTGCAACGGTTCACCGAATTTCGGTTATTTTCGGTTCGTTTGTCTCGGTTCGAGTTTCAAGTCGGCACCGCAAATTTTCGGTTCGGTAAATTACACTAGACCGCTAATTTACCAATCAGCGTGCAGTCTGCGTGTATATTTTTGATGGTCAGACGTTCCAAAATGTAAGGTTAAATCACAGTTCTAACCTTTTCTTCTTGCAGTAATTTAAATAGCTCGCTTCTCGTCCGTCTCATTCTTTTCATATCGGCTATTTATAATTCCAGGAAATCCAGCACTTAACGCATGCGCATGATTGATAGCCCGGCTTCAAAGGTACCAAAGTCGAATCAGCATCAGAAAAAGGGTAACCAGTCTATTACTTAGCGACCGCAAATTGCGAATGGCGATGTAAATAATTAAACTGAAATATTAATGACTTTTTCAGTAAAATAATAATATAATTGGAGCTAGGTAGTTCTTTTAGCGCTTATAAATAGAAGGCTGATGAGGCATTTAAGGAAGACCAGCCAGAATGACAAAGCTTAGTTACGAAACTTCAATGAAAAACAGGTCGGGACGAACCACGCCTTAAATTCGCTACAATCTGTCCTAAAATGGTAGAAAGAAATGCACATCTTTCTCGTACATATGATAAAATTATAGATGACAGTGATAGCGTTTTCGAAAAAGTGTTTAGATCTATTGTCTGCGTAGACATGTGCCAGTAAATGAGATTTTTTTTCTGGTTGATTTTATCAAGTTCTTATCCTAATACCCGAACCGAAATAACCGAAAATGGAAGGGGTCTACTCGAACCCGAACCCGAACCGAACCGTGAAGTACCTGAACCGTTGCAGCCCTACCTGGCACGTAGTGCCAAGGTGAGCTTTTAGGATCACTGGATGTCCGTCGTCTGTCCGTCCGTCCGTCCGTCCGTCCGTCCGTCCGTTCACAATTGTTCGTTAACACTCTAGCAGGTTCAAATCTCATTGGATCTTGATGAAACTTGGTCACAATGTTTGCCTAAATAAAATCTAGGTCAATTTCGAATGTGGGTTATGTCCGGTCAAAAACTAGGTCACTAGGTCAAATTATCGAAAAACCTTGTTAACACTCTAGAGGCTACACATTTCATTGGATCTTCATGAAACTTCATCAATATGATTGCCTCAATGAAATCTAGGCCAAGTTCGAATATGGGTCATGTCCACTCAAAAACTAGGTCACTAGGTCAAATTTTGGAAAAACCTTGTTAACACTCTAGAGACTACAACTTTCATTGGATCTTCATGAAACTTCATCAAAATGTTTGCCTTAATAAAATCTAGGTCAAGTTCGAATGTGGGTCATGTCCGGTCAAAAACTAGGTCACTAGGTCAAATTATTGAAAAACCTTGTTAACACTCTAGAGGCTACAAATTTCATTGGATCTTCATGAAACTTCATCAATATGATTGCCTCCATGAAATCTAGGCCAAGTTCGAATGTGGGTCATGTCCGGTCAAAAACTAGGTCACTAGGTCAAATCTTCGAAAAACCTTGTTAACACTCTAGAGACTACAAATTTCATTGGATCTTCATGAAACGTCATCAAAATGTTTGCCTTAATGAAATCTAGTTCAAGTTAAAATGTGGGTCATGTCCGGTCAAAAACTAGGTCACTAGGTCAAATTATCGAAAAACCTTGTTAACACTCTAGAGGCTACAAATTTCATTGGATCTTCATAAAACTTCATCAATATGATTGCCTTAATGAAATCTAGGCCAAGTTCGAATGTGGGTCATGTCCGGTCAAAAACTAGGTCACTAGGTCAAATCTTCGAAAAACCTTGTTAACACTCTAGAGACTACAACTTTCATTGGATCTTCATGAAACTTCATCCAAATGTTTGCCTCAATGAAATCTAGGTCAAGGTAAAATGTGGGTTATGTCCGGTCAAAAACTAGGTCACTAGGTCGAATCATAGAAAAACCTTATTAACACTCTAGAGACTACAAATTTCATTTGATCTTCATAAAACTTGATGAAAAGGTTTGCCTCAATGAAATATAGGTCAAGTTCAAATGTGGCTTATGTCTTGTTAAAAACTAGGTCACTAGGTCAAATCATCCAAAAACCTCGTTAACACTCTAGAGACTACAAAATTCATTGAATCTTCATGAAACTTGAACAAAATGTTTGTCTCATTGAAATCGAGGTCAAGTTAGAATGAGGGTCATGCCCGGTCAAAAACTAGGTCACATGGTGTACATGGTTACCAGGTGAGCGATTTAGAGCCATAGTGGCCCTTGTTTAGTTTTTTTCCGCTCTCTAACTCAAAACAAATTTATTCCAATACTTTTGAAACTTGGTCAACATGTGTATGACTATAATGTCTAGGTCAAGTTGGATTGCCCCAAACATTCAAGAGTTATGCCCCTTTTATCGTCAAAACAGGCATATTTTAGTTTGTCCGTTCTCTAACTCAAACAAATTTATTTTAATCCCTTTGAAACTAGGTCAGCATGTGTATGACCATAATGTCTCGGTCATGTTAATAACCAGCAAGATTGCCCCAGACATTCAAGAGTTATACCCCTTTTATCTTCAAAAACAGGGATTTTTTAGTTTGTCCACTCTCTAACTCAAAAGGATTTATTCCAATCCTTTTGAAACTTGGTCAGCATGTGTATGACCATAATGTCTTTGTCAAGGTCGATAACCAGCAATATTGCCTTGGACATTCAAGAGTTATTCTCCTTTTATCATCAAAAATGGGCATTTTTTAGTTTGTCCCCCCTCTGACTCGAACAAATTTATTCCAATCCTTTTGAAACTTGGTCAGCATGTGACCCCTACTTTTCAGGGTTCTTCCCCTTTTATTCACTTTAACTTGATAGGGTTCTAGTACGACTACATTCTAAGATCGATTTGACGGGCATATAATGTGCCCGGCTTGTGGTGCTCTTATTCTTGTGTCAATATAGTGGGAGTTCGTACCTCTGATTATCTTTTTACACTTTAAACACTGTATTAGCGAATCCCCGATTTGTTTGTATTCCTGTTCTTCCATTCCCTTCTGTATGATATAATTTATTTTAAGTTTATAAAATGTTTAGTCTGTGCGGTTGTTTTGATCTAAAATGTGAGATTAGTGCTTCTACAGTTCGTAGCCTAATATTTATGTTCCTTGGAGTCTCTAATAGCACCGTGACAAACAAACAAATAAAACATGTAATAATAATTAAAGTAACAGATAACATACCTGAATATTCACAGAGTGAAAGCCTTTCCTGTTTACATAGTCAGGCTCATTGACATGGGGTGACTGGATCCTGTATAGGCTGAAGTGGGTGCAGTCAGTGCATGGCACCCACCACCTGAGGAAACCCTGAAATAGTAATAAATTTATTATTAGATATATCTAGAAGATATAAAAATGTATAGATCTAGATTCTATTTCTTGACACTGGTATCTATTGATCATTTTCAAACATACATGTATGGGAATCCATATCAATAAAAAGTAAAGGATTGAATTGATCTAGATCTATACGATTTTTCTAATTTATTTATTTTCTCATTTTGTACAGTGATAGTTACTTGTGCTGAGCGATCATTATTTTGTATAAAACCTAATAATTATATTTCTTTTTAAAAACAAATAGAGCTGCTTAAAGAAATACAAGTTAGCCTTCTGTTTTATCATTGTTCATGAATTCAGAACCACCATCTGCATAATGGCAGCATTTGGGACTGACATTTCAGCTTCTTTTGTAATCGCCAATTAACTGTATTATATTTACGTTCTTTTAGAAAGTAAGCTTGAGTTAAATGTGTAAGTTGTGCTGTAGTGAACAGAGTGTTTGGTGGTCATGACCGTCAAACATGGTGTCCAGAAGGAACAGAATAGATTCTGGGTAGCTCATTAAGTTGTGTGCAGGCATAAGAATTTAATCTAGGAATATATTAGTACTCCCATTTTGCAGGAGCTATGAAAAAAAGAAAGAAAGAAAAGCTTATTCAGCTGAAATGTTGTACAGCAAACATATCCTTGTACCTAGCTCTAGTGTTGGTGGGGTTCACCCTCATCTCATCTGGTGAGTCCAAGTTGTCTGTTGTGTCCCTGCACAAAATGTCCCCTCTCTGTAATCCAAAATTGTGGAGTATAGCACATGCCACAACAGTTCTGCACACCTTTTGGGGACACAGTCTCATGCCATAACTCAGGCATGGAAACCTCCTTTTTAGCATTCCAAAAGTTTGTTCCAGTATGACTCTTGTTCTTGTTAAGGCTTCATGAACATCGCCGATGATGATGAAATGGCTACCGCTGGCATAGAAATGCAGGTTAACCAACAACATCAACAACGGTGGAAGAGGTAGTGAACGGTGTGTTTGGTGGTCAAGATCATCAAACACGGTGGACAGAAGGAACAGAATAGATTCTGGATAGAACCTATACCTGTCCCTTACATCCTCTCTACCCATGGTCTCCAGTGAGTTGGATCTGTCCCGAAAAACACATTCAATTCGTTCAAACCTGGCAAGAAGCCGAATCCTTCCTTGAACGTGCGCCATATTTAAGCCGATGACAAAAGCCTTGATCTTGTTCTTTACTTGTCTCAAAATAACGCAATCAGCTCAACTTTGATTGCTTTGTTGAGCTCATTAAGCTGTGTGCAGGCAGAAAAATTTAATATAGGAATATATTAGTACTCCCATTTTGCAGGAGCTATGAAAATTGTAACGGTAAGCCATTTCCTTAAACCGGCTACAGGTAAAAGTGTGGGTCATTAGGTCAAATCAAAGAAAAAGGCTTATGAACCCTCTACTTCATATAGAGTACACACATCAACATTTTCTGGACACATTTGCTTCTTGTGACAAGGTGCTAGTGGGTATTAATCACCTTTAACTAAGTGATAAGTCTAGTTAAATCTGGGAACTTTGTACTCTGGTGAGCACCTTAGAGCCCTTGGGCACTTGTTCTTATAACAGGAAGAATGGGTACCACTTCTGGACACTGTTGTAATAAGGTTGGACTACTTTAACCTGGAAAATCAACCATTACAGCTTCAGGAAAAGTATTTTGTGTGTGTGTGTGTTTTCCTCCAGTATTGTAGATGATATTTGTGGTTGCTCCATTTACCAGTCCAAATTTCACTGCAAGATTAAGTCAACATAATTTTTGCACCTTTGGCAGCGCATACTTTTTGTAGAAGGCCTGTTTTGTTTCTTTGAATGGCTTCCTTTCAAAATAGCTTCCACCAAGGTTACTGGAGTAGTTGTGTTTATTTTCAGTAGTTTTGCTTTATTGTGGCACCAAACTTTCATATGTGAAGGGAAAGCATTTTGAACAGTCCCCTGTTTTCCATATCTTTCATGATGGTCATTACCATAAAAGGCATTTAAAAGTCCCATTGAAACTGCTGCAACCATTTTGCATGCATGTGAGTAGTGAGCTCATCAAAACTTCTCTCAAGTTTGTATTGAGTCATTTTGTCTGACAATAGGTTTTAAATCAACTGATTTGTCAAATTCTTTCCATACAATAGAACCATGAAGGAAAGCAGTGGTGTATATTTCTTTATCTGTTAGTATAGTGGACAATCTAAAACAGGAGGCACTTGTTCATCAACTGAAAGTACTTTTTAGCTCACCTGGCACATAGTGCCAAGGTGATCTATTGTGATCGTCATCAACAATTTTTTAAAACAACATCTCACCTGAATGATTCTTATATGGTCCTCTTTTAAAGTTGTTGAAACATTTCTGGTCCGTTGCATATCTAGGTCACGGGAGCTAAAAATAGGCTCATTTCAACGAAACTTAAAAAATCTTCTTGTCAAACCCACACGAGCCAGAGTCCTCTATCAAGAGTGTTCAAATTTTCCCCTGGGGTCAAAATGGGCCCTGCCCCAGGAGTCACAGTGTGAAATCTTTAATCATCTTCTCTGAAACTGATATGGCCAGAGCTTTGATATTTGGCATGATGCCACTTATAGAGGCCCTTAACTAATTTTCAGAAAGATATTATTATAACAACGTCCTGGTCACGGCACCAATTTCGAAAAGATAATATTACAACAACGTTGTGCTCAGGTTCGTCCTTTAATCATAACAACAACAACCAGTGACATCAATGTGCCGCACGAGCAATTTGCAGTAACGCCAAATGACGTTACGTGCCTTTGTGTAATTCCCCACACTAATATTGTTTAAACAGTTCAGTCCGTTGCATAACTAGATCACAGAAACGAAAAATAGAATTTTTCATTGAAAACCACAATAGCCAGCCTCAGCTTCGATATTTGGCATATGGCATCAACTATAGGTCCTCTATCAAGATTGTTCAAATTTTGCCCCTTGGGGCTAAATTGGCCCTGCCCTGGGGGTCCCCGTTTTACATAGAGTTATATAGTGAAATCTTCAATCATCTTCCTCTCTGAAAGTAATAAAGCCAGAGCTTTGATATTTGGCATGGTGACACTTCTAGAGGCCCTTTACCAATGTTGTTGAAACAGTTCCAGTTTATTGCATAATTAGGTCACAGGAGCTAAAAAAAATGATGAAAATTAAAAAAAAATCTTCTAGTCTGACTCCACAGTACCCTCTGAGATTAGATATTTGGCAAAAAGCATCACCTACAGGTCTGCTATGGTGTAAAAAATGACCTCACCTTTGGGGTCACAGTTTGACATAGAGTTATATAGTGATACATCTTTTTCTCTGAAACCAATACCCCTTTATTTTTTTTATATTTGGCTAAGTGGTGATGCTTCTAGTGGTCCTTTACCAATATTGTTGAAATGATTCTAACCAATTGCATATCTGGTTCAAATAAGCTAAAAATAGATTTTTTTCAATGAAAAGTCTTACGTCTGAAACCATGTAAAAGTCCTGAGCTTAGATATCTGACTGTACATCCATTTGCATGCTCAACAGCAAGGTTTTTGAAATGATGTCATATGGGTGAAAATGATCCCATCCTAAGGGCCCCTTGTTTAGGTTTTTCAAGGTGAGCAATATATTTAGGCCGGCATGGGAAATGTATCCAGCTCATAAGGACAGCACATTCTTTGTGGATCCTCTTTAAAATAACAGATTCAGTGGCCAGTTTATCTTTATTGATACAGAAGTCTACACAAGATTAAATAATTAAGTACAAATATTTACAAGTTATTAAATTAAATCATTTCCAATTTTAATGTTTCTTGTACCAGATCTGAGTTACTAAGATCTTTTAACAATGTTTCAAGTTAACTAAATTACCTCTCTGGGCAATTCCATTTCAGTTCTAGTTCATTTCAGTTAATTTCAAATTCCGTTCTAACAGTCGCATGTCGAGGTCTGGCTTTTATTCTATTCTTAAAGTGTTGTAGTCATAACAACAAACTATCTGTCTCAATGTCGATTGCGCCATTAATATTATTAGCTTCTACAACAGAAAAGGTATGTAAATACCGTATGAATTGAAAGCCATTATTAAGTTTTATTGATACATATATGTCATAAATACTGACATTCATTTAATGAGATGAAATTGTTCATTTTGTTCTCTTAAGTTGTCTGGATCAATCAGATGCTTGATCTCAAGACAATTTACAGGAGCACCATATTCAACTGATATGAATCACACAACATCTAGTCAGATCCTAACATAACCCTCTCCCTTCTATTTCTATTTTTTTTCTATTTATTACTTCTAGGCCATCAATTCTGATGATTATGAGAAGGGGCACTTTTTAGGTGCACCTGAATGGGACTGTACCCGACCAGGTCACTTTATCCTGACACCGACGAACCAGTCGTAATGCTAACCCGAAATCCTGAGCGCCAAGGAGGGAAGCCATTACTACCAATTTTCAAGTCTTTGGTTTGACCCGGCCGGGGATTGAACCCGCAACATCCCGCACTGCAAGCGGACGCTCTACCACTGAGCTATACAGGCGTCCCCAATTAAAATACATGTATGTATTCCCTATTTAGTCCTGTTTAAAGGCGCCATAAACTATATGCCAAGAGTCTCATCAGTCAAAAGGTTATCTAGTTCATCTAGACATATTGTAGAACTTGATGAAGATCTGGATAGGGTAGGGGTAGGGCTCAGTCTTAGGTCCTCCATTAGTTCTACGTTTGTGCAGGTGGGTCTGGTCGGTGGGTGGTGATTGTCATCTCTCAAGTTACTGGTATCTGTAGCCGGTACGATCCTGATCCTTGGTGCTGTCCAGGGCCGAGCTTCAAAGGGCGGTATCCATGGTTTTACTTTGCTGATGGCTGGTTTGTAAGTGGTCTTCTTTTCTATGGTAGTTCTAAAATAAGTTTCATCTTCTCCATGTTTAAGTTTGGTATGTCGTTTCAGGTCCTATTTTCTTGTGTATTTAAAAATATGCAGTAGCTAGACGTGTGTGTTTTCATAAGGTATATTTACATAATAAAAGTGAAAGTAGAATCTCATAAACTGGCAAATGATTATACTTTATGATATATTCAACCAAGCAACATATTTATTGTCAATTTTCATGTTAATATACGAGGGCTGTCCCAAAGCATCGTAGACTTTCGCAAAAAAATTGTTTTTTAAAACGGCAGAGACAAACACTTGTCCGTGTTTATAAACATAGGAATTACGTAAGCATGTGTGATTTTTTAACGCTCTATCTTAAAAACTGACCATCACAGAGTAGTTTGAAACGCCCTACCCGTGCAACCTCGGCGCACACTAGTTAACGTTATGACCTTATCGACGTCCATGTCACTCCTTTTCAATTAATATTAGCCGTGATGATCGATGTATTCGCTGTGACACACAACCCACTTGTCGTACATGTATACGCTGGAGAACCAGGCCTTTCTTCAGTCCTCACAACATTCTCAATAATTCTTGTTTCAGCTCCTCAAAGTTTTCAAACTTAAGTCCTATAGTAACTGACATTTCAGTTATGTAAATACGGCAAAATCCATTGGGGCTAGGTCAGTGCTTTATGGCGCATGTTCAAGTTTTTGAAAACCCACCACGACAAGTTTGAACTGTGTATACTTGGAAGAAGGGCACGGAAAGTTAACCTGGTGGAATATGATGTTTTCTAAGTTGTCAATGAACTCTCTCTGGTCGCTTCTTTCTTATAGCAATGGGTCATGTGTGATGAACTTGTTTAGAAATGCTTTATATCTCGCATACCTACTCAAAAAAAGTTTGGATACCTGGAGTCCAGGTATGCCTCATGTTATATAAATAGTTTGGGGCTACCAATTTTTGCTGGGGGCTACCAGGTTTTCCAAGCTAGTGACAGAAAATGGTTAAGGACAAGGCCTGTGGACATGTCTTTCTTTTTCTTCCGCACTTACGAGCGAGACATCAATCTAGTATAGCTTTCCGACATGTTTCGTTTCTCACGCAAACTCCGATGCTCAAACGAGTTGCTGACCACAACAATTTCAACAATCTCTCTCACCCCAAGATGCTGATCACCATTGATGACGCACCTCACGTTTTCTACCATGAAATCGTCAATTTATATCGGCTGTCCCGTCTCTCTATTATTTTTTCTACCCATCCTTCTTAAAACGCTTATGCTGTTAAAAGATCAGCGAGCAAGATGCTGATTTACACTTGTCTGTTGCTTTTGGTTGTTTAAACATCCGTGTCAGGGTTATATTAACTCAAACACAGTATTCTGTGACATTTTGGTGCGCCATATTTTCCTTTAACGTTGTAATTTCTTGCGTCTTCAGAACGGTAGCATCAGAAAAAAAAATCATAGAAAAAATACGCCGGGTTCTTCAAAAATAAAATGTGTCCATGGTGTTTTGGGACAGCCCTCGTACACATATTTAGTTTAATAAATAAAAGTGATTTAATGCTGTCTTGTCAATGACTTTGTTTATCTGACTCACATAGATTTCTAAATCTATAAACACTTCATGAATCTACAAATTCATACCTTCTCTATGAAGTTATTAATTCATGGTAATAGTTATATCTTTTTTATGAGAAACTAGATAATGTTATGAATTTTATTTATTTTTCTCTTTCTCGACTGTAATAAAATATCACAGTCGAAAGAAAAACAAACAAGCAAAACAACAACATATATCTACTCCACTAAATACAACATCAAGTTACCTTGTCAATGAAATGAATTACAGCAATCACTATTCTGTGAAACATTGAAAAAGATAATTAATTTGTCTGTAGACGTCTGATCATATTGACAGATATGTTCGATTCAGTTAATTGTTTCACAAAACATTTCAATATGATCATTAAAGATTTATTTATTTATTCAATTTTGAAAAATTACAAGTATTTACATGCTTATTATTATTATTTATTTTTAATATATTCCCCAATCTAAAATTATATCCACCTTTTCTTTGCAGATGTAGTCAGTTTCTTTATTATATGCCTTCGTATGATATCGAGCGTTTCGGCGTGTATCAGCAGAGTAAAATACAAGAGTCTGTATCAGCCACTTTGTATTTTACTCCGACGTCGCTCTCGATTTAACGTGACGTCATTTACGTACATGTATAAGTGCCGCGTTATTCTTTGTGGCATGCAAAAAATCTTTTTCTGCTTCAAATAACCTAATAATTTTTGGATATAAAATGATTTAAACAACTATTTAGTTGTTTCTGGAGTGTATTCAAGGCATATAATAAACACATTACCAGTTGGCAGTGTGCTACAGAGTGTTGCATTTAGCTTTCGACGTTTTTGGCGGAAACAACTGATCAGACTTGCGCCAAGGCGCTCGTCAGATCGGCTTTTTCCGCCAAAAACGTCTCGAGCTAAATACATCACTCTGTATCGCACTGTCAACTGGTATTGTGTATTTATTTCTAGAAATGTTGCCTCCATCATCAGCATTCTCAAATTAGCTTACATGCGGACAGCTATTTCCTCTGCCTTAGGAGCAGTTTTAGGTGAAATTTCACTAAGTCTCAGTCTAATATCAGAATCATTCAGTGCATCAATATAACTATCAAGAGCTAGTGCTTCAATTACATCTGAACTAGCTGTTGGATAAGCTTGTCTGGTTACTTTCCTGATAGACTGAGCTAACTCTGGAATGCTTTCCCCTTTACTTCTAAACCTGGATTTAAGTTGTGTGCCAAACACTTCTGCTTTGTTTTCACAACCATATCTAGCTTTTAGTTTTTTCAACTAAAGACAAACAATCTCTCCTTTCTTTATTACTCATTTCTGTAAGAATTGACCTTGCATTGCTAGTTATAGAGCTATAGCTAGATCGATATAATGATTTTTCTTTATAAGTCCACCTATTTATTTCTGCAGTAATCTCATACTGTGCAAGAAAATCTTGCAAATCTTTCTCATCATTGTATGGTTGAGGTTTCATTTTCCAAACTACTACCAGATCTCAGAACATGAGAACTAGCATCATTTCTGTTATTAGTTCTAAGATGACTTTTTTCTATAGACATGTTTTGATTTGTATTGCTAGAACATGTTTGTCTTACATCATGAGTTTGTAAAGTGTTTCTAAACTGAATATCATGATCTTGCTCCGAGGTTATAAAGGTTTTGACTTGAGTCTAAACTCGTATCCAAGCATTTGATTGGTCAGATTTGAGCCTAGGCTCAAATCTGACCAATCAAATGCTTGGGAACACACTCAGACTCAACTAAAACGCTTTATAACCTCGGAGCCAGGATTCTCCGTTTGTGAAATATGAGCCTGCACTGATAGAACATCATTTTCTACAGACGTT
This sequence comes from Gari tellinella, assembly GCA_922989275.2. Classification (NCBI taxonomy): domain Eukaryota; kingdom Metazoa; phylum Mollusca; class Bivalvia; order Cardiida; family Psammobiidae; genus Gari; species Gari tellinella. The sequence continues at coordinate 22,743,719 of OV277869.1, read as the reverse complement.
ATAGTCCGGCAGAGAAATGAGGATTTGGAGGTCCACCTAGAAATGGCGTCCTAAGTTTTTTTCTTGATTGATATTGATAGTTCAAAGCATTGTCATTCAGAATTGACCGGGTGCCACTTTGGCACCCTTGAGCATTTTGATATATTTCCGGTTTACCCCACCCACCATTATTTACTACTTTCCACGAAATTGGGCGTTTACCGGGTAAATTCCTTGAAAGTTTAAGTATTATATCAATGAAACTTAAACCATAGATACGCCTTAATGTGAGCAGCATGTTGCATTGCAGTTTGATAACCTTGACCTTTGCCCTTGACCTCTGTGACATTTGTAAATTGTTTTGCGTTTTATAGGTCAATTTTGGACTAAGTACTTCAATAACGTTCACATAACTTCACATGTATGTGCACTTCAACGAGTAAAACTAGTTACAATAGTAAATTACTAACATTGACCTTTAACCTTGACCTCTGTGGCCTAGATATTGTTTTCTTTTTGGTCACTGTTGGACTAAGTACCAGCAACTAGGGTCACGTTACTGTACATGCTTTTGTGCGTCAAAATATTTCATTCTTAGCATATAGTTTTGGTGGTATACACTTACTCAACAGCTTAGTTGCTGATGATGGTAGTTTGATGGCAGACAGTGGCCTGGCCTTTATATTTGGTGATGCATTGAAAGAGTGTAGTATATAGTGAAATGCTGCCTTAAAATTCTGATTCAGGTCATCATAACTAACAATGGCAGATGTGGCATGGCTTACCTGAAAGAAAGGGAGGCTCTCCGAAGAGCGGTGCTCAGAATATTTTTGAAAATTAAGATTTGATGAGGCATGGACGAGGTATATAAAAGTGAATATGTCATATGTTCACTGAAATCCCCTTTATGTGCCATGGACATGTGGCCAATTGCATAATTAAGATAATGATTAAGCAGAAATACTCATAGGCTTTAGAATTCGCATGTACAATCAGTTGCAAGCAAACTTTGATATCATGGTGGCTCACAGGGATGATCCTGAAACTGACCTTGAGGGGCACAAAGGAGACGGAAAATAGAAAACAACGCAAAGGACACGGAAGGCACGATAAGACAAGAGGACCATGATGGCCATAAAATCTCTCACCTGAATTGAATCGGGTAGTTTTTATCTTTAAGTTTCATCAATAATCAAAATCTTCCTAAAACTTAAAGACTTACTTAACTTGTGAACGTTTTGAAAAATATATATTCAAATTTGTAGACACTAGAGCGCAAACGTTGTTAAAGTCTTGCCTTTTCGAGCCTATCTGAGTACATCAAGGATGAATAACTCTTGACAAAGGGGTTCTATTGCACCCAAACTTTAACTTATGGAAGAACTTACAGTAATATGCACTATGAGCAGGTCAGTTTAAAGTGCATTAAAAAAATTGTAGTTGTTAGATTGATAAAGAAATTGATAAAGATAGCGTTTTCAACAGTGTTACTGAAGAAATGGAATCAGATGATGTGCATAACAGCTAGAAACCAGGCTAGGGACTTCTAATGGAATTGGACAAACAAGATATCAGAGAAGAAATCACCGTGACCAAAAGAATGTGATGGTAGGTCAAATCATGTGAAATCTACTCAATAATCTTCGAAAGTTTTCCTGCTAGCAGCCTTGAGGTTGATATCGGAGATGTTCTGTCCCTAGAATTGACACCTTTTCCAACAGCACTGTTTCATAATCATAATGATATGACAGTTACAAAATTTGATAAAGCAATTCAAAAAGAAATCCAGATAGGAGTTTTGACACAAAAATGGGACCAGTAGACAGTCACCATAGACGGATCGATATTATTAAGGTTTTATGACATATCCCACAAAAGGCTCTGTGCAGAACATTTAAGTTGGAGGAAAACAGTGTTGACCTATATATACAGCACTTACATGTCTATAAGTGTACGAGAGCAACAGGTTAAAACCGATTACTATCAGTTGCATGCTAACAGCATATTACCAAAAACAGTTTATCTTTTAGTCACTGAAAAAACAGTTAACCCTTAGCCTGCCAGTCACGACTATAGCTCCATATGCAAACAGCTTGGATCCGGATGAGACGCCGAGTAACTCGGCGTCTCATCCGGATCCAAGCTGTTTGACACTCGGACAACATTTTCAGCAATTTTGAGCAACTTTGAAGCACTTTGAAACTTGAAGCAGACGAGAAATATAGCAGACGACAATTTATTTGGCGGGCTAAGGGTTAATGAAGCTGATTATCTCTTACATTCTAGATGCTGAGACTTTTTTCAAATTGAGCACACACAAATTAACAAGCAAGTGATAATAGGTAAAAATGAAACACAAGCTTAAACAAGCCGATGTATTATTCTCAGAAAGAAAACATTTGAAAGCAACATATGAAGAGATAGACAACATGATTCTCATGCATAAGAAATTATTCGAATCCTAAGCTGTCAGTCATATTATAAAACAAGAAGGGCGAATAAAATGTTAATCAAATCTATTATTGAAATTTCATGTGTCAAACATCATATGGACATTGCTGTGGACATTCTTCCTGCACATACCCTCCCGGGATGTAACACAGTTGCAGACAGCTTTAGAATAGGAACGTGAACTGCTGCAAGGAAATAATCTACCTGAAATTGACCCAACAGGGTTTGGCTGGAGGAAGGATAAACAGATAACATCTTCACAGCCAGCGACCTTGTCATAACGCTATAGTTAATTTGTAAACAGAGCAATTTGTAGCTGTCAAGGTACGCTCGTAGCATGCCCTGTAGAACGTAAATATTGATATGTAAAAGCATGCATGGACGAGTTGGGTTTTAGGGTACTGCAACACAGAATAGATCATATAGCGACGATAAAAGATAAGAGGTGATGAGATGATTTCAGAAAGATGACTTCGACTAGTCTCATTCGTTGCGAATCAGCGCATGGGAACAAAATCAGCGACCTGCCTTCCTTTTAGTTATTGACAGCGGGCATTATCTCGATCAAATACACAGAAATAGTCCTATGACAATTAAGCCCCAGAACCCCGATCAGGTAGGAAGTCTCTTGGGTTAAATGTAAAAGCGCTCTTGTGAACAAGAACCAGGTGCTTAAAAAGAACCAGTCAAGAAACAGCTGTTTATTTTGACTTTTGAACATTTTGAATATTTTAAGAATTTCTATCGCAATGTTGGCCGCTTTCTTGATTACGAAAATGCTCGAAGGTGAAAAGATGTCCCCCAAAGTATTTCATTAATGAGTATCACTCTGTCAATAATAAGTATCATTCTGATAAGGTCAAACCATTTAAAAATAAGAAATAATGATTGTTGTTGTTTTGACTTATTTTGATTTAAAGCATTTCGGTCAACGCTTTGGTCGCCATCTCGAATATATATGGAAATGCTCAAGGGTGACAATATGTCATCCACGTACAGTTCCATAAAAAGTATCATGTTTTCAATAATAAGCATCACCATCTTAAATATACGGAAATACTCAAGGATGAAAAGATATTACCCATTACATTTCATCAATAAGTATCATAAATATAATACATGTAGTATGTATAATTACGTTGATATCGAGTCAGTTATGAATATAAAATGTATGATTGTTGATTTTTCGACATTATTTGCTAAACAACATTTTCATCACTGTTTTGGCCGCCATCTTAAATATCCGGAAACGCTCAATGATAAAAAGATGTCACCCGTAACATTTCAATAATAATTTGCAGGGTCTACAATCTCGTGACGTCATTGGGGCTGAAGGGGAGCTGAAAGTGCTTGATTCAAGTAAGTATTTTGCCGATTTCTTTGTTAATACTGGGCCGATCTTGACCAAATATAGATGGTACCACCCGCCTTACTGAGATATATCTCCGAAAAATACTCTCATGCGGCGAAATCCTTTATTTCAAACGCAATTTTGTACCAACCTCCGCGGATTACCGGCGTTGAGATGGGGCGTTGGGGAGAAAAACCTGCGAGTTGTATTGAAATGCACTTTAGGGGCACTTTTTCACCAATAAGATAACACTTTCTAAATGAAAAAATGTATACTTTACTGTTGCAAGCGTATTTTGACTGAAAATGGTGTTTTCGTTTGTGCAATCGAACATTTATGAATTGCGGTCGTTGGGGAGAAGGGGTCGTTGGGGAGGAAAACGCAACAACACTGGACTTCGTCTTGAGTTTGTGTTATCGGATAATTATACATTATATAGCCCCAATATAGTTTATTATACGCTTATGATTGATAAGATACTAGTTGAGTGATTAAATAAAATTTAAATCAATATCGTAGCTTTATTTTATCCCCCTTCCTGAGTCTAAAATTGTGTAATAGTTTGGAGTCCCTGCTGTTCCCTCATATCGTTTTAATGGTATCTTAATCATGTAATGTTCGAAACAAATGTTAAACAAATGTGCGATTGAGTTGTATTTTTTCAGATGTCACCCACACCATATCTAACGTTGTGTTGGTCTTCTCTTGATAATACATGCAGTTGTATTTGCAAAACTGTGTGCTAACTTCGACATTTCTATTCGTAAATCATTAGTCCCTGAAAATTTACAGAAATTATGAACACCTGATGACTATTTATTAGCTAAAATTATACTTTAAATCATCCGAATCGCATATTTTATGTGTCAGCACGAAGAAAAATGTTTATACTTGGATCTCACATAGGCAAATAAAGTATACCCTGATCATACAGCTCCCGAGGAGCTGTTTGATCCGGTTATACTTTATCTGCAAAAGACGACCCAAGTCGTCACTAGGGCTGATTGTGTTAATCTCGATCATCTGTAGGTAGTATAGTTCTATCTAATTTGGATCTACATAGATTTTGATAAATCACCAATGCATGAGTGATGAAATTGTTGTACGTTTATTACATTTATGATAAGTATTATTAAAGAACAGCCGAATTATTACTTCAATTTGTTCAGTTCAAGAGTGTCTATCTATAGTCTCAAATATAATGTTAAAAGTTCAGTCAGTAAAGGATTAAATGTTCACTATCGAACGGAAATTGCCGGGACTTTCCGACAAACCTCTAAGAGATATGCGGAAATTGCCGATAATTTCTTATGATTTCCGAACGAGTGCATGGTACCGCAGTCTCTGGGCTCTGTGCCGGGTCAATTTGTACCTGTCGGGGAACATGAGCCCGCAGCAAATATAACGTCCGGTCCTCGCATGCCTGCTGCCCAGGTGCCGTTCTAGGTTATACTTGGTGGCATACGTGCTACCACACTCTTGGCACATGAAAACCATGTCTGTAACAGAAGAACAGGTTGTTATTTAACACTGTGTTTTCCAGAACGAGGACGCAAATTACCATTGGCGTCGGAGCTGTAGGGCCGAAGTGTGTGTGTTGGAATTGGCGATTGGTTGTTCAAACAAGTCTATTACAAACACCACCACACCCCCAATGCACAATATGTGGTTCCTGGTTTGTTTTTCACCAAAATGTCTTACAATAACTGAATAAATTAATATGAACATTCAATGAAAGGGATATCATGAATAGATCTACTCATTGATTAGCTACATTGTGGAATTAATCACGCAAAGTTTGACAATGTGATGGGCGGAATTTGGCGGATAATGTAGATCTAGTGAGAGGCTGCCCGATGTCATTGACAACGGGGATGAGCGCATTTTTGCGCAAATAAAGTCTATAGAGAAACAAATAAGTTGTGGAAATTCTAAGGTAAGAGATCTGGGCATGTTTCCCCTCCCCAACCCCCTCCCCTCTAATTCCGTGCATTAAGTCTATGATTTAGATATATAGGTTATAGTTTGGTGCTATGAGTTTAATGATTAAATCTGAAATATTTATTAATTTATGTCATCTTTTATCTCTTTTTTCAAATTAGGATCACTTATTTTACCGATTGAAGTAGCTCGAAATCTAGATCGAAATATTTCGTCTCAATGTGGGCTTTTCGACAGTCGCATGGGATTCAGTCCTATTCCACAAATGACGTCACACATCTTATCCGATTCATATAATTTACGGGAAAGTGCACCTAGCCAAAAATCAGTCACTGAATGTAAAACATTAACTAGATCTGTCCAAATACTGAGTGGTCTTGTATCCTCAAACCGATTAAAGCCAAATCGCCTGAACATAGGAAAGAACTCACTCATATGGGTTCTACCTGGAATGCTGTTTTGCAAATTAGGCTACAACTACATCTAGATAGCTAGTTCTAGTTGAATTAATATCAATATCGGTATCAAATTCTGGCGTTGATTTAAAAATCATTTCTATGAAAGTGTGAGTATGAGTGGGAGACAGATATTTGCAGGACATTTCTGGATTGCGATTGTTGTCTTCAGGTAAGGATGTAGGGTGTTGGGGGTAACATGGGGGAAGGGGGTAGATCTAGGTTTTCTGATTTGTTAAGGTAACAAAACAAAGACAAAAACGTTGTTAATGTAAATTTGATTCATGCACTTTAAAAACATAAAATTTAATCATTTTGGGTGCAGCAGACCTTTTGTGTTTGGGTTGGGGATCCTGTGAAACACTCTGGATCACGAGCTTTTTTTGTTTTTGTATTTTGTCCTCATGATTTTAGGCAGGAGACGAGACGCAGATACTGTGCGACACTAAATACGCCGTTTCTCTAACAAGTACTCCAGTGTTGTTGTGTTTTCCTCCCCAACGACCCCTTCTCCCCAACGACCGCAATTCATAAATGTTCGATTGCACAAACGAAAACACCATTTTCAGTCAAAATACGCTTGCAACAGTAAAGTATACATTTTTTCATTTAGAAAGTGTTATCTTATTGGTGAAAAAGTGCCCCTAAAGTGCATTTCAATACAACTCGCAGGTTTTTCTCCCCAACGCCCCATCTCAACGCCGGTAATCCGCGGAGGTTGGTACAAAATTGCGTTTGAAATAAAGGATTTCGCCGCATGAGAGTATTTTTCGGAGATATATCTCAGTAAGGCGGGTGGTACCATCTATATTTGGTCAAGATCGGCCCAGTATTAACAAAGAAATCGGCAAAATACTTACTTGAATCGAGCACTTTCAGCTCCCCTTCAGCCCCAATGACGTCACGAGATTGTAGACCCTGATTTGGTTATTTCAATAACTAATATCATAATGGTGAGATCAAATCAATTAATAAAAAGAAATTATGAATGCTGATTTGTTGACCATTTTGTTTTAAAGCATTTAGATAGCCATTTTAGCCGCTATTTTGAATATACAGATGTGCTCAAAGGTGACAAGATGTCATCCGTATCATCATTTCAGTAAAAACTTTCATGATTTTGGAGTCAAATAAATTTAGAAAACCAAACTATGAATGCTGAAGTTTAGAGTAGATTTAAACGCATTTGGATAGCCATATAATCCGCCATTTGAATAAACGGAAATGCTGAAGGGTGGCACGATGTCACTCGTAACATTTTTAAAACATAAATTGTCCATGTAAATAATAACTCTCATTATGGTGAGGTCAAATCAGTTTAAAAAGAGAAACAATGAATGCTGCTTTTTGGACTATTGTTTCGGTAGCCATTTTTGCCGCCATCTTGAATATACAGAAATGCTCAAGGGTGACAGGATGGCCAAATCAGCTAGGAAAATCAAACTATGAATGCTGAAGTTTAGAGTAGTTTGTTTCAACACATATATGTAGTCATTTAAGCGGCCATTTTGAATATACTTAAATGCCAAAGAGTGACAAGATCTCGCCCGTAATATTTTGAAAACATAAAACGTCTTTTGAATAATAACTATCATTATGGTGAGGTCAAATCAATTAAAAAAAGGAAAAATGAATGCTGATTTGTATGCTATTTTGTTTAAAAGCCTTTTGGCAGCCACTTTGGCCGCCATCTTGAATGTACGAAAATACTCAAGGGTGACAAATTGGCACCCGGCGGTTTTTCAATAAGTAACATATGCTGAAGTAGAATCAGTCGAGAAAAAAACTTAGGACGGCATTTCCAGGTCAAGTCAACCCTCTGCCGGACTATTAGTTTTCCATTGAGCTGTTGGTCAACCGTTTTAATTGAATCTCCAAGTGTAGCTACATATGTATTTCTTTAACATTGTGTAAATTTGTAACAGAGAAAAACTCCATAAAATGAACATTAGTTTATTTAATTTCCTTACATGTTTCGGCCTGTGGCCTTCTTCAGAGATGAAAAATACGGTAAACAAATAATGATTATGACGTCATATGTTGTTAACGAAGTCGTTGACGACGTCAAAAGACATTATATCATTTAGCATACTTTCTACTTGCTTTAGGATCTATTATAGATTCAAATTTCTAACATTTTTTTTTTTTTTTGACTACTTGTAAAGTTTTCAAGACTCTGAATTCTTGAAACATGGTCATTGTGAATCTGAGTTAGACTCAGCATTGCACATTTCATTTTCATTTCTTTCCATATCTTGTTTAAGTTAGCAAGCTTGGACTGTATAGTAAGGCAGATGCAGTAGGACCCTGTGGAGGACACATTTCTTGACCAGCATTAGAAGTGGGAATGTTTTAGAAAACTGTGTAAAGTAACACTATTGATAGTGTTTGCACTGTTCCAGTGGGGCATACTACTTGAGCTGAATCATTGCAGCCAAATAGTAGCCTGGCTGCTTTGATAATGAATTTTATCAAATAACTTTTGCCAGAGTCTGCTGTACCTGAAACAATAAGTCTTAAGATTGTCATACCCTAGTGGGATGTGGTGGTTGTTGAGAGGGGTGGGGGATTGGGTGGGGTGTTGTTAGGATACTTAGAATACACTGGCTGCCCCAAACAGGGTGGTAAGACCTCACAGAAAAATGAAACCAATACATTCACACACATGCATGCACAACACTGGCGCTGTTTGACCTTTCTAATTTTGTCTTGGTGCGGTAAAACCCAACTCAAACAATCATACCTGGTATAATCACTATTTTGTACTTTTAATAGAGTGTCCATCACAATATTAAATGGAAAAACTTGCTCATCATTCAAAGAATTGAGGTCTACATCTGACAATAATAATTCAGGGTTGTCTGATTCTGTATATGGTATCTGACACAGTTTGTCAAAGAAATAAATCCTAAATCTACTATGGAACGTCCATATAAACTCGGTATCTCGACAAAACATCCCCTTCTCTCAAATCTTGTAATATGTTAATCCTTTCCCGGAATAATCGTGGATTTCGTCCATTGTTGACAAATATTGGGATTAATTCCGCCATGTTGAATTGTCTTATGTCTGCTGCTACCAGTCGCAAGTTTACGAAAGAAAGTTACGATATCGTAACTCTAATAAACGTACGATAATTTTAGTAAGATGGTCGTAAGTAGTTGCGACTGTCGTACGACAAAAGTTATGATAAATTTTAACGTACAAATTGTTGAGTAAGACAAGCCCCTGGATAATTGTCTGTTACAAGTTGACTACCTATCATAGGGGTTGCCTCCCGTCATCGAAGCTGACATCATCAGTATCAACATTATATTTGGGTTGGAGATAAAACGTTGTGCCTGAAATTGAGTCATTTTGTTATTTTCTTAAGGGTTGTGTATGATATTAAAATAATAATCGTCTTCGAACTTGATACACTTTATTTAATGTTATGTTTAGACACTCTTCCTTAAGTTTCATATCTCTTATAATATATTTATAACAGAGAAAAACTAAAAAAAAATGAACATAGGTTTCTTGTATTTCTTACATGTTTCAGCCTGTGGCCTTTTCAAAGATAAAAAGTAAACAAATAATGCTTATGACGTCATATGTCGTTAACGACGTCCTTGACAACGTCAAAAGACATCTTGGGTCCATGCTTATAAAGCGTTTAAGTTGAGTCAGAAATCATTCTCATGCATTTGATTGGTCAGATTTGAGCCTAGGCTCAAATCTGACCAATCAAATGCTTGAGAATGCACTCAGACTCAACTCAAATGCTTTATAAGCATGGACCCAGATATCATTTGGTAAAAAGTAAACAAATAATGCTTATGACGTCATATATTGTTAACGACGTCAAAAGACGTCATACCATTTGGCGTACTTTCTACTTGCTTTTAGGATCCATTATAGATTCAAATAACTAACAAAAATTGCAAAGCAAAATATATTAATAAACTCTTATACAAACTTTGCAAGAATTATGCCCCTTCTTTAAGCTGAATTTTTGGGATAAAGACTTCAAACTTGAAACACATTGGTCTATTTTAGGATACTCTTCTCCAAGTTTCATAATTTTTACATATTTGACAGAATTATGTCCCTTTCCAGCATGACAATTGTCTGTATGTAACTTTCTTAAATTAAAAGCAGTCCATAACTGTAACAGCTACTCTTTCTAAATGGATGCTGCTGGTTACTTAACCCATTACTCCATAAAAATGACTTTTTATGCCTCCATATCAGTTCTTGACTGAAGAAAATAGTTAAAAAATTATACAGTTATGAATATTGCACCATAAGAAATTTTTTCTATTATCCTTGTAGATGAAAGCTTAAAGCAGGCTGAAAGTAAAGTAGAATGTGCCTAAAGGCAAAAATTCTGCTTTACTTTCAACCTGCTTTAAGTGGTCATCTATTTTTCTAAACTATAAACCTTCCATGGGGCAATGGGTTAATGCAAATTAGTGCAAGACTTGTTTTATAATCATCAACTGATAGACTAAATGGAAAACCAACAAGCTCTCACCAGTTTGGAAGATAATTATCAAAGTCACGTGAAGGTAAAAATTGAACAACCAATGGTGCTGTGGTTTCAACTGAATTTAAATTTTTTTTTTATATATATATATGATTTAAAAAAATAGATGATGTATTATAGGCTTTTAAAAACAATTTTATTTCTTCAAACAATGCACGACGCGTTTCACCATATATCATCAGGCGCAATACTATTGTTTATGACGTCATGACGTTGTTGTCATGATATCGACGTAGTCACTTCCTGTTGACGTACATCTAAGGTAAATAACTGCGTTTTATTAAAGGGAGATAATTATTGAGAATTGAGAACAGGTTTAAATTTAGCTATGAAATATTCTTCTTTTGCTAGCCTAGCTGAAACACTATTTGTCTTTAATTTAAAAAAAGGAAACATTTCATAATTTAAGTAGTTTCCGGCATCACGCCGACATTATTTATTATATATATATATATATATAAACGGAAATGCAAAGGTCTGACAAAAGTCGGTCCGGTACAAGTTTAGATATATATCGAATTAAAAAAAGAGAAAGATTATGCCTTTGTTTAAACAATATTTAATAAAAACATTACGCTCCTCTACTAAACTAGTTTCGCCTTTCGGCTCCTCAGTAGTCAATGGAAATAACGTCATTACGTCGTTTGTGACGTCATCGACGTTGTTTCGTTATTTGATGTCATTTGACGTCACGTCAATGAAGTTTTTAATAAGAGTATTACTTGAGTAGTTTTAGGCATTTAATTTCGGCTTAAAACATTTTATGAAATAGTTTTCTTTGGCTAACCTTGCAGATGCCTTTGTTGAACGTACTTTGTAGAAAGGGAACATTTGAAATTTAGGGTCATTATTGGAACATTGGTCTAAATGTGCACTGAGCGGAATTTGGCGTGTTGATGGATCTCGAATTTGCTGCGCATGGATTGTTCTTCTTGTTCTGAGTTTGTCACCCGTTTGGCCTATATAATATTCTTTGCATCCATTACAGGTAATAACATAAATACAATTTTTAACATCACAAGACATATTTGCGTTTACTTTGAATTTTTTTCCATTAAAATTATATGAGTCACTTTCTGTAATATGTTGACAGAGGCTACAGTTTGACCTTCCGCACTTTACAACTTTATTTCAGGGGCGTGTCTGGGCTTACGCACTCACGCACGTGCGTAAAGTTAGTTGACAAGGTCGAAAAATTAAAAACGCTAAAAATGCAATAAAAATCACCACCTTACCCAGGTGAGGCATACGTGTATATAATATTTTTAAAAGTGTCTTTAGTCTACTTCAAATTATACACAACGCACATTATTCATCCTCTGTTAAGGTTTCAGGTTGTCCACTGCTCAGTTTACGAGAATGTAGATTTTACCTGGTAAAATTGCCCATATCAATTTAAGGAGTTTTGTACAATTTTAAGTATAATTATTAGTGGCAGAATTTTTACATAGATTTATGTTAGTATTGTACCTGTTTTGAATGTGCGAAACGCTCCCAGAACGCACCAGAGACCATCTAGAAATCAAAATTTTCCCAGGGGAGCATGCCCCCTAGAAAGAGTGTGTACACTTATTGGTGGGGGTAGGGGGTAGAGAAAAATGGCCAGAAAAAAATCTATCAAAAATAAAAAAGATTATGCAGTTCATGTTATTTAGGGGTCGAATTATTGCATAAATGTATAGTAGTAATTTACCTGGTTTGGGTGTGAAAAACGCACCAGAGACTATTTAGGGGTAAAATTGTTCAAAGTTATATACACTAATTTTGTTTAGCTATGCCGATCGTATTTTCCTTCATACAAAGGGGGAGGTTAGGAGAGCAAACATCTTTCTCTGTATTTTGATATGCACTTCAAGCACTCATTCAAAAGTATAAATAAGTTTTGAAAATGCATGTGCATGTATATAACACAAGTACAATAGAAGGTAAAATCAAGTGAAAGTAAACAAACAAAAGTGAAACATTAATAGAGGGTAATGCAATTGCAGTTGGTAATATAAAAGGTGGAGGCAGGAACGTATATAGTTTAATACGTTCCTTGTGGAGGGGAAGAGGAGGCTAACCCATGTCAGAACCGTACGGACATAGTTGGCTCGTCAGGGAAATTTGATTTTAGTCAGCGAAAAGTCAGGGAACTTTGATTCACTTAAATCGTGGACACCCTGTTAATTAAACAGTTTAACAGTTAAGTTCAAGCAAAAAATATTCTTATAGCTCTAATATTTTGTGTTTTGATGTGTAACTAAAATTGATTTATGTATTTTATTAGATCAAACAGCCGTTTTTGCATTGTGAGGGATATTTAGAATATAAAAAACCTTTCTAAACGATAGATTAACGATAATTTTAGAAAGGTTTTTTACATTCTAAATACCTCTCAAAACGCACGTACGGCTTTCCAACGAAAAATTTTTTCCAGGGGGAGCAAGCCCCAGGACCCCCCTAGCCATGGTGCGTAAACTCAAAATTGGTCCAGACACGCCCCTGTATTTGTTTGGTTAATGGAGAATTTGGCTTTAGTTAATAATTTCTTCAAATTTGGAAGTTGTCTTTTACTTTTGATCAGTTTGGTTTCGTCAAGAATTTTGCTCATTTTAGGGTCTGATTTAAGGATATGTAGACTGTTAGAAAAAATCCCAAACATTTCAGGATTTTTAAAATTGTTCGTAGATACGTATGGTGTTTTATCAGTTTTTTGTTTTATTTGTACTTTGCATAGTTGTTCTCTTGGGATTTTCTTAGCTTCGTTGATTCCAGCGTCTATAATGCGCTTTGGGTATTCTCTTGTTTTTAAATGTAGGGAAAGTTCAAATAATCTTTTATCTCTTGTGTTTTGATCTGAAACAATGGTACAAATTCGTCTTGCTAGATTATATGGTTTGCTATTTATTGTGTGGTTCAGGGGTGACATGACTTGTAGTTTAGATATTGTTTGGAGTCAGTTGGTTTGAAGTATATATCGGTATTTAAGGTTGTGTCAATCTTTATTATCAAAATATCTAAGAAAGGGAGAGATTTTTCGTCACATTCAATGGTAAATTGTATATCTGGATGTAAATTATTTAGAATACAGTGGAATCTTTCGAGGTCGCTTTTAGACATGTCCCAAAACATAAAACAATCATCAAGGTAACGTTTCCAAAGTGTTTTAAGGTTGTTTCCAAAGTCTTCTCCAAATTCTCTTTCCGATATTTCGTACAATGATTCTTCGAGGTAAGCCAAAACAAGTGTAGCATAGGTAGGTGCGAATTTAGTACCCATAGCTGTTCCTTTTACTTGAGTATAAAATTTACCATTGAATGTGAATATGTTGTTTTCAAGGATTACTTTTATGGCTTCTATAATGAAATTAGTGTTAAATCGCCTATGAATAAGTTGGGGATATTTGTTTTACCAGTAATTAATTGTTTCTATACCTAAACTGTGCGATATATTTGAATACAGATTGGTGACGTCAAAGGACACCAAAAGAGTGTTTGATTTTACGTTTTTTGGAATATAATTCAAAAAGTCTATGTCATCTCTAATGTAGCTTTGAATCTTTTCAATGAATGGCTTCAAGAGTATGTCTACTAAATTACTTAAACGGTGGGTTTCGCAAACTGAACCTGCTACGATTGGTCTAAATGTTAAGTCGTCCGGTTCCAGAATTTCTACGTATGTGCCGGACGTTTGTAGGCATTTTTCTTTGATAGATTTACTTTTGTGTATTTTCGGCAGGCTGTAAAATGTACTTGTTTTACATTCAAAATCTAAGAGGTAATTCAATTCATTTTTAGTTATATCCTTTGTTAGTTCAATCACTTTTTGAATTTTCTTAAACGTCTGTTTACAGCTGTCATCATTGGTTTCATTGTATATATATACAAAAAATACTGAGTAAATATAAACAAAAGTTAGCTACTAGATCTAATGTCAAGTTATGAAAAAGTCATCAGTTCTTAAAATAGAATTTGTATTGTGGCTTGAATTAAGTATATTAATATACAAGATGTAGAAATGAGTACACTTTATCAATATTTGTTACAGAGTTGGAGAGTCTTGTGAATAAATCATGTAAATGTGTCCATTGTTTATTTTGATTAAATGTTCAATAGATTGAGTTTTCGAAAAGATATAGTATTACAACAACTTTGTGCTCAGGTTCGTCCTTTAATCATAACTAAAGATCTCATGAAAAGCAGTAACAACAACAACCAGTTACGTCAACATCAATATGCCGCACGAGCAGTTAGCAGCAACGCCAAATGACGTTACGTGCGTTTTTGTTATTCCCGACATGAGTATTATGATGTTATTTCTGGTTGATAATGTTCCCCTCTTTTGTACATCCTGGCAAAGACTGACTGTTTCATTAGTTCCGGATGTCCCGGATATCCCGGATAGGTAGGTCTTCTGGAGGTGGAGACATGGCTGTTGGTATGTTTGTCATCAGTAGTTGTCAATTGTTAAGTCTTTTGACTGGGACTGAGTCCAGATTCTGGGTGTGCTCTCAAAGCGGTAGGTCCAAATTTTGATTTTCTCTATAGGAGGTGGTTTGACGAAAACTTTCTGTCGGTTAATGGTGTGTGGTTGGACTTACCATGATTGATGAGAATAATAGAATCCAGCACAACTTTTGGTAAAGACGGGGAATTTTATATTTGTTAAGGATCTACTAATTTTTAGTTAGTGACTTTTTATTCCGTATCACACTATTGAAAAGGGAAATGGGTTGGAAGATGGGTGAAAAGGCGTTGTGTCTTCTTACTTCAATTTTACTACTGATCATATATGTTTATAAACAATGACGTCGTGACGTATATACCTGACGTATAATGATGGCAAATGATGTTGTAGAACGTCACGCTATATTCTCGACACACACATTCCTTATCCAATAGCAGTAAACAGCTGTTTAAAGGTCACACCTTTTTAGCTTTGCTTTGACATTTATGTGTACACACATGTTAAGTAGAAAGCATTCGGCTCACTTTAAATCATAACTCTGTTTATTGAATCCGAGCCATTTTGTATGGGAATATATTGTTATTAAATGACCCTTTCTTCCTTTATATATATCTTAACACCCGAAGGGAAGATGAGTAGAACTTAAAGACCTTGGATTAAGGTATAGACGGTTTATTTCATACTGACATTTAAACCAATATTAGGTCTTTATCAAGATACACAATAATAAAAAAATCATTCTGAAGTACATAAATTGCGGTGTTCTTTGATCACATGAGTGATTCTAAAAATAGTAACAATTGTCTATTGTGACGTAATAATAATATATTGTAACTACATGTATATGGATATGATATGGTATGAGGAATGAATATGTTTATAAACATGAAAATAAAGATGAGAAAGTAGTATCAATATTGTTCATTTTATGTTTACCTTTTAATTAGGAAGTCTGTAAATGGAATGTATAAATGGTAAGTCCATACATAATCTGGAAGTTACGGATTTCCAAAAAGTCATCGTGCAGCTGCCAGAAATTGAGTGAATAACAACCAGGATACACCCCCCTTTTGGATGCCAACCCAAATTCCAGCAAAAAACGGGCCCAAATCCACTTACACTCAAAACATCAGGAATAAACTCCTACGAGAAATGACCTACGTTCCAACACCAGTATCACCAATCCAGGACCCTGACGAGCAAAAATACCAATTAGAAACTTTGAACTCCCCAGAGTGAACCTATACATCCCTCACCTAGTGACAATACCATCTGCGTAGACATTACTAGACAAGTACAAATCTCATGTGTTTTGAAAATGAAATTTGGGGTAAACTACTGATGGGAAACCTGATTGAATCACCCCTTTTTAGCACACCTGAGCCAAAGCCTCAAGGTGAGCAATTGAGACGGCTGCTTGTACTGGGGCATAAATCTACTTATATGGTGTAAATAACTATATACATTAAACCTCACTTATAACAAACTCGGTTATAATGTACACTCGGTTATAAGGAACAGTTTTAAAATCCTTGAATCTTACCCTTCATGGTTCTATATATAATAATACGGTTATAGCGTACTCGGTTATAACGAAAACTCCGCTATAGCGTACACCATTTTCCGGTTCCGATTCATCAAATTTTATTAAAATATCATTGGTTATAGCGTATCGTTGATTTCAAGTGTCTCAACTGTATGTCGCCGAGTAATTATCGATCGATAATTAGCTCACAGGTAAAATGTTTGTCAGCGATAGTCTTCATGCTTTGTGTGTAGGTGTGAGCGATATTAACAGACAATTATTATGTTGGAATGACTTAAGATATGAGTGTCAAACAGTTTGAATCCTGACCACACACCGCATTGCGCAGTGTCTGGTCTGGATCCAAACTGTTAACAAAGTCAACGTTAAGCGATAAACGGGTTGAATAAGTCTACAAATGATCTCTGTGTTTGTTCCTCCAAGTAAAGTGGTTCATTGATTGATTAAAAATATTGTTTTGTCAAGAGTAATAAATGTATTAGTTATTTGTTGCTCGTTTTCGGTATCTCAGTCACCTGCAAGTTAGGGCTTTTCCAAAAGTGAATGAATTTTTAGCCTGACATGAAAATGAGGCATGGATGCAAATGGCGACCAGTCTTCAAAGTTTTGTCGATAAACAATGAAAATAAGACTACCTCCGCATGAGCTGTCATGTTGAAGGTAAATGAACTTGCAAATTACTGAAATACTACTTTGTTAAAACATAAATATTCTTGTTTGCCAAATTTATAATGTTTCATTCAAACAAAATGGGCCCTCATCCAAGCTTTAGTGCAGGATGAGGGTCATTATTGGAGTAAAGCCGGAGGCTGAGCATGTATACTGAGCATTTCGTCCCGCACGATAACCGTGGTCCGCGTTTTAACCAAACCGGTTCTTTACTTTCACTTTGTATTCCCTGCTGACCGGAAGTGAGCCCTACACTTGTCATTATTTAAATTTAACTATATATTGTGTGTGACTGGTCAACTTAAACATAAAGGAGGGTTTAAATACTATTGATGTCCAAAGACTTGGGTGGGTGCATACATGCTCAGCCTCCGGCTTTACTCCAATAATGACCCTCATCCTGCACTAAAGCTTGGATGAGGGCCCATTATTTCCCGTAAAGCCTAGGGCTTTCACATGTATACTAAGCATCTTTAAATATACAAGTCTCAAACAATATAAGTTTCCACCCTTGGGTAACTATACTTCAAAATTAACACTAGATACATATATAAGGACTCTTATAATAAAAAAACTGCATGATGTTCCTGAATTAATCTTCATGTCAGTATGTCAATTGTATTCAAAGATTCTGAAACACAGCATTACTAAAAGACTTGTCAGTTTTCAATAACTTAGATCGGTAATAAAACTTATAAAAGTTCTTGTCACTAGACCAATCTGCTGTTTTTAAAACCTTATCTAAAAAACAACCCAAGTCTAAAGCTGCTGATGTTGAAGCAGAACGAAATGAGTGTGCTTTAAAAACTGCAGTGTCAATACCAGATAAAGTCAACACATTCTTAAGCCACCTGGCAATAGTACTAGTTGTTACTGAATCTAAAGTCACATATGAGACTAGTAAACTTTGACATTTCCTAACACTCTTGGTACATTCAATGTAAAACAACACTGTGTGCATAACGCATAAACTTTCATGTGGATAATGCTCCAAACAAAGTTGATAACTCTTGCCTGCTTTTGTTGTTTTCAACAAATTAGGGAAAACAAAAATAATCTCTTTTTCTCTTACTTTCATAAAATCTAAACGTATAATATAGTGACACTAGAGTCTGTGCTCGTGGGGCACAATCAAGAGCTATCAAAGCTGTAACTTTTAATGTAATCTGCTTCAGAGTCCATCCTTCTAATGGATATAAAGTCTTTAGATAGTTCAAAACGAGTGAAACATCCCATGTAACTCTGTACTTTGGAACAGGAGGGTTACAATTAAATATACCCTTCATAAACTTACTAATCAACATAGTATTTGAACACCAGTCATTTCCGAAGAAAGGAAGAGTTTGTAGCAACATCGCCTTATGCGTATTCAGGACACTATAGGACTTCCTGTCCTTGTGCAAAAAGTACAAATAAGAAACAACTATACCTTCAGCCGTGTAAAATGGACTGAGACCCCTGCTATTACACCAAACATACCACTTTCTCCAGGCCAAACCATACTGTTTCCTAGTTCCTTGCTTCCACGCTGAGATGATGAGTGTTTGAGCTCCGTGTGGAAGGCCCTTATTCTGGAGGAATTGCCGGATAATACAACTGCAGCCATCTTCAACTTCCTGTTGAGAGGATGAAAACTACCATCATGAGGCATGCTCAACAAGTCCCTGTGTCTTGGTAATCTCACTGGAAGAGATATCATGCTTGATAATACCAGAGGATACCAAGATTGAGATTTCCAAAAAGGAAAAATTAACAAAGCTTGCTCTACCTCATCTTCTATGATCTTGTTAACAACTTTGCCAATTAAAGAAAAAGGTGGAAATTAGGGATGTCAACGAATACCAAAACGGTATCCGAATATTCGAAAGTTCTATCTGAATAGTATTCGGATATTCGGTTTTTAAAACCATACAAATCATCGTATGTTCGTAAGTTGCTTGAATAGTATAGAGGTAATAAGGATGATATCCCGTAAAGCTTCTCTCACGGCATACACACAACAACAGAATCGATTCACATTTTTAATGATGAAAATAACTAAATAATGAATAATCATATAAAAGCATACATATGCTTAAAATGCAGTTGGTAAGAACGTCTAAGCTTAAGATAAGTACAATCAAGTTAATGCAGGAAAATGTAATACAGAACTTTCGTTATATAGAGAGGTCTGCATTACGTTTGTTCTGCACTAACCCTTATCGCGCTGACTTGTCGTCTGCTTTAAATTGTTATTTTGCAAACAAATTCTCGATAATATGTTAGGCTATATTAACTGAATAAAAGTTGAAAATTAGTTTCAAACAGTTTGGACCCAGATCAGACGACTCGTTACGCGGCGTCTGGCCTGGATCTTAACTGTTTGCAGCATGATAAGGGTTTAGTAAAGTCAGTGAGTTATACCCTGACGTAATGGAAGTTGCAAACAAACACAATGGGATCTTTAATCGCGTATTGTTTTCTTAAGCCTAGACGGGTAAACAGTAAATGATGCCCGTCACATGTGCTATAGGTGTCACGCAATTATCTTACCATTGACACTTGTTGAAAAAACAAACTCTAACGCTAACGGGGGTGTGAAAACATCGATTTAACTGGCAATGATTAATGAACGCGGAACAGAATCGAAACAATTTTGTTCTTTTTTTAAAACTCGATCCGAATAGTGATCTTCTATCCGAATATTCGGTGTACTATTCGAATATTCGGGTATTCGTTGACATCCCTAGTGGAAATGCATATGGACAAAAAGCTTTCCACGAAATGGAAAAAGCATCATTACTGTAACATCCCAATTCTGGGAACCATGAAACAAAAACATCTAACTGCTTATTGAGTCTAGAGGCAAACATATCTATGTCTGGATAGAAAAACTGTCTACATAACCGATTGAAGATGTCTTTTTTGAGCATCCACTCTGTTGAGTCAGAAAATTTTCTAGAATAAAAGTCAGCTTTAGCATTGTTCTCTCCTGAAACATGTACAGCAGAAATGAATTTTTTTTTTCTATGCTCCATTCCCAAATCTGTTTAGCCAACTCATCCATTGCTATGGAAACCATTCCACCCATGTCATTAATATAAGAAGCAGCTGAAACATTGTCAGTGCGAATTTCAATATGAATATCACATTGAGTGGCAAACAGTGAGCGTAGAGCATAAAAAATAGCTAACAATTCTAAGAAGTTAATATGATTGGTCTTCTCTGACAGATTCCATCTACTGTTTGCATATTGCTTTGTTTTCTACCACAAAACAGCCCCAACCAAGATTAGAAGCATCTGTAAAAACATGAAATATAGCCTTATTTGGTCTTATCATTTTTCCATTCTTATTTTCAACATTCTCGATCCACCATTTAAGATCTTGTTGACCTTTTGAGGTTATAGACACCAATTTATCAAATTTGCAGCTGCCTGCTAAACCTTGAATTTTGTTTCTTTCCAGATTTCTGTAATGCAGTGGGGCTTCCAAGACTGCATAGAAAGCATTGACCACACGGCCAATGAAAGAGGCTAAACTCCTGACACTAACTTGATCTTGAGCCAACAAATCTCTTGCATTTCTCAAAATGTTATCAACTTTCTCTTGAGTTTAAAAAGACCATGAAGAGAACGGAATCCAACATAAAACCAAAAAAGATTATTCTCTGTGAAGGCACTAATACAGACTTTTTTCTGTTAACAGTAAAGCCCAAAGATGTCAATACACTCATGATAGACTTGGAGTTATTCTGGCAAAACTCTGTTGACTGATTCATGTTCAACGAGTCATCAATATAGTAAGAACACCTAATATTGTGGAATCTGAACCACGCATAAATTGGTTTCAAGATTTTAGTAAATGTTCGTGGAGCCGAGGACAAGCCAAATGGAAGGCAAACAAATTTGTAGAGTACTCCATTAAAACTAAACTTGAGAAACTTTTGATCATTTTCATGTATTGGCACAGAAAAATAAGCATCCTGTAAATCTATGCTAGTGAAAAATCATTTTTCTGAATCAGTTCTAAAACAACTTGGAATGTCTCTTGCTTAAAGTGTGCATAATGGACAAATTCATTTAGATATCTTAAATTGATGACTGGTCTAAATTTTCCATTCGGCTTAGGAACAATAAACAGAGTAGAGATATCTTCATTTGGTTCATGCTCCGAAATGACTATTGCGCCTTTTTCCAAAAGCATCTTGACCTCATTTTCCACAATGTCCCATTGATCAGGACTGAAAGGAATCTCATTAGGAATTCTAGACTGAAAGGGAGGTTGATCAAACTCAATTTTATGACCAACCACTGTTTATAAAACCCAAGGATCCTGAGTGTATTTTACCCAATTTGTTAAACAAAATTTCAAACCTCCAACTGGATTAGTTTGTCCCACTGGTTCAGCTTGAACAACTGGTTTAGTTTGTCCCACTGGATTAGTTTGTACAACCGACTTGGTTCGTACAACTGGGTTAGTTTGTTCATTAATACTCCTTACCTTTGCTGAATCTGAAGTTACAGTGGCTGAAGCTACTCGTCTGCCACGATGACCACCCATGGGTCGGCTATAATGCTGGCCACGATATTGGCCTCAAGGATACGGGGAGTACCTCTGAAAAGACTGCTCATTGTAATGATAGTTACCTCCATAGAAACCCCTTCTAGCACCTCTCATCATTCTTACAGGGTATCCTCTACCTCTGGCTCTATAACTCTCCTTACCAAGAGAAACCCCTGTGTCACAGTTTTTGATTTCCTTGCTCATGTCATCCCCAAACAAATGACTTGAAATTGGTGTGTTAACACTACACAGATTAGAGTACTTTTTGTTGATATTGGGCCTGATAAGGTAACGTCTACGTACGGATAACTGATACTGTACTTGTCCTAAAATGGTCATTACATCCGAAAACAGACCTTTTGCCTCTTTATTTTCTTGGAGAGAGGACTTCAGAGTATCTGCCAGCTTGATAATTGGCACCATGCCAACTGACAACAAATTCTGTACTTCTGCCATATTCTTATCTTGGCACCTAGCTTTCCTATCCAAAAGCTTCCAAATCTCACTGTTTACAAGAGGGGCACCAAGATTAGAACAGTTTTGAGGCAATTTATACTTGGACATAATGGAGTCTGTATCACAAGGCAATGTGCAAGCTGTATTAATAAGTTTTGCCAAATTAGGTTGAATAACTGGTCCTCTATCAGGAATTCTCAGTTTGGGCTGCTGCCACAAATCTGAGTCAATAGTTCCATCCACGACAGCATCATCAAACAAAGCTGTATCAAAATTCAGATTATTTTGTTGGGTTGAGTTATACTCTAATCCAATCTCGCCATCAGAAAGCTCATTACGATCTACAGACACATGAATGTTTGGCAAATTACCAAGGGGTTGCCCAAAATATTGTTCCATGTCGTCATCAGTAGCATACTGTTGGGCAGAGTGAGTCCCCTCACTGCTGTTGGGTATCACAAAGACCCAAAGCATCCTTCAGACTATCTATCTCCTGAGAAGATCACTTAGAGAAATCTAACACATTGTCATTCTTTTTCTATTTTCTGGGACAGAGACTACACTCTTTAATTGTTTTGTTTATTTTTTACCCGACATGCTGTCTGGATTTGAAGACCTCGTGGCACTTTTACTAGTACTCGGTTTTTCAATAGATTTTTCAACAGATTTTTTAGATGAATAAGTTTTCTTATATTTGTCAGCATTCTTCGTACCGACGACTGCCTTCTTGTTAGTTTTATTTTTTGGAGGCGACAAAGCGTCCTCAGACCCAAAGCCAGAAAACTCCGTATCGGAGCAAAGTAAACTAACCTCGTCATTCATGACTAATAAATAATAACCAGGACAGCGTCCTTGGTATGGCAGTCTAATATACTAAGTAATAAAGTTAAAAGAACAAAAATGTTCAATGTCAACACGTGAATTGTTCTATTCTTTCTTACCTCGTGAACACTTCTTCACGATACCACGCCAAGACGAATAATGACAAGTGTAGGGCTCACTTCCGGTCAGCAGGGAATGCAAAGTGAAAGTAAAGAACCGATTTGGTTAAAACACGGACCACGGATATCGTGCGGGATGATATGCTCAGTGTACATGTGAAAGCCGTAGGCTTTATGGGAAATAATGGTTTACACATATACACAAGTACATGTACATGTCTGGTGTTCGTTATAAGTCCGATCAGTTCGTTATACTAACCTCGTCTATAGCATACTAGTTCGCTATACTGTTATAACAAACTTCGGCTATAGTTAACACTTTTTTGAGGTCCCGATCGAGGTATTCATTATAAGCGAGGTTTACTGTAGCCACATTTAAGTGAAAAACATCAACATGGTATTCTTTTGTGTCATTTTCCTGGTCAATTCTAGTGCTATTAACTTGGCCATTAATGGGAATAGGGTTATTTTGAACAGAATTGTTTTAGGAAACAAAACTATAAAATTTGAGATGGAATGAACCACCGTGCACCCAACAATTTTGTTACCACTGCAATATGACTATGTAGATCTTAACTATATCTATGTGCTATCAAAGAAAAACAAAAACATTTGTATGCTATTTAATTTAGATACTAAAACAAACCTGCTTTTAACATTTTTATGCCCCTGCACGACTTAGTCGGGGTATATTGTTTTTGGTCTGTTTGTTTGTATGTCCGTCTGTCCACAACTTTAACCTTGGCCATAACATTAGAACTACATAAGATAAAGACTTTATATTTGGTACGTGTACTCACCCTAAAAAGCTCTTGAGCTCAGTACAACTTGAGTCATGTCTGACAAAGGTCAAGGTCATTTAAGGGTCAATTAGTCTGTCTTTCCACAACCTTTACCTTGGCCATAACTTCTAATAAGATAGAGACTTTATATTTGGTATGTGTATACTCGCCTCAAGACGTTTTTGAGCTCTCTTCAACTTGGGTTATGTCCTACAAAGGTCAAGGTCGCTTAGAAGTAAAATAGGGTGAATTTAACATTGGCCATAATTTTGGAACTGTATGTGATAGAGACTTAATAAATTTGGAATGTGTACTCATTTCAAGAAGATTTTGCACTTGGTACAACTTTGTTTATGTCCAACAAAGGTCAATGTCATTTAGAGGTCAAATACTGGTAATTTAACATTGGCCATAACTCTGGAACTACATGTGATAGAGACTTCATATTTCGCTTGTGTACTCAACTGGCTCTTTTAGCTCAGCACAGTTGAGTCATGTCAAACAAAGGTCAAGGTCATTTAGAGGTAAAAAAGAGTTACATAAGAAAAAAACTTGTTTCTTTGTACATTTACATCACACAACAGCAAGGAGTGCCTGCTGTATGATTTTATTTTACGGCCAAATGACTACATTTCAGTGACAGAACACCTGGGGGCATTTGTCACTTACTGTGACACCTTTCTTGTTATACATTGTCTTAACTTGATCCACAGTTCTTCGGCACTGAGCCACTCCTGAGCTGTAAACTGATAATAATACAAGTTAAATCTTTTTCCCATAGCCTGTTTCTAGTATTAAAGAGAGCTGACCACTTGAAGCAAGTTGAAAATAAAACAAAATTTACCTTAACAGGTTGAAAGTATGAAAACAGAATGCTCCTTAAAGTCATTTCCTAACTTACTTTCGGTGATAAGGCCTAGTCAGGCAGTTCCCTTGCAAAAAGCATGCTTTTCATGCATACTTGTATTACTGTGAATCATTGAAGCGTCTCATGTGAGGCCCGACTGTTATATTTGATAGTTTGTTTAGAAGTAGCCGTTGAAAATCCTCTTGAGTATGAGTATGTCTGGGCCTCACTAGGTAAACTGAGATTGGTATAGTTTATGCTGCATGTTTTTACAGTTACATTCAAGCCTATCGAGAACAATGGAGGGTAGAGGAGGTCCATCAAAGGACTGAGGAAATGTCTTTAAGGCACCTGCTTTTACCTTCAACCTGCTTTTAACTAATCTGCTAGAATAAAGGAAATATTTCTTATGCCATTTATTCAAGACTGTATTAATTTGAACTATTTTCTTAAGTTCCACTGAAAGTCCAAGGAAGTCTGTATAACCACAGCCTCAGTTTAGTGCTGACAAAATTATAAAAGTGTATTCATTCGTGACTACTAGTTTTGATTTTATTCAGATGTTATTCATTCGTGACTTAACAAGTTTCGACCTTATTCAGGTGTTCGTCAGGAGTAATTTCAATACAAAATAGTGTCGCTGAAGTGCAATTCATGTCAGTTTTTGACGTCCCATGATAATTATTGTTTATGTTACAGTGGTAAATACGCTATTCCTACCCATTTACGCGTTAATCTATGCGTTAGAAACGCATAGTGAACGGTTAACGAACACTTAACGCCTAACGATTTTAACGCGTTTATACCAGAGATGTTGCGATTTGTGCATCAGTTTTCCGTTTCACGCGGGATGTGCCTTAATTTAAAGCGCATTTTTATTTACTTTTCAACCCGCTTTAAGTGGTCACCTGTCTTCAAAACTAGAAACAGGATATGGGGTAAAGGGTTAATTAACCCACGCTTCATGGTGACAGTAAAAGTCAATGATCTATATTTTTCCTTAAAAGAAATTAACCAGACTTGGTAACCAAGTTACTGAGGGTCTGAATAGGGAACTAACTTGTGTGTGGCACCTGTCAAAACACTGATCAGAATCACCAAAACGCTTGCTAGGTAGTGTATCGGTTGTGACACCAAGCGTTTAGCTGACATGGTTAAACCAGTGTTATGTACACTCACCCGGGAGGCCAATTAAGAGACACGCACGCGCCAATGCAATCTCAGCTAAGGGGTCCGTCGGCTAAGTGATGACCCTTTCATCCGGGCTCTTTTAAACGCGTAAAGAAACGGCTAGGAAACGCGTTTAACGAAACGCGTAAAGTGGGTAGGAATAGTGTATTGTAACCACTGTACTATATTTATCTATATATCAACTTGCTGTCATAGCGACCAAGTGTAGCAATTTGCCATTAAAACAATGCCACCTCTAGCTAATTATCGTATAAATTATAGTGCTTTTAAGAAGAAATGAAAAACATGTAGTTACAGAATTAAATGTTCAAAAAGAGTTTTGTAATAGTTGTATGTACCTGATATCCTTATTTTGTAACAAAAAGCCTAATTTGTCCAGGCAGATAGTGGATGATGATGATGATGGAGATATTGAGGGGCTGATTTATAAATCTTGAAGTAATTCCTCGTCTGTCATTTTTGTAGGTGGTGAGGTCTTTATAAGCCTTTGGTTTCTCTGCTGGGACTATTCTAAATTTAGGTTTGTAATTGAAGTTTGCTAATCTGTTGTTGGCGTCCAATGCTTGATATTTTTCTAATGCTGGCTGGTAAGAGTGTTTTTTAGTTCTGACTGTTTTGAATCTTGTTTCCTCGAATCCGTGTTTCCGTTTTGTGTGCCGTTTTAGGTTAGATTTTCTGCTATATAGTTTCCATTGCACTGTTTACCTTCTGGTCTTCTTAGCATGAATTGTTTTTATATGTCGTTGGAGATTAGTGAAAGTTTTAATTTTGATTTGGCAGTGGTCACAGGTAAAAAAATTGGCTGGATTACTTTCAGTCCGGTTGGTGCAAGAGTTTGAAGTGTCGTGATTCATGTCTCTTCTATGCGAAGGTGCAGATTATTTTCTTAAGTGGAGGAATTAATTGAATGCGTAAAACTCTTAAAGGCGAATTTATAGGGTAATGGGTTAAGGTAGTTCTGTGTAAGCTTAGTTCTCATGAACAGTGTTATAAAACTATTATACTAGTCTAAAAAATAATGTGTGCTAGTGTAGGCAAAATAAGATTCTGTAAAATATTCATTGCAAATTGCTCAAACCAGATTTTACTGCTTACCATTGATATTTCATCAATGATAAGCCTGTGTCAACAGTTTCAATATTAATTTTTGCTTGGGCAAACTTTGTATCTGTTTTCACTAGGTGCACAATTTCCTCATTCAAATAACTGCTGTCTTTTATTCCAGACATTTGTGTACAGCCTAAATTTAGTACTGGGTAGCTGCAATTCCTGTGGAACAAACTACTTCCACATTCTTTTGCAAATGCGATGTTAAAAGTACTGATTAAATAAAAACGAAAAAAAAAAATCTGATAGGGGATCAAACCTGTGGGGAGAGGGCAAAACAAGATTTGCGTTTAAAGTGTAATAGTGCGGTAACCCCCTTAGCCACCTGAGAATTCTGACGATTTATTATCCCCTGCCGAAAGGTAGAGGGATTCTGTTTTAGGGCTGTCCGTCACGTTGTCCGTCCGCAACTGTATCTCCGAAACCGATAAACAAATTTGGATGAAACTTGGTATAGTTATTTGTCATCATAGGAGCACGGTGGGAAATTAATTTTTTTTCTGAAAAAAATTAGGAATTTATGAGTTATCTGCCCTTTTTGTGTTAAAAATGCCATATTTAAGTTTATACACTCTAGCAACTAGAGTATTCAACATATTTTGTTTATACTTGCACACAATGTCTATGAGTACAAGTTCTTGAAGGTGTGTAATTATTGTCAAAAAAGGATACTTGTGACAAGAGTTATCTGCCCTTGATGTACTTACAAATGCTAGAAAATGCTTTATTTTGATACTGTTTACATACTAGTGTCTATAAATATGCATGGAGTTTGTTAAAAAACTTTCTTGAACTATGTATGGCTATTAGTTTTCAAATGAATTTGATTATTGTTGAAAATGGAGAAATTAGTCATGAGTTAACTGCCCTTGATAAGTAAAAAAAAAAGCCATATTTAACAGTTTTTACTATCTAGCAACTACAGTTTTAAATGGATTTGAATTATACTTGCACACAATGTCTAGAAGTACAAGTTCTTGAAGGAGTGCATTTTTTATAAAAAAAAAAAGAAAAAAAAAGGATACTTGTGGCAAGAGTTATCTACCCTTGATTTACTTAGAAGTGCTAGAAAATGCTTTATTTTAATATTGTTTACATACTAGTATCTATAAATATGCATGGATTTTGATAAAAAAATTTAAACTATGTATGGATATTAGTTTTCAAATAATTGTGATTATTTTTGAAAAAGGAGAAATAAGTCAAGAGTTATCTGCCTTTGATGAGTCGAAAAAGCCATATTTAACAGTTTTTACCATCTAGCAACTACAGTCTTTAATGGATTTTGATTTAACTTACACACGATGTATATAAATATAAGTTCTTGAAGGGGTGCAATTCTTGTCAAAAAAGGATACTTGTGGCAAGAGTTATCTGCCCTTTATGTACTTAGGAATGCTAGACAAGGCTTTATTGTTTACATGCTAGTGTGTACAAATGTGAATGGATTTAAAAAAAAAAATTAATCCATATATGGCTATTAGTTATAGAATGAGGTCAATTATTGCCCTTGATGAGTTTAAAAAAGTCATGTTTAACAGTGTTTACACTCTAGTAACTCCAGTTTTAAACATAGTTTGATTAATACTTGCATAGAATGTATATAATAAGAATAATTTCTTGAAAGGGTCGAATTATTGTCAAAACAAGATACTTGTCGCAAGAGCTATATGCCCTGTATGTACACATGAACTTGGAAATGCTAGAAAAGGCTTTATGTTAGTACAGTTTACACGCTAGTATGGACAAATGTGAATAATTTTTTTATAAAAAACTTTATTATAGATCTACTATAAAGTAAAATTCACATAGCTATTAGTTTTCAAATGTGTTCATTTATTGTCGAAAACGGACAAAATGGACGACTTAATGTCTGATATTTTCTTCTTAACATGACCAAGGGTCCTGGGACACTTCCCAATTGCATAAACGTCATATTCATATAACTACATATCTTCCTATATATGATACTGACAGTGACAGAGTACTCAGAAAGAAATTTGAAATACGTACACATACAGTGAGCTTGTGTGTGTAGTCATAGAGGGGTTGACCAATGGAACTCTCATCCAAATATATGTTACAAGTGTAGTTCCAGCACACACACTCAATGCTTTCAAATAAAAGTTAAATGTTAAATAGGCACTTGGGGTTTGGGTTGGAACAAACAAACCTAATAATTTTGATGCCAAGTGATATACATGTATCTATAACCCATACAATAGAATCTGATAAAATAACTAGATCTACATGATTTTGCGAGCTGTACAGAAGCTATGTCAATAGAAAATGAAATTGAACATTGAAAGTTCAGTCTAGTAATGTACAAATGTATTCTAATTAAAAAGAAAAAATATCTATGTATATTTATTATCTAGATGGTCCAGTTGAAGAAAATGTGTTAAAATGGCTTATTATTTGTGTATTTATTTTCAATCAGGGGTTAAAATATGACGTGAATTCTGCCCATAATGGCAAACCTGGTGTCATAACAGCCCAAAGGTCATTGTGACACCAGGTGTGCCAATTTATGGGCAGAAGGCACGCCTAGGCCATGTTTTGACCTTTTTATTCAGTATATCTTCAAGCAGATGACGTGGTTTCAAACATCATTTCACCAGTGCTTTACCGGTAATTAATTGCCATCAACTGCACATGAGATTGAAACGTTAAGGGTGTGTGGATAAAACCCACTAGATCCATGCTATTGAGTAGATCTACTTAACATTTTGACAAGCCTACGTCGTTTTAACTTATAGAATTTGTTTGAGAACGTTCGATGAATGACGTGAAATAATGACGTCATAACTGTCATTAGCTCGACTTTTTCGAAAAGTCGAGCTATTTGTCTTCACCCTGTCGTCTGCGTCAGTGTCGGTTAAGTTTTTTGCTTAAGGTTTTTGTAAGAGTTGATTTCTCAATAACTATCAAAAGTATCCATTTGAAACTTGGAATAGTTGTTTAGTATCAAAAGGGCAACTCATAACAAGGCAGGTAACCCTGGGATTTGTCATTTTAGAGTTATTGCCTTTGTTTTTAGCTCACCTGAGCCATAGGCTCAAGGTGAGCTATTGGGATGGCCCTGTGTCCGGCGTCCGTTGTCGTCCGTCGTCGTTAACAATTGCTTCAAATGACATCTCCTCATATACCGCTAACAGATTTCAACCAAACTTTACAGAAATGTTCCTTGGGTCAAGCTCTTTCAAATTTGTTCAAAGAATTAAAAACAATGCAGAACTCTGGTTGCCATGGCAACCAAAGTGAAAAAATAAGGAAATCTTTAAAAAATTTCTTGTCAGAAACTGCAAGAGCCAGAGCTTAGATATTTAACACACAGCATCATCTATAGGTCCTCTATCAAGTTTGTTCAAATTATGTCCCTAGGGTCAAAATTGGCCCCGCCCCGGGGGTCACAGTTTTACATAGAGTTATATAGTGAAATTTTCAAACGTCTTCTTCTCTGAAACTAATATGGCTAGAGCATTGATACTCAGCATGGTGACACTTCTAGATGTCCTTTACATATTTTGTTCAAATGGTTTTGGTCGGTTGCATAAGTAGGTCACAGGAGCTAAAAATAGATTTTTTCAATGAAAACTTAAAAAATCTTCTTGTCTGAAACTACAAGGGCCAGAGCTTAGATATTTGGCACATAGCATCATCTACTGGTCCTCTATCAAGTTTGTTCAAATTATGTCCCTGGGGTCAAAATTGGCCCCGCCCCGGGGGTCACAGTTTTACATAGAGTTATATAGTGAAATTTTCAAACGTCTTCTTCTCTGAAACTAATATGGCCAGAGCTTTGATATTCATCATGGTGATACTTCTAGATGTCCTTTACATATTTTTTTCAAATGGTTCCGGTCGGTTGCATAAGTAGGTCACAGGAGCTAAAAATAGTTTTTTTTCAATGAAAACTTAAAAAATCTTCTTGTCTGAAACTACAAGGGCCAGAGCTTAGATATTTGGCACATAGCATCATCTACAGGTCCTCTATCAAGTTTGTTCAAATTATGTCCCTAGGGTCAAAATTGGCCCCGCCCCAGGGGTCACAGTTTTACATAGAGTTATATAGTGAAACTAATACGGCCAGAGCTTTGATATGCATCATAGTGACACTTCTAGATGTCCTTTACGTATTTTGTTCAAATGGTTCCAGTCTGTTGCATAAGTAGGTCACGGGAGCTAAAAAAAAAAAAAATTCAATGGAAACTTAAAAAAATCTTTTTGTCTAAAACCCTAGTACCCTGATCTTAGATATTTGGCACATAGCATCATCTACAGGTCCTCTTTCAAGATTGTTCAAATTATGCCAATCGAGTAAAAAATGACTCTGTCCTGGACATAAATCTTTTTCTCCATTTTGTCAGTTATTCTCAGGTGAGCGAAATATGCCCCATGGGGCTCTTGTGTTTACTTAAAAATTGTAAATTAACATATCTCAATACATGTACATGTAACTATGAAAGATATTAACTTGGAACTTGGAATAGTTATTCAGTATCAAAAGGGCAACTCATTACAACAAGGCAGGTTACCCTGGGATTTGTCATTTCAGAGTTATTGCCCTTGTTTTATTTACTTAAAAATTGTAAATTAACATATCTAAATAACTATGAAAGATATTAACTTGAAACTTTGAATAGTTATTCAGTATCAAAAGGGCAAATCATTACAACAAGACAGTTAACCCTGAGGTTAGTGTATCCAGAGTTATTGCCCTTGTTTTATTTACTTAAAACTTGTAAATTGAAATATCTTAATAACTGTCAAAGGTATTAACTTGAAACTTTAAATACTTGTGTTACATCAAAAAGGCAACTCATTCAAACAAGAAAGGTGACCGGGGATGTGCCATTCCAGAGTTATTGCCCTTGTTTTTATTTACATAAAACTTGTAAATTGAAATTTCTCAATAATTACCATAGGTATTTACTTGAAACTTTAAATACTTGTTATAAGTATCAAAAGGACAACTCATTACAAGAAGGCAGGTAACCCTGGATTTTGTGATTCCAGAGTAATTGCCCTTGTTTTGACTTTTAAGAATTTAATTAGATTTCTCAATTACCATAAGTATTAACTTGAAACTCATTACAACAAGGCAGGTAAAGCAGGCAAAGATATTGTCCTTCTTTTGACTTATAGTTTACTTTAAATGGAATGTAGACTGTCCAAGTATGTTTAAGTTGTTGTTGCTTACAAACTTCTATAATCAATAGGGCAAAGAACACCCATACACATTCTTTAAGTTTGAAAAATGTAGCCGTCTCAAATATATGAAAGTCGAGCGTCCAGCACCCGTTTGCGGTGCTCTCGTTTTGAATAATATTCGGAACGTCAATTAGATCTAATACCGATCAATACACAGTTACACGTATATAAGAAATTGCATAATAAGGGGGAGGTGTTTCATTATAGAACTTTACCATTGTATAAACAGAACCATACCTTTTCGGTTAGGAACCTTCTGTCTCAGAATTCCAGTTCTAGAATACGATTTGACAACGACGTCAAAACTTCTCTCCTGCCATGTTTGAATAGATCTAAGTTGTTAACACCAACCTGTTTTTGTTTTTCCTTTCTTCAACGAAAGCATGCGTATCTATTCATTAGACTGCCTTTCTATCAACCCATCAGATTGTAGAATCCGATTCTATAAGGATGTTAAAACTTGTTCGCCGGCCATATTCGAACAAATCTAAGTTGCTAACATAAACGAGTTGCATGTGGAAAAGATTGTGGGCCGATTATCCATAATCTGCACATTGCAATTATGGATTGGTCACATGACCTCCATTACAAGACAGTTTTCAACGGCAATTTGTTTTACTATTTATAGTAAGGTATACAATAAAGGGAGGTAATTAGATATCTCATATGTATGCAGTAAACCACTCTTGTAGTAGTGGACTGTATAAATAGAGGATCTTAAATGAGTTTTCATATTTATTTGATTTATTAAATGAGTCTTTTTGAAATGATTAAAAACCAGCTTTAGCAAGTTTAAATTTTTATCGTTTCAAAAAGACGAATTTAATAAATCAAATAAATATGAACACGAATGTAACTTATTGCCTATTTATAACATAACCAACACACACTCATTTTTACAGCTAATTTCTCAGGAGTAACGTAGGTTGTACATGTAGTAAAGTAAAATCACATCGAAATACATTTTGAATTACAGATAAACACGTAACATCAAATTCAATCATAACGTCACAAATGTTTTCCATATAAGGAAAATTTCCACCGTGAATTGGTGTGCCAAAAATGTTGTTGAAACAGCCAGAGACATGTAGGGTTGATGACCTAGATTCTGTATTAACTGTGGCATAGGATTGTGCATGAATAGGAGAATTTTCGCGATGACAGCTGTGTTGGAATATAAAAGTTTCAAAATCTGTTTGAGCTGTGATGGATTTAGATGACTGTAGTTGTTGATAAACGAGATGTTTTTATGACCTGCTAACTGCATAAGTTGATTGGCATGGATTGTTGTCAATCAGCTTGAAATCATGTACTTTCGAGCAGAGTGAATGGAGAGTCTCTTGTTAGTAATATAGCTAATTACTCCCCTCCCCCACCTAAAAATATTTTTTACATTTCCCCTATACTAGTATCCCCCCTCGAGGAATAAAGGTAAAATTTTAAAAAGGCCGGATGTTCCAAGAACATCCAGAAAACTATTTGACAAGAGAGAAAATGCAAAAAAATAAATTTTCTTACCCTTGCTGGACAGTATAGGTTATGGTACACGAAATCATTTATTTTAAAAATAAAGCGTAATTTAGGAAGTAATTAATCATATAATTCTATTAATAATCCAACGGTTACTTTTTCTACTGTAGCATTATATGATAAAGAAACAATATCAATAACTGAACCTGCTGGAATTAGTTTACTTTTTTCTAGTTTATATGTTTTTACTGGCCCCCAAAAAATATCACCATTAGTAGTAGATTTAAAACTAATATTATATATTTTATCTCCAGTAACTTGACCATCTTTATAAACTCCAACATTAACTTCACCAGTTTTAACTATAGCTGATAAACTTGCCCCTATAATTATACCTGATTTAATCATAACATAACCTCCTCCAGTTTCTCTTCCTAATTTATCAAATGATATAACATAATTCTTAGTCAATGGACCTTTAGATTCTGCAACAAGTGAAATAATATGGTTATCCTTTAAAACACTATTCATTTTAGCATCCAATTCAAAAAGTTTTTCCCAAGGTTTAGAATCTAATTCAATAATTTTCTCCCAAAGTTTTTCTATCTGGTCGGAAAAATTTCTATAAAAATTTTTAAAATCACTTTTATCAATAACTTCTAACATTAATGAAACACCTGCTTGTGAAATTACATTTTTTAATCTATCATCAATGTATTTTTCTAAACCATTATCATTGTATTTTTCATTTCTTTTAAACCCAAATATACTCATTTTTTTTAACAAAATTTAACCATCATATTTCGGCGGTGGATCATTTACTATAATAGTTTTATTAAATAAAATTAAACATCTTTTTCTATTTTTTTTTTTATTTCTGATAAAGCCTGGGCTTTACCTTCTTTAATAAGTTTTTTTCTTTCAATATCATTAATATTATCATGTTTTGTGTGTAAATTATTTTTCATTTCATTATATTTTTCATGTTCATCTAATATAAGTTTAAATTCATCTTCAGTTATTTTACCGTCTGTTAAAGACTTAGAAATTAAATCTTTTATTGTATTAAGTTTACTATTTGCTATTGTTTTTATTTCATAATGTTTTTTTGATTTTGTTGAAAACTTTCTTCTAATAAGTTTAACGCCCATTCCTATACCACCACATGAAACAGCTACTATTTGTAATGGTAACATAATAGGAATAATTAGACTTATTCCTGCTAAAACAACACTTCCTGAAATTATTAAAGTATCAATACTATCTGAAAAATTTATTCCCCGTTTATATTTTTTATATAATGATTTGCGATTATCTCTCTCATTAATTAATGTTTTTTCTATCTCTGATATTTTCTGTAATCTATAATTTTGTGCATCTTCTGGTAATTCAGGGTATAAATCCGGCGCTGTTGGTTGCTTCATTTTTTAAGATATTTTTTGAAATCAAATTAAAACAATTCAATTAATAATGATGCAACTGTATTCTCTGATGTTGCATTTGCTGTTTTACACACAAAATTAATCACACTTCCTGCTTCAACAATAAAAGGTGATTGAAATGTTTCATGATTGCTTGTGCTCGTGTCAACAGTCGTTTCACAAAATGGTAGTACATATCCATTTACATTAATACCTACAGTCATTTCTCCCCCTATTCTTTTGCAAGATAATCCCATTTCTAGTATCTGCCCTCGTCTGGTTATAACATAACCAATACCGTTTTCTCTACCACCATTTCCAAAAGAAAGCACTTCTCCTTTCATAATGGTTCCTTTACTTTCTGCAAATATTGAAATAATCGATGGCGCATCTTTTATATTATCAACCTTATTGCGATATATACGGTTTTCTATTGAAAATTCTTTAAATTTCTTCTGAAGTCCGTTATACCTCTCTGTTTGATTATCTATTTGAGTTAACATCGCGTTTCTATTATTATGAACTTCCTGTTGAAATTTTGTTATTCTATCCTCTAAATCTGTTACTGGTTTCACTCTACTGTTTAAATTATGAACTTCCTGTTGAAATTCTGTTATTTTCTGCGTGACAGGTTTTACTCTATTGTGTAAATTCCTAACATGCACTGTTAAAGTTTCAATGTCTTCACTGGGCTTCTGTTTTTTAACGCCAAATATACTCATTTTTATATAATAATTATATTATTTCTAACACACAATTAATTGGTAATCCATTGTTATTTATTTTCTGGCCGTTTTCATCACAAACGTTTATACTTAGTTCTGAAATATCACCATGTGATAATTGTTTGTATTCTGGATTACTAAAATGTTTATGAACAATATCTCCAAACGATTTATTCTCAACAGGAACAACACTAAGAATATTACTAGGAGCACCATTAAAGAAATTGTAAGCAGTATTTATCTGCTCAAGATGAACATATAGTTGTTTATAAGGTGCAAAATCTATTGTTCTTTCACCATAGTGTGTTTTATTTTCAGCAAATTTTTTCTTATTTCCCAATCCTAATATTCGTTTTAAACCTCTACTTATCTTAATTTCTTGTTGAGTAAATAAAGAAGCAATGCCATTTGTTTCATTTATAGATAATGTAATATTATTACTTTCAAATATATCTTCTATTTGTTGGAAACTATAATAACCATTTGTAATCTTATTAGGACTCTCTTTAGTCTTTTGGATATATTGATCAACTAAATTATACCAACCTATAGTATAAGTAAAACTCTTCAAACCAATTCTCTTAGTACCGCATTTGTTATTTATATATTGTTGCAAGTTTATTGTTTTAACAATATCAGAAATTGTATGGTACATTTTTAATATAAAAAAATGATTCCACAAGAATTCAAATACAATCCTAATGCAAAATATAAACATTTTGCTTCATATACTAAAAAGAGTATTGAACTTATAAAACAAACAATTTATGTTAACAAAGATGACTATTTCCCTGCAACGTTTCCCAACATATTTGAAAAATACCTATTACCAAAAGTAACATCAGAAACAATAGTAAACAACTGGAATACAGACAGGTTACCATTCTGGCAAAATCAACTAAACTTTGCAATATGGTGTGCAACTACAGGTTGTGGTATAGACGACAATAATCATTTAAAAGCAGGTGGATTAACTGGATCACTATTCTTATTCCACGTTTACTACCAAACAAGACGAATACTATTTGAATTAAGTATTGCTCTACCACAAGATACAAGCTGGAATGCTTTTAACAATAGTTATGACCGTGGTTCTTATGAAAGAATATGCAAAGAGTTTAATGTAGATCCCAATGCAGACTGGAGACAAAAAATGTATCCAAGTGGTGATGGTCTTGGAGTAATATACACAACCAGTCATACTGCTTGGAAACGAACAGATTTTAGACATGATAGATCATCCCAACACATTGCTAGTAGTACAGCAACTGATTTAGATTTATCAAAAATGACATTTGGACCTGAAGTGTCAGGCGGTAGACGTTGTGGTATTTCATCATGTGAATATCTTCCACCTAAAAAAGTCCACATTGATTATCTTCAACAAGAAGATGATGCTAAAGATGTATGGGCCACATTTATTCTTGATAAGTCAAAAGGGTTTACAAGAGCAGGTGTTGAAAGGATTAATGAATCTATAAGAACCTTTTGCTGGGCTATCCTAGGTTCTCAATCTCAAACTAGAACAGACATACTCGGAACAGGAACCGCTTTTGATGCCCAAAAACAATTCCTTGCAAACGTTGAGGATGCTATTAATAGTCCTGTAGATATACCGAGTCAAATTACGAGATATCAAAACACACTAAAATATGCTCGAAGTAAAGTTGACTATGTTTACGGAATTGAGTTGTACATGTCTCCGAGTAATATGGAATTACGAATAGGAACAATCCAAGATTATAACAATAAGATTGTAGTAGCCGCTGATGATCAAGAGCTTGGTTTAAATAATGGTGTGAATAACCAACCCACCCCACCAAAACAAAATGTAGAAGTAAAAGGAACACCAACAAAGAAATCTCTACCAGAACCTGTTAAACCAAAATCAGTAACAAAATCACCGGTACATGTAATATCACAAGGAAAAAAAGAAGCAATTCAACACGAAGATAATAAAACAGCATTAATAGTAGGAAGTATAGTAATGGGTATTGTTGCGCTCACTATCTATGAGATTTACTAATATACTCTCTTGCAGCAGCATATAATAAACCCGCAACAAGAACAACCAAGGCCCATAAATGATCTCCAAACCAACTGACAACTTTACCTGCAGAAGACAACAACCAAGAAACAATAGCTCCAATAATTCCAGGCAATGCTGCTGCTGCTTTTCCTGCAAGATTAGCTAATAGTTTACCAAGATTTGATAATTGTTTTTTTATCCAATCTTTTACATCGCCTTTTGGAGTTGGAGGTTTTGCTGGTGTTCCACCACTAGTAGTAGTAGGAATAAAAGCCTCAACAATAACACCTATAATCATCCCAAAAGCAGTTAAAATACTAACAATTGTAATTCCCTGTTCTCTGAATAACGTTCTAATTCTCTCTCTTAATGTAGTGTCTTCGTTTAATACTTTATGTATTGTTTCCTTGATTCTATTCACCTGACTACGTATTTTATCTCTATTAACATTAATTACTTCCAGTCTTGCACTTCTCTCAGACTCCAAATCTCTTATTCGACTACTTATCCTCTCTATTTGAAATTCATCATTATCTTCTTTGGCTTGTTCTAATTTACCTTTTTCTTTTGCTAAGTCCTTATTTGTTTCAGTAAGTTTAGCTAATTCATTTGCAATCTCTTCTTTTACACTAGTCATTGCTTTGAGGATACCATCCATTTCTCTCTTTGTCATATCTGTTTGTATTCCCTCGGTAAATGTTGTTTCTATTACTTCTTTCACTGCAGTTTCAACACTTTCAGTTGCTCTCGGTAAATCAGTCATTTCTATATTATCAACATTATCGGGTAGGGTATTTTCTGCAATATTTAAACTTGCAACAGCCTTTGTTGGTAATTTTTTCTTACTAGAATATTCATGTAAATTTAAATACATTCTTATTGCACTTGTTCCGCCCTTTTCAAACAATGTATTATAATCTTTAATCAAAGATTCAAGAGGACGAAAATTACCCCTACCACTTTTTGACATCATATTAATTTCTTTATCACCAATAACCCAATACAATGTTTTTCCATCTTCTGATATATTAAACTGTTTTAAATCAATTTTAACAGGCCTAATTTTATATTTCTTCTGAACTAAATCATAAAATGAATCAACAAGTCTCTTTTTCTGTTTCTCAAGTTCATCCTCTCTTAGTTCTCCTCTCAAATCTTTGATGCGCTCACTTATATTCAAAATATCACCAACCGGTTCACTTGAAACCATTGGTAGTAAATTATCAATGTCATCATTATCAAATTCATTATAAGCATCATCATCATACACAGGATTATCAAAATCATAACCACCTTCAGCCATTTTTTAATGTTAAAAATATACTTTAAAAATGTCAGCTTTTGGAGAAAAATTAAACCCTTATAGAAAAATAAGAGAACCACGTGGTGTGAGAGGAATTCGTCAGAGTGTTGTAATAACCAATAATCCTTCAACTATTGACCAAAATCAACAATTGTTAGTGAGATTTCCTAATCTAAGTAGTAATGATGTTATTGTTCCTGGAACAGTCAGATTAGCATTTGAAATTGATTTAAAAAGCACAGATGCTAATGCAACAATATATCCAAATATTGGAAGATCTATAATAAAAAAAACAACAATAAGAATATCAGGTAATGAAGTGATGTCAATTGATGATAGTGACATATATCATTGCTATATTGATTTATGGAAGTCTCCCTCTGAACTTGCTAATATGGCTTATCAAGGTATTGGGAAAGGTAATATGTTAAAACATAGAATTGGAGCCGGAGATGCAAGTAATGATAAAGAAGATAAAGCAATAGCTAAAGCATATAAAAACAGATTTTGTATCCCACTTGATTTTGAGCTATTAGAAACCCATATGCCATTTTATCAAGCGGGAATAGGTGATAGACTTGAATATGAACTTACGTTCAATGATTATAACAAAGTAATTAAATCAACTGACACATCAGCTTCATACATCATTAAGAATATTTGTTTGGAATTTGACACCGTTTCTGATATTGAATTAGCAAGACAAATAAGACAGCAAGTCAGTGGTAAAATGGTTATTTTATATGACAGAATACTTAGACACAGAAAATTAACTAAAAACAAATCTGATACACTTTGGAATATTAATCTAAATGTTCCAGCTAGAAGTATGAAAGGTATTCTAATGTTGTTTGAAGACCCAGATAGAACATCACCTGATACTTATTACAATCCTAAAATAGAAAAAGTAGAGATGACAATAGAAGGAGTCCCAAATCAACTTTACAGTCAAGGAATGAAAGCATATCAACAATGGGATGAGATTAACAAATTCTTTGGTTTAACATCAAAGAGAAATAAGGAAATAGATAAGATTGCAAAAGATTTATACTTCACTAGTACAACCTTAGAAAGGTATCTGACTGACAACTATGCATTGTGGTTAGATTTACGTTCAACGGATGATAACTCACTACACGGTTCTGGAAGAAGAATTGAAAATGCATCAGAAGGTATCACAATACAAATAACGAAAGAAGAAGAAGCAGATGAGCCAATAAATGTTTATCTGTTTGTTATACAAGATGCACAAATTAATTTTGAAGATGGTAGATTTAAAGAAGTCAATTATTAATCACTTAAAAAATGGAATTACCTAAATACCCGCACTGTGCAATTATTTGTGGTCAAACTGGTTGTGGAAAGACCGAATTTGTTTTAGACTTACTTGAAGGTAAATATAGAGGTGTATTTAAATATATTGTTATACTTTGTCCAACTATTCAATGGAACAAGACATATAAAAATCGTGAGTGGATTGGTGACGTTAAAAACCCTAAAACAAAGAATATTATAATCGTAAATCCAATAGTCAAAGGAGAAGAGAAATTACAAGAACTATTAAGAATGTTTTTCAATAAATATGCTGGTTATCCAACTCTGTACATCATTGATGATTGTAGTGCAACAAAAGAACTAACAAAGAAAAAAGATATGCTGTCTGAACTTGCATTTTCAGGCAGACATGCAGAACAATCAGTATGGGTTATATCACAAAGATATAATTCAGTTTTGAAAGATTTAAGAGAACAAACAAAATGGTTGTGTATGTTCTACACTAAGGACAGAGATAGTTTTGAAAATTGTTTGAGAGAGAATGATGTTATTCCCACATTGGAAGAACGACAAAGAATAAAGGAAGAACTAAAAAAAAAGAAGCATCGTAAATTAATTTTAAAAACTGACCAACCTGCTGATTATTGGGTGGTTGCTTAAGTAATGCTTAAGTAATTTAACAAAAAATAAGCGGATGCTTAAGTAATGCTTTAGTTATGCTTAAGCAATGCTTAAGTAATGCTTTAGCTATGCTTAAGTAATATAGCAAAAAATAAGCGTATGCTTAAGTAATGCTTAAAAAATAAGCAATAAAAAAGCCAATGCTAACAATTATCTGTCAGATAACATTTTTGATAACAAACACTGCAGTCTTATCAATAGTGGGATATGTGATATTTAATTTTTTTAAAATAAAAAATAAATATTTGAAAATAAAAAATAAATATTTAAAAATGGATGCTGAAGTCTTACTTACTAAAATCGATCAAAATAATGAACACGAAGAAACAAAACGTGAAAGATTATCAGCTATTGTTGCTGGTGGTGGAAGTAAACAATATCTTGGAAAAGACTTACAAATGTCAGAAATTGATACAATGACACAAGAACAAATAAACAAACTATACTGTAGATATGAAGCTAGATTAGGAGCAAGTATG
This sequence comes from Gari tellinella, assembly GCA_922989275.2. Lineage (NCBI taxonomy): Eukaryota > Metazoa > Mollusca > Bivalvia > Cardiida > Psammobiidae > Gari > Gari tellinella. Next base: position 22,701,885 of record OV277869.1, on the reverse strand, counting down.
ACTAAGACATTAGGAAACTCTTTTATTAATTTATATGTTATGGGTGTATCTAAATATTTTAATGTTGTTAATCCTCCAAAACTAATACAAGATTTAGAAGAAGATCCATTTATAAATCATGCTTTGACTAGTTCATGTTGTGAATTGTATTATAATTATGGAATGTATCTGGCTCCTTTTACTGCTATGCTAACAACAGCAAAACATATTAATTTTAATCAAGAAGAGAAAAGTGAAAATATTACAATAAAAAAAGATGAATGAAGAAACAAAAAAACAGAAAAACCCGAAAAGAGTAGCTGCAGGTAAAAAGGGTGCAGAAGCAAAAAAAATGAAAGCTGAATTAAAAAGAAAAGAAACGGAAGAAATAAAGAAAGAAAACACACAATTAAAAGCTATAACAAAAGATGTGAGCGATAGCGCGCCTATGACAAAAGATGAAGTTAAATCTATAACAAAAGATAATGATGAAGTTAAAATAGATATATATAAAAATTATATCCCTTTATGTCTAATTGGAGTTGTTGGATTGGGATTATATATATATAATTCTAAACAAGTTGAACCAGTGATAAAACAGGAACCTGTGATTCCGGAGGCCCCTATGGGAATACAAAAGAAAGAAATTGATCCATTTGAATTTAATTAAATTTAATATATAAAAATGACAACACAAATAGACGGAAAACAAATAGCAAACATGTTATATCATGCTGGAGTGGAAACTGTATTAACAATTGGGTATTCAGAATTAGGTAGAAAACTATTGAAAAGACCACCACCAAAAGTAGATTTTAATATGGTAGATATTGGCATGTTATCTATTGATATATTACTTGCAATGGCGACAAAAGATATGTTGGTTAAACAAGGTATTATACCCGCTGATATTATGAAGTAATTTTATTTTCTTTAAAAATGGCAAGTGCAGTAGTAATGATGATTGGAGGGGCAGCAGTGAATGCATTAGCTTTTTCGGGTAGTAATTATTTATTTTCACATATGGGTAGAAATAGTGATGAAGAGAGAAAAAGACATGATATGGCAATGGAACAATTAGAAGCAGCACAAACAGAATGGAATGAAAAAAGAACAGAGAGGTTGGATTTTATTAATAAGCAACTGAAAAAGGAACACCATGCTGTGAATGAATTTGATGATGCCGATACAGCAATGAAGAATTATTTTTATATTACTGGTAAACTATTACCAGCTTTACCTCCGAAACCTACATTAAGTGATTTCTATACTCCATCAGAAGATCAGAAGAATAGGGAGATTGCATTTATTGTTGGTGGCATGGTATTAACAGGGTTTGTTGCATGGAAGTTTATTATATAAAGTATAAAGACAAAAATAAATTAAGTAAAAGTATAAAGATTCAATACCATAAGGTTGTGTATCTATTCCATTGTCACATATATATCTTTTATCATCAAAAGGAGATAACCCTATTTTATTCATTTGATTTAAAAATATATTATGTTTCTTATGTACTAAATTAAACATTGTTTTATGAATTATTCTTCTATTAAATAAACAATCTTCATATGACTCAGAATTAAATTCTTTTTTAGTTGTTTTATTAACACCTTTTGCTAAACATTTGAATTTAATATTTGAATCTTCTAAATATTCATATCCATACATTTTACTTTTTATTGCAATAAATTTTGACATTACATTACCACCTAGTTCATCTTTGAACTTTCCGATTACTTTTTCATTTATATTTGAAAACAATGGATCTTCGTTTGGATAGTTAGAGGTATCTAAATGATCTTTTATTTTTTCTAAATCAGAATATAGATCTTCTGTGAATATATTTAATACCATACTGTCGGTATCACTGTATAAAACCTCATTATTTGGAAAGTATTTTTCAATAATATCATAATAAAATTTATACATTACTAATTTTGAATAATCTAAAACACACATTCCTAAATAAATTGGTTTATTAAAGTACATTGATTTATAATTTAATAATACCGCTTTAAAATCATTATTGAAATCTATAATATCTTTTAAATTATCTTTTGAAGCTAATCGTTTTAAATCTTCGGGTTTATTTATTAATTCTACTATACATCTATTAGAAATATTTTCTAAAGTCTTTCCATAAAAAGAATTATTCATTAACTTCCAGAAATCTTTTTCAAAATCATTTGTTGCTTTTGCTCTCATTTTTGTATTGAAATCAATATAATCTTTTAACCATGGTTTATGATTAAAGGATATTATGCTATGAATTTTTGTTGCTTTTATTCCAAGAGAAATGTAATATTTGAGAATATCATAATGTACAATATACTCTTTTTTATCATGAAGATCTAATATTAATTTTTCAACATTTCCTAATTTCATATTATTTTGTTTTAATAAATCTCTTGAATAATCTGATATTTCTTTTTTATTTATCTTTCTTGAAACAGGCATAGGCGGGAATTTTCTTAATTTGAATTTTGTTAAATTATCATATTCTAAATCTACTTTAAAAACCATTCCATCATCTTCATTACATTTGTCCAAATAATAGTTTATATCTTGTTTTATATCTTCTTCCCATTTAAAGTTTTTATAAGGAAGTTTCTCTGACATTCCACAACCATATAAGTTATTAGCATCTGTATACCATAAATAATTTGAGTTTTTTATTTTATTACGTGAGTCTCCGATATCTTTAACTGTATATTTATTATTTGCTTTAACAAAACGATTTCCTAATACGCCAGAAAATCCACCTCGTATTCCTTTTTGAAACATCATTCTCATATCTGTATCAGTTAACAAATCTAATTCAATTCCTGTATACTTTAATCCTGCATTCCATGTTAATCCCGGTGCAGAATAACAATAAGCTGGATCGATTTCATATGATTTTAAACAGAGATCTCTAAAATTTTCAAATACATCTGTTAATATTAACACATCTAGTTTTTGATAAAGCATTAAATAATCTTTGAATGTTTTACAGTATCTGTTGAATATCTTTTTCCCATGTTCATATTCTTTTTCAGATATATCCTTTTGGTATAATATTGAATAAAATTCTTTTTTATCGGGGAATTCTTCTAATTTTAATTTTTCAAAAGAATCAAAGAAATCATAAGGAAATACTCCTTTAAAACTTCTTCCTTCATCATTATATTTTAAATCTTCAAATAAAACATCATCAGATAATTCTCTTTTAAGTATTTTATATTGATCATCTTTTAATGTTTTAGATAAATTATCTATGCTACTCAGTAAAAATCTATAGCTATCTTTAAAAACTAACTTAAAATATCGATCCCCAAATGTTATTGATATATAATTTTCACTATCCTTTGGTAATACCTTTACTTTTTTATATTCTGTTTCATGTTTTAATAATTCTTCTGTTATAAAATGAAAATCATATCCACTTCCATTATGAAAAAAGATCGGAAATTGTTTTCCATCTCTAGATTCTTTTCTATTACAACTAGAGCAGGAAATTCCTCTGAATTGACCTGATAAATGGGAATGTTCAATTACTTTTTCCTCTCTTTCTAATTTCTGTTTACACAAATAACAACAATCAGAAGTATTATATAGTTCTTCTTTTTTCGTTTTTGATATTTTAAAATTCTTTTCTGCACGAAAATAAGCCCATTTAATTTTATCATTATAATTTAAACATGTTTCAATAAAATCTTTTTCAGCATTTTCACTAGGTGCATAGTTAATATTTTTATTTGGTATAATATCCGGATATTGAGAAACTAATTGTAAATTATATGAAACTACTTTTTGTTGTTGTAAATTTATTGTATTATCTTTAAAAGATAGTTTAATATTTTCTCTTTTTATCTTTTCTTTTATTCTTTCACTAAGTCTATTAATCTTTTTTTCATTATTTTCACAATATTTATTTATTTCATAATCACTTACTTCAATATGTTTTCCATCTTCAATCCATTTATCAAAAATGTTATCTATTAATTTATTAAAATATTTTGTAATGTATTTTTCTTTGATTTTATCTAAATATATTTTAGTTCTTTCATCAGATAATTTATTATTAACATAATTATGATAAATTATTTTAGATCTTTTTTTAGATATTTCTTCTTCTTTCATTATTTTATTGATAATCATATATTTTATTTTAGAATTAACATTATGTGATTTATATTTAATTCTTAATTTATTTATTTGTTTCCGGAGATCAGGATCCATATAATTTAATTTTATATTAATTGATTCAAAGTCTGCATATCCAACAAATGGCAGTTTTAATTTAAAATGAGGATTTTCAAATTTACACTTACTTCCTTTATTTGGCATAATAAATTTTAATGGTTCATTTGTTGTACATTCTTTCATGTGTTTTTCTAAAGCTTTTTCAGTAGTATATGAAGCAGCAATACAATTTCTACAATGATATCTTTTATTATGATTATGATTAAGATAAGCATTAAAATTTTTAATTAAGCAATAATGTTTTTTATCGTTTAGAGTGACATATAATAAATCTATAAGATATTTTCTATCTTTAAATTTACTTCTATATAATGGATATATATTACGTAGATTGTTTTCTTGTAATGATTTAGAAAAATCAACTTCTTCAGTATCTAAAAGGTTCTTTTCAATTCCAAATACATTGATAGTTATATTTTCATTTTGTTTTTCAAATGTTTCAATCGAATTTATACTTACTGGAGATTTAATATTTTTCATATTAATAATGTCTAAATAAGGTTTGTAATTTGATGCTCTTGCGGGGTTTTTATTCATTTTTGAAAATGTATCTGAAAAATTAGGATTATCATCAGGATTCTCTTTTAATTTATATAGCATTCCAGCAATTACACTATAGGCAAAACATTGGGTATCATTGTTTTTAATATTTAATAGACTATTGAATTTTATTCCTAGATCAAAATAAGAAGAACCATTTAAACTTTTTACTCTAACAACTTTAACTTCTGTATTTTCTATTTCATTAAATATTAAACCAGATTCTTTTCCCTGATGTTCTTCTTCCCATACTTTATACTTTTCAATAATAGAATTATAAACTTCATTAAATTCGTTTTGTGCTCGAAGTTTTATAAACCCACTATTATAATGTCTCTCTATTTTTTCATTCATGGCTAAAGGTTTTGAATAAATAGTTTTCATTATTAAATTAAATTTAACATTAGGAAATGATAAAACTAATCTTTTAACATCTGGTTTAATCTTTTTAAAATAATTATTTATATTAATGCCACTTTTGTTAATAACTTCTTTAATATAGTTTTTATTATTTTTAGAGTTTTTGGATCTCATTTTATAAGAGAATATTTTTGATTAGGTATTTTTAATTTTATAATTTTTATGATAATCAAGATTTCTTAACATAAACTCTTGATAAGATTGTTTATATTTTTCTTTATTATTTGTATAATGTTTTTGTTTTACTGGTCTTTCACAGTCTTTACATGCAGATTTAACTCCCATCCTTCTATCTTTTGCTTTGTGATACTCACTTAGTACCTTATATTCCTTACATTTTGTACAAGTTTTACCTTCGCTCATTTTTAAAGAACTCAATTTTAAATATTAAAAAATGGAGCAACAAAAAATATATTGTTTACGTTGTAAAAAACATACTGAAAATGATTCAGTAGAGCAAGTAACAACAGCTAATAATAGACAAATGTTAAAAGCTAAATGTTCTGAGTGTGGATCTAAAAAGAATAGATTTATAAGCAGTCTAGAGAGCAAGTCGGACGGTTCCCTTCTAACAAATAAATTAGCAGATGAATTACATCACAGAGTTATAAAAAAATTTCCTAAAAGACGTGTTTATGTTAATTCAATAGATCAAACATGGGCAGTTGATTTGGCAGATATGCAACAGTATTCAAAACAAAATAAACACTATAAATATTTATTAGCAGTTATAGATGTTTTTAGTAAATATGGTTGGTTAATTCCTTTAAAAAATAAAACAGGAGTAACAGTAAGTGAAGCCTTTAAAACATTATTTAAAGAAAGAAAGCCGAGATTTATTTGGGCCGACAAGGGGAGAGAATTTTATAACTCTCAAGTAAAAGAATTGTTAAAAGATAATAACATAAAGTTATATTCAACTGAGAATGAAGAAAAATCTAGTGTAGTAGAACGTTGGATAGGAACAATGAAACAACGTATGTTTAAATATTTTACTGCTCATGAAACTACTAAATATTATGATGTATTAGATGAATTGGTTAATGATTATAATAATACAGTACATTCTTCAATTAAAATGACGCCTGTTGAAGCGAGGAAATTAGAAAATGAAGCAACAGTGTATGAAAATTTATATCCAGAAAAAGAAGAGGACACTAAAAAACCTAAATTTAAAGTCGGAGATAGAGTAAGGATTTCAAAAAAGAAAGGAACATTTGAAAAGGGTTATACTACTCGTTGGAGAACAGAAATATTTGTTATTGAAGAAGTTTTAAATACAGATCCTATTACTTATAAAATAAAGGATTTAAACGGGGAAGAAATTAAAGGTAGTTTTTATGATCAAGAGTTACTGATTACTGAGTTTTAGATATTACCAAAACAACAATCAGTTTCAAAATTTTAATTTGAAAAAAATACAAACAAGTCAAACACTATAAACACTCGTGATAAGAGCTGTATATTAACTTTAGAAAGTTACCCGATTATGCATAACAGTTTCTAAATATAGCAGTCACTCAGGTATATAGAAATCCAATATCACACTTGGCAACGGCGCTACCGCAGTAGCGCCGTTACTATGTTATGAAACACGGTAATAACAGTTTCTAAATATAGCAGTCACTCAGGTATATAGAAATCCAATATCACACTTGGCAACGGCGCTACCGCAGTAGCGCCGTTACTATGTTATGAAACACGGTAATAACAGTTTCTAAATATAGCAGTCACTCAGGTATATAGAAATCCAATATCACACTTGGCAACGGCGCTACCGCAGTAGCGCCGTTACTATGTTATGAAACACGGTATGTACACAAATATAATCCTTGCCAATGGTGCAACTGCGGTAGCGCTGTTACTATATGTGATCCATGACTTCTTGAGATGATTCCATGACTTTTGTGACAAATATTTCAGGGTTTTGTTTCCAAAATGCGTTCATTTCTGAGCTGCTGTTAAACAAAGCCACAAGTTCTTTCTTCCGCTTGTAGATCTCAGTGAAAGAAAGCCCAACTTTAAAGAGTTGAATGTACTCTCCCAACAATTTTGCACATTCACGCAACCTTCGAGCATAGGATGGGTGAATCCCAATGTTGTCAAGAAGATACTTACTCCATGTAGTAGTGGTATTCCCTTTAATACGTGCTTCGAAAAATTTCGTGTAAGCAGCATTGAGCAATATTCCATATTGAATAAAAAAGAAGAGAGTTTGAGCATTTTGACGTTTAATATACTTAAATAAGTCTTTTAGTTTTTTTTCCACTTGGTCTTCAGTAATATCCTGAATCCGAAACAGAAACTCATCTCTGTCTATCGTCTTCTTTGTATCTACAAAGTTTTTGACTAGATATTCATGAAGTTGTTCATGAGTTAATTTTTTTACTCCTTTTGTTTTCTTTGTCATGATTACTTGTTTTAAATTACTCTTTGGTTTCTTCGGAAACGTCTTAGGTGGTCCTTCCATCTCAACCTTTTTTAAAAAATTAGCCATATTCACATGAAAGTCCCGATGTTCTAAAATAACTGCAGTTTGTTCATCCGTCCATGGGTATTTTTGTGAAGAATCCATTATTTGTGTAACTGCTTGTGTGTTGTCCCTTAAAAATAGAAAATAATCAACTATTACAATTTATTCTGTTTCAATATATGGTAGACATATAATTACTCAAATATGTCCTGTTATTAAAAACTTCATATTAAAAATACACTAAACTAATAAATATAATTACCTACAAACAATACAGAACACAAAATATTAAATAAAATGCAGTACTTACATGATTTAGCTTTTGATTTGGTTTTTAGAAGTTAATATAACGTGCTGTTAACAAGAGGCAAGGTAAAAACGTCTGCTCTCTACTGTTAGTTTGAAAGAAAGATCGCTCCAGTCTGCTATATGTTTACAGGTAACTAATGAATATATTATGACAACGTCCTAGGCAACATGTAAACAGACTAGCTCACCGCTGTCTATATTTGTAATCGATACTGTTTTCTTTTGAAAATACACACTTCATGGCCACTGAGTGACTTAACATGTAAAGGTTTAAACCTTAAACTTTACTAATATGAACATACGGCCTTTTTAAAATTTTACCTTTATTCCTCGAGGGGGGATACTAGTATAGGGGAAATATAAAAAATATTTTTAGGTGGGGGAGGGGAGTAATTAGCTATATTACTCTTGTTATACGCCCTTGAAAACGGGTAGTATTATGGTATACCCTGCGCTGTCAGTACGTCTGTTAACTTTTTCCTTGTTAGCGCTCTCTAGCCTTCATTTATTGACCAATTTTAATTTAACTCACCACAAATATTCCTTATCACAATAGCTCCGACGAGTTCGTGTTTCAGACGTTTATTACAGAGATTTCTTTGTTGATTTTTTGTGAGTTCGTTGGTGCATTTTAAAGTGTGAGTCTGATCTTCTTATTATAGTCTTGCATTCTAGACATTGTATTAGGGTATCTCCAATTCTTCTATTCTTTTCTTCTTCCCTAAGTGTAGATTTTATTATTCCCTGCCGATAAGCAGAGGGATACTGTTTTAGGTCTGTCCGTCCGAGCGCACGAAAGGTCATTTGTTGGGTAGGGAGAACAATAGATTCCATTCATTCTGTGATTACCCTATTGTTATTGTTGGGTATTTTTGTTGCTGTTGGGTACTTTTAAACAAAAGAAAAACCCAACAAGTGCCCAAATGGAAGGACGTCCGTCTGTCCCGCTGTCCGTCACATTGTCCGTCCGCAACTGTATCTCTAAAACCAATGAACAGATTTAAATGAAACTTGGTATAGTTATTTGTCATCATAGGAGCACCGCGGAAAATTAAATTTTTTCAGAAAATTTTAGGAATTTATGAGTTATCTGCCCTTTTTGTCTTAAAAATGTCATATTTAACAGTTTTTACACTCTAGCAACTACAGTATTCAACATATTTTGTTTATATTTGCACACAATGTCTATGAGTACAAGTTCTTGAAGGTGTTCAATTATTGTCAAAAAAGGATACTTGTGACAAGAGTTATCTGCCCTTGATGTACTTAGAAATGCTAGAAAATGCTTTATTTTGATATTGTTTACATACTAGTGTCTATAAATATGCATGGATTTTGATAAAAACTTTCTTGAACTATGTATGGCTATTTGTTTTCAAATGAATTTGATTATTGTTGAAAACAGAGAAATAAGTCATGAGTTATCTGCCCTTGATAAGTCAAAAAAGCCATATTTAACAGTTTTTACTCTCTAGCAACTAGTTTTGAATGGATTTGAATTATACTTGCACACAATGTCTATAAGTACAAGTTCTTGAAGGTGTGCAATCATTGTCAAAAAAGGATACTTGTGGCAAGAGTTATCTGCCCTTGATTTACTTAGAAATGCTATAAAATGCTTTATTTTAATATTGTTTACATACTAGTATCTATAAATATGAATGGATTTTGATAAAAAAAATTCTTAAACTATGTATGGCTATTAGTTTTCAAATAATTGTGATTATTTTGAAAACGGAGAAACTAGTCAACAGTTATCTGCCCTTGATGAGTAAAAAAAGCCATATTTAACAGATTTTACCATCTAGAAACTACAGTCTTTAATGGATTTTGATTTAACTTACACAAGATGTATATAAATATAAGTTCTTGAAGGGGTGCAATTATTGTCAAAAAAGGATACTTTGTGGCAACAGTAATCTGCCCTTTATGTACTTAGTAATGCTACACAAGGCTTTATTGTTTACATGCTAGTGTGCACAAATGTGAATGGATTTTGAAAAAAAAGTATTAAACCATAATTATATGGCTATTAGTTATAGAATGAGTTCAATTATTGTCGAAAATGTGCAAATTAGTCGAGAGTAATCTGCCCTTGATGAGTTGAAAATGTCATATTTAACAGTGTTTACACTCTAGTAACTTCAGTTTTAAACAGAGTTTTATTAATACTTGCATAGAATGTATATAATAAGTATAATTTCTTGAAAGGATGGAATAATTGTCAAAACAAGATACTTGTGACAAGAGTTATTTGCCCTGTATGTACACATGATCTTTGAAATGCTGGAAAGAAAAGGTTTTATTTTAGTACAGTTTACACGCTAGTATGGACAAATGTGAATAAGTTTTTATAAAAACTTTATTATATCTTCTATAAAGTATAAATACATAGCCATTAGTTTTCAAATGCGTTCATTTATTGTTGAAAACGGACAAAATTGTCAAGAGTGTTACACCCTTGATGAGTCTTAAATGCCATGTTTAACAGTGTTTGCACTCTAGTAAATTCTACAGTTCTGAATTTATTTTGATAATACTTGAACACAATTATAAGTTCTTGAAAGTGTTTAATTAATGTTGGAATTTAATCAAGAGTTACCTGCCCCTGTCATACTCAGATTTGCTACAAACGGCTTTATTTTAGTATTGTTTAGGCTTTAACATGTACAAAATTGAATGGATTTTTATAAAAACTTTATAAAAAGCTTTTGAATGTTGATCTTTAAAGACAGGTGATCACCATTTTCCCCTTCCTCCCTCAATAAAGTTTGCCACTTTCTTCTCGACAATCACTGCGGCAGGGGATATCAGCTCTAAGGTGCTTGTTGTACTAAATTTAGTCCGAGAGCGTGTCTGAATTTGATTAAGTGGATGTACGTTTCTTCTGTTCTGCTGCATAAATGTAACTTAAAGGTGAATCGGTGGTAGAATGTGAACAACCAAGGCAGATATGATTTCATCTGTTTCTTTTATTGACCGACGTTTCGACACTGCAAGTGTCTTCTTCAGGGTAATCATGGAAAATAAAAAATACTGTTTACTGAAGTACAGGTTTTTAGGTGGCTTTTATCACGTGTTAATGTTTGTGACATCACGTAGTAGATGGTAGTAACTATGGGAGACAAAGCCGTTACAGATTGCTGTGTATCCAAAATTATATGAATGGATACTCAGCAATCTGTAGTTGCTTCTTTCAGCGGATGGCTTTTGCAATTTCATAGGTAGTATATATGTACTTGCAAGAGTCTTCAGCCGGCTCCTATTTTGTAGAAGGGATTTAGAATAGAAACAATGAGATATGTAGAACAAAAATAATAGCACCTAACCTGTGAAGAGTTTGTTATTGTGTCTCTTACGAGAAAATCCTGTATATAATGTATATGAAAATGTCAACATTTATTTGGTCTTCCCTTCTCTCGTCTAGGCAGATTGTGGTGTCGGGAGTCTGTATCCAGTATATGTAGGGTTGGTTACAGTGGTCCAATCTGCTTCACAGTGTTTGATCGCGGAGTTTATAATGTTCCTGGGTTTTTTAGGTCTGTAGTGCATGGGTCCTCTGGAAGGGGGCTGATAGGCTGATAGTACCTCGTATCATTTCTGTGATAAGTTCCTGGATTGTGTCTGCTGCATAAATGGTTTAAAATCTTGTAGATAACAATATTAACAGGTCTGTCTGTCTCCAACTATACTAATGTGTTTGACCATGTTACCTTAACCTTTGACCTATTAAATCAAACTTTAACCAAAAGCATTAACTTGGCTCTTGCATTATAACACCTGGGCCTTTTATACTTTGCATGTGTCTTCCTTTTGTCAAGACATACATTTTTGCCCTTGTGACCTTGACATTTGACCTACTTTTGTAAAAATCTTAAATTCAGTGAGCCCTAGTGACACATATATGCATCCTTTACTAAAAAGGTACCTGTTAAGAGTACACTGGTCTAATGCAAACAGTGAAGTTCCTGATTAGAGGGCTCCTATAGGAGCCCTCTTATTAGGGGCTTCACTGTTTGTCATTTTGCAATATATTGTAAAAAAAAAACCACCCAACCCTAAATAGTCTTAAATGAACCAGCATTTATTGTAAACTGGAATGTCTACAACAGAAACTGTTGAATCAGTAGGCCTAGGGCTTTCATGTTTCTTATGTATATTTCTTGTGGCAAGACCTTGCCAACTATACCAATGTGTTTGACCATGTTACCTTGACCTCTGACCTATTTAATCAAACTTTAATCAAAACAAGAGGGCCAGAATGGCCCTTGATCGCTCACCTGACCATGGTGACACTAGGATGGGTCGCGTGATTTCAGAAAAGAAGATTAGTAAAAGGTGACCCCCAGGGCGGGGCGAATTTTGACCACAGGGGCAAAATTTGAACAACTAAGATAGATGACCTGTAGACGATGATATGTGCAAAATATCTAAACTCAGTGTACTATGGTTTCAGACAAGAAGATTTTTGAAGTTTTCATTGGAAAAAATCTATTTTAAGCTTCGGTGACCCAGATATGCAACAGACCAGAACCAATTCATCAATATATGTGAAGGACCTCTAAAAGTACATCATGCCAAATATCAAAGCTCTGGCCATATTGGTTTCTGAGTAAAAGATATTTGACCATTTCCCTATGTAACTCTATGTAAAACGGTGACCTCCGGGGCGGGGCCAATTTTGACCCCAGGGACAAAATTTGAACAACTTTGATAGAGGGCCTGTAGAATATGCTATGTGCAAAATATCTAAACTCAGTGTACTATGGTTTCAGACAAGAAGATTTTTTAAGTTTTCATTGAAAAAATCTATCTTTAGCTCCGGTGACCCAGATATGCAACAGACCATAACCAATTCAACAATATATGTGAAGGACTTCTAGAAGTTATACCATGCCAAATATCAAAGCTCTGGTCATATTGGTTCCAGAGAAAAAGATGTTTGAACATTTCACTAAATAACTCTATGTAAAACTGTGATCCCCGGGGCGGGGCCAATTTTGACCCCAGGGACAAAATTTGATAGAGGATCTGTAGACGATGCTATGTGCAAAATATCTAAGCTTAGTGTACTATGGTTTCAGACAAGAAGATTTTTTAAGTTCTCATGGTAAAAAATCTATTTTTAGCTCCGGTGACCCAGATATGCAACGGACCGGAACCAATTCAACAATATATGTCAAATACCTCTAGAAGTTATACCATGCCAAATATCAAAGCTCTGGTCATATTGGTTTCAGAGAAAAAGATGTTTGAACATTTCACTATATAACTCTATGTAAAATGGTGACCCCCGGGGCGGGGCCAATTTTGACCCCAGGGGCAAAATTTGAACAGCTTTGATAGAGGATCTGTAGACGATGCTATGTGCAAAATATCTAAGCTTAGTGTACTATGGTTTCAGACAAGAAGATTTTTTAAGTTCTCATGGTAAAAAATCTATTTTTAGCTCCGGTGACCCAGATATGCAACGGACCGGAACCAATTCAACAATATATGTCAAATACCTCTAGAAGTTATACCATGCCAAATATCAAAGCTCTGGTCATATTGGTTTCAGAGAAAAAGATGTTTGAACATTTCACTATATAACTCTATGTAAAATGGTGACCCCCGGGACGGGGCCAATTTTGACCCCAGGGGCAAAATTTGAACAACTTTGATAGAGGACCTATAGATGATGCTATGTGCCAAATATCTAAGCTCTGGCCCTTGTGGTTTCAGACAAGAAGATTTTTTAAGATTTCCTTATTTTTTCACTTTGGTTGCCATGGCAACCAGAGTTCTGCATTGTTTCAAATTCTTTGAACAACTTTGAAAGAGCTTGACCCAAGGAACATTCCTGTGAAGTTTGGTTGCAATCAGACCAGCAGATTTGAAGAAGAAGATGTTTGAAGAAATTGTTGACACACGACGACGGACGCCGGACAAAGACCGACCACAAAAGCTCACCTTGAGCACTTTGTGCTCAGGTGAGCTAAAAATTAACCTTGGCTATAACTCTTGCATTATTGCACCTTGGCCTTTTATACGTTGCATGCGTCTTCCTTTTGTTAAGACAAACACTTTTGCCCTTGTGACCTTGACCTTGAACCTACTTTTGTAAAATCTTTAAATGTCCATAACATTTGAAACATTCATATTTCCAACCATACCAATTTTTTTAACCATTCAACCTTTGACCTTTTTTAATCAAACTTTAACCAAAAATCCTTAACCTTGGCTATAACTTTTGTATAGGATGATGCAGGCTGGGGGCATGTGTGTTTCACAAACACATTGCTTTTCATCAGATCTTCACCAAACTTGCTGAAAATGTTTGTTGACATAAAATGGAGACCAAGTTGGATAACCAGTGGCGTCATTCCCACTAGGCTCTTTGGAGTTATGGCCCTTGAATTCCTCAAAATGGCGCTCTCCACGACAGTTTCCGCTCTATAACTCAAACAGTTTTCATAGGCAAGTCTGGATTCCCATCCATGTGCCATGGGTGGGGTGGGGCATTAGTGTATCTGGGACACGCTCTTGTTGTAAATATGAGTTATAGGGTTAAGTCGTATAAATACGGACAACTTTTACATGCGTGTCATAGCTTCTATACTGTCTTTATGGAGACGACACCAAAATATCAAGCTCTTCCGCTACATGTTATGTGTCATGTTCCTCGGACTTTATCGTTAACACCTTATCTAAAACTACGTCCCAGAAGCTGTGAAAGTGTATAAAACGAGAGTAGTCGAAATCGTTATAATACGGACGGGTGATAAAATACGGACACATGGTGAAAAAATACGGACCCTAGGTGTAATAATACGGACATGCTTATCTTTTTAAAAAATATCAATTGATAAATTAGTATTGTGACTTTTATTTGGTAAAGACAGATAGATCTATAACAAAAATACAAATTGACTGGTAAAACTCCTCTATTACGACTACTGAATGATATTATTTGGTGACTAAACAGAAAGCTTCTATAGGGGCTGCCAATTAGCTGCCATATAACCAATTAACCTTCATTTCAGTGGTCGTCATGGAGGAATTTTACTGCATATCATAAATAGTAACATACCCTAATGAGACGCCGCGCAACGCGGTCTAGATCTACTCTGTTTGCAAATTCTTATCATAAACTATTTAGGTGGCATTATGATTATATATACACGGGCGAATAACTTCACTGCCCTACATAACACAATAGATGGTACACCGCCTGCACGCTGTGGGCGAATTTTGACTTAACCACTACAGTTTGGATCCAGGTGATACACCTGGTAATTCGGCGTCTCATCTGGATCCAAACTGTTTGACACTCTGGTGATGGTTTCTAAAAGAAATGTAGATAAATGAACACTGTTATTTGTCCATGACCATTATTGCAGACGATCATTACACAGCGTACATAATTGTTTAAGTTAAACAAACAAAATGAATAGAAACTGACAACTAAAAAAATATAGAAAGACAGAAAATGTGTTTTTTTAGAAAGGTAATTCAGTAACGTTCTGTATTCATTTAATTCAGTATTAAAACACTTCAGTGACAAGTTTGAAAGCACTAACATATGAAACGTTTGGATTCAGATCAGTCGTCGCGTTATGCGGCGACTGATCAGGATCCAAACTATCTAACACTTATATAAATGCTTTTAAGCCAAACTGTTGAAAAGTTTAAACTTAAGCAATAACAATCAAACCGAACAGTGTTGCGAGCAGACGTTAAATTATGGTATTGAAAGTACGAGGGTTGTTCGGAAAGTTCGTAGAATTTTGCTATAAAAATACGTATAGTCGTAGTTGGATGCAAAAAATTAGATCAACATTAATTTCCAGATATGTGCTACATATTCTGTGAAAATCGGCAATATACGCTTAAACACATTTTTTCTATGCATCTTACAAATACATACATAACGCATACCCGGAGCACGTCAACGTCGACGTGACGTCAAACGTTATATACGTCAAACGAACGTCTCACTTTCCCACATAATCACCCGCAATATCCACCTACTCGTTATGGCTTTCTGACTCATTTTACGCATGTTTCTGTATACAAATCCTCACTGAATGTAGATACACATTTCTGGGTCTGTTTGGTAAATTCAGCTGCTGAAACAAATGTAATTCCATGTAAGCTCGCCTTTAACTCTGTCAGCACTCTAAAACCAATGGTAGCCAATTCGGGGCCGTTTGGCGGGTGTTCTTACATATCAAACCATAGCAAGCTGATTTCTAACTGCGTTGAAGCTGCTCTACGATCCGGTTCATTATCCTGATGTAGCATTACGCGCTCAAGATCCATGTGTAGTCGCTTCTCTCGTATCTCATCCGTGGTGTGCTTCTGTCCTAAAAATCGTCACCTTCGGCATCGTTTTGGCAGAGAAACATCTGAGAGCATCGAACTCGGTTCTTCTTTCCCTTGTCCGTGAACAACCTAGGCACCCAGCGTGCTCTAACGTTAGACATACCAAGTTCATCTATTAATAGTTCATGTACGGTAGAGCAAGAAACACAAATTTTATCAGGCATATATCTTACTGTTGTAACCCTGTCCGCATTTTCCTTATCTTTTCACTTGTCCTTAATGGAAACAGCTAAGATTGATGGTCGGTCGCTCCTAGGAGCGTCCTGGATCGATTATCTTCCATTCCTAAAAAGTGAGTGCCATTTATACAGGAATGCGAGACTCAACTTCTTGTCATATTTTCCCGTGGATTTAATCATTTTAAGAGTTTTTGTCGGCGATTTACCTACAGTAACATAATTTTATTTACAACAGTTCGCAAGTCAACGTCACTGGTCGACGTCATTTCTTTTTAGTTCGCATTTCCGCTATCTGTAGACTAAATACTGTAAAATCTGTTCAAACGCTTACAATGTTTTGAAACTATGAGTAACTAACGTCATGACGTCACGTTACAATCAGACCTTTTCGTGCTTATCTAGCGTCAACAGAATTGAGAGAAATCACGTTTGCTTTATTAGAATAAAGTTTAAAAAATTACAACTTTCGAGCTGCTCCGGGTCCCCATTACTGCGTTGCTACGGTAACCTGTATATTTGGTAAACATTATCTATTTCATTTCTCTCTTACAAAATAGTTTAGAAATAAGATGAGGTACTTACATACCAAATTTCAAATTGATCAAATAAAGCTAACCAGAGATATAACAAAATTCTACGAACTTTCCGAACAACCCTCGTATTAATTAGACGTTTATGACGTCATCACTGTGAGCTAACAAGGTATAACGATCAAATATTTTGCTACGACAACATAATGGGTATTATAACAGATTTGTTTTTCTACGAATTCGCAGCAAATAATTTCTCACTATATACAATGACTTCGTAGCAATACAAATATGTAATAATACCCATATGGGTTGTCGTAGATATACATTTTGATGATAATACTAAAATATATTTAGTCGTTATTCTCAAGTATCCCGGACATGATGCCAGGTCAAGATGATCAATGAATCGTCTCCTGAACAGTGAAGACATTATCAACCTAAAATACTAGTTTTTCTCTTTCTTTAACCTTTTTTCTCTTCTTTTTCCCTCTTTATAGTCTCCGCACGTATCTTTTGGGTGATAATGTCTTCGCTTGTCAAGAGACGATGCTTTGTCACTGCCCTACTGCTGTGAACACTGTTCTGATCTTTTGTAGGTGGCGCTGGGCTTGAGAATAATGCCTCTATATCAGCATCTATGCCAGTGTTATCGTTGTCAATGGGCTCAAACACAATTGGAAACCCCTCCTCGCTGCAGATAGTGTCAACAGTTGCATCCCCAGAAGCTAACAGATTAATAAGTTGATTTGGGTCACTGATGTCCAGTATTGCTGAGGCAGAGGCGGGAGTGGATAATGAATCTGTCACAGATACAACAGGCATGAACGGATCTGTACTAGATACATTCATTTCGGGGATAGGTGTGACAGATTCGATGCTTACATGTTCAATGTTGTTTGGTAATGTCGCGAGGTTAGCGACCGGTCTGTCAGTTGGCTGGCTAGGTCCATATGCCTTATCCGGGATTGCCTTTGGGTTGAAGGGGTATATGCCGCATTTTCTAAACCCACTAACGATATTGACACTCGTAACCCCCTTTTTCCATGCTTTTGAAAACAGCATAGGGAATGTCCATTTGGAAACCTGGTGGACTGGATTTTCCTGTAAAAACTCTGAACAGACCGAGTTGAAGGCCTTGTTTAGAGGGCCGAAGACCGCACAGTCTAGTGGCTGGAGCTGGTGGGTCGTGTGGGGCGGAAGGGCCAGTATATGAACATTCTCTTCCATGGCTTTCATGAGAATTCCCAGAGTTTCGTGTGATGAATGGCCATCCAGGATCAATAACTGTGGTCGTTCCGGACCACAGTTCTCTAAGAAAATATCCTTAAACCAGGTCTCTCCTATCTGATCGTCCATCCATCCATTGGCCTGGTAAGTCCAACGTGCACCGTCTGGGGCGTCCTCGGTCTTGAAACCATGAATGGATCTGGGAGTTTTGCCCTTCACTACAAACATGGGAGGCATAGATCGCCCAGCAGCGTTAACACAAGCCATGATTGTTATGTTTGTAGACTTATTGCTGGTTCTACTCAGACAGGGCGTTCCCTTCTCGGCCACTACTTTTACTGGTGCGTGTTCAAAATTTTTTCCCAATTCATCGCAGTTCCAAATCCGCCAAGGTGTTTCAGTGACTTGAAGACCTTCCATTAAGGTATTCAAGTCACTGAAATACTTGGAAACGACCTCCGGATTCATCATCCTGGCTCTTGTTGTTGTCAGTCTCTCTGGTTTCTTTAAAGCGAGCTCTGGGTGGCGCTTTTTGAATCCCGCCCACCAGTCCTTCCCGGCCATGAATTTTGGATAGGCCCCCTTTCCACTGATATTTTGGCATAAAATGTTAGTTTTCAGAAGGACCTGTTTCCTAGAAAGTCCCATCCCTCGCCTCGCAGACATTTTGACGGCTTCCACAATCTTCTCCTCAACTTCCCTAGGTATATGCGGCGGTCTGCCATGCTGAACTTCCAGTTCATGTTTTCCTGATATGCGATCCCCGATGGTAGATTTGGGGATTGAAAATGTCTCGGACGCCTTCCTGATAGACAGCTTACCCTTCATCACTGCTTCAACCGCCTCTTCAAGTTGAACTTGTGTATAATTCATTGTTTTTCCACGTTTAATATGCTGGTATTTTGGCATCCTGCAAATATGATGATGATGAGGGTAATGATGATGAAAGTGATGATGAGAACAAAGATGATAATGATCTTCATGTATGCCATAAATCTAAACTACATTTGATTAGAAAGGTCGAGAGGAGCATGTTAACCCTTTGAACCCTATTCCCGCATATAGGCGTCTTTTCAAACAGTGTTCATGTAAATAGTACACTTGTCCTGTGCAAACAGTGAAGGCCCATATCAGAGGGCTCCGACGGGAGCCCTCTGATCAGGGTCTTCACTGTTTGTCAGTAATGCCAAAATTGACAAAACAACTCTTAAAAGTCAGAAATGAACTAGACAAATATCAAAACTGGAATTGTCCATTTAAAGTTTCAGGGAGGAAAGAGTTAAACAGTACGAATGTTTATTGTTTGTAGTTTGGACCCAACATATTGCAGAATGGTTTTGGGAAGCGATGCCAATGCAATCAGGGCAGAAATCTCAGGAAACGTCGTTTACTAAAAGCGTTTAGAACAAAATACAATAAAACCTCTCTTTCACTACCACTTTTAAAAGTGTGCTAATTAACATGTGTTTACGATCGACAGGTTCCTGCTTAAATCAAATTAAATCTGTTTTACGTTCACCTTGCTTTAAAGTGTCTTTTATGCAGTCGATTAGTCTCCTTTTTAGTACTCGTAATAGAGAGGTTTTACTGTACCTTGATGACGTGATAGCTTGTGACCTTATTTACACACACTCTTTGATCCGGGCTATAATATGAATATGCGTTAGGAAATAAATTGAATTTTATCGATGCGTATTGGCGAATGAGTATACATGTATCATGATGTGTCGTAATGCGCTATGATTATCCACTCGATCAGGCCGAAGAGATATTTGCCAACATGCATCTGTAGAATGCGATATATGTCCATTTTTACACCATTTAAATATATAGAATATGGAACGAATTCTAATTCCATTCAGACATAATTTAATATTGTTTGATTTCATTACATTTGGTTAGCTGTGATTGGCTGTAATTTTTGTTTCATAACTCCATGAAAAGACGTTACTACATAATGTTCAACGTCGCGTTTTGGCGGAAACTATATATGGCGGAAGGACTTCAACCTACGTTTTAAAAGCGTTAAAAAAGAACATTCGCGTCAGATTCTCTATTTAACTACTTTCTTAAATTCAGAAGCATATTAAATTATAAGGAATAATTCGGAACAGTTATTGTATTCATGGAGGTATGGAAAAAAACCCTGCTCACACTGTATGAAACCGCGAAGCGGTTTCATCACGAACGAATAATTCATTCGTGGTTTCATACAGTGTGACCAGGTTTTTTTTTCACACCTCCATGAATACAATAAATATTCGAATTATTCCTTGATTAAAAGACCAAATAATTAACGTAATTCAATGGATGTCATAGAAGGGAGTTACTGTATATGTAAAGTTAGAAACCATATGATATCTGCTATAGGTTTGTTTTTAGAGTTTATCTAAATATGTAGCATTCAAAGTGTTACCAGACTCTGAAAATAGATCTTTTATCCTGTAATATTCCAATTTGAAATAGAATCTACCAGTTTAAAAGTTTTGGACACACTTTAGTGTAATTATGTTCGGCTAATTGTCAAGTTAGTATAGTTAGACACAAAAGTGTCTAATTAGGCCTTTCTGACCGATGCGTCCCCTTAACAGCTTCTATTGCCGACGCATGTCATTTCCTCTCCAAATGTTTGCCACTGAAACATAAATCAACAAAAGAAATAGGTTTACATCATTTATTCAGCTTTATTCTCGTCCATTGAAACACATAAAAACACGAAACAAATTCATTAAAATATTTTGTAGTCATAAGACTGTACTCTTAGCATATCTTGGGCTTTTTGAACGTCCATGGGATCAATTTTGAACCCGATGTTGCAAAACTGCATAGGGCCTTTGTGTTTCATAAATTTTGATGCAGTCATTTTGGGCTTAAGGTAAATTGGACCCTTTGCCAGATTTACAATATCATTCACATTCTTTGCGTCACTTCGCCTCAAGTAGGCAACTTTATTGTCCAGTTGCTGGTCACTGAATACCGCCACTGCATACTTGTCATAAGGATTGTCCTTTTCTACACCGCAGAAGTATATTTCACCGACTTCTAGCTCTCTTCTTCCCCAGTGGTGCATACCAACGGTGTAACCTTGTCTAATTACAACGTTCTTCATCCTGTCAATAAAATAATTACACTTTTAATTGCATGTGAATTAATATGAGGTGACATTATTCTATTAAAAAGAAAATAACAGCAAAATGAATCTCTACCAACTTATCAACTTGAAACGGCTTGAATATGGCAAGCTGTGTAATTCGAAGCTTGGCCCGACCCAATCTGTTTGAAGTTGAATTGATTTATTGAGTTTAACTTTAATGCAAAATGGAGATGTAAGATGCATTTTTCCGATAACTATTATAATTAGATCTAGTTGTTGCAGAGTAAAAACTAAAAATGACTAAACAACAAAAACCGACCATACCTATTGACCCTTTTTGGCAATCAGTATTGTAAGTACCGCCTCTCGATAGCTAAGTGGGTAGAGCGTCCGCTTTCGATGCAGGGGGGGGGGGGGGGGGGGGGGGGGGGGGGGGGATTCGATTCGATCCCCAGCCGGGTCATACCTCAACTCATTATTAAAACGGTACTATAGTAGCTCCCTTGCCAATCGCTCGGCATTATAAGGGTAGCGTTATAAGGCCCAGGTTACTAGTAGATCTATGTCTGTTAATGGATACCTTGTTTGTAGAATAAAATATCTACAGAGCATATGTTGATTGTTTACCATATTCGACGTTAATTAGAGATAACCTTTACCTTTAATCTGACAAATAGGATCTAAATGTGTAAGATATATTTCAGTAGATCTAGATCTGCAAGCCAAGGTACATTTTGTTTCCTTACATAGATCTAGATGTAATGCAAGATCACATTAATCTAGATATATTTCTGTTTTTCCCTCACTATATTTTAATAAAGATGTGTTTTTGCTTAGTTTCGTGAAAAGCAAGCCTTGCTTACTCAGCAAAGATCAGATTCACAAACTTGCTGACAGCTGTCCTTGAAACCTAAAACACGCGAACTCCCGACCAGTTCAGTTCGGGTGTGTCCGTATTTTTTCGAAGATATAAAAAGATAGAAATAATACGGACACTTTATATTTTCTTTAATTTTGGGATTTATTACATTTTTTTTCAAAATCATATTTTCACAAATTCATTTATAAATGTATCACAATTCAATTTTTGCTAAGTTTTTTTATGTTGTGTTATGTCAATCACCTTAAATGTGTTACTGAGTCTGGCTCGTGTTAAGATGAACGGCGTTTAAGATCGTGTTATGACAGAAGAGGGAGATAGTGACGTCATAAAATATGTGTTTACGTCATCAGAAGCAGTGTATCGTTAAGAGTGACAGTTAGGCATGCTATTGTTTCCCGCGAAGAATCTGTCAAGCAGGTAAAGGTAAGTCTGGACTTCAATTGGTGGTCTGAGTTAGGGAATTTAATGCACTGTCCGTAGTTATACTACTGTCCGTATTTATACGACTTAACCCTAATACTCGCGGCTAGGGTAAAATGTTTGAAGCAGCCATCTGCTAGCAATAGGAAATATTCCTTATGTTGCACATTCATTAGTGTATGAAATGAAACCATTTTCTGTTTAAGAGTAATGAATTGAATGTGTAACAAGATTTTAAACTGACATTGTACTTCGCTATTACTTTATAACATACAAATTACAATAGCTCTAGAAAAGGAGAGTTTTTCAGATACTAAAATCTTAATGTCTTCACCAAAGCCTATGTTGTGGCTATATACACGATTCATTTAGAAGAGATGTCTCTAACCAGTAGTTGCCACATAGGACTTTTTGGAGAGACATAGAATTTATTAGCTATTAGCACATTAGCGGTGGAACCCTAATAATCTTCGAAAATAGTTTGGATCCTGATGAGATATTGCATTATGTGGCATCTCATCAGGATCCAAACTGTTTGACACTGACCCAATTTTAAAAAGAAAGTTTGAAAATTCTGTTTTTAGAACAGTAGCAGACAACAACTGCTGCAAAAAAAATATAGAAAAAGTACCCAGCATGCAAAGAGTTACTATTTGAGGATTGAACTGTATGGATTGGGATCCATTTAACCTCTTTAAAGTGGTTATCATATAGTATATCATATGTATATAGCCCTATGTAATTGGATTAACATTGTAATTTTTAGAAAACTAGTTGGGGTACCTAGATATTTTATATGTGATTTCAGTGAATGAATGCTTCAAATATTTGTGGACAATATTATCAAAATCTGAGTGTAAGAACAGTAGAAGAAAAAATAACTATTTTAAGCTATTAAGAAAAATTCCAGTTCATGGACTCTCCATTTTTAGCTCACCTGAGCCTTCGGCTCAGGATGAGCTATTGTGACCGCTCTTCGTCTGTCGTCCATCGTCCGTCCACATTTTCAAACAACATCTCCTCAGAAACCACTGACCCGATTTCAACCAAACTTTATCAGAAGCATCAGTGACAAGGGGGAACGAAATCTTGTTCAAAGTTTTTGGCTAGAGTTATTCCCCTTGCTTTGGGATTGATTTTCTAACATGACCGTATAGACAACTTTTAATGCATAAGAAAATCTTTAAAAATCTTCTTCTCAGAAATCAAAAGGCCCAGACCTTTCATATTTGGTATGTATCATAACCTAATGATCTTCTACCAAGATTGTTCAAATTTTGACTCTGGGGCCAAAAATGGCCCCGCCCTTGGGCTTATCACTTTTTCTTAGGAAAATCTTTGAAAATCTTCTCCTGAAACTGTATGACCTAGATCATTAATATTTGACATGTAGCTTTGCTTGATGGTCCTCTACCTAGCTTGTTCAAATTATGACCCCCGGGTCAAAATTGGCCCCGCCCCCGGGGCTTATCAGTTTCACATAGAGTTATATAGGAAAATCTTTAAAAATCTTCTTCTCTGAAACTGTATGGCCTAGATCGATAATATTTGACATGTAGCTTTGTCTTATGGTCCTCTACCTAGATTGTTCAAATTATGACCACCTGGTCAAAATTTGCCCCGCCCCAGGGCTTATCAGTTTTACATGGAATTATATAGGAAAATCTTTAAAAATCTTCTTCTCTGAAACTGTTTGGCCTAGATCATTAATATTTGACATGTAGCTTAGCCTTATGGTCCTCTACCTACATTGTTCAAATTATGACCCCCGGGTCAAAATTGGCCCGCCCCGGGGCTTATCAGTTTTACATAGAGTAATATAGGAAAATCTTTAAAAATCTTCTTCTCTGAAACTGTAAGGCCCAGATCTTCCAGCTTTGCCTTATGGTCCTCTACTAAGATTGTTCAAATTATGACCCTGGGCTAAAAATGGCCCCGCCCTTGGGCTTATCAGTTTTTCTTTGGAAAACCTTTGAAAATCTTCTTCTCTGAAACTGTATGGCCTACATCATTAATATTTGACATGTAGCTTTGCCTTATGGTCCTCTACCTAGATTGTTCAAATTATTACCCTAGGGTCAAAATTGGCCCCGCCCGGGACTTATCAGTTTTACATAGAGTTATATAGGAAAATCTTTAAAAATCTTCTTCTCTGAAACTGTAAGGCCCAGATCTTTCAGCTTTGATATATAGCTTTGCCTTATGGTCCTCTACCAAGATTGATCAAATTATGACCCCTGGGCCAAAACTGGCCTTGCCCTTGGGCTTATCAGTTTTTCATAGGAAAACCTTTGAAAATATTCTTCTGAAACTGTAAGGCCCAGATCATTTGTAATTGAAATGTAGCTTAACCTTATAGTCCTCTACCAAGATTGTTCAAATTATGACACCATGTCAAAATTGGCCCTGCCCCGGGGCTTATCAGTTTTATATAGACTTATATAGGAAAACCTTTAAAACTCTTTTTATAGCTATATATATCACAATATTGTCTTGCCCAGTCAGCTTAGGTACAATGTTCTCAGGTGAGCGACTTGTGGGCCATGGCCCTCTTGTTATTTCAAAATTTGTATAATGTTCAGGGCAACATGCAAAATTTAAAAAAAATCTAAATGTTATGAAAATTCGAGGAAACTGGCGCAATGGTCTTCAATATGCTCACAAATGGTAGCTTAAAGTAGGCTGAAAGTAAAGCAGAATGTACCTTAAGGTGCATGCTGTTTTACTTTCAACCTGCTTTAAAATTTGAAACAGGCTGTTGTGTTAATCTTAAATGCATGTGGTTCTCTAATGCAAGATGGAAATACCCTATATCCTATACATGTTCAAGCTTTCTGCATAATTTTTAGCCTGCATTAAGCTGTCATTTGACTTCAGAGTTCATGCTACTTTACCCATTACCCCATAGCTTACTTCTAGTTTAAAGACATGTGGCCACTTAAAGCAGGTTGAAAGTCAAGCATTCTGCTCTACATCAACCAGCTTTAAGCTACCATCTGTTAGAATATAGAAAATGTTTATGATACATATATCTATACTATTTTCTTCTGTGGAGGAATAAATTACATGTAACGACAAAAAAGTGTATTTTACAGGGTAATGTGTTAATATAAAGTTGACTTAATAAAAGATCGACTGAACATGTACATGGGTTTTCTAGTCGGCATTTGATTTAGTGGGACTTTTTTAACTCGTTGAACCCTTGTGACAAGAATATTGGTCTGTTTTAAACAATGTACCCATACAGAGTCCACTTGTCCAATACAAATAGTGAAGACCCAGATCAGAGGAGCTCACTGATCAGAGTCTGCACTGTTTGTCAAATTGGAATATGTTATTAACAACCCTATATAGTCAAAATGGACAAGACTTTATTCAAATCTTGAACTATTCCATTCGAAGTTTCAGGGCTGTATGAGTTGAAAAGGGGGATGGGGATAAATTAAAAGAAATGTGCATAAGACAGATGTTTAACCCTTCTTCTGATATTAGCATTCACTTGACGCTTTTTAACCCTTTCCCCCATTGAAGCGCCTTTTAGCAAATATGATCTATTTGTCAGCTATGATCTATTTGTCTGCTGAAGAAAATATTTTGAATTTTATCAGTCATGAATTATATATTATTGGGAATATTTTCATTACCCTAGCATGATAGCTTTAAGCAGTCTGAAAGTAATGCAGAATGCGCCTTCAGGCGCATTCTGCTTTACTTTCAACCTGCTTTTAGTAGTCACCTATCTTCAATGCTAGAAATGGCATCAGGTAAAGGATTAAATACTGTGTAGGAAAACTCGGCTTTACTTGTTACATATAAAATTACTTGAAACCTAATTATAATGAACAAGTACATAAATACATGTCAAACAGTTTTGATCTAGGTGAGGTTATCCACTATCTTATCTGGATCAAAACTATAAAGCGCTTTTTATCATGAGAAAGTTTAAGAATAATCTCTGTAAAATGGATAATTGGTATAGTTGGGTGCTTTGATTAACTTTTGTATATTGTTAATGTGTATACATTAGCTGCTAGAAATTGCAAATAAAAAATGAAACTAATCAAATGTCTTTGTTTATCATTTATTTACCATGTTTAAAATACATTTAACAATCAAATCCTTCTTGGTCACAAGATCAGTGTGAACCCTGTCCTCCAAATCACCTATAGCCAACTGATACAGTACAGTACTTCTGTATTTAAGGCAGTTGGAAGCTTAACCCATTACGCCATAAATACGCTTTTTTACGCCTCTGAAGGAAAAAGTTTCAATTTATACAGTCGTGATTAAGTATTATAAGAATTAAAGATAAGTTTTCTATATTCTAGCAGATTATAGCTTAAAGCAGGTTGAAAGTAAAGCAGAATGTGCCTAAAGGCACATTCTGCTTTCATTTTAACCTCCTTTAAGTGGTCACTTATTTGCAAAACTAGAAACAGGCTATGGGTTAAAGCAAGATGAATGTAAAGCAGAAAGCTCCTATAGAAGCTTTTCTGCTTTTCTTTCATCTTGCTTTAAGTTGTCCATGTTCTTTTTACTATCAGTTTAACATCATTTAAGTGTTTATCGTGGCACTTAGGATGTGTAAAGGTGTCCTTATGAGGAGGAATGGGTTAGGTTATAATCCAGTTCAGCAATCAGTCTGGCTGTATCTATGGAAACACTGACCTGAAAAAATACAAAAATATTGTAAATACACCAAACTGTCAAAGAAATGTGAAAAAGGGTATATAGTGAAACCTAAATGAATATCCTCTTTAAGGTCAATCAACAAGAGTGGTCATTTAGTGACAACTTAAAATTTAACCCATAACTCCATAGCCTGTTTCCAGTTTTGAAGACAGGTGACTACTTAAAAGCAGGTGGAAAGTAAAGCAGAATGTGCCTTAAGGCACATTCTACTTTACTTTCAACCTGCTTTAAGCCACTACCAGCTAGGATATAGAATTATTTTCTTATAATACAGAGGGGCCTCCGTGGCCTAGTGGTATAGTCACTGTGACTTACATCACTAAGCTCCTCACCGCTGTGAGTTCGAATCCCAGTAGGGTCGTTCGGATTTTTCATGTGAGGAAGCCTTCCAGCTGGCTTGCGGAAGGTCAGTTGCCGATTTGTGCCTGAAACAGTGCATAAAGGGCTTCTGGGGTCTTCCTCCACCTATAATTAGCTGGACGTTGCGATATGACTGAAATACTGTTGAAAGCGACGTAAAATCAAAACAAATCAAATCAAATCTGATAATACAGAATTAATTATTATGGCTGTACAAGGTAGAACTATTTTCTTTAGCGAAGAAATACATCAGATGTTTTTAAAAGGCAATTTTCAAGATTTTATTCATATCAAACCAGGTCACAGACCCATGTGGCAATATTTTCATCATACATAATGATATGGCTGACAAAGTCACAAACACATGAAGTACATGTAATGGTTAAATGCCTAACTCTTCAGCAGTGGTCAAAATGTTTGATTCAGAGAGGTTTAGTTGCCAATACAAAAGAAGCTGAACACAGGGTGTAGCCTGTTGTAGGAAACAGTAGTGCAGAAAGCTCCTTTGAGAGCTTTCTGCTGTCCTGCATTAACCAATTATCCCA
Organism: Gari tellinella; assembly: GCA_922989275.2. Classification (NCBI taxonomy): domain Eukaryota; kingdom Metazoa; phylum Mollusca; class Bivalvia; order Cardiida; family Psammobiidae; genus Gari; species Gari tellinella. The sequence goes on along the minus strand of OV277869.1, from coordinate 22,673,616 downwards.
TAGCCTGTTTCTAGTTTTGAAGACAATTGACCACTTATAATTTAAGTTACCATCTGCTATGATAAGTTGTACTGTAAATATTCATGACTATTAAGTAGAACTATTCTCTTCCGTGAAGGCGTAAATCAAATGTGTAAAAAGGTGTATTTGTGGAGTAATAGGTTAAACAACAATTTTCATAGCTTTGCATTTAGCAACGATATTCATCTTCAGCCCTTATCCTGCAAACGAAAAAACAAGACTTGTTGCATAAAAAAAACCATGCAATACCATACAGTTCTCATCTCGGGGTCGACATCATTTCAAAGTTTACAATAAGTCACAAAATACAGTAAATGCTTGTGGGTATCAAACAGTAGATCCTGACCAGGCTTTGAGGTAATAAAGCGTTTGAGTTGTGTCTGAGATCATGCTCAAGCATTTGATTGGTCAGTTCGGAGTAAATGCTCATATCTGACCAATAAAATGCTTGAGCACCATCTCAGACTCAACATAACAGGGTTATAACCTAAGACTCAGTTGTCAAGTCTTTGACATGGGGCTGAATGGGTTCTGCACTATTAGTATTAAACAGTTTGGGTTCCAAAGTACTCACTTCACCCTTTCCTCCATTGCTGTTTCAGTTTAACATGACAGATGGTTGCTTAAAACAGGTTGATAACTAAGTTAAAACTCCTTCAAATCTCCCTTACTTTCAGCTTGTTATAAACAGCTATCTGTCAGGATGTAAGACATATTTCCAATGACTCTTTATCAGGATAAGCTAGAAGCATGAAAACACATTACCCCATAGCCTGTTTCTAGTTTTAAAGAAAGATGATCACTTAAAGCAGGTTGAAAGTAAGGCAGAATGTGCCTTTATGCACATTCTGCTTTACTTTCAGCCTGCTTTAAGCTGTTATCAGCTAGGATACAGAACATATTTCTTATGATACATATTCATGACTGTATAAAAGGGAATATTTTCTTCAGTGGAGGAATAAATTATAGGTGTAAAAAGGTGTACATGTATTTATGGGGGAATGGGTACATGTACAGGCTTGAAAATGGTCTACATGTACTACTACTATGACAGACAGGTTTTAACACTCTATGCTGGACATTAACATTCATGTTTATTTGTATTTAGCAAACAGTATGTACCCTGATCAGAGGGCTCCTGAAGGAGCCCTCTGATCTGGGTCTATACTGTTTGACAAACCAGAAGGCTGGTCAGGGTCAGCACTGTCATACTTTATACTTTTAGGACAAACCTGGAGAATCAATGTAAACAAATTATTTTATCAGAAAACATACGAGTTCATTTGAACATTCAGCATGGAAAGGGTTATTAAGTTAAGTTTGATTCTACATGTTGTGCCAATACCTCTTGTGACAGATGCAACTGCTCAGCTTTGTGTTTCACAGCATTTAACAAGGTGACAAACAAAGGTTGATTGATGGTAAGTTTCTTCTCAGTTGAATATGACAAAATCATATGCATGGACTTTACCACAGCAGCGAGGGTGTCTGGGCTGGAATCTGAAATACAGGAACATATTGTGTTTGTATAATTGGACAATTTAACTCGTCCCCTCATATCATATGCACTGTTTTAGACAAAGTTAAAGACATTATCCCAGTCTATTCATTGATTCTCCCCTCATTGTTCTCACTAGGCGTGAAAATACAGGTAAAGCATGAGAAAGTTGTGCAAGCAACGGCTCAGCCATCTGAAGTTTTGAATAGAGGCCCATACATATTAGATCTCAAGGGTTTTTTCAATGGATTTTACTAATCAAATTATCAAATATAAGGTGCAGGCCTCACATGAAATGCTTGAATGATTCTTTCCCCAGACGCTAGCTGAGTAACTGTATGCTCTCCATGCTTTTACTCAAACCATCTACGGTGCTAGGTGTTACCCCCCAAGCTAGGTCGAGTAAATTGTAATGTCTTAAAACTTTTTAAAGTGAATTAGAAGTATTCTACTGGGGAAACTGATTTTGTGTTTTTCTTCGTAAAGCTGTTGAAAAAAAAAAGGACCAATAAACACCTTGGAGTGGTAAAATTATGATACTATAATTCAACTTTCTTTCCCTGCTAATTCCCTTTTCCATTTAATGCAATAAATCTCAGGGCTCCAGATAAGGGAGGAATCCAGAAAAGGAGAGTATTTTAACAAGGGCCACCATGGCCCTAAATTGCTCACCTGGACCACCATGTAAAACTTGACCTATAGTGACCTAGATTAGGATTGGACATGACCCACAATCAACCTCCAGAGTGTTAACAAGATTTTTCTATGATTTGACCTAGTGACCTAGTTTTTGACCAGACACAATACACATTTGATTTGGACCTAAATTTTATGTAGGCAAACATTCTGACAATATTTCATTCAGATCTAATGAGATTTGAAGCCTCTAGAGTTTTCACAAGGTTTTTTTCTATAATTTGACCTAGTGACCTAGTTTTTGACCGGACATAACCAACATTCAAACTTGACCTAGATATCAAGAAGGCAAACATTTTGACCATGTGTCATGAAGATCGGATGAGATTTGTAGCCTCTAGAGTGGTAACAAAATTTTCCTTTGATTTGACCTAGTGACCTAGTTTTTGACCTGACATGACTCATATTCGAAATTGACCTAGATAGTAATTAGGCAAACATTCTGATCAAATTGCATTATAATCCAATGAGATGTGTAGCCTCTAGAGTGTTCACAAGGTTTTTCTATGATTTGACCTAGTGACCTAGTTTTTGACCAGACATGACCCTCATTCGAACTTGACCTAGATTTCATCAAGACAAACACTGTCATGAAGTTTCATGAAGATCAGATGAAATTTGTAGCCGCTAGAGTGTTCACAAGGTTTTTCTATAATTTGACCTAGTGACCTAGTTTTTGACCGGACATGACCCACATTCGAACTTGACCTAGATTTTATCAAGAGAAACATTGTTATGAAGTTTCATGAAGATCAGATGAAATTTGTAGCCGCTAGAGTGTTCACAAGGTTTTTCTATAATTTGACCTAGTGACCTAGTTTTTGACTGGACATGACCCACATTCGAGCTTGACCTAGATTTCATCAAGACAAACATTGTTATGAAGTTTCATGAAGATCAGATGAAATTTGTAGCCGCTAGAGTGTTCACAAGGTTTTTCTATAATTTGACCTAGTGACCTAGTTTTTGACCGGACATGACCCACATTCGAACTTGACCTAGATTTCATCAAGACAAACATTCTCATGAAGTTTCATGAAGATCAGATGAAATTTGTAGCCGCTAGAGTGTTCACAACCAATTATGAACAGACGGACAGACAGACGACGGACGACAGACATCCAGCGATCCTAAAAGCTCACCTTGGCACTTCGTGCCAGGTGAGCTAAAAACTAAAATCTTTATTTCTGCATTAAACACTATGGTGTCACTACTCATTAGAATCACCTCGAAGAGACGATTCTAATGAGTAGTGACACAATAGGATTTGGTACTGAAATGAGTGAAAATGGTTGGATTTGTTTGTATTACTTCCTCTTATCTAGAGCCCCAATCTGAAACACAACCTACCTATAAATATTCTCTGAATCTGACCAATCATTGTTTCAAATCCACCAGGCAGACTCAGTATCAGATCACATGACGTCTCCTGCAGTTGGCCCAGTAACTCTGGATCCTGGCAATCCTTGTCCTGCCAGTACACGCAGCTTACAATGGTAGCTGTGCACAGACTGGTTAACACGGGCACCACACTGTGCGACTGTATTGTCTGCTGGCTGGCAAATCTGCAGATTCCAAACACAACTTGCACAGGCACGGTCTTCTTTCCTCTCTGAAAATGAGTGTAAAATTAAACCAATGTAAACCCATTGCCCCATAAATACGGCATTCATTTATTCCTCCACTGAAGAAAATAGTTTCAATTTACAGTCATAAATATGTATGATAAAAAACATGTTTATATTTTAGAAGATATTAACCTAAGCAGGCTGAAAGTAAAGCAGAATACACCTTAAGGCGCATTCTGCTTTATTTTCAACCTGCTTTAAGTGGTCACCTATTTTCAGAACAAGAAACAAGCTATGGGATAATGGGTTAAGTCAGCACTCAGTAAGGATGCATGGGTATCTCTAAATGCAAGTTATTGCTCAAAGCAGAATAAAATACTATTGCAGGATAAAAGTAATGCAGAAAGTTCCTCTGGAAGCGTTCTGCATTACTTTTGACCTACATTAAGCCAACACTTTTCTAAGAGACTTAATATGTATGTGCATAATGTAGGACAAAAGAAATGCAGAAAGCTCCTTTAAGAGATTCCTGCAACACTTTTGATCTACATTGAGCGGATCTTTCTATAATTCTCCTAATACATCTCACAAGTAGTTGTTAAACAGAAGTTTGGCTTCATTCTATACAGTCAAACGTGGGTACCTTAACCTATCACCCCATAGCTTGATTTTAGTGTTGAAGACATATTATTACTTAAAGTAGGTTGAACATAAAGCAGAATGCTCCTTCAGGAGCATTCTGCTTTATTTTCAATCTGCTTTAGGCTTCCATCTTGAAAATACTTGTAAGGTCACCCATGATTTATTTTTAGAACTTACTAGCTTAGGACTGCTTTTCTAATAGGTGTAGGAATAGTTAGAGGTATTAAAAGGTGTATTTATAAAGTAGACGGTTAAGCACTCTATGGGGAACATTAGATGAAACTGCTGCAAACAAATTGTATCCACATTAATAATGCAGCATCGTATCTGCATCAGTACAGAGTGCTGAGATTGGCAAATGGCAATTCTTCTCTGTAAATGACCAATTATGCACACAAATTCTGTTTTGCATATAAAGGGTTAAACTTGCAATGTGTTCGTAAAATCTGACTACCCAACAGCACGCTTTTAATAAATGCAAATACTTTAATAGTCTATAACTGACATAAAAAGCTTAACTAAGGTCACACAGACCAGGATCACTGAAATGTAACTGCAATATGTTGTATCTATAAAGGCACACGAAGTGTGACCGTAGCTGTATTACTTAGTCCATTAAATTATTTAGATGCAAAATCTTAACCGTTGGGGCGCACAGATGTATATCGAAAAGAGTCACAACAAACACTACATTGTGGTGGGGTATACAAACTAACCAATTGTCTTACCACTTACCAAGAATGTTTCAATGACTGTAAAAATGATATTGGAAATGTCTGTGGCGTTGCTACATTGTCCGAGAACATCACAAACAATCTGAAATAATACATGACATATTCCATAACTCACAAGTTAAAACCTGATACATGTATAACTTGTATTTTTTATATTATACATATTATTTTTGTATATTTATATACAAGCTAAAAATGGGCACTGGAATTGTCCATTTTGATGTTTGAGGGTAGAATGAGGTAATACACCTCTAGAAGACATGTCATGTTATGACCCATGCAATGTCCATCAGAAAAGCAAGCACAAACAGTGTCTGCTCACTATTCCAAGCGTAATATTATGTAGTTTTCAACGGATAAACTTCAAGCTTGATAGGAAAGTTCATTACCACTAAAATCATTTATTATTAGAAGATTCTAATCATTAGTGACACCATAAGGTTTAATGCAGAATAAAGAAATTGTTTTTGAAAATGAATACTCCCCTTATCAGGAGCCTTGTTTCAGTAGTACATAGTTTGTAAATGACCCACATACAAGTCACTATGAGGTGAACGGATTAGAATATATAGAGGATAATTGTTTTTTTCAGTATTTCGTGAACATCAGACTGTTATATTTTCACTCGTGGCTTCGCCACACGTGAAAATATAACGTCTGATGTTCACTCAATGGATTAAATTCGATCTTAAACTGAAAAAATACAATTATTCTATTTATTTATGCTTTTAAGCCACTTTTTAAACGAAATTGTTCGACAATTGTGAAAGCGAAAGTACATGATTTACCCCGTGTTGAGCCCCAAGTTTACATCGAACACATTAACGAAACAGTTTCCCGTACGATGACGTCACTTATTTATTGATTTGACGTCATCCGAATTATGTCGTTGCTCCCGATTTTGGATTTGTGTTCTTCCGTTGAGTGGTTCGCAACAAATCGGACTGCCGGAATTTAACGATAAGACACGATTGACTACGATTTTTGGGGAGCCCTACGGGGAAAACGGTGATTGGTGATAATCCACTGCAGTGGATTACAAAGTGATAATCCACTGCTATTTTCCGGTATTCCACCGAAAAGCATAAATAATACCTGTAAAATGAGATCATGCCTTCTCCAAGACAGTGGTTGATGTTCACTGGTAATAATGTTGTACCCTCCAATATCAGGTGTATCTTCTGGACTTGTATTAGCTATGGCCTGCTTTATTTCTTCCTTTGTCATTCCTACAGGAAAGTATGGCAGTGATCAAAAGAGTACAATCTTGTATTGAGTGACCACTTAGAAGCACATTTTAACTCATTGAGCCCTAGTGACGCATATATGCGTCCTTTACCAAATGTGTACCTTTGAAGAGTACACTTGTCCTATGCAAACAGTGATGTCCCTGATCAGAGGGCTCCTGCAGGAGCCCTCTGATCAGGGACTTCACTGTTTGTGATTTTTTAAATTTATTACAAAAAATAACCCTAAATAGTCTAAAATGGACCAGCCTTTATTGCAAATTGGAATTGTCCATTGGAAGTTTCAGGGCATAATGAGTTAATAGTGCATTGCATTTATCGAAGAAATGAACTGATTTTTTCCGACGTTCAAGCAATTTAAACAACAGCAAATTATCGGCAAATACCATGAGTCGTGCTATCAACCTGCTATAAGTGCCCCCCCCCCCCACCAGGTCCTGATTTTAGAACCAAACTATTGTCATTCAGTGATACGAAACACAGTGCTGCCTCTAAAAACTGATAGTTCTGTATCTGAAACATTGAAAATAAAACGTTCTTGGCCCCAAACATTTGTTCTACCAATCCTTCAAGGAAAGGGTATACATAGCTGATGGAGTAGGACAATAGCATGATGTAGAACAAGATGTTACATCCAAGGCTCCAGATAAGGTGAGGATTTCAAACAAGAGGGCCTGAAGGCCCTGATATCACTCACCTGTTTTACTGAAGCCTGATAGCTTTACCTTTCTGTTTCACCCCTTTTAATCTAAATCCATTCAAATTTGTAGTATAGCAAGTAAACAATATTGGAATACAACCTCATAATTCTAGTATGGTAGAGTACATCATGGGCAGATAACTAGAGCCTAAACAATACTGAAATGAAGCCTTTTCTAGTATTTCAAAGTATATCAAGGGCAGATAACTATTGCCAAAATGATTAGATTTCAACTATAATTGCCTTCCATCGAGAACTCATAGCTATATACTGTGTGTGCAAGTATAATCAAAATCCATTGAATACAGTAGTTGCAAGAGGGTAAAAACTTAGATATGGCATTTTCAGCAATTCAAGGGCAGATAACTCTTGACCTATTAATTTGATTTCAAGCATAATCACACTTATTCGAACTCTTAACCCATTAACTCATAAGCGATTAACAATTATCAGTGCTTATCTCAATACATGCTAGTTGAATAAGGTGAGTCAAAATGAGTTAGTATGAGGCTATTGCGCAATGAGTCAGTATGGCTTAATGGGTTATGGTCATATACAATCTGAGCAAGTTTTAGAAAGATTGGATAAAATTGTGGCCTCTAGAGTGTAAACACCATTTAATATGTCATTTTCAGCAATTCAAAGGTAGATAACTCTCGATCGATTGGTCAGATTTCAACCATAATCGAACTCATCCGAACTCTTATGGTAAATTACAATCTGAGCAAGTTTAAGAAAGATTTGATAAATATTGTGGCCTCTAGAGTGTAAACACTAAAATTGTTGACGACGGACGCCGGACATTCAAGGATTGCAAAAGCTCACCCTGAGCTAGCTCAGGTGAGCTAAAAATAAAATCTTTGTTGTTGCATTTAATCCTATGGTGTCACAACTCATTAGAACCACCTCTTGGAGATGACTCTAATGGGTAGTAACACCATAAGATTTAAAATAAGTGAGAAAATGTTGGATTTGTTCAGTTTCTCCCTCTTATCTTGAGCCCTGCTTTATGTACCAGGACTACTACTGCACATATACTCACCAAATATCAGCTGACTCAGCAGTGTGATATGACTTTTAGCTTCACCCACAGCTTCTCCATTCTTCATGAACCTGGCGGTGACAAATATATTGTGTGTTGCAAACAGTGTAGACCAGGCCTAGCTGTCATATTATGCTGGGAATCTGATAAAAGTCTACACGGTCTGACCCTTAACTCCATAGATACTCATTTTTACGTATTTAATTATTTTCGCCACTGAAGAAAAGTCTACACTGTCTAATCCTTAACTCAATAGATACTCATTTTTAGGTTTTTAATTATTTCCGCCACTGAAGAAAATCGTTCCAATTTATACAGTCATGAATATGTATCATAAGAAATATTTTCTACATTCTTTCAAATGGTAGCTTAAAGTAGGCTGAAAGTGAAACAGAATGCGCTTTAAGGTTTTAAGAAGTCACCTATATGCGATACAAGAAACAGGCTATGAAGTAAAGGGTTAACAAGTTAGATAATATAAACCTGTAGATGCAGGTGAGTGTCAAACATAGGACACAGAGGCTGGTCAATTATAGGTCATTTTCTCATGGCATTGCTCTAAAAAGTAGTCACAACATGGACTTTGGTCGAAACATATATCAACCCTTTACACCATAACTTGTTTCTATTATTGAAGATAGGTAACTACTTCAAGCAGATTGAAAGTAAAGCAGAATGTGCCTTAAGGCACATTCGGCTTTACTGTCAGCCTACTTTAAGCCAGCATCGGCTAGTATATAGAAAATATTTCTTATGATACATATCAGTATTAATGATTGTATATATTGGAACTTGTTTTTTCAGGGTATGATTAAATTATGTGTGTTAATATGCATATCTATTTGGGTAAAGGGTTAAGAATATTAGTATTTGAAATAATCTTATCTTGAGCTCTGTATTTCTGGGAACTTCTTTAAATTTACAAAACAAGTAATAAAAGCTAATCGACATATAGAAAATATCTCCAATTTATATAGCCATGGATATGTAGCAAAATAAATTATTTTTAAATTGTAGCACATGGTAGCTTAAAGCAGGTTGAAAGTAAAGCAGAATGCGCCTGAAGGCGCATTCTGCTTTACTTTCATCCTGCTTTAAGTGGTCACATGTCTTCAATACTAGAAACAGGCTATGGGAAAGGGTAAATTGGGTAACCAAGAATAATTGACACTTGGCAATAGGCTAATTGTTTCTAGATCTTTACCCACCTATTCTGCAGTGTTTGGATGAGGTATGCTGTTTCCCTTTCTTCTAAGCCTTCATGCCTTGCCAGAGATATCAGTATTCTTGTGAACTCCATCCCTATCTGGGGCAGTGAGTAGAGCAGAGACAACAGACCAGTCCTCTCCTTGGCCTCTACTTTCATTACCAACCCATGCTCAGGATCTGTAGGGATATAAACATGGAGTAAAACCTGAGAACAATGCCAATCAAAAGAAAATGAGCTTTTTCACTTTTGAACTGGAAATGTGTTAGTAAAACACAGATGCCGTGCTCTATGCTTGACAGATGCCTTCCTCTATGCTTGACCATAAATGTAAACAAATTGTGTATTAACCCTTTCCTCCATAGAAGCAACTTTTAGCATATTTAATTTATTCCTCCACTGAAGAAAATAGTTCCAGTTTATACCCTCATGAACAATTACCATTACAAATATTTTATATAGCCTAGCAGATTTAAGCTTAAAGCAGGCTGAAAGTAAAGCAGAATGTGCCTTAAGGCACATTCTGCTTTACTTTCAACCTGCTTTAAGTGGTCACCTGTCTTCAAAACTAGAAACAGGCTATGAGGTAAAGGGTTAAAGGGAGGTAATTAGATAACTCATATGTATGCAGTAAACCATTGCCGTATATATCCTACTAATTTGGATAGTGAATTGGATAATAGTGGTTTACTGCACACATATGAGTTTTCTAATTACAATAAATGTAAATATTTAATTAGTATTTAACTGACCTAAACACAAACAAATTTAACCTTGGTAACCGAGGTCAAGGTCAGTCACCAAAATGCCATGCAACATGCTGTACTCACTGCCTTACCCAAGTACAATAGTTTTTTGCAATTAATTTGGATTCTGATCAAATACCATGTAATTAGGTGTCTGATCAGGATCCAAACTGTTTGACATCCATTTCAATATTTCTTAGTCAAAATACCTAAAATTTAAAGTTGAGAAATAAAAGCAGGATACAATTGCTTAAAATTCATGATGTCACTGCAGTAAAGGGGTTAACCAATTACTCCATAATACGCTTTTATAAGCCTTTAAATCATTCCTCTACTGAAGAAGATAGATCCACTTAATACTGTCATGAATATGAAGCATAAGAAATATTTTCTTCTTCTTAGTAGATGGTAGCTTAAAACAGGTTGAAAGTAAAGCAGAATACACCTTAAGGTGCATTCTGCTTTACTTTCAACCTGTTATAAGTGGTCAATTGTCTTTGAAACTAAGAACAGGATATGGGGTAATGAGTTAACCCTTTACCAAATAGCCTTCTTTTAGTCTTGAAGATAGATGACCACTTAAAACAGGTTGAAAGTAAAGCAGAATGCGCCCTAGGGCGCATTCTGCTTTACTTTCAACCTGCTTTAAGCTACCACCTGCTAGAATTAGGAAAATATTCCTTCTGATACATATTCATGACTGTATAGATTGGAATTATTTTCTTCTGCGGATGATTAAAGGAATGCGCTAAAAGGTGCTTCTATGAGGTAAAGGGTTAAGGTACATAAGTGTGTGAAGTAACGGCCATAAGGACAAGGGTAACAACATTATATACCATTACTACTTTATGGCAGGTCAGAAACATGGCCAATACATGCTTTACTTTAGGGATGCTCTTAGAAAATATTTTTGAAAATGGAATTTAAACAAACAATGCATATCCTGAAAAGAGGGCTACTTAAGGTGCTCTCTGAAAGGCATTTTGACAGGAAAATTGTTCAAAGACATACCAAACCATTGTTTCATATTGTCAATATCGGATTGATTGACAGCAAGACATTGCTGACATGCTGCCTGCTTCAAAACTGATATAACAAGTGCTGCCATCTTCTGGTGGTCTTGCACAGCCATGGGAAGTAACTCTGGCAAACTCTGCAGGAAAGTCTTTTGTATTTCTGGGCTAAATGGAAAAGAAGTACAATCCAATCAGTTGAACATATACAAGGGTTTCTCTTTAATTACTGTAGATTTGGCATAGTTATGGAAACAGCATATCTTATATCTCATTAACCCTTTCAACCCTACAGCCCTCTATAGAGATTACTGATTACATATGCAACCAGTGTAGACCCTGATCAGAGGGCTCCTATAGGAGCCCTCTGATCAGGGTCTGCACTGTTTGATATTTTCATTCGTTTTTGTTGTCATATCGAAAATTAAACAGTAGACTGGTTCAAAATGCCTGTACTAGAATAGTGCAAAAGGATTATAAATACCCACAAGAGATATTCAGGGTTGAAAGGGTTAACCCTATTACCAATGAACCTTCTGACACTTTATTTAATCAATATTGATTTCTTTCTTTCCATGCATACACTATTTCTTGACAAAAGACATCTGCAAAATGTTCTGTGTCAAGACAAGCAAATGCTTAGCAAGGTGAAAATAAAGCAGAAGTGTCTGTTCCTATTTACATTGAGCCTGCTTTAATGCAACTGAATGTCTTAACACTAAACATACAATGGGGGAAGACAATAAATTGCCGAGGAGCTCTCTATATTACTGTTGTCCTGCGTTTTACGCAACCACCGGCCTTAAACCACTGCCAATTCAATGTCTTTTGAACAGCTGTTTAATTCTCCCTTATTCAAAGAGATTCCTAAGTTAAACGTTTTTACTCTGTCAGAGATTTCCCCTGCTTTCAACACTAAGTAACTCTTGTGGATTATTAGGTTACCTTGTGGATCTTTTTAGTAACCAAAACATGAACCAGTCTGCTTGGAATTCTGGGATGTTTAATAAATACTGCTGTAATTTAGCAAACAGTGCAGACCCTGATCAGAGGGCTCCTATAGGAGCCCTCTTATCTGGGTCTACACTGTTTGCAAATGTAATGGGTATATTTTAAACAGGTCCATGGTGTTGGAAGAGTAAACTCATTCACCCCTGACACTTACAATTGAAAATGTCAGTTTCCTATTAAGTTAGTCCATTTATTGCAATATAGTCTTGTTTTTCTGCAATACATTGCAAAACTACAGACAGTGCAGAACTTTCAGGAGTCCTCTGAACAGGGTCTTCACTGTTTACATAAAACAAGCATACTCAATGTATGAAACACATACCTTATTACAGACTGCCCTTTGTTATCCAACAAAACACCAGCAAAGAATTGTAAGTATATCTGCTTCTCCTGTGACAGGCGATTACCTCCCTTGAACCTATGAAACATAGCTAACAGAATATCTTCAAGCGATTCTGCAACGAGAAAAAAAATAGTCATATGAATGGTCTGTGACCCTGTGCATTTAATGTGGTCGTCAATTTTTAAAATAAGTTCAAATATGAAATGTGGAGACTGATCTAACTCTTCATTATTTACATGGTTTATATGCCTTCAACCTTTTACGCATATTCTTCCACCTTTTACGCATATTTACACATTTAATTAATTCATACCAAAAAGAAAACAGTCAGTCATGAATATGTACATGTATTGTAAAAAGACTTTTCTATATTCTAGCAGATGGTAGCTTAAAGCAGGCCAAAAGTAAAGCAGAATGCGCCTTTCTGGCGCATGTTGCTTCATTTTTAACCTGCTTTAAGTGTTCACCTATTTTCAATACTCAAAACAGGCTATGGGGTAATGGGTTAAAAATCACTACCACTTCTAAGTTCCACCTAGCCTCATCTATTCCTGCTTGTATCAGCCTGTTAGCTATCTTGACAACAGTTTGCCCACTTCTACCTACCCTCCTCTATCCCTGTCTGTATCAGCCTGTTAGCTATCTTAACAACAATCTGTCCACTTCTACCTACCCTCATCTATCCCTGCTTGTATCAGCCTGTTAGCTATCTTAACAACAGTCTGCCCACTTCTACCTACCCTCATCTATCCCTGTCTGTATCAGCCTGTTAGCTATCTTAACAACAGTCTGCCCACTTCTACCTACCCTCATCTATCCCTGCTTGTATCAGCCTGTTAGCTATCTTTACAACAGTCTTTCCACTTCTACCTAACCTCATCTATCCCTGCTTGTATCAGCCTGTTAGCTATCTTAACAACAGTCTGCCCACTTCTACCTACCCTCATCTATCCCTGCTTGTATCAGCCTGTTAGCTATCTTAACAACAGTCTGTCCATTTCTACCTACCCCCATCTATCCCTGCTTGTATCAGCCTGTTAGCTATCTTAACAACAGTCTGTCCACTTCTACCTACCCCCATCTATCCTTGCTTGTATCAGCATGTTAGCTATCTTGACAACAGTCTGCCCACTTCTACCTACCCTCATCTATCCCTGTGTGTATCAGCCTGTTAGCTATCTTGACAACAGTCTGTCCACTTCTACCTACCCTCATCTATCCCTGTGTGTATCAGCCTGTTAGCTATCTTAACAACAGTCTGCCCACTTCTACCTACCCTCATCTATCCCTGTCTGTATCAGCCTGTTAGCTATCTTGACAACAGTTTGCCCACTTCTACCTACCCTCATCTATCCCTGCTTGTACCAGCCTGTTAGCTATCTTAACAACAGTCTGCCCACTTCTACCTACCCTCATCTATCCCTGTCTGTATCAGCCTGTTAGCTATCTTAACAACAGTGTGCCCACTTCTACCTACCCTCATCTATCCCTGTCTGTATCAGCCTGTTAGCTATCTTGACAACAGTTTGCCCACTTCTACCTACCCTCATCTATCCCTGTCTGTATCAGCCTGTTAGCTATCTTGACAACAGTTTGCCCACTTCTACCTACCCTAATCTATCCCTGTCTGTATCAGCCTGTTAGCTATCTTTACAACAATCTGTCCACTTCTACCTACCCTCATCTATCCCTGCTTGTATCAGCCTGTTAGCTATCTTAACAACAGTTTGCCCACTTCTACCTAACCTCATCTATCCCTGCTTGTATCAGCCTGTTAGCTATCTTGACAACAGTGTGCCCACTTCTACCTACCCCCATCTATCCCTGCTTGTATCAGCCTGTTAGCTATCTTGACAACAGTTTGCCCACTTCTACCTACCCTCATCTATCCCTGCTTGTATCAGCCTGTTAGCTATCTTGACAACAGTTTGCCCACTTCTACCTACCCTCATCTATCCCTGCTTGTATCAGCCTGTTAGCTATCTTAACAACAGTCTGCCCATTTCTACCTACCCTCATCTATCCCTGTGTGTATCAGCCTGTTAGCTATCTTAACAACAGTCCGCCCACTTCTACCTACCCTCATCTATCCCTGCTTGTATCAGCCTGTTAGCTATCTTGACAACAGTCTGCCCACTTCTACCTACCCTCATCTATCCCTGCTTGTATCAGCCTGTAAGCTATCTTGACAACAGTCTGTCCACATCTACCTACCCTCATCTATCCCTGCTTGTATCAGCCTGTTAGCTATCTTCACAACAGTCTGCCCACTTCTACCTACCCTCATCTATCCCTGCTTGTATCAGCCTGTTAGCTATCTTGACAACAGTCTGCCCACTTCTACCTACCCTCATCTATCCCTGTCTGTATCAGCCTGTTAGCTATCTTAACAACAGTCTGCCCACTTCTACCTACCCTCATCTATCCCTGCTTGTATCAGCCTGTTAGCTATCTTGACAACAGTTTGCCCACTTCTACCTACCCTCATCTATCCCTGCTTGTACCAGCCTGTTAGCTATCTTGACAACAATTTGCCCACTTCTACCTACCCTCCTCTATCCCTGTCTGTATCAGCCTGTTAGCTATCTTAACAATAGTCTGCCCACTTCTACCTACCCTCATCTATCCCTGCTTGTATCAGCCTGTTAGCTATCTTGACAACAGTCTGCCCACTTCTACCTACCCTCATCTATCCCTGCTTGTATCAGCCTGTTAGCTATCTTAACAACAGTTTGCCCACTTCTACCTACCCTCATCTATCCCTGCCTGTATCAGCCTGTTAGCTATCTTAACAACAGTCTGCCTACTTCTACCTACCCTCATCTATCCCTGCTTGTATCAGCCTGTTAGCTATCTTAACAACAGTCTGCCCATTTCTACCTACCCCCATATATCCCTGCTTGTATCAGCCTGTTAGCTATCTTAACAACAATCTGTCCACATCTACCTACCCTCATCTATCCCTGCCTGTATCAGCCTGTTAGCTATCTTGACAACAGTTTGCCCACTTCTACCTACCCTCATCTATCCCTGCTTGTATCAGCCTGTTAGCTTTCTTGACAACAGTTTGCCCACTTATACCTACCCTCATCTATCCCTGCTTGTATCAGCCTGTTAGCTATCTTGACAACAGTCTGTCCACTTCTACCTACCCTCATCTATCCCTGCTTGTATCAGCCTGTTAGCTATCTTTACAACAGTCTTCCCACTTCTACCTAACCTCATCTATCCCGGCTTGTATCAGCCTGTTAGCTATCTTAACAACAGTCTGCCCACTTCTACCTACCCTCATCTATCCCTGCTTGTATCAGCCTGTTAGCTATCTTGACAACAGTTTGCCCACTTCTACCTACCCTCATCTATCCCTGTCTGTATCAGCCTGTTAGCTATCTTGACAACCGTTTGCCCACTTCTACCTACCCTCATCTATCCCTGTCTGTATCGGCCTGTTAGCTATCTTAACAACAGTTTGCCCACTTCTACCTACCATCATCTATCCCTGTCTGTATCAGCCTGTTAGCTATCTTTACAACAATCTGTCCACTTATACCTACCCTCATCTATCCCTGCTTGTATCAGCCTGTTAGCTATCTTAACAACAGTTTGCCCCCTTCTACCTAACCTCATCTATCCCTGCTTGTATCAGCCTGTTAGCTATCTTGACAACAGTTTGCCCACTTCTACCTACCCTCATCTATCCCTGCTTGTATCAGCCTGTTAGCTATCTTAACAACAGTCTGCCCACTTCTACCTACCCTCATCTATCCCTGCTTGTATCAGCCTGTTAGCTATCTTGACAACAGTCTGCCCACTTCTACCTACCCCCATCTATCCCTGCCTGTATCAGCCTGTTAGCTATCTTGACAACAGTTTGCCCACTTCTACCTACCCCCATCTATCCCTGCCTGTATCAGCCTGTTAGCTATCTTGACAACAGTCTGCCCACTTCTACCTACCCCCATCTATCCCTGCCTGTATCAGCCTGTTAGCTATCTTGACAACAGTTTGCCCACTTCTACCTACCCTCATCTATCCCTGCTTGTATCAGCCTGTTAGCTATCTTGACAACAATCTGCCCACTTCTACCTATCCTCATCTATCCCTGCTTGTATCAGCCTGTTAGCTATCTTAACAACAGTTTGCCCACTTCTACCTACCCTCATCTATCCCTGCCTGTATCAGCCTGTTAGCTATCTTAACAACAGTCTGCCCACTTCTACCTACCCTCATCTATCCCTGCTTGTATCAGCCTGTTAGCTATCTTAACAACAGTCTGCCCACTTCTACCTACCCTCATCTATCCCTGCTTGTATCAGCCTGTTAGCTATCTTAACAACAATCTGTCCACATCTACCTACCCTCATCTATCCCTGCCTGTATCAGTCTGTTAGCTATCTTGACAACAGTTTGCCAACTTCTACCTACCCTAATCTATCCCTGCTTGTATCAGCCTGTTAGCTATCTTGACAACATTTTGCCCACTTCTACCTACCCTCATCTATCCCTGCTTGTATCAGCCTGTTAGCTATCTTGACAACAATATGTCCACTTCTACCTACCCTCATCTATCCCTGTGTGTATCAGCCTGTTAGCTATCTTAACAACAATCTGTCCACATCTACCTACCCTCATCTATCCCTGTCTGTATCAGCCTGTTAGCTATCTTAACAACAGTCTGCCCACTTCTACCTACCCTCATCTATCCCTGCTTGTATCAGCCTGTTAGCTATCTTAACAACAGTCTGCCCACTTCTACCTACCCTCGTCTATCCCTGCTTGTATCAGCCTGTTAGCTATCTTAACAACAGTCTGCCCACTTCTACCTACCCTCATCTATCCCTGCTTGTATCAGCCTGTTAGCTATCTTAACAACAGTCTGTCCACTTCTACCTACCCTCGTCTATCCCTGCTTGTATCAGCCTGTTAGCTATCTTGACAACAGTTTGCCCACTTCTACCTACCCCCATCTATCCCTGCTTGTATCAGCCTGTTAGCTATCTTGACAACAGTCTGTCCACTTAGGACTACCTACCCTCATCCATCCCTGCTTGTATCAGCCTGTTAGCTATCTTGACAACAGTTTGCCCACTTCTACCTACCCTCATCTATCCCTGCTTGTATCAGCCTGTTAGCTATCTTAACAACAATCTGCCCACTTCTACCTACCCTCCTCTATCCCTGCTTGTATCAGCCTGTTAGCTATCTTGACAACAGTTTGCCCACTTCTACCTACCCTCATCTATCCCTGCTTGTATCAGCCTGTTAGCTATCTTGACAACAATCTGTCCACTTCTACCTACCCTTATCTATCCCTGCTTGTATCAGCCTGTTAGCTATCTTAACAACAGTCTGTCCACTTCTACCTACCCTCATCTATCCCTGCTTGTATCAGCCTGTTAGCTATCTTAACAACAGTCTGTCCACTTCTACCTACCCTCATCTATCCCTGCTTGTATCAGCCTGTTAGCTATCTTGACAACAGTTTGCCCACTTCTACCTACCCTCATCTATCCCTGTCTGTATCAGCCTGTTAGCTATCTTTACAACAATCTGTCCACTTCTACCTACCCTCATCTATCCCTGCTTGTATCAGCCTGTTAGCTATCTTAACAACAGTTTGCCCACTTCTACCTACCCTCATCTATCCCTGCTTGTATCAGCCTGTAAGCTATCTTAACAACAGTTTGCCCACTTCTACCTTACCTCATCTATCCCTGCTTGTATCAGCCTGTTAGCTATCTTAACAACAGTCTGTCCACTTCTACCTACCCTCATCTATCCCTGCTTGTATCAGCCTGTTAGCTATCTTAACAACAGTCTGTCCACTTCTACCTACCCTCATCTATCCCTGCTTGTATCAGCCTGTTAGCTATCTTGACAACAGTCTGTCCACTTCTACCTACCCTCATCTATCCCTGCTTGTATCAGCCTGTTAGCTATCTTAACAACAGTTTGCCCACTTCTACCTACCCTCATCTATCCTGCTTGTATCAGCCTGTTAGCTATCTTGACAACAGTCTGTCCACTTCTTCCTACCCTCATCTATCCCTGCTTGTATCAGCCTGTTAGCTATCTTTACAACAGTCTTTCCACTTCTACCTAACCTCATCTATCCCTGCTTGTATCAGCCTGTTAGCTATCTTTACAACAGTCTTTCCACTTCTACCTAACCTCATCTATCCCTGCTTGTATCAGCCTGTTAGCTATCTTAACAACAATCTGTCCACTTCTACCTACCCTCATCTATCCCTGCTTGTATCAGCCTGTTAGCTATCTTAACAACAGTCTGTCCATTTCTACCTACCCCCATCTATCCCTGCCTGTATCAGCCTGTTAGCTATCTTGACAACAGTCTGTCCACTTCTACCTACCCTCATCTATCCCTGCTTGTATCAGCCTGTTAGCTATCTTAACAACAGTCTGCCCACTTCTACCTACCCTCATCTATCCCTGCTTGTATCAGCCTGTTAGCTATCTTAACAACAGTCTGTCCACTTCTAGCCACAGTGCCTCTGTTGTATCTGCCACCTAGGAACTCCTGTAGATACCCATTTATAACCCCCAGCCAGGGTGGAAACTGCTGGCTCCTAGTGCTGGAAGGTACCGGTAGGAATCTTGACATTATCTCACAGATGGTCAAGTTCAGGCTGTCAGCTGATACCTGCAACAGTTTGAGAGTATGAATTACAAATACATACAAGAGTGGTATTGCTCACCTGTTATAATGAAGCCTGATAGCAGCTTACCTTTGTCATTCACGCGTTTTATTCTAAATCCATTCAAATTTGTAGTAAAGCATGTAAACAACATTGGAATACGACCTACTCTAGTATAGTATAGTAGAGTAGCCTAAATTATACTGTAATGACGCCTTTTCTAGTACAGTAGAACTTCGATGTGTCGAACTTCGAAGAGTCGAGTTTCTCGATGTGTCGATCTTTTTTTAAAGTCCCAACTTTTCTCCCTATATAACCTTATTTAAAATCTACGTTTGACTCGAGTTTTTATAAGTCGAGTTTTTCGCTATATCGACTTTTTTTCTCGGTCCGTACGTACTGTTTCACTCAAAATTCACTACACATGTGTCGATGTTCAACTGTACGATGGACCGGAATTTTGCGTGTCGAGTTTTTCACACCTCCGTGACCATCTTTACTCGATTGATGGTCGTGAATGAAAATTACCTGACTGCCCAATTATCCAGGACAAACAGGCCAACACCTTCTCATTGTGTCAATGGCCCTGTGTATTCCTTGATTCATCTACTCTTTTCCATACTTTATTCGTCACAGAATTTATCGTAGCGCCCTTATTCAGTTTCGTGTAAAGTCAAACATAAACCGAATGTTAAAGCATATTCGTAGATCGGTCGATGTTTTTTTTATGCCGGAAGAGAAATGTGTGTGTAAAAGACAAAGAACAACTTACGCGGAACCCATCCCGAAATGTGTAGCAGCAATAGTTATGCAATTATCATTTTCCCTCTATGGAGATATTTTTTCTATTTTAAGAAAGGGTTTCCCCTGAATTTGGTTCCAGCGTTTCGAGAGAATGTATATGCTGGAATGGGTAAAAGAACCGGTGCGCAGATAAAAAGCGACTTCCGTTCATACCGCTGTGTTGTTATTTTCTGAAAATCGAGTTACGGCAAACGTATTTTCGCCTGACGATTCGTTTCAAGTTGAAGTTTTTGTAAACTGAGTAAATATGTATCCAGTTTGGATGCGATACGAGCGTTACATAATTGCATTTTAATGTCATTGATATCAACAAGTAACATACGGACATGTCGGCTATATGGAGATGGAGTATTTTTGAGAAAAAAATCGACGGAGCATAAGGTAAAACATGAGTCGAGGCTTCGATGTGTCGAGTTTTTTCTGATGGTCCCTTCAAACTCGACACATCGAAGTTCTACTGTATTTCAAAGTTTATCAAGGGCAGATAACTCTTGCCACAATGATCAGATTTCAACAATAATTGCACTCCATTAAAAACTGTAGTTGCAAGAGTGTAAACACTGTTAGATATGACATTTTCAGCAATTCAAGGGCAAATATAACTCTTGACCTATTAGTCCAATTTCAACCATTGTAGAACTCATATAAACACTGACAGTCATATACAATCTGAGCAAGTTTTGAGAAAGATTGGATTAAATTTGTTGCCATTAGAGTGTAAACAACGTTACATATTGCATTTTCAGCAATTCAAAGGTAGATAACTCTTGACCTATTAATCTGATTTCGACAATAAACCAAATCACCCGAAACTCTTATGGTCAAATACAACTGAGCAAGTTTGAGAAAGATTGGATAAAAATCTTGGCCTCTTGAGTGTAAACACAAATATGGCATTTTCAGCAATTCAAAGGTAGATAACTCTTGACCTATTGGTCCGATTTCAACCATAATATAACTCATTTGAACGCTTATGGTCATATACAATCTGGAAAGGTAACAGAAAGATTGGATTAAAATTGTGGCTTCTAGAGAGTTAACACTTAAATTGTTGATGACAGACACCGAACGCTGAACGACGGACATTCAAGGATTGCAAAAGCTCACCCCGAGCTAGCTCAGGTGAGCTAAAAACCTAGTGCTGTTTCCATTGTCATTTCAAAACTGATCATAAGATTGTACAGTTGCTTAAAGAAAGGTGAGAGTAAAACAGAAAGCTCCTCCATACCTGAGAGTGGATACCCTCAATATTTACCTGTTCAAAATCTTTCTTCTCTTTCTTATCTCCCTTGCTAGGTGGAGTGTAGACATCAAAGGGGAAATTAGTCAAGAAATGTTTGCTGCAGTCCTTCATGTACTTGGTTCTTGGCCACTGGTCATGATCCTAAATGGACGAAAGGAAACAATCACAACTTACACATTATAATGATGCAGGTCAGTCTAATACTGATACACAGAAAAGTAAGCTAAAAGAGTCACAAAGTGATAGAATTAATCTGTTATCCCATAGCCTGTTTCTAGTTTGGAAGTCAGGTGAGCAATTAAAGCAGGTTGAAAGTAAAACAGAATGTCCCTTAAGATGCATTCTAACACACCTCCCACACGACCCTATATAAACAAAGAAGGAACATACATGTATCTGTCTTTAAATTCTCAATTAAACACTCACGCGCTGTACATAACGTCTTAAAGTGACATCATATGGCTTCGAAAATGCGTGCTCTTGGAAATGTAGCGCCCCCGCTCCGGTGCAAATTGTGGTAAAAAATTGAAGAGTTAGGATCAAATTATTCTTTTTTAATTAATACCAGTGTCGTTGAGATGCTGGTTATTAAATCACTTGGCCTTGGGCCTCGTGTTTTAATTACTACGCATCTCAATTCCTACCTGTTTTATTGCACGTTAAAACAGTGGCCAGTATGAATTTATCATTTCTTAATTCTGCTGTACTTTCAACCAGCTTTAAGCTACCATCTACTAGGTAATAGATAACTTTTTTTACAGTACAATTCTTGTCTTCATTAAGTTGAACTATTTTCTTTAGTGGAGGACTAAATCAAAGGTGTAAAAGGCATATTTATTGTGTTATGGGATTCAGACATAGACAGCCAGACAGGCAGAGACTGACAGGGAAACGGGGAACTACAGATCACTATAGGGTATATGAGAGAAACAGACAGAGAGTGGCAGACAAAGTACAGAGACAGAACGAGACATGATCAAGCCAGACAGAGGCATCAGTCAGATCATTATGAGGGATGACATGCTGAAGTATTGTATGTTCATTAACTCACCTCCTGAGTACAGTAAGTGTCCATGGCTTCCATGAGTGACTGGGTGACTTGTAGTATACTGTACATTGCTGCAGCATTCTCCGGTAGTAGCTGACTTCCTGAATAACAAATAGATGAGATGAAAACCTCACAGAACACTACCATCTACTGTCTGCTAGAATAAAGTGGAACTATTTCCTTCATGAGAGGAATCAGGGCTCCAGATAAGAGGTAGTTATTTCAACAAATCCAACATTTTCTCACTCTTTTTAGCACCAAATCCTATAGTGTTACTACTCATTAGAATCGTCGAAGAGACGATTCTAATGAGTAGTGACACCATAGGGTTTAATTCAGAAATAAAGATTTTAGTGTTTGAAAAACTACCCTTATCTGGTGCTCTGAGGAATGCATAATTAATAAAATGATGTATTTATGGAGTGCAGCAAAGCTCACTGATAACGAAGTTGTCGGGACCGTCTGGTTTATTTCATTATATCCAAATTTCTTTATATCAGATACATTTTAATTAAAGAAGGGGAATAAATTTTGCTTCGTAATATCCAATATTTTGATATATCCAATTTTGTTATAAGCAGAGCTTCACTGTAATGTGTTAAGGAGCAATCTGCTTTATGAGTTTGTGATTTTGCATCGCCCCGAGGCATTAAAATGGGAAAGGGGTGGGGTAAAGGTATACAGTGTATCAATATTTACCCCTATCTAGAGATGCATTCTGAGAAGGTGCTGCCTCCACCCAACACTCCAACATCAGTGGCACAAGAGTTGTGGCAAAGTCCCGTAACCTATCACCAATCAACCCAGTATTCCCTGATGAATGGTCTGCTATATCAGAACTGTAATATAATTCATGGTTAAATACAGAGATAAATATTGTGAGTTTACGTCTATGGCTGTGAGTGGCACAAGAGTTATCGCAAAGTCAAGTAACCTACCATCTGACAAATATTCTGCTATATCAGAAATGTAATATGGTTTATGGTCAATAAGTGAGATATCTTAACCCTCTAGATATGTGAACACTTAAAAGCAGGTTGAAAGTAAAGCAGAATGTGCCTTACTTTCAGCCTTTTTTAAGCTACTATTTGCTAGACTATAGAAATATAGAAAATATTTCTTACAAAACATATTCATAACTACTAAATTGGAACTATATTCCTCAGTGGAGAAATAAATCAGAGGGTAAAAATGTGTATCTAACTACATTTGTATCTATATCTAGGGTCTACACTGTTTGCATAGGACAAGTGTACTCTCAACTAGAACAGTGTTCGTAAACGATACAAATATCTGAAATGTGTGTCACTAATACCGTAAAATCTCTCTATTACGACCACAAAACAAGAGCCGCATGCGGCCCTAAATCGCTCACCTGAGTAACCATTGTGTAATATTTAATGCAAAATGAAGTTTTTCATTGCATGGAAGTGGACTGTTGCATGAAGAAGTAACTCAGAATCCGTTTGTCATTATTACTGTTTGAGCAAAAAGGAAAAATATGGAAACTATATAAAAAAGTCCTAATAAAGGGTGTTTTAAATAATATTAATTCGAAATATTATTGAATTCTGACAATGGTTACAGTTTCAGAGTAGAAGATTTTTAAAGGGTTTCCCGTTTAAGTCTATGTAAAACTGATAAGCCCAGGGCGTGCCATTTTTTACCCTGAGGTCATGATTTGAACAATCTTGGTAAAGGACCATAAGGCAAAGCTACTCGGATGCCAAATATAAAAGGTCTGGGCCTTACGGTTTCAGAGAAGAAGATTTGTAAAGGTTTTACTATATAAGTCTATGTAAAACTGATAAGCCCCGGGGCAGGGCCATTTTTGACACGGGGTCATGATTTGAACAATCTTGGTAGAGGACCATAAGGCAAAGCTACATGTCAACAAGAGGCCCATGCGGGCCTAAATATCGCTCACCTGGAAAAACCAACACAAGGGTCACATGACCCCTGGGGTGGTATCATTTTTTACCCCAGAGACATAATTTCAAATATCTTACTGATGAACTTGAAAATTAAGTGTTCTGCCAAATATTTTGTACATGGGTGGTTTCAGACAGGAAGACTTTTCATTGAAAAAAAATCTATTTTTAGCTAATGTGACCCAGATATGCAACAGACCCGAACCATTTCAGCAATATTGGTAAAGAACATCTAAAAGTGTCACTTCATAATGCTAAGTATCAAAGCTCTTGCCATAATAGTTTCAGAGAAGAATATTTCACTATATAACTCTATGTAAAACTGCGACCCCTAGGGCCTTGGTAGTTTTGACCAAAGGGGCATAATTTGAACAATCTTGATAGAGGACCTGTAGATGCTGCTTTATGCTAAATATCTAATCTCGGGGTATTGGGGTTTCAGACAAGAAGATTTTTAAAGTTTTCATTGAAAAAATCTATTTTTAGCTCCTGTGACCTAGATATGCAACGGACTGGAACCATATTTACAATAATGGTAAAGGGCTTCTAGAAGTGTCACCATGCCAAATATCAAAGCTCTGGCCATATTAATTTCAGAGATAAAGATGTTTGAAGATTTCACTATATAATTCTATGTAAAATTACGACCCCTGGGGTGGGGTCATTTTTTACCCCAGGGACATAATTTGAACAATCTTGTTAGAGGACCTGAAGACGATGCTTTGTGCCAAATATCTAAGCTCAAGGTACTGTGGGTTCAGACAATAAGATTTTTTAAGTTTTCATTGAAAAAATCTATTTTTAGCTCCTGTGACCTAGATATGCAACGGAGCGGAACCATATTTGAACAACTTTGAAAGAGGACCATACAAGGATCATTCCTGCCAAGTTTGGTAAAAATCCATCCAGTAGTTTCGCAGGAGATGTCGTTTAAAGAAATTGTTGACGACGAACGGACGGACGGACGAACGACGGAGGACACAGAACTATCAAAATAGCTCACCTTGGCACTACGTGCCAGGTGAGCTAAAAATAAAAGGTCTAGGCCATACAGTTTCAGAGAAGAAAACTTTTAAAGGTTTTCCTATATAACTCTATGTAAAACTGATACGCCCTGGGGTGTGGCCATTTTTGACCCGGGGGTCATGATTTGAACAAACTTTGTAGAGAACCATAAGGCAAAGCTGCATGCCAAATATAAAAGGTCTAGGCAATACAGTTTCAGAGAAGAAGAGTTTTAAAGGTTTTCCTATATAACTCTATGTAAAACTGATAAGCCCCAGCGCGGGGCCAATTTTGACCTGGGGGGTCATGATTTGAACAATCTTGGTAGAGGACCAGAAGGCAAAGCTACATGCCAAATATAAAAGGTCTAGGCCATACAGTTTCAGAGAAGAAGAGTTTTAAAGGTTTTCCTATATAACTCTATGTAAAACTGATAAGCCCCAGGGCTGGGCCATTTTTGACCTGGGGGTCATTATTTGAACAATCTTGGTAAAGGTTCACAACATGATGCTACATATGAAATTTGGTTGTCCTAGGACTTATGGTTATTGACAAGAAGATTTTTAAAGTTTTGACTTTGGTTGTCAATATTATGTAAATACGGAAAATGACCACGCCCTCTGACGGCCATGTTTTTTGACGGATCAAACTTCTTTGAACAACTTTGAAAGTATATAAATTGAGAAACATTTTGGTGAAAACCAAATTGAAATCGGACCAGTAATTTTTTAAAAGAAGATTTTTTTTAGATATTGTGCATGGTTGCCATGGCAACAATACCGATTGCCCCACCCACTTTTTTCAACAACTTTTGAAGCTCACAACTACAGTATGTATCTGACCAAGTTTGGTTAAAATTGGGCCATTGGTTTCAGAGAAGAAGTTATTTGAAACAAAATGTGAACAGACGACACGGACACAGACCCCGAAGTACGACGACAGATCACAATAGCTCACCTTGAGCATTTTGTGCTCAGGTGAGCTAAAAAGGCTAATTTGGTGTATAAAAGACAGACCACAAACATCCAACCCTAGCGACGAGTGTACTCATCATTTACAAACAGTGTATCTGTAATGGTTACACTTGGCCTGTGCAAACAGTGTAGACCCTGATCAGAGGGCTCAACAAGAAGCCCTCTGATCAGGGTCTACACTGTTTGTCATTTTGAAATATATTGTTAAAATCTACCCCAAATAGTCAAAAATAGACTTATTTTGAAATTGGAATTGTCCATCAAAAGTTTCAGGGGTAAACGAGTTAAAACAAGTTAAAGGAGCTTTTTGATTTACTGTCACCTTGCTTTAAGCAGTAATCTGATAGAGACATTTTACTGTAACTAATGCAAGTTTATATTACCTTTATACATACCTTAGTGTAAATCCTGGACTTTCCCAGCAATTTTGAAAATATCCTGGAAACACTTGCTTCCTATTTACAGATAACACAGAAAAGTTAACAAAAGACTCATTCTCATCTCTGTCTGTAGCCAGCCTATTGGTGTCACAGTTCAACATTGCTGTCAGAAACTTCTGAAGTCTATCAAACACTGACTTCCGCCATTTCTGTGACGATGTTCGACTGTTTGGATTGGTTGTAAGGCTTCTCTTTGTATCTCCCTGGCCCTTTTGCCGAGAGATCTGTTCTATAAAGTTTGATAGCACTTGGTTAGAAGCGCTTATTATCAGTTTAGGATACTGTTCCAGTAACACGTCAAGCACTGGCAGAGAGTCAACTTGAATCTCATCCACGATATGAGTCATGGCACAACACAGGTGAGCACAGAGAAGTGGGAAGAAAGGGGAGATAAGTTTCTCTGAGATTTTTGTCAGACATATCTTTAGAAGACGGACAGCTCCTTGCCTCACTTTGGGGTCTTTGTCTGTGAGAAGCTCAGCAGTTTTCTCCAGGAGGTCTGCTAGATGTGAGTGGACTGTGTCTGGGAATGAGGTTACTAACTCTTTCAGGCCTGTGACTGCATCCTGTCGTACAGATACACTGTAGTGCCGGCACTGAGTGAATAGTTCCTACAGAAAATAAGACAGTAAAGAGTCTAGTGAGGAAAGTAAAAAATGTGTTAAGCGGCCACTCAAATTAACCCATTACCCAATAAATACGCCTTTTTAGGCCTTTATATTATTCCTCCACTACAGAAAATGATTCCGTTTATAATGCCAAGAATATATACCATAATTACTTATTTCTTATTTCTATATCCTATAACATACAGGTAGCAACTTATAGCAGGCTGAAAATAAAGCAGAATACATTCTACTTTATTTTCAACCTGCTTTAAGTGATCACCTAGCTTCAATACTAGAAAAAGGCTATGGGGTAAAGGGTTAAGGTGAAAAATAAAACCTTTCTGAAGGCAAACAATGGCCACTATGGCCCTAAATCGCTCACCTGGTACACCATGGCAAACTTGACCTATAGTGACATAGATTATGACTGGACATGACCCACAATCAACCTTTGTAGTGTAAACAAGATTTTCCTATGATTTGACCTAGTGACCTAGTTTTTGACCGGACATGACCCATATTCAAACTTGACCTAGATATCAATGAGACAAACATTCTGACCAAGTTTCATCAAGATCCAATGAGATTTGTAGCCTCTAGAGTGTTAACAAGGTTTTTCTATGATTTGACATAGTGACCTAGTTTTTGACCGGACATGACCTATATTCAAACTTGACCTAGATATCAATGAGACAAACATTTTGACCAAGTTTCATCAAGATCCAATGAGATTTGTAGCCTCTAGAATGTTAACAAGGTTTTTCTATGATTTGACCTAGTGACCCAGTTTTCGACTCAACATGACCCATATTCGAACTTGACCTAGATATCAATGAGACAAACATTCTGACCAAGTTTCATCAAGATCCAATGACATTTGTAGCCTCTAGAGTGTTAACAAGGTTTTTCTATGATTTGACCTTTTGACTGGACATGACCCATATTCAAACTTGACCTAGATATCAATGAGACAAACATTTTGACCAAGTTTCATCAAGATCCATTGAGATTTGTAGCCTCTAGAATGTTAACAAGGTTTTTCTATGATTTGCCCTAGTGACCTAGTTTTTGACCAGACATGACCCATATTCAAACTTGACCTAGATATCAATAAGACAAACATTCTGACCAAGTTTCATCAAGATCCAATGACATTTGTAGCCTCTAGAGTGTTAACAAGGTTTTTCTATGATTTGACCTAGTGACCCAGTTTTCGACTCAACATGACCCACTTTCAAACTTGGCCTAGATATCTACTAGACAAACATTGTGATCAGGTTTAATGAAGATTGGATGATATTTGTAGCTGCTAGAGTGTTAACGAACCAATTGTGGACGGACGGACGGACGGACGGACGACGGACATCCAGCGATCCTAAAAGCTCACCTTGGCACTTGGTGCCAGGTGAGCTAAAAAAAGGTGTATCTATTTAGTGATGGGTTAAAACATGTACAACTGGCATCATTACCATGCCTGGGTGGATGTAGATTAACCCATTACCCCATAGTATGTTTCTTAGATTAAGTTTTGAAGACAGGTGACCATATAAAGCAGGTTGAAAGTAAAGCAGAATGTGCTTTAAGCTACCAGCTTCTTTAATATAGAAAATATTTTTGATGTTAACATTCATTACTGTATAAATTGGAACTCTTTTCTTCAGAGGAGGGATAAATTAAATGTGTAAAAATGTTTATTTATGGGGTAAAGGGTTCAACAACAACTGGCATCATAACAGACAGATAATCGTCCTTCACAATCAGCTGACTTAGCGAACTGTTGTATTGTTTCTGACTTTCTTTCTATTATAATCATTTGCCAGTGTAAGATGTCAAACACATGATACAGTCATCATACAGTATTAAAACATAAGGGCAACAGAGGGAGATGTTTGGAGCATAATGTTTTAACCAATTACCCCAAGGCCTGTTTTGAAGACAGGTGACCAAATAAAGCAGGTTGAAAGTAAAGCAGAATGCATTAAGGTGCATTCTGCTTTACTTTCAGCCTGCTTTAAGCTTCCATGACTAGAATATAGAAAATATTTCTTATGGTAAATGTTCATGAGTATAAATTGCAACTATTTTCTTCCTTGGAGGAATAAACTGAATGCACTAGAAGGTTAAGACAAGAAGAAGGTAAATCAGAGAGCTCAGATATTCTGTTTTGTTTTATTTTCATTCTGTATTAATTAACACATTATAAAAATGTTATCCATGTAAAATAAAGTCATTATTATTATTATTATTATTATTCAACCCTAGTGACGAGTATACCAGTGTCTTTTACAAGCAGTGGACCTGTGAAGAGCACACTTGCCAGGGCCCCAGATAAGGAGAGTATTTCAAAAACTAAAGTCTTGATTTCTGTATTAAACCCTATGGTGTCACTACTCATTAGAATCGTCCCTTTGAGAGGATTCTAATGAGAATTCACACAATAGATTTGGTGCTGAAATGAGTGAAGAAATGTTGGATTTGTTCGGATTACTGCCTCTTATCTGGAGTTCTGCACTTGCCCTCTGATCTGGATCTGCATTGTTTGTCATTTTGGAAATATATTGCACAAAACAACCCTAAATAGTATTCAAACACACTTCGTGCACGCCCCTATATAAACAAAGAACTAACCTTTCAGTGTTTGAATTTTCAGTAAAACAATCACGCGATTAAACGTTCAAACGTATATGGCTTTGCAAATGCGTACGCCAAGAAATGTAGGGCCGTTGTTTCGGTGCAAATGAAGGTAACATTATGTGTTAGAATCGAAATAATAAATTCTTACCAGGGCAGTGTTTTATCTAACAATCGAACATGGGTAGTCGTTGAGATGCTTGTAATTAAACCACTCGGCCTAAAGGCCTTGTGATTAAATTACTATGCATCTCAACTCCTACCAGTGTTCGATTGCACGATAAAACACTGGTATGAATTTATTATATCTTAAATAAATGGACTTAACTTAATTGGAAACTGGAATTGTCATTTAAAATTTTCAAGGGTGAATCAGGTGTTTGTAGATACCAGCTACCTTCCTCTGCAACATGTCAAAATATTGTCAAAATGCCATAAAACAACGATTAAAAGTGAACTAAAAAATAAGATTCACATCAATCATGTTATATTAGATAACATTGATGTGAAGAGAAAAAACTCGGTTCACTTTTAAAAAGTTTTTATGGCATTTTGACAATATTTTGACATGTTTAAAATTATTTTGACAAATATCTTTCTGTATGTTTGCAGAGGTGGTAGCTATAGTAGTTACAAACACCTGTGGGTGAATTAGGCATAAAAAAAATAAATATGTGTGTTTCTGGTTTCATCCTCTCAAAATTTTAGAGTAGGTCGGTAGGAAAAAGTTTTTATTTTTTAAAAAGTTTTTACATAGGGTTATATAATTTATGCGGACTTTTTTTCACAATCAAAGGATGGGTTTATATGACAAATAATGACCTTGCTCTTGTTGTATTCAACTTTGAAAGTGTCTGAAATGATTTATCTTGATTTGCAAGTTTAAATTGTAAGGTATTTCATAATATAATTATGTGAAATAGTTCTTGTTTCAATCTGAAAACCATTGCATCAAATAAATATTATATTTAAAAACAAGAGGCCCATGCGGGCCTAAATATCGCTCACCTGGAAAAACCAACACAAGGGTCACATAACCCCTGGGGTGAGATCCTTTTTTTCCCAAGAGACATAATTTCAAAAATCTTGCTGATGAACTTGACAATTAAGTGTTCTGTCAAATATTTTGTACATGGATGGTTTCAGACAGGAAGACTTTTTATTGAAAAAAATCTATTTTTAGCTTATGTGACCCAGATATGCAACAGACCCGAACCATTTCAGCAATATTGGTAAAAAGACATCAAAAAGTGTCACTATGCTAAATATCAAAGCTCTGGCCATGTAGTTTCAGAGAAGAAGATTTCACTATATAACACTATGTAAAACTGCAACCCCTAGGGCCTTGGCAGTTTTGACCCCAGGGACATAATTTGAACAAAATGGAAAGAGGACCTAAAGATGATGCTTTGTGCCAAATATCTAAGCTCAGGGTACTGTGGTTCCAGACAAGAAGATTTTTTTGAGTTTTCATTGAAGAAATCTATTTTAGCTCCTGTGACCTAGATATGCAAGGGACCGGAACCATATAATCAATATTGGTTAAGGGCTTCAAGAAATGTCACCATGCCAAATATCAAAGCTCTGGCCATAATAGTTCCAGAAAAATACATGTTTGAAGATTTCACAATATAACTCTATGTAAAAATATGACCCCCGGGGCAGGGTCATTTTTGACCCCAGGGACATAATTTGAACAATCTTGATAGAGGACCTGAAGAAAATGCTTTGTGCTAAATATCTAAGCTCAGGGTACAGTGGTTTCAAACAAGAAGATTTTTTAAGTTTTCATTAAAAACATATATTTTTAGCTCCTGTGACCTAGATATGCAACGGAGCGGAACCATATTTACAGTATTGGTTCAGGGCTTCTAGAAGTGTCACCATGCCAAATATTAAAGCTCTAGCCATATTAGTTTCTGAGAAAAAGATGTTTGAAGATTTCACTATATAACTCTATGTAAAATTACAACCCCCGGGCGGGGTCATTTTTTACCCCAGGGACATAATTTGAACAATCTTAATAGAAGACCTGAAGACAATGCTTTGTGCCAAATATCTAAGCTCAGGGTACTGTGGTTTCAGACAAGAAGATTTTTTAAGTTTTCATTGAAATAATCTATTTTTAGCTCCTGTGACCTAGATATGTAACGGACCGGAAATGTTTGAACAACTTTGAAAGAGGACCATATAAGGATCATTCCTGCCAAGTTTGGTAAAAATCCATCCAGTGGTTTCAGAGGAGATGTTGTTCAAAGAAATTGTTGACGACGAACGAACGACGCACGATTACGGACACAGGACAATCAAAATAGCTCACCTTGGCACTACGTGCCAGGTGAGCTTACAAGAGGCCCATGCGGGTCTAAATCTCGCTCACCTGGAAAAACCAACACAAGGGTCACATGACCCCTGGGGTGGAATCAATTTTTACCCCAGAGACATAATTTCAAAAAATTTGCTGATGGACTTGAAAATAAAGTGTGCTGTCAAATATTTTGTACATGGATGGTTTCAGCAGGAAGACTTTTCATTGAAAAAATCTATTTTTAGCTCCTGTGACCTAGATATGCAACTGATCGGAACCATATTTACAATATTAGTTACGGGCTTCTAGAAGTGTCATCATGCCAAATATCAAAGCTCTTACCATATAAGTTTCAGAGATAAAGATGTTTGAAGATTTCACTATATAACTATATGTAAATTTACGACCCCTGGGGCGGGGTCCCCAAGGGACATAATTTGAACAAGAGCCGAATGCGGCCCTAAATCGCTCACCTGAGGAACTATTGTGTTATACTCGATGCATAATGAAGTTTGTAATTGCCTGTATGTGGACTGTTGCATGAAACTGCAACAACTCGGAATTAGGTTTACCAGTAGAAGTCTATGTAAAACTAATAGGCCTCACCCTTATAAGAAGGATTAATCAATGGCCTGGTTAAACTAAACTGGATGATGATGATGATGATGATGATGATAAGCCCCGGGGCGGGTCCATTTTTGACCCTTGGGTCATGATTTGAACAATCTTGGTAGAGGACCGTAAGGCAAAGCTAGATGCCAAATATAAAAGGTCTGGGTCTTAGGGTTTTAGAGAAGAAGAGTTTTAAAGGTTTATTCCTATATAAGTCTTTGTAAAACTGATAAGCCCCGGGGCGGGGCCATTTTTGACCCTGGGGTCATGATTTGAGCAATCTTGGTAGAGGACCGTAAGGCAAAGCTAGATGCCAAATATAAAAGGTATGGGCCTTACGGTTTCAGAGAAGAAGAGTTTTAAAGGTTTATTCCTATATAAGTCTATGTAAAACTGATAAGCCCTAGGGCGGGCCATTTTTGACCCTGGGGTCATGATTTGAACAATCTTGGTAGAGGACCGTAAGGCAAAGCTAGATGCCAAATATAAAAGGTCTGGGCCTTACGGTTTCAGAGAAGAAGATTTTTAAAGGTTTTCCTATATAAGTCTATGTAAAACTGATAAGCCCTGGGGCGGGGCCATTTTTTACCCTGGGGTCATGATTTGAACACTCTTAGTAGAGGTCAATAAGGCAAAGCTACATGCCAAATATAAAAGGTCTAGGCCATACAGTTTTAGAGAAGAAGAATTTTAAAGGTTTTCCTATGAAAAACTGATAAGCCCCGGGCGGGGCCATTTTTGACCCGGGGTCATTATTTGAACAATCTTGCTAAAGGTTCACAACATGATGCAGCTTGTGAAATTTGGTTGTCCTAGGACTAATAGTTATTGCCAAGAAGATGTTAAAAGTTTTGACTTTAGTTGTCAATATTACGTAAAATGACCATGCCCTCTGGCGGCCATGTTTTTTGACGGATCAAACTTCTTTGAACAATTTTGAAAGTATATTAATTGAGAAACATTTTGGTGAAAACCAAATTGAAATCGGACCAGTAGTTTTTGAGAAGAAGATTTTTTTAGATATCGTGCATGGTTGCCATGGCAACAAGACCGATTGCCCAACCCACTTTTTTTTAACATTTTTTGTAGCTCACAACTACAGTATGTATCTGACCAAGTTTGGTTAAAATTGGGCCATTGGTTTCAGAGAAGAAGTTATTTGAAACAAATTGTGAACAGACGACACCGACACCAACACCGACACCGGCGGACGACGACGGATCACAATAGCTCACCTTGAGCACTTTGTGCTCAGGTGAGCTAACAATCTTGAAAGAGGACCTGAAGACGATGGTTTGTGCCAAATATCTAAGCTCAGGGTACTGTGGTTTCAGACAAGAAGATTTTTTAAGTTTTCACTGAAAAAATCTATTTTTAGCTCCTGTGACCTAGATATGCAACAAATCGGAAATGTTTTGAACAACTTTGAAAGAGGACCATATAAGGATCATTCAGGCCCAGTTTGGTAAAAATCTATCCAGTAGTTTCGGAGGAGATGTCGTTTAAAGAAATTGTTGACGACGAACGACGGACGGACGGACGAACGACGACGGACGGAGGACGATCAAAATAGCTCACCTTGGCACTACGTGCCAGGTGAGCTAAAAATGTGTGTGTTTGCTTTTAATACAGGGCTTTTTTCCTTCTGTAACAGGCGCTGAATAACGGCCCCTTCTCCTCCCATATCTTTTTCCCCTCACCAAAAAAATTTCCCCAAATTTTTTTTTAATTTTTTCATTAAAAACTTTAGGGTCGGGGGTAAAAACTAGGGTCGGTCGGGAAACCGGAAACACACATCTTTTTTTTAGGCCTTAGTTAATAGTGGGGTGATCCTGAAAATCATTGTTTCAGTACTGTCACCATTGGCAAGAAGCTGTATTCAGATAAACCTGGGCTCCAGATAAGCAGGTGTAAACTAAACAAATCCTATGGTGTTACTACTCATTAGAATTGTCTTGAAAAGAC
Organism: Gari tellinella; assembly: GCA_922989275.2. Classification (NCBI taxonomy): domain Eukaryota; kingdom Metazoa; phylum Mollusca; class Bivalvia; order Cardiida; family Psammobiidae; genus Gari; species Gari tellinella. The sequence goes on along the minus strand of OV277869.1, from coordinate 22,638,923 downwards.
GATACTATTACTTATGAGTAGTAACACCATAGGGTTTATGCAGAAAGATTTTAGTTTTGAAATACTCCTCTTATCTGGACCTCTGATCAACTGGACATAACCAACCTTTCCTCTCTGTTCTTTCCCAACTAAACCTTGATTGTGAACTCAGTATAACCGTCTCTTCCATTCCATTCTAATGAGTGGTTTCAACATAGGGTTTGGTGGAGAAATAAGCAAGTTAGTAGTGAAGCTAGCTAATGTGCATAGGGACTATTGGCTGTCTTTAAAACAGGTGGCATTTCAACCTATTACCTCATAAATACGCCTTTTTACGCCTATACTTTATTCCTTCACTGAAGAAAATAGTTCAAATTTATAGACATGAATATATATAACAAGAAATATTATTTTATATTCTAGTAGATGGAAGCTTAAAGCAGGCTGAAAGTAAAGCAGAATGCGCCTTTTGACGCATTCTGCTTTACTTTCAACCTGCTTTAAGTGGTCTCTTGTCTTCAAAACTAGAAATGTGCTTTGGGGTAAAGGGTTAAGGCCTAATGAAAGTAAGAAAACAGCTGGATGTTTTACTTTTGTCTTGAATTTAGCAGCCACCTGTCTTTCATGATCGCCATACCTATTTCATGATTTTTAACCCTTTACTCCATAGCTATGCATTTTAACACATTTAATTCATTCCTCCACTGCAGAAAATAGTTCCCATTTATACGGTCATGAATATGTATCATAAGAAAGATTTTCTATATTCTAGCAGATGGTAGCTTAAACCAGACTGAAAGTAAAGCAGAATCTGCCTTAAGGAACATTCTGCTTTATTTTGTACATGCTTTAAGTGGTCATATGACGTCTTCAGTACTAGAAATATGCCATGGAGTAGAAGGTAACTAAACACTAAAATCACATGCTTGGTTGTTTTACCTGATAGCCTATTTCTATTATTGAAGATAGGTGACCATTTAAAGCAGGTTGAAAGAAAAGCAGAATGTGCCCTAAGGTGCATTCTGGTTTACTTTTAGCCTGCTTTAAGCTTCCATGTGCTAGTACATAGAAAATATTCCCTATACTATACATTCATGTCTTACTAAATTGGAACTATTTTCTTCAGCTGAAGAATGAATCATATCCGCTAAAAGGCGCCACTATGGGGGAAAGGGTTAACTTAGGATTTACTTACTGTAACGTTCTGTCTTTTCTTCGTGCTGGGTGCAGTTTCTTCACCTGTTTTAAGCTGCTGTGTAATTTGTATTTTCCTTGTCTTAAAGTTTGTCTTTGTTACATTGTCTGCTTTCTTTAACTTCTTTCCAACTTTTAGCTTCACCTTTTGGAAATCTGCCTGCCTGTTCTTCTTACTTTTTGCCATTTTTTCTTCAATATCTACAACAGAAATTTACAGATAAACACACAAAACATTCAGCGCATTAAAACCCAACTATAACTGTCAGAACTGGACTCCCTGGAAAAAAAAATTGGCTCTTCCAACATGGTCTCCTATTTACATGGCATCTAATACTATACAAGATAGCAACATTAACCATTGAAGGGTAAGAGAGAGCCATCAATACACTTGGGGTACCACTTTGTTAATAATTTAAAAAATCCATTAAGGCCGATACAAATTAAGACACTGTTCTGCCAATATGCAAGGACAAGAAAGAACAAGAAAGAGGAAACAACAGAAACCACAGATGATAAAGCGGCCCATACTTCTTTGATGAACTTAATCATCTGTGGTTTCTGTTGTTCTGCTTTACTTTCAACCTGCTTTAAGTGGTCACCTATATTAAATACAAAAAATGGACTATGGGGTAATGGGTTAAACCTATTAGGGTTGAGGGTCCCTAATGAGATCTGGCCAATGTTGGTCAACATTAGTCCAAATAATGAAATTCCAGATAGCAATGAAACGGACATCGCGTTAACACTAACAATGTCAGTCACACGGACTAAAGTTCTATTATAAGGTCAAAAAACATTTTTAAATAGCATTCTGCACAGAAGAAAATAATTCCCTAACCTTTTTCTGCTTTATTTTACAACTTTCCTCAGTTGAGCGAGAGAAATCCGAGAGAATAAGAATTTAATTTTCTTTCAAACCAGAAACAGAAATGTTGTATTCTTGTGTTCTATACATGACCTTACATGACCTTTGTTCCACAATGGATGAGTTTCAGAAAAAAGTGAAGTGATCGGATTTAAACGAAGGAATAAGATGCTAAGGTATTTGTCATTATATTTTTTGTCATAAATATTGAATATAAAGGCATAAATTGTAGACTACAGCACAAACTGTGTGCAGACAAAGTTCAAATTAAGAGAAAATTGTGTTTGATGTGGGAGATAATTCAATATTGGGAGAAGACAGAGTTACCGTTCTTGTGTACTGCACTTCCTTTAGTCATCCTCTATCACTGTTACAAGTTTCATCAACTTTCAGTGTAAAGGTCCAGAGTTATGCTCCGGACAAAATTGATTTTTTTTTATGAGAAAAAGGGAGATAATTCAAAATTGGGAGATGAGATTGGGTTCTTGTGTACTGCACCTCCTCCTGTCATTCTCTATCACTGTATCAAGTTTCATCAACCTACGATGTACCGTTCAAGAGATATGCTCCGGACAAAAAAGCGTGACGGACGGACAGACGGCCGTTCTTACGGGAGGATACTTATGTGGCTATTTTCTATTGTTTCTTTTGCGTGGCTAGCCACACAATTGACAATTTCTTTTAGCTCTAACTTGAAAAATAATGATCTGGAGGCTAACCCTACCCCTAACCCTATGTCCCACAACTGGCCAGGTTAATGTCACAAGAAATGGCCAGGTTAATATCACAAGAGACGGCCAGGTTAATGTTTTTCAATTATGGGGCTAAGAATTTTAGCCACGTAAGTACCCTCTCGTAAGCACGGATGGACGGAAACACGGATGGACGGACAAAGCGGCGACTATATGCTACCCCCTAAAGGGGAGCATAATAAAAGGTCTGGGCCTTACGGTTTCAGAGAAGAAGATTTTTAAAGGTTTTCCTATATAAGTCTATGTAAAACTGATAAGCCCTGGGGCGGGGCCATTTTTGACCCTGGGGTCATGATTTGAACAATCTTAGTAGAGGTTCATAAGGCAAAGCTAGATGCTAAATATAAAAGGTCTAGGCCATACAGTTTTAGAGAAGAAGAGTTTTAAAGGATTTCCTATGAACAAGAGCCCCATGGGGCATATTTCGCTCACCTGAGAAGAGCTGAAAAAATGGAGATAATGATTTATGTCCAGGACTAACCTAGATACATGTATGCAACAGACAAGAACAATTTGAACAAAATATGTAAAGGATATTTAAAAGTGTCACCATACAGAGTATAAAAGCTCTGGCCATATTAGTGTAGAGGCCAATTTTGACCCCGAGGGGCATAATTTGAACAAACTTGATAGAGGACCTGAAGGCAATGCTATGTGCCAAATATCTAAGCTCTGGTCCTTGTAGTTTCAGACAAGAAGATTTTTTAAGTTTTCATTGAAAAAATCTATTTTTAGCTCCTGTGACCTAGTTATGCAACCGACCAGAACCATTTGCACAATTTTGGTAAAGGACATCTAGAAATGTCACCATGCCAAATATCAAAGCTCTGGCCATATTAGTTTCAGAGCAGAGGACGTTTGAAAATTTCACTATATAACTCTATGTAAAACTGTGACCCCCTGGGCGGGGCCAATTTTGACCCCAGGGGCATAATTTGAACAAATTGGATAGAGGACCTGTAGATGATGCTTTGTGCCAAATATCTAAGCTCTGACCCTTGTAGTTTCAGACAAGAAGATTTTTTAAGATTTCCTTATTTTTTCACTTTGGTTGCCATGGCAACCAGAGTTCTGCATTAATTTTAATTCTTTGAACAAATTTAAAAGAGCTTGACCCATTGAACATTTCTGTAAAGTTTGGTTGAATTCTGTCAAGCGGTATAGGAGAAGATGTTATTTGAAGCAATTGTTAACGATGACGGACAACGACGGACACAGGGCCATCCCAATAGCTCACCTTGAGCCTTTGGCTCAGGTGAGCTAAAAATGGCCACTCTATGTACGTAAAGAACTGAGTTTGGTTTGATCTCCTCAACCTTAATGATATTTGTTTCCTCTAAATTTTCTCTTACAAAAGAATATGTAGATCTACTCAGCCAAAAAATAAAGTACCCACTTTTGTATTCTAAATTATCAGCGTCTTATACATTAACTGTATTTAAATTTTATTTTATAGCAAGTAGCAAGACGATATGAAATCATTGTGGCTAAATAACTGGCACATTGTATTGAAAATAAAAGGTCTATAACTCTATTTTTGAAAACAGCATTTTTGCTTAGAATTTCTTTTACATAGAAGACAAGAGCCCCATGGGGCATTATCGCTCACCTGAGAATAACTGATAAAATGGAGATAATTATTTATTTCCAGGAAGGGGTCATTTTTTACCTGAGGGGCATAATTTGAACAATCTTGTATGAGAACCTGTAGATGATGCTATGTGCCAAATATCTAAGATCAGGGTAGTAGGGTTTTAGACAAGAAGATTTTGTAAGTTTCCATTGGAAAAAAATCTATTTTTAGCTCCTGTGACCTACATATGAAACAGACTGAAACCAGTTGAACAAAATAGGTAAAGGATATCTAGAAGTGTCACCATGCTGAATATCAAAGCTCTGGCCATATTAGTTTCAGAGAAGAAGACGTTTGAAAAGTTCACTATATAACTCTTATGTAAAACTGTGACCCCCTGGACAGGGCCAATTTTGACAACAGGGGCATAAGTTGAACTAACTTGATAGAGGACATGTAGGCGATGCTATGTGTCAAATATCTAAGCTATGGCCCTTGTAGTTTCAGAGAAGAAGATTTTTTAAGTTTTCATTGAAACAAATTCTATTTTTAACTCCAGTGACCTAGTTATGCAACCTACCAGAACCATTTGAATAAGTTTGGTATAGGACATCTAGAAGTTTCACCATGCCAAATATCAAAGCTCTGGCCATATTAGTTTCAGAGAAGAAGACGTTTAAAAATTTCACTATATAACTCTATGTAAAACTGTGACCCCCCGGGGCGGGGCCAATTTTGACCCCAGGGGCATACTTTGAACAAACTTGATAGAAGACCTGTAGGTGATGATATGTGCTAAATATCTAAGCTCTGGCCCTTGCAGTTTCAGAGAAGAAGATTTTTTAAGTTTTCATCGAAAAAATCTATTTTTAGCTCCTGTGACCTAGTTATGCAATCGACCAGAACCATTTGTACAATTATGGTAAAGGACATCTAGAAGTGTAACCATGCCAAATATCAAGGTTCTGGCCACATTAGTTCCAGAGAAGAAGACATTTGAAAATTTCACTATATAACTCTATGTAAAACTGTGACCCCCGGGGCGGGGCCAATTTTGACCCTAGGGGCATAATTTGAACAAACTTGATAAAGGACCTGTAGATGATGATATGTGCCAAATATCTAAGCTCTGACCCTTGCAGTTTTTGACAAGAAGATTTTTTAAGATTTCCTTATTTTTTCACTTTGGTTGCCATGGCAACCAGAGTTCTGCATTGTTTTTAATTATTTGAACAAATATGAAAGTTCAAATTCAAATTATTTATTTCAAGAGCTTGACCCAAGGAACATTTCTGTAAAGTTTGGTTGAATTCTGCCAAGCGGTATAGGAGGAGATGTCATTTGAAGTAATTGTTAACGACGACGCACAATGCACGGCGGACGACGACAGACACAGGGCCATCCCAATAGCTCACCTTGAGCCTTTGGCTCAGGTGAGCTAAACAAGAGGGCCATGGCCCTAAATTCGCTCACCTGAAGACATTGAAGTTTGTACCTAAGTTGACTGGGCAAGACAACATTTTAATATAACTATAAATGTTATCTTCCGGACAAGAATACATGACAAAAGTGAATTTTGTTGCCAAGCTTATGACCCTTATCCATGACACATCCTCTTATCAAGCTATTTCCATTTCCAATAAATGATAATTATTTCACTAGCGTCAGCAGAACTGGAATTATTTTCCTGACAATAAAATATGACAAAGGGGAAAAACAAAATATTGCTGCCCTTGTGCATGGCATTTTCTCATCAGTTTCTTTCCATACATAAAATTTCATTACAATAGCATCAGTAGAACTGAAGTTGTCTTCTTGACAAGAAAATATCACAAAGGAAAATAATTCAGAGTTATGGCCTTTGCAAATGGCACTTCCTCTAATTAGGCTCTTTCCAAATAGGCAATTTCATTTTACCCATTAGCCCATAGCCTGTTTCTAGTTTGAAAATAGGTGGCCACCTAAAGCAGGTTGAAAGTAAAGCAGAATGCATCTTAATGCACCCTTTGCTTTACTTTCGCATCTTACATTTTCATGACTGTTTAAAGTGGAATTATTTTCTTAAGTAGAGGAATAAATCAAAAGCCTAAAAATGCACATTTATGGGGTAATGGGTTAACAAACGTCAGTATTTATGGAGGAAGGGTTGAATCCTGGACAAGAAAAAATGACAAGACATACAGATAACTCTGACAAAACCAATATTAAACATAAGTATAAATATGGCCTAAGACATAATTACATAACTGTCAGTGGATCACTTCCAGATCCTGTTTCTCTAAGTATGAAGCAGACTGAATCATTTCTAAACTTTAGCAGACTACATATTCAGCTGACACGACCAGTGATCACTGAGGTCAAATATTATGCAACAGTTGTTGAGTATGGTAGAGCCTGCTAGGGCTTACCCTTTCCAGACTGAAATGATGTCTGCTTAAAACCTACTGTATGTGAACACTAAAAAAAAACAATTTAGAAAATGTTAAGTTGGTAAATGAGTGGCAAATAGTTTGGATCCAGATTAGATGCAGCATTATGAATATGTTGCATCTGATCTGGATCCAAAATGTTTGCAAATATTGGCTATTTGCCCTTAGTATACTAAGGGTAACTCAGGTAAATACAGTTCTGCTTAAATCAAAATACTGTGAAAACTGCCTAGAGCAGAACTTCAACTGCGCAGGGTGGTGTCAAGTGTGACCCTAGGGATTTCATTTTAACAAACTATAGAGGGATCCACCAGGAGATACTACTGTAAAAATATCAAAGCTTAGGGCCTAGTAGTTTTTAGCAAGAAGACTTTTTAAAGTTTTTTGCTTTTTTGCTTTTTCAAGCTGAGTTTTTGCTTTTTCTCTTTCATTTGAACAACTTCTGTAGAGAAGCATCCAAGGAACATCATGAGCAGTTTGAATCCTCCCTACAATCCACGGGTTCAGAGGAGATGTCATTTGAAGTAAATGTGAACGGACAGACGTACTACGGACGGTGAGCGGTCACAATAGCTCAGGTGAGCTAAAAACAGTTGTACTCATATTCAGCAGCTAGAACTTTTTCTTAAAGAAAATAAAATCATATTAGACTTTCATTCATGACAATATTCACGGCGTTATTGAGACCAGAAAGTCTTATAATATCAAATTACCTCCCTTTGAATTGAAATAAGAACAAACTTTAAGTGTTTCATTTTTGTTGCATGTGTCGTTTAATCTGAATGTTTTTACTGGAATACATTGGTGTTCATAAGGGCCTTTAAAACCTCAAACAAAACTAAAGTTAATAAAGTACATTGTACTTTAAAAGATATGGAGTTTGAAAATTTACTTAATGTAAAGTAAATGTATCAAGTGGGCAACTTTATTTTTGGCTGAGTATATTAGACTGGCCCGCGAATAGTCCCGATTTAAATCCAATAGAACAGATGTGGGACAAACTAGGACGTCGTCTTCGAACAAATCACGCAATCAACAAGGTAAATAACTTGGCAGCAGCGTTACAAGTTGAATGGAACAATTTGCCTGTGCCGTTATTACACATGCTTCCCAACTTTTTTTTGACTCTCAAGAGGGGTTTTCTTGATTTCTAAGAGGGAGATTTGGGGTCTCAAGAGGGACATTTTCACGCCGCGGCATATTTCAGTAATTTTGTTATACTACATGGTACTGCATGTATCTAGTGCTGCAATTGGATGAAATATCAAAGCTTTTTTTTTACTCATTGACTTCTGAAACTTTAAATTTACTATTCCTGTTTCCTCTATTTTTGACTATTAATGGTAGTTTTTTATGACATATGAACTTACTCAATTTGTTACATGCACATGTAGTACTGTTTCGACCTCTCCATGGATCTTGTCAGGCAAATATGAGTACATGTATTTACTTTTTAGTCACTATTAAGTTATTAACATCCTATATACTGCCAATCTTTTTCTCCCAACTATTTTCAATTATTTTTCCATTTTGTGAAGTCCCTGGTGAAGTCAAGTCTCTATGATATTCAATTATTTTCTCATTATGTGAAGTCAATTCTTCTTCTATCAGTCCCTTCAATTTTTTTTTTTTTTTTGGTATGAAATTTAAACAAGAGGGCCATGGCCCTTAATTCGCTCACCTGAGGTCATTGTGCCTTAGCTTAATAGGCAAGACAACATTTTAATATAGCTGTAAATGGAATTATCTTCCAGACAAAAAAAAACATGACAAATTGGAATAACTTAAAAAATATTGTTGGCAGAGTTATGGCCCATCCATGACACTTCTTCTTATCAAGCTACATGTATTTCCATATGATTATTTATTGCGCACTCTGCTTTACTTTCAACCTGCTTTAAGTTATCATCTACTAAGATATAGATACTATTTCTTATATCTTACATGTTTATGACTATATAAAGTGGAATTATTTTCTTTAGAGGAGGAATAAATTAAAGGCGTAAAAAGGCATATGTATGGGGTAATGGGTTAACATCAGTAGAACTGGAGTTATCTCAAAGACAAGAAAATATGACACTGGGAAATATCTCAAAAATGACATTGACCTTTGTAGGACATGACCCAAGTTATAAAGTTTCTAACAAAGTTATGGCTAAGATTAAAGTTGTGGACTGACAGACAAACAAATGGACAAACAGACAAAAAAGCAGACAGACAAAAACAATATGCCCCCAACTGCAGGGCATAAAAATATAGCAGACACCACCATTTGCAACCTCATCAGCTGACCAGCTGACCTGAGTTCAGTTATGTAACTCTGCCAGTAGGAAAATTGGCTAGGGTCTAACTCTTATAATGCTGAATTGCTGTCTGCTATACATATTTTGAATGTGAATTATGACCTAGATATTTAACCGACCAGAACCATTTGAACAAACTAGGTAAAGGACATTTAGAAGTGTCACCATGCCAAATATCAAAGCTCTGGCCATATCAATTTCAATTTCAGACCCCAGGGGCATAATTTGAACAAACTTGATAGAGGACCTGTAGATAATGTTATGTGCCAAATATCTAAGCTCTGGCCCTTGTAGTTTCAGACAAGAAGATTTTTTAAGATTTCCTTATTTTTTCACTTTGGTTGCCATAGCAACAAGAGTTCTATATTGTTTTCAATTCTTTGAACAAATTTGAAAGAGCTTGACCCAAGGAACATTCCTGTAAAGTTTGGTTGAAATCTGTTCAGCCGTTTAGGAGAAGATGTCATTTGAAGCAATTGTTAACGACGACGGACGACGGACGACGACGGACGACCACAGGGCCATCCCAATAGCTCACCTTGAGCCTTTGGCTCAGGTGAGCTAAAAACAAAAGTCTGACACGAAACACAGTTCATGTGAATATCCTACAAAATTGTAATACAACTTTCATTTTGTCTGTTCAGTGACTGAAATAAAACAAGAAACCCAGAGGGTCACATTTCGCTCACCTGAGGAAATTGCAGGGCAATAGAACAACATTTTAATAAAGTTATGATCAAGGTGTCCTAATTTGAACAATCTTGGTAGAGGACCATAAGGCAAAGCTACATGTCAAATATTTATTTATATCTGGGCCTTACGGTTTCAGAGAAGATTTTTTTTTAAAGGTTTCCCTATGAAAAACTGATAAGCCCGAGGGGGAGGTCATTTTTGGTCCGGGGGTCATAATTTGAACAATCTTGGTAGAGGACCATAAGGCAAAGATATATGTCAAATACTAAAGATCTGGGCCTTACAGTTTCAGAGAAGAAGATTTTTAAAGGTTTTCCTAAATAAGTCCATGTAAAACTGATATGCCCCGAGATGGGGCCAATTTTGATGCGGGGTTCATAATTTGAACAATCTTGGTAGAGGACCATAAGGCAAAGCCACATGTAAAATATTAATGATCTGGGCCTACTGGTTTCAGAGAAGAAGATTTTTAAAGGTTTTTCTTTGAAAAACTGATAAGCCCGAGGGCTGGGCCATTTTTGGTTCGGGGTCATAATTTGAAAAATCTTGGTAGAGGACCATGAGGCAAAGCTACATGTCAAATATAAATGATCTGGGACATACAGTTTCAGAGAAGAAGATTTTTTAAAGTTTTCCTATATAATTCAATGTAAAACTGATAAGCTCAGGGGCGGGGCCATTTTTGGCCCGGGGTTCATAATTTGAACAATCTTGGTAGAATACCATGAGGCAAAGCTACATGTCAAATATTAATGATTTGGGCTTTACGGTTTCAGAGAAGATTTTTAAAGGTTTACCTAAGAAAAACTGATAAGCCCCAGGGCGGGGCCATTTTTGGCTCGGGGTCATTATTTGAACAATCTTGGTAGAATACCATTAGGTCATGGTACATACCAAATATCAAAGGTCTGGGCCTTTCAGTTTCAGAGAAGAAGATTTTTAAAGATTTTCTTATGCATTACAAGTTGTTCATACGGTCATGCTAGAAAATCTGGTCCTATAGCAAGGGGAATAACTCTAGCCAAAAACTTTGAACAACATTTCGTTCCCCCTTGTTACTGATGCTTCTGACAAAGTTTGGTTGAAATCGGGTCATTGGTTTCTGAGGAGATGTTGTTTGAAAATGTGGACGGACGACGTACTACGGACGGAATGGGATCACAATAGCACATCCTGAGCCTATGGCTCAGGTGAGCTAAAAAACACAAATCCTATAACACTCGTGAGTATCTGTGGTCGAATTTAAACCTGTGATCCATTTTTTACATTAACTTCACATATGCTTTTCGGACAGGTGGGGGGGGGGGAAGGCGGGAAACAACTTTGACTCTATGTACGAACCTCCCCGGTAAAACTGTCGTTTTTCAACACCTGGAGTGAACAAATATATGTCAATGTCAATAATTGCCCTATCTATCAGTGAAATATTGTCAGTTACATAAATTACGCCAAAACAAACTATAGGCGCATGGAATTATACCGACGAAAGTCTACTTTCATTTTCAACGGAAGAGCGTCCTTGGTTTTAGATCAATAATTCGTATCTTGACTATCATCGGATGTTATCGTTGAGTTAATTGACTGGTTTCACATAATTGTTGTCTTGTTCCCTGTCTCCTATAACTCCGATTCTATGAAATAATCAAACATCCGGGGACCTGACTAAACATAATTGCTTTATATAAAGCCTCGTTGTGATTATTCTGGTTCCCTGCGTTGTATAACGTAGTGTCAGGGACAGGTAAACCAGTCAATGTTGAGATAAACGATACTGACCAAGCGAAACTACTCTCCGCAATGGCCACGGCATCATTTTACAAATGGGTATTCCCCAATTATTAAAGCTTTTTGGCCGTGTTAACACCCTTATCACTAATCTCAAATAGCCAGCCCCTTTCTAATGTGTCACAAATAGACCGCCCGCGGCTGGAATACACACGCACTGACCTATGACACGAGTAAATGGTTCCGCTGTACAGTAGGACCTGTAAACAGCAACGTTTACAGATGTCCGTTTCTTGTTTCAACGAATGGAATGATATTTTGACGGAAATTCAAGCAGTCAAATATCAATTTTTCAAAAGATCTACACCCTGCTCCGGATTTTTTTCAAATCGGGTTTTTAGTCAAATAATCGGGGTGGTCGGGTTTTGTTCTCAGAATCGGGAGACTCCTGATGAGATCGGGGGAGTTGGGAAGCATGATAACAGCGTTTTTACAGCGTTATGTCAACAGCAAGCGCCGCCGATTCACGACATGCATTGGACAAAATGGTGGACACATGAGATAATAGCTCCAATTTCAATACCTACAGCCCATTTTGGGTGCTTATACCACATTCAAAATGAAATTAAACCTTTCTTGTTGGTGAACCAGTCTTATCAATTAAAGTGTCATTTTTTAAATCGACCCCTATGTCAATTCGCTCAATATTTTATAGTGTTTCATAATCGGCTGATTTTCATAATCGATCATCGGATATAATCGGTCAGACCACTTTGATTAATCATCCATTATAAGATCGAAATGAGATATTTAAATTTTGAGTACAAATTTAGTAATGAAAATTTTAAAATTGACAATAAAAAATCAGATTTTTTTTATTATTATTTTAATTGCACATCTGACGATTATTGGATATCTACATACAAAATGTAGATTAAAAATGTAGTAAAGTGATTTCATACATTTTATATCAGGTATACAATCTAGCTATTTTACTTAGAATATAATAAGAAAAATTATTTCGATTAATCAATTATTTGATTTTATAATCGATTATCTATCGAATGAGCACTTTCGATCAATCATCGGAAATAATCGATCATTGTTTAAACACTAATATTTTACAATGAAAAAATTATCGTGTCGACTTCAAATTTTTACAGAATGTCACTAAGGAATTTTTTTTCAATCCAGATGAAAAAATAGTCATTGGACATTTCAGTTCTAGAAATATACGATGGGTAATTTCTTTTTTGGCTATACGATCTACATGTCGGTAAACAAATCATAAAAAATGAACCATTTTATTTTTAGACGTAACATCAGTATCGAGACATGACATGAAAGAATGATAAAGTCTATGATAATAACTACATTGCCAACATGCTAGAGGAGGACAGCAACAACAACCCCAAGAAATTTTGGAGCTTCATAAAAGGTAAAAGATCTGAAAATGTTGGAGTTTCACCACTACGCAAAGAAGGAATCCTACACAGCGACCCAGTTAATAAGGCCAACATCTTAAATGACCAGTTTGTGTCTGTGTTCACAGAGGAAGATGCACACAACTTACCTGACAAAGGAGACAGCCCTTACCCTGATCTACCAGAAATAACAGTCCACCCTGATGGTGTCAGGAAGTTACTACAGGACATCAATCCACACAAAGCTACAGGACCAGACAACATTCCAGGTCAACTTAAATCAAGGAGGTTGCACAGGAAGTTACACCGATACTGACCCTCATATTCAACGCATCACTGCATCAGGGTAGGATACCTGACGAGTGGAAGGAAGCTACTGTGACACCCCTTTTCAAGATAGGCGACAGAGGAAAGGCATCCAACTATCGCCCTGTATCCCTCACTTCAATCACCTGCAAGATAATGGAGCAAATCCTACATAGCACTATTATCACTCATCTGGAGGGTTCAAACATCTTATCCAATTACCAACACGGATTCCGGAAACAAAGGTCATGCGAGAGTCAGCTTGTCATCACGTTGCAAGAACTACAAGACAGCCTAAATACAGGAGACCAAGTCGATTGCGTCCTACTAGACTTTTCAAAGGCCTTCGACAAGGTCCCACACCAACGACTTCTGCTCAAGTGTCACCACTACAGAATCCGGGGTAAAACGCTTCAATGGATAGCCAGCTTCCTTCAACATCGAACCCAAGAAGTAGTATGCGAAGGGGTCAAATCAGGTAGGTCACCAGTGACATCAGGTGTACCCCAAGGGACAGTACTCGGACCACTCCTATTCCTTGTCTACATTAATGACTTGCTAGAAACAGTGTCATCAACAACAAGATTGTTTGCAGATGACTGCTTATTATACAGGAAAGTCAAATCACCCGAGGACTCTAGGATCCTTCAAGATGACCTTGACAATCTGCAGCAATGGGAGGATAACTGGCTGATGAACTTTAATGCAGACAAGTGTGAAGTCCTGAGAGTCACTAACAAACGGAAGCCACTCATCTCAACCTATACCATTCATGGAATGCCACTTGCCTCAGTGAAAACAGCCAAATACTTAGGACTCAACATCAGTACGAACTTGAGCTGGACACCCCACATAGAGTGATAGACGATGTAGCGAAGAAGGCGAACAACATAAATGCCTTTCTCCGACGCAACATCAGCACCTGTCCCAGCAATATCAAAGAACAGTGCTATAGGACCATGGTGAGACCAGTTATGGAGTATGCCTGTGTTGTATGGGACCCCATAACACAGAAGGATACCAACAGGATAGAGATGGTCCAAAGAAGAGCTGCACGCTTTGTCTATGGTGACTACAGAACAACAAGCAGCGTAACATCTATGCTCCAACGCCTTCAGTGGGAAACACTGCAACAACGCAGACAACAGCTGAAGTTAACCATGCTGTACAGAGTCATCCATGGACTAGTGGCAGTACCATCACAGCCATACCTGGTACCCAGGAATACCTTGACAGCAACCAGAGGTCACAACCTACGCTTCCTGGTCCCATACTCTCGAGTGCAGAACCATCAGCAATCCTTCTTCCCTTCTACGATTCGCCTGTGGAACAACCTTCCAGACAGCGTTGCCACAGCCTCCACTCTGGAGGGGTTCAAGGAGCAACTGCACCACCTCCAACCAGCATACTGAGTACTCATGGATGTTTTTAATTGTACATAAAAGACTTTTAAATTGTATCTATTTGGTTTTAAATGGCACGTTACCTGCTGGGCACGAGCACAAAGTCTGCGAAAATACTCCAGAGGAGGTGATGCAGAATATTGGAAGAAGAAGAAGTAATTATGGAAGAAAGACAGAAGGAAAGCAAGTGTAAACAAACTTAAGACGACATAAATTTATCAATTTATAAAATTGCGGAATAAGCTCATTGAAAAATAGAAAAATAGAGGTTCGTATCTTGGAAGAAAACTAATCTTCGATTCTGAAATGAAATCATTTTTTGTGGAGACCTTTAATCCGTCAGAAGTATGGCTTTCAAACCGAATTCGAAGTTCAACGTGACAAACACATGGGCGCAGCCATATTGGATATAGACGGTGAGCGTGATTTCTATGCAATAATAATAACGACTTTTGTCGTAGGAATTCCGTGATCTATAATTAGACAAGGCCCGTTTTCCTGGTTCTCGGCTTTGCTCCATTAAATTATGCCTAAACGCAGAACAACGAAAACCATAATGTTTGACCGAAGATTGCCGAGAGAGTACAACGGTTAGTCATGTGATCGTAATATGGTGGATAGGAAAACATTTTACAGTAAAACAGAATAGAAGGTTCTTGCAAAAATTGTTTCCTAGTCAAATAGAAAATGAAGAAAAAGGTGAGTTTGTGTTTGTTTGTATTGTACCAAAGTTACTGTACATCAACAAGAATTCCAGATTCTCTGTATTAGCGTGTTTATAGAAACTGGGAAAACATTCTGATCAAGTACTTACCACTTGAAGTAGCAAGCTTTGGCTTACTTGGTCATCTAGCCTTTGTATAAAGTTAAATCATGACTGACATTTAATTTAACTTTTCAAATTGACTGATAAGCTAACAATGTAGACCCTTTTTGGAGATTCTCACTTCATGTACCTTGAACTACTTTCAAATGTCTATCAGGGTTGCCATAAGTTGACATTTTTTCAAGTGCGATTGTACGAATCGTACCTTTTCCCCATGGCCTGTTTCTACAGCAGAGGGTCATAAGTCTTTCCGCAAAACATGGCGCAGATATCGGTACCGCATAACAGAAAATGATATTCTGAAAGCACTTACAGCCCTAAATCCAAACAAATCGCCAGGAATGGATGAACTACATCCTAAATTTATTAGAGAATTAAGGCACGAGTTAATGGTCAGGGTTCCCACAGGCTTTTAATTTTGAAGGTGCATGCACCCTCTAGGGCTATTTTTTGGGGGTGCAGACAAATTTCAGAGGGTGCATATGAAACGTTTTTCTGTTTCTTCTGATGCGAGGACGCCAGGGACAAAGTACGATGAGGCCGGGGCCAAAAGGCTTATGAGGTATCTACGACGAGTGGTCCCATAACAAAGTAGCAATCTGTATTCAAACAATGGATATGCACCAGGGATGATCTTTGGAAATTTGTGGTTCCACCGCTAAATTTTTATATCATTTGTTTGGATGTGTACTGTTCGTATCTCTCACATTATTTCTTAACCAGGCCGTCAATTGGGACTTAGCCGACATATTTGCAGACTACACGAATGCGTAGTCCTATGCTTAGACTGTGTCTCACTAAATCAGGCATTTTCCTCAACATTGTTAATAGACGGGATAAAATACATCTGATAACCCGTCCAGTTTTTCGACTGTGTTGTTTGGATTTCGCATAAAAAATGGCGTCGCTGTTTTGAAATCGAAAGTGACCAGAATTAGACCCATGACCGGACTTTTTGTTTTAATAATTTGTCAGCATTTTTCAAACACGTATTCCTCTAAATAAGTATTGAACTATAAAAACAAAAATTGATAGAAAAAATAGCGACTTTATTAGGCACAGAGACGGGAAATCCCACAATCTATTTTAAACCGCTTAATCATCATATTCGCGATGCGGGTGAACCAGGCGCTTTACGTAATAAGAATGATAAGAATTGTCAAGCGCCTGACAGACACTATAAGGAAAATGAATGACACGCCAGACTTTGACGTTTAACTTGTATTTTGCTGTTTGTTAATAAAACTTGTCTTCTTACATCCGATTTCGGCATTATCTGCAACATAAATCTGTACGTGCATGCACGTTCAGGGCATTGATTTTATGCGTCATTTTTTGAAATTATATGTGAATCACGTACATCTGTACGTGAATGGGAACTCTGATGGTACCACTCAATTTGATATTCAATAAATCCCTATCAGAGAAAAAAGTTCCAAAAGAATGGAAAGATGCAAGAATCACTGCTATTTATAAAAAGGGAAATAAATCACTGGCCAGCAACTATCGACCGGTAAGCCTGACTTCTGTTATAGGTAAAGTAATGGAAAGGCTAGTTAGGGACCACCTTATAGAACACTTTAGGATTAACAAATTATTTACTGATAAGCAATATGGCTTTATATCCGGAAGATCAACTTCCCTACAATTAATTAAGGTGCTGGACGAATGGACTGAGGCTTTAGACTGAGGTGAGGGAATTGACTGTATATACATGGATTACCAAAAGGCGTTTGATACTGTCCCCCATAATAGACTGCTAAAAAAACTAGAAGCATACAAAGTCAATGAAGATGTCATCAAGTGGATTGAAGACTTCTTAACTGACAGAAGACAACAGGTCACAATAAATGATCAAACCTCTAACTGGCAAAAAGTCACTTCAGGGATACCCCAAGGGTCCGTCATTGGTCCCGTACTGTTCGTCATATTCATAAACGACT
This sequence comes from Gari tellinella, assembly GCA_922989275.2. Lineage (NCBI taxonomy): Eukaryota > Metazoa > Mollusca > Bivalvia > Cardiida > Psammobiidae > Gari > Gari tellinella. The sequence continues at coordinate 22,621,505 of OV277869.1, read as the reverse complement.
TACCAGACCTAGTCAACTCGACAGTATTCCTATTTGCAGACGACACTAAAATTTATAAGGAAATTAAGGAAGATAAAGATAGAGAGATACTACAGGAGGACCTGGAAAGCCTCACAAACTGGAGTAATAAATGGCTCCTCAAATTCCATCCAGAGAAATGCAAGTTCCTACATGTAGGGAAACACGAACCACCAAGCAGTTTCACATATAAATTAATGAACAATGAACTGGATCGTATAACCCAAGAAAAAGACATAGGAGTCATAGTTGATAATAAATTAAGTTTTGAACATCACATCTGTGAAAAAGTAAAGAAAGCAAATTCAATGGCAGCAATTATAAGAAGAACCTTCTACAATTTAGATCAAAACAATTTCCTACCACTTTATAAAGCCCTTGTCAGATCTCATCTAGACTATGCTAGTTCAGTATGGAATCCACATAAAGAAAGATTTAATGAACAAATAGAAGGCGTCCAACGTAGAGCCACAAAACAACTCCCAAATTTTAGCGAGTTAACCTATGAGGATAGACTTAAAAAACTCAAACTTCCAACCTTAAAATATCGTAGATACAGAGGGGATATGATAGAAACGTACAAAATAATAAGTCAGGTATACGATCCCGAAGTAGCAGGTTTTCTAAAAATGAGAAAGGATAACACATTGAGAGATTGGGGTAGGGGTAACTCAAAATTACTCTTCTCACAAAGACCTAGGTTAGATGTAAGAAAATATAGTTTTACAGTGAGAGTATCAAACATCTGGAATAGCCTCCCAGAACATGTCATCTCAGCTAAAAATGTAAATACTTTCAAAAATAGGCTAGACAAATTTTGGGAAAATCAAGAGGTCTTTTATAATTATAAAAGTGATTTAGTTTGCACAAGTAATGCAGGAACCGGAAGCACCAGTGCAAGCCAAGAAAAAGAGTCTGACGAAGAGGACCTACCAGGACCTGTGTCGGAAAACAACGCTAAGTAACGCTAAGTAATATGGCCACGTTCGATAAACTTTAATAGCGCCGCGATTTAATTACTAGGAAGATTGAAATTTTAACACAGTGAATAATGACTTCTCCATTTTTGGTTGGAGAGCCTATTTCGAATCCTATTGTATGAAATTGGTGCGAGACTAGCTCCCCCTACAAACAAATCCTGTCATACGGTGTTTACTTATGCTATAACGGAGCTTCAGTTGCTGGGTACGTCACTATCAGATAAACCGTATAGCAGCACTGATTTAAACTCAGGATCCTGAGTCTGTACCTGTGTGATTTAAACACCGTATTTACTCCCTTGTAGTAAACATTCACCTAGTAGTCATAGCAGACGATGCATTATAAGACATGCACAGTACAAAATTCTTTAGGGTCTTTAAACTTAAAGTTTAAGCGCTGCAGGTTTCTGCTTAATGCATGGCTGCAATGGTAATGCAGAAACTTCTGCATTACTTTGTTCTACATTAAACTGAAAGTCCGAGCCTGCAGTACTACAGTACTTTGATTTGTAAACAAATGATACTGATTTGTTTTGATCGTGCTTCGTAACATATCTAGTGTGAAACGCAAGAAAATGACACGCTAGTAGAAAAAACGCTATTCGTCATTTAAATAAGGACTCTCAAAGTGCTCACAAAATTTCACGATTGGTAAACATCGATAGATCTACCATTTCAAAGTTTATAAAGAGTTTTTGAAGGCAAGGGAGCTCCGAAAACAAGATCCGAAGTGTGAGGCCATGGAAAACCATGCCGACCCCACCCAATATTGCAAAGCATCTGTTGTGTTCAGGGGCTATTTAACCTATGACAGAGCTGGAACCCTGACATCAGTTGATGGTAATATCAATTTCGAGAAATATATTGAAGCTCTAGACACACATTTGTGGCCATTTATTGCTAAAAAGCTCTCAAATAAGCCCTACAGTGTCCATGATAACTGTGCTACTCAGCATAAATCTACACTCACCATCGACTGGTAAAGGAACGATAATATTGCTACAATGGTTCGCCCAGACTTAAATATAATAAAAAGTGTGTGGAAATCTTTGAAAACTAACTTGTGCAAGCGTGCAGTGAATATCAAAATTAAGTATCAGCTTATCAGACATGTTCTTGGCATTTGGGATCGTTACAGTCAGGCCTATGTACAATCAGTTTATGAGATTATTCCAAGAAGAATTCGACATATTCTGAGAGAAAACGGGTCTATTTCAAAATACTGAAAGTTTCAGTTAAGTTGAAGTTACCGATTTGAGTTGGTTGATGTTTAAAATTTGCATGTGCTTAGAGTAGAGAACAAAACGGCAGCCATTTTGGGGAAAGACTTATGAGCCTCGGCTGTAGTTTTGTTGACACGTGGCTGCTTAAAGCTGCGTGTAAGTAAAGCAGAATGCGCCTTAAGGCGCATTCTGCTTTACTTTCAGCCTGCTATAAGCTATCATGTACTAGAATTTTTTTTCGAAGATTTAGGAAAAATCGGGAGAAATGGCACCCCTGGTCTATAATTATAACATGACATGACACACAGTTTGTTTATATCGCAGGTATTACTCATGGGGAAGAGTGGGTCTGGCAAGACCAGTATGAGGTCTATCATATTTGCCAACTATATTGCCAGAGACACTCGACGACTTGGAGCCACAAGTAAGAAATATATATATTTATACTTCGCCGCTCGTGAAATTATAACGTCTGATCATTTTCATGAATGGTTTTAAATTTGAATCTTTCACTGAAAAATACAGTTATTCTCTTCATTTCATGCTCTTAAACGACTTTTTGAACTTAATTGTTTGTCTATTAAAAGCAAAGGTACAAATTTTACACCATGTGGAGCCCCAACTTTTCATCTAATAGTAATACCTTAAATTTTGTGACATTTTGCTCTACCATGACATCACTGAATCATTGATTTGACCTCATCAGTATTTCATTGTTATCTGATCTAGGATTCGTTTTCTTCCGTTGAGTGGTTCTTGAGTCTTGACTAATATGACTGTCGGAATTACACGATACCACTCAATTGACGGGTCCATCCTAATGCCGCAAACCACTGCAAACTACTGCAAACCACCTATAAATACCGCAAACCACCTCTAAATACCGCAAACCAAGTTCATCCTAATACCGTAAACCACTACAAACCACCTCTAAATACCGCAAACCACCTCAAAATACTGCTTTATGTATAGATCTTGTTACACTTTGAATATCTTGTAAATGCGTGTAAACACACATTGCACACACTTTATTAAACCCCACTGTATGCTACAGGGTATTTTGTATTATTTTTATGGGTAATTCTTAATAATTTATAAATAAATGACTAAATTACAATAGAATTACTTTGTTTATCCCAATAACAATTTGTGGAGGGTGATTTAAGGAAGTTTTGCAGTGGTTTGTGGTATTAGGATGGTAGTTGCGGTGGTTTGTGGTATTAGGAATAATAGGATGTGTGGTTTGCGGTACATGTGTATTAGGGTGGATTGTTAAAAAAAGGAAGTAATGACATCATATATATACGATGACGTCATATACATGTACATGGAACAACAGTGTTTGTCTCGTGACTACTAGTGGTTTGCGGTATTAGAATGGGGATTAGTTTGCAGTGGTTTGCGGTATTAGGATGGACCGCTCAATTGACTATGATTCTTGTGGAGCCCTACAGGAAATCTCATAACAGCAGCAAAAGTGGCTTTGTCAAAATGGTAATTTCACCACTGGGAAGTATGAAATGAATATACATGTATGTATATTAACCCTTAACATGATGAATATTCATATATGAAACTCTGTCCACAATGAACATCGGTCATCTAAAGGAGTTTAAATTCTGCTTAAATCTTCATTTAACTCATTCCCCCATAAATATAACTTATTCCTCCACTGAAGAAAACAGTTCCTGTTTATACAGTCATGAACACATATCATAAGAAATATTTTCTATATCCTAGCAGATGGTAGCTTAAACCAGGCTGAAAATAAAGCAGAATGTGCCATAAGACACATTCTGCTTTACTTTCAACCTCCTTTAAGTCATCACCTGTCTTCAAAACTGAAAACTGGCTGTGGGGTAATGGGTTAAGCAGTTGTCTGATATAAACACAAAATCTATATCAGTTGGACATTCATGAGTGATTTGCTCTTGAGGCTTTTGAGGAAAAAGTTACGTAATGGTGTTTTACTGTTTCAGTTGATGTGGAACACTCACATGTTAGGTTCCTTGGGAACTTGGTATTGAATCTCTGGGACTGTGGCGGGTAAGAATTTCTACTTCATATTCAAGCAAAAAACACATCTACCGGTAGGCAAAAACAGGATTCCAGATAAGTTTTGTTCTAGTTAATTGTTTTAAGGATCTATAATATATTTTGGGAAACTGAATTAATCTAATATATTGGTTCCTGTAAAATTTTAGCTACTGCGCCATGACTTCAGAATTAAGGCTTAGTGTTTTAAATGTTGGTAATGCTGGTGTATTTCTTTGCATAAATTTTATAACCCTTTCCACCAAAGAAGAGACTTTCAATGCATTTAGTTATTCCTCTGATGAAGAAAGTAGTTCCAATTTATACAGTCTGAGTCATGAACATGTACTCTTAAGAAATATTTTTAGCTCACCTGGCACGAAGTGCCAAGGTGAGCTATTGTGATCGCCCTGTGTCCGTCCGTGCCTACGCTAGGATACTTATGTGCCTAAAATTCTTAGCCCCATAATAGAAAAACATTAACCTGGCCGTCTCTTGTGACATTAACCTGGCCATTTCTTGTGACATTAACCTGGCCAGTTGTGGGACATAGGGTTAGGGGTAGGGTTAGCCTCCAGATCATTCTATTCCAAGTTAGAGCAAAAAGAAATTGTCTCTTGTGTGGCTAGCCACGCAAGAGAAAACAATAGAAAATAGCCACATAAGTATCGTAGCGTAAGAACGTCCGTCCATCGTCAAACTTTATCTTTAAAGATCTTCTTCTCAGAAACCACATGGCCAATTTCACTGAAACTTCATAGGATTGTTCATTGTAGGGTACTCTCTCAGATTTCTTCAAATATAGGTGATCCAGTTGAAATTGTGGTTGCCATTGCAACCAATTGAAAAAACTTTAAAAATCTTCTTGTCCAAAACTACTGGTCCAAATTGAAAATAATTTTACCAAAATGCTCCATGGGTGACTGTCTATCAGATTTCTTGAAATAATTTTCCTATCTCAAAAAACATGACTGCTAGTGGTTGGGGAAGATTTTCCTTATATGGCTATATAGTGAAAACTTTAAAAATCTTCTTCTCTGAAACTACATGTCCAAATTGAAAACGATTTTACACAAATGATCCACTGATGACCCTCTACCAGATTTCTTAAAATCATTTTATCTTACAAAACATGGCCGCCAGTGGGAGGGGCAAGTTTACCTTATATTACTGTATAGAAAAAGTTAAAAAACCTTTCCTCTGAAACTACTGGTCCGATTTAAGTTTAGTTTGACAAAATTATGATTCATGGTTTTCTCAAATCACTTGTTCAAATTGACATCACCATGACCGTAACCATGGGTACCAGATGAGCGATGTAGGGCCACATGCGGCTCTTGTCTATATCCTAGCAGATGGTAGCTTAAGGGGGTAGGTGCACCTTGGTAAAGTAAATACCAAATTCTTCAAACTTTGCATACTGATAGTAAAATTAGTTTCTATGACAAAACGGGTGAAAAAAGTGGGGGTACCGGACCTTTCTTTTTCACAATTTGAGATTTTTCAAGGCTACCCCCCTAAAATTGAAGCTTCATAAAAACTCCTACTTTTTTGTACTACGGTTTTTCAATCTTTATTTAAACAATCTATTTGTAACAAAAGTATCTTAATTTATATTATCATATTAAGAATAAACCCTGAAAATAATGTTTTTTCAAGATCCAAAATAAAAATATTTGATTTCACCAGAAAGGAGTAAAATTTACCCCACCCACTTTTTTATAATGGGAGAATAAGGCACTGTGAAAATTGCCCTACAAATTGTAGCAAACTAGATACCAAATTTTTTATTTGTTGTTTTTAGCCTTGCAAACAAAAAGTTTTAGTGAAATAGCAAATAAAAACACAGGGTCCCGTATCTTTTAAAAAAGATATAGATCATTTTATCTAAAAAATCCATTTTTTCTCATTTTTTCAATTGTTTGTGTACTTTTACCAAAAATATTTTTTTTCCAAAAAAATTCATTTTATCTATTGAGTTATCTATAATTTATACTAAAACAGTACTACCATGAAATTTTCATGCTTATATTCTGAGAAATGGAAATGAAATCGGATGTAACAAAATACAACCTACCTATGAAAACCAGAGACTTACTCTGTATGTCTCTGATGAAAACAGTGTATGCTGTTAACTACGAATAGGACATAAAACTTAAAAAGTCCCTTCCGGAACGAAAATCCATTTTTTCCCCGGGAAAATAGTGTTTTATTACTGTATGCATTCACCAAAAATGAGTTCTTACCATTTTTTTTAAAACGAGTTCGTAAAATTTTTCGGAAATTTCATAATGCTCAAAAAGACAGGCCGACATCCTTAAAGCAGGCTGAAAGTAAGAAAAAAGGTACCTAAGGTCATTCTGCTTTACTTTCAACCTGCTTTAAGTGGTCACCTGTCTTCAAAACTAGAAATAGGTGATAGAGTAAATGTTAACCCTTTCATCAACCATATTGAATCTCAATTTTAAAATGCTTCATGTTGAAGTGTTGGAAATGTGTCATTATTTTAGTCAGGAGGCGTTTATGGAGAACTACTTTGCTAGTCAGCGTGACAACATCTTTCGCAATGTGGAGGTGCTCATATATGTGTTTGATGTGGAGAGTCGTGAACTGGAGAAGGATATGCACTACTATCAGTCCTGCCTGGAGGCCATCCTACAGAACTCACCTGAGGCCAAGGTGTTCTGTCTCGTCCACAAGATGGATCTCGTCCAAGATGACCAAAGAGAGCTGGTATGAAGACATGGGCACATGGTGTTGATTGATTACCTCATTCACCCCTGAACATTTTAATGGACCATTCCAATTTCAAAATAAGTAAAACACATTTTGACTATTTAGGGTTGATTTTAACAATATATTTCAAAATGACAAACAGTGTAGACCCTGATCAGAGGGCTCATTAAGGAGCCCTCTGATCAGGATATACACTGTTTGTATAGGACAAGTGTAATCCCCACAGGTAGACTGTTTGTAAATGATGAGTATAATCATCACTAGGGTTGAATGTGTTAAACAGTAAAACCTCTCTATTATGACCACTAAAAAGAAGGCCAAATTTGATTGCACAAAAGACACGTGACTGCTTAAAGCAATGTGATAGTAAAGTTATGATTATTATTACCTTGCTTATAGCTGTCACCTGTCCAAAACATATATTAATTAACACAATTTAGTGGTGGTAATAGAGGTTTTACTGTATTTATGAATAACTCTCTCTCCTTCATGCCTCTATGACATTGTATGTTATTAGAATAGTCTCATGGGGTTGGAGGGAGACATAAAGAATTTACTATTCAGTCTTTTTGGAGTAACCCACTTATCAGTAGCTATGAATTCATCTTTATCCATTACCCCATAGTCTGGTTCTAGTTTTGAAAAGAGGTGACCACTTAAAGCAGGTTGAAAGTACAGCAGAAAAAGCATTTAGGCCCATTCTGCTTTTCGCAGCCTGCTTTAAGCTTCTATCCACTAGGATATAGAATCTGTTTCTTATGGTACATTTTCTCATGACTGGAATAGATTTGAACGATTTTATTCAGTGGAGGAATAAATAAAAGGCATAAAAAGACGTATTTATGGGGGAATGGGTTAAGATGGGGCCAGTGTTAATCAATATTGGTACTCTGTGTAGAGCGATAGGCCATTCTAAAGCAGTAAAAAAGGTTAACATTTGTTATGCTTTAACCCTTTCAACCCTACAGCACTCTGTAGAGATTACTGATTACATATGCAAACAGTGTAGACCCTGATCAGAGGGCTCTTTTAGGAGCCCTCTGATCAGGGTCTCCACTGTTTTATATTTCCATTGGTTTTTGTTGTCATACCAAAAATGTAACAGTAGACCGGTTCAAAGTACTAGAAGAGTCAAAAAGGATTATAAATACCCACAAGAGATGTTTAGGGTTGAAAGGGTTAAGTATCCAGTTGCCTCAAATACTGGGAAGAGCTTTTTTTGAGTGGATAACAGTAAGGTTGTACTGTATTCATGTATATAGATCAATTAGATATTGTGTATCCTTTGATTTACAGATCATACGCGAGAGAGAAGATGACCTGAAAAGACTGTCAAAACCTCTAGACTGTACATGTTTTGCAACATCTATATGGGATGAAACTCTCTATAAGGTAAACATATATATGGGATGAAACTCTCTATACGGTAAACATATATATGGGATGAAACTCTCTATAAGGTAAACATATATATGGGATGAAACTCTCTATAAGGTAAACATATATATGGGATGAAACTCTCTATACGGTAAACATCTATAAGGGATGAAACTCTCTATACGGTAAACATCTATATGGGATGAAACTCTCTATACGGTAAACATCTATATGGGATGAAACTCTCTATAAGGTAAACATATATATGGGATGAAACTCTCTATACGGTAAACATATATATGGGATGAAACTCTCTATAAGGTAAACATATATATGGGATGAAACTATCTATAAGGTAAACATCTACAGTAAAACCTCGGAAAACCGAACACCCTCCGGACCAGGTAAAAAGTTCGGTTTTCTGAGGTGTTCGGTTTTCTGAGTATTTCATGAATCAGTGCTAACATTTAGGCTGAAGCATCTTCACAGACCGGACCTATAACTTAATAACATGAACGTTACAGTGAATTCTCATCTAGATCAAAACTGTTTGATAGAATGATCAAGAATGAGAATAAACTTTCAATACGACAGAGCATTTTTAACAATAGCGCAATAATTATTTACCTTTTTTGCCGCGTATAATGTGCACTCGTGTTTACTCTGTATTTTTAGGGTTAAATTACAGGATATAAACGTATTCCCATCGGTTAGAAGCATCTGTGTTATGAATAAACACTTCATTTTTAGGTTGTCGCAACCATCATAAAACGAAACAACCGCTGTAGTTTTAACTTTTGATGGGCTTACTTTATTCGCATTTCGAGCAGCACATTTTTCTATGGAAGTTCGTAGGCTCAGTATAATCAAGAACGTTTCCGAATTTGCGAATATGTCGCTAAAGGAAGTTTTGCTGTGCAAATCAAGTGTCGGTGTTTTCGTTTTGCGTAGTTTATTAGATGACCTAATTGAGCGGGTGTTTATACAGTAAGACTTTGCTTCTACAACACAATCATTCAGTACGCTATTGCAAACAATAATTATGAAATATAACTGAGTTATTTCCTTTCTTTCTGTCTTCAGAATGCCTTACTGAACTTTTATAAATTTGAATTCTAAACAGTAAAGTGTGCCGACGTACTTCGAAACAAACTACGAACAATGTAACACATTTTGTTACTGTAGCATTGTCAGATCGGAGCCTAATTTTAATAAGCAATCAAGTGTCACAACCGTGAAATACTCGTGTCATCTCCAACAAACACCCCACCCATTACGCAATCTTAACACATACGCTTAGAGTCCCAGATGTGTTTAACGGTCGACTCGGTTGAATGAATTTTCCATGATCGCAATGGTGAAATTTGAGACGCGAGGTGATAAATACAGTGGATGTTCGGTTTTCCGAGGTAATTTTTATGTGTGTCTGAACATTTTGGGCCGAGAAAATCGTTCGGTTTTCGGAATTCTGAGGTTCCGGTTTTCTGAGACTTACTTTTGGTTAAAATAAGAAGGAACAAAATCGGGACCGGACGGAAAGTTCAGTATTCCGAGGATTCCGGATTTCTGGGACTCCGGTTTTCCGAGTTTATACTGTATATGGGATGAAACTATCTATAAGGTAAACATCTATATGGGATGAAACTCTCTATAAGGTAAACATATATATGGGATGGAACTCTCTTTAAGGTAATCATCTATATGGGATGAAACTCTCTATAAGGTAAACATCTATATGGGATGAAACTCTCTATAAGGTAAACATATATATGGGATGGAACTCTCTTTAAGGTAATCATCTATATGGGATGAAACTCTCTATAAGGTAAAAAAACAACTATATGGGATGAAACTCTCTATAAGGTAAATAATCCACTACTCCATGGTCCTCTTAAATGAATGGACACTATTTGGTGATCATGAAAACTGTTTGAACATGCAGAGGAATGTATACAATCAGTGTATGTCATGTGATGAATGGACAGGTTTACACTTTCCCTAATTACATGTATAGCTTGTTTTCAGTTCTAAATGCAGGTGGTTGCTTAAAGCATGCTGAAAGTAAAGCAGAAAGCTCCTGAAGGAGCTTTCTGCTTTACTTTCAGCTTGCTTTTAGTATACACCTTTCAGATAAATTCTTTATTCTGCATTAAACCCTATGATGTCACTTCTCATTAGAATGGTGTCACTACTTGTTAGAATCATTTCTTTGAGACGAGTCTAATGTGTAGTAACACCATACGATTTGGTGCTGAAATGAGTGAGACATTGTTGGATTTGTTCAGTTTACTCCCTCTTAATTTCATTCATTCATTCATTCTGTTTTTGTACAGGCCTGGTCATCTATAGTATATCAGCTGATTCCAAATGTCCAACAGTTAGAGAAGAACTTAGCCATGTTCACAAATATCATAGATGCTGATGAAGTGTTGTTGTTTGAAAGAGCTACATTCTTGGTTAGTATCTCCATGAAACTCTAATACCGTTGAAACTCGATACTTCAAACTCGCATAAATCTACCTTACCATTAAGTTTTTTAATTATGATAACTTGATCTCACTTAAGTCAAACAATTACCTGTATTTCATTACTTGAGCCATGAATTAACTTTAAAATATGGGTATGTTTGAATTAACGTGAGTTGGAAGTATCTAGTCTCAACTGTATTTACTGTAATACCCATGTTGTGAATATACCTTCACAGGAATACAGGTGACCACTTAAAGCAGGTTGAACGTAAAGCAGAATGCACCTGTAGGTGCATTCTGCTTTACTTTTAGCGTTCTTTAAGCTACTACCTGCTAGAATATTGAAAATATATCTTACAATACTTGTTCACGACTGAATAAAGTAGAACTATTTTCTTCAGTGGAGGAATTAATTAAATGCGTGAAAAGTTCTTTTTTGTGATGAAATGGGTTAAGCGAGTTCAAGTTATCAACGCTCAATCTTAATCGTCATTTCAGGTGATCTCACATTGTGAAAGGAAACCACATAAGGACATTCACAGGTTTGAGAAGATCAGTAACATAATCAAACAGTTTAAGCTGAGCTGTAGTAAGCTGGCGGCCTCCTTCCAGGGTATGGAGGTCAGAAACAGCAAGTTTGCTGCCTTTATAGACGTCTTCACACCAAATACCTACGTTATGGTCGTCATGTCAGACCCTGGAATACGTAAGTTACATCACAAAATGGACTTTATTTATACCCTGAGTATCTACTGGTACAGAAGTCATATACAGTTAAACTTCTGTAAACTCATCACCCAATAGCCTGCTTCTAGCTCTGAAGATATATGATCACGTAAAGCAGGTTGAAAGTAAAGCAGAATGTGCCTTTAAGGCACATTCTGCTTTACTCTCAGCCTGCTTTAAGCTACCATCTACTGAAATATAGCAAATATTTCTTATGATACATGTTCATGACTATATAAATTTGAAATATTTTCTTCATTTGAGATATAAATAAGAGGTGTCAAAAGTTGTATTTATGAGATAATGGGTTGAGGGATCACTAAATGAAGATGCTTAATGCTCTTTGAAGACAGGTGACCACTTAATGCAGGGCAAAGGTCATGCAGGAGGCTCCTATTGTAGCCTTGTGCACCTCTTTTGCCTTGCATTAAGCTGCCACCTATAATGAATACTACATATGTATTGTCCTGTTAGTGGTCACTTAATAAAAGTTTGACCATTAGGTTAAAATGTCTATCCATGAGTTGGTGACATGGGTAAACTGATGTTTCCTTTTTGTCTAGCATCAACACCACTTTATAGATGGCTTGAATACTTATACTCTAGTTGCCTTCCACCATTCCAAATCCACCCCTAATACCTAATCTTGTTCGACCTTGACCTAATTTGGACCTTGAAATGATTAAAAATATATTGTCAAGTATGACATTGGAGGCAACTGTGTTTATTGAAGACAGCATTTCAAATAATACTATACTCACAATTAACCCATTCCCCCATAAGCTCTTCTAGTTTTGATGAAAGGTGATCACTTAAGGAGAATTGCAGCAGTTTCGATTCTTTTGGTAAAAGGGAGGCAACTCATGCAAAATCTTTCCATGAGTTGCTTCCCTTTGACCATCATATTCTATGATAAATATTCATATTTGTATTTGTATTTTTTCTGTCTCAATAAGCTAAATTATGCGGTCATACCTGCATTTGGCGACCACGATTAGTGATATATACTTATAGTGCTTGAACAGTGATATATTGTTGACGATTGAACAGTATTGATTTGGACCCATTTTAGCCTTTAAAAGTGGTTACCATATAGCATTTGTATATAGCCCTATGTATATTGGATTTACATGTGTTACTCTCTATGCAGACATTTGTATTTTTTAGAAAAGCTAATTAGGGCACCTTTAATTTTTATGTGTGATTTCAGTAAATTAATGCTTCATCAATATTTGTGAAAAATATTGTCAAAATCTTAATGTTAGAACTGTAGAGGAAAAAACTTTGAAAAATAACTATTTGATACTCCTGCTTCTATTTTTTTTCCATTTTATGAAAATATATGTATGACCAAACAAATTAGGTAAATTACAAAGCTAAAGAGGTTATTCTGAGAGTTTATGATCAAAAGCATGTGTCTTCCGATAATTAGGGATATACCCAAAAACAAGCTATTAAGAAATAATCCAGTTTGGGGACCCCCTATTTTTGTTTCATATTTCTGCACAACGCAAAATTTCAAAAAAAATCTGAGTGTTCTGAAAAATTAGAAGAAACTGCCGGGATAGTCTTTAAAACAGGTTGAAAGTAAAGCAGAATGTACCTTAAGGAGCATTCTGCTTTACTTTCCGGCTGTTTTAAGCTGCCATGGGCTAGGGTAAAGAAAATATTTCTTATGACATATTTTCATGACTGTAAAAGCTATCCTATTTTCTTCAGTGAAGAAATGAATCAAAGGCGTAAATGTCGTATTTATGGGGGAATGGGTTAAAAGAGCAGAACCAAATGATATGGCTTATATCATCATCTTTAGCTGCTGTTTCATGTTAGTTTTCAGTTATTATTTGAATTTGTATAGATTTCAAAATTTTATTAAATGTGTATAAATCTATGTAGGAAAAGGTTTATATTGTATGAATATTGTGTAATATTTTACATTTTATTACTGCAGCATCAGCAGCAACTCTTATAAACATCAAGAATGCACGGAAACACTTCGAAAAGCTGGAGCGGGTTGATGCTGGACATCCTTCGATAACAACATAGTCTCCCGTGAAACAATCACTGGAAAAACTCTGAATACTCGCAAGATTCTTCAGGCATTAGATTAAGAACATGAAGATTATGGGAGGTACAAACCGTACAACAGTGGAGAAAAGTTTAAACGCAAACAAAAACAAGAGAAAACGTAGAAAATTACAATTCAAGCTTCCATCTTCTGAATATACAAAGTATTTCTCATGATAGATACTATTTGCCTCAGTAGAGGAATAAATTAAAGGTGTACAAATTAGTATCTATTGAGTTTAATGTTTTCACCCAAGCCCTAAATGGTGACTACTCACAACATCTGGAGCTGAAATGTATGAGTGTGTTACTTAGTATGAAAGTGTTGATAGGTGTGTGAAGGTGTTGCAATAGGTGTGCTTGTGTATTGGGGTGTTTGAGTGTGTTACTGAGTATGAAAGTGTTGATAGGTGTTGCAATAGGTGTGCTTGTGTATTGGGGTGTTTGAGTGTGTTGCTGAATATGAAAGTGTTGATAGGTGTGTGAAGGTGTTGCAATAGGTGTGCTTGTGTATTGGGGTGTTTGAGTGTGTTGCTGAATATGAAAGTGTTGATAGCGGTGTGAAGGTGTTGCAATAGGTATGCTTGTGTATTGGGGTGTTTGAGTGTGTTGCTGAGTATGAAAGTGTTGATAGCGGTGTGAAGGTGTTGCAATAGGTGTGCTTGTGTATTGGGGTGTTTGAGTGTGTTGCTGAGTATGAAAGTGTTGATATGTGTGTGATTGAAGGTGTTGCAATAGGTGTGCTTGTGTATTGGGGTGTTTGAGTGTGTTGCTTAGGGTATGTACAGTTGGGTGTATGACATTGATGCTAAATGTAAGAGGTTTTTTTGTGTGTGTACAAGCTTACTGTATTGCATGTGTTCTGCAATAAGCGTCCATCTGTTGATATTTGAGAATTCCATACAGGTGCAATGTATATGAGCCATGCCATGACAAAACCTGCCTTAGTGCATTGCAGCATTGTACAACCCAGGCACCCTTGTCATCCCTAGCTCTGTATCTGAGTTTGGTCTACACTGCCAAAAACCATGTATAATACAGCTACATAAGATGCATGTGGGTGTCAACAGTGTAGATCAAGACCAGCCGCCGCATCTTTGACGCAGCAGCTTGCCTTGATCTACACTGTTTGCAATGCAATAAAACAGGTTTTGTCATGGCACGGCTCATTTGATTTCTTGTTTTTGACACTCTGTATCTGCTTAGACTATTCTATGCTGTTAACCAGTGATGTATATTTTGCAAACAGTGTAGATCCTAATAGCTCCTTACAGTGGCGAAGACGCTGTTCTTTCCCAATAAACTCGTTTATGCTAAACTATTAATTTCATTGCAAACAGTTTAGAGCCATATCAGATGCCGGGTCTGATCAGGCTCTAAACTGTTTGCCACTCAGATTAAAACAAATTGTCAAAAATGTCAAAAAGTTGTCATTTTCTACGTTTTATTGCAATGCGTTTGCGTTTCGTTTTGGGTTTAAATGGGAAATAATAATATCTCCACTGTATATGATATAAGGGGCAAGTGCTGAAGCATGCTCACAGTAAAACAGAAAGCTTCTTCTGACACTTTCTTCTTTACTTGATTCTTTCTCTTTAAAACAAGAGTTTGAGTTGTTGTAACAATATTATTACAATAAATTTATATTCTTATTATGTTTAGAAATAAAACTGTATTGTAATTGTAAATGCATGTTTTTTTCCCCTCAGGAAAATTTTGTTTGTGGTGTATTTCACTACTTTCTTTTCAAATATTTTGTAGACTTGTCTCAATATTTCTAGCCATGTAAATAGAAAATTACATGCAAAATTGGAGAGAATTTTATTCTTTCTCAATATACACATTTATTCTAAAAACCTTAAGTCTGTAGCAAACAGTTTGAGCCCGGCCTCTGATCAAGCTTACATCACTAAGCTCCTCACCGCTGTGAGTTCGAATCCCAGTAGGGTCGTTCGGATTTTTCATGTGGGGAAGCCTTCCAGCTGGCTTGCAGAAGGTCGGTGGTTCTACCCAGTTGCCGATTTGTGCCTGAAACAGTGCATAAAAGGACGTCTGGGGTCTTCCTCCACCTATAATTAGCTGGACGTCGCGATATGACTGAAATACTGTTGAAAGCGACGTAAAATCAAAACAAATCATATCAAATCTGATCAAGCTCCAGTCTGTTTGCTATTTAGACTAAAACTGAAGTTTTTTAAAAAGGTCTACATTTATTGCATTATGTGTTGTATAGTAACATTTGAACACAGAATAGACTTCTTAACTCATTGAGCCCTAGTCATGCATATATGCATCATCTACTAAAAGTGTACCTGCGAAGAGTACATCTGTCTAATGCAAAAATTGAAGTCCCTGATTAGAGGGCTCCTGCAAGAGCCCTCTAATCAGGGACTTCACTGTTTGTTATTTTGTAATATATTATAAAAACAATCCTAAATACATGTACCACTTTTACGCCTTTTAATTCATTTGTCAACTGCAGAAAATAGGTCCACTTTATATAGGTATGAATATGCACCATATGATAGTTTATATATCCTAGCAGATAACAGTTTAAAGCAGGCTGAAAGTAAAACAGAATGTACTGTATGGTGCATTCAGGTTAACTTCCAATCTGCTGTAAGTTGCTGCCTGTCTTCAAAACTAGAAACAAACTATGGGGGTAATGGGTTCAACGAAAAGTAGCACAAACACAATGCAATAGAACAGTTAATTTTTAGCTAAACAATGGTAACTTTAGCAAAGTGTAATAACTCATTTTGAAATAATTGGCCAACAGTAACTGTTTAGATCCTGTTGAGATGCCTGGTTACCAAACTGTCTGCAAAGGACTTAAGATTTTTAGAACAATCACCTACATTGGGAAATATTTTTACCCATTGCCCCATAAATAAGCCTTTTTATGCCTTTAATTTATTCTTCTACTGAAGAAATAGTTATAATTTATAAAGTCATGAATATACAGCATAAGAAATATTTTCCATATCCTTTCAGATAATAGCTTAAAGCAGGCTGAAAGTAAAGCAGAATGCGCCTTAAGGGGCATTCTGCTTTACTTTCAACCTGCTTTAAGTGATCAGCTATCGTCAAAACTTGAAATAAGCTATGGGGTAATGAGTTAAAAGTGTTTATTTGGAGAGAATCTATGTTTCTCCACTGTAGTATACATGTACAAACTACTGTTGCTTATGACAGTCATCATACAGTATAAAAACCTTGTTATTTAGCTCAAATGTTTCATGCAATATAATCCACTATTATGGCCAGTTTAAAAGTGAATTGTTGACAGTTATAAAGGTTCATGTTTGGGTTTTAAGCAAGATAAAAGTAGGCAGAAAGCTCCTTCAGTTTGAATTTGCATCTCATAAGGATGCAAACCATCTGTTCTCATTAAATTTTCAAAGAAACCTCCACAGCATGCTAGAAGGTACAATTTATTATTCTTTAAACATGCCTTGCAAACAAATAAGCTTGTGTATACAAAATGTTTGTTAAACTAAAACAGTGTATTCATTTCATATACATAGAGGATCTTACATGAGTGCTCATTGTTTATCATTTCTAATAAATGAGTTGACTAAAATAATATGATGCGAGCCTTGTCGAGTGTCATATTAATTTAAGTCAACAAGTTTATTAAAAATGATAAGTAATGAGCACGAATGTGAGATTCTATTTATCACATAACAATTTTAAACACCTATTAAATCAATTGAAATAGTAGTTTGTAGTCCCTGTGCTATATAGATTTTATGCCAAAACACTACGTTGTTTAGGGCAACATCATGGCAAATGACGTCATTTTGTGTCCTGCTACATGCATTGCTTGTGGATGAACAGGTTAGGCCGGAGTCCAAAAAACGATATTTCACTAGTGGTGTACAATATTTATATAATGCCTTTATGCCACTCCCAGGTCGCAAGTTATGTGATAAATACATGTAAATTACATATATATCATCCATACTGTAAGCGTTAGTTCTGTCAACCAATGTTTTAGTGACCATTCTAGAGAAGATGGGTATAGTACTCTAAGATAGATGTTAGCTTAATCCTTAACAAAAGTAATTCAGAAAACTCCTGAAAGAACTTTCTGCATAACGTTTGTTGGGCATTAAAGAACTAACAGAGTAACACAGATTGCCACCTGTATTTTGCACTATCAAGGCTTCTCTGCTAAGTGTTACTGAACATAGGTTCACCTATATTATCATGCATCATTATGCAATGAAGGGTTTTGTTATATAAAAGCTGTATTATATTTGTTAGGCTAAGTGCGCACGTTTTATTTTGAAAATAAACTATGTTTATGTACACTTACTTTCTTCATTTTCATTTACCAATTTCTGTAATGTAATTTGGATAGAGCTTCAGTTTTAAAAGGAATATTATATTTCTATAAAATTAAGTGTGTCTCCATTCATTGCTATGACATCATCTTGTTTAACCCACTACTCCATATATACACATTTTATACATTTAAATGTACTCCTCCTGAAAATTTATATTCATGTGAACCTCATGTATTCATGTGAACCTCATGCATTCATGTGAACCTCATGCATTCATGTGAACCTCATGTATTCATGTGAACCTCATGTATTCATGTGAACCTCATGTACTGAGCGAAATAAAGAATAAAGAATTTGAAAAGAAAATAGTTAAACTTTTTACAGACATGAATATGCACCATAAAATATATTTTATATATCCTAGCAAATAATAGCTTAAGCAGGCTTAAAGAAAAGCATGTGATGCACCTGAAGGTGCATTCTGCTTTATTTCAACCTGCGATAAGTGGTAACATTTCTTCAACACTAGAAACGTGATATGGGGTAAAGGGTTAAACGATTTGTTGTCTGCTTTAATTCTCGAATTCATATTTATAAATGTCGAACAGTTTGGATCCTGATCAGACGTCGAGGAACTCGGTGTTTGATCATTGTCCTTTTGGGTATTGTAGAAAAGAATGGTTAAATGTTAATAATGATTATGGGAATTTGTCTGGCATCGTGGTTATAATCCTGGTTTAACAGTAAACATGTTTGTTTTATCAGTAAAAAACATTTTTAGCGACTTTTAAAAGCGACCGCATGTATCATTTTTATCAGGGACAATCAATATCTAATGTCCCTGTTTTTATTTACAAGAGTGACGGCTTAACCATGTATGAAAGTAATTCATATAGTGCCAGGAGGGGCTTCCTGCATATCATTTATTCTGCATAATCCTTTCTCTTTTTGAATATTCGCGGCCACTTTCACATCTATCTTCTGAACTTTGCAAATAAAATATGAAAAAAATCCACCAAAATAGTGTATGTTCGTGTCATGCACATCCATATAGGAAACCCATGCTCACTCTGAAAAGGGGATACACATCCCCGCGTCTTTAACGTTCACCCCATAGCCCGTTTATAGTTTTAAAGACAGGCGACCGATTAAAGCCAGTTTAAAGTAAAGCAGAATGCGCCTTAAGGTGCTTTCTGCTTCACTTTCAGTCTGCTTTAAGGTGCTTCTGTTGGGACAATGGTTAAATCGCCCATTCTTCTTTGCCGGTTATTCAACGCATGGTCAGGATTTATAATGATGGAAACTTCCATGACTGTTTCTTCAATCAAAATGAGAAAAAAAGTTCGAAAATAAACGCAGATGGCAATTTGCAAGAAGGGATATTCTAGACGTGCCTCGATGACTTTTAAAGACATACTCGCCTATATCAAAAATGTTGAAAAATAAACTTCTTAAATACCTTGATTACTATATACTTTCTGGTTTGCAATACATTTATTACCGTAAAAATGAATTTTAAAAAATAACCAAGGGTCATATTTGTAAAAGCCTATACATGTATTTGAAAATTTAGGTCGGTTACCCGTTTCTTTCTTTTTATTTTCTTTCTTAGAATTGTTAAGTGTATATGTTAACAAAGTATAAAGACATTCTTATGGAAATTTTATTTACGCACATATGTCTTTAACCCCTTCACTGACACGACGTCATCAATTTTAATCAAGCGTCGTCTGCTTTTATCTTTCAAATTCAAATTTTAGGTTGTTTGACCTTAAATATATTGAAATGAGTGTCAAGCAGTTTGGACTCTGATCAGACGCCGCGTTACGCGGACCACAATCGAAATGAGGGGAGTATTTTCCCTTTTTTGTCATCCTTGATATATCTGAAACTTCAAATGGACAATGCCAGTTTCTTGTTTAGATCTAGTCTAGTCCAGTAAGGGATGCTTTTGTCAATGCACTGCAATATGACATAGAGATCCGATCTTGGTCTTCACTGTTTGCATAGGGAAAGTGTAGATCTACTATTCACGAGTACAGTTTTTAAAAAGGACGTGTATATGCGTGACTAGGCTTCACGGGGTTAAAATAATCTTATATTTGGGGAAAAAACATATATATAGCATTGACAATGTTATGTTTTTTTTTTCAAATATAAGATTATTTACAATGATGGTTACATCAACAATGATTGTTGATGTAGTCTTCATTGTGAATATAAAAAATAAATTTCCCCAAGTGTATATTTTACACATACATAAGGATAATTTGTTTTAGTTTATAATTTGCAGCTTAATTCCGATGTGAAATAGTGAATGTTACCGTATATATTTTTTTCTAAAATCATATTTAACTCTCAACCGTTCGAAATAATATTTCCTTTATCCATGTACATGGACTTACTTCTTCACGAAAATAGGACATACCTGTCATTTAAATCATCAATATGACGCAACGCAGTAAAATTATCCCGACAATGGTGTCGGGCCGACCTGTCAATCAAGTACACGCGCATAAATTTGCATATTCATATGACTATGACGAGGCCCGTCACGCTTCGTGTTTGGAGCTAAAAATATTTATCTGTTCTTGTTACTTTGAAATAATTACTGGATTCGTAATAGAGAATGTACATGAATTATTTTGCGGTTGGCAAATACATGTATCTTCAATATCAGTAATATAGTAGAAGGGCCGTTATTTCTTTCCCAATAAACGCATTTTTGCTAAAACATTTATATCCAATTGCAAACAGTTTGGTAACCCGGCGTCTGGCTTGGCTGAAACTGTTTGCAATGTGTGTCCTTTCTTGAAGTTTAGGGGAAATTGTTTTGTTATGAGAGACTGACAAGTTCGCTACCGTGTAGATGTTATTCTTTTCCCTTCAAATGCAGCTAAACGCAAAGCAGGCGTGTAAAATATTGTAAGTATTGTATTATGTTTACGACTCTTTTCAACCTGAGTGGCAAACAGTTTGAAGTCTGATCTTGCTCCAAAACATTTGCAATGGACATCATTATTTTAGCATAAACGCATATTTTTGAAAGAATAACGCATGTCCCACTGTAATAGACTAAATGTTAACAGGGCCTCGTCATTAAACGACTGTCCGCACTCCGGGCACCTACTAATCGTGTATGGAAATGCACTTAATACATGTATTCGACAGTCGCAGAATGGTATTCATGTCCATATAGTTGTGGTATACGAACGGAATTTTATTAAGCAGAAACAATGGGCAACAACGGTATGTTTATTTAGCTTCATGGCTGTCTGTATATGCGTCGTTCTATCTGTATGTCATTAAAGCGACTCGCAACCAGATGGTGCATTAAAAATAGTAATTTGTAAATATGTGTCAAACGCTTATATAAATGGTAAAGAATTAGTTTAGGATAAGAAATTCTGTTTAAAAAAATGTATTTCAATAAAAAAAAATACTGGTCTCTGGTGGGATTCGAACCCGGGGCCCGGCATTGGCGGACAGAAGGCAAAATAGGGGAAACCGCTTAGACCAATGAACCACGGAGACTATCCGTTTATCTCGGATCGATTTAACGTATTTCAATGTGTAGCGATAAAAAGTGCATACAACTCCGTGTTTCGGCTCGGGTTTATGTCTGAGCCCGTGTAGAGAAGCAACAACAACAACTATACCGTCTACTAGTCGGTATAGAAAAACGATGGAAAATATCTAAAAATCTAAGATTCGGTGACGATTCTTGAAACTTTTTTTGGACTGATCATATTTTTTTAATGTCAGAAGCCAAATAATGCCACAAATTTGCTTTTATTTGAGTATTTTATTTTATTTTGACAAGTACACCATCCGGTTGCGAGTCCCTTTAAAGCATTATCTCGGTAACTGATACTAAAATTAAAGTAGCAAGTCAAGCATACTTATCTTCATATATGTACATTGGAGAAGATGTATAATGATATTCTTTCCCAATACCTACGTTTATGATGACACTATTACGTGTAATGCAAACAGTTTGAACCCTGATCAGACGCCAGCTAACCTGTTGTCTGATCAGGCTGCAAACTATATGTCGCTCTAAGAAAAAGGAAATCTTCATATTTTAAAAAAATGTCATTTTTACATTGCGATAGAAGAACATCTTCACTATAGCTATAAATAGTCCGAACACGGGGAAAATTCTCTGAGAACTAAAATTCTGAGGTATTAATTCTAATCAGGAAAATACTTCTAAAGAGCCTGGATTCTGTTCAGTGGCCGGGTTGAATGGCAACCGATCAAGATGAAAACTGTCATTTATCGGTAAGAAAAGGTACCTGTCAGAATTCGACGACCATATGTCGATTTTCTGTTACTCGCTAAAGTGAAAAAAGTGCACAGCCAATTTCCTTGAGAAAAAAGCAAGTGCCAGAGGAGCATTCAAACAACACGAACTGAAGTATATGTGTTTATTGGTTCCACAAAAGAGACATACTTTTCTATAAAAAACAGTTGTTGCTCGCAGAAGATCTCACGTGCTTTATATCCAAACACAAAATAACTTTTGAAAGGTATACTAAATGATTGAAACACTTAAACAACTACCATTAGCCTACATAGTTATGCAAACTGTATATCTTTAATTTTTAGCTCACCTGGCGCGAAGTGCCAAAGTGAGCTTTTAGGATCGCTGGATGTCCGTCGTCCGTCCGTGCTACGAGAGGGTACTTACGTGGCTAAAAGTCTTAGCCCCATAATTGAAAAATATTAACCTGGCCGTCTCTTGTGACATTAACCTGGTCATTTCTTGTGACATTAACCTGGCCAGTTGTGGGACATAGGGTTAGGGGTAGGGTTAGCCTCCAGATCATTATTTTTCAAGTTAGAGCAAAAAGAAATTGTCGGTTGTGTGGCTAGCCACGCAAAAGAAAACAATAGAAAATAGCCACATAAGTATCCTCCCGTAAGAACGTCCGTCCGTCCGTTCACAATTGGTTCGTTAACACTCTAGCAGCTACAAATTTCATCCAATCTTCATGAAACTTGATCACAATGTTTGTCTAGTAGAAATCTAGGTCAAGTTTGAATGTGGGTCATGTCCGGTCAAAAACTAGGTCACTAGGTCAAATCATCGAAAAACCTTGTTAACACTCTTGAGGCTACAAATCGCATTGGATCTTAATGAAACTTGGTCAGAATGTTTGTCTCATTAATATCTAGGTCAAGTTTGAATATGGGCCATGTCCGGTTAAAAACTAGGTCACTAGGTCAAATCATAGAAAAACCTTGTTAACACTCTAGAGGATACAAATCGCATTGGATCTTAATGAAATTTGGTCAAAATGTTTGCCTCATTAATATCTTGGTCAAGTTCGAATGTGGGTCATGTCCGGTCAAAAATTAGGTCACTAGGTCAAATCTTTGAAAAACAGTGATTGGGTACAAATCTCATTAGATCTGAATGAAATATTGTCAGAATATTTGCCTACATCAAATCTAGGTCAAAATCAAATGTGGATTGTGTCTTGTCAAAAAATGGGTCACTAGGTCAAATCATAGAAAAATCTTGTTAACACTTTAAAGGTTTATTGTGGGTCATGTCCAGTCATAATCTAGGTCACTATAGGTTAAGTTTACATGGTGTACCAGGTGAGCGATTTAGGGCCATAGTGGCCCTTGTTGATTTTAATGTTTCATCTGTTCATTCTTTATTCTTTCCAGTTTTTGCAAACTTAACGAATTTCAGGTCGGTGCCATGTTCGTACATCATTCGTTGACTCAATGAGTATTGATTGTCTCATTTGCTCTGATTAACAAAACTACGTCAAAAAATAATACTTTGATTGTTATCAGTAGGTATCAGATTTAACCTATTTACGCCCAGAGGATTCTACCCTGTTTATAAATTGGATTAATCCATTATTTTTTTATCAAAGTGATACCTGGTCAAAATTTTCATTTTCAATTTGTTTTATATTGAAAATCCTATCAGCAAACAGTGTAGACTCTGCATGATCAGAGTCTACACTGTTTGCCTATGTCCCATATATGGGATCGTGGACACAAATGGGTTAAATATGCGTCGATATAATTGGTATTATCCGTTTCATTCATGGTTTCTATTTAGTACGAATAAAACGAAACGGGTTGTTCAAGAAAACTCGAAACAGGCCCTCACACAATGGGAAGGCGTAAGAAGTTGAAAAGGGATTGGCGTAAAAACACGAAATATACTCCGAGTCTCGGGCTAAGGCAGTGAATGGGTTAATCATACTTCAACGCCAATTAAATAGAAATTCTTCTATCGAACCGTTTTGTTTGATTACAATTCTTTCGAAGCTCGATAATTCGAACCCGCGAAAGTCAAAATAACATTTTTTTCAACCGATGAATTTCACAACGTCAAAATACCTATAATTGAGACATTAAGGCCGTTGCTTGCTAACCGTCAAATTAGATTAAAATGCATGCTCACATTGTCTAGACAGGTAATGTGCGATGGTAGTACACTATAAAGAGATACATATATATTACTGGTTTTTAACATACATTGAAAGTTTTACATGTAGAACGTCGAATTGACAGTTTCCAATTCAGTCTAGTCTATTTTTGTACATTTACGGCGTTTTCCTTCATTATTTTGTACACTGATATACGGTATAGATCCTGGATGGAGGGCTCGTAGCCTCCTCCACGAACCCTCTGGTCTGGGTCTCCGCTTTTTGCATAGGACAAGTGTACTATTCACATTTACACTGTATATTGCTATATGTTTACACATATGAGTCACCAATGGTCAATAAGTTGATTGAATGATATATTGATCAGCAGTATCTAAATATACCTACTTATAAAAGTGATTTAAGTATTTCGTCGGCAAAGAATCAAACAGCATAACCCTAAGCGCGACCTGGAATGATTACATTTACAAACAGTCATGACATTTCCTGAATCCAAACTGTTTCACAGTTTGTCACTCTTAGTCGATGTTTTTCAATTTATAAAGCATATTTGCAGAAGATATATATAGCAGACATTCAGCATGATGTCTGTTAAAAAAATCACACTAAACAACAACAATAAACACCCCCCCCACCCCCCCCCCCAACCCCACAACAACAGCAACAAAACAACAACCAACAAACTAACAACAAAAAACAACAACAACAAGAAACAGACGAGATTTCAAGTTGCCCGCCTGTACGCTATATAATTGTCGTCTGCATATTTTTTCCTCTGCAATAATTCTCACACTTTTTAGTACATGTATATGTATTTTCTTAATCACTAGTGTCAAACAGTTAAAAGAAACAAGATGAGACGCCGAGTTGTTGGGCGTCTCATCTAAAACCAAACTGTTTGCATCAGTAATCGCAAATTCGCCCGCAGTCTGTATGGTGACTGACTTGGCGTTTCATCTGGATATCAACTTTGCAAACATTATAATAAAGTGGGTCATATTGTGCTAAGATTAACCCTTTCATGAGCAAAATCGTGAGATTTTTACTCCGCCTTCACAGCCATAATTATTGTCGTCTGCTTCAATATTGTCGTCTGCAATTTCGTTTCAAAGTTAGATTCAATGCAGTTTAACTGACTTAATTTCAAAACAAGTGGCAAATAGTTTTGATCCTGACCCAAACTGTTTGCAAATGCGCTTTCTGACGTCATTGAGAGTGAAGGGGTAAACCCTATAAATAGGACATGGGGAAATAATTTACAGGCTCGGATCAGACGCCGCATATTTGCGGCATCTGCTCTGAGTCTACATAATTTACTAACACTAATTCCTATAATAATAAGACTAAAAAACAAAATAGACAGACACACTTTAAGGCCTTTGGCTACCGGAAGTCGGTCTTGCGGGCGAGCGGATATGCGTCTTGACGACACAGACTCTTTTCGTACGTGTTTATACTAGAAAATTTATATAAAGGAAATGATGATACGAATTAGTATAATCCTTCATAGTGCAGTTAGTATAGTGGTTGACTAGCAATCAAAAGGTCATAGGTTCGAGACCCATCCGATCCAAATACTTTTTTTGTGTCCGATTTATTGACTTGTCAATCCATAACGCAGTAATCAAGAGACATGTTATGTTTAGTCTTCGTTGATTAGAACTAGTGATGTTTACGGTCCAAGTATATGTCCACTTACCTGTACGTTTTAGTTTAATGACTTACAAGTCAATTAAATCGGTATACATGTACATGTAAACGATTTGATCGAACTATAAAGCCACACATTGAAGCTTATCAATACGCTAACCTTTTCAAGATCGATATTGCCCATTATAATTATGTTAAAACAATATAATAAACCTTGTATGCAAGTCCATGAATAAATAATAATGCATTTTAATGACAAAGTTTTAATTCTAAGGTAGGTAACTGTATCTAAACAACAAATATCCCACATTTTAATAAGAAAATATGTTATTACAACAAATCCTGACTGTAATATTTTCTAATTTTTTCAGACTGACTAGTTCATCAACCATATATTTGAATAAAATGAAAACAAATATACATTGAATGAGTCAGTTTTTTGTAATTCAATTTTTTAGCATTTTGCAAAATTTAAATAGCTGATAACATCTTTCTGAACACCTTTATTCAAAATGTTTTTAGCTTTTCTTGTAATGAATGTTGTGGACTACTTATTGGGTGAGAATTATAGTCATTAGCTTTATTCATTTTTAAGAAAAATAAAATAATCAAAATTCTAGGTTTTTGTCAGAAAAAAGACCTTAAAGACAAACCACACGATAAATATTGCCTATATTTACACACATTGTTTCTTAGGCTATTATCATTCTTCATGAAAAGTTTCATAACAATCGTATGGAAACTACGCGCATATGCGAAGTACCTTAAATGAAAAAATGAACTGTTCCAACAATATATAATCATAGAAGATACTACTTTGCATGAGCGAGATAACGTAATGAAAATTACTTTTTTGTACAAGGAAATGTTTTGGTTTACTTTCACGTGTCTTGATTTTTAATTAATTTACGTGGCATTCCATTTGCTACCCTCTAAGCTCAGACGGATATGCATCATCACGGCAGTGTAAAAGTCACGAGACACCTGTATGACGTCACAGAGTTTGTTTACCTGTCGCCTGTCATGACAAGTATGAGTCTATTTTTAGCCAAAGTCGACTGTGTATAACAGAGTATTTGTGTATTCACTTGGATAATAACCGAATAACTCGTTTTATATACAATTTCTTTACACAAAGATTTATAAAAACACTACAAAAGGAGAACAAGTAAGTAATATTTCTATAGAAACTTTATTTTCTATTATTAAGTATTGGATATGTAGTAAGTTAACGAAATTTAAAGGGTTCAACCAATCATTCCATATTTCACATATTTCCTTTAAAAGTATGGTTAAATAGACCTGGTTATTGACACGGTATAATTGCCTTGAGCTTGCTGGTATGTTTGGCGAACTGTCTACAGATGTCTGACAACAATGTAGACATAGGCAACAGTCATTTATCAGAAACAAAAACATATTTTTGTCTATAACTAAGGTTAGCTACTCAAAGTCCCCTGTGAAGAGTTTTATAACACATTGTCAACGGACCAGATAAGAGTCAGTGACATATTAATTTCAACATTCCCCTGAATGCCTCAAACAAACCATTGTTGTGACTACTAATTCAAAATCGATTCTAAAGAGTAGTCACATCAATGTTTTTTTAAGACTTTTAAAGTCTTTTAAAGCCCACTTTATCCAGAGTTCTAAAATTTACCCGAGGCTAATTATGATCGATATTTTAATAGCAAATTAAAAACAGATCGATAGCTAGTTCTATGAATCAATGTGTAGCTTGCTCTATATAATTATGTCCTCTGAATAGGTCGATCCGTCTAGAAATAGCATAATCATATCAGTTACCATGATTGGCACGAAGGTACTGGCAAATAATCATGTTTTATAAATAGTCACGTTTTCTAAGTAATCTCAGGAACGTACATAGATCTATAGATCTAAATGATCGAGAATCAGTATACAGCCAGACGTTAAATTAAGTGACCAGCAGCCCTTTCACTCTGAATGACACTTAAAAGCGCGTTTGCAAACATTTTGGGTCCTGAACAAACGCCGCGTAACGCGGCGTCTGATCAGGATCCAAACTGTTTGACACTCGTATTGAAAATTTGTCAGTCACATTGCCTTAAAATTTACTTTCAAACGATATTGCAGGCATTAAAATTGAAGCAGACGACAATGAAACGGTGAAGGGGGTAAACATCTCACGAAAGATTTGGCATTGAAAGGGTTAGTTAACCCACATTACAATATTGTGACGTGCATACGCGCCTCTTTAAAAACAGCTTACCAATGAAAAGTACGAGCAGGGTCTTCATTGTTTTTCAGTATGACTATTTGGGACTGTTTGTTTTAATACATGCATTGGAAAAAACAACAAATAGTGAAACAATGGACTAGACTGAATTGGAAACTGAAGTTGTCCGTTTTGCAGTTTCAGGGTTCAACGAGTTAATGCTTAGATTACGTAGAACGTAGATATCTCTGAAGACAAACACTGCTGAATGCAGAATAGAAAAAATACAGAAGTCTCGAATAAGAACTTAAGGCATTATATTTTAAGGTTGTTAAATTCAAGATTGTACCTGGTACCTAGGCCCCTTAACTCTGGGAAGAGTCGAGGGGGCACCGCAGGATTAACTTTCTACTCAGCTTTTTCCATGTCTGTCTTGAGCTAGAGCTAGAGCTTGTGTCTTGGCAAATGGTTTCTCTGTCCATTCCTCAATGTTGTCCGCACGGTTCTTTCTTTGTCGTCCCCGGCATTCGATGGTGCCTTGAAGGATGATGTTTGAAAGCCAATTTGATCTTATCACATGGCCATACCATTGAAGCTTTCGTCTTTAACCCGGGTGACGCGGCCTCTGATCAGATTCTATACTGTTCACCACTCAGATAAAAATAAAAAAAAGAATCGTAAAAAAGTTATGAATTTGTTCAGTTTAGTGATTTGCGTTTGAATTTCATTTGTGTTTAAACGGGAAAGCATAACGGTCTTCTCCCCTGTAACTGTGGATAGGAGGCATTAGTAGTCTTTAACCCTTTACCCCATAGCCTGTTTTTGAAAATATGAGACTACTTAAAACAGGTTAAAAGTCAAGCAGAATGCGCCTTAAGGCGCATTCTGCTTAACTTTCAGCCTGTTTTAAGCTACCATCTGATAGAATAAATAAAATATTTCTTATGATACATATTCATGACTGTATAAATTTGAACTATTTTCTACCGCGGAGGAATAAACTGAATGTGCTAAAAGGCGCTTCTATGGGGGAAAGGGTTAACATGATACTTTCGTTGGTAATGTGGTGTAAATGCAAGACTGACTGTAGGATAAAAACAAACCTTTATCCATAAACATGTACAATTCATTTGATTCATCCAGCAAAAAACAATATTTAAACTTCCATTTCTCTGATACATCTTGAGAATCAAATACTTTCTTTAAATGCTTGAGAACAGTTTGGATCCAGACAAGACACCGAGTTACTAGAACGATTGCATCAGAATCCGAACTGAATGATGATTTGAAACACTGTTTTCTTGAGTAAATCAGGCCTGCAGATAAGAGGGAGTAAACTGAACAAATCCAACATTTTTCTCACTCATTTTCAGCACCAATTCCATTAGTGTGCCTACTCATTAAAATCGTCTCGAGAGACGATTCTGACGAGTAGTGACACCATAGGGTTTAATTCAGAAACATCGATTTTAGTTTTGAAATACTCCGCTTATCTTGACTTTGAACCTTACTGCAGACAACAAGTTAAGAAGAATAGAGTGGCTGGAGGTGTTAAGAGTCTTAACGGTATCATATCGTAAAGCAGGAAAAATGTTAACCCATTTATACCCTGTGGATTCTTTGATGTTTATATATTGGATTAGTCTATTTTTTATCAAAGGGATGCCTGGTCAAATTTTTCATTTTCATTTTGTTTCGTATTGAAATTTCTATCAGCAAACAGTGCAGACTCTGACCAGACGCCACATAATGCGGCGTCTGGTAGTAGATCAGAGTCTATACTGTTTGCCTATGTCCCATATATATGGGATCGTGGGCACAAGTGGGTTAAGCGAAATCTCATATAGGAGCTTTCTGCCGTTAACTTTTCTGCTGCTTTAAATACCCACCTATACCTTAAACAATGAAAATGTGTCTTTCGTTGAGTGATCTTAATTAATTTGGAATTAACTAAACCATCTTGGTGAAGAAACTAGACTCGTGAAGCAGACAACCTATTTGAATCACCCAATCCTTTCACATAATGACGTCATCTGTTTTAATCAATTGTCGTCTGCTTTTGTGTGTAAACTTACATTTTAGCTACATGTATTTTGACTAAAGACATATCGTTATGGGCGTCAACGGTTTTAGAGATGCTACGTGAAGCAGCGTCTGATCAGGAATCAAACTACAAACTATTTGCACATAAACATAGTAGATCTATTCGGAGAAAGGCAGTGAAAAGCTTAATCGATAGGGAAAAATAATCGAAATTTTCTTTAAATATTGTTATATGCAAAGTGGTGCTTATGCGACAGGCTTTTAACCCGGTCACGCCGTATTATAAGTGAAATTGATACCCGGGTTAATATTTGTACACACTTTACCAGTGTCCCAGATAAAAGTAAGTAAACTGAAACATTTCAAACATGTTCTCATTTATGTCTCAGTCGAAATCCTAATGATGAAACTGCTCATTAGAATAGTATCTTCGAGACGACTCTAAAGAGCAGCCACATCATAGGGTTTGCTGGGGACATAAAGATGTTCATTGTTTTGACATAGATTTACACATTTAATTAATTCCTCCACTGAAGAAAATATGTACATTTTATACAGCAAAGTCTAAGAATGTGCATCATAAGAACTATTTGCTATATCCTTGCAGATGATACATTAAAAGTTGAAATAAGAAATTTTGCAGAACGCGCCTTCAGATGCATCCTGCTTTATTTTCCTATCTGCTTTAACTCTCAATGACGCTTAAAAGCGCGTTTGCAAACAGTTTGAATCCCGACCAGACGCCGCGTAACGCGGCGTCTGATCAGGATCCAAAATGTTTGACACTCTTTTGAAAATTTCTTCAACCATACTGCCTTATTTTTTAACTTTGAAACGACATTGCAGACAAGCAAATTGAAGCAGACGACATTGAAACGGTGAAGGGGTTAACATCTCATGAGCCATTTGGCAGTGAAAGGGTTAAATGATCACCTATCTTCAGTACCAGAATGTTAGAAACAGGTTATAGGGTAAAGGTTTAAAGTCGTCTTTTATTTAGTGGTAACTGTCTTTAGAGTCGTCTAGATACTGCACCTGAATGAGCGTTGAGCTATAGTAGAACGTCAAGGAATGTGTTCAGATTTGAGAGACTTCCGGGTGTCAAGAGAACTTTTTGGATAGTTTACGCTGTGTATTGTATATAGTAACCCCTTCACTGTTATGACACAATCTGCTATAAATAAGTGTCGTCTGCTTTTATATCTCACATTTAAAGTTTAGGTAAAGTGATTAAGCAATACCATTATGAGTGCGAAATAGATTCAGATCAGACACCGCGTCCAGTCAGGACCCAAACTTTGGAAATGACCATTATACTCGGGACAAGGCAGTGAAATGGTCAACATTTGATATTCCATGCAGATATGATCTATATTGACATAGAAGTTCTATAATGACTGGAGTTTTCCACAAAATTTAATTGTACTTTTTTGTCAAACACTTGACTTATAGAATCAAGCACATGTTTTGTTAAAGATGGGTGATTCTATACCCGAGGCTGGTCTGTTCCCATAGTCGGAAAAGAGCTTTAGCGAGTCTCCGAAAGGAACAGACCAACCGAGAGTATAAAAGCTCCCCATCTTTAACAAAACCAAAACCGGTGCTTCAATATTTTTCTCGCTTAAAAAAACCTAAAACGAGTTTATTAACGGAATTGTAGCTTACTTTTTACTGGGCATCACACATTCCATATCCATTTGCAATTGTAAGTTCCCCTTGATACGGGTGTCGGTGAGTAAACTGAACAATTCTAATAGTTACATCTATATCCAAAATATCTCTACAAAACCTATGTTGCGATTCAAAGAGACGATTCTAATGAGTAGTCGCTATATAGAGTTTGGCGACACAAAGGTGTTAGTATTTGAAATACCTTATTTGGACTCTTTTATTTCTAAACCAACCCATAGCCTGTTTCTAGTTTTGACGATAGGTGATCACTTAAAGCAGGTTGGAAGTAAAGCAGAATGCGCCGTAAGGCGCATTCTGCTTTACTTTCAGCATGCTTCAAGCTGCAATCTTCTAGGATATAGAAAAATATATGTTATGGTCCACATTCATGACTATACAAACTGGAACTGGTTTCTTCAATTGAGCAGTGAGCTAATTTAAGACATACAGGCATTTTTGAACAGTATGAACGTCATTGACAGTTTGACACACCGATCAACCTGGTCTTCTGGACAGAATTCAAACTGTTTGACAGTCGTCTTAAGATTGCTGTCATTGAAATTTCATAAAAAATTAGTTTGACAATATTTGCAGACGACATGCTAAAAGCAGACGAATTACGTCGCCAAGTGATAAGCCTGACTTCACACATCGTACATGTATATGACCGTGCACCCATGGTCGAGCTAACAAACATACATGTTCAGTTTGACCCCGATAAATCGAACTCGCTTTTAGTCGAAATTTACCGTATTTCAAAGCATAAACGTTGCTCATTCACGTTTTAGCTTTGAAATACGGGTATGTTTGACTTAAGCCAACTCGAGTTATCGAAATTCAATAAAAACAATATAGGCTAATGTTCGACTTAAATACTTTTCCTCAGTCCATTGATAGACCACCAGCATATTGTTCTGGAGGTGTCAATGTAACTGTAAAGCACGTGCAATACAATCTCAGTTTACCTGGTGAAGTCCAGATTATACCCATGCTCTAGTGATTTTCAATGGTTATTTCTAACCAAACTGTCCGGTCTCACATAAGACGATTCAATGGTTCAATATGCACAAGACCCATGCTTTTTGCAAGGAAATTGACAGTAAATAATCTGGCAAGGCGTTATGACCAAAAGGTCGTCAGGAGATGTCTTTAACCCAGTGCGACTAATCGAGGTTCGGCTGCACATGCATGTAATACACGTATCAACGGCGGGGCCATCACATGTCCTAAATAACATTGACATATTACTGTGCAAACACCCATTCCGTTGGACAGCTCTAAGCTGTTTGTTTTAAGTACATGTACATATACGTATTACTTCGGTTGATATTATCTGTCTATAAACAGAACATAGACAGACAGTGAAGACCAAAATGAGACATTTCAATATCACGAGTTCACGATGTTTCAACAGCATCTGCAAGAATATATTGTAACGTGTACTAAACTATTGTATTTACAGTAATGCAGCCAAGCCTCGATGTCATGCTTAATTCCCTCTTTTACTCGAGTTCGCATTTTCTTGGCGTTTAAACAGCAAGAATAACGTCATCTTCACTGTAGTACAAATGTTGGTGTCACGAACTAATGAGTTGTTTTAACCCATTACCCCATAAATACGCATTTTATCGCCTTTAATTTATTCCTCCAATTAAGAGAATACTTCCGTTTAATAATGTTCTATGTCCCAGTATATGGTAGCTTAATGCAGGCAGAAAGTAAAGCAGAATGTGCCTTAAGGCACAACTCGGCTTTACGTTCAACCTGCTTTAAGTGGTCATCTGCCAACAAATTTAGAAAAGGGTTATGGGGTAATGGGTTAAAACCTTTCATGCCTTAACGTCATCAGCTTGAACAATAATTATCGTCTGTATTTATTTATCAAATCAATTTTTTTGGAAATTGGACTTAAAACTATTAAATGATTGTCAAACAGTTTTGATTCTGACCCGACGCCGCGTAACACGGCGTCTGATCAGGATTTCAGCTGTTTGCAAATACCCTTTGTACTCGGAGTAAGCGGCAGTGAAAGAATTGAAAGAGAATTATGATATGATAGACTATAAATAGGGCGTAACGTTTTTACGCCCCCAGTGGCTGGTTAGATCAGTTGGGGATTGACAATGTTACCTAGTATAGATCTACGAGCATCGTTTACGTTTGACATACAAATGTACATGTGGTGCTCCCTCTCTACAACAATACTCATTGGGAGACAAAGATTGTGTTTTGGGGGAAGTTTGTATAGGAAGGGAAAATAGATACCCTTAGAAAGTACATTTGAAAACAGTTTGAACCCAGTCTGATCTAGGTTCAAACTGTTTGTCACTCGTCTTTATGTGTCTTCTGTCAAAATGTACAATACGTATATTGAAACAAACCCGGCAAACGACAATTTTAAGCAGACGATATTGCAGCATGAAATCGTTAGACACAATGTCCTTGTTTGGGGAACAGTGGCAAACATTGTTCTAAGGAGGGAATCGTTGTAGGGAGGGAGCACTGTATATGTATATGTATAACAAAATCAATACCAAGCCAACAACGCTTATCTACAAATGAACCCGGCAGTATTTTATTCATAGG
The DNA here is from genome assembly GCA_922989275.2 of Gari tellinella. Lineage (NCBI taxonomy): Eukaryota > Metazoa > Mollusca > Bivalvia > Cardiida > Psammobiidae > Gari > Gari tellinella. Next base: position 22,587,015 of record OV277869.1, on the reverse strand, counting down.
CTAGACTTTGAATGAATTGGTACATGTATTTATTAAGGTGGGCCATTATTTCTATATGATTTGTATTTTTTAGGGATGGGGCTAAGAAATATGTCTTCCTATTGGTTGGAATAAAAAGTACCTGGGTTTAACACCGGGAATTTTCACATTCAACCAGATATTGATTTATGTTTCGGCACTTAGGCGGCGTCTGACAATAAGAAAAATGTATTATATTTACATTCACACTGTAAAGTCTCTATGTAATCGTATTCAAAATATGCAGGTCAATTCTCGATGAACCTACAAATCGAAACTGGTTCCAGCCAGTTAGAAAGAGGGCGGAGTCTCGGCCGCGGAGAGATACCGACCTAGCGACCAGCTAATGGTTGCTATGGAGTGTAATTAGGCTGATAATTATTGCATTGTTTATTTTTAATGTCTTATAAGTGTCCGTTAAGCACACAGCGACAGTTTACTGGGTAAAATCTTGACTTTGTAATCAACTCCGAAACAATGGCTGTTACATCTGTTAAATATGATATATTTATATACATGAAAACAAATCTGGTCAAAATACACATTAAATGGACAAGACAGAAAAAAAGGTTTAAACAACATCTTTTTGCCGTTCACGCGGTATGAATACATCGGCTTCGCAGGGTAAGTTTATTGTAAACGCCCTGCGAAGCCGATGTATTACTTACTTACCTCCTTATAGTTACTTATTGTTGATTTCCAGCTCAGGTTCCTGGTGGATCCTCTATGCTGGACTCCTCTTCTTGATTGGTTTTTGCACTGGTTCCGGTTTTTAAGATGGCCTTATAATTGAATTTGATTTCTTGATTTTGCCAAAACTTGTCTAATTGATTTTTGAAAGAATTTAGGGTGTTGGCATTTATAACTTTATCTGATAAACTGTTCTATGCTTGTGCGATTCTAACTCCAAAACTGTGCTTCCTGATATCCAATTTGGCTCTTTGAGTACATAGCATTTTGGAATTTCCCCTATTTGTGGTTCTTTCTGCCATTTCTTCTCTTAATTTTAATATTTTGCCTGTTGCGCTTGTATCGTATTTTCCAACTAGAATTTTGTATACCTCGATCATGTCCCCCTCGCAGTCGTCTGTATGAGAGGGTGGGTAAATTGAGTTTCTTTAGTCTGTCTGGATATTGGATAAGGAGGGTGGCATAATCCTGGAATTTGCTTTGTGGACCTTCTCTGGACTGCTTCTATCATGTCAATATGTTTTGCTTTAGAAGGTGCCCACGCTGAGCTAGCATATTCCAAGTTGGTTCGTACTAAGGTTTTATACAATGGAGTGAAGCTCTTTTCATCAAGATGGTGGAATATTCTTCTAATGATACCAGACATAGAGTTTGCTTTTTTTTACTTTTTCACTGATGTGTTTCTCAAAGTTAAGTTGATTGTCAATGACAACTCCAATGTCTTTTTCCTCACTGACACTTTCTAGCTTAGTGTTCATAACTTCATATGTAAAATCCGGGTCAGGGTTAGATCTGCCAAGAAGCATACTTTTACATTTTTGGGGGTGGAGATTCAAAAGCCATTTTTCAGTCCAATTTGTTATGGTATTCAGGTCTTTCTGCAATATTTACTTATCTTGGGAGTGTTTGAGGATATTAAAGATTAAATGGTGGAGTTTACTGAGTCTGGTAGATCGTTTATATACAGAATGAACATCAGCGGTCCTATTACTAATCCTTGAGGGATACCCAATGTTACCTCATGTCAATTTGACCCGTTTCCGTTTACGGATACTTGTTGGACCCTGCCAGAAAGGAAGTGCTGCATCACATTTATCATATCTGGACCAATATTGTATGCTTCCATTTTCTTCAAGAGTCTTTTGTGTGGGACGGTATCAAAAGCTTTTTGAAAGTCCATATATATACAATCAATGCCATAGCCGCTGTCCAAAGCCTCAGTCCACTCGTCTAAAACATTTATGAGTTGTAATGCTGTTGATCTTCCTGACATGAATCCATATTGTTTGTTTGTGAAGAATTTGTTTTTGATCATGTGGTCCATAATGTGATCCCTTATGATTCTTTCCATTACTTTACATACTACAGATGTTAAGCTTACTGGTCGGTAATTCCCTGCATTTGATTTGTCGCCCTTTTTGAATATCGCACTGATTTTCGCTTTTTTCCACTCTTTTGGAATCTGCATTTTTTGTATTGAATGATTAAAGATAATCGCAATTGGAATCGATAGTTCTTCGTGTAGTTCTTTAAGTAATCTCGGATGTATGTTGTCTGGGCCAGGTGATTTGTCAGGTTTAAGGTTTTTTCAGAATATTTTCTACCATGTCTGGTTTGAAAGATATGTTTTCCCACTTTTCTAAGGGTGTTTTACTATTTAGGGTTGGAATATTATCTATTTCCTCTGTGATGAACACACTGCTACAGAAATCTGCTAAGATATTTGCTTTTTCCTCCTCTTTGTCTGTCTTTGGGGAGTTTTTGTCAACAGGGTCTATACGCAATTCGCCGACACCACATTTAGTTTTGCTTTTGGCATTTATGTACTGCCACACTCTCTTGGGGTTTGCTTTCGCATCCTTAGCTATGTTTTTTTCAAATCCTTTTCTGATTTTTCTTACTAGTTTGGATACCTTGTTTCTTGCTCTATTATACTTTTTCCTGTCTTCTGGGTCTCTTGTATTAATAAATTTCCGTTGCATTGTATTTTTAACTTTAATGGCTTCCAGTGTAGTTTTCTCGAGGGGTGTCGTGTGTCTCTTTTTGCTCTTTATTTTTATGATAGGTATGTGTTTGTCTTCTAATTCGTGTAATTTACTGTAGAATTTTTTCCGGATTGTGTCTATATCATCCTTTTCAGAGAGGAAGGAATTCCAATCTATTTCATTCAAGTCCTCTTTAAATCCCTTATAATTGGCATCTTTATAGCGTCCACTTTCTTTCACTGAGGGTTTTATAAATGTAAAGCAACGAAAGTCAAAAACTACCACACAATGATCGCTTTTCCCCAGTGGGCTCTGATATTCCAAGTTTTCTATATTGTTTTGATCCTCTGTGATTAGTAGATCTATAATGTCCGGGTTGTCAGTACCTCTTCATCTTGTTGGCTTGTCTAAAACTTGGAAGAAATTATTTTCCTGGAGGCAGTCGGTGAACTTTTGTTCCTCAGATCTCTCATTTTTGGCTAGTTGGGATTCCCAATTGATTGCTGGGTAGTTAAAGTCTCCCATGAAGAGATGGTGGGTGTACTTTTCCTTTGCTGCTTTATCTATCAATTCTCGTAGTGATTCATGATGTTCTGGTGAGGTTGACGAAGGAGATCTATATAGAAGGCCAACAAGAACTTGTTCATTTCTGTTCGTACTTATTTTCACAAAAAGGCTTTCCTGAAATTCCGTCTCAAATTTGACTTCTTCTACCTTTAATGACGCATGAGTGTATATGATCAATCCTCTTCCTATGTTATTGTCAATATTTATATGAAACATTTTATAGTCTTTTGTCCAGTCTAAATTAAATACTGCAGGGTTCAATGTGTAGTTAGAGTTTTTAGCTTTAACTTCTGTAATTCCAATTATCATTGGTTTTGTGCCCCTAATCCTCACTTCAAATTCTGTCATTTTGTTCCTAAACTGATCTGCATTTGTGTAGAAACAAGAAAGTTTATTTACAAATTTGTGATTATTTACATTATTTACATGTTCTTGTTTCTTCTTTCTTACTTGTCGTCTGCGTCTATCCTTATCTTTACTATCTTCCTTGCCCACGGTGGACCTCTTACCCTGTACCTGACTTCCCCCGACATTTCCTCTTCCTCCATTTCTCGTGCTTTTTCTTTCATTTGTTTTTCTTTCTTTCTTTCAGCCTTCGTGAGGTCGTTTGATATTTTTGTGTCTTCAAATTTTCCACTGTGTCTTAGGTGTTTAATCCCTTTAAAGAGGCGGCTTTTCGTTGCTGTTTGTTTGAACTGGACAAGCATTGGTCTTTGGGCCTTGTTTTTGTCATATTTCACCAATCTTATTATCTTACTTATGTCGCCTTCTTCCATTTCGGTCTCACATATTTCCGCAATCTCTGCTACTATTTCCTGGTCATGTCTTGTTCTTCTTATCCGTTCAGTGGAGTCTAATTCCCTTTGTCCATAGATTATTATGTTATTTTCCCTTATTTTTCTCTCGTTTATCTCGGTCATTACCTCGTCCACGTCAACAGTTTTATCATGATTTTCAATGTTTGGTTCTCCCTGGCTGTCCTTCAATTTGTTTATTTCTTCCCTGGCAATATTTACAGTTTCTTTCATACCGCGTGAACGGCAAAAAGATGTTGTTTATTCCTATAGTGTACCCGGACTTTTTTTTTCGTATTTCTATACACGCATAGGTCCAGTGGGTTTCTCTTAGTCTTATTATTCTTTCAAAAACCTTATTTTTGATAAAAAGATAGAGAATAAAATATACAGTGATTTAATATTAACTAGAATCATCGGTTAAGGTAATTCATACCTGGTCACAATATGAAAACGACGGTCCATAGTCGTCCATGTGGTTAGTGGTTAGTGGTTACCATAGTTATATATGTACAGAGGAGAAGACGTTATTCTTTCCCAATAAACGCATTATGCTAAAACAAGTATTTTAACTTTAACAGTTTAGAGCCAGACCAGACGCCGGGTAACCCAGCGTCTGGTCAGGCTCCAAACTGTTTGTCACTCAAATTTAAAGATATAATTGAAATTGTCAAAACTTTGTCTTTTTCTACATTTTGATACAATGCGTTAAGCGTTTCGTATACTTTTTAACGGGAAAAGAACAACTTCTTCTTCACTGTGTACGCAGGTAAAAGAAAACAGTCAAGCAAGACATGCCGCACAAAAAAGAAACAGTCGGACCACAATCTCCACCGACAGGTAAGTCGCGCACCAGTAGGCTTTTTCAGTTTAAAAAATAATAGTTTAGTACTAAAGTAATTTAGTTAATTTTACATATTCACACACACACATACAATTTGTTTATATATAACGAAAAAGGGTTATATTAGATTCTGCACCCGTACGGTGTCCCGTTCGATAGCATTAATATTTTTTATTACATGTATTAATATAAAGTAGAATAGTTAATGTATGAATACTACTATAGTTTTGTATTTTAGTGTATCGTACAATGTATCAACTGAAACATTTGTTAATTTTACCCGTAACTCTCTCTCTTAGACTTTCGGAGCTATACTTATGACTATTCTATTTTCTATGCATCACGGTGCCGTAAAACCCAACTCTATCAATCAATCAATCAATCTTCGGGACTCAAATACAAACGAAATCTGGAATCTAATAGTATTAAGATTTTCTGGAAATTTAGCTAACTTAAAATATACCTAACTATTTGTTTGTGAATATGTATGTTTTGTCTAAGTAAATTATTGGTTCCTCGTGTATTCATGTAAATCATGTACTAACAGTACTAAATGAGTTTGCTTTTGTATTTGGTAAATTGATTAGACTTTTGGTAATCTCAGAATAATACCAATGAATCGATGGACCCTAAAAATATCTTGAAAATTTGGACACCTAGAGTAACTGCTGCAATTTCATCATGAAATTTGAACAAATTTCCTGAGGAGCAACCTGATCGGGGTCTTCACTGTTTTGCCCAGGCCTGTATGTCCCAATACTTTGGATCATTACAGTTGCACCAATGTGTTATTGTAAATCGAACCATTATTTCATGCAAGGTTTGGTGATTTGGAATTAACTCATTTACCCCGGAAACTTTTAATGGACAATTCCAACTTCCAAATAAGTATAGTCCATTTTTGACTATTTAGGGTTGATTTTAACAATATATTTCAAAATTACAAACAATGTAGACCCTGATCAGAGGGCTACTTAAGGAGCCCTCTGACCAGGGTATACACTGTTTGCATAGGACAAGTGTAATCCTCACATGTGGGTACACTGTTTGTTAATGACGTGTATACTCGTCGCTAGGGTTGAATGTGTTAAACAAACATTACACATACGTTTATGCATGCTCAAGTTGAACATATTCGTATTTCAAAGTTAAAACGTGGCTTAGTAATGTTTTAACTTTGAATTACGGATACGTTCGATTTAAGAGAGCCGAGATGTTGAAGCTCGACTGAACACATATGTACAGTGAAACCACTCTAAACCGGACATGTTTGGGGACAACCTGTATTTCCGATTTAGAGGGGTTTCCGGTTCAGAGGGGTTTTAATTAAACAATGACCCCATAGCTTGTTTCTAGTATGGAAGATAGCTGGTTATTTAAAGCAGGTTGAAAGTAAAGCAGAATGCACCTTAAGGCGCATTCTGCTTTACTATAAAGCTGCTTTAAGCTATCATCTTCTAGAATATAGAACATATTTCTGATGATTCGTATTCATGAATGTTTAAACTGCGTATCTATGGTGTAATTTTAAATAAAGAAGGATGGGAAACGGGACCAAATTTTTTGTCCGGTTTAGAGAGAATTCCGGTATTTAGAGGGGTTTCACCGTACATGTAAACATGTTTTGGTATCTTGAATCAATGAAGACGGGTCGATATTTTTAACAAACGATTTAGCGAATACATTCTGGTTCTTAGAAATGCATTGTGCATCGAATGCGGAAGTTTATTTCTATGATAGATATACTAACACCGGTACAATATACAGCGAAGCTCACTTATAACGGGACCATCTGATTTTCTTCCGTTATGTCCACAATTTGTTATACCAGGTCCATTTTACTAAACGTTAATTAATAATTATAGATTGGGAATGACTCTTGTTTTGATATCGAATATTTCGTAATATCCGAATTTCGTTTTAAATGAGCTCAACTGTACGTACATTGCACATGTATGATTTACGATATCAAATCTGTTGTTAAAGAGGCTCGCAACCGGATTTAGCATTAAAAATAGTATTTGTAAATATATGTCAAATGCTTATATAAATGGGTAAGATTTAGTTTTGGATAATAAATTCTGTTAAAAAATGCATTTCAAAAAAAAAAGGAAGAAGCTCTGGTGGGATTCGAACCCGTTACCCTCCATGCGGAGACAAACATGAAAACAAAGGCATTTTCGCCTTAACCACGCAGCTACTGGGGTTCTCTATCTATATGGTAGCGAATTAACGTACTTCACTGGTAGCGATTGATTTATACATATTCGGCTCGGGTTTATGCCTGAGCCCGTGTAGAGACGCAACAACAACAACTATACCGTTAGCTAACGCTATAGAAAAACGATGGAAAATATCTAAAAAAAACTAAGATTCGGTGACAATTATTGAGACTTTTTTTGGACTGATCATATTTTTTTAATGTCAGAAGCCAAATAATGCCACAAATTTGCTTTTATTTGAGTATTTTATTTTATTTTGACAAGTACACCATCCGGTTGCGAGTCCCTAAAAGCTAGAACGAACTAGAAGCTTAGCAAGAAAGCTTGGTCCTTGTAGTTAGCCCGGAAGCTACCCACCTTATATTTCGGGTGAGAAGATAGTGTAAGATTTTTATTTGGTCTAACTTCCGTTTTCTTCAGTGAACGTGTCTTTTAATGGACTGATTGAGTCAAGTTTTGAACTTATCTGTCCTAGGTTATAAGCTGATATCAACTCTGTATCCCATTACCCCATAGCCTGTTTCTAGTTTTGGAGACAGGTGACAACTAAAAGCATGTTGAAAGTAAAGCAGAATGCTCCATAATGTGCAGTTTGCTGTATGTTCAGCCTGCTTTAAGCTAATATCTGCTAGGATATAGGAAATATTTATTATGTTTCACGTTCATTACTGTATAAAAGTATAAATTGGAACTATTTTCATTAGTGGATGAATGAATTAAAGTCGTAAAAATGCGTATCTTTGTAGTAAAGGGTTAAAGAAGCATATGCCTTCTTCGGCGTCTGATCAGGACCAAAAACTGTTTGCAAACGCGCTTTAAACAGTCGTTGAGAGTGATAGGGTTATACAGGAATACAGGACACGTTTTCCCCATCTCTGTATGAGGACTGAATAGCACAATGTTAAGGTGTTTTATTGTGAATATGTGCATGTGAGTGTGTGGCGAGGCTACGAAAAAAGATTTTTTACCGTTTGAACACTAGTCACGCATAAAGGCGTCCTTTGCCAACAGTGTACTTGTACACTTGTCCTCTGTAAACAGTGAAGAAGACTATCAGAAGGCTCATCAATGAGCCCTCTGATTATAGGGTATATGCTGTCTGTCATATTGTATTGCATTGACAAATATCAACCTTAAATAGTAAACAACGAACTAGAAACATTGAAAATAGGAATTTGAAATTTTAGGGACGAAAGGAATACACCATGTACATGTAAATACGAACTGACCAAATTTCCAAACAGTTTGGACACGCATCAGACGCAACGTCATTTGTCGTCTGATCAGGATCAAAACTGCGTGACAATCAAAAAGACTTTTCATAATTATAAAACAGTGCATGGAAACATCAGTTACAAACGATACTAATGAATTAGACTAGATGGCATTAACAAGCACAGTGGATAAGACAGTATTCTTTCCCAATAAACGTGTTTGTGCTAAAACTATTATCTGAATTGCATGCAGCTAGGAGCCAGATCATAGACCGAGAAACCCGGTGTCGGATCAGGCTCCAAACTGTTTATGACTCTGATTAAAAGCAATTTTCAACATTTTCAGTATAATGGCAATTTCTACAGTTCAGTACATTTCGTTTGCGTTTCCTTTCGTTTAAACGGGAAAAGAATAACGTCTTCTCCACTGTAACCTAGACTTTGAATTATTAATTGATATTCACGCACGTTTGAATAGTTTCGCACTGTTATATTGAATAGTATAAAATCGATAATTCTAACTTTGTTAAGTCGAACTTTCCCGTATCATCATTTCCAGTTGTAATTCGATATTTTCAGCTTGTTTAACCATTTTGTACCTAGCGTCCCATATATGGGACATAGGCAAACAGTGTAGACTGATCAGATGCCGCATTATGCGGCGTCTGGTCAGAGTCTACACTGATTGCCGATATCGGATAAGAATGTTATTAACTTATTATAAAACAAAACGAAAATGAAATTTTTAGACCAGACACCCCTTCTTTCAAAACTGGACGTATCCAATACATGTATATAAGCATGGAAGATTCCACCGGGCTCAAATGGATTAAGTCGAACTTATCTGTATTTCAAAGTAAAACATGGCTACGTTATAACTTTGAAATACGGGTAAGTTCGACTAAAGCGAATTTGAGTTATCGAAGTTTGATTTTACATTTTGTAGTTTATAAGGAAGGTTGTTGGTCAAAGAACCAGAGTAAGCATAAGGTTTTCTAAATGCAGCGCCCTCTCTCTCTATTCTTGGGGGACAACAATCGTGTGCGTTGTTAGGATGGAGTCGTTATAGGGAGGGAACTAGGCTCACAGTAATTTGTAAACAGCTTGAATTCAGATCAGACGCCGCGTTCTGCTTGTTTTGCTTTGTAATTTGTTTTAGCATTTTAGTATTTGGAAAGAATAATGTCTTCTTCACAGTATCGAGTATGAACCATTATTGATTGATTGTGTGTCATTTGTGATTTCATGTGTGCTGCATGGTTGCCTATATGTCTGGAAAATGTAATTTTTTCTTTACTCTGTATTTGCTCAGTATTAAAATACACGTATATTTGATAATTAGCACTTTTAACCCTAGCGACGAGTATACTCGTCATTTACAAACAATGTAACTGTGAAGTATTAAGAGAACCTTTGTAAAATGCAAACAGTTTGGACCCAGACAAGGGGACTCCTAATGGAGTCCGATCTGGGTCTGCACTGTTTATCATTGTGCTGTAAATTGTTTCGAAAAATGCTTAATAATAACTCTTATGTGCCCTGAAGTATTGTTTTCATAGTTGAAATGCTCGTGCATATAGACTCGGCCTTCCCTCATACAAACAATTTTAACACAATATCATTGGCCTTGAACTTGAGACCCGCGTTAAGGTTTCGAAATCTGCGTTTAGGTTTCGAAAAATTCATATAAGTAACTTTTTCCCTCGAAGTATTGTTTTTATATTTGATATGCAAGTGTGTATGGACAAGCCCTTACCGGTCACGCAAACGAGTTTGTCCTCAGTGACCTTGCCCCAGAGACCATTTTACTTCCTAAGGAAGACAGTTGGATGGTTTTGATCCAATGCACTGCTTCACAACGAATGGGATAGGCCAAAATAATCTTCCTTAAACCATTATCATCATTCTCATCATTCTCATCTCTCGTCATTCGTCGGCGCTATATGACATATCTTGTGTCGCAGTGCCGTAAAACCCAACTCATCATCACCATCCAGTGACCTTGATCTAGATCTTAGTGGCCGAATTTAGGTTTCGATAAATGCTTATAAATCATATATTTCTTCAGGTATTACTATATATTTGACAGAATCTCGCCTTCCCCAGTGTTCCAATCAGTGTGTTTTTAATTTCAGCTATGTCGCAACCCTCCGCACCAAACTACGGCGAGCCTCCTCCGGCGTACTCCCAATATGGCGGCCAAGGACAGTACCCACCATCACAACCTGCATATCCCCCTCCCCCTCAGGCGTACCCTCCCCCACAACAAGGCTACCCACATCCACACGGAGGCGGATATCCCCAGGGCGGGGGCGGATATCCGCAGGGCGGTGGCGGATATCCCCAGGGTGGATGCCCAGTGGGAAACCAGCCTTATTCAGCTGGCGGCTATCCATACGGACACCAGACGGTGGTCGTCACACAACCACAGTATGTTGAGTATAGACACTTTGATAAATTAATCATTCTCCCTCGCTTTTTGTGCTAATGTTGGTCTTGACTGATGAATATGCATAATTCAAGTTATATGTGACGTCAGTTGTCAATCTCATTGGCTTATTTTTTGGTCTTCATTGACTGTTGTGGACAGCTTCGACTGTAGACAGTTCAGTTCAGTTCACAGTTCACATTTATTGGCAAATCGGTAAATTATGCCTTTGGTCATTTACAAAGATACATGGATATGGCTTAGGAAAAACAATACAATTCAATACAATCAAATAATTCAACATATTCTCTACATATATAATAAGTATATGTAGACTATACTGTTTTACTGGAGAAGACGTTATATTTACTGTTTTAATGAATTAAACGTAAAAAGCACAATTAGATAATGAAGATGACACTTTTAAAGAAATATTCTAACAATTCATTTTATCTGAGAAGCAAACTGTTCGGAGCCTGATCAGACACCGGTTACCCGTCTGATCTGGTTCCAAACTGCTCGCAGTTGACATCTGATTTTAACTTTTAAGCCTAAACGTGTTTAATGGCAAAGAAAAAGGTATTCTCCACTGAATCCAGTACATGCATTAAGACAAAATCTGTCAGAGGTCTTGAGTATTAATAATAATAATAATAATAATAAAGACTTTATATAACTTATGATAGTCGTCAGCTTATAATAACAATAAGGAACAATGTCTTGAGTCTCAATCACACCTTCTCCTACTATTAACGCCTTATCAAAGCAGTGTAGACCAGATCAGACAGTCCCTTTACCCTTTACCCAATAACCTGTTTATAACTATAAAGACAGGTGATCACTTAAAGCAGGTTGAAAGTAAAGCAGAATGTGCCTTAAGGCACATTCTGCTTTACTTTCAGCCAGCTTTTAACTACCATCGACTAGGCGATATAAAGTTATTTGTTATGGTAATTGTTCCTGAGGGTATAAACTGGAACTATTTTCTTCAGCGGAGGAATAAATTAAATACGCTAAAAGTCGCTTCTTTTGGATAAAGGGTTAAGGGAAAACATACAAGCACACTTAACCAATCGAACAGTCTACGAACTTATACATGTAAAAACCTTTAAATACACACATGAAAGCAACAAAAAACACAAACACAATTTACGTAGTAGTCTTGTTACCCGGATCTTCTAATATGCCCCAGTCCTTTACTGATGACGAAGCCTTAATTATGACCCTTTCACCGCTAAGTTTATGATGAGTTTTTTCGTCAGTTTCAATACTATTGTCTGCAATATTGTTTCAACGTTAGATTTTAGGGAGCATGACTGACGATTTCAATACGATTTACTCAGCGTCTCATCTGGATCTAAACTGTTTAAGATGTAGACGTTTGTCCCTTGGTGATTTAAGGGTTAACCACTAATCTGGTTATTTACATGTTACGCATGGAAATCAGTGGAGGTGAAAATATATTCAATTTAGTAACACACTGAACCCTGAAACTAAAATCAAATTTCATAGTTTTCAATTCATTATGGTCCATTTTTGACTATTTATGGTTGTTTTTTTCATATATATTGCAAAATGACGGTGTATATCTTGATCAGAGGGCTTCTATAGGAGCCCTCTGATCAGAGTCTACACTGTTTGCGTAGGGCAGGTATACTATTCACATGTACACTGTTTGTTAATGGCGCGTATATTCGTCACTAGGGGTTAACAGGTTAAGCCACGTAAATGGGTGTAACTATTTGTTTCACATCAGTTAGGATATGTCGCAGTGATTCGAACAAATACAACATAACCCATTTACTGCCTTATCCCGAATACAACGGTTACTCACATCCTGTTTGTATCCTGATCAGACGCCGCGTTTTGCGGCGTCTGATCAGGATACAAACTGTTTGCCACTCATTTCAATATTTATTAAATCAAAATAGAAGATCAGCCTAAAACCTAAATTAAAGAAATAAAAGCAGAGACAATTGTTTAAAGTAGATGACATCAAGGCAGTGAATGAGGTCATTTAACTTACTTTGTACACATTTAACTTAATGCAAAGTATAAAAGTATTAAAGCCTGGAACAAAGTATTCGTTGTTGGGAGGGCCGGTGTAGGGAGGGGGCACTGTAGGAGCACATTTGTCTCGGAACACAATTGTCTCACGAGGTGTGACCGATGTGCTCGCAAACATTCATATTTGCGACAAATTAGAAATGAGACAAATGTGTTCGCCTAACAAAAGAAAGGACACTCGAAGCACATTTATCTCACATTCTTTCAAAAATTCTTACCGAATATTCAGCAGACCTTAAACAGCCAGACAGCACTGGTGATGCAGAAACAGACAATAATCTTAGGGAGAAGCATCGGCTCAAAGAAAACAAGAAAACGGCAAAAGTTCCAATACAACACAAACTCCAATGAGACCGAAACGGATGTTGTACATAAAGAAATGTTTAGTAGATTATATAAATCTGCCTTCAAGTTGGAAAAACGGACTGTGATGGCTACAATACACTTAGATTTATGCGGTTACCGTTACAAATACAAATACAAATGTATTGCTTAAGTGATCCCTCATTTATATTTATTGAAGAAAGGACACATAAGCGTTCAAGGCTATTGTTAAGAATAAATGGACGTCCAGCGAGGGCAAATCCAAATTAGCTCCAATGTTATGAGTTACACTTTAATACCCGTAAGTGTCAGATGTATTTCGAGAACTGTTGGACGAGACAGTGGATTGCCGTTTGAAAAAAAAAAATAAGAATCAGGAAATGGTTTGATGCTTGGCTTTTTCTTAGAGTATGTTGTATTGGTTGGTATGAAATCAGAGATATACGGCTGGGTTTTAAAAATAAAGGACTGTTTTAGTTAGTGATTGACTACAACCGTTGTATTAATACTATTAACATAATATGGTATTTTGCCAATTGTACTGCCGTTATGGCTCACCAGAGCACAAAGTGCTTCAACGATAGCACACACGATACTATTTCACATATCTCCTGCCTGGAGGAAATAAAACATTGAATTGAATTGGGTGCACGGTATCTAGAAAAATCGTCTTCTTCAAAATTACCGGTCCAATTTAAATGAGGTTTTGACCAAAATGTTTTTAATAAATATGCTTTAAAAGTTGTTCAAAGAATTTCAAACCGTCTTTAAATATGGCCACCAGAAGGCATGGTATCTTTATATGATTTAGTCAGTATTATATCTTTGATAACATTTATGTCATACATGACTATAGTTTATGTAGGATCATAAAGTAGGTTAGCAGGTCAACTTGCAGAATAAGCTTTTTGCAACTCCTTGGGCCATATTTTCAGACCAATCGTCTTGAAACTTACTTAGAATGATCACCTACACAAAAGCTAGGCAATGTATGGATATGGGTTATATAACATAAAATTCAAAAGTAGAATAGTAGACCAAAACATAGAAAAAATCCTAAATATGTATAGCCGCAAAATCAAAACTTTTCTCAGAATGACCACGTTGATAACATCTAGGCTTTGTAATAATATCGATTAGATGTAGTCAAAGAGTGGGTCAGTAGTAGGTCAAGTTGTAGGAACAACTGTAGAGTTATCTAAGGTTCGCACTTTCTGCCTTTAATTCATTAAATTTCATTTCTCTGGTGAGCGCCTAAGGAACTCATTACCCATGTATCTGTACTTGGTTCTGAGGTGTTCAGTAAAAAATAAGTTAAATGTTTCCATTTTACACTATATTAAATGTATATAAAAAGATATCCATGCTTTCTTGTTTCTTAACAAGATAACCTAATATTCTGGCTGTTTTGTCTATCTTTCTCTCCGTTCGTTTGCCACAGCATGACTCTAACGTTTTAGGTACGCAACTCATGAATTAAATAAAAAGAGTGTGTTGGAGTATAAAAAAGACAAGGGTCAGTTTACGAAATGTGAAAACTGGGAAATATCTCACTTTGTATGATAATTTTGCATGTATAAACATGTTTTACAATGTAGTTTTTATTCATATGCAAATATACAACACGTAGTGTTTATAGCTATATGAACCCCTAAACTTGTGTATCAAACCAACAGCTTTACCAACATTTAAACAAACAAAACACTGCTAAGAACCAAATATAATAGACGGGATTTATTAAAATAAAGATAATAATAATGCCCGTCCGCATACCACATGGCTACCAGTTATAATTGTTTTGTGTGTTTCTGTATTTATAAATAGCTTTTTACGTCACTTCCGGTTAATCAGAAAAACGTCAAAATATCCCTACCTCTGCATAACTGAAAGACAGTCATTTTATGCATATCACATATTTATGTAAAATCTTTATCAAATCTATTGATTACACTTGACATGAGTTAAAAAGGCCGATCTCGATTCTAATTTCTTGAAACAATATGTGACAAATATGCTTGTATTTCATAAAAAATGACGTAAGACAAATGTGCTTTGTTGTCACTTAGAAATATTGATCGGAGCACATTTATCACACAAATTGTTATTTAAACATATAATGTTACATTGTTAAGATTCTAATAATATATTTCCGTGTTGTAATGTGTGTTTATATATTATATGTTTGAATAACAATTTATCACACAAATGTGTCTTTTCGGTAAGACATTTGCGGTCGCATTTGTCTCACGTGAGACAGGTCTTACGTAAGACAGATGTGTTCCGAGACAAATGTGCTCCTACAACAGTATACCAATTTCATAGTTTTGAAGTTTTGACGGAGGAATTATTGATACGAGTGCCAAACAGTTTCGATCCTGACCAGAGACCGCTTTACGCATTGAAAGAGCTAGTCTATGTCGAAATTACGTTCACTCCATCTGATATTTTTCAGGTCTCAGAGGTTAAATTGTACTGGTTTTTACCTAGTTCTCGACATTATCGATTAAGCTCTTTCCCTGCAAAATGTGCCAAAGGGCAACTTTGCAAACTGTTTGGATCCTGATGAAACGCCGTATATGATCAGGGTCCAAACTGTTTGTCACTCGTATCGATATTTCTTCAGTCAATAAGGCCCTAAATTTGACGTGAAAAAATGCTGCAGGTGACACTAGCAATGCAGACATCGTTTTGGCGGTGAGAAAGTTAAAAAAGACGATAAAACTATAGGCAGTGAAAGAGCTAAACAAACGACCCAGTTACGGGAAATCACTCATGCATTACACCTTAAAAGCCTTGTTCCTAAGCATCTTCTAGGTCGCAAGAACTTATTGATTAGTTGGCAATCTCTGCTAGTTTGAGAAAGTCGCTGAAGATGTGAAGCATGGCGGACATGGACACTTCACCCTTTTCCGTAATTTTAAACAATTTCAGAAGTTTTTGATTCATTGCATTGTATCAATCTGCTTTAACACCTTCAACCCTCGCTACAGGTATACGAGTCATTTATAATCAGTGTACTTGTGAAGAGTACACTTGTCTTATGCACTTCCGTAAACAGTGTAGAACCTGATCAGTGGGTTCCAGCAGGAGCCCTGGTGACCAGTTTCTGCACTGTTTGTCATTAGCAATTTATTGTAGAAAGCACCCCTAAATAGTCATAAATTGGATTAGAGTTTCAGGAGTAACATGAGTCAAGCAACAATCTATGTTCCTTGAAAGTGGTTATGTATCAATACAGTAAAACCTCTCTATTACGACCACTAAAAGGAAGGCTAATTGACTGTATAAAATACAGGTGACAGCTTAAAGCAAGGTGATAGTAAAACAGAAAGCTCCTAAAGGAGCTTTTTGTTTTACTGACACCATGTATTAACCAGTCACCTATCGCAAAACGCATATTAATTAACACAATTTAGTGGTCGCAATAGAGAGGTTTTACTGTATTTGTGTTGTTTTATTTTAGAGTGCGCCAGGAGAGGCGGCGAAGTAAGGACCACACGACGGAATGCTGTCTGCTAGGTCTACTGGCCTGTGTTTGCTGCTGTTGTCTACTGGACTAAAACATCCGACACCTACTGAACAACTAGCTCATCAGTTTAAAGACATGGAAACTTTGTGTTTCTAATTGTAAATATAGCCAAAACTGGTATATAGTGGAGAAGACGTTATTCTTTCCCCTTCGAACGTATGCAGTACAATAACATGTAGGAAAGGGCAATGTTTTGAAATTTCTAACGTTTTATTTTAATCTGGATAGGAAAACAGTTGTCTGATCTGGCTGCAGACTGTAAAATAGAAATCTTAGAAACGCGCTTATTGGGAAATAATAACATCATCACCGCTGTATATCTTATTTCGGCTCAATTTTTATACAACAATAATGTGATCATGGGACCTTGTTATAAAAACAATTGGTTTCAACCATTTCCCCATAGCCAGTTTCTCGTTTTGAAGAAAAATGACCACTTAAAACAGGTTAAAAATAAAGCAGAATAGTCCTTAAGGTGCATTCTGCTTTACTTTCAGCTTGATTTACGCTACCATCTATACTAACATTCAGTAAATATATTTCTTACAGTGAATATTTGTAACTGTATAAAGTGAATATATTTTCTTCAGTGGAGGAATGAATTAAAGACATATAAAGCCGTGTTATGGGGTAATGGGTTAAAACCTTCACTGCTAGGATACGTCTGCTTACAAATGCCATCTGATTTTATTGAGCAAATGCAGATTTTCAGCAATGGAAGAGAATGCGGACTGTGTGCAAATACCAGTATGTCTGATAACCCATTTCTCCATAAATACGAGTATATGTGTGGTTTTTTTCACTTTTAATTTATTCCTTTACTGAGGAAAATAGTTCCACTATATACAGTCATAAAATATAATGTACATGTACCATAAGAAATATATTCTACGTCCTAGCAGATGCTAGCATAAAGTTGGCTGAAAGTAAAGCATAATGCGCCTTAAGGCGCATTCTGCTTTACTTTCAACCTTCTTCAAGTGGTCATAGGTCTCCATATTTATAAACAGGGAATGGGGTAATGGGCTAAGGCAGTGAATGAGGTAAAAGTAAATAACAGCGCATTCTCTTACGGAATGGTGTGTTCTGAAGGCCATATACTTTTGTAGAAAAAGTATAGTGGAATATGAGCACCCCTGTATACAAAAATAAGATCAAACATCACTACTTGGAATATTATCTGGCTCTCTATTGTAGTCAGGAAAATAGGCTTTAGAATTTTTGAACCGACATGTTTCTGCGGTTTGCAGTGCGAAAAAAGTTTTTATATGCATAATTTCCTCATAGCTAAGCGTTTTGTGTACCATTATTTATTACAAATATGTGCATACTAGTATGTGTAGCACATGAACACGTGAATTGTCGTTCTTTAATGATTATTCCCACATAGTATACTTGCAGGAGTACAGATCTGGGCTATATAAACGTGAATTCTTACCGACACCCACGAATTAGTCAGACATTGTTCTCCAGTCACTAGCTTTATTCTTCCCCGATGAAACAAAATAAAGCGCAAGCGCAAAGAAACCTATGTGGAAAGTGACAACTTCTTGAAAATGCTGATGATCTATTTTCCATCTGAGTGGCCAACAGTTTGGAGCCAGATCAAACGCCGGGTTACTCGGCTTTTGGTCTGGCTCCAAACTGTTTGCTATGGAAATTAATGTTTGGTTCGATCTCATTAAGGGTCTTCAGCCTTAAGGCTTTAACAGCGTCATTATTTATTAGTGAATACAAGAACTTACGCTCGTATTAGAATTTCCATTGTAGTACTAGAAAAAATATTGTTTCGCTTTACATGACCAAACATAAACAGGAAGCCAAATTGTTTTAAACAACGTTACTTAGCTACAAACTTAGGATAAAAATGTTGCAAAAAACAAAAATAATTTTGTGTTATTGCTATAGATTTTGAGAAAGGTTTGAATAACATTGTACATGTGTATGTACCATTGTAGATCATTTCTTTAATATCGATAACAACATCTATTTGTCATGTACGTGATAAAATAACATACGTTTTTATATTTTTGTAGCACCATAAGTTTATAATGATCAAGCACCAATTATGTACAGTAAAACCTCTCTATTATGACCACTAAACGCCTTATTGATGGTGTTACATGGAATGACAGGGGATAGATTCAAGCATGGTTGGAGGAGAGCAAGACGCTTCTATGAGAGCTTTCTGCGTTACTTTAATCCAACTTTAGGCACGCTGTAGCTTGGAACTCGTTAAACCATATCGACGAGTATACTCGTCATTTACAAACATACATGTGAAAAGTACATTTGTCCTAAGAAAACAGTGTAAAGAATCCCTCTGACCAGGGTCTGTACTGTTTGTCTTTTTGAAATACCTGTATATTGTGAAAATAACAAATCTAACAAGATCTAGTCGAAAAAGGACTAACCTGAAATGGAAAGCGGAATGATAAGTTTTAACCACGTTGTGCCCCTGTCATATATGCAGGACATAGGCAAACAGTGTAGACCGCATAATGCGATGTTTGATCAGTCTACACTGTTTGCTTATATGAATTTTGATATATAAAAAACGGAAAAGAAAAATTTAGACCAGGCAGGCCTTGGATAAAAAATGGTTTAATCCAATATATATGCATTGAAAAATCCATTGGGCGCAAATATGTTATGTTCCAGGGAGGAATGAGTAACCGCCTGCTCCAACACCGTGCCTTATCCATCTTTGAGTGGTCATAATAGCACGATATTATCATGGAAGCGTAAACTTGTCTAGAGTCCAAGGGTATAAAGAGTTAGAATTGAGTCTGAGGTCGTTCTCAAACATTTGATTAATCATATTTGAGCAAAAGCTCAAACCTGACCAATCAAATGTTTGAGAACGATCTCAGACTCAACTCAAACTCTGTATAACAATGGGACCTGTTGTCTTTATGTGAAGTTATTACTACATGATATATTGTTACACGTTTTATTTTTGACAAGTTTTTTTAACAAAATAATTTATCCGAAAAACGCAATAAGAACCCGATTATCCATCGATATACATGTAGCAATTTGTCCAAATTTCAAAGCCAAATGCATGTTTACAGGTTGTTATTACGGTGCATTTGACCTTATTCTTTCCCGCTTTTAAACGAAACAAAAACGGTTCAATAGATCTACATTTGTTTTCAAATATTTACCATTTCATTTCAATAATAGTGTCAAGCAGTTTGGATTCTGATTTGACTCCAAACTGTTTGCAACAGAAAAAATGCTTTAGGACAAAAACGTTTACTGGGAAAAGAATAACATCTTTTCCACTATAATCGTATACTTTCATAACCATTTTTCTATATTCACATATACATCTTTCTGCCTTATTTGTTATTTATTGTTTTAGATTTAAAACTATCTTTACAAAATCATTATTTGTTATAGGATAAAGATCTGATTTATCCACACAACTTTGATGTTTATTATGTGTATAAAACTACAGCAATGTTTTGAAGTTGTTGTTGTTTCCAAGAGTTTATACGTCCGCTCAAAGCCATGTACAGTGGAGAAAACGTTATTCTTTCCCAATAAACGCGTTTACGCTAAAACTATTATTTCCATTGCAAACAGTTTGAAGCCAGATCAGACGCCAGGTAACCCGGCGTCTGATCAGGCTCCAAACTGTTTGCCACCAAGATAAATTAGATAAACATGAATTATCAGAATTGTCCAAAAGTTGCACTTTTCTACGTTTTAGTGTTTTGCGTTTGCGTTTCGTTTAAACGGGAAAGAATAACGTTTTGTCCACTGTAATTCTGCATCATCCCATTGCTTGCAGCTCTGGTCAACATCGGCTGGTTGTTGTGGGGACGTAATGTTCTAAGGTAGTACAGGGTCTATGCTTACAATGCATTTGAAATGAGTCTCAGATCGGCCTCAAACTTTGATTGGTCAGATTTGAACAGAATGCCCGATATGACCAATCAAAAGCTTTAGAACGATTTTATACTCATATCAAACGCTTTATAAGCATGGGGCAAGATATAATAAATTAGCACTCTTGAACACAGGTCAATGTTTTGCTTTACACTGTATTAATACAACACTACATGATTAACTGAAAATAGATTTGCTTAATTCACATCCTTTGTAACTGGACGAAGCTTTGGTAGTTTAAATCATTTACCCCTGAAACTTTTAAGGGAATATTCCAATTTCCAAATGAGGTCCCAAATTATGACTATTAAACAATACATTGCAGAGCGTTCTAGCGACAAACAGTGCATACCCTGATCAGAGGGCTCTCTAAGGGACCCTCTGAGCAGGGTCTCCAATGTTTTCATAGAACAAGCGTATTCTTCACGGGTACTATGTTTATAGAAGACGAGCATTCTCGTCACTAGGGTTGAATGTGTTAACAGAGTACAGCTATGTTAAATTAACACCCTTAAATACTGAACGATGGTTTGATTTTACATTGTATATATGTAGCACTATACATGTATGTTTAACTGGAAATACATCTACTAAATTCACTAACTTTAAAATTTGACGAATCTTTTATAGTTTAAAGGTCTATAATTAAGTTGTCATAGAATAAGATCTGATAATTTTACAATCTTTTGCTAGAGTTTTACCATTTTCTAGTCTAAATATAAAAATCTATTGCATGTTAGAAACTATCAATTGAATATTAACCCTTTCACTCTCAATGACGCTTAAAAGCGCGTGTGCAAACAGTCTGGATCCTGATCAGACGCCGCGTAACGCGGCGTCTGATCAGGATCCAAACTGTTTGACACTCGTTTCGAAATTACTTCAGTCATGCTGCCTTATTTTTTAACTTGGAAACGACATTGCAGAGAACACAATTGAAGCAGGCGACAATGAAACGGTGAAGGGGTGGGGGTGGGGGGTAAAACTCTCACGAAAACCTTGGCAGTGACAGGGTTAAATAGTTTGACGCAGATGAGGTTCCTGGTTACAGTATCACTTTAGCCAATAAGGCAATAATAGACGATCATAGTGAACGGACATTTAGGAATAGTGTCAATGTATTGAATTTTCTCGTTTCTTTCATCCGTATTGCAGGCAATACAGGATTCGAAAGTTTCTGTGTGATTAACGTTTTACCCATTCTGTGCTGAAATGTTGAAATAGATTATTTCCCTGGAAAATTTCCTAAAATGATAGTCATAAACGATGTTCAGACTGATCAATAAGGCAATAATAGACGATCATAGTGAACGGACATTTAGGAATAGTGTCAATGTATTGAATTTTCTCGTTTCTTTCATCCGTATTGCAGGCAATACAGGATTCGAAAGTTTCTGTGTGATTAACGTTTTACCCATTCTGTGCTGAAATGTTGAAATAGATTATTTCCCTGGAAAATTTCCTAAAATGATAGTCATAAACGATGTTCAGAGGGCTCTTTAAGGAGCCCTCTTAACAGGGTCTACTCTGTTTGCAATGTAGACATAGACTTGTTTTCAGCATAGAAAGGAAAGGGTACATGCAGACCCGCACATTTCCCTTGACTTCTTAAATTGCTAACATTCCTAGGAGAACGATTAATGAAGTTTCAAGCATGATACAACTTAATTTGTAGTTTATTGGAAAAAAAAAAGGATTACAAAATGTTTCTGCAGAGAAAAATGTGTTATCCTACAAAAGAGAGCTCTTACTTTTTGTTCTTCATTACGCAGTCGTTTGTTCTTTAAGTACGAGTGCACCATTGTTTTTTCAATGAAAAGTCATCACTGTTTTGATGCATATCTCTGTGTTGTGTGCGTGTATATGCGTGCGCGCGTGTGTGTATGATTGACTATATGTGGATAAGGCATTGCTTTGTTACGTCATGGACAGCAGAAGTGCCTTACATTTCTCAAATTCACAGACGCACCTCTACAAATACCACATACAGTAAAACCTCTCTATAACGACTACAAAATTGTGTTAATTATTATTAAGTGTTTACGACAGGTGACTGCTTAAAGTAAGGTGATAGTAAAACAGAAAGCTGTTTTACTGCCATCTTGCTTTAAACTGTCACCTACCTTTTATACAATCAATAAATTAGCCCTCGTTTTAGTGGTCGTA
The DNA here is from genome assembly GCA_922989275.2 of Gari tellinella. Lineage (NCBI taxonomy): Eukaryota > Metazoa > Mollusca > Bivalvia > Cardiida > Psammobiidae > Gari > Gari tellinella. The sequence continues at coordinate 22,564,270 of OV277869.1, read as the reverse complement.
ATAGAGAGGTTGTACTGTACATTTAAGAAGATCTATCACTAGAACCATATTGTGATATACATATTTCATAGGTATACCCTCCTAATTCTCCAACCAAAATGGCCGTCGTATATATTCTGTTAAATTTAGATAAACTATATGTATATTTTCATTGTTGATTCTCTTTTGTAATAAATTTTTTCTTCATAATTTTATTTGTTGTGGTTTTCATATGGGCAATAAATGCCCATAAACACTCCTGACAAAAAATATAATTCACATGTAACGGCGTACATCGCAACAACCAGGCATAAACGGGTTAACCTTTGGTATCAGGCGGCGTTGTATTTAACAACGCATCTTGTAGAAACTACTAGAACAGCTTACTAAGATTGGTTTAACATTAGGAAGGGTTCAGTAACAATCCAAAATAGAACAGTAACTATGTACGCTACAGTGATGGCGTAATTAAACGCAAGCACACTGCATCAAAATAAGCCGAAATAACACCATTTAGTTATTTTGACGATTTATATTGTATATGAATCGAAAACAGTGTCGAGTCTGACAGATACATGTACTACAGTAATAATTATACGGTCGTGAGAAGAAATTCTACGTTAGTAATGGAAGTCCTATGTAATACATGTACAGTCGAACTTCGGTTTCTCGAACTCGGTTATGTCGAACATACCCGTATTTAAAAGTTAAACGTGGCTAAGCCGCGTTTTAACTTTGAAATACGTGTACATGTATGTTCACCTAAACCCCGAGCTTGAAATAAGGCAAATTGATGTTTCGAAATATCGGATATTTCGAGTTAAGCGAGTTCGAAATATCTATTTTCGACTGTATTTTATATTGTATGTTCAAAAAGTTTGCCAGTCCGACTAACAGTTTGTGAATATTGTCTTTCTAGCATTTTATTGCAATGCTTTTGCGATTAATTTCGTCCAAGCTAGAAATAATTACGCCTCTGTAAATAATATCAATTTATAATTACGCCTATAAAGTACGTGTATGAGCATTCCCTGTAGAACAAAATATATGAATGGCATCAATGGCATGTTTTACTCCTGCTACTGATTCAAGATTACAATTTGCATGCTGAAAAAAATACTATATGCGACTACCGGTGGGTTTTATTTTGGACAAAAATCTGTTCAGATTTAGACGATTATTAAAGGCAATTTTAGTTTACAAATGAACAGAAAATTTAATATATAAACTGCTCTTTTCTAATATTTCGACCTCTAAGGGCATTTTTATATAATAAAAAGGGCCCTTAGTGGTCAAAATATTAGAAAAGAGCAGTTTATATATTAATACTATTTTAGTTCCCTATCTGGAATATTGTAAAAATAATTGTAGAAAGTTTAAGCCGATAAAATGACGTGGTCCATTCTGATTCCGCACTATACCACTGTCCCAGGAGGGGGGGTAAGGTCTCGTATCGCCCTGGTACATGTAGTCAACCAATCCGTTTCTAAAAACCGTCTCTTGTTAGTTATTAGTTTAGAATTCAAACACTATTTGAACTAATATGAACATTTAGTGTTGAAAAGAGCATTCGGATTTCGTATAAAATTATGCAACGTTAAATGCTTCGAAAATAAATGAAAACTACACTGTATTTGTTAAAGATAAGATATTGGTCATACATATAGGTCTTCGTGAAAAAATACTGAAATCAGTCCATCGAAACCTCCAAATCATGAATATATGCCCCAAACATGATATCACTCAATGCAGACGAGTTGGCAGACATTTTTAACAGCAGCCAGTTTGATAAAGGACGATAGTACTCAAAAGCCGGGGATTTCTACTTTAATCTTGTTCTACGTTCAGGGCTGCCATAAGTTGACATGAAAAATCCTAAGATTTCCAATTATGCATTTTTCAAGTGCGATTTTACGAATCGTACCTTTACCCTATAGCCTTTTTCTTGTTTTGTTGACATGCGACTACTTAAAGCAGGCTGTAAGTAAAGCAGAATGCGCATAAGGGCGCATTCCGCATTCTGCTTTACTTTCAGCCTGCTTTAAGCTACCATGTTCTTGGAAAAATCCGGAGATTTAGGAAAAATCCGGAGAAATGGCAGCCCTGTACATTAACACATACTCCCCTAGTGTAATTTACAGTGTACTAGTGAACGGTACAACTGCCAATGCAAACAGTGTAGATCTTGATCAGATGGATCAAAAAGGAACCCTGGGATCAATATCCGTACTGTTGGTCTATTTTCAATATTTTGTGTGAAAAATAACCATTATTAGTAAACATTTTAGGAATATAATCTTATTAGCTACTTGGACCCTTAAAGTTACTATGGTACAGTGCCCTATACTTTGACACAGTTGAATTGCGAAGTACCATATTACGTACAGTTAATAATGACCTACATTGAACTGGTATCACCAGAGACGTACTGCCCTCACCAGACTCTCAACAAGTTCCACTCGTCCTTAAAGGTGAGAGACCAGTAAATAACGAGTGATTTCATTGGTCAAAGCAAAAAACGGTAGAGACTCCTGACAGCTAATTGCAAATGGCGGCCTCCATTCAGCAAATAAATCAAATAATGTAATGATAATGTTTTCTATACTTGCGATAGACATTTTCACACAAGTTCAGTGTATTTTAGAGAAGCGAAAATGCACTCTGGTTATTTTTTGGAGCGATATTTAATATGCAGTAAATTTCGGGTTGGGTCTAAGAAATTTACAGCAAAACGGGGGTCATCCTGTTTCGGCGGATGTAGCAAAAATCTGGTGTGGTCAATCTGTCACTTACAGTTTATTTTTAGATCAGACTTGGTTAGCTCTTTCGAAGGAAAAATTCCGTTCCCCTCATCGGGTTCAAATATCGTCAACACAGCCTTGAACGTTATAATGGAGGTCTATGGAAAATGATTTAGTGGTCTCTGACCTAAACACGACAAGTTGCATCTTAACAGTTGGTCCTGGAGAGCTTTTTCAATGCCCGATTCTGCATTTTTGAACCTGGTTTAGCAAGTTTACTACAAATAAGTTCAATTTATCTTAATGGAGTAGGTTTCAGACCACTAAATGACATTTCATGCAGCCAAAGGGTCAAAGGCTGTTCAAATGAAGTTGTGAATATGCGTCTGTCCCGTATTCATCCCTGTTTGCATCCAAAGAGCAGCTCCAAGAAGCTTTTCCCTGCCTCTGTCCGCCAGATAAAATAGTTTTGTGACAAAACAAGGTGGTTATATCCGTTTTTATAAGAATTTGACTATGAATTTCAGTATATATACAGCTAGGGGGTGTATAAAAACCTTGAAAATCGATGTTTTATACACACCTGGCTGGCTTTTCTTGCCCCATTTAGGCACATGTGTCATCGTAAATGCATTGTTTATCTCAAATCATGACGCTTAGGCAGTAATGAAGGCTTTGGAATGCCAAAACCATGATTTTCAGTTCACAGACCTTTAGCCTGCTACCCTTTGGCAGCAATTTCTTGCAAAAAAGTCACATTTCTTGCTTTTAACATCCTACTTAGGCCTTCCAACTGGCTGCATATTGCTTTAAGCAGCCTTTTCTGGTGCATACAAGTGTCTGCTGTAACAAACATAAAAATAATTGAACTACAGGCACTGATGACGTAATACTGGAGTATTGCTTAAACATGAGTACAGCGGCCATGGAAGATGGGTTGGCTCCTTGAGAGTACCAAAAACCGACCCTGAATTGGATGTAAACCTAACTTTTAGGTTCTAAAAGGTAGAAAAATGTCTAATGTACGTTTTAAGTGCGTTTAGTAGGTTGTAGATTCGTCCACGTGTCTCAGGGAAACATTTGAAAGTCAAAAAATGTGATTTTAGAGCAAAAATCACAATCCGTCACGCTTGAGTGAACATGATATCCAGTTATGCCTAGATCTCAAGTTAATTGGATAGAGTGCCTCGAGTACTTGCACTTAAGGTTGCATAACTGTCCTTGAGCTTAAACATGTACATTTTATGTGAGAAAAAACTTTTAGCAAAGGTCGACGAAAATTGACCAAAATTGAACAGTTTGCGTCCTCTTTAGACCTCCAAAAATAGGTCAAATGATTGTTGCTCTGAAAAATTCTTAGTCAGGTTTTTTCCGTAATTGAGTCATTTACAAGAATTCCAAATTTGAACAAAATACTCAAAAATATGATGTCTCTTTAGGTGAGAGACCAGTAAATAACGAGTGATTTCATTGGTCAAAGCAAAAACGGTAGAGACTCCTGACAGCTAATTGCAAATGGCGGCCTCCATTCAGCAAATAAATCAAATAATGTAATGAAAATGTTTTCTATACTTGCGATAGACATTTTCACACAAGTTCAGTGTATTTTAGAGAAGCGAAAATGCACTCTGGTTATTATTTGGAGCGATATTTAATATGCAGTAAATTTCGGGTTGGGTCTAAGAAATTTACAGCAAAACGGGGGTCATCCTGTTTCGGCGGATGTAGCAAAAATCTGGTGTGGTCAATCTGTCACTTACAGTTTATTTTTAGATGAGACTTGGTTAGCTCTTTCGAAGGAAAAATTCCGTTCCCCTCATCGGGTTCAAATATCGTCAACACAGCCTTGAACGTTATAATGGAGGTCTATGGAAAATGATTTAGTGGTCTCTGACCTAAACACGACAAGTTGCATCTTAACAGTTGGTCCTGGAGAGCTTTTTCAATGCCCGATTCTGCATTTTTGAACCTGGTTGAGCAAGTTTACTACAAATAAGTTCAATTTATCTTAATGGAGTAGGTTTCAGACCACTAAATGACATTTCATGCAGCCAAAGGGTCAGAGGCTGTTCAAATGAAGTTGTGAATATGCGTCTGTCCCGTATTCATCCCTGTTTGCATACAAAGAGCAGCTCCAAGAAGCTTTTCCCTGCCTCTGTCCGCCAGATAAAATAGTTTTGTGACAAAACAAGGTGGTTATATCCGTTTTGTTAAGAATTTGACTATGAATTTCAGTATATATACAGCTAGGGGGTGTATAAAAACCTTGAAAATCGATGTTTTATACACACCTGGCTGGCTTTTCTTGCCCCATTTAGGCACATGTGTCATCGTAAATGCATTGTTTATCTCAAATCATGACGCTTAGGCAGTAATGAAGGCTTTGGAATGCCAAAACCATGATTTTCAGTTCACAGACCTTTAGCCTGCTACCCTTTGGCAGCAATTTCTTGCAAAAAAGTCACATTTCTTGCTTTTAACATCCTACTTAGGCCTTCCAACTGGCTGCATATTGCTTTAAGCAGCCTTTTCTGGTGCATACAAGTGTCTGCTGTAACAAACATAAAAATAATTGAACTACAGGCACTGATGACGTAATACTGGAGTATTGCTTAAACATGAGTACAGCGGCCATGGAAGATGGGTTGGCTCCTTGAGAGTACCAAAAACCGACCCTGAATTGGATGTAAACCTAACTTTTAGGTTCTAAAAGGTAGAAAAATGTCTAATGTACGTTTTAAGTGCGTTTAGTAGGTTGTAGATTCGTCCACGTGTCTCAGGGAAACATTTGAAAGTCAAAAAATGTGATTTTAGAGCAAAAATCACAATCCGTCACGCTTGAGTGAACATGATATCCAGTTATGCCTAGATCTCAAGTTAATTGGATAGAGTGTCTCGAGTACTTGCACTTAAGGTTGCATAACTGTCCTTGAGCTTAAACATGTACATTTTATGTGAGAAAAAACTTTTAGCAAAGGTCGACGAAAATTGACCAAAATTGAACAGTTTGCGTCCTCTTTAGACCTCCAAAAATAGGTCAAATGATTGTTGCTCTGAAAATTCTTAGTCAGGTTTTTTCCGTAATTGAGTCATTTACAAGAATTCCAAATTTGAACAAAATACTCAAAAATATGATGTCTCTTTAAACACGACAAGTTGCATCTTAACAGTTGGTCCTGCAGAGCTTTTTCAATGCCCGATTCTGCATTTTTGAACCTGGTTGAGCAAGTTTACTACAAATAAGTTCAATTTATCTTAATGGAGTAGGTTTCAGACCACTAAATGACATTTCATGCAGCCAAAGGGTCAAAGGCTGTTCAAATGAAGTTGTGAATATGCGTCTGTCCCGTATTCATCCCTGTTTGCATCCAAAGAGCAGCTCCAAGAAGCTTTTCCCTGCCTCTGTCCGCCAGATAAAATAGTTTTGTGACAAAACAAGGTGGTTATATCCGTTTTTATAAGAATTTGACTATGAATTTCAGTATATATACAGCTAGGGGGTGTATAAAAACCTTGAAAATCGATGTTTTATACACACCTGGCTGGCTTTTCTTGCCCCATTTAGGCACATGTGTCATCGTAAATGCATTGTTTATCTCAAATCATGACGCTTAGGCAGTAATGAAGGCTTTGGAATGCCAAAACCATGATTTTCAGTTCACAGACCTTTAGCCTGCTACCCTTTGGCAGCAATTTCTTGCAAAAAAGTCACATTTCTTGCTTTTAACATCCTACTTAGGCCTTCCAACTGGCTGCATATTGCTTTAAGCAGCCTTTTCTGGTGCATACAAGTGTCTGCTGTAACAAACATAAAAATAATTGAACTACAGGCACTGATGACGTAATACTGGAGTATTGCTTAAACATGAGTACAGCGGCCATGGAAGATGGGTTGGCTCCTTGAGAGTACCAAAAACCGACCCTGAATTGGATGTAAACCTAACTTTTAGGTTCTAAAAGGTAGAAAAATGTCTAATGTACGTTTTAAGTGCGTTTAGTAGGTTGTAGATTCGTCCACGTGTCTCAGGGAAACATTTGAAAGTCAAAAAATGTGATTTTAGAGCAAAAATCACAATCCGTCACGCTTGAGTGAACATGATATCCAGTTATGCCTAGATCTCAAGTTAATTGGATAGAGTGTCTCGAGTACTTGCACTTAAGGTTGCATAACTGTCCTTGAGCTTAAACATGTACATTTTATGTGAGAAAAAACTTTTAGCAAAGGTCGACGAAAATTGACCAAAATTGAACAGTTTGCGTCCTCTTTAGACCTCCAAAAATAGGTCAAATGATTGTTGCTCTGAAAAATTCTTAGTCAGGTTTTTTCCGTAATTGAGTCATTTACAAGAATTCCAAATTTGAACAAAATACTCAAAAATATGATGTCTCTTTAGGTGAGAGACCAGTAAATAACGAGTGATTTCATTGGTCAAAGCAAAAACGGTAGAGACTCCTGACAGCTAATTGCAAATGGCGGCCTCCATTCAGCAAATAAATCAAATAATGTAATGAAAATGTTTTCTATACTTGCGATAGACATTTTCACACAAGTTCAGTGTATTTTAGAGAAGCGAAAATGCACTCTGGTTATTATTTGGAGCGATATTTAATATGCAGTAAATTTCGGGTTGGGTCTAAGAAATTTACAGCAAAACGGGGGTCATCCTGTTTCGGCGGATGTAGCAAAAATCTGGTGTGGTCAATCTGTCACTTACAGTTTATTTTTAGATGAGACTTGGTTAGCTCTTTCGAAGGAAAAATTCCGTTCCCCTCATCGGGTTCAAATATCGTCAACACAGCCTTGAACGTTATAATGGAGGTCTATGGAAAATGATTTAGTGGTCTCTGACCTAAAATACAATCGGTTTTGATGGGATATAACAAAGTGCCATCTCCTGACCCCAAGGATATAAAGAGTTTGAGTTGAATCTGAGATCGTTCTCAAGTATTTGATTGGTCAGATTAGAAACTGTAGTTGTGAACCATTTCATCAACATAGGCGACCACAGTCGACTTTGCAAAACGTTTGGATCCTAATCAGACACTGGGTAATTATCGCTATATCCCCTGTTATACTTCCTTAACTTTGTTTTTAAACAATAATGCAGAAAACAATATTAAAAGACACAATATTATAGCAGTAAAATGGTTAAACTAGACGATAAAATTCGACAGAGAAATGGTTAACAATGTAAACGGTCACAATCTAATCAGAATCGCCCTCTAACTTTCTCTTGTTTGAATCATTGCTTGTTGCTTCGTCCATTACACCGACTCTGCTATAAAGTTTTTCAACAACTTCATCACAAATATCAGGTAACACTGCACTGCCTTGTGGGGAATCTGGATCATCCTCTGGTGATGACGAACTTTCCTCCTCGGACATTTCCTCTGGATCGTATGTTCCTTTTCTCTTGAATTCCTGAAATAACCGAATAGAAACAATTTTGAAAATAAACATACATTGTACAATGAACCTCATAGTTAATTATTGTTTTTCAATAATATCATACTATGGGGAGGACATTATTCTTTCCCAGTAAAGGCATTTGTGCGAAAACAATACTTTCCATTACAAACAGATTCTTTCCCGCTTTTAAACGAAACAAAAACGGTTCAATAGATCTACATTTGTTTTCAAATATTTACCATTTCATTTCAATAATAGTGTCAAGCAGTTTGGATTCTGATTTGACTCCAAACTGTTTGCAACAGAAAAAATGCTTTAGGACAAAAACGTTTACTGGGAAAAGAATAACATCTTTTCCACTATAATCGTATACTTTCATAACCATTTTTCTATATTCACATATACATCTTTCTGCCTTATTTGTTATTTATTGTTTTAGATTTAAAACTATCTTTACAAAATCATTATTTGTTATAGGATAAAGATCTGATTTATCCACACAACTTTGATGTTTATTATGTGTATAAAACTACAGCAATGTTTTGAAGTTGTTGTTGTTTCCAAGAGTTTATACGTCCGCTCAAAGCCATGTACAGTGGAGAAAACGTTATTCTTTCCCAATAAACGCGTTTACGCTAAAACTATTATTTCCATTGCAAACAGTTTGAAGCCAGATCAGACGCCGGGTAACCCGGCGTCTGATCAGGCTCCAAACTGTTTGCCACCAAGATAAATTAGATAAACATGAATTATCAGAATTGTCCAAAAGTTGCACTTTTCTACGTTTTAGTGTTTTGCGTTTGCGTTTCGTTTAAACGGGAAAGAATAACGTTTTGTCCACTGTAATTCTGCATCATCCCATTGCTTGCAGCTCTGGTCAACATCGGCTGGTTGTTGTGGGGACGTAATGTTCTAAGGTAGTACAGGGTCTATGCTTACAAAGCATTTGAAATGAGTCTCAGATCGGCCTCAAACTTTGATTGGTCAGATTTGAACAGAATGCCCGATATGACCAATCAAAAGCTTTAGAACGATTTTATACTCATATCAAACGCTTTATAAGCATGGGGCAAGATATAATAAATTAGCACTCTTGAACACAGGTCAATGTTTTGCTTTACACTGTATTAATACAACACTACATGATTAACTGAAAATAGATTTGCTTAATTCACATCCTTTGAAACTGGACGAAGCTTTGGTAGTTTAAATCATTTACCCCTGAAACTTTTAAGGGAATATTCCAATTTCCAAATGAGGTCCCAAATTATGACTATTAAACAATACATTGCAGAGCGTTCTAGCGACAAACAGTGCATACCCTGATCAGAGGGCTCTCTAAGGGACCCTCTGAGCAGGGTCTCCAATGTTTTCATAGAACAAGCCTATTCTTCACGGGTACTATGTTTATAGAAGACGAGCATTCTCGTCACTAGGGTTGAATGTGTTAACAGAGTACAGCTATGTTAAATTAACGCCCTTAAATACTGAACGATGGTTTGATTTTACATTGTATATATGTAGCACTATACATGTATGTTTAACTGGAAATACATCTACTAAATTCACTAACTTTAAAATTTGACGAATCTTTTATAGTTTAAAGGTCTATAATTAAGTTGTCATAGAATAAGATCTGATAATTTTACAATCTTTTGCTAGAGTTTTACCATTTTCTAGTCTAAATATAAAAATCTATTGCATGTTAGAAACTATCAATTGAATATTAACCCTTTCACTCTCAATGACGCTTAAAAGCGCGTGTGCAAACAGTCTGGATCCTGATCAGACGCCGCGTAACGCGGCGTCTGATCAGGATCCAAACTGTTTGACACTCGTTTCGAAATTACTTCAGTCATGCTGCCTTATTTTTTAACTTGGAAACGACATTGCAGACAACACAATTGAAGCAGGCGACAATGAAACGGTGAAGGGGTGGGGGTGGGGGGTAAAATTCTCACGAAAACCTTGGCAGTGACAGGGTTAAATAGTTTGACGCAGATGAGGTTCCTGGTTACAGTATCACTTTAGCCAATAAGGCAATAATAGACGATCATAGTGAACGGACATTTAGGAATAGTGTCAATGTATTGAATTTTCTCGTTTCTTTCATCCGTATTGCAGGCAATACAGGATTCGAAAGTTTCTGTGTGATTAACGTTTTACCCATTCTGTGCTGAAATGTTGAAATAGATTATTTCCCTGGAAAATTTCCTAAAATGATAGTCATAAACGATGTTCAGACTGATCAGAGGGCTCTTTAAGGAGCCCTCTTAACAGGGTCTACTCTGTTTGCAATGTAGACATAGACTTGTTTTCAGCATAGAAAGGAAAGGGTACATGCAGACCCGCACATTTCCCTTGACTTCTTAAATTGCTAACATTCCTAGGAGAACGATTAATGAAGTTTCAAGCATGATACAACTTAATTTGTAGTTTATTGGAAAAAAAAAGGATTACAAAATGTTTCTGCAGAGAAAAATGTGTTATCCTACAAAAGAGAGCTCTTACTTTTTGTTCTTCATTACGCAGTCGTTTGTTCTTTAAGTACGAGTGCACCATTGTTTTTTCAATGAAAAGTCATCACTGTTTTGATGCATATCTCTGTGTTGTGTGCGTGTATATGCGTGCGCGCGTGTGTGTATGATTGACTATATGTGGATAAGGCATTGCTTTGTTACGTCATGGACAGCAGAAGTGCCTTACATTTCTCAAATTCACAGACGCACCTCTACAAATACCACATACAGTAAAACCTCTCTATAACGACTACAAAATTGTGTTAATTATTATTAAGTGTTTACGACAGGTGACTGCTTAAAGTAAGGTGATAGTAAAACAGAAAGCTGTTTTACTGCCATCTTGCTTTAAACTGTCACCTACCTTTTATACAATCAATAAATTAGCCCTCGTTTTAGTGGTCGTAATAGAGAGGTTGTACTGTACATTTAAGAAGATCTATCACTAGAACCATATTGTGATATACATATTTCATAGGTATACCCTCCTAATTCTCCAACCAAAATGGCCGTCGTATATATTCTGTTAAATTTAGATAAACTATATGTATATTTTCATTGTTGATTCTCTTTTGTAATAAATTTTTTCTTCATAATTTTATTTGTTGTGGTTTTCATATGGGCAATAAATGCCCATAAACACTCCTGACAAAAAATATAATTCACATGTAACGGCGTACATCGCAACAACCAGGCATAAACGGGTTAACCTTTGGTATCAGGAGGCGTTGTATTTAACAACGCATCTTGTAGAAACTACTAGAACAGCTTACTAAGATTGGTTTAACATTAGGAAGGGTTCAGTAACAATCCAAAATAGAACAGTAACTATGTACGCTACAGTGATGGCGTAATTAAACGCAAGCACACTGCATCAAAATAAGCCGAAATAACACCATTTAGTTATTTTGACGATTTATATTGTATATGAATCGAAAACAGTGTCGAGTCTGACAGATACATGTACTACAGTAATAATTATACGGTCGTGAGAAGAAATTCTACGTTAGTAATGGAAGTCCTATGTAATACATGTACAGTCGAACTTCGGTTTCTCGAACTAGGTTATGTCGAACATACCCGTATTTAAAAGTTAAACGTGGCTAAGCCGCGTTTTAACTTTGAAATACGTGTACATGTATGTTCACCTAAACCCCGAGCTTGAAATAAGGCAAATTGATGTTTCGAAATATCGGATATTTCGAGTTAAGCGAGTTCGAAATATCTATTTTCGACTGTATTTTATATTGTATGTTCAAAAAGTTTGCCAGTCCGACTAACAGTTTGTGAATATTGTCTTTCTAGCATTTTATTGCAATGCTTTTGCGATTAATTTCGTCCAAGCTAGAAATAATTACGCCTCTGTAAATAATATCAATTTATAATTACGCCTATAAAGTACGTGTATGAGCATTCCCTGTAGAACAAAATATATGAATGGCATCAATGGCATGTTTTACTCCTGCTACTGATTCAAGATTACAATTTGCATGCTGAAAAAAATACTATATGCGACTACCGGTGGGTTTTATTTTGGACAAAAATCTGTTCAGATTTAGACGATTATTAAAGGCAATTTTAGTTTACAAATGAACAGAAAATTTAATATATAAACTGCTCTTTTCTAATATTTCGACCTCTAAGGGCCTTTTTATATAATAAAAAGGGCCCTTAGTGGTCAAAATATTAGAAAAGAGCAGTTTATATATTAATACTATTTTAGTTCCCTATCTGGAATATTGTAAAAATAATTGTAGAAAGTTTAAGCCGATAAAATGACGTGGTCCATTCTGATTCCGCACTATACCACTGTCCCAGGAGGGGGGTAAGGTCTCGTATCGCCCTGGTACATGTAGTCAACCAATCCGTTTCTAAAAACCGTCTCTTGTTAGTTATTAGTTTAGAATTCAAACACTATTTGAACTAATATGAACATTTAGTGTTGAAAAGAGCATTCGGATTTCGTATAAAATTATGCAACGTTAAATGCTTCGAAAATAAATGAAAACTACACTGTATTTGTTAAAGATAAGATATTGGTCATACATATAGGTCTTCGTGAAAAAATACTGAAATCAGTCCATCGAAACCTCCAAATCATGAATATATGCCCCAAACATGATATCACTCAATGCAGACGAGTTGGCAGACATTTTTAACAGCAGCCAGTTTGATAAAGGACGATAGTACTCAAAAGCCGGGAATTTCTACTTTAATCTTGTTCTACGTTCAGGGCTGCCATAAGTTGACATGAAAAATCCTAAGATTTCCAATTATGCATTTTTCAAGTGCGATTTTACGAATCGTACCTTTACCCTATAGCCTTTTTCTTGTTTTGTTGACATGCGACTACTTAAAGCAGGCTGTAAGTAAAGCAGAATGCGCATAAGGGCGCATTCCGCATTCTGCTTTACTTTCAGCCTGCTTTAAGCTACCATGTTCTTGGAAAAATCCGGAGATTTAGGAAAAATCCGGAGAAATGGCAGCCCTGTACATTAACACATACTCCCCTAGTGTAATTTACAGTGTACTAGTGAACGGTACAACTGCCAATGCAAACAGTGTAGATCTTGATCAGATGGATCAAAAAGGAACCCTGGGATCAATATCCGTACTGTTGGTCTATTTTCAATATTTTGTGTGAAAAATAACCATTATTAGTAAACATTTTAGGAATATAATCTTATTAGCTACTTGGACCCTTAAAGTTACTATGGTACAGTGCCCTATACTTTGACACAGTTGAATTGCGAAGTACCATATTACGTACAGTTAATAATGACCTACATTGAACTGGTATCACCAGAGACGTACTGCCCTCACCAGACTCTCAACAAGTTCCACTCGTCCTTAAAGGTGAGAGACCAGTAAATAACGAGTGATTTCATTGGTCAAAGCAAAAAACGGTAGAGACTCCTGACAGCTAATTGCAAATGGCGGCCTCCATTCAGCAAATAAATCAAATAATGTAATGAAAATGTTTTCTATACTTGCGATAGACATTTTCACACAAGTTCAGTGTATTTTAGAGAAGCGAAAATGCACTCTGGTTATTTTTTGGAGCGATATTTAATATGCAGTAAATTTCGGGTTGGGTCTAAGAAATTTACAGCAAAACGGGGGTCATCCTGTTTCGGCGGATGTAGCAAAAATCTGGTGTGGTCAATCTGTCACTTACAGTTTATTTTTAGATGAGACTTGGTTAGCTCTTTCGAAGGAAAAATTCCGTTCCCCTCATCGGGTTCAAATATCGTCAACACAGCCTTGAACGTTATAATGGAGGTCTATGGAAAATGATTTAGTGGTCTCTGACCTAAACACGACAAGTTGCATCTTAACAGTTGGTCCTGGAGAGCTTTTTCAATGCCCGATTCTGCATTTTTGAACCTGGTTGAGCAAGTTTACTACAAACAAGTTCAATTTATCTTAATGGAGTAGGTTTCAGACCACTAAATGACATTTCATGCAGCCAAAGGGTCAAAGGCTGTTCAAATGAAGTTGTGAATATGCGTCTGTCCCGTATTCATCCCTGTTTGCATCCAAAGAGCAGCTCCAAGAAGCTTTTCCCTGCCTCTGTCCGCCAGATAAAATAGTTTTGTGACAAAACAAGGTGGTTATATCCGTTTTTATAAGAATTTGACTATGAATTTCAGTATATATACAGCTAGGGGGTGTATAAAAACCTTGAAAATCGATGTTTTATACACACCTGGCTGGCTTTTCTTGCCCCATTTAGGCACATGTGTCATCGTAAATGCATTGTTTATCTCAAATCATGACGCTTAGGCAGTAATGAAGGCTTTGGAATGCCAAAACCATGATTTTCAGTTCACAGACCTTTAGCCTGCTACCCTTTGGCAGCAATTTCTTGCAAAAAAGTCACATTTCTTGCTTTTAACATCCTACTTAGGCCTTCCAACTGGCTGCATATTGCTTTAAGCAGCCTTTTCTGGTGCATACAAGTGTCTGCTGTAACAAACATAAAAATAATTGAACTACAGGCACTGATGACGTAATACTGGAGTATTGCTTAAACATGAGTACAGCGGCCATGGAAGATGGGTTGGCTCCTTGAGAGTACCAAAAACCGACCCTGAATTGGATGTAAACCTAACTTTTAGGTTCTAAAAGGTAGAAAAATGTCTAATGTACGTTTTAAGTGCGTTTAGTAGGTTGTAGATTCGTCCACGTGTCTCAGGGAAACATTTGAAAGTCAAAAAATGTGATTTTAGAGCAAAAATCACAATCCGTCACGCTTGAGTGAACATGATATCCAGTTATGCCTAGATCTCAAGTTAATTGGATAGAGTGTCTCGAGTACTTGCACTTAAGGTTGCATAACTGTCCTTGAGCTTAAACATGTACATTTTATGTGAGAAACAACTTTTAGCAAAGGTCGACGAAAATTGACCAAAATTGAACAGTTTGCGTCCTCTTTAGACCTCCAAAAATAGGTCAAATGATTGTTGCTCTGAAAAATTCTTAGTCAGGTTTTTTCCGTAATTGAGTCATTTACAAGAATTCCAAATTTGAACAAAATACTCAAAAATATGATGTCTCTTTAGGTGAGAGACCAGTAAATAACGAGTGATTTCATTGGTCAAAGCAAAAACGGTAGAGACTCCTGACAGCTAATTGCAAATGGCGGCCTCCATTCAGCAAATAAATCAAATAATGTAATGAAAATGTTTTCTATACTTGCGATAGACATTTTCACACAAGTTCAGTGTATTTTAGAGAAGCGAAAATGCACTCTGGTTATTATTTGGAGCGATATTTAATATGCAGTAAATTTCGGGTTGGGTCTAAGAAATTTACAGCAAAACGGGGGTCATCCTGTTTCGGCGGATGTAGCAAAAATCTGGTGTGGTCAATCTGTCACTTACAGTTTATTTTTAGATGAGACTTGGTTAGCTCTTTCGAAGGAAAAATTCCGTTCCCCTCATCGGGTTCAAATATCGTCAACACAGCCTTGAACGTTATAATGGAGGTCTATGGAAAATGATTTAGTGGTCTCTGACCTAAAATACAATCGGTTTTGATGGGATATAACAAAGTGCCATCTCCTGACCCCAAGGATATAAAGAGTTTGAGTTGAATCTGAGATCGTTCTCAAGTATTTGATTGGTCAGATTAGAAACTGTAGTTGTGAACCATTTCATCAACATAGGCGACCACAGTCGACTTTGCAAAACGTTTGGATCCTAATCAGACACCGGGTAATTATCGCTATATCCCCTGTTATACTTCCTTAACTTTGTTTTTAAACAATAATGCAGAAAACAATATTAAAAGACACAATATTATAGCAGTAAAATGGTTAAACTAGACGATAAAATTCGACAGAGAAATGGTTAACAATGTAAACGGTCACAATCTAATCAGAATCGCCCTCTAACTTTCTCTTGTTTGAATCATTGCTTGTTGCTTCGTCCATTACACCGACTCTGCTATAAAGTTTTTCAACAACTTCATCACAAATATCAGGTAACACTGCACTGCCTTGTGGGGAATCTGGATCATCCTCTGGTGATGACGAACTTTCCTCCTCGGACATTTCCTCTGGATCGTATGTTCCTTTTCTCTTGAATTCCTGAAATAACCGAATAGAAACAATTTTGAAAATAAACATACATTGTACAATGAACCTCATATTCAGAGTTAATTATTGTTTTTCAATAATATCATACTATGGGGAGGACATTATTCTTTCCCAGTAAAGGCATTTGTGCGAAAACAATACTTTCCATTACAAACAGATTCTTTCCCGCTTTTAAACGAAACAAAAACGGTTCAATAGATCTACATTTGTTTTCAAATATTTACCATTTCATTTCAATAATAGTGTCAAGCAGTTTGGATTCTGATTTGACTCCAAACTGTTTGCAACAGAAAAAATGCTTTAGGACAAAAACGTTTACTGGGAAAAGAATAACATCTTTTCCACTATAATCGTATACTTTCATAACCATTTTTCTATATTCACATATACATCTTTCTGCCTTATTTGTTATTTATTGTTTTAGATTTAAAACTATCTTTACAAAATCATTATTTGTTATAGGATAAAGATCTGATTTATCCACACAACTTTGATGTTTATTATGTGTATAAAACTACAGCAATGTTTTGAAGTTGTTGTTGTTTCCAAGAGTTTATACGTCCGCTCAAAGCCATGTACAGTGGAGAAAACGTTATTCTTTCCCAATAAACGCGTTTACGCTAAAACTATTATTTCCATTGCAAACAGTTTGAAGCCAGATCAGACGCCGGGTAACCCGGCGTCTGATCAGGCTCCAAACTGTTTGCCACCAAGATAAATTAGATAAACATGAATTATCAGAATTGTCCAAAAGTTGCACTTTTCTACGTTTTAGTATTTTGCGTTTGCGTTTCGTTTAAACGGGAAAGAATAACGTTTTGTCCACTGTCATTCTGCATCATCCCATTGCTTGCAGCTCTGGTCAACATCGGCTGGTTGTTGTGGGGACGTAATGTTCTAAGGTAGTACAGGGTCTATGCTTACAAAGCATTTGAAATGAGTCTCAGATCGGCCTCAAACTTTGATTGGTCAGATTTGAACAGAATGCCCGATATGACCAATCAAAAGCTTTAGAACGATTTTATACTCATATCAAACGCTTTATAAGCATGGGGCAAGATATAATAAATTAGCACTCTTGAACACAGGTCAATGTTTTGCTTTACACTGTATTAATACAACACTACATGATTAACTGAAAATAGATTTGCTTAATTCACATCCTTTGAAACTGGACGAAGCTTTGGTAGTTTAAATCATTTACCCCTGAAACTTTTAAGGGAATATTCCAATTTCCAAATGAGGTCCCAAATTATGACTATTAAACAATACATTGCAGAGCGTTCTAGCGACAAACAGTGCATACCCTGATCAGAGGGCTCTCTAAGGGACCCTCTGAGCAGGGTCTCCAATGTTTTCATAGAACAAGCGTATTCTTCACGGGTACTATGTTTATAGAAGACGAGCATTCTCGTCACTAGGGTTGAATGTGTTAACAGAGTACAGCTATGTTAAATTAACACCCTTAAATACTGAACGATGGTTTGATTTTACATTGTATATATGTAGCACTATACATGTATGTTTAACTGGAAATACATCTACTAAATTCACTAACTTTAAAATTTGACGAATCTTTTATAGTTTAAAGGTCTATAATTAAGTTGTCATAGAATAAGATCTGATAATTTTACAATCTTTTGCTAGAGTTTTACCATTTTCTAGTCTAAATATAAAAATCTATTGCATGTTAGAAACTATCAATTGAATATTAACCCTTTCACTCTCAATGACGCTTAAAAGCGCGTGTGCAAACAGTCTGGATCCTGATCAGACGCCGCGTAACGCGGCGTCTGATCAGGATCCAAACTGTTTGACACTCGTTTCGAAATTACTTCAGTCATGCTGCCTTATTTTTTAACTTGGAAACGACATTGCAGACAACACAATTGAAGCAGGCGACAATGAAACGGTGAAGGGGTGGGGGTGGGGGGTAAAACTCTCACGAAAACCTTGGCAGTGACAGGGTTAAATAGTTTGACGCAGATGAGGTTCCTGGTTACAGTATCACTTTAGCCAATAAGGCAATAATAGACGATCATAGTGAACGGACATTTAGGAATAGTGTCAATGTATTGAATTTTCTCGTTTCTTTCATCCGTATTGCAGGCAATACAGGATTCGAAAGTTTCTGTGTGATTAACGTTTTACCCATTCTGTGCTGAAATGTTGAAATAGATTATTTCCCTGGAAAATTTCCTAAAATGATAGTCATAAACGATGTTCAGACTGATCAGAGGGCTCTTTAAGGAGCCCTCTTAACAGGGTCTACTCTGTTTGCAATGTAGACATAGACTTGTTTTCAGCATAGAAAGGAAAGGGTACATGCAGACCCGCACATTTCCCTTGACTTCTTAAATTGCTAACATTCCTAGGAGAACGATTAATGAAGTTTCAAGCATGATACAACTTAATTTGTAGTTTATTGGAAAAAAAAAGGATTACAAAATGTTTCTGCAGAGAAAAATGTGTTATCCTACAAAAGAGAGCTCTTACTTTTTGTTCTTCATTACGCAGTCGTTTGTTCTTTAAGTACGAGTGCACCATTGTTTTTTCAATGAAAAGTCATCACTGTTTTGATGCATATCTCTGTGTTGTGTGCGTGTATATGCGTTCGCGCGTGTGTGTATGATTGACTATATGTGGATAAGGCATTGCTTTGTTACGTCATGGACAGCAGAAGTGCCTTACATTTCTCAAATTCACAGACGCACCTCTACAAATACCACATACAGTAAAACCTCTCTATAACGACTACAAAATTGTGTTAATTATTATTAAGTGTTTACGACAGGTGACTGCTTAAAGTAAGGTGATAGTAAAACAGAAAGCTGTTTTACTGCCATCTTGCTTTAAACTGTCACCTACCTTTTATACAATCAATAAATTAGCCCTCGTTTTAGTGGTCGTAATAGAGAGGTTGTACTGTACATTTAAGAAGATCTATCACTAGAACCATATTGTGATATACATATTTCATAGGTATACCCTCCTAATTCTCCAACCAAAATGGCCGTCGTATATATTCTGTTAAATTTAGATAAACTATATGTATATTTTCATTGTTGATTCTCTTTTGTAATAATTTTTTTCTTCATAATTTTATTTGTTGTGGTTTTCATATGGGCAATAAATGCCCATAAACACTCCTGACAAAAAATATAATTCACATGTAACGGCGTACATCGCAACAACCAGGCATAAACGGGTTAACCTTTGGTATCAGGAGGCGTTGTATTTAACAACGCATCTTGTAGAAACTACTAGAACAGCTTACAAAGATTGGTTTAACATTAGGAAGGGTTCAGTAACAATCCAAAATAGAACAGTAACTATGTACGCTACAGTGATGGCGTAATTAAACGCAAGCACACTGCATCAAAATAAGCCGAAATAACACCATTTAGTTATTTTGACGATTTATATTGTATATGAATCGAAAACAGTGTCGAGTCTGACAGATACATGTACTACAGTAATAATTATACGGTCGTGAGAAGAAATTCTACGTTAGTAATGGAAGTCCTATGTAATACATGTACAGTCGAACTTCGGTTTCTCGAACTAGGTTATGTCGAACATACCCGTATTTAAAAGTTAAACGTGGCTAAGCCGCGTTTTAACTTTGAAATACGTGTACATGTATGTTCACCTAAACCCCGAGCTTGAAATAAGGCAAATTGATGTTTCGAAATATCGGATATTTCGAGTTAAGCGAGTTCGAAATATCTATTTTCGACTGTATTTTATATTGTATGTTCAAAAAGTTTGCCAGTCCAACTAACAGTTTGTGAATATTGTCTTTCTAGCATTTTATTGCAATGGTTTTGCGATTAATTTCGTCCAAGCTAGAAATAATTACGCCTCTGTAAATAATATCAATTTATAATTACGCCTATAAAGTACGTGTATGAGCATTCCCTGTAGAACAAAATATATGAATGGCATCAATGGCATGTTTTACTCCTGCTACTGATTCAAGATTACAATTTGCATGCTGAAAAAAATACTATATGCGACTACCGGTGGGTTTTATTTTGGACAAAAATCTGTTCAGATTTAGACGATTATTAAAGGCAATTTTAGTTTACAAATGAACAGAAAATTTAATATATAAACTGCTCTTTTCTAATATTTCGACCTCTAAGGGCCTTTTTATATAATAAAAAGGGCCCTTAGTGGTCAAAATATTAGAAAAGAGCAGTTTATATATTAATACTATTTTAGTTCCCTATCTGGAATATTGTAAAAATAATTGTAGAAAGTTTAAGCCGATAAAATGACGTGGTCCATTCTGATTCCGCACTATACCACTGTCCCAGGAGGGGGGTAAGGTCTCGTATCGCCCTGGTACATGTAGTCAACCAATCCGTTTCTAAAAACCGTCTCTTGTTAGTTATTAGTTTAGAATTCAAACACTATTTGAACTAATATGAACATTTAGTGTTGAAAAGAGCATTCGGATCTCGTATAAAATTATGCAACGTTAAATGCTTCGAAAATAAATGAAAACTACACTGTATTTGTTAAAGATAAGATATTGGTCATACATATAGGTCTTCGTGAAAAAATACTGAAATCAGTCCATCGAAACCTCCAAATCATGAATATATGCCCCAAACATGATATCACTCAATGCAGACGAGTTGGCAGACATTTTTAACAGCAGCCAGTTTGATAAAGGACGATAGTACTCAAAAGCCGGGAATTTCTACTTTAATCTTGTTCTACGTTCAGGGCTGCCATAAGTTGACATGAAAAATCCTAAGATTTCCAATTATGCATTTTTCAAGTGCGATTTTACGAATCGTACCTTTACCCTATAGCCTTTTTCTTGTTTTGTTGACATGCGACTACTTAAAGCAGGCTGTAAGTAAAGCAGAATGCGCATAAGGGCGCATTCCGCATTCTGCTTTACTTTCAGCCTGCTTTAAGCTACCATGTTCTTGGAAAAATCCGGAGATTTAGGAAAAATCCGGAGAAATGGCAGCCCTGTACATTAACACATACTCCCCTAGTGTAATTTACAGTGTACTAGTGAACGGTACAACTGCCAATGCAAACAGTGTAGATCTTGATCAGATGGATCAAAAAGGAACCCTGGGATCAATATCCGTACTGTTGGTCTATTTTCAATATTTTGTGTGAAAAATAACCATTATTAGTAAACATTTTAGGAATATAATCTTATTAGCTACTTGGACCCTTAAAGTTACTATGGTACAGTGCCCTATACTTTGACACAGTTGAATTGCGAAGTACCATATTACGTACAGTTAATAATGACCTACATTGAACTGGTATCACCAGAGACGTACTGCCCTCACCAGACTCTCAACAAGTTCCACTCGTCCTTAAAGGTGAGAGACCAGTAAATAACGAGTGATTTCATTGGTCAAAGCAAAAAACGGTAGAGACTCCTGACAGCTAATTGCAAATGGCGGCCTCCATTCAGCAAATAAATCAAATAATGTAATGAAAATGTTTTCTATACTTGCGATAGACATTTTCACACAAGTTCAGTGTATTTTAGAGAAGCGATAATGCACTCTGGTTATTTTTTGGAGCGATATTTAATATGCAGTAAATTTCGGGTTGGGTCTAAGAAATTTACAGCAAAACGGGGGTCATCCTGTTTCGGCGGATGTAGCAAAAATCTGGTGTGGTCAATCTGTCACTTACAGTTTATTTTTAGATGAGACTTGGTTAGCTCTTTCGAAGGAAAAATTCCGTTCCCCTCATCGGGTTCAAATATCGTCAACACAGCCTTGAACGTTATAATGGAGGTCTATGGAAAATGATTTAGTGGTCTCTGACCTAAACACGACAAGTTGCATCTTAACAGTTGGTCCTGGAGAGCTTTTTCAATGCCCGATTCTGCATTTTTGAACCTGGTTTAGCAAGTTTACAACAAATAAGTTCAATTTATCTTAACGGAGTAGGTTTCAGACCACTAAATGACATTTCATGCAGCCAAAGGGTCAAAGGCTGTTCAAATGAAGTTGTGAATATGCGTCTGTCCCGTATTCATCCCTGTTTGCATCCAAAGAGCAGCTCCAAGAAGCTTTTCCCTGCCTCTGTCCGCCAGATAAAATAGTTTTGTGACAAAACAAGGTGGTTATATCCGTTTTTATAAGAATTTGACTATGAATTTCAGTATATATACAGCTAGGGGGTGTATAAAAACCTTGAAAATCGATGTTTTATACACACCTGGCTGGCTTTTCTTGCCCCATTTAGGCACATGTGTCATCGTAAATGCATTGTTTATCTCAAATCATGACGCTTAGGCAGTAATGAAGGCTTTGGAATGCCAAAACCATGATTTTCAGTTCACAGACCTTTAGCCTGCTACCCTTTGGCAGCAATTTCTTGCAAAAAAGTCACATTTCTTGCTTTTAACATCCTACTTAGGCCTTCCAACTGGCTGCATATTGCTTTAAGCAGCCTTTTCTGGTGCATACAAGTGTCTGCTGTAACAAACATAAAAATAATTGAACTACAGGCACTGATGACGTAATACTGGAGTATTGCTTAAACATGAGTACAGCGGCCATGGAAGATGGGTTGGCTCCTTGAGAGTACCAAAAACCGACCCTGAATTGGATGTAAACCTAACTTTTAGGTTCTAAAAGGTAGAAAAATGTCTAATGTACGTTTTAAGTGCGTTTAGTAGGTTGTAGATTCGTCCACGTGTCTCAGGGAAACATTTGAAAGTCAAAAAATGTGATTTTAGAGCAAAAATCACAATCCGTCACGCTTGAGTGAACATGATATCCAGTTATGCCTAGATCTCAAGTTAATTGGATAGAGTGTCTCGAGTACTTGCACTTAAGGTTGCATAACTGTCCTTGAGCTTAAACATGTACATTTTATGTGAGAAACAACTTTTAGCAAAGGTCGACGAAAATTGACCAAAATTGAACAGTTTGCGTCCTCTTTAGACCTCCAAAAATAGGTCAAATGATTGTTGCTCTGAAAAATTCTTAGTCAGGTTTTTTCCGTAATTGAGTCATTTACAAGAATTCCAAATTTGAACAAAATACTCAAAAATATGATGTCTCTTTAGGTGAGAGACCAGTAAATAACGAGTGATTTCATTGGTCAAAGCAAAAACGGTAGAGACTCCTGACAGCTAATTGCAAATGGCGGCCTCCATTCAGCAAATAAATCAAATAATGTAATGAAAATGTTTTCTATACTTGCGATAGACATTTTCACACAAGTTCAGTGTATTTTAGAGAAGCAAAAATGCACTCTGGTTATTATTTGGAGCGATATTTAATATGCAGTAAATTTCGGGTTGGGTCTAAGAAATTTACAGCAAAACGGGGGTCATCCTGTTTCGGCGGATGTAGCAAAAATCTGGTGTGGTCAATCTGTCACTTACAGTTTATTTTTAGATGAGACTTGGTTAGCTCTTTCGAAGGAAAAATTCCGTTCCCCTCATCGGGTTCAAATATCGTCAACACAGCCTTGAACGTTATAATGGAGGTCTATGGAAAATGATTTAGTGGTCTCTGACCTAAAATACAATCGGTTTTGATGGGATATAACAAAGTGCCATCTCCTGACCCCAAGGATATAAAGAGTTTGAGTTGAATCTGAGATCGTTCTCAAGTATTTGATTGGTCAGATTAGAAACTGTAGTTGTGAACCATTTCATCAACATAGGCGACCACAGTCGACTTTGCAAAACGTTTGGATCCTAATCAGACACCGGGTAATTATCGCTATATCCCCTGTTATACTTCCTTAACTTTGTTTTTAAACAATAATGCAGAAAACAATATTAAAAGACACAATATTATAGCAGTAAAATGGTTAAACTAGACGATAAAATTCGACAGAGAAATGGTTAACAATGTAAACGGTCACAATCTAATCAGAATCGCCCTCTAACTTTCTCTTGTTTGAATCATTGCTTGTTGCTTCGTCCATTACACCGACTCTGCTATAAAGTTTTTCAACAACTTCATCACAAATATCAGGTAACACTGCACTGCCTTGTGGGGAATCTGGATCATCCTCTGGTGATGACGAACTTTCCTCCTCGGACATTTCCTCTGGATCGTATGTTCCTTTTCTCTTGAATTCCTGAAATAACCGAATAGAAACAATTTTGAAAATAAACATACATTGTACAATGAACCTCATATTCAGAGTTAATTATTGTTTTTCAATAATATCATACTATGGGGAGGACATTATTCTTTCCCAGTAAAGGCATTTGTGCGAAAACAATACTTTCCATTACAAACAGATTTGAGCCAGATCAGACGCCGGGAAACCCGGCGTCTGATCAGGCTCAAAGAAAAATAGGTCATTAGAACATTTAAAAATCTGCAATTTTCTTCACTTTATAGCAATGCGTTCGATTTAGCTCGGTTAAAAATGATACGAATTATGTCTGCGCCCCTGTACAAAATTGCAGCTATAATATAAATTCATAGTTTGTTCAACCACTGGGTTTTATAGATGTATCACTCGCATTTTCATACTGATATCCGCATAATATCTCTTTCATCGTCAACTTTAATTGACGATTTTAACCCTTTTCCAAAAACAATATCGTCTGCCAAAATGTGTTGTCTTCAATTGTATGCGACATTCATTACTTGGAAGTTTTGACTGAAGAATTGTTATAACAGGTGACAATCAGTTTGGATCGTGATTAGACGCCGCGTTATTTCTAGCAGCCTATGGCGATGAAAAGGTTAACCCTTTTAAGTTGCAAATTTCATTTGGACTATTCAACATTTGAAACATGAGCAGCTTGTGTTGATCGTTTGGACCATTTTTAGAGAAAAACATATTTCAGAAAAGGTAAAAGTGGCACAATCAGTGCAGACTTTGATCAGATGGCTCCTTAACGACCAATCTTTTGAAAAAGAAATGCATTTTCATTCAGTTCAGTTAACTAGCAATTAAAACATCTACAAGTTCAAGCTCAAAATACAGTAACGATTAAATACATCCCCTCATCGAAGCAGGCAGAAATTAAATTTCATATGGACTTTTCCATTTTTGAAACTTGACCGGTTTACGTTGAGCTTTTGGGCTGCGTTTAGAAACTGTCTGAAGACTAAATATGACACAAACAATAATGACCATGATCAGAGAGTTTGTTGAGGATCCCTCTGATCAGGGTCTTAGTTGTTTTCAAATGCAGGTTTCTAGCATTACATGGTGCATAGTACCATTTCCAAAAACTGACTATGCAATACACAAGTTCGCTTACCATACAAAATTCTTCAACTCTGATTTGGTATTTTTTGTTCACTGTAGCGTTTGCCATTCGTTGATAATCCTTGAGGAAATCCATCGCCTCTCTGTCCTGACTACTCAGACCCCCTTGATACACATCTTCTACTGCACTGTTGAACATATCCCTAGACTTTTTGAAGTACTCTGTTGCTCTTTCTGTAAAAGACAGTCGTATACAGAAAAGACACTCGTATACAGACGTATATATTTCCCTTTTAAACGAAACTAAACACATACGCAATGCAAAAACGTTTAGAAATTAAAACCCTTTCAAAATGTGAACGGTTAGATTTAATCTGAGTCGGGTTTACCCGAAGTCTGATCTGGCTTCAACTGTTTGCAAGGGGCATAACGATTTCAGCATCAGCGCGCTTATTATGAAGGAATATCGTATTTTCCATTGTACGATGATACACATATGAAAGATGTAAAAATACAATAAACTACTGTAAATATTTGAGCTACGTATAACCAACTAGAATATCCAAGTATAAAAACAACAGAACCTGGGTTAGACTCCTTCTCCTTTAGATGTTCGGACCAGTCAAGATACACCTTCCCACATAAGTATTTTGCAACTGTTCGTTTCTTATGCACGCCTTCGTAGAACTTTGTTAAGACTACTAGTGCTTCGTTTGCATCCTCCTCGGCCCCATTGAAATTCCCAACAGCCAGGCGTGCCTTAGCACGGTTCTGTAACCTTTCTGCAAACTTCGGCTTACCATCTAAGTTGTTGAGAGCTCTATCGTTGCACAGGCTCTCATCGAATCTCGCTAAACATATGTCAAAGTATTCACCAGCCTTTTTTTTGTCATTTCGATTCAGGTTGAGAATTTGCTTTGCTTTAGCAAGAGCGACCGTTCCGATGTTGAATAAATAAATCGACATTTCAGTTGGCCACCTGACATTATTTTCCATATCTATTTGTTTCATTGTATCGACAGCTTTTGTGTGATACTCCATTGACTTATCATAATCATGACTGTCATGATAGACATTCCCGAAGGTATTAAGGGCATATGCAGTTTTAGAAAGTAGTAGGTCATTCACAGGCCTATAATTTTGTAGTAACATCAGACTTCTGCCCAGCGCTTCTTTAGCATCAGCGATATTCCGCTTGAAACGCATCAGTCTTGCCCATTGTATAAAATAATCTGCTATTGTCATTGGCTGTGTTACCTCCATTGATACCAGCATAGCAGTTTCTGAGATAGATCTTAAAACTGTTTCTGCCTTAGTCAACGATCTAGCATCTATAAAGTATGCTGCTTTATCTATCTTCCACCGCGCAATACATTCAGGAGTGCTATATACCAAGTGTTCGTCAGATGCTTGCAAATGCTCCATCCTCTCTGCATGATTCATCATAAGATTTGATGCAGTCGTCAAATTACTGAAATCATCAAGCCCAATGCTTTCATAGAAATGTGCTGACTGTGAAATGCGGAACAATATTCTCAGCCGTGCAGTATTGTTGCTGACATACATAATACTATTTTCGGTGTTCCTATGATACTCGCCAAAGGCAGTCCGCATGCTTTTCAAAATCCTAAAGCAGAATCTAGTGCGATACTGTGTAATTGGAAGCGCCAACTTATTCTGCCGTTTTTCCAACCAATGAAAGATGAGATTGTGAAAGCTGTATCTTAAGTCAGTAAAACTTACGGTATCTGAATCACAACTTGCTCTTGGGAATATACCCTCTTCATTGAGAACATGGCAATGACACAGGTACATGAGCATCATGGCCATCTCTTGCCTTGGTTTGTTCAACACTTCAGCTACATCGTCAATGTCAAATGTTGAAGTTTCAAACACTGTCAACTCAACTGCAAACTCTTTGAGAGAAAGTGGTAATTTTTCATAAGCATAAGCAATGCGGTCATCGATTTCATCTTCGCCAAAATGGAGTTTGCTTATTTGTTCGACTGTTAGTTGGTCCTCTGGCACGCTGCGGATTGCGTTACACAGAAGTCTCAATGTTAGTGGTATCCTGCTACATTTGGACAAGGCTTGTTGACACATGTCGTCCGAAAGACGCTTCTACAATATAAGATGTATCCGCACAATTACCACAAATACGTAACATGCCTATTAACAATAAGAAGAACCGTTTTTCTGCCAATCGAAAACAGAGGAAAGTGCAATGTGTAAAATAAAGAGAGTGGTGTTCTTTTTTCAGAAACTTGGCGTGTCATTTGAATCCAAACTGTTTGCCAATGTAATCACGGCTTCACCGTTAGCATGGAAAGAGTGAATACATTTTCGGATTGCGAAAGACAGGAATATCAATGCCATTGATACCCTGCTGCAACATTATGGCGCTCATATGGCGCCAAACAACTGGACAAGAATTGATGGCATGTGCGATTTGTAAAGCGACTTTCAACGGAAGTCCCACGTCATTACAAGAGTGGTTAATTAAAGTGGGGACTTTAAACCGAATCTAGTACCAATCTTACCGGTTTACAGCACACTCGAAGAAGGATGCAAGCGTCCTCGTTACTCAGCTCCCGCAACTCATATTCCACAATTAGACGCTTTATAACTGCAGTACTTGGATCAGCATGTAGGTCATATCTATTTCTTGATGTGATCAAGATTCTTACCTATAAATAAAAAATCTTTTGATCTCATGTATGATATAGTATTCTGCAAAGTTTGTTATATGCAACACTACCCAAAGTTTATTCAAAGCCATTTTTATTTCAGAAAGTATTACCAGAGTGTAAAACCGTTTGGACCCAGATGAGACGCAGAGTTACTCGTGTCGGTCGGATACCTATCGTTTGACCGTCCAATCTATTTTAGTAAATTTCTACTGACGAAACACTAATCTACGGAGCCGCTAAAATGACATGGTAGGGATCGTACTGTTTAAAATACCTTTCTTACAGGTATCCGTTATAGAAATGTTTTACACCCATTGAAAAGAACTTTATCGATAGTCATTAAAGACTGATAATAGCCTGAAGGAAACTTCTGTCTTACTGTTGTCTTGCGTTTTAGCAACCTTCAGTCTTTAAAGCTTTTTATAATTAAGCTTAATTAATGCGTAAGAAGGGCAAACTTTTAGGGACCGAAGACACTTGTTCCGGTTTCAGACACTTCCGATTTTCAATGTAGGTTTAAATCTTTATTTCAGTCTCATCATGATTTACAACATATCTTTATCACAGATTTAACAATTTTCAAAGTATATCATGCCGTTCATAATATGAACTATAAGAGACTATCACAATTTTGCAAATATAATTAATATTAACATAGCAAAATTATACATAATAAAACGTATACATTCTCCATTAATCGTGCAAACAAGACTCTTTACAGGGACTGCCCATTTGTCTGTTTGCTCCTTAAAAGGTGCTTAAGAGGAGAATAATTGGATAAAACCTGACTTCAAAAAACAGGCCAAACAAGCCAAATAGAAAATGGTATTAAAGAACCCGCTATTACCTCAAATCAGATTTGAGATAAACTGATTAATAAGGTTTAAACTATGATCAGAGACACTAAAAGAAGTTATACTGACATTATTTACAATAAAATAAATATTCACGTTAATGGCCGGTAACTATCTACAAAGGTAAACGTTTCGGCGCTGAAGAATACTAAAACAGGTTTTGGCACATAAGATCAGACTCTGTAAAAAGAAAAGACAACTTTTCAGCTCTGGACATAATATTAAAGTTAACATTTGAATTGAAGGCTTTAAGGAAAAGCGTTTGTCGAAGATCATCGTACAAATAACAATCTAACAAAACATGGGCCTCATCTTCAATCTCATCACAGAAAGGGCACTTTCTGTCTTTTTGTTCTAAACCCTCAAATCTGCCCGTCTCTATGCGTAAAGGTGGAACGCCACATCGGAAAAGCAGCTCTGTGCCTTAGCGGCATAATCAAATTACACTTAGTATTCCGTGTTAAAAGGAAGATGGCACGCCTGACCTTCCTCTACAAAGTGGCTGAGGGGCTGGTGCCAGCAATGCCTATGCAGTCCTATCTGACCCCTTTTCGTGGAAAAAAGACTCATAAAGCCAACTAAATTTAAAGACTGTGTAAGCTAAGCAAACATAGTGACTAATCAAGCAGTGAACCACCACTGAAGAGGCTCGCAACCGGATTTAGCATTAAAAATAGTAATTTGTAAATATATGTCAAATGCTTATATAAATGGGTAAGCTTTAGTTTAGGATAATAAATTCTGGTAAAAAATGCATTTCAAAAAAAAGAAAAAAGAATAAGCTCTGGTGGGATTCGAACCCGTGACCCTCCATGCGGAGACAAAAATGAAAAATGAGGAAGCGCCTTTACCACCTCGGCTACCAGCGCTCTCTATATACATGGTAGCGAATTAACGTACTTCACTGGTAGCGATCGATAATACTTTATTCGGCTCGTTCAATTTCTGTAGAGAAGCAACAACAGCAACAATACCGTCGAAAGGCGCTATAGTAAAACGATGGAAAATATCTAAAAAAACTAAGATTCGATGACGGTTCTTGATACTTTTTTTGGACTGATCATATCTTTTTAATATCAGAAGCCCAATAATGCCACACGTTTGCTTTTATTTGAGTATTTTATTTTGACAAGTACACCATCCGGTTGCGAGTCACTTTAACCGCTAATTTATACTATCAATGGTTGTACTAGAGAGGGTTTACATGCACTTACACAGCAAGGACATATACGGAGTAGAGAGGAGAGGAAGGTGTCCACGCTACAATTGTCGGCGTCCTGGATGTCTTCAATGTTGTCTAGGAGTAGAACAGTGTCTAGAAAAGACATCAAACACGTGAAATAGTAATTACTAGGTATGTACAGTATGTGAGTCAATATTTTTTTATGTAACAAAATCATGTCCTTGTAAATTTTAGAGAGATCATTCTCGAAAAAAGGGATACTAATACTAACGTGTTTATATTCACATTTTATCAAAAGAAGAACAAGAGATATGCAGAATCTTTTAATTATTTGACATTGAAACAGAAGAAAAGTCAGTTTGGCAGTGTCCCTAAAATAGTTATTTTTGATTTAAATCAATAGACTTTCTGTGAAATATCTGATATATATTAGTAGTTTGCCAATATAGGTAACTTTAATTATATCTGCCTTCATATAAACAGTAAAATTGTGGGAATTCCTCAGTTTCAATACTTTTTTTCATTGTTAATCCTGTTCAGTGATGTAACAATTTCGAATTATAGTTAAGTACATAGTTGCTTTCCTTCGGTATTGATAGCAAAACATCTCCATTTTGAAGAGTGAACATTGAGGCAACAATGGCGGAAAGAAGTTTTAAGCACGTGATTTGAAATAAAGAATCACTGACAATTTTAGTGCTGAGGCTGGTATCATACATTTTGAACACTTCCTTGATGTAACGATGCATTATTCTGCCTTTGACTGCAATAATCATTATTCTCTTTTTGCACAAAATGTATGCATTCGAGGTATAATAAGTTGTGTCATGTAGTTTCAGTATTTAATGCAAATTAATGAGGTTAGAAGGTCGTTTAGCTGAAATACATCCTTGATGTAACGATCATTGATGTAACAGTGAAATTGTTACATCAAGGACAAGAAACCGTTATTTCAAGGAAACCAGTGACCAAAAATCAATAAAAAAAATATTCTCTCAAATAAACAGGTATTTTACATTAAAATAATACTTTTTATAAGGGTAGCATGTGATGAAAGAAAACATGAGCTGCTTTTGCCTACTAGTATTAGCCACAGGACAAATCCTGTTAAACGTGTGTTACATCAAGGAGGTATTCCGTAACATTAAGGAAAACAGCTGTAAGATATTAACAAAATAGGAAGTCTTTATACAGAATTTGAAAATTCATTTTTTGAAGTTGGTAGGCGTTAATTCAACAGTTATTGTTATGAAAATCATTTCAAAATCTTCCTAAAACTTTGCTATTTTCCTTAGCTGTTACATCAAGGAAAATACATTGTTACATAAAGGAAAATTACATTGTTACATAAAGGAAAATAAATTGCAAAACAGTTCAATATTCTCATTTTTATGTTGGATTAGAAATTGAATAAACTTTCCATTTATTTTTGACAAGAAACTAAAAATATGGCATGAATTTTGTATTGTAAGCCTTTAATTCAGAGCCTACTTTGTGTTACAGCAAAGAATTAATATCTCTATATATTTTCTGTAACACATTTACACTATTTGTTTCTTCTTATAAGCTACAGTAAACCCAAGTCCTTAAAAATAAGTGCAAACTAGATAGGAAATCCTGGTCCATGTATTCTGCTTATTGTTGAATATATCATGCGTCCGTTTTTATTTAGAAATTGGCAAATCAAATACACAATGATATTGTAATCCTTGCCGTAACAATATGAATTCAGTGATGTAACGGGACAATAAATTATAGTTGCATAGGTATTTTGGTTCCCATAATGAATGTAATAGTAAAGCATTTATACTTGAAGAGACTGTATGTATACTAAGTTGTCAGTCAAACTCTTTCTTTAAGCTTTATGTATCAGAAGAGTCATTTATTTCCTTAATGTAACATATTTGCTTCTTTACTGTAACAGCCTGTCGCTAATAATATGGAATAACTTTCAAACAACCCAAGTTTTGATACTAAGTAAGCAATGGCTAAGCAGTGTTTACATTTTGTTCATGTTTATCAAACTTTTGACGTTTGATATATCTATGTATTTTCGTTAATGAAACATTGCTGTAGCTGCAGATTCCTTGATGTAACCATCTTCTTTTTAGCAAAAACAATTCTCAGGCGGTGGCAGTTTGGTGCAACTTTTGCTCTAAATGATTGTATTTATTATACTACAGTATGGAATATCAGAGGAATCATGTTCAAGTTCTGAATGTTTTGTCAGTGTGAAAACAAAATGTCAATTATGACAGTTATTTTAGGCGCAAACCGTACACAATTGGAAAATAAAATCATCTGATATAATTTGCAAAATTTACTATTAAGGAAATCTATTAGATGTTATTCATTGTGATGAAACACCTAATACATTTGTTTTCATTCATTTAAAGACATTGCACTTGTTTGAAGGATTGTTACATCAAGGAAATAGTTCTGCTATGGTGTTAAATATACGCCACACATCGACAACATGGGTATATTTAAGCCCTTTCTGTAACATATTTCCACAGTTTGGACATGTATGGTGATATAATGTAAGCCATTAATCTCAGAGAGAATATAAAAATAATCTCATCCTTGACATCAGAATTGTTACATAAAAAAATATTGACTCACGTGTTAAAACTCGTATGCCCATTGCACACAGCATGTAATGGGGTCTGATCAGACGCCGAGTAACTGTTTGTCACTCAAACTTGAGTAAGTGGTCAATATTCACTTGCTAAATTTTTCAAGACGCTGTAATGTGCTACGTGTCTTTACACTGAGTTTGGTTTAATGTCGTTTAAAGTAGTGCGACTCTAGAATTTAGATTGGGAAACGTAGGTCAAAATCTGTACTTTTACGACAGTGCCAGAAAATCAATTTTAATTTTTCTCACCAATCGACTATTCAACAATAGAAATATTATTTCATTAATAGATAAACAGTGGACTTTTGCATGAAATCAAAATAAATATTACGCTCGATCATCGTTCGGTACGACCGACCGTAGACAAGAATGATTGGTATTTTTTCGCAATACATGCGTTTAAGCTTAAACTATTATTTCCATTGCAAACAGTTTCGAGCCAGGTCAGACGTTGGGAAACCCGGCGTCTGATCAGGCTCCAATCTATTTGCCACTCAGATAAAAATATATAATTTATATATAAACAGTTACTGCTCCTTTTAAATATTGATTATTCTCTTTGATTCTATGGCTGAATGCATGTAACAAAAATGTGACGTGTGTTTTGACGTGATATTCTTTGACAAAGGCCCTTAGAGGTCGAAATATTAGAAAAGAGCAATCTATATATTAATACTATTTTAATTCCCTATCTGGAATATTGTAAAAAATATTGTAAAAATATATAGTTAGAAATTTCAAAATGTTTTCCCTTTCTTCATTTTATTTTATTGCATTTGCATTTCGTTTACGTTAAAATGGGAAGAAATAACGTCTTCTCAATTGTATGTACTGTTGAGAAGCCGTTTTTCTTTCCTCAGATAAAAAAAAATCATCTGCATTGCAATTACTGGAATTTGTGTTTAAATATTGCCTTATTCCGTTAAATATTAACTACCATGCAAACTCCGTATATAGAGGATCTTAAATGAGTGTTCATATTTATTTGATTTATTAAATGAGTTTTTTTTAAACGATAAAAAGCGAGCATCAGCGAGTTTTTTATCGTTTAAAAAATACGAATTTAATAAATCAAATAAATATGAACACGAATGTAAGATCCTATTTACACACTCAAATTTATAGCCAATTTCTCAGGTGTACCTTAAGTTGTAGTAAGTCCTTCCTTATATAGAAACTATCAATGGAAGGAGTAATGAGGTTTTATCAGTGCCCGGGAAAAAGTAGTTCCAAACTTCTCAATATTTTATTGACACTACATAAGCCTTTATTCAATTTAGATCCAGAATATATCTGATTATTAAGTAAACTTTGAAATTTGATTAAAAATTCCCTATAGAAATAATAGTTTAACAGTTTAACTAACTAAACACGTCACAACACAACGTCACCAAGCGTTTCCATATTAGGAAATAGACTAAGCACTGTATTAGATCTAACACATGAGGTTGTGTAAAGTGCGCCAACAGTTTCTCTACTCATCACTGTCACTTAAAACGCGTCTTCGCTTTGGATTATTGGGCCCTTCATCTGTGTTATTATAAACATGAATGCGAAAATTTCCTCCGTGAATCGGGCACCAAAAATGTTGCTGAACCCTCCAGTGACATGCAGGGTTGTGGATGACCTGGATTCAGTGCTGACTGTGGCATATGATTGTGCAGGGATACTGGGCACCTGTGCTTGAGTATAACATGTTGGAAATCTGTTTGTGTTGAACCGGATTCAGATGACTATAATTGTTGATGGACGCGATGTTTTTGTGACCGGACAACTGCATAATTTGGTTTGCTGGGATATTATTGTCATTCAGCTTTTGGATCATGTACATGCGCGCAGAGTGATTGGATAGTCTCTTATTTGGATTCAGACCTGCTTTGTGGACCATACGTTTCAGCGTGGTGGCTAATTTGTTTATTCCAACTGGATTTCTTTTAAACCAAAGATCTTGTGGTGAAATGAACGGTACAGTTCTGGTGGCAATATAAAATGGATGGCTGGGATCACAGTAACTGGTAGGTCTTTTTTCTGCATAAATCTTGTAGATTTTAACCGGACAGCGGTCAGGATTTGTTTGATTTGACCAAAGTTTAGGGGGGACAACTCTTACATCCTTTGGGTTTTCGCCTGACCTGGTCTTAGTCTGCCTATCTGTGAATTGTAGATACTCATGATCACTGTCGTCTTTTTTTAAGTCGATGTCGCCCCAACACATATCGCGATGCTCCTGGCAACTTCTCAAACCAAAATGGACCGTATTGTATAACCATAAAGTTTGTAAAATGCTGTCTGGGGTTGCTGATCCTAACTGGCCCGTGATCCAAAGTTTGTCAATGTCATCATCACTGAGGGCTTCGCTTTTTTGCGGAAGATTCCCCTTACCTGCACTCTTTATCTGACGCTGTTTTTTAGATAAAGTTTCTCTGACTTTTGCAAATCCTTGGCCATTTGCAATAGATTGTTCATAACTTTTGCGACGGAGTTGGCGATCAAAACTAGATATCATGCCTCTAAGACAAGATGGCTCGTACTCGTCACCATTCTTCTTTTTAACACTTACGAGAAACATACAGAGAACAAATGACAGTTCAGGCACAGGGATTTGATGGATCTCACGGGGCTCTTGATTTCAGGCAGATCGAAGAAAGCTCGTAATATTCAGATCGTTTGCAGTTTTAATTAAAGTGTTTCTATTAGTTTGTTGGCAGTTGAATTCATTTACCTGCTCCTCGGAAACGACCCTAAAGTGGCTTGTCTGGTCTGTCGTTGAAACTAGCGTCTGTTGATGAGCGTTGCATTCGGGAATGATGTTTTCGACTCGTGCAAGTCTTTCACGAGAAAGTTCTACTTCAAAGTCACTGCCAGATAATTGTACAGTATAGCATGTTCCAAAACCTCTAAATATAGTTGGTTTGATAGTCCCTAATCCTTTTCCATCAATTGTCACTTGATCGTTGACAGCTAGGTCAATGTCGGCCATTTTGATTGTTATGACAGCGCGTAGGAATATCATTCGCACGTTCGAATGTAATAAACTTGTGTGTGTTGCCAAAATTAAAATATAGTCTTATTCACCCGCAGAGTCCCGCGTTATGTTATAATGTAGTTTACACCCTCAGTGGCGGTGATGACAAATTTAATATTTACCAGCAGTAACGGATCTGAGATGTTCAAGCACTGTTTGGTACGTTGCATGAAATGATGAGAATGGCAGACCGCTGTATCGATAGTTTTGACTCATATTGACTGACATTTGCCCAATAGGGGCGCACTACCTTAACATAACCCATTTTGCTTAAATATTGGAATAGTCCATTTTTGAATTAAGGGGTGACTGGCCTAAATTTTCATTTTCATTTTATATTGAAACTCCTATCAGCAAACAGTGCAGACTAAACTAGTGTCTAAACTGCTTGTCTATGTCGCTTTTATATGACGCTAGGTACAAATGTGTTAAATATGTCGTTAAAATATAAAACGAAAACTACTGAGGAAACCCTTCTCGACAAAAGAGATGAAAACTAATTTTTGTTTTAAGGTTTAATCTATACATGTACATGGTATTAGTTATGATTCTAATCATAAGTACTTGTACAGGTATGTTGTAATTACACCTATAGTTATTCTTAGGTTTGTTTAAGTTCTAAAGATTACTCACCGACGGATGACAGCTTGCCAGGGCTCGCTAGTATGCCGATGTTCTTGGCTTTCTCTTGCCTACTCTATGCAGCCGACCCTGAGTCTGACCGTCATAGTTGGCTTCCCAGGACACACTCACCTGGTTCCCAGCTTCCGTTCTACCAAGGGACGCAACTCTTACTCACAACACCAACACTCCTCCCCACTTTATGAAGGTGTGGGCCATCCCTCTGCTGCTGGCGTCTAGCCAACAAGTGAGTTGTGTGTCCTACAAGGCGGTCACAAGTTTGTTGACGCCCGTAGGGTTGATTCCTACTTCTCTTCCGTGGAGAGCCGGACGAAACAGCAAAGGGACATGAGCGTTAAACGCATGTCCCTCATCCATCTCACCAGGACACCCACGTACCGGACACCGCCTCTGGGCTTCCTCCTGGGTCATTGGTGCACAGGGCTGCTGTGCTAGTTGCGACTCAGAAACCTGTCGGTATCCCGATATTTCCTCCAGACGTGTCTGGAGCGCACGCCGTTGCTGTGCCTGTTGTCTGGGTTCCTGGGGATAATTTCTAAGGTTTGCACCCGGATATGGTGCACGACGAGATCGATTGTCGTATTCTCTCTGATACGAACTCGGTGCACGCGGATGCTGTGCTCGCTGACAATTCTCCGGACTCGAGCCATGCCGAGCATGACTGCTCCTTTCCCTGCTATATGCACGCTCCGGACTACGGTGACCCTGTCGCCTTTCTGGTCGACGAGACTGTCTACCCGTCCTAGGAGGCACCTCTGCACCCCTAGCAACCATCTCAGCATAGGTTATTGTTGCACTGGGCTGAGATGAGCGACTAGGTTGCAGCTGAGACCTCGTTACTGAAACAGGTGCAGATGACACTGGAAGTCCGGCTCAAAGCCAGCACAGCGTTCGGTGGAACCAGCTTGTCCGTATGATGAGAATGTCTTTTGTTCCCTTGTCACCCCTCCAGATCGTAATCTGAAGTGAATACTTACCACCTGAAGTACCCCTGACAATGCTATTTGTTTTTCATTGTCTCCTGGAACTTGGACGCCAATCTCATCTTTTTGATCAAAGGGATCGAGTTCAAGACCACCAAAGATTATATATCTAGGGCAGCTTGACTCACCCCAATCTTCTTCCGCTTCGCCAAGAGACAGTTACTTACTTTTTTATTAGTATGCCAAGGATCAAGTCTGTTTGCTTATTCGTCAAACCAAAAACATTGATCTTGACATGATCCTGAGGTCCTTTCTTCCTGAAAATGCTATATTCAAGACCCCCCCAGGATTATATCTGGGACAGCTTCTTTCCCTACCGAATATTTCCTGCTCAGAACATTTAACCCCGGAAAAGACATTCACAGCCCGGACCGACATGCCACCCTTATCTGAACGATCATCTGAGTGTATCACACTTTTCCCGTGGTAGAATCCCCCAGTACCCCACCTTTTACCGACTGGGATGTCACGGGGTAGGCCTCCCCCATCTGTGCATCCCCCTTGCCGGCCCCCAGGACTAATGGTACTACATCATCCACATCATTGAGGAACGAAGCCCAATTATTATGAGCTTTCTTACAATACCTACACCCCCCGCAAGGCAAGTCCCCTAGTCGTAACCCTGCACCAAATGCCATACAGCATCCAGGCTCCTCAGAGATCCTGGACAATGCATCCACATTACAGTGACCTACAACCAGCCCGGTGTTTTACCACCATATTATCCCGGATAGCTCCTCCAACTATCGCGCTAACTGACCTTGGGGTTCGTGAAAACCCATTAACCATATCAAACTTGAATGGTCAGTCCTAACTGTGAACGGCCTTCCCAGCAAATAATGTCTGAATTGCCTAGTAAACCTGACCCCAGCTAATTATTATTTACTAGTGGTGCAGTATATAGGCAATACTGAGTATTTTTTTATTAAAAAGTAGCCACTGTCTACAACTACCTTTTCCCCCCCTTGGAACAATTCGGCACCAAGTACTGTGTCTAAAGAGCCTGTCTCCAAGTTTTGGGACTAGACAGCTTCAAACACTACAGACTGGGTTTAAGTCTTATCGGAATGCCTACACGGCCACTAATGCCGACCCCTTCCCGTTAAACCCCCTTAGGTTCAGACATTTCCTTTTAAAATGCCCCTCCCGCCACTACGATAGCTCTTTAAGGACCCCCGTGACCCCCTTGGAGCCCCCCGAATAAGCCAGCAACTTGGTTAGCTGCTACTACATCATCTAGGGTTAATCCTCATCATCATCGCTATCGTCACCATGGCGCCTAGGTTTATACTTACCGTAGATGGCAGAGTGCACCTGTTGATACTTGTGTACCATCTGTATAGCACTCTGTACACAGTTTGGGCCTTGCATACAGACATAATGACCTGCATCCTTGTCAGACATACCTTGACAGAACCTGTTGACTGCCTGCTCCTTGCTGAAGTCTTCCGGGAGTTTCCGGAATGCTCTTGCAGCCAACGTCAGAACTCTGTCAGCCCAGTCTTCAACAGACTCACCCATGTTTTGGGTAGCCTGCTGTAATCTTAATTGTGCTGCAGCTGGTACATCCTGTTCGCCAAACCTGGTTTCAAGCTTTTTGAACAGAATGTCGAACGACATCTCCTGGTCTGGATCTACAATGAGAGCATAGTAATCTAATGCCTTACCTCTCAAACCCCAACACAGGACGTCAAGCTTCTCCTCGTCCGTCAACGACCATGCTCTGGCATACCTTTTGAATTGCAGTCTAAAGCCTTCCCAGTTACCCTTCCCATCAAAGTGTAGATTTTTTGGGAGGGAAACAAGGCACTTCTTTAGCCTCGCCTTTTCTCCCTGGACGGCCCCTATTTCAGGTGGCACGCCGCGCTTGAAGAAATCTTTCTCGGTCGCCATCCTCTCTGCCGGTGTCGTACTCTTGGACTCTGGTAACTTCTTCAGATTATCTCGACCTACACTGGGCATGACCAATCTCTGATCTCCCCCAAGATGTAGTTTCTCTGTCGAAGCCACCAAACTATTCAGCTGCTGCATCTCCCACTCGTCCTCCAAGCCAGACTCCCCAACCAAGTTTGGGTTGGGAGCGAAGTCTATTGCCTCTAGCTCTTGAACGTTGAAGTTCCGCCCGGCAATAGTGGACAGCACATCTAGCGTTATATTGCCGCTGCAGTTTCGCACAGCGACAATAGCCCTGGCAAGTCTCTTCCCTACTCCTGGAATGCGCAGGAGGGTATCTACGTCAGCAAAATTAATTGTCACCGCTTCACTGTCATTTTGACCCCCTGTAGCCATTGTCCGCTTCAAAACCCCTGCAGGATAAATCCTACGTGGTAGTTCAAACCCGGACACCGTCTACGCGGTTATTAACAAACAACCAAATGGCTGCCACAGCCTGTGAAGCGACGAAAATCAATATACAGAATTAAGTTCGTCAAAAATGCTAAACAACAAGTGTAATTACTCCTGCTTCCCCTTCCACCCCTCCACTAAAAATAAGCAGCGGAGATAAATGGGAAAACAGAAATAAACAAGCGTTAATCCCAATTTTTTAGGTAGCGATTTTTGTCAGGCAAAATGGGTTTAAAGCCGCTGCCACCATTGTTGTAATTACACCTATAGTTATTCTTAGGTTTGTTTAAGTTCTAAAGATTACTCACCGACGGATGACAGCTTGCCAGGGCTCGCTAGTATGCCGATGTTCTTGGCTTTCTCTTGCCTACTCTATGCAGCCGACCCTGAGTCTGACCGTCATAGTTGGCTTCCCAGGACACACTCACCTGGTTCCCAGCTTCCGTTCTACCAAGGGACGCAACTCTTACTCACAACACCAACAGGTACATGTATGCTTATGATAATTCTATAATACACTATTTTCATGAATTGAACAATCACAATGTTTCAAACTTTCCCCTTAATACCTACTAGGATTTCAAGATTTTCATATACAGTAGTGAAAAGCTATTATTTCCCAAATAAACATGTCCATTGGACCATTGCAAACTATTACAGTGGAGAAAACGTTATTCTTTCCCGTTTAAACGCAAACTAAACGCAAACGCAGTGCATTACAATAGGTAAAATGACATTTTTTTTGACAATTTTGACGACTCGTTTTAAACTGAGTGGCAAACAGTTTGAA
This sequence comes from Gari tellinella, assembly GCA_922989275.2. NCBI lineage: Eukaryota > Metazoa > Mollusca > Bivalvia > Cardiida > Psammobiidae > Gari > Gari tellinella. Next base: position 22,523,679 of record OV277869.1, on the reverse strand, counting down.
GCCTGGTCAGACGCCGGATTACCCGGTGTCTGATCTGGCTCCAAACTGTTTGCATTGGAAATAACAGTTTTAGCTTAAACGCGTTTATATGGAAAGAATAACGTTTTCTCCACTGTAACCACTCAGTTAAAAATTCTGAATTTTCAAAAAGCTGTCCTTTTCTCATTTGTTTCATTGTGTTTGAGTTTCGTTTCGTTTAAACGAAAAATAATAATTCTGCACTGCAGATGTTTTACTTACCCCTTTTTATCATTCCTACATTATTCAGCACAGTGGCTCTAAGACATTCTTCATCTGTATCGTCCAAATGGGAACTGAAATGTCCTAATATAGCCCGGAACATGTCTGTGACTCGCCGCGTCTCCCTGAAAACGAAACCCATAGAGTGACAATTTAAGCCCTTCAGTTCCAAGCATGGCTACACTTTCAGTTAAAAACAGTTTGGATCGAGAGCAGACACCAAGAAACAACATTTCATCAGGATCTAGTATATTTGACATTCATGTGAATGAAACAACTTCTTGACTTGCACCCACGGGCGCAAGCCATAATTCACTTCATTTTGTGATACCGTGAAAGTTTTTGCAACATTTCGGACATGATTCATTTGGCAGAAGGCCGAGATTATCCGTTTGTGTACGCGTCATGTTTGGGCTTCTCCAATGTTAACGTGGACGTCTTACGCCATACAGCAATCACAAAGTTGAGATAAATTTGTAAAGATGTCCCTCCATTAGACATACAATTTATTAAACATGTGGTTGCTTAATGCATGACAAAAGAAATGCAGAGTCCTTTTGTATGTTCTGCATTGGCCTTCTTCTTCTTCTTCTGCATTACAAGAAACCATTGGTCTATAAGTGTCTCGATATTTTATCGAGTAACCACTTCCCAGGGTTTGATGTACATTATTAGAAAAATAACTGTATAACGATTTTATTTGACAGTTAAGGGGGTAGGTGCACCTTTGGAAAGTAATTATTAAATTCTTCAAACTTTGCATACAGACAGTAAAATTAGTTTCTATGACAAAACTGGTGAAAAAGTGGGGGTACCGGACCATTCTTTTTCACAATTTGAGATTTTTCAAGGCTACCCCCTAAAATTGAAGCTTCACAAAAACTCCTACTTTTTTGTACTACGGGTTTTAAAACTTTATTTAAACAATCTATTTGTACAAAATGTATCCTAATTTATATTACCATAGTAAGAATAAACCCTGAAAATAAAGTTTTTTCAAGATCCACAATAAAAATGTTTGATTTCACCGGAAAGGAGTAAAGTTTACCCCACCCACTTTGTTTTAATGGGAGAAAAAGGCACAGTGAAACTTGCCCTACAAATTGTAGCAAACTAAATACCAAACTTTTTATTTGTTGATTTTAGCCTTGCAAACATAAAGTTTTAGTGAAATAGCAAATAAAAACACAGGGTCCCGGATCTTTAAAAAAAGATATAGATCATTTTATTAAAAAAATCCATTTTTTCTCATTTTTTCACTTTTTGGTGTATTTTTACCAAAAATATTTTTTTTCAAAAAAATATCATTTGATCTATTGAATTATCTATAATTTATACTAAAACTGTACTACCATGAAAATTTCATGCTTATATTCTGAGAAATTGAAATGAAATCGGGTGTAACAAAATGCAACCTACATGTACCTATGAAAACGGTGTATGCTGTAAACTACGAATAGGACATAAAACTTAAAAAGTCTCGTCCCGAATGAAAATCCAATTTTTCCCCGAGAAAATAGTATTTTATGACTGTATGCATTCACCAAAAATGAGTTCTTAACATTTTTCGGAAAATGAGTTCGTAAAATATTTCGGAAATTTCATAATGCTCAAAAAGACAGGCCGACATCCTTAAGTTATCACTGTTCGAATGAATCATTTCCAACCATTTCAGCATTTGTCGTGCATAGCGCTTCTAATAAACAGTAAAAAACCCGTGTCAAATCAGGTGAATTTGTGCGTAAATGGTGTAATATTTCTGATTAGTGTTGTTCAAAAGAAAAATAGACACGCTCGTAGACGTCGGTGTCAAACTTTGTCAGAAAAGAACAAATGCGACTGTTCAAAGATCCAAACCTCGATTGGTTCTTAGCCGAAATGGACTTAATAACAGAGGTTGCACGATTGAAGGCGCACAATCCCGTCGAGAAGTCGGCCATTTTTCTTTCTGTGTTGCAAGGCTGACGGATCTGCCAGCCAATGAAAAGCCTGCATTTCTATGTACCCTGACAGCAAACAGGGTGCATTGGTTCACGTCAACGGCTTGTTATGCAATCAGAAGTTAGGAATTTACTTTGCAGTATAATAATATCAATTATACCGCGCTAAATCGGACTTCAACTTGAATAGGGGTTGGGGTAATTTTTTAAGACAGCAGATTGTTAATTCACGAAGAGGACAGTGTATAAAGCTCCTTAAAGTTTGATGTTTCTTCTTGCGTTGAGCGGTCAGTCGTCTTAAAATCCAATAAATAAAGCCATGTTTTGTATCCGTATAAATTGACTGTATACTACAAAATTTAATACATGTAATAAAAGAGGTGAGTAAACATAAAAATGTTTAAGAACTGGAAACGTAGATTTATTTTTTATAACATTATGTTATAAAGTCTCGGTCCCCACAAATGGGTTGACTTAAAGGCAGATATATAGATACCGTGTTTTAATAGACGCAAAACATGATAGTTTACTCTTAACACTAAAATAGTTTCTGATTTGTACGAGTATACCCCCTTTGTTATACGATATCACAAGGCAGTAATAACGGTAGACTCATATCGATATAAGCCCGAACATATTGATTAATTTAACAATTCTGTTTAAAGACATTTGCTCAGTCCTTTGATGGACCCCCCTCATTGTACTCGACAGGCGTGAAAGTAACTGTAAAAGTATGCAGTACATGTCATAGCCATCTCACTTTCACTAGAGAGGCCCTGATATACTGATACTCAAGATCTTTTTCAATGGGTATTTCTAACCAAACTATCAAATGTAAGAAACGGGCCTCACATGAGACGCTTCCGTGGTTCTTTGCTATAGGTATGTGCAAAAGACGCATGAGTTTTGCATGGGAACTGCCTGACTAGGTGTTATCACCGAACGTAGGTCAGGAATTGTTTTTAAAGGTTGATTTCCGCCCAAGATAGGAAAAATCGATGAGCATTTTATTTGTGGGTTTTTACATTATACAGTGGAGAAGATGTTATTCTGTCCCGTTTAAACGAAACGAAACGCAAACGCGTTGCAATGAAATGTAGAAAATGACCACGTTTTGACAATTTTGACAACTAGTTTTAATCTGAGTGACAAACAGTTTGGAGCCTGATCAGACGCCGGGTTACCCGATGTCTGATCTGTCTCCAAACTGTTTGCAAAGGAAATAACAGTTTTATAGTAAACGCTTTTATCGGGAAAGCATATCGTTTGCTCCACTGTAAAACGCTACTTCATATTCCATTTGTCGAACGATGATTGCAACAACAACAAAAACACACAAACAGAAAACGGTGTTTTGCAGATTTTTTCAAAACCGAAGGTTGACATAAAAATGGAATGCTCGGTCGATTTGGCAGTCAAACCTGTATTAGGCCACAGGGACCCGACACGATTGATTTTTGAGAGAAAAAATTTTCAGAAGACAATATCTATATATACCTTCTGACACTTTTTTTCTCTCAAAAATCAATCGTGTCGGGTCCCTGTGTATTAGGCGACCGCTCAATGAGGTAGCCAGTTGATCTTTAAAGACATGTGGTCACTAAATGCAAGACTAAAGGAGCTTAATGCATGCAAATTTCCTGCATCAACTCTTTCACTGCCAACGGCGCCAAAAGGCGCTTTCGTAACGTGGCGTTTGATCAGGACTCAAACTGTTTGACACTCGTATCGATATTTCTTCAGTCAAAACAACCCTAAAGCTGACTTAAAATATTGCAGACGACACTATCAATGCAGACGATATTTTGGCAGTAAGAAGGTTAAAGCAGACGATAAAACTTGGCAGTGAAAGAGTTAAGATGCAACTTGTCATAATGGTTAACTTATATAGGAGCCATCTGAACAGGGTCTGCACTGTTTGCCATTTTGCAATGAAATGGTATAAAAACCTAAGTAAAGATAAAAATGTACCAAATAGGGAATTTAAATAGTATGCATTTGTAATAATTAGATATTATTATATAATCATGATTTTCTTCGACAAAGGCTCTTAGAGGTCGAAATATTAGAATAGAGCAATTTTATAATTTAACAAACCCTAAGTAGACAAACAACCCTAAAACACAGACTTTATAGATATTTACAGTATCAGGGGTGAATGCATTAATACGTCTTACTTGAGATCCACGGCGATGAAATCCCAATCCAGGCTGAATTTCGCCCTTAGACATATTGTTCGTGCCAAGGTGGTTTTCCCAAGTCCTCCTAGCCCATGGATCCACACGGCTGGAAAAGGAACATTTAAACCCTTCATTGTCATGACGTCATCAGCTTTAAACATTTGTCTTCTGCTTTTATTTCCAAAATTTAAATTCTATGTATTTTGACTTAAGAACATTAAAATTGAGTATCAAGGACAGTTTGGATCCTGATCATACGCTGTGTTATGCGGTGTCTGATCAAGATTAAAACTGTTTGCATATAAACATTGTACTCGGGATAAGGCAGTCAAAGGCTAAAAGATACCGTGGAAAAAACGGCATTACGTTTTCCCGTTTTAATAAACATGATAAAAGAAAGCGCAAACGAAATGCAATAAAAATGTAGAAAATGACACCTTTTAAAGACATGGAACCCTAACGACGAATATACTTGTCAATTACAGACAATGTAGATCTAACTGTAAAGAGCACTCTTGTACCATGTCTACCTGCCTACGTGTCTGTCTGTCTATCTGTATTTATCACATAACTTGCGGTCTGGGGGTGGAATAAAGCCATTATATAACTACCGTAATCCAGTACTAGTGAAATATCGTTTTGGGGGCTCCAGCCAAACCTTTCCGTCCACAAGCGCTGCATATAGCGGGACACAAAATGACGTCATTTGCGATGACGGTATCGTAAACAACGTCAGGTTTTGGCGGAAAATCTATATAGCAGAACGACTACAAACTACGGATTCGATTGATTAAAAAGGTGTTTAAAATTGTTATGTGATAAATAGAATCACACATTCGTGCTCATAACTTATCATTTTTAATAAACTCGTTGACTAAACTTAATATGACGCTCGCCAAGGCTCGCGTCATATAATTTTAGTCAACTCGTATATTGAAAATGATAAATAATGAGCACTCATGTAAGATCCTCTATATACATGTATGTATGGAAGCCTATATGTATTTCTCTTTCTTTTTTCTCTCTTTTCTCGAAATTTATCTTCTTTTTTGCAATCATTCTCTTTCACCCCCCTCTCTCTCTATTTTCACTGTATGTCTCTATTTCACTCTCTCTCCCTTTCTCTTTGTATCTCTTTCACTCTCTCTCTATATAAGTATATTATATCTCTTTCACTCACTCTTCCTCTCTCTCTTTATGTATATCTCTCTTTCTCTCCCACCGTTCCTGCTCTTGTCTACTGTCTACTCTCTTTCCCTTGTTATAGTAGAGAAGACGTTGTTATTTCCAAAATTAACGCGTGTTTGATAAAACAAATAATCTCCATGCAAACAATTTCGAGTCAGATCAGAGGCCAGGTAATCCGGCGTCTGATCACGCTCAAAATTGTGTGTCACTCAGACAAAAATGAAGCGTTTGAAATTTCTAAAAATGACGTTTTCTCTGTTTTAGTGCATTGTATTTACGTTTCGTTTGTATTTAAACGGGAAAGAATATCGCCTCCTTCACTGTTTGCAAACAGTTTACCTTGACACGTTTTCTTCTCAAACATTTCGAATATTTTGCTAACATCTTCCTCTCGACCAATAAGATTCTCTTCTTCCGATGACACAATAGTGATTTCATAGTGCTCTATGTATTTATAGAAATCAAGGGCACCGTTGTCACTATGGAACTTCATGAAGCCCAGTACGTGCTTCAGAACGGAAATGACCTCTCGTCTCTGCATGTTCTTCTCAAGATAAGTAACTGCGTTACTTGGAAGCTCACAGTTCTCTAAGGGAATGAACTCTTGTTCCAGCTTGTCCCTCATAAGCCATGCCATCTATCAAAAATAGAGATGAAATCAATCGTTGAGGTTGTATACAGTGACACCTCTTTACCCATTACCCCATAAATTCGCCTTTTACACCATTTATTTATTCCTCCACTGAAGAAAATAGTTTCAATTTATACAGCCAAGAATAAGATTTTTTTTTCTATATCCTAGCAGATGGTAGCTTAAAGAGGCTCGCAACCGGATTTAGCATTAAAAATAGTAATTTGTATATATATGTCAAATGCTTATATAAATGGGTAAGATTAAGTTTAGGATAATAAATTCTGTTAAAAAATCCATTTAAAAAAATAAATAAAGAAGAAGCCCTGGTGGGATTCGAACCCGTGACCCTCCATGCGGAGAGAAACGTGAAAAAATGAGGAAGCTCCTATATTACCTCGGCTACCAGCGCTCTCTATATCTATAGTAGCGAATTAACGTACTTCACTAGTAGCGATCGATAGTACTTTTACTACTTTATTCGTCTCGGGTTTATGTCTGAGCCCGTGTAAAGAAGCAACAACAACAACTATACCGTTAGCTAACGCTATAGAAAAACGATGGAAAATATCTTAAAAAACTAAGATTCGGTGCCGATTCTTGAGACTTTTTTGGGACTGATCATATTTTTTTAACGTCAGAAGCCAAATAATGCCACAAATTTGCTTTTATTTGAGTATTTTATTTTATTTTGACAAGTACACCATCCGGTTGCGAGTCCCTTTAAAGCAGGCTGAAATTAAAGCAGAATGCGTCTTAAGGCGCATTCTGCTTTACTTTCAACCTGCTTTAAGTGGTTAACTATCTTCAATACTAGAAAATGGGTTAATACCAATCGGACAGAGCTAAATGTTTGTTTTTGAAAGGTTACCGGATAAGAGAGGTTTATCGGTCTGAAAGAATGACCATTTCCACCCTGAAACTTCATATGGATAATTTCAGTTTCCAATTTAATCAGTAGTCCATACCGGTGGAGGTGGTCCAGTGGTAACACACTCGACTGCCGTACCAGGGATTGTGAGTTCGATCCCCCGCGGGACCAAGTCCTTCGGATTAGACTTTATAAACCGAGCTCCGATGTATCAGAGCTTTATACTGGACATCTAAAAGAACCAGAGAACTCTGCCGATAATAAGAGTAGGGTATCGCGACGGGGTTTTCTTTATCATCAGCTCTCTCTAGGATGCCCAGATAGTCCATATATGACTGAAACGGGCGTTAACAAACAATCAAAACAATTATTTACTAAATCTATCTATTTTCAAAATAAATGCAAACTGACAAAGAGCGTCTCACCAGGGTCGGCACTGTTTGCTATTTAATATGAAATGATCAGGGTCCAAGGTTATAAAGCGTTTGAGCTGAGTCTGAGTGTATTCCCAAGCATTTGATTGGTCAGGTTTGAGCCTAGGCTCAAATCTGAACAATCAAATGCTTGCGAACGACTTTAGACTCACCTGAATAGCTTTATAAACTTGGACCCTGCTGTATTTACAAATACTGCAGTATCTGTAGGCCAACCTTGTATGGAAAGTTTATCGCAATATTCATGTATAAATAGGTCAAACTGAGATAAATGTATAGCAAGGTTTAAGTTCTTTATTTCCACAAAAAGTATTATTAAAGTTAAGGACCACTAATGGGACCGGACCAAAATGGGTTCTCTACGTACATCGATCTCGAGACAATTCTCGTCAACGGACGACCCGAGCTTTAGCATGGTTCGGAATGGCCCGACAGTTGACGAGAAGGGCCGATCGCTCTCAGTAGATTACCGATATTGACAAACATTGGCCCGATCTCAGTATTAGGGTCCTCAAACTTATTGAGGGACTCATGTAAAATTGGTTTCATAAAAAATGTCCCCTCGTTAATATTTGTTTTATTATCATTAACCTTAATATTATTATTATTATTACCATTGATTATCATCAGTATACTTATTATTATCATTACTACTACTGCTGCTGCTTCTACTACTAATACTATTTCTACTTCTACTAGTACTACTACTACTACTACCACTAGATCTACTTCTTTCACTATTATTATTACAAGTACTACTTGCCTCTTGAAATTCCGAAGGGTTCATGCATCTGTCCAGTCTTTGTTTAATTTCATCAAGAAAAGATCCAAACTTAATTTTGTCCAAATCTGAATCCATCGTTTCTTCCATCGTCGATTTGTTTCTCCAGTGAATCTATAGTCACGTTATCTTGCATTAAACGGCCATTCTTTGGTGAAGCAAAGATATCTGTTAAACCCCAATATGTCATTCATTACCATACTATATTGTCTGCTCGCAAATACATCGTCTCTTAGTTCTAAAGTTAAGAATCTTTGACATTTGGAACGATATTCAAAAATGTTTATAGAACTACTCCGTCACATGACGGAGTCGGGGAGAATCTAAAATAACTAAGATTCTTACTGATGTTTTATATTCCCCATATTTTGTAATGCCTTTTGCACAATCACATTTGACTTTTCAAAAAACAATATTGATTTCAGTGTATTTAACCCTTTATCCAAGAGCCCGTCTGTAGTATTGAAGATAGGTGGCCACTTAACATCTTCACTGCCAAATCTTTCGTGAGATTTTTACCCCTTCACCTTTTCATTGCCGTCTGCTTCAGTTTTGTTGTCTGCAATGATCAGGATCAAAACTGTTGGCAAACGCGCTTTTAAGCGTCATGTAGAGTGAAAGGTTTAAAGCAGGATCAAATCAAAGCAGAATGTGCCTTAAGCACATTCTACTTTACTTTCAGTCTGGTTTAAGCTACTATCTGCTAGAATAAAGAAAGAATTTCTTATAATACATATTTATTTCTCTATAAAATTGAAGTATTTCCTTTCAATGGAGGAATACATTAAATGTGTTCAAATGCTATCTTAGGAGTTATGGGTTAAACCATGTCAACACCACAGGCGACTGCAGTTGTTTTTCTCACAGTTTTGGAATTGTCCATTAAACGTTTCAGGTGTGAATGGGTTAATGCAGGTTGAAAGTAAAGCAGAATGCGCATTGAGGCGCTTTCTGTTTTATTTTCAATCTGCTTTAAGTGGTCACATGTCTTTATAATTAGAAACAGGTTATAACGTAAACGGTTAATATCCTTGCATATATCGTTGCCTGTTTTCTAGAATACTTAGTTCCAAAATACAAATTCCAGAATAGTAATCCTTTCAATATCCTTATCATTACCCTATCGACCTATCTCATAGACGTGTATTTTCTTATACAGCAAAGTCCCGCTTACATAACCAGTTAAAAGTGAACTGTCTCGGTTAAGCGGGATTGCACTGCACAGGAAATTACTTGTCTATCAGAAAGGTCGATTTACTTTATGTCACGACAAGATCTAATACCGCCATACCATCGCATACTATTAAACAGAAATAGACTATACACAGTATATCTTTTAAGACCCTTTAAAGTCTTTATTTCTGTTAAGTTGGTTTATAAAATTCAACAAACTATAATTATAGATCTAGATCTATATATATATATATCTAATAGCAAAGGTTTTAAGCATGTGTTAGATATAGGGTATTGTCGACTAGAGGTCTGTATTATTTAGGTAAAGGCATTCCTTATTTGGTAGTTATTACTCCGTGGCTAATGACACGTAACAGTAGGCGCTCGTGTTAGATTAACCCATTTATACCAAGTGGATTCTTCCATGTTTATATATTGGATTAGTCCATCTTTTATCAGGGATGCCTGGTCAAAAATTTCATTTTCATTTTGTTTTATGTTGAAATTCCTATGAGCAATTAGTGTAGACTCTGATCAGACGCCGCATAATGCGGCGTCTGATCAGAGTCTACACTGTTTGCCTATGTCCCATATATGGGATCGTGGGCACAAACGGGTACTTGATGTAAAGTCTAGCATTAACACATATTCAAGTTTTATACTATCACCAATCTCTGGCATCGTACCGTTTTACACCAAATGAAGTGTTAGCCAAAATATAACTCATTAATTGGTGTGACAAAACGCTTTACTTTACACTAATTTTTTAAAGTGTGCTTTAATATGATGTTGCAGTTTTGTTTCAAAGAAATATTTCAAGAAGTATGACGGAATACATATCAATAAAGTGCCGAATAGCTTGGTTCCTGATAAGACGCCGCGTGACGTCTGATCTGAATCCAAACTGTTTGCAATATCGACTTTTGTCACCTATGGGATGAAAGGGCAAATCAGTGTTTTTCAAGTACAGTAAAACTCCTCTAATACGACCATTGGAGTGAGGATCTATTTCTGAATTATAGAAAGGTTATAGCTTAAAGACATTACATGACCAAGCTTGGGTGGTAACACCTAGTCTGAAAAAAGTTAGGATTAAATCATGAATAGCATGCTTTTACTGTTACAATACTGTACATATGTCTAGGCAAAGAATCAGTCAGCCGTTTCATGTGAGGCCCGTACCTATAATAGGATAGTTGGGTTTGTTTTTCCAAGTATCCAAGTTTTATTGATAACAAACGCAAAGTCCCGTATAACGGGATATTATCAATAAGGTTTGACCTGACGGTCATCACTTTCCGTCAGCTTTCGTTGGTACAATCGGTGGTACAATCGGGAGTTTCCGGATACTTTATTGATATATACCTTAGCCGATACCAAAAGTCACTGTGTTGCAATAGCTGAATGGATAGCGTTAATGACTCGTTGTGGAAGGGTCATGGGTTCGATTCTCGGTACTGTTTTGTAAACTTCGGCTGTAAATATTTTTTAAATAGTAAAACATTAAAAGTTTAGTATGCCTTAAACGATACTAAAATAAATCAGTCAGCAATTTTTTTGAAAAACGGCCTGCTGCCTGATGCCTTATGATGCTTGACGAAATACAAAAGTAACGCATAGTGCTTTCTGGGAGTGTTTTGCATAACGTGGTGTTCTTTTGACCAGTTTTCTAGCCAAGTTTTTCCTAGGCAAGTAGCACTGTACTCTATTTCATATACATGTACATGCAATTGCATGAATGTCGTGGTTTGCATGCGTCTATCCACATTTTTAAAAAAAATACATGTACATATTCAATAAATAATACAAAACTCTACCGGGGATCGAACCCAATACCCTTACACTGAGCCATCACCGACTGTATTTATCTATAACCGATAACACTATTCCAGTTCGAGTCACCGTTGAATTGTCTATTCTCAATACACTGTAGTTGTTTTAGGAAGCTAACGAATAACTTACGGAAAAAGACGGAATATGCATCAACCGTCAGGTCAAACCTTATCGACAATACATTAGCAATTAATTACATCAACATTTCATATAAGCAAGACATATACACACAAATGACATGAGACAAAACGGAAAACGGCTACATAGAAAGTGGATTAAATAAATAGTCGATTGAGTTGAGGAATGAGCTGTCATTCAATCAATTGGTTAATCAATCGGTCATTAAATTAAGGGTAAGTGAACTGCTCTCTGTCACTATCTCTCTCTTCTCTGTCACTCTCTCTCTCTCTCTACCTATCTCTCTATATATCTATCACTCTCTGTGAGTAATTTTATCGTATGTAACAAGTTATAATTGCAGTGACATACTTCCGTAAACCTCTGCACGCTGCTAGCACGATGATGATACCTGTTGCAAACAGTTCCAATCCAGTTGAGACTCCGAGTAATTCGAAGTCTGATATAGATTAAAACCGTTTGGCAACCAGATGTGAACACACTGGCTCTGAAAATGTTTTCAGACTATACAATTTGTTGGTGGCATTTAGGCTGCAGAGGATTAAGGTTGGATGCACAAAAATACAAAATTACAAAATTACATGTAAGGTACATACTCCTTTTTGAAGGCCTAAACAGTAAAAGAAATCGAAAGTTTGTCTAGGCGAGCATAGAGTACATATTACCTAAGTCAATATCAGTAATATATCGTACATATCAATAATACACGTATGCTACAGCACACAGTAATGGATGTTGGGAGTCTTCTAAAACCTGTTATTATCTTTAAAATGTTGCATAATTTTGTGACAAAATGCAGCCAAGTTTTTTAATGTTGAGTAGTCGCTCGAATTCGCTAAAGTAACACATTTCAACATGCTTGGTCGTTGCCGTATAGAATATTCAATATGTTTTTCCCTGAGGGTAAGAAATAAGTCACATTCAAAAAGGTAATGGAACTCGTCGCCTAGGACGTTACAATGAGTACACTTACGTTCGGTAGCAGGAATATTCCGCCAACGTCCTGTTTCAATAGGTAAGCGATGGTTTCTGGTTAAAAATTTTAATATACTTTTACAAAGGTAAGTTGGCATTTTATCAATATAGTTACTACGGTTAAAAACTAATTTCACATGTTTATACAAATTTGTCTCAGATGTTCTATTTAAGTCTGAGTGCCACGATTGTATAACAATGTCTTTAAGTTTTTGAAATGTTGCCTGTATGAGCCATCTGCTATTATTAAAACTCTTACCATACCAGATTCCAGAGAAACCTAAAGTACAGAGGTAATGTTTTAGATTATCTATCCATTGTGATTTAATTTTATTCTTTAAATGAAGTTCGTATACCATTCTGTACATTTTTGAGGCTAACTTCGTAGTTTGGTCACTGTTAATGTTTTCAATAAGTCTGGTCTAGTAAGCTATTACTCTATTTTTTATATTTAGAGCGAGTGGGGTTATTCCTATTTCACCATAAATCATGTAGGACGGTGTTGATTTTTTAAGATTAAAAATGTACTTATAAAATTTAAGTTGCACCTTTTCTAATGCGTCAAAATTCCCATATCCCCAAATTTCGCTCCCGTACAGTAATATTGGTTTAATCGTTTTTTCAAAGAGTTCAATTTGTAGATCATATGGTAAAGCTAGTAACTTAATTTTCTTTAATAAGGCAAACATGGCTTTGTTTGCTTGGTCAGCGATATATGACTTTGTTTTGTAAAAACTACCAGATTTTGTAAATAATAATCCCAAGTATTTATATTCATTGACGAATTCAAGTTTATGTTCTCCCAGTGTGAACTGTGTTTTTAGATTTAATCGTCCTTTACTAAAAACAAGAACTTTAGTTTTACTAAAATTAATGCTTAGTTTCCATAAGTCACAATATTTTTAAAATTGTTTAAAGCAAGTTGGAGATCATTTTCATTATCACTGAATATAATTGTATCATCTGCGTATAGTAAGATAAGAAGTTTAAGATACATATACGAGCCTTTAAATGTGTTTTTATTTACTCCATGGACATTATTATCTAAAACATATTGCTCTAGATCGTTTAAAAATATTGAAAAGAGGAAAGGAGATAAATTTTCACCTTGTCTTACCCCGACATTACATTCAAACAATGGTGAACAATTATCAGGAGTTATAACTTTTGATTTAATGTTATTGTACAGACTTTTAATCACTTCAAAGCATTTACCATTTATATTTTCTTTCCTGAGTTTTTGCCATAGCCCTACTCTCCAAACTGAGTCAAATGCTTGTTTAAAATCTATAAAACAACAAAACAGTTTTTTCTTATCACTTTGTACTAAGTCGATTAAATGTTTTAATATAAATATATTATCAATTGTAGAATAGTTTTTCCTAAATCCAGCTTGAGTTTCATGTATGACATTGAAATTATCTGCATATTCATTTAATCTATTATTTATAATGCTTGTGAATAATTTCCCCAAACAACTGAGTAACGATATTGGTCTGTAATTTTCTGGTAGTTTCGGAGAGCCTTTGTTTTTATAAATAGGTTTAATCATTCCTATAGTCCAACTTTCTGGAATTTTGCCTGTGTCAAACACCATATTGAAAAGTTTTTTATATATGTTTATCATTATGTCAGTAGAGTGTTTTATATGTTCGTTTATTATACCATCGATTCCTGGCGATTTGTCATTCTTAAGACTTCTGACTGCTTTTAATATTTCCTCTTCTGTTATAGAGCTATTTATATAATTATTTAGGTTTTCATTATTGTCATTTACATTCTCCGCGTCAATGGACTCATGTATTAAGTGATTTTCGTTAAGATTTTTGAAAAACTTAAAGAAATCATCTACTGATACCATGGTGTCTGCTTTTTTATTATCAGTGTTGTTAATAACTTTCCAATATTGTCTGGCGTCAGAGTTTTTAAGTTGTCGTAAACGTTGTATTTTAGAGTTATTGTATTTATTGCATGCTTGGTGTATAGTATTTTTATACTGTTTACTCACTGTTTTAAGCAATGTTTTGAAATATGGAGTTTTATATTTATTATATGTTTTCCTAGTTTTATGGTATACATTTCTCATTCGTTTGCAAGAACTGTCAAACCAAGGATACATATTTTTATTATTGTTTTTGTTTTTGCTTGTTTTAACTGTACCAAATGATGTTTTTGAACTATCTTTGAATAAACATGCAATGTCGGATACAACACTATCTATGTCTTGTTGGCTTAAGTTGTCATGATCATTCATCTGATCTAGTTTCATTTCGATTGCAGAAACTTTAAATATGTCTATATTGCCATTAAATGAGTCTTTTTTCTTTCTATCCCATAGTTTAGTTTTAGGTGTGGGTTTCAATTGTTCACTCTTTTCACAGTCTATATTGTTGTCACAGCAACTTTTAGTTTTCAAAGAAGCATACAATGGACAATGTACGTCAGAGTAAAGACAGCAAAAATCGTCAATACTAAAACCAATAAAGTTCTCAAAAACGTATGATGACGAAATAAAATAATCGACAGTACTAGCATTTCTGCATGTTAATTTTGGAGCATGGTAATCATCCCCAATTCTACCGTTCCATAGGAACATATTATTTTGTTTACATAATTCAATTAACTGTTTTCCATAATGTGAGATAACAATATCAGTTGTTTTTCTATGTAAAGGTACATCGTACAAATCGAAAGCTTTAAAGATATCACCTTCTTCCGTCTGTAATGATTCCAAATCAAATAATTCAGTTATTAGGTCATCAACTCTTGTAAAGTCAGATAAATTACCACATCTGGAATTAAAATCGCCAAATAACATATAATGCTTGCTATCTGAAAAGTACCTGAAACATTCATTTTGAATTTCATAAAATGGGTCATCATGTGAGTATCTAGAACCTATAGGCGGAATATACACCATTCCGCATTTGAGATCTTCATTTACAGAGCTGTGTTTACATCCATATAGATTATTCGATATAGTAAAAAATTTGATCAGATTGCAATCAGATTCGGTTTCAACATGAACATATTTTGCTATACTATTTCTTATCAACAAGGCAATTCCACCTGAGCGGTAGCTTGTAAGTTTTGTCCTATTAAACATGTATACTGTGAAGTCAAGTACACTTATTGTATCAGTGTCATCAGTCTTTGTCTCTTGGAGGCCAATAATGTCAAAGTTACATATATAGGACATAAATTCAGGGCATTTCAATTTTGAAACAATGCCGCACACATTTAAAGATAATATTTTGATACTACTATTTACATTATTTACACAGCATGTATTGTTATCAGCTTTGCCAAGGTAGCCGATTTCCGTCGACTGCTAGTCGCTCGGACTCTTAAGCACATCTGTATCTTTGTCATTGTCTCTAGACGTGGGCGAATCTGTTACATTGACAACAATTATTGGTGAGGGTATAAGAGTCATTGATGATTGAGTAACAGAGGGGGGTGGGGTTTGCATGTTTGCCTTAACAGCAGCACTTTCGCGAAGCAAAGAGGGTGAGTCCTGTGAGTTGCCTATGAGTTCATGCACAATGTCCATCTGTGTTAGTGAATCGTCATCACTGTCGCCAGCATAGTGGATTTTTTTATGTGAGCCATCGCGTTCTAGGGGTGATGAAGCCTTATTCTTTCCACCATAATTCGGACAAATTGGACGGTCAGGTATTTGCTCAGTCACATCAAGAGCCGCATATCTGTTGTTTATATTTAATTCGTCATAGTTGCCCCTGTGTGACGTTCTTGTAAATGTTCTTGACCACCTTGTGTTGTTGTTTGTCGGGTATAACTTGGTCTGGTATCCTTATCCGTTTGCTTTCTAGAATACGTCCTTATGTCATTGTAGTCTTTATATGTAGACTTACGTCTAGCTCCATTTGAAGCTGAGTTTGTATCATTGTGGCCATTGTAGTTTGCTTGTGGGTTGTACAACTCATCGTTTATGTAGAGCTTATCTCTAACCAGTCTGACTTTGTTATCTGTGTTTGCACGTGCTCGTTTAGCCACTTCGTATAATGCTTTACGTTTATCTTCAATTTCGCGAGGGAATTGTTCCGACACTCCGTATCCTGTTCCTGGTAGGACCTTTGGTGCTGTTATTCTAATGAGTTCTCGGTCTTGGTGGAAGCTGAATTTTGCCACATTTGGTCTTGGTCGTACATGTCTTCTATTAAACCGTCCGAGACGATGTGTTCGCTCAAAGGATATATCTTTGTCAATGCTCATGTTTGTTTTTATGAACTCTTTGATCAAAATTTCACAGTTTTCGCCGGTGTCTTTGTAGTTTTCCGTTTCGGGTATGCCAAAGAAGAGCAGATTGTCTCTCATGCTTCGCCAGCGTAAGTCAGTGATGTTTTCTTGTGTGTCTTTCATGTTTTCGTCAATCTGTGCATGCTTCTGTTCGATGTCGTGTATGCGTAAGTTAAGGTTCTTGAATTTGTTTTCGATGTCTGTGTTGTTCGACGTTATATCATCATACATGTCACTATATTGTTGGATTGTATTGTCATAGTCTGAAATTGTTGTTTTAACTGTTTTCAATTCTTGTTCAACTGTGTGTACTTTTGCGTTAGTGTTTGCCATCTCTTGTCTTAGTTTTGTAATTTCAGACAACTGACTTTCCATGTTACCTAGCCTTTGACTTTGTACTGTCATATTGTTCTCAACAATTTGCCATCTTTTCGTTTGGTTATCAATTAGTGTTTGGATGTTGTTCATTTGTTGACACAATGCTGCAGCCCAAGGGGGTATGGGGGGAACCTGTGCATCCATAGCTGCCGCGCTAATAGTATTTGTATTGTAAAACCCATTGAAAAAACCCTTGATTGTGAGCATGTGAGGGCCTCTATAGAAAACTTGAGATTGCTGACATTGACTGAGCGCACGCTTCCCATGCTTTACAGTTATTTTGACACCTAGTGGGAACAATGGAGGGGGAATCAATGAATGTACTAGCTTAATGTCTTTAAAGCAATATGAATGTAAAACAAAAAACCTCTGAAGGTAACCCAGCGTCTGATCTGACTCCAAACTGTTTGCAATGGAAGTGATAGTTTTAACGTAAACGCGTTTATTGGGAAAGAATAAAACTTCACCACAGTAAAACGGCACCCACTATGAATATATGTCATCTAAACTTGTATATTACAATTACAGCGCTCACTCTCTGAGCGCCAAGGAGGGAAGCCATTACTACCATTTTTCAAGTCTTTGGTTTGACCCGGCCGGGGATTGAACCTGCAACCTCCCGCACTGCAAGCGGACGCTCTACCACTATACAGGCGGTATTAAGCTGGACGTCGCGATATGACTGAAATACTGTTGAAAGCGACGTAAAATCAAAACAAATCAAATCAAATTGCAGCAGTTAAAGCATTAGACATAATTATCCTGTTTAGGGAATTGCGGTAAGGGTCGTTGTAAGGAGTGAGTATTTGTTGGGAGGGCCGTTGTAGAGAGGGAGCACTGTAAAACCGGTATACACCACAGGTGCTATAGACGCATGCTTTGCACAAATATAACACCTCCAAACACAAACAAGACAAACACTTATTCAAGCATCTGGATCGCCACAAAATTTGTGTACAAGGAAGTGAATGGTTTCAATGAGATTAAAACGCCATTGCACACTCAATTCAACTTTATTTACACCAAACTGCAAAATCCGATTCCGATTTTTGTTAAGTAGCTTACAATTAATAATGTAATATAGAGATACCATTTGAATGGTAACAATTAGATAACGGTTATGACAAGGAAAATGTAGAAACGTAAGCCTTTAAAACTAAGTACAACCAGGAATGTATATTAGATTTACTTTCCTGGTTTTAGTGGTATATCTTATAATATGTAATATAAGATTGTACCAGGAACGTCTAAAATACGTTCCTGCTAAAACTGATAAGTGCTGCTGTTATTTCAATGTGATGGGACTAATGAATCCTGCCCTTTAATAGTCTCTTATAATTCGATTTTAAATGGAATTGTTTTGTCTTTTATTGCATTAAACATCATACAGGATACTTATAGCAAAGCAAAATATGTATGAACAGAAGATACTAAATGCATGATATCAGCATGCACACTAAACGTTTACTTGCCTTTTCATAGGATCATTAAGACCCAACTTATCATCTTAGCAGGTTTATGATGATACATTATAAAATGGAATGTAAAACTACTCTTTAATTTTTGTTTGTAACTTTTGGATGTTGGCATTTGACAGGCAGTTTCATTCTGAAGCAGAGTTATTAAGCATCCGAGTTGGATGTAAACTACTTGTAAATACATGCGGCGGCTGAAAAGTTAAAGATGTTCATGGATTTAGATAAGGTGATTCCAAAGTAAACTCGTTTTCCAACATGATCACTCACAAGAATCGTCTCCTTCTCAGATGGATATTCTAATGAGTATATAATGACATCACAGTGTCCTCTGCATACACAAAGAATATAGATTTTGACATACTCTACTTATCTGGAGCCATGCGTATTAATTCACATGGCAAAATGAACAGATATTAACCCTTTAACTGCTAGGATGTTATCTTATGTAATCTCATAATGTGTTGTCTGCTTCTGCTTCATAAATTTAGAAGATATGACTATTGAGTGTATACATAGCGACATGAATGTTGACAGCCAAACCGTTAGGATCCTGAGCAGACGCCGATTTTCTAGGCATCCGGGTATTATCCAGGCTGCCTGTAACTTTAAGTTCACCTGGGGTAATGCAGTGAAGGGGTTAACTATCATGTACAATTGTACATGCTATAACATTCAAACGCCTCGGCTCCCTAACATCAACATATGCTATACAGTAAAATTTTGTTATACTGTCCATACAGAAACTCCTTCTTGCCAAAACAGTGATCCACATGCAAAAACTGCATATCAGACAGTGAGCAGCTTTATGGAGTGCTACTAATTATTCAAGGGCAATCTTACTATAGATATTATGTGTACCAGTGTTACTAATCAAGGGGTAGCCTTTTATCAAATGTACTATAGATTTTGACAGTGCACAGCAATAGTCAAGCTATTCACCTGGAGTGTTACTAATATCTCACTATAAAGGGGTAATCTTTCATCAAATATACTATATATTTGCTGAGAAACTATTCTCTGCTACCCATTTTACTTAGGAAAATGACTGAGTTGAACCAAATAAATTTACACACATTTGGTTCAACTCAGTCATTATAGCTGATCAAGTGTTGTAGAAACTTTTCGCTGCCCCTCGTACATGGGTAAATTTATAAACACATTCCAATACATCGTCACCTTCAGGTGGAGATGAATAAACTTGTAGGGGTGGCAACGGTTAATCGGTTAACCGGTTAACCGTTCGAATGTCCGATTATCGGTTCGAAAACTCGGTAACCGGTTAATCGTAAATATATATTAAAATATTAATGGTCTGAACTAAACAGCAGAATTTTCATCAATGTTTCTGTTTCAGAAGATATTCGCTGTCACACAGGCGGCGTTACTTTGTTTAGGTCTGAAGGAGATAGCCCGAGAGTATGGGTCACATTAAACAAGAGGATTAAATAAACAGTCACATCATTACAGTTAGGTTTTGTTTTTGCAAATCCTTCAACGATCTTGCACACACAGGCAACACTATTTTAAAATTATACTCGTTACGGCTTTAAACAGGGGTACCATTATGAGCGGTGGTAGTTTTAAAAATACATGTTGATCTAGCATTTATATCAGACAAAACCCATCACTACATGTAGAAAAAACATGTATTTAGTAAAGCTACATGTACGATCCATGTACAGTGAACTGCACGTCACGTAATCCTTTTTATAACAGATGAAAGGATTACGTTAATTTTATTCAAGTACATTGATCTGATTTATAAGACCTGCATTTAAGGATTTTGATAGTTGGCTTCGTGTTTGAAGGTTATCGATTTGTATTGTTTCAACACTTTAAAAGATCATTCAAAGATGACGACTTACATGCACATTTTATACGTGTCTTGAAAACTGAAAACTGTGTATCAATTAGTTCAAACCCCTTCATCGCCACATTGCATGCTTTAAAAACGTCGTCAGCACTTTTGTTTCGACTCTAGATTAAGACCGTTGTATTCATTTTGTCAATTATCATTAGGCATTAAGATAAAATTTAGAGACTTTACATCTTACAAAACATATTTGATTTTTTTTAAGTCATAATAAATGTCAAAGGCTAAAATAGCACATTGTATATTAACAAGAATAATGTCATTTTATATATTCCCGAATTAACTATTGCATATACTTAATGATTATATTACTAAATACATTTTTACAACATATAATAGCTCGAAATCAGTGAGATATATTAAATAAATAGGGTCCTTTGTATGAGAAAATTCGAGCTATGTTTTATGTATTTCAATAAAAACTAATTATTTATAATTCTAGGCTCAATATAAGACAGCAAATATTTGTGTTATTGTATATGTTATAGCCAACATAATTATATCATTATTAAAGAATCTTTATATCGTTAAACTACATGGTGTTTTTACACACGAGGTCGCTATTCTATAGGGGTTATGATTCTTCGTAAGGGATCCGTTTCCTTCGTGTGCCGGGGTCGAAATTTTATGACCGGAGAACCAAAATACTATGACCAGGGGTTAAATTAAAACAAATGAGCACGGGTCACTTTTCTATGGGGTCAGTCTACTCCGTAACACCGGCGTTGAAGTAAAATGATCTTTTGTCGCAACTGTCAGGTAATATTGAACGATTAACCGGTTAACCGCTCGGAATGTTAAACGGTTATCCGGTTAGTCAAATGACCGATTATTTACATCCCTAAAATAAAGTGAATAAAACCATAAAAACAGCCTTTTCTATGATCAAACACCATATTCTGACCTACACCTCATTTTTTGAATTTTTATAGTATATATCTTGGAAAGGTGTCCAACTCCCGCGGCAAACGTGCTTCGCGAAACGCACCGACTTCATCCCGAGTTTTGTTGCGAGGTCAATTCTCCATCGATTGTGAATACAAAGAGATCATCATACGCAGAAAACCCTATTGTACACCATACGATTTCATATAAGATCAATTTTCATCGATAACAAGCTCATCCGACCCTCGGAAGTCGCAAAATATTGAGGTCAAACAAGTCTCTACCGATACATACACAGTACTTTTTACCGCTGGGGTCTTATCTTTACACATTAAATCTACGACATGCACTCCATGTCCTCCATATTTCGATAAACTCATTTGAAGAAGTAACTTACCATGCATGTGAAAGCCAAAGTGTACTCTGCATTATCGCGCAACGGCCTTTGTGTCGAAGCGACTCTTCGCGGAAAGAAGATGGTCAGTGCATTTTGATTTTGAAGAGTAACTTCGAAACATAGGCCGTTGCGCGATAATGCAAGGTTAAGATTTGTGACACAGACAGACAGACAGGCGGACAATCAAACATACAGACAGACAGGGCAAAAACTGTATGCCCCGAATCACTGATTCTGGAGACATAAAACCCCTCCCAACACTTTATCTACCCATGAGCTATTCAATATAATCTTCCTGATCCACCCAATCCTTGAGACTCGTCATTTACAAACAGTGTACTGGTTTAAACAATATTTTATGCAAATAATGAAATGGATTTAGACAACAGGCATTGCCTAAGTGAGTCCTCTCCAGAAAAACAGTGTACTAATAAAGAGTACATTGTACACTTGTCATCTCCAAACAGTGTAGACCAGGGTAAAAGGACTCCTAATGATTTGCACTGTTTGCAATTTTGCAATCTTTTGTTAAAATCAACCATAGATTATTCGGGCAAGTGGTTTCAGAGAAGAAATTGTTTTTTAAAGGTTTTCATGTGTAAGTCTGTCTTAAAACCGATAAGCCCGGGGTGGTGCTATTTTTGACACGGGGTTCATGGTTTAAACAATCTTGATAGGGTACAAAAGGCAAAGCTAGATGCCAAATATCAAAGGTCTGGGCCTTACCGTTTAGAGAATATTTTTAAAGGTACAAGATACAAGATACCAGAAGATTTATTTAACGTCGGATACAATATAACAATAAACATTAGCAGTGACAGCTATTTTCCGACAAACACAAGTATAATATAAACAAGAGTAAAAATGCTGTAAAAAAGAAGGACTGCAAAAAAAGGGTTTACATATAAGGTTGCAATCGAAGAATACAAGTTATTTAGGTTGTTTTTGTTTTGTTCTCCAGAACTAAGAGCTTTTGATCATCAGACTCTGTACTGTTTGCTAAGTATTTTACAGGTTTAATGTTGGTTAGTTCAAGAGAACAAAACACACACACAAAAACAGAAATTATATGGACATCACTGTAGAGGCTGTTACATAAGCACAGCACTAAACAAAAAAGGAGAAATACAGATAGACCCGAGCCAAGCGACCACCAAAAGAGACACATTGATTTTTAGCAATAGGTGTGCTTAATGCAGGGCAAATATATGGTGCAGACGCCTTAGCCATCTGCGCCAATTTTGCCCTACATCAGGCTGCTTTAACAGTTTGACACGGCTGGACTATTGTCTTCCTTTTCGCTTCGCACCGGTCTGGCTGCACAACTGACAGATTGCACTTATACCCTTCAATAATCATCTCAAAAGATACAATTTAGAAAAAAGTGTATAACATGAAGGAAGATCAATGTTCTTCATTAACGTATAGTTAGATTTACATAGACATGTGATTATCACAGAAAGGTATAGGTTTGCATATAATACGAGACAAAAAAATACAGGTAAAGGGAGCCAACTCTATTTCTTTTAGAAAGAGTCATGCATGAGTCGTCTCCCTTCCCTTAAGCACACACATACATCTAAACGCTGGAAAGATGCTGTTCTAGACCAATGCCTAAGAACTGCAGTAAAAAAGGGGTTTTAAATGCTGACAAGCAAAAGGAACACAAAAGTGTGACAGATAAGATTGAATTAAAAACATATATCTCCTCAAATCAGAGTTGGGGGGAACCGATCAGCACCTTTCACACTATAAAGAATATTAGAACAAAGGAACCAAAACAAAAAACAGATTAGACTGAGACATTCAGCCTGACAGTCCATTTGTCTTACTTTTTGGCGTTCACGTTAACAGATATTGTTTAATGTTTAATAAATAAGATAGATTCAATATCACTAGGTTTAGATAGGCATGTATAATGTAGGATAAGAGCATTGCAGAGTGCTCCATGAGCTGTCTGCATTATCTTATGCCACAATTTACTGTCATGTATTCCAAGTTATCTCTATAAGGTTTTTAAATTCCTTGCCATATTAGAGTATTCTTCTAATTTACCAAACAGTTTGATACATACATATTTAACCCTCCATCCACCAGTTACTTCTATCTCTGTTTTCAAGCAGTTTGGATCCAGTCCAGGTGCCTATTAGTTTGACATCCGGTCTGGGTCCTAAGCAATTTGATAATCTACTTTAACGTCTTACTTAGAAAAAAATATAATTTACAAGCGGGTTAGATCCTGATCAGATTGAGCGCAGTTTGGCGTCTGATCTGGTTTTCAGTCGCTTGCCACTCTGGTAGTTCAGTTCGGTAGGATAAGGGTTAAGAAGAGACAAAGCACATATAATGCATGTCATCACAAACAAGGTTTTCCTATACAAGTCTTTGTAAAGGTGATAAGTCTTGGGGTGGTGCCGTTTTTGACCCGGGGTCATGATTTGAACAATCTTTGTACAGGAGTATAAGACAAAGCTACATGTTGAATGTAAAAGGTCTGGACCATACAGTTTTAGAGGAGAACATGTTTTTTTTCTATACAAGTCTATGTAAAACTGATAAACCCCAGGGCGGGGTGGATTTGTTACGGGGATCCTGGTTTGAACAATCTTGGTAGAGGACCATAAGGCAAAGCTAGGTGCCAAGTATAAAAGGTTGGGTCTTACAGTATCAGAATAGAAGGTTGTTAAAGGTTTTCCTATATAAGTCTATGTTAACTGATAAGCCCCGGGGCGGGGCCATTTTTGAATCGAGGTTCATGATTTGAACAATCTTAGAAGATGACCATAAGGCAAAGCTACTTGTCAAATATCAAAGGTCTAGGTTTTACTATTTCATAGAAGAGTTTTAAAGGTTTCTCTATATAAGTCTATGTAAAAATGATACGCCCCGGGTGGTGCCATGTTTGACCCGGGGGTCATGATCTGAACAATCTTGGTACAGGACCATAGGGCAAAGCTACATGATAATATATCAAAGGTCTAGGTCTTACGGTTTGAGAAAAGAAGATTTTAAAAGCTTTTCCTATGTTAAACTGATAAGCCCAGGGCGGGTCACTTTTTACCCAGGGGTCATAATTTGAACAATCTTGGTAAAGGTTCCCAATATGATGTTACATATCAAATTTAGTCGTCATAGGACATGTGGTTATTGACAAGAAGATTTCTAAAGTTTTGATTTTTGTTGTCAATATCACAGGTACCAGTATCGTTAAATGTTTTTCCAATACATCTATTTACTAATACATCTACAAGGTATATTTCCTTAAATTTCTCCAGGCCATCACTAAGTTGGACTCGATTCTGATGTATAAAATCATGAATATGCATGTAATTGATCTCTTTCGATGAAAATGTATACTACAGGAAATTTGACATTGGAAGCAAGTGCTACAACCCATTCATAATATAATTGTCTTCGTCAAAATACTGTTTTATTAGTACATGTACCTCTATACTAATTTGTGCTTTTGAAATATTCTATGTCATGTTGTAACGATGGTTTTCATTGGTTATTGAAGGCCATGCACATTATCTACATGGAGGTGTGTGTTCTATCGGTCAATGAGAAACTTTGATATAAACTGTAATGGCCTGATATAATAAACAGTCACCTCAGTGTTGAGCTCAGGTCAGTAGCATTATGTTTTGTGGCATATCTCGTAAATAAACAGACCAAGTTCAATGACTGTTTGGGAACTTATCATTTAAACATTATGCTTTATAAAACATATCATTTCATAGACTTCTTTCAAAGCAATTATTGATTTCAACACCTTTTAAAAATGGCTTTGTTCCTAGGAAATATACCTTGTAGACGTATAGTAAATAGGAAACAAACATTTATTGAACTATACTGGTCCCTGTGGTCATTATTACGTAAATGTGGAAAATGACCACGCCCTCTGGTGGCCATGTTTTTGACGGATCAAAAATCTTGAAACAATTTGAAAGTATATCAATTGAAAAACATTGTGGTGAAAACCAAATTGAAATCGGACCAGTGGTTCTTGATATGCGATATACAGTTAAATCTGTACTAGCCAAATACTCAACAAATACACATTTTAACGCAATTAATTCACTCCTCCACTGAAGAAAAATAGTTCCAATTCATACAGTGATGAATATCTACCACACAAGATAATTTGTATATCCTAGCAGATGGTAGCAGAATGCACCTTGCGGCGCCCTTCGTGCACATTCGTCTTTACTTTCAACCTGTTTAAAGTGGTCACCTGTCTTCAAATCGATAAAACACGTTATGTGATCAAAAATGAAGTGTTCTCATAATACAGGCGGTCTCTGAAAGCCGGTGAGAAGTTTTACTGGCAATAAACTACCGGTATTAGGTAAATTGCCTTAGCACCACTATGCAGATGCACGTGTGTACGTAAAACATGTGCACTCTCCTGGTAGACACAAACATATTTTATAATGAGGGAAATATACACGTTGCTCTGAAACACTGCAATCAGGATGACTTCCGAATTCGTTAATCAACACAATCCTATTGACGAGTATACTCGTCATTAACAATCAGTGAACCAGTGAAGAGTACTCTTGTCCTAGATACAAACAGTGAAAACCATTATCAGAGGGCTCCCTAGTCATTTTGAAATATACTGTAGCTGTAAAAAGCACTCATAATTAATAAAAAATAGAATACAGATACAATGTATTTGGAAACTCGAATTGTTCATCTAAGTTTCAGAGGCGAATGGGTTAACCATCACCATTAGTGTGTATAATGAATGCGTATTGGACAGCTTCGGGGAAGAGTGAGACGTAGAATCACTAGACGCTACACTCGAATTCAACAGACGAGTGTGGTTTGACACTTATACTACATTTGTACCAGTGTTTGCACATCAAAGCACCTTCAACAAGAAGTGTTTGTGAAAAAATATACCCCAAGATGTGGCCTTGGCGTCTAAATACTTTGATCTTTGTCTAAAACAGAGCTAAATATAGGGTGAAAGGAGGAGTGGGTGCTTCTCGAGAGGAGTACATTTACCTAATATGAAGGATATCACATGTAGTTCAAACGTTATAACCAACTTGAAGGTAAAATTGAGCTATTTAATGACTTTGACCATTGTCATACAAGATCCAAGTAAGAGCTTCTAGAGTTGAGTAGTGAGTCGAGTACATAATTATATACCTAATATGAAGTCTTTATCACATGTACAGTGTTTCCTTCCTACAACGGCCCTCCCAACAACCACTCCCTCCTTACAAAGACCCTAGTCGAAGTTCCGGCAGGGTTCGACATTAACTTTTTTTTCCACTAGACATTCGGTCTTGTAGCCTGCAAATATTACTAGACCAGACCAAAAAGTTGGTAGACCAAACAGAAACAACTGAATCTTTGGTAAACTTTTTTTGCTTTTCATAGCGTGTCTCTGACTCCGCCGTAGCTGTAATAGCCCTTTTCTCTTCCTTTTTCTTACCACTAAAACCGAAGCTGAATAAATATGACATGATTTGACGTTTCGATGTACACAAACAAAAAAGCGTTCGCTCAATCATGAATGTCGTACTTATGCTTCGCAGAAAAATGGATATTTTCGTTAACAAAAACAAATAATATATCAGAACTTGGATTGATTTCGGTTTCGCACATAAAAAAATGATACAAAATTGTGTTTTAGGTGAAATAATTAAATTGTAGATACTTAAGACAATCATGGTAGTGAAAAGCGTTGGAAAGTGTAATATCCGGTGACTACCGAGAAATATCGGTTCGCAGAATAAATTGTCATTTTCAACCCCAAAAACTGAGACTGCAGTTACCTTTTCGGATATTGTATCTTTCTAATTAAAAATGATGAATTCTAAAAACATTCAAAACGTAACTGTTAACAACACAATCAGGTGTTTTAAGTAGAACGCGAGATGATCAATTAATAACACCGATATTTTTCGTAACTGAACCGGATTTTACTCTTCGCCCTCGTTACTGACTACTGCTAATTTTAGAACAAGGATTTCCCGACTGCGAGTTGTATTTACATGCGGAAACAGTTTTGAGGTCTGAACAACCTGCTTGTCTGAAACCACAGTGGCGAACTTGGCAGGATTTTTAGCTTGAACATAATGATGTCCTTTTCTAAATGCGTGAATTAAAAAATATCATCCTCAGATTTTAACTAGACCATTCGGGTTAGTAACTGCGAGGGATCACTAGACCGAACATCGCCATTACTAGTGAATGTCTATCGGACGTAGGCCAATGTCGAACCCTGGTTCCCTTAAAAGGACAATTATGTCCAACCTATTCACGACTGCATTATCATCTGCTCAAAATTGTTGCTTGCTGATTTTCTCAAAGTTACATAATGGACATTTTGACAGAAAATGACGAATGACAAATAGCTTGAATCCAGATCAGACGCCGCGTTACGCGGCGTCTGATCTGGATTCAATCTGTTTGCAAATGCCGCTCCCTATAGCGACTCCCTCAGAACAACGTATCGTCAGTGTACCTGTTTCAGTGAGGTACCTATTTCGGTGCACTTAACTGCGACAACTCTATTTTCTTTCTGAAGAGCTCAATTACGTTATCACTTTTTGCTATCGGCAAAGTAAACTTTTCCTGTCATATTTGTCCAAAAAAATCCAAAATTTGATGCAAACGGATAATTTATTGACTATTAAAAAATAAAGCATAGCAATTTGAACCAATTTCCTTAGGTCCGTTTTCACTCCGAAAACACATGTTCCAAAATAACACTTTTTACAAATGATTTTCATAATTTTGTAGTGGTATGCATTTTTTGTTATCTTCTATACCAAAATCACATGAAATAAGTGGTCCAGTCTATTTTGTTTCATGTACAGTACACTTACAAAAGTATGCTCTCCTTATATACGGAAACTGTTTTTCGGTAAATTATTTTTTGAATGGCTTGATATTGTGATTTGATTTACATTATTTAAGCAACTCTTTTGAAGAAATAAAAATGACGATAATAGCCTACAGGGTATACTTGTCAAAATT
This sequence comes from Gari tellinella, assembly GCA_922989275.2. NCBI lineage: Eukaryota > Metazoa > Mollusca > Bivalvia > Cardiida > Psammobiidae > Gari > Gari tellinella. Next base: position 22,495,025 of record OV277869.1, on the reverse strand, counting down.
ATGTGACCACTCCTTGCCAAACTGAATTGGAACAGAGACCAACATAATTCATAAAGGAAGGACTGAAAATGTACTGCTGTTGTTTTTCTTATTCAAATGGGAGAGAGGCAGTATAGACAAGGAACCAATTATATATTCAAAAGGGAGAAAATCCTAATCTTTAATATTTATATAGGTGGGAAACATTACAGGAATGATTCTTACAATATTTTTATTGATCACATACTTTTGATACAGTCTGTACTTCGATAAAACCAACCTTCACTGAAATAGGTACAACAAAATGTTCTCAGCACAAAATGACTAGATCTACGTCATTGAAACGGTGGCGATTGCGCTAAATATATAATATTTTGGAAATATTTTTACAGGGAATTAACCTTGACAATTGATTACAAAGGTAGGAATAATTGTTCCATAGACTTTTATGATTTGTTATCACCATGATCAGTTTGAACGTTAAGTGCACTGAAACTGGTACCTCAATGATACACAATTTGTGTCTCCCATTGGATGTCGTTGTAGAGAGGGAGCGCTGTAGTTCTAAAGTAATGGCCAAGGTTAAAGATTTGGACAGACATACAGAGCAAAACAATACGAGTATACACCGACAGTGTCGTGCGGGCGCATAAAAATTAAACAAACGAGAATGGAAGTGGACAACACATTTCAAATGTTGCAAAAGGGCTACAGCACTCAGGCAAACCAACACTGCTTTTCAGAACAGGGGCGTGAAGTTTGAATAATCTTCTTTGGCTGTGAAAATTGAAGGCGCAGTCTTTTGACATTTATCTATGAACCTTTTACCCCACAGTATGGTTATACTTTTTGTATAATATTGTTAGGACGTTTACCCCACCCACTTTTGTAACATACGAAGATTAGAAACAGGCAAAATAATGACAATTATATTATTTATATAAACATATCTGTGTCAATTTATAGTATTTACCTTTAATAAATCATCCATTCAGTATCAGTTCCTAAACTCTTCGATTTAATATCATTTTCTTTATTTAGATTCACTAATAATAAGACCTGAGTTCCCCGCCATGGTATGACTATGTGTGACGTCATGTGACCGTTATTTTAGGAAATGCGGGAAACCCACATCTTGTTTTTGACACATGACTTTTGTATATAAAAAGCCCAGTTTTTAAAAGTATAAACATAATTGGAAAGAGATTTGATATAGTTGGAAATGGATTTGGAAATGATATTAGAAATGATTGAAACTGAGAGAGATTAGATTTGAAGAGATAACGGATAAAGTTTGGAACAATGATATGATTTAAGGATGACACTGGGATTAATGTATAATTCTTATTAATGCCTTTAACCTATTTATTATTGTAATTTAAATGTAAACATGTCTTTAAAGGTAAAGATAATTAAATGTTGAAATGTTTATTGGTGTTCCGATTCTTATTACAACCACTCTCCGGCCCGTCTGACAGATAAGCCTATTAAGGTATTTAAAGACACAGTTACTGCTACCATGGCAACGGTTGAGGTTGTTGAAGATGAATTTGTTGGCTCCGCTTGTACTTCAGATATTGCTAAGGATTCAGATAAGTTGCCAGAACATATGGTTGCATTATATGAGAAGTCGTGTGCTAATTTGGACATAGGTCAAGTAGAGTTGTTGAAACAGTTTTTGATTAAGCATCAACATGTATTTAGCAAAGATTCAAAGGATATTGGTCACACTACACTGATAAAACATGCAATTGATACAGGTGATTCAAAACCTGTGAAGAAATATCCATATAGGATTCCGTTAGCAAAATGCAAGGCCGCCGAGGAAGAAATTAGGAAAATGGAAAATGATGATATAATAGAAAAATGTCCACATTCACCATATAATGCGCCTGTTGTCATGGTTTCCAAGGTCGATCAAAGTGAGATAGTGTTCAGCAGGTTGAAAAATGCTAACTTAAAGTTGAATGCAAAGAAATGTATACCTTTTCAAAAACAGGTCACATTTTTGGGACATACAATCATCGAAAATGGTGTAGGGACTTCTCCTGAAAAAGTTAAAGATATCAAAAATTGGCCTACACCTAAAAATGCAAAGGAAGTCAGAAGTTTCATTTCTTTGGCAAGTTATTATAGGTCATATGTGTTTCAATTTGCTAAATTGGCAAAGCCAATCCATGAACTTGCTGAGAATGGCAGAACATTTATTTGGACACATGATTGTGAAGATTATTTTAATAAAATAAAAGAGGCTCTTACAACGGCTCCAATTCTAGCATTTCCAACTGAAACCGATCACTTCATCTTAGATTGTGATGCAAGTCTCTCCGCTCAGGGGGCAGTTCTTTCTCAAGTGCAGAATGGGAAAGAGAATGTTATTGGATATTACAGTAAATGTTTTACAAGAACAGAGAGGAAATAGTGTGTGACAAGGAGAGAGCTATTAGCTATTGTTAACGCAATTAAACATTTTCACCATTATGTATATGGGAGGAATATAACAGTTCGTAGTGATCATTCAAGTTTGACATGGTTATTGAATTTCAAGAATGTAGAGGGTCAATTAGCAAGATGGTTAACATTTCTGAATGAGTATGATTTCAAAATAGAACATAGAGCAGGTTTACTCCACTCAAACGCTGATGCACTTTCAAGGCGTCCATGCATAGAACTTAACTGTAGATATTGTGACAAAGTGGATTCAAAAGAGAATGTAGATCAGTTTATTGTAGCTAATATTCAGGTTTCAGACAATAAAATACAGGTAAAGGGAAGTAACAAGGCCGATGAGTGTAATTGGGGTATAGACACAATTACCTCCCTTGTTCTGATTTCTTTGTTTTATTTAATGTCTGAGAATATAGTTATTCTATCTATGATAATGTTTGTCAGTGTTGGTGGTCTGAAGCAATTTATCTGTTGTGTACCAGAAGAAATGGTTAAAAAGGATAATGTTGATATTACAAGTCATGTTATTACGGGGGTCAATCCAGATTGCAAATCTGATGGCCGTAACATGGTCAAAAAAGGTAATTCAGATTCTCTTCCCATTGATACCAACAACCAGAAATCAGATCAGCTCATATGTGCAATTTTACCAGAAGAAATGGTTAAAAGGGATAATGTTGATGTTACAAGTCATGTTATTACGGGGGTCAATTCAGATTGCAAATCTGATGGCCGTAACATGGTCAAAAAAGGTAATTCAGATTCTTTTCCCATCGATACCAACAGCCAGGAATCAGATCAGCTCATACGTGCAATAGATTCACCAAGTACTAGTAGAGATGAAGTTTCTTCTCAGTCTGATAGTCAGAGTGTTAGCATGGATGATCTAGATATTTCAGGAATTCAGGATCACGATAATGATATTAAAGTCATAAAGGACATGATATCTGAGGGTGAAAGGTTGAGTTGGCAAGAAGTGTCAAAATACAGTCCGGAAGTTAAATATTACTGGGCTAGAATAGATTCAATGGTATTGAAAAATAACAAATTGTAAAGAAAATGGGAAGCTGAAGATGGAAGTTCACATAAGTTACTGTTAGTGATTCCAAAATCTCACAGGGAGTTGGTGTTGAAACAATTACATGATGGTAAATCAGGAGCTCATTTAGGAGTTAAGAAACTCTGCAGAAAGTTAGAGATAGATACTTTTGGTTTAAGTTACGTAAAGATGTTGAGCTCTGGGTGAAGAGATGTGATATGTGCAATAGTCGTAAGGGTACGCTTAGGAAGGCGAAAGCTCCTTTGCAAAAGTTGGCGCTCCAAATGAACGGATAGCGATAGATTTTATGGGTCCATTCGTGAAAACGAATAAGGGCAACAAGTATTTGATGGTAGTTGGAGATTTGTTTACAAACTGGACAGAATGTTATAGTATAGAAAATTTAGAAGCTGCTACAGTTGCCAAGGTTTTGGTAGATAGATATATTAGTCACTGGGGTTGTCCACTGATTTGTCATACAGATCAAGGAAAGACATTTGAATCTCAATTGTTTCAAGAGTTGTGTAAATTGTTAGGCATTGAGAAGACGAGATCTTCGAGTTTTCGTCCTCAAAGTAATGGATTCATTGAGAAACACAACCATACAATTATCAAAATGCTTATTCCATATGTGGCTGACAATCAAAAGGATTGGGATGAACATGTTGATCTTGTGATGATGGCATATAGGTCATCTGTCCAGTCATCAACAGGTTTCACATCATCCAAATTACATATTGGTAGGGAAATTCGGTTGCCACTGGAATTGATTTTTGGTTGTCCTGAAAACCAAGAAAATGGAAATTGTTGTAAATTTGTAGCTGAGTTGGAGAAAAAGTTGAATAAAGTTCATGACTTAGCTAGACAAAATATGGAAATTGCTGTAGAAAATATGAAAACGAACTACAATGTAAAAGCAAACTTTAATTCTTTTAAAGAAGGTGATGCCGTGTGGTATCACTATCCACAACGGAAGAGAGGGTTAAACCCGAAATTTCAAAGACCTTGGAAGGGTCCATGTAAAATATTAGATAAAGTTACTGATGTACTGTACCGTATAAAGGTTACGACTCAGGCTAAGCCCAAAATAGTTCATCATGATAAACTGAAAAAGTATACTGGTGGAGAAATACCATCATGGTTTTAGTTATCATGATGAACTAGGCAATTTAAGTAATTGTTAAAAATTCAAAAACAATTACTATAAAGAAATGTTATGTATAAGTGTTGGTTTCTTACACTTTTTGTACAATTTTGTACAAATGAAAACTGTTTTTCAAAGAGAAAACTGATCCAAGAAGAAAACTTATTCAAGGAGAAAACTGATACAATGAGAAAACTGATAAACAGAAGACCAATTCACAACCGGGAGGAAAAGCCGGAGAAGACCCCGAGGAAAACCCCGAGAAAGTAGTAAGTAAGAACAATTTTTTAAATACATGTGTACGTGAACAATTTTCTGAGCAATTTCCAGAAGAGACAATAATGTGTTATATTGACAGACACTATCATAGGATAGTAACATTTAATGTACATTACATTATTATGATGTGTTATACTTATGAAATAAGTTGAAGTTAATAACTTTAAAAATTAAAAAGTGTGAAATTCAATAAGTAAATTTCATAGATATTAATGTATATGTAAAGAAGACAGGGAATATATAAAATTATAAGCTGTATAATAATACTTACCTTCAAAATTTGAAGAATGGAAACAGTTCTTTGATTTGTAGGTATTTCAGTGTAATTCTACACATTCAATGTTTAACATGTAGTTCCAAACTAAATTGGTTGAAATAACCTTACGTAGGAATGCATGACATTTTATCTTATTGGAAATTATATATTACCTGTACACTATTTTATCTTTGACAAATGTTAATGAGAGAAAATTATTTCAATTCAATGTAAGTTATTTTAATTGTGTAAAATAAATGTATAACATTTTGTTATGAGTCTTATATAAAGACATTTTGCTTTATATACTACTCATACCAATAGTTCTATTTTCTGTAGTACAATAAGTCAATTTTCTTGAGATTTGGAGTCTTAAACTTAGACTTTGTATTTCAAGAGATAATTTGCCAATGTCAATAGTTAATAGTTGACATTTATTATAACTAACACTAAATATGTAGTGCACATATTTATATATAAGATGTATGTTTCTGCATTTGAAGATGTAATTTTATCATATAATTGCATTATTTTGCCCAAGTACTTACTTATCCCTATTCTTTTACGACATGGGACAAGTCTTTGAAGGATGGGGGTAGTGTTAGGACGTTTACCCCAACCACTTTTGTAACATACGTAGATTAGAAACAGGCAAAATAATGACAATTATATTATTTATATAAACATATTATCTGTGTCAATTTATAGTATTTACCTTTAATAAATCATCCATTCAGTATCAATTCCTAAACTCTTCGATTTAATATCATTTTCTTTATTTAAATTCACTAATAAAAAGACCCGAGTTCCCCGCCATGGTATGACTATGTGTGACGTAATGTGACCGTTATTTTAGGAAATGCGGGAAACCCACATCTTGTTTTTGTCACATGACTTTAGTATATAAATAGCCCAGTTTTTAAAAGTATAAACATAATTGGAAAGAGATTTGATATAGTTGGAAATGGATTTTGAAATGATATTAGAAATGATTGAAACTGAGAGAGATTAGATTTGAAGAGATAACGGATAAAGTTTGGAACAATGATATGATTTAAGGATGACACTGGGATTAATGTATAATTCTTATTAATGCTTTTAACCTATTCATTATTGTAATTCAAATGTAAACATGTCTTTAAAGGTAAAGATAATTAAATGTTGAAATGTTTATTGGTGTTCTGATTCTTATTACAACCACTCTCCGGCCCGTCCTGACAATATGTTTAAACTAGTTTTTGTAAGTGGAGGAATAATTTAAGGGCATAAAAGGCGTATCTATGGAGTAAAGGGTTAAAAGGACATGGCACATTCTTCTTTCCCGTTTAAACGAAAACTCGGCAATTAAATTTCGCTCACCTGAGAATAGCTGACAAAATGGAGAGAATGATTTATGTCATTTTTGATCACAGGGGCATAATTAGAGGACCTGTAGATGATACTATGTGCTAGGGTTTCAGACAAGAAGATGTTTTAAGGTTTCATTGAACAAATCTATTTTTATCTCCTGTGACCTAAATGTACAACAGACCGGAACCATTTCAACAAAATTGGTAAAGGTCTTCTAGAAAAGTCACGATGCCAAATATCAAAGCTCTTGCCATATTAGTTTCACAGGAGATGTTTTCTTAATGCCTGAAAGACAATAATGGTTAATAATAATGTTTGAACATTCTTATGGGCCTAACTGATCTATGAAATGTTGAAGACGGACCTTAATCACCAAAAAGGGCGATTTAAAATCATAACAAACCGAAAATAGAACGTCTGACATAAACATTTCCACACGGCTTAGTATCACGTGATACAGACGAAAACAACTTCACAGGGTGCAACCGTATCTACCTCCGCCCGTCCATCCATCAGTCAGTTAGACTATCACACTTTTTTGTTCGCTCTCTAACTCAGCTATTTTTTATCCGATTTTCCACAAACTTGCTGAAAATGTTCATTGATATAAAATCAAGGTCTAGGTTGATTACTACTAAAATCGCATAAGGTATTTTTGAGTTTTTGCCTGTTAATTAATAGAAAATGACTGTTTCAGTCATTTTTGCACTCTAAAACGATCGCCTTTTATCGGATATTCACCAAACATGCTGAAAAATATTTATTCATATAAAATTTAGGTCTAGTTTGATTATTACTAAAATCGCATGTGGCATATCTGAGGTTTTGCCCTTTATGTATTAAACAATGACTGTTTCCAGCATGATTTGCTCTCTAACACAAATACGTTTTATTGGATCTTCACCAAACTTGCTGAAAATGTTTATTGATATAAAATCAAGGTTCAGTTTGATTACTACTAAAATCGCATAAGGTATATCTGAGTTTTTGCCTGTTTATTAATAAACAAGAGGGCCTGAAGGCCCTGATATCGCTCACCATTTGTAATGAAGCCTGATAGCTTTACCTTTGAATTTCATCCGTTTTATTCTAAATCCATTCAAGTTTGTCGACCTACTGTATAGTAGAGGGCTTTTAAAAAATTTGGGGAAAAAATGCACAGAAATGATTTTTGTGTTTTCATATGCTCCAATATGTACGAAATAACAGAGAAAAAAATCTAGGAAAATCAAACGATGCGAAATCCGATTTTTTTGGGTAAAATGATTGAATTGATAAACGAAAATGATAATTTTTGGAATTTCCATACTGTGACCCTGGGTATTGACATAAAGGCTTCAAATCTACAAATTGGACTGACAGTTATATCCACTGTCAAATAGTACTTATTAGGATATATATTTTTTTTTAAAAAATGCTTCTTTTTGGGTGAAAATCATGAAAATATTAAATAAAAACCCAATTTTTAGAGATTTTAGTAGATATTCCTTGGTGTCAAACATCCAAATAAAGGAAATGATGCACAGCATTGGTTTTTGTGTTTTCATATGGTAGAGCATGTTCCAAATAACAGAAGACAAATCTAGGAAAATCAAACTGTACAAAATATGTTTTTAGAGGCAAAATTGTTGAAATAATAAAAGAAAACGCCAATTTTAGGGATTTCAGTACTGTGTTATCAATATAAAAGCTCCAAATTTACAGTCTAGATACTGATACACCTCTATTGTGAAATAGAACTATTAAGGATAACTAAAACATTAAAAAATGAATTTTGGGGTAAAATTGTTGTAATAATAAATGAAAACGCGAATTTTTGGAATTTCCCTACTGTGATAGTAGATATAAATATAAAAACACCAACTATGCAGGTTAGACAAAAAATCATTTTCACTGTGTAATGGTACTAGTAAGGATAAATAAAGCTTTCAAAAAAATGATTTTTTGGGTTAAATTGTCAAAAAATTAAACCAAAATCACCAATTTTGGGATTTTGGTAGACAATACCTGCCATCAAAATCAAAATTGATTTATGTGTTATCATATGCTTTAATATGTACAAAATATTAGAAAAATAATCTAGGAAAATCGAACAATACCAAAATGGTTTTTTTTGGGTAAAATCGTTGAAAAATAAAATGTAAATGAGCTTTTTAGGGATTTTACTACTGTGATAGTGGCTATTAAAATAAAAGCTCCAAATCTGCAGGTTAAACAAGTATTGAATTGCTCTGTTGACTGGTACTTATAAAGATGAGTTAAACCGTCAAAAAACTGATTTATGCAGTTAAGTTTTTATAATAATTAAACAAAAATCACAATTTTGTTTAGATTTTAGCAGAGATCGCTTGGCCTGAAAATTCCAAATAAAGTCTTAACCAAATAAAGGGAAACGTGTTGAGAGTTGATTTATGTGTTTTAGTATGTTTCAATATGAATTAGATAACAGCAAAATAAAGGAAAAGCCAACAAAGCCAAATAAGACATTTCGGTGTAAACTGGTTAAAACAATTAGTTTAAATGTGAATTTTTGGAATTTCCACAACATGGCTTTAGATATAAATGTAAAAGCTTCAAAATTACAGGTAAGACACATTATACTTTGTACTGTAGGCTATAATCACTCTGATTTGGGTCCTCACTACTTGCAAATGATATATATTCTCGTTCGCATACAATTAGTGTTAAGTAACAACCTATATTCGTATCGCACACAAAACGGGTTAAATAACAGCATTTTGACAATTAAACCAATGTACTAGCTTAGAGGCAGCATTTATAATGCCGCTTGTCAAATCAGAGTGTGCACTGATAGTAGACAATAAGCACCACAAAAAGAATATTGACTGTTATTGACCTGGTTATATATATATACTATCAGTTATTTCACATATATATAGCAAGCACTGTTAGATCAATTAATTACATTAATTGCAATGCATGCCCAATATGCGTATACTATGATTTGCTGATATTTCATACAGTTGTCAGATTCCATTATTACAGCTCAAAGTACAGGATAGCTCATGTCTATTTGTTTCCAACCATCATCAGAACCAGTCAATATTGCGCAGAAAATCCAACAATGCAGAAAATTGTTCGTTCGTTTATATTTGGTTGAGGGGGTATATTTTTCCAAAACACTATATATTTTTGAGATTGTTATGTGTAATACTGGATAAACTAGTTATAGGTCTCATCTAAAAGGACTGAATCAAGCCTATGGATTTGGAGTTTTTATTTTTTTTATTTATTCATATCATCCCCCATATACAGAAATTCTAAATTTGCTGTTTTATGTATATTTTTTAATGTTTTCCTCAAAAAGTTATTTTCAAACTTTGTATTTATCCTAATTAGTAAGCTGTTATATAGGAAATAATATATGACTTTTTTGTGCATTTGAAGCTTTACTGGTCATATCCACAGTCAAATAGTCAAACAACTAGGCTTTACGTGTCAAAGGTCAGCAGAGTCCATTTTCAAGTTTAGTATAATTATTAGACACAAATGAAGGGGATATTATTGTCAGCACTTTAGCGCAGTAGTTTAAGTATAGGTACACAGAATGTATTGCGACAGAATTATTTTGATAAGCGTAGGTTCGAATCTCGCGCCGACCTCAAACTTTTTTTAATCTAGAATAATTATCTAATTTTATACTGTATGATTATACTAACCATTGATACATATGTTCGTCAAAGTTGGGGAAGGGGTACATGGATTTCTAGCCCTTATAATATCAGCCATAATTTCACAAAACAAATCGATAATAAAATATGAATATAAGTTTCAGTCACTTTCTTCAGGGGTCTTTCTGCATTACCTTAATGCAATGTAATTATAGAATTTAAATATTGTTTTGGTAAAAAAAATATCATAGGTTGCTGCGAGATTCGAACCTGTGCTTCATAAAATGTTGTCCGATCATATACTTCTACCTACGCCTTATCAACTACGTTATGTTTCCAATAACTAATTCGCTTATTGTTTTATTAGTTTTAGAAATCATTATTTATTTGTACTAGTGCTAGGCTTTATTCCATGGTGCCTGATGCCTTTCAAATGGATTTGGAGATTTTCTTATAATATTTAAAGTCACAATATATACATTAAAAACATGTGCCTTGTTTAAATGTTTTACCATTTTTACTTAAAATTATAATCTATTCAACTCTTTGATTTATCTTTACTTGAACTAAGCTACATTAAAATGGTGTATGTGTGTAAGTTATAGACTCTGAACGTGTAGTTTCATATCTAATGTCACAGTAGTGAAGTGAAAGATATGGGTTTTCATTTAACTCCTTAGATTTGTACCCCCCCCCACTTCAGATTTTTTAAACGTTACTTTATCCTAATAAGAACAAGGCTACAGTGCAAAGTAATATGTACATGTATCTTACCTGTAAATTTGTAGCTGGTATATCAGGCTTGTTATGTCTTAGGCCATAGTGTGGAATTTAAAAAAAAACTCGCATTCACATTAATTGTTTTAATCAGTTTACCCCAAAATTTATATTTGGCTTTGTTGGATTTTCCTAGATCATTTTACAAACAAGACATTTATTTATTAGGATCATTCTAAAGTATACATGAATATTTGTCTAGCCTGGATATTTGGAGCTTTTATATTGATATCCCTGGTCACAGAAGGGAAATCCAATAAAATTAATTCAGTTATTATTTCAACCATTTTACCCCAAACTCATATTTCGGATTCTTTGATTGTCCTACAATGTTTGTCATTTATTTGGTACATATTGGAATATATTATTTCTGACAGATCAATTCAGTGGATCTTTTCCTTTATTTTGATTTCAATGTCAAAAATCTTAACTAGAGCCATTTCACGGAAGACATGAATATTTGTGCAGCATGTATATATTTGGAGCTTTTATATTGATATTCTCGATCACAGAAGGGAAATCCCAAAAAATTGCGATTTAAGTTATTATTTCAACTATTTTACCCCAAATCATATGTTCCATTGTTTGATTTTCCTAGATTTTTTGTCTATTATTTGGTATATATTTAAGCAAATAATAACATATAAATCAACTCTGTGCACCATTTCCTTTATTTGCTTATTGATGTCAGGGTCTGTTTGAAATTCTCAAAATTTGTGATTTTGGTTTAATATTTGACAATTTCACCCTAAAAATCAGTTCTTTGACATTTTTATTGATCTTAACACGTACCATTCCACAGCTGACATGAATAGTTGTCTAGCCTGTAGATTTCGAGCTTTAATATCGATATCCTCGATCACAGAAGGGAAATCCCAAAAATTAGCGATTTCAGTTATTAATTCAACCATTTAACCCAAAAAAAAAAAGTTTGCATTATTTGATTTTCCTAGACTTTTTGTCTGTTATTTGGTACATATTAAGGCAAATTATAACATATAAATAAACTCTGTGCACCATTTCCTTTATTTGCTTTTAGATGTCGGGGTCTGTTTGAAATCTTCAAAATTTGCGATTTTGGTTTAATATTTTGACAACTTCACCCCAAAAATCAGTGTTTTGAAAATTGTATTTATCTTAACCAGTACCATTCCAAAGTTTACATGATTATTTGTCTAGCCTGTAAATTTCGAGCTTTTATATTAATTTCTACGATCGCAGTTTGGAAATCCCAAACATTCGTGCTTTCACCTATTATTTTAGCCATTTTACCCCAAAAATCATATTTCACATTGTTTGATTTTGCTAGATTGGTTTTCTGACATTCGGTACATGTTGTAGCATATGAAAACATAAAAATCAATTCTGTGCATTTTTTCCCCTTTATTTCGATTTTTTACGCTAGATGCCCTCTACTAGTAGCATAGTACAGTACGTCAAAGGCAAATAACTAGAGCCTAAACAATATTGAAATGAAGCCTTTTTCTAGCATTTCAAAGTATATCAAGGGCAGGTAACTATTGCCACCATGATAACATTTCAACAATAATTGCACTCCTTCGAGAACGTATAGCTACATCCTTTGTGTACAAGTATAATCAAAATCCATTGAAAACTGTAGTTACAAGAGGGTGAACGCTGTAAAATATGGCATTTTCAGCAAATTCAAAGGTAGATATCTCTTGATCTATTTGTCCGATTCCAACCATAATACCCTTTGTCTAACTATTATGGTCATATACAATCTGGGCAAGTTTTGAGAGAGCTTGGATAACTGAGGCATTTAGAGTGTAAACATCGTTAAATATGGTATTTACAACAATTCACAGGTAGATAACTCTCGATAAATAAGTCTGATTTCAACCATAATCGAACTCATCTGAACTCTTATGGTCATATACAATCTGAAAAAGTTTGAGATAGATTAGATAAAAATTGTGACCTCTAGAATGTAAACACTGTTAAATATGGCATTTGTGGCAATCCAAAGGTAGATAACTCTTGATCTATTTGTCCGATTTCAACCACAATCGAACTCATTCAAACTCTTATAGTAATATACAATCTGGGCAAGTTTGGATAAATACTGTGGCCTCTAGAGTGTAAACACCGTTAAATATGGCATTTTCAGCAGTTGAAAGGTAAATAACTCATGACCTATTTGTCCGATTTCAACCATAATCGAACTCATCCGAGCTCTTATGGCAATATAATATCTGGGCAAGTTTGAGAAAGATTGGATAAAAATTGTGACCTCTAGAGTGTAAAAACTAAAATTGTTGACGACGCACGACGGACGACGCACGCCGGACATTCAAGGATTGCAAAAGCTCACCCTGAGCTAGCTCAGATGAGCTAAAAATGACTGTTTCAGTCACTTTTGCACTCTAACACATACAGTTTTTATCGGATATTCACTTAACTTGCTAAAAATGTTTAATTATATAAAATTTAGGTCTAGTTTGATTATTACAAAAATCGCATGTGGCATATATGAGTTTTTGCCCTTTATGTATTAGAAATGACTGTTTTCAGCAAGTTTTGCTCTCCAACACAAATACTTTTTTTTTAATCTTCACCAAACTTGCTGAAAGTTTACAATAATATAAAATCAAGGTTAAGTTTGAATCCTACCAAAATCGCATAAGGCATGTTGGAGTAATAGCCCTTTAATTATTAAAAAAAATGTCTGTTTCAGCCTTTTTTGCTCTCTAACACAAAGAGTTTTCATCGGATCTTCACCAAACTTGCTGAAATTCTTTATTTATATAAAATCTAGGTCCAGTGTGATTATTACTAAAGTCCCAAAGGATTGTCTTAGTTATTGCCCTTTATGTATTAAAAAGGACTGTTTTACCATTTTTGCTCTCTAACACAAATACTTTTTTTTTCTTGACCTAGATTAAATACCAATACACATTGTCAGCAAGTGTGGTGAAGATCCAATAAAAAGTGTTTGTGTTAGAGAGCAGAAAATGCTGAAACAGTCATTTTTTAATTATTCAAGGGCATTAACTCAGACATGCCTCATGCGATTTTGCTAGTTATTGAACCTGACCTCGATTCTATACTAACAAACATTTGTAGCAAGTTTGGTGAAGATCCAAAAAGATGTGTTCGAGTTAGAGAGCGGACAAGGCTGAAACAGTCATTTTCAGCAAGCTCAAGGTAATATTCTCCGTATTTTTTTTAATCGCTGAATAATATTTACACATTTTGACTGGATCTCATAGTTTAACCCTGTGCCTACTGGTCGTAACTTTACGGAGTTTACAAACTATTTGAATCTAGAAAGACGCCGTGTAACGCGCCGTCTCATCTGGATCCAAACTGTTTGACACTCGTCTTAAGGTTTGTTTAATTAAAACAATGCATAAATCTAAACTGAACAAATTTTTCAGACGACAATGTCAAAGCAGACGTCTGTGCAGCAGAATAAGGGTTAACCGCTTTATTTTCAGTGCTCCAGATACACATGTAAGCGGGAGTAATCTGAACTAATCTAACATTTTCTCACTCATTTCAGCACCGAATGCTATGGTGTTACTACTGATTAAACCGTCTCTTCGAGACCATTTTAATGAGTATGACACCATTGGGTTTAAAAGCAGAAATAAAGATTTTATTTTTCGAAATACTTCCGTTATCTGGAGCCCTGTATTTACAGAGTTGTCCTTCTTTCCATTCACAAGGGAGGCTTTTTAAATTGTGCCGCACAAAAATATTATAAATAAAATTTAAACAGCGAATTTCTTAGATACGGCCGGTTTTTGTGAAAGAATCACGTCCCACGTAGTTCAAATGGGACCCCAAACAACCGTTTTCTGCAGGTTTCTCAAAAACACAATGCGGCTTTAATAATAAACGCGGTTATTGGGAAAGAAAAACTTATTCTCAACTGTTTTTCATTGACGAACTGAATGCGGTGGTCGTTGGTCGCCGAAAACAGGTGACTTATATAGAAAAACTCGTCAAGCGATCCCGGACCTGTTCGTATAGATTAAGTGGTCGCTCGCGGTCGTTAAGACTGGTTTGGCTGTATTGCGTATCCTCGCCAATCAAGGGAGACACATCTTGGTATTAATAAAATTTGTTTGTAATGTGTTGTCCCTTGAACTTGACTTTCGAATTCGATTATAGAAACCGCTAGTCCGTCCGGGGTTACTTCCTTTACCGCACCTGCTAGGGAACTAATTCAAAAGGTGTCACATACCATTTTCGGGTCTGTACTGCTTGCAATTGAGCAATATACATGTATTTTTAAAACAAGAGGGCCATGGCCCTAAATTCGCTCACCTGAGGACATTGTACCTAAGTTGACTGGGCAAGACAACATTTTAATATTACTATAAATGGAGTTATCTTCCGGACAAGAAAACATGACAACAGGGAATTTTGTTGCCAAGCTTATGACCTTTATCCATGACACATCATATTATCAAGCTATTTCCATTACCGGTACATGTATATGATATTTATTTCTCTAGCGTCAGCAGAACTTGATATTTTTCCTTACTAAGGGGAAAAACAAAATATTGCTCCCCTTGTGCATGGCATTTTCTCTCATTAATTTCTTTCCATATATGAAATTTCATTACAACAGCATCAGTAGAACTGGAGTTATCTTCCGGATAAGAAAATGTCTCAAAGGGAAATAACTCCAAAAATAATGATGTCAGAGTTATGGCCCTTGCAAATGGCACTTCCTCTCGTAAGGCTATTTCCAAATATGCAATTTCATTTTACCCATTACCCCATAGCCTTTTACTAGTTTTGAAAATAGGTGGCCACCTAAAGCAGGTTGAAAGTAAAGCAGAATGTGTCTTAAGGCACACACTGCTTTACTTTCAAACTGCTTTATGCTACCATCTACTAGGATATAGAAACTTATTTCTTATCTTACATTTTTATGACTGTATAAAGTGGTATTATTTTCTTCAGTAAAGGAATAAATTAAAGGCATAAAATGCATATTTATGGGGTAATGGGTTAACAGACATCAGTATTTATGGTGGAATGGGTTAACTAACCTCAGCAGAATTGGAATTATCTCCTGGACAAGAAACAAGAGCCCCATGGGGCATATTTCGCTCACCTGAGAACAGCTGAAAAAATGGAGATAATGATTTATGTCCAGGACTGACCTAGATATGCAACAGACCGAAACAATTTGAACAAAATATGTAAAGTATATTTAAAAGTGTCACCATACCGAATATAAAAGCTCTGGCCACATAAGTGTCAGAGCAGAAGACGTATAGAATTTTCTCTATATATTTCTATGTAAAACTGTGACCCCCGGGGCGAGGCCAATTTTGACCCCAGGGGCATAATTTGGACATACTTGATAGAGGACCTGTAAGCGATGCTATGTGCTAAATATCAAAGCTCTGGCCCTTGTTGTTTCAGACAAGAAGATTTTTTTAAGTTTTCATTGAAAACAATCTATTTTTAGCTCCTGTGACCTAGTTATGAAACCGACCAGAACCATTTGAACAATTTTGGTATAGGACATCTATAAGTGTCACCATGCCAAATATCAAAGATCTGGCCACATAAGTGTCAGAGCAGAAGACGTATGGAATTTTCTCTATATATTTCTATGTAAAACTGTGACCCCCGGGGCGAGGCCAATTTTGACCCCAGGGGCATAATTTGGACATACTTGATAGAGGATCTGTAGGCGATGCTATGTGCTAAATATCAAAGCTCTGGCCCTTGTTGTTTCAGACAAGAAGATTTTTTTAAGTTTTCATTGAAAAAAATCTATTTTTTGCTCCTGTGACCTAGTTATGAAACCGACCAGAACCATTTGAACAATTTTGGTATAGGACATCTAGAAGTGTCACCATGCCAAATATCAAAGATCTGGCCATATTAGTTTCAGAGCAGAAGATGTTTGAAAATTTCACAATATAACTCTTTGTAAAACTGTGACCCCCGGGGCGGGGCCAATTTTGAACCCAGGGGCATAATTTGAAGAAACTTGATAGAGGACCTGTAGGCGATGCTATGTGCCAAATATCTAAACTCTGGCCCTTGTAGTTTCAGACAAGAAGATTTTTTAAGATTTCCTTATTTTTTCACTTTGATTGCCATGGCAACCAGAGTTCTGCATTGTTTTTCATTCTTTGAACAATTTTGAAAGAGCTGGTCCAAGGAACATTTCTGTAAAGTTTGGTTGAATTCTGTCAAGCGGTATAGGAGGAGATGTCATTTGAAGCAATTGTTAACGACGACGCACGACGCACGACCACGGACGCCGGGCACAGGGCCATCCCAATAGCTCGCCTTGAGCCTTTGGCTCAGGTGAGCTAAAAATGACAAGACATACTGATAACTCTGACAATACCAAAAATTAAAGGTATGTATAAATATGGGATAAAACATAATTACATAACTGTCAGAAGATCACTTCCTGATCCTGTTTCTGTAAGTATGAAGCACACTGAACCATTTCTAAACTTTAGCAGACAACATGTTCAGCAGACACCACCAGTTATGTTGGTCAGTCACTGAGGTCAAATATTATGCAATAGCTGGGGCTGCATCTAGTAGCTGCTGGCTTAAAATTACCCTTATTATACTGAAATGATGTCTGCTTAAAACCTACTGTATGTGAAAAATGTACAAAAAATCAATAAAGAAAATGTAAAGTATGTAAATGAGTGGCAAATAGTTTGGATCCAGATTAGATGCAGTATTATGTTGCGTCTGATCTGGATCCAAACTGTTTGCACATATTGGCTACCGGTATTTTGTTAGTGTCAGAGAAGAAAACGTTTGAAATTTTCACTATATAACTCTATGTAAAACTGTGACCCTAGGGCGGGGCCAATTTTGACCCCAGGGGCATAATTTGAACAAACTTGATAGAGGACCTGTAGGAGATGCTGTGTGCCAAATATTTAAGCTCTGGCCCTTGGAGTTTCAGACTAGAAGTTTTCATTGAAATATCTATTTTTAGCTCCTGTGACCAAGATATGAAACCGACCAGAATCATTTGAACAAAAGAGGTAAAGGACATCTAGAAGTGTCACCATGCATAATATCAAAGCTCTAGCCATATTTAGGCCCAATTAGTTTCAGAGGAGAAGACGTTTGAAAATTTCACTATATAACTCTATGTAAAACTGTGACCCCCGGGGCGGGGCCAATTTTGACCCCAGGGGCATAATTTGAACAAACTTGATTGTAGATGATGCTATGTGCCAAATATCTAAGCTCTGGCCCTTGTAGTTTCAGACAAGAAGATGTTTTAAGATTTCCTTATTTTTTCACTTTGGTTGCCATGGCAACCAGAGTTCTACATTGTTTTTAATTCTTTGAACAAATTTGAAAGAGCTTGACCCAAGGAACATTTCTGTAAAGTTTGGTTGAATTCTGTCAAGCGGTATAGGAGGAGATGTCATTTGAATCAATTGTTAACGACGACGAACGACGGCGGCATGGTTGAATTAGTGGAATGGAGTCTTGGAGTGGAGTGGTGGAATGGAGTCTTGGAATGGAATGTTAGAGTGAAAACCACTCCAAAACCATACTCCATTCCAACATTCCATTCCAAGACTCCAAAACTACACTCCGTAAATTCAACCATACCTTGCCATAGTTGAATATTTGGAGTTAAGTTTTGGAGTCTTGGAGTGGAGAGTAATTTTAAGAGTTTAATTGTGGAGTCTATAAACAGTTGTTTCCAAATAGTCTAAGCCTTTTCATTTTTGGTCCAGTTATTACACTTTTCGAATTTGTGTGTAGGTTTGTATCGCATCCCGAGCCAACCATGTCAATTTGGTGCAAAATATCGAGTTTTGAAAATGTGGGCTGATCAGCCCCAAGGCATACTTTGGGACTTTATTTCTACATGAAATGATGGCAGCACAAAAATGTATGGATGTTTCTTGCCTATGCCACAATATTCTTAGACACACGCATTTAGTACATGACATCAGATTGTCAATGCCATTTAAGAACAAACATAACATTAACAGTCTCTTAAAATGCCCAGAGAGTCCCAAAATAGCATTCAGAAGATCTTTGGGTATTTATTATCATAACATTGCAATGTCACGGTAGCTTATTTATTACCCATTAGCCCCTATGACAGGACATCTGCAGTGCCCCTACGGTCAATGGGGCTACGGGATGGGTGAGGTAAGGTGAGTGAGGTGAGCCTGTAGGGACCAGAGCGACCAGTGCTGACTAGACAGTTAAATGCCATTCCAAGACTCCATTCCACTCCAAGACTCACTTCCACTAATTCAACCATGCCAACGACGGCGGACGATGGACACAGGGCCATCCCAATAGCTCACCTTGAGCCTTTGGCTCCGGTGAGCTAAACAAGAGGGCCATGGCCCTTAATTCGCTCACCTGAGGTCATTGTGCCTTAGCGTAATAGACAAGACAACATTTTAATATAGCTGTAAATGGAATTATCTTCCAGACAAAAAACCCATGACAAATTGGAATAACTTAAAAAAATATTGTTGGCAGAGTTATGGCCCTTATCCATGACACTTCTTCTTATCAAGCTACATGTATTTCCATATGATTATTTATTGCCCATTCTGCTTTACTTTCAACCTGCTTTAAGTTATCATCTACTAAGATATAGATACCATTTCTTATATCTTACATTTTTATGACTGTATAAAGTGGAATTATTCTCTTTAGAGGAGGAATAAATTAAATGCGTAAAAAGGCATATGTATGGGGTAATGGGTTAACATCAGTAGAACTGGAGTTATCTCAAAGACAAGAAAATATGACACTGGGAAATAACTCAAAAATGACATTGACCTTTGCAAACATGACCTAAGTTATAAAGTTTCTAACTTTAACAAAGTTATGGCTAAGATTAAGTTGTGGACTGACAGACAAACAAATTGTCAAACAGACAAAAAAAGCAGACAGACAAAAACAATATGCCCCCAACTGCAGGGGCATAATAAATGTAGCAGCCAAAACACCATATGCTGCTGTTATAGTGAACCTCAGCTGACCTGAGTTCAGTTATGTAACTCTGCCAGTAGGAAATGTGGCTAGGGTCTAACTCCTATAATGCTGAATTGCTGTCTGCTATACATATATTGAATGTGAATTATGACCTAGATATTCAACCGACCAGAACCATTTGAACAAAATAGGTAAAGGACATTTAGAAGTGTCACCATGCCAAATATCAAAGCTCTGGTCATATCAGTGTCAGAGAAGAAGACATTTGAAATTTTCACTATATAACTCTATGTAAAACTTGATAGAGGACCTGTAGGTGATGCTATGTGCCAAATATCTAAGCTCTGGCCCTTGTAGTTTTTTTACAAGAAGATTTTTTAAGATTTCCTTATTTTTTCACTTTGGTTGCCATGGCAACCAGAGTTCTGCATTGTTTTTAATTCTTTGAACAAATCTGAAAGAGCTTGACCCAAGGAACATTTCTGTAAAGTTTGGTTGAAATCTGTTCAGCGGTATAGGAGGAGATGTCATTTGAAGTAATTGTTAACGACGACGGACGACGCACGACGGACGACGGACACAGGGCCATCCCAATAGCTCACCTTGAGCCTTTGGCTCAGGTGAGCTAAAAACAAGACTAAATGGTCAAGAGTGACTAGGTCGAACCCTTTCAAACTGGATTGAAAACTAGAATTCTCCAATTTCAGTTGAACCCTTTCACTTTAAATGACGCCTTAAATCGCGTTTGCAAACAGTTTGGGTCCTGATCAGACGCCGCGTAACTTGACAGTGGAGAAGACGTTATTCTTTCCCGTTTAAACGCATACGCAATGCAATAATTCATAGAAATTTTTTTCTGAAATGCCTAACGCTTTATTTCAATCTGAGTGGCAAACAGTTTGGAACCTGATAAGACACCGGGTTACCCAGCGTCTGATCTGGCTCCAAACTGCTTAAAATGGAATCAGTAGTTCTAACATCAACGCATTATTGGAAAAGAATAATGACTTCTGCATTGTACTTTGGTCGCCTTTGGCGTGGTGGTCGTTATGTAAACAAAATACAGTTTAGAAACAACAACAAAACAAACGACTAAGTCTAGAATAGAAATCACTTGCTCTTTAATATTACCAACAAATATATTGTCATAAAAAATAATAATTGTTACTTGGAAATAAGGCAAGCGTTTGGACCAAAGTTAACTGAACATTTCTTAATTTTGTACTAATTGTACATTACCAGAAAGTGTTTTTGCTTGATTTACAAATAAAAGGGGGAAAGAATATGAAAATGAGAGACCATAGGTTTACACGATTACAAGTTTCATGAGAGTCTGTCAGAAGGAATCACAGTAAAGCCTTTGTTTAGTAACATTTCATTGGGTAACTCAATGACAAAAGTAATACAGAAAGCTCCTTACAGAACTTACTGTATTACTGTCGTTCTGCATTCAGCAGCCACTCAGTGCTAATGACCACCTTTTTTTAACTTTACCCACCATAGCCTTTCTAGTTTTGAAGATAGGTGATCACTAAATAAGCAGGTCGAAAGTAAACCCGAGCGTGCCTTAGCGTGCTGCTTTGCTTTTGACCTCCTTTGGGTTACCATCTGTTGGAGGACATCTTTTGGTCACCGATGCGTATTCATGACTGTATAAATTGGCATTATGGAGGAATACATTTCAAGCGTAAAAACGCGTATCTATTGAATAATGAGCTATCAACCGAATTGTTGCTAAACATAGGTTTGACGCTAAGTGCGAAGAAGCTAATTATGCAGACTATATTCGGGTATCTCAATACTCGTCGCCCTCATCGACAAAGTCGTCATGCGATTCTAAACCGACCTCCTCATAATCCTTCTCCAGGGCGGCCATATCCTCCCTAGCCTCGGAGAACTCTCCTTCTTCCATACCTTCTCCTACATACCAGTGGACAAAGGCCCTCTTGGCGTACATCAGGTCGAACTTGTGGTCAAGGCGAGCCCAGGCCTCCGCAATGGCGGTAGTGTTGCTCAACATACACACGGCTCTCTGGACCTTGGCCAAGTCACCGCCGGGTACGACAGTCGGCGGCTGGTAGTTGATGCCCACCTTGAAGCCAGTTGGACACCAGTCGACAAATTGGATGGTCCTCTTGGTCTTGATGGAGGCAATGGCGGCGTTGACGTCTTTCGGAACGACGTCACCACGGTACAGAAGACAGCAGGCCATGTATTTGCCGTGCCTGGGGTCACATTTGACCAGCTGGTTAGCTGGTTCGAAGCATGCGTTTGTAATCTCGGAAACAGAAAGCTGCTCATGGTAAGCTTTCTCAGCTGATATAACTGGTGCGTAGGTTGCCAATGGAAAGTGGATTCTTGGATAAGGTACTAAGTTGGTCTGGAATTCCGTCAAGTCGACGTTCAGAGCTCCGTCGAATCGCAACGAAGCGGTGATTGAAGAAACGATCTGGCCAATCAGACGGTTCAGATTAGTGTAGCTTGGTCGCTCGACGTCGAGATTACGGCGACAGATGTCGTAGATTGCCTCATTGTCAACCATAAAGGCACAATCGGAGTGTTCCAGTGTTGTGTGGGTGGTCAGGATGGCGTTATAGGGTTCGACTACAGCCGTGGCCACCTGAGGAGCAGGGTACACAGAGAACTCGAGCTTGGACTTCTTTCCATAATCTACGCTCAGTCTCTCCATGAGAAGAGAGGAAAAGCCAGATCCAGTACCCCCGCCAAAGCTGTGGAAGATAAGGAAGCCCTGCAGACCAGTACAAGCGTCGGCCAACTTCCTGATCCGGTCCAGAACCTGGTCAATGTGTTCCTTGCCGACGGTGTAGTGGCCCCTGGCGTAGTTATTGGCGGCATCTTCTTTGCCTGAAATCAGCTGCTCTGGGTGGAATAGTTGGCGGTATGTACCGTTTCGAACCTCATCTGGAAGACAATTGATACACATTTTAGTTTCGTCAAGTCATTACTTTCAGTCTTATCTTTAAAATGTTGCCCTCCCTGGATTAAACCCTAAAGATAAAACGAAAAATATGAGTTTCCAATTAATTAAGTCAAGTGACTATTTAGGGCTGTGTTTTACAATACAAGCCCTCTGATCTGGATCTACACTACTTGCATATAAAATATTCAATATGATTTCTCTGCATAAGTATTCTGTTTGTAAAGGACGATTATACTCGTCACTAGTGGTCACACTTAATGGACGCTAAAGGACATCTGATCAGGGTCTTCACTGTTGGCATAGTACAAGTGTATTACACAGGTACAAGGTTTGTAAATGACGCGTATAATCATCCCTGGGTTTCAATCGGTGAAGAGAGATAGAGCGGGTTTGCGTAAGAATGAGGTTTTTCGCAGTCGTTAAGAATAAGAAAGTGACACATAAAAATGACGCATGAAAATAGTACTGCGTGTAACCTTTATATTGAACTCATTATCCCATTGCCTGTTTCTAGTATTGAAGAAATGTATTCACTTATAGCAGGCTGGAAGTAAAGCAGAATGCACTTTAAGGCGCATTCTGCTTTACTTTCAACCTGCTTTAAGTTAAAATCTACTTAGATGAAGAAACTATTTCTTATGGCACATGTAAATGACTGCATAAAGTGGAGCTGTTTTTCTTCAGTGGAGGAATCCATTACATGCGTATCTAATGCGTATCTATGGAGTAAAGAGTTCAACTGATGATGAGTCAATCGTACAAGTATTTTGGGAACAGCACCATGTTAGCCTGCCGTAGATGTGGCTACATAATATAGGGCAAAGGTATAACAGAAAGCTACAGAAAGAGTTTTCTGTTTTACAGGTATCCTGCATCAGGAAATCAACAGTTT
Organism: Gari tellinella; assembly: GCA_922989275.2. Lineage (NCBI taxonomy): Eukaryota > Metazoa > Mollusca > Bivalvia > Cardiida > Psammobiidae > Gari > Gari tellinella. The sequence continues at coordinate 22,471,333 of OV277869.1, read as the reverse complement.
AAACTATTGTAGTACTGAAATTGGATACACCTATCCTTTGTAAACAGTGTAGCCCTCTAAGGGCTCCTGATCTGGGTCAAAACTGTTTGTCATAAATTATAATATATTGTAGATGAACTCTCGAGAGTCGATGCCGTTTAGAAATTAAACCAGTACATTTGAAAATTTAATATGGTCAGGGTAGGCTAGCGGTTAAGGCAGATTGTATGCTTCTTTAAAGAGTGCTCTTTAAGGTTGAGGACACCTAATGAGATCGGTCAGTGTCGGTCAATAACGGAGAGCGATCATCTATTCTCGTCAACAGCCAACCTGTTACGAACCATGCTAAAACATAGTTCGGAACAAATCGGCAGTTGACGATAATGGCCGTTCACTTTATTTTTGTTTGATCACAAGAGGAGTCTTCAACCTTACCTCAAGTTTGACTGTATATGTACGGCCAGTTTTAACTACGTTTTCTACTCACCAATTACGGACGGTTCCAGGTCTACAAATACTGCTCGAGGAACGTGTTTTCCGGAACCAGTCTCGCTGAAGAATGTGTTGAAAGAGTCATCTCCCCCACCGATGGTCTTGTCACTGGGCATTTGGCCATCAGGCTGGATCCCGTGCTCAAGGCAGTACAGCTCCCAGCAAGCATTGCCGATCTGAACCCCGGCTTGTCCGACGTGTATACTGAGACACTCACGCTAAAATGGGAAACATAACAAGGTGTTCGTTAAATAGATACATGTATCAAGTATATTCCCTGAATTACTACTAAAAAGTTAATATATTTATGACTGGGTATAATGGATAAAGAATTGTTTCAGTGTGCATGACGATGTAAGAAAGCTTGTCGCCTTTAACCCTTTTAACCCCTTCACTAGGGCTCAATAGGTTAAGTGGCACCAATTTAAAACAGGAAAAAAAAACTCTCTAGCTACATGTAAACGCAGTAAAATATATTTTTTTACAGTTGGTACATGTAATCGAAAATATGGGCTATGCTATGTAAAATACATGTATGAACAGCTCCACTGAGCAAAAATGCAAGCTGTTTTAACCCTTAAGTTGCTGTAACGTGTACTATATAATTTGATAGACGTATATTACATGTTTATCATTCTTCAAAGGGGTTTGCTTGATGACAGCAGTGGTCTAATTCTAACATAAAGATTATATAATATATGTTTGTATTAACCCTTTACCTCATAGCCTGTCTCTAGTGTTTAAGACATGTGATCACTTAAAGCAGGTTGAAAGTAAAGCAGAATGTGCCTTAAGGCACATTCTGCTTTACTTTCAGCCTAGTTTAAGCTAAAATCTGCTAGGTTATATAAAATATTTGTAATAGTAATTGTTCATGAGGGTATAAACTGGAACTATTTTCTTCAGCGAAGGAATAAATTTAATACGCTAAAAGTCGCTTCTATGGGGGAAAGGGTTAAGGAAACATTAAGATCAGCAGCCCGGTGTCCGTTTAGATCCCAATTGTTGGGTAAAGCTACATTAAGTCGAGTTACATGTAAGCATTCTAGATCTACTGATTAAACATGATATATAAATTGGGGTCAGGTAAAAAGAATTCATAACAAAACAATTCTTAGTATTCAACAAAGACAGCCTGTTCATAAGCTGAGCACAACGAAGAGATAAAACATTTGAGGAAATACTTTTGTTAACCAGACTGATTAAGCGTGAAACTACACGCAAACTCGATGCAACAAAGTGTAGAAAATTACAACTTCTGATGAATATAAAACGATCTCTGTTAATCTGAGTGGCAAACAGTTTTGGAGCAAGATCACTTAGACCAGACGCCGGATTACCCGGCGTCTAATCACTCCAAACTTTTTGCAATTGACATTTTTATTTTTAGCATAGCCCCTTTTATTGGGAAAGAACATTGTCTTCTCCACTCTACAGGCAGCTTTATGTAACTGTTTTGGTCCAAATGAGACCCCGAATCAAAACTGGTCGTCTCTCTGATGCTATTGATAGAAAGAAAGTGCAGATAAATAAACAGCATGACTTGTTGCAGATGACATAATATTATGTTGCAGAGGACCACTTCATAGCGTCAATAACGAACATTGGCGCGCTTATTTCTACCGAATTGCTATTTATGGTTTGATGAATATATTTGTAACAGTCACGACGAAAAATCAGTACAGCATTAATTCAGGATATGCCTTTTGAACAATTTCAAACAAACTGATCAAGTATGGAGATTAAACTTCTAGAAGTTGAAAAACTGTCGGGCAGATTGTGGTACAGAGTTTCCCACGCGGGGCCAACTACGTATCATCATCAAAATTTATTGCTACGACAACCTATATGGGTATTATAATATATTTATATTCCTACGAAGTCAGTGTATATAGTGAGAGTGTGACTTAGAATGCTTTACTTTAAACATTCTTTAAGTGGTAACAAGTCTTCAAAACTAGAAACAAGCTATTGACTAAAGGGTCAAAGTATATCTCGATGTTTTATGACCTAAAATGTTATCAAAACAGGGCGTATTTCTGCACGGTCTGTTACACAATTTTGAATCACCTAGACATTTCAGGTTGTCATTAGATGCTTGGCTACACAAAAATGTAACTGCGATTTCAGCTCTACACCTCTTCACACCGGGCTTCTGATAAGACGGAATGAACTTATCATTTTAATTACCCCACCCCCCCCCGCCAATGTTTTCGCCGGTCAATATGTAATAATTTCTCACTAGAATTGTCTGACAACTCTATAAAGAATAGTCTCAACATAGTGTTTGTTGGAGATATAAGGATTTTAGTAGTTAAAATACCCTGTATAAGGAGCCTAGTGCAGAGCCGAAGAGTTTCCGGAGCGTGTCGACTATTTCCGTCAAGCCCGAATGCGTTTATTTTAACTTGACGAACATATTAAGCTATATGTTCCGAATGAAACACGTCACGACATGTTATTTACGCACCGTGAACATTATAACCGGTATTAATATATATCTAACAAATAGTAAAAATTCTAACGAGGTCATATTCATTTGCTCTGGGCCAATCGTTTTGCACCACCTCGTTACTGTACTGATTTACTTATGTATGACGATGATCAGGCATTTTTGCTAACTGCGCATTTGAATTTAAACACGTGACAATGAGACTGTTGGCGCGAAAATGTAAATAACCTATAAATATCATGTAGGGGTTCACAGCCTGTTGTATTTTCAAAGACACATGGCTAATTAAAGCAGGTTGAAAGTAAATCAGACTGTTCCTAAAGGAGCATTATGCGTTACGTTTAACATGCTTTAACAAATCCTCTGTTAAGATACCGGAAATTCCTTATTGTGTTTTATGTTCGGGACTTGTGAAGTTGTGATGAGCAGTTACAGCAAAGGATTAGCGGAGAAAGTAGTGAAAACATTTTGAACACATTTAGTTTAGAGTTTTAAATCTGTTTGCAATGGTCACAGATAATGTTGAACAAGATCCAATAACAAATATGAATACAGTCGAAACTCGATAATTCGAACACGCGTTAGTTCGACATACCCATATTTCAAAACTATGAAGTACGGGTATATTCAACTTAAGCGATATGGATTTATTGAACTTTAACTTATGAAATACTGGTACGGTCGGCTTAAGCGAGTCGAAGGATCGAGTTTCGTCTTTTGTTATGTTGATTTGACCATCGAAACCGGAAATGGCATAACCTAGAACCCGGATTTTCGACTTCAGAATGAGTCAGCTTTGAATTTTTGTTGTTGTACAGACGAAGTTGACAAGTGGCGGCATTTGCTGTAAACGATTTATTGCACTAATATTGCTACATGCTGTTGTACCATCCTCTGCGAATTTGATGTTTCAATGGCATCTCGTCACCCATACGTTTGTAACGTATTGCGTTTGCAAACATTATAGATCCAGATCAGACGCCAAATAACACGGTATCTAATCAGATTCCAAACTGGTTGAAACTCGAATCAACATTTTATGTCCAAATTTGGAAAAAAGAAATAATTTCAACATGTAGCTGCAGACAAAAAATACAAATGGCGTAAATGGAGTTAAATCTTTATGATTTGCAATTTGAAACCAGTTTGCACTTAGCATCTGGCATATTTCAAATCAGTCATATTATGGTTCTTCTTTCCTTAGGAAACAAGACCACCGCAAGCCGGGTACATAATACGCCCGTCAAATCAATCTTAGAACGTAGTCATACTCAAACCCTATCAAGGCAAAGTGGAAAAAAGGGGAAGAACCCTTAAAGTTAGGGGTCATATGCTGACCAAGTTTCAAAATGATTGGAATAAATTTGTTTGAGTAAGAGAGAGGACAAACTAAAAAATTCCCTTTTTTGACGATAAAAGTGGCATAACTCTTGGATGTCTGGGGCAATCTTGCTGGTTATGAAAATTAACCGAGACATTATCGGTCATACACATGCTGACAAAGTTTCAAAAGGAGAGGAATAAATTTGTTTGAGTTAGAGAGGGGACAAACTAAAAAATGCCCGTTTTTGACGAAAAAAGGGGCATACCTCTTGAATGTCTCAGGCAATCTGGCTGGTTATAATGACAATGACAATTTTATTTATTCAGCAGCTTAGGCCACCGGCCCATAATACATACTGAATTAAAGTACGACATTGTTACAAGTTACAAATTACGAGCTACATATATACATTACAATTAAACAGTGCTATTCCAACTTACGTTAGTACATACTTATAGAGACATGTACTAAGAGTACATATATATATACTACTACTACTATGCTGACGGTCGCGAAGCGACAATGTCTGTTTTATCCTTTTATTTCACCACTGTTCTCTATTTATTTCTCTGTCGTGACAGTTTAGCCCAGGAATGCAGCTTGATTTTTCTCTGTGTCAAGTTTCTCTTGATGGTATCCTTATACCGTAGACGAGGTCTATCCCTCTTCCTTTGACCAACTGGCAGCACTGAGAACAAAATCTGTTTTGGAAGCCTGTCTTGTGACATCCTCATAAGATGTCCAGTCCATCGAAGATTCTTTCTGATCAGGAGGTCTTCCATGGGTTGCAGTCCTGTTCTATCCAGTATTTCCATGTTTGTCTTCTTGTCCTTCCAGGATACCCCAAGAATAGATCGAAGGTGCCGCATCATAAAGGCATGCAACTTCTTCACATGGCGTCTGTACATTGTCCAGGATTCCGCTCCATACAAGAGAGTGCTTATCACTACTGCTCTGTAGATCTTGCCTTTCACCTTCATTGACACATGGTGATTGTTCCAGAATCTCTGACGCAGCCTGCCAAATGATGCACTAGCCTTTGCCATTCTTTTCTGAATCTCGACATCAATGCGTCCATCTTTTGCAACTGTGCTTCCAAGGTAGGTGAATTCTGGGACAGAGTTAAGTTTATTTCCATCTACCATACTGTCTACTTCTTGGGCGCTTGAGGAGTCTGCTTGGTACATCACTTCAGTTTTTTTAATGTTAATCTTTAGACCAAACTTCTTTGATACATCAGAGAAAGCATTCATGATTCGCTTAATCTCTTCTGGCGAGTGGGTAAGTAGTGCATTGTCGTCTGCGAACAGCAGTTCCCTAATAAGCACCTGGGAACACTTGGATTTTGCTTTGAAGAGTGCTACATTGAAGAGGTCAGCATCTTGTCTGGACTGAATATAGACACCATCCTCCAAGTGTTGGAAAGCCTCTTCCAGCATTGCTGATAGGAATATGGAAAAGAGTGTCAGGGCTAGTATACAACCTTGCTTGACACCATTGGTAACATCAAACGCCTCTGAGGTTTGTCCTCCATCGCTGACGTTTGCCTTCATCCCTGTGTGAAGAGATTCAACCATTGATTTGAACTTCTCTGGACATTGTAGCACCGATAAATACGAAATTTCTCATTTGCTGTGTTGCTCCAACACTTTTGTTTAAAGTCATTAGTCTGGTCATCAGTTGTTCCCAAAGCAAAGTTTGTTATCATCACTGTGACAGCATGTTTAATCAAGCAATCATGATTGGACATGTGCATTACGTTTCTTATCATTGGTTATAAGTAAATCACAGTTGGATGTAGTTACTGTCTCAATATGTATCCATCAGTCAAGCAGGGATTAAACATATGGCATTATCTACCCAAGCTGTCACCTTTGTCCATCTCACTACATGAGATCAGAGTCCACACTGCTAGGGCCACGTGTGCTAACAGGGCGTGACTTAACCGGTGCATACTCTATTGGGAAACCCTGTCTTTATCACGTGACATTAAGAGGCGGGACTGAAACTCCTCTTTGGGTCTAATTGATCAAGCATTAGGGAAGATCAGACTTAGTTTTGTTTTAGAATTTACAAGTCCGATTTCTGACATAGCAGAGGAATTCCTCATCTAAATTACAAAGTTTAGTTCATATTTACAGTCTATTGTTTTATTAATTATTGTGGAATACCACTTTGTTTATACTTGGATATCCAGGACGTTATTAAATATCAGAACCAGATCATCATTGTTCTCTATTCAACCTGTAAGGAACTCCTACAGTCAAGTTAACAGCAGTTACACACGAAGTGTTGTTACAACATCCATACTTCCTCAGTAGCTTCCATAATCCTTTTCGTCCCACTGTATCAAAAGCCTTTGTGAAATCGACGAATACCATATCTGTCCAGTAGGATCCTTGCAAAACTCTTGCCTGCAATGGACAGAAGAGAGATTCCTCTGTAGTTCCCACAATCTGTTCTGTCACCCTTCTTGAAGATGGTCACAATGGTGGCATCTTTCCATGCTTGTGGAATTGAGCCTTCATCCCATGCCTTGCATATCAGTTGATGTAGCTCGGCAAGTAAGTTGGTACCTCCATGCTTCCATACTTCAGCAGGAAATCCATCTCCCCCTGGAGCCTTGCCATCCTTCAGGCCCGCTATTGCTTTTGTCATTTCCTCCATACATGGGGTCTCATCGAGACAAGTGTTGATGGTGCGCTGTTTTATGTTGGCAAGGGCTTCGGGTTCAATTTCCCCTTGGACATTTAGAAGCTTCTGGAAGTGCTCACTCCATCTTTCTAGAACTCTCTTGCTGTCTGAGAATATCTCCTGCCCATCTGCTGATTTCAGTTGTACCGGTCCTTTTTTCTGGGGTCCCCAAACTTCCTTGAGTCCACTGTAGAAGCCTTTCATGTCATTCCTGTCTGAAGCTCTCTGTAGCTCTTCAGCTTTTCTGTCCCACCAAGCCGTCTTTAGGGAACGGGTGTGCTGCTGGAGTAACCTGCAGACATCTTTGTATGCTGCAACGGTTGATCTGGTACCCCTTGTCTGAAGGACTTTCTGATGGGCTCGGTCTCTCTTATCCAGCAGTTGACTTAATTCCTGGTCATCAGGATCGAACTAGTCTTGGTGTCTTCTGTCAGGCTTGCCAAGAGAAGTTTTGACCGTGTTGTATACAACTTGTTGCAGAGCTGCCCATTTGTGGTCCACTGAAGATCTTTCCTCTACGTCAAGTTTGCCGAGGTCATCATCAATATGTCTTGCTAGGCTCTCTCTATGATCAATGGCTTTCAGCTTCGCAGTGTTGAGCTTGGAAGGCTTCTTGGAACATTGCTTGCTGTATTTCTGTCGTAGGCAAAATGTCAACTTTGATCTCAGCATCTGGTGATCAGTCCAGCAGTTAGCCCCACGCACGACTCGGGTGCTGCAGAAATCCATCTTATCCCTGCATCTTGTTATGATGAAGTCTATCATGTGCCAATGCTTGGAGCGGGGATGCATCCATGTGGTTTTTCTTTCGTCCTTCTGCTTGAACATTGTGTTTGTCACTGTCAGTTCAAATTCACCGCACAGTGCAAGTAGGAGCTATATATATATGTCGTATATATATATATAATAATAATAATACAACCATACAAAAGATTGTTTGCTACCCCATTGCGAGATATTACGCATATACTTTACTTTAAGACTTTAAATACTTACAACAGACTGAGGACTTAACCTATTAATCATTGTTATTGATATATTCTGCTCTCAGTTTGAATATAAACTTTGCAAGGTTAACGACTGTTTTTGCATCGCTACAAAACAGCTGATGACACAAATTTTGTGTTGGTGTAGCATTATTATAGTTAGTTAACGATATATTGATTCCTTAACTCACTATACATAGGGCATATCATTATAAAGTGAAACTCGTTTTTAATCAATTGACTGTCACAGAATGTACTACTAGTACATAACTGAGACATTCTTGTAAATCACATGCTGACAAAGTTTTAAAAGGATTGGAATAAATTTGTTTACGTTAGAGAGCGGACAAACTAAAAAATGCCCGTTTTTGACGAAAAAGGGGCATAACTCTTGAATGTCTGGGGCAATCTTGCTGGTTATCGAACTTAACCGATATATTTCGGTCATACACATGCTGACCAAGTTTCAAAAGGGTCGGAATAAATTTGTCTCCAAGAGTTAGAGAGTTGACAAACTAAAAAGTGACCGTTTTTGACGAAAAAAGGGGCATAACTCTTGAATGCCTGGGGCAATCTTGCTGGTTATCGAACTTAACCGAGATATTTCGGTCATACACATGCTGACCAAGTTTCAAAAGGATTAGAATCAATTTGTTTGAGTTAGAGGGCGGACAAACTAAAATGCCCGTTTTTGACGAAAAAGGGGCATAACTCTTAAATGTCTGGGGCAATCTTGCTGGTTATCGAACTTGACCGAGATATTATTGTCATACACATTCTGGCCAAGTTTCAAAAGGATTGGACTAAATTTGTTTGAGTTAAAGAGCGGATATGAAAAAGTTAACGGACGGACAGACAGCACCACGACATAATACGTCCCGTCTGAAGACGGGCATATAAAAAGGAGAAGGGGAATGACTGGCCGATGAAAATTCAGCAGCAGACAACATGAGTAGATTCGACCGCATGACACATAGCCTACAGGTACATGTAACCATCTCGTCATTCACATCGTCATAGGTGTCGTCTGCTAAATATTTAACAAGAGGCCCATGCGGGCCTAAATATCGCTCACCTGGAAAAACCAACACAAGGGTCACATAGCCCCTGGTATGGGATCACTTTTCACCCCAGAGACATATTTTAGCTCCTGTGACCTAGATATGCAACGGACCGGAACCATATTTACAATATTGGTTCAGGGCTTCTAGAAGTGTCATCATGCCAAATATCAAAGCTCTGACCATATTAGTTTCAGAGGTAAAGATGTTTGAAGATTTCACTACATAACTCTATGTAAAATTACGACCCCCAGGGCGTGGTCATTTTTTACCCCAGGGACATAATTTGAACAATCTTGATAGAGGACCAGTAGATGATGCTTTGTGCCAAATATCTAAGCTCAAGGTACTGTGGTTTCAGACAAGAAGATTTTTTAAGATCAGAACCATATTAACAATATTAGTTAAGGGCTTCTAGAAGAATCATCATGCCAAATATCAAAGCTCTGGCAATATTAGTTTCAGAGAAAAAGATCTTTAAAGATTTCACTATATAACTCGATGTAAATTTACGACCCCCGGGGCGGGGTCATTTTTGAACAATCTTGATAGAGGACCTGAAGACGATGCTGTGTGCCAAATATCTAGGCTCAGGGTACTGTGGTTTCAGACAAGAATATTTTTTAAGTTTTCATTGAAAAAATCTATTTTTAGCTCCTGTGACCTAGATATGCAACGGACCGGAAATGTTTGAAAAACTTTGAAAGAGCACCATATGAGGATCATTCAGGCCAAGTTTGGTAAAAATCTATCCAGTAGTTTCGGAGGAGATGTCGTTTAAAGAAAGTGTTGACGACGAACGGACGGACGGACGAACGAACGACGACGGACAGAGGACGATCAAAATAGCTCACCTTGGCACTACGTGCCAGGTGAGCTTAAAACTAACATGTGGTAAAGTTTAAACATTCTCGGCTGTATTAACTTATTAAGCGATAGAGGGATGAAAAAAGTAAATTACTCCCTATAGATGAATGAAAGCAAAGTAAAAGTAATACAGAAAGCATAACTTTTGCCCTACATTGATAATAGGCTGTCACATGTTCTAAGTACTATAAATGTATTTTTTCTTGGTATTGTCGCATTATAAAGGTTTAACTCTATAGCAAGTTTCTGGATTTGACGGCAGGTGTCCACGTAAAGCAGGTTGAAAGTAAAGCAGAATGCGCCTTACTTTCAACCTGTTTTAAGCTACAGTTGGCTAAGATATAGAAACTACTTTATGTAACATATACATGACTGTATAAATTGGAACTATGTTCTTCAGTGGAGGAATAAATTAGAGGCGTAAAATGCGTATTTATAGGGTAATGGGTTAAAGGGAGTCGCAAACGGATGGAGTACTTGTCAAAATAAAATAAAATACTCAAATAAAAGCAAATGTGTGGCATTATTTGGCTGATCAGTCTCAAGAATTGTCTCCGAATCTTATTTTTTTTAGATTTCTATAGCGTTAGCTGACGGTATAGTTGTTGTTGTTGCTTCTCTACACGGGCTCAGACATAAACCTGAGCCGAATATGTACTATCAATCGCTTACCAGTGAAGTACGTTAATTCGCTACCGTATAGATAGAGAGCGCCAGTAGCCGCGTGGGTAAAGGCGTTTCCCTTTTTTTATGTTTGTCTCCGCATGGAGGGTCACGGGTTCGAATCCCACCAGAGCTTCTTCTTGTTTTTTTTTAAAATGCATTTTTTAACAGAATTTATTATCCTAAACTAAATCTTACCCATTTATATAAGCATTTGACATATATTTACAAATTACCATTTTTAATGCTAAAACCGGTTGCGAGCCTCTTTAAACAAGATACCGAGCCAATGTACAAGTGTTATACGGTGTTTGATCTGGATGCAAACTATTTGCAAGTGTCTGTCAGTCCGCGCTCAGCAGCTCAAAGGTGTGTATATATGCAATAACAATCCTAGGTAAATCCATGGTAAAACAGATGGTTTAATTAACATCAACAGTATGGCCATTAATGACATTCCTTCTAAACGCCACTGACTCGTACATAGACACGCAGATAGTTTGAATCCTGATCAGACGCCGAGTTACTCGGCGTCTTATCAGGATCCAATTTGTCATAACTAATATGTAATCTAGATTTCATGTCTCTTTTAAAAGTTTTCAAATAATATTGTAAAACTTGCAGATGACACATTCCATGTAGCCGTTACCATAGCTGCATAAATATGTAATGGCGGACATGCTAAGTCGCCGCTAAACTCGGTACATGTAAATAACATCGCCCGCTCGATTTTATCTGTTACAGTGAAAAAGACGTTATATACATGTATAGTCTTTCCATATATGTATACAGAACGCGTTTATGCTAAAACGAAATGTCAATTGCAAATAGTTTGGAACCAGATCCAGATTGTTTGTCACTCAGAGTATTAAAATGTACCGTAATAGATATCTAAATATTGACATTTTCTACTGTTTACTGCAATGCGTTTGCGCTTCGATTGGGCTTAAACGGGGAAGAATAATGGTCTGCCTTCTGTAAGCCCTTTTGTTCTAATCTATATTTGTTTTATCTCTTTGCACGCTAGTGGTGGATACATCTGCCTCAGTGATTGCCTTTGCAAACAGTTTGAATCCAGATGAGACGCCGCGTTACGCGGCGTCTCATCTGGATCCAAACTGTTTGAGTTACGCGGCGTCTCATCTGGATCCAAACTGTTTGACACTCTGACCATGCTTTAAAAAGACATTTTGAAATTCTATTTTTAGAACATCAGCAGACGACAAATGTTGCAGATGAACAAAATTACCCAGCATGCAAAGAGTTAATACAAAGCAGGGTCTGTGTAGCTAGTTCGGATGCTGATAGAGGTGATAAATATTGGCCTAAACGCATTAACGTGCATGTTCAACTCGTTCACTGCTAAGTTTTATCGTCTGCTTTAACCCTCTTACCGCCAAAAAAATGGAGCGGAAGCGTCGTATGCAATATTTTTGAAGTCAGGTTTAGGGATTTTGTCGATACGAGTGTCAAACAGTTTGAATCCTGATCAGACGTTACGCGGCGTCTAATCAAAGTCGCCTTTTGGTGACAATGGCAGTGAAAGTGTTCAACACTGGTGACGTCATGGCAGTGGTTAAGGTGTTTCTGGCGGAGATACATATCTCACACGAAATGTTATCATTTCCATACCCAGGCATATTTTACTATATCCTGATGCAGACATATCGACCACATGTAAGCCATATTGTACAGGCTTGACTAACGTTAACTTTGCTGTTCCTAAAAACTATGTTCTCATGAATCGTTTTTAACACATCTACTTTATTCGTACTATCATGATTCTACCATTCATTAAAAAGGAGTTTTCCTACAAGCAGACTGAAAGTAAAGCAGGTATCTCATTTTACTTTCAGCCTGCTTTAAGCATCAGCCTTTAAGGATACAGGAAAAGGGTTGCAATAGTTTTTTTTACGGGGACGTCACGTGCGTTTGTTTGGAAAGAATAAAACTTTCTTGATTTTCTGAAGAATATATCAAGACGTCGAAAGCCGTTATTTAAGGAACCGGCGAAACCACAGCATGGTTCCTTTACCAGAGACCACTACCTTTGATTATTATTCACTGTGAAGGGGAAACATCTGGTTCATAAATCATCATGAACAAGACAGAGGCGCCAAAAAGTTCCAGGTCAGGGCCACATCTGATAGCCATAACCTAATCCACAAGTTCCTTCATATGTTTCTCTAGGGGTCAACGGGGCATCTAAAATTGACACATTTGGGTCACAGTCAAAAGCTAATGGAAACCAGTAGTAATGTTAGTCATGGTTCGGAACTGACCGACAGTTGACGAGACTGGCCGATCGCTCTCCGTGGAGTACCAATATTGACCGACATTGGCTCGATCTCATTTGGCGTCCTTAAACTTAAAATATGCTTAATCAACTTATTTGACTCGGCTATTTAGTAAACCACTATAACCACTACTTTGAGAAACATGATGTATAAGTTTGGTCGACTATGAAAGAAGAACGATAAACATAATTATGTTAAATGTTAACCATTGTCCTGCTAAATTCTAGTCTGCTTCAACGGTTGTACGCCTAAAGCAATTTTAGTGCCGTCTCATTTTGCCTAATACTGTCAATAAAACAAGTATAAAATAGTTTGGATCCTAATCAGACGCTGAATTACTTGATATGTTGGCAAGATACAGACTGTTGACAGATGTTTGGTCAAATCACGCTTAGCAAGCAAGCAGGGCTGCCATAAGTTGACATGAAAAATCCTAAAATTTCCAAATTTGCATTTTTCCAGTGCGATTTTACGATCGTACCTTTACCACATAGCCTATTTCTAGTTTTGCTGGCATTCTGCTTTACTTTCAGCATGCTTTAAGCTACCATGTACTAGAAAAAAAATCCGAAGATTTAGGAAAAATCCGGAGATATGGCAGCCCTGATGCTGCAAGCTAAAGGTTACCATATGTTATTTGTTTATCCCATATCTTAAAATAAAATAAAAAGAAACTTAAACTAGGGGTACCATACCGTTTGGATCCTAATAAACTCGGCGTCTGATCAGGATCCAGACTGCTTACAATTCAGTCTCGTTTAACAGGCAAAAGGTTAACATCTGTTGCATGTTTCTTAAAGTAAGATAAAAATCCATAAAAAATCTTGCAATTCCATGAAACAATATTATAAGAAAATTACCACTAAAGTTAAATACAGAAAACGGTTCTTACCATTTTTGATGTTTCAAAAGATGTGGTTAAAAATATAAAATATATACACCGACACTTGTCTCACTTCGACTTGATCAGTCCACGGTGAGTCAGGCTAGTGAAATTAAACCCGTGTCGGACCAGTTTATATATACACACACTCCCCACCATCTCTACTCTCCCGTCCCCTTTGCGCCTGAGGTTGTATCTGTGGCAACAGAAATGTCTACATGTAACCATAGTTATACGCTTAAAAGCTGTCACGGTGATGAGTAGTTCGGTTAAGAAGTTTAGATTTGTAGTTCGTATCAAATGATGTAAGTGAAACTGTGAAGCAACAGAAATATTTAACCATAAATGAAATCATAGCTGAACGCTTTAAACCGTTCCGGTAACATCGCTCGTGTTACATGTCTGTTTATGTGAAGGCCATAGCCAAGCACTGTAGATTCAGATGAGACGCCGCGACAGGAGGGCTTACAACTGAATCGGTGCTTGCTTGTTACAATATACAGTCAAACTTCCAAATTTGAAGTCGCTGAAGTCCAACATGTCCGTATATCAAAAGTATTAAGTCGAACATATCTGTATATAAAATTTAAAACACGGATTAGCCACGTTTTAACTTTGAAAACGAATATATTCGAATTGATCAAATTTACAATATTGAAATTAAAAGCTAAGAGGACGAAAAAGTTAGATTCATGTATGTTTGAGATACCCATGTTCGACTTAACAGTCAATTTTCTGTAGAGCAACCACTATTTAGAGTTATGTGCATATTAATGAATAGTCGAGTAATAAGGGCGTTTTAACCCTTAATGTAGATTCCGGTGTGGAGTTTGTTGAAATCTAAACAGTGTGAAAGTTTCTAGTAGTTTTATTAAAGGCCTGGACATCAGGTGAATTGTTATAACAAATGTAGTAATCCAAAATAGCATATGTAATAAGGAAGTGTTCAGTAGAATTTGTAATGTTGAGACTATCCTTAGAAACAGTGTCCGAAATGCATTTCTTCGGTTAGAAGTTGCCACCCTCTTCTTTAAAACAGATTACATGTTGACTGCTCGAAAACTAAGCCTAAATGTTTATTTCCTAACAAACAGAAACTCGCAGAAACTATTAGACACGCCCCCTTTTCATACCACACGACTCTGACACAATCAACTGCCTAAAGCATTTGGTGACAAGGAGACGTTTAATTCCTTTTACAAGTTCTTATTACGTGTATATATGAAACAATGACACGTGTCAATGCAGTATATATTGCAATGAACATGTTTTGACAGGAATTGAGAAACTTAAATGATAAAGTCCGACTAGTACAGTTACTGCATTGTCTGCATTATAATTTGTATTTTAACAGTCGTATAATACGTTATTTCCCATTGGTTTTGAATTTAACACAATGCCTATTACCGGTTTTTAGAAATAACTTGAATATCAGATTCATTGTAACATCTTAAGGGACTTTTAAGCTTGTATATATACATAACAAAATATAACATGGCTTTATTTCAGCCTATTTCATGAATCCCGACTTACAAAAGTTTAAGACCTTTTTAAGCACACTCGCCAGTTTTGGGCGCACATAGTTATTGAACTCTGCCCGTCCGTTCGTCTGTGTCCCCTATGCTCGGAACATACTTTCTTAACCACATAAGCTAGGAATACCGAATTTGTTGGGGGATACATTATGAAAATGCGCGTTTTTCTGTAACAAGTCACTGTGACATTGACCTTGACATTTGACCTCTACTATAGCAGAATGAAGAAACAAGAAATATCTTTAAAAAAGATATTCAGCGGAATGAGCGGTTGAACTAATGCTATAGATTGGTGTGCAAAATTGAATGAAATTGAGGTTTTCAGAGAATTGAAATATCTCCGATTGAAAAGCAAAAAATACAAGTACATTGTATACAATGGAAACAGTAACTTTTATTTAAAATGCAAAACTATCATGTATAGAAATGCAAAACAAAACAATAATTTAACTCAAATCCTAGCTACTGGTAGGAGATCCTCACATTAATCTAGTGTTCTATATATCAAACTTTATTCATAGAGTTTCTTGTAACAAACTATAACATACAGATGCAACAGTCTGCTGTAGATGCTTTTACATTTCACTCTTGTAAATAATGATGAAACGAGGCAATTGTGTTTAACTCAATTGAGACCATTTATTATATTGCTATTAATGTATGGTAAATATGTACAAATAGTTAACAATTTAAACAAATTGGTAGTTAACACTAACTTACTTACTTACTGGCGTTCACCGTCTACAATGCCAGTAACAAAACAACTAGCTTCCTCTGTATATCTATAAAAAGATTTCAGACGCCATTTCTTAAAATAGAAGCATGCTTGCATCAGCACAGTCAGTCTGTGTCTCTAACTTTACACTCACAACTCATATCTGGTAAAACTCTAAAAGTGCTTAGACCAGCCTACAGGGCTCCAGATAAGAGGGAGTAAATTGAACAAATCACATTTTTTCACTAATTTCAGCACCAAACCCTATGGTGTTGCTACTCATTTGGATCGTCTCAAGGAGACGATTCAAATGAGTAGTGACACCATAGGGTTTAATGCAGATTTTAAGTTTTGAAATACACCCCTGGCGCCCTGGCTACTATCCAATCAAACAATTTACTTTTCAACAGGTGCTCTTGATTCTGAATTTCTGATAAAATATGATTGGTTGAAAATGTTGATCTAAATAGATATCATTCAGCTCCGCTGAAAAAACTTGTCCCAAGGATAATTCTTCTACAACACCATCTAGAGGTACCAACTTTTTCTTGTGACACTATTATGGAATTGCGAGTTGACAGTGGCTTGAGGCCAATGTGACCTTTGATCTCAATTGTATAGAATAGGAAAACTTGAGCAAATATTTTCTACCACACCAGCTTTGAATACTACATGAGTGTATCTTTGGGACGCTGTGTACTTGACGTCAGTTACAGGAAACGGGTTTCCAGATACCATGAGTTAGGATCACCAAATTTTGTGAGTGAGTACGTATTTGGATGTCGGCGTGTTGCGAACCATTTTCAGTTTACAATTGGCATTTAACCGGAATCATAGAATAAACTTGCCAAAACCATATCATTTAGGGATACAGATTCTAGACTCGAGGCTCGAGTGTGTATGGATGAGTAATTAAAAGTCCATAGTTAGCAACACCTGCGTTTTATCTCAGCATCTCAGTTGCAGTCCGAGATAAAAGTTAATTACCATTTCTAACAGTGTAAAATAAAACGTCATGCAGTGAAGAATACTTTTATTCTTTCCCAATTCACGCTTCTGCTTAAACAATTAAAATCATTGAAAACAGCTTGGGGCCAGATCCGAAGCCGGGTGAACCAGTGTCTGATCAGTTTCCAAACTGTTTGCCGCTCAGAATGATATATAAAATATAAATAAAACAGTATCATAAATCCATTATAATTTTTGTTTTATTGTGTTGCTTTTGCGTTTAGTTTTATTTAAACAGGCAAAATGTAAGAATAAAGTCTTATTAACAGTATGCAATATAAAACAGTCATGTATAGGTTTAAAGCAATTATTAAAAAAGATGCATAGGGGTGTAATGACAGCGTAAACTTCATTTCGCCATAAAACCATCCCCTTCAAAACTATATCATTGCATAAATTTATATATATAATGACAGTTTAAAGCATTTTAGCTCGTCTCCCTCTGAATATGCATGTATCAAACTCCGTCCTCTATGAGTGTACATTTGCATCTTCAAATTGAATTATATGTACATTGCTACATCCCTACAAGGGCCCTCCAAACAACGACTCCTTCCTTTCAACAACCCTTGCCGAAGGTCCCTAAACTGGAGAACTATGTCTAACACTGTTTCTTCTGCAATATCGTCTGCTAATTTTCTTCATTGTTACATACATGTATTAGTAGACATTTTGATAGCAGAAATACGATGAAGAGTGACAAACAGCTTGAATGCAGATTTATGTTAGACAGAACCAATAAGAAACGATACAGACCATGATTATGCAGCACTTTGGGGGATCTTCCCTGGTTTCTTCCCTGTTTTCAAAAGCAACCCTATTCACTAAAAATACTTGAATGTTTGATATTTTTAAGTATGAGAGTTAAACAGTTTAAAACCTTGTTTTGACTTAACAGACACTGAGTCACTCGGCGTCTGAGCTGGTTCTAAAGAGTTTGCAATGGATTTAACCCTTTAATGCCTGTTTATTGCAATGAACTTTCCCTGTGTGCTTGATGGAATATTTCATTATACAGTGGAGAAAACGTTATTCTTTCCCAATAAACGCGTTTACGCTAAAACTATTATTTGCAGTGCAAACAGTTTGAAGCCAGATCAGACGCCAGGTAACCGTCTGATCAGGCTCCAAACTGTTTGCCACCAAGGTAAACAAGAATTATCAGAATTGTCCAAAAGTTGTTCTTTTCTATGTTTTAGTGTTTTGCGTTTGCGTACGTTTGCGTTTAAACGGGAAAGAATAACAGATTCTCCACTGTAGATAAATCATTCTGATCTAAAATTATGAAGTGTTTGTTTATAACTGCGGAACTTTTCATATGAAATACACAGTTAGCTATTTCATATGAAATGATATTTTATCGGACAAACGCAACAGTGTACTAAGGGCTAAACGAGCACACATTATTGCAATTGATTAAGCCATGTGTGTCTACTAGTAGACAGTCTACTCGTCCATGCTTATATATAAGATGAGACATTTTTGTAATAAGAAGGGTACTTGGTCTATTTGTTCATTTTTTTCTTAAAGTTTGATATAAATTCAATATAGTACGCTGTAGATTCAGAACAGACGCCTTGGTTTGCGGTGATTGATCTTGGTCTGCACTGTTTGCCTATGCCCGTTTATGGGACGCTAGGCGGCTAGGCACGTATTAAGCACCTTTGTCTCATATACCTGCTGGTCTCAATCTCAATTGGGCGTTGCACTCATCGCAGATACTTTAAAACTAGGATATTATGCAATATGCAGGCAACCAGTGAGACACTGATAAGACTCCGCTTGAGAGTGAGTCAGGTTTGAAATTATTTATTGGAGCGGACGAAACTGTCAAAAAGGCGACATCTTGCTATAATTTGCCAAGTGACTGCAACACACACAGACGATTTCGTTTGTCTATGCACAGCCCATTGTTCACAGCTTGAATATGAACCCAGATAAAAGGTGCAGAGCAAATCAATCTAGGAAATTTCTGGATTTCAGTATTGCGTTGGTTAAGCAGCCATGGTTTATTTTTTAATGAAAGAACCATTTCAGTGGAGAAGGCGTTATTATTTCCTTAAACACGCGATCGAGTTTTATCTTATTCTGATAATGTAGTCTGCGTCAAAGTTGTACATGTACAGTGAGAAGGCGTTATTCTTTCCCAATAAACGACATTATGCTAAGAAACTTATTTCCACTGAAAACAGTTTACCAGAGCAAGGCCAGACGTAGGGTATTCCGGCGCCTGATCAGGCTCTTTACTGTTTACCACTCAATCTAAAATAAGTCGTTTAACATTTCAGAAAATTGTAATTGTCTATATTTTATTGTTTTGCCTTCGGTTTCATTTGTGTTTAAAGACAAATATCTGGTCCTTTGTATGACCCCTCCCTATTTGTTCTCAATAGGCGTGAAAGTAAATGTAAAAGCATAAGGGTTGAGGCAGATATGCCTTAATGCAGACTGAAAGCAAAGTAGAATGCGCCTTAAGGCGCCTTATGGCGCATTCTGCTAAATACTTTCAATCTGCTCTAAGTGGTCACCTGGGGCCCGTTTCATAAAACATCGTACGACAAATGTTGTCGTAGGTAAGATTATAGAAGTCTCAATTAATATTTATTTTTCCATATAATCCTGTCTTGTGACATCTCTTTGGAATCGTCTTGAAAAGACGACTCCAAACAGATGTCACTAGACAGGATTAGATAGGGAAATTAGAAATTAAATGTATTTTAAAGTTTTGACTTACGACAGTTTTTTATAGTATGACGTTTTATGAAACGGACCCCTGTATTAAAAACTAGAAACATGCTTTGGGGTAATAGCTTAAGAAGGCATCTCCATGAAATCCTGTTACGTTCGCAAACAGTTTTAATCCAGAACAGACACCGTTTGCAATGTTGGACAACAGTCGCCTATGGTAGAGAAAGCTGTAACTTATTTGTGCCAAATAGATTTTTTCATGCTTATATATTGGATAAGTCCAGTTTTGATATAAGGGGTGCCTGGTCTATTTTTTCATTTTCGTTTTGTTTTATGTTAAAGTTCAGATAAGCAAACAGGGCAAACTCGGAGCTCGGAGACTGGTAATTAAAGTTGTCTTCTTCTTCTTCAAATATTCTGCATCACCTCCTCTGGAGTATTTTCACATCAAGTCTATGCTGTAACAGTTGTCATTTACATTAAACACTAGCACACGAGCATAAATGGTTACAACCCTAGTGTACGCTGTCATGCGAAACATGAGTATACTTAGGCCTCGGCAGGTTTTGTATGTCAAAACTGTTCTCTGCAACATTTTCTCAAAACTGATTTATCTCATTATCTACAGTTTTTCTATTAGAAAATACCACTAATATGGCAACAACAACAACAACAACAACAAAAGGAGACTCGTGACTAGACTTCGAGTTACTCAACATCTCATCTGTATCGCAACTGTTTACAGCAGTTCTCTGAAAACCTTCATGAATATTCTGCTAAAGGCATACGAAGAAATCCATATCAGATACACGTTGTTATTATTTTCAGTCCATATTATACACAGTATGTTTCAGGGCATAGTTAAATTTGTATGTAAGGGATATCGTTTAGTTACTGATATATCGGAGCCCAAGAGGCTCCGATATATAAGTTACTAAAAGACATCACTGTTGTCACCATCTGTCACAAACCTGACCCCTTAGAATCATAATCTAGTAACAAATTACATGCTCTACCGAAAATCCGCTTCAACTATAGATAAGTCAACCAGAGCCTTAATGAGCATTGTCAGTTCTTAGATAAGATGAAACAATGTGTTTACACAATGAGTTAATAATCATGTAGTGGGAGGGTATCCAGATCTGTAGCTCCTACATATAGCATTTGTTCTGGTGTCAACCAGCACCTATATTAATTCATAATTGATTGTGTTTGCTTTTGATTGTTTCATTTAGCTTGTAATATAAGGTAGCAGACTGCAAGTTCAAGCAAAATAGTCACAACATGTAACCCGATATACTGTCTTTCTGTAGCTATCCAATGATGTAATAGCAACCAACCGAAAAATTAATTGTTTCTTTTCCGACCGTATGCTGTCAGTCTAATCTTTTTATAATTAGAAATTTATTAAGAGGTCAGATAAGCATGTGCTTGAGCAGTATGGAAATTTAGCAGTTCACCACATTATCGCTCAACTACGTGAATATTGCATATATGGTGACACGTGAATGTTATTGTACAGTCGAGAATACGATATTCTTTCCCGTTCAAACGCAAACGAAAGGCAAACGCATGAGAATAAATTGTAGAAAATTCCAACTTTTAGAAATTCTTAACTTTTTAAATCTGAGTGGCAATTACTTCGGGCTCTGATCTAGCTCAATACATGTAGTGGTTTTAGCCTAAACGCTTTTATTGGGAAAGAATAACGTCTTATCCACTGTACATGTGAATATGACTGAAATAAATTGAAATCGAGTGTCAATCCTATTGAAATCATGGTCCAATGTTACAAAGAGTTGATTTGAGTCTGAGATCATTCTCAAGGACTTGATCGGTCAGATTTGAGCTGATGCTCAAATCTGACCAATCAAATGCTTGAAAATGATTTCAGACTGAACTAAAATGCTTTATAACCAAGTACCCTGATCAGATGCCAATCAAATGGCGACTAGATTTTGTATGCGCGGCAAGTAAAAGATCCAAACCACCCTTTAGATTCCCAAGATGTTATGCAAATGGTAAGAAATGTCAAACTCGGTTTTGTGAACTTCAGCGTGGAACAATTTACTCTTTCCCGTTTGAACGTAAGTCAACGCAAACATAATGCATTGTAATTAAAACAAAAACAAAACCCACCACTTTTTTAATAAAAAAAGTTAACTTATGACTTCCCTTTAACTGAGTGGCAAACAGTTTGTAGCTTAATCAGACGCCGGGTAACCCGGCGTCTGATCTGGCTCCAAAATGTTTGTAATATACATCAGGTTAATGGCATAAAAGCGTTTATTTGAAAATAATGACGTATGCCAAAGAGTTTGTTATTTGGAATGCTTCAGTTTTTGATGGCAGTTTAAAACATCACTCACATGATACATCTACATTCTTCACACCACGTAGATAAAAGTTTATGGAGCGTGCCGAACATTTGAAAATTTGAAAGTGTTACCAAGGCCACAGCATGCTAGGTGAGTTTTCATCAACAACAAATGTCGTCTGCTACATTTCTAAATTAAGGTATTCCCAGTATTTCTTTTCAAAACAAGATCTTAGTGTCAACAAGTTTGGTTCCTGATGAGACGTCGCGTCATGCGACGTCTCATCAGGATACAAACTGTTTCCAAAGGTTATTATGGCTTCAACGTCAGTATGCAAAAGAGTTTCGATTTAGATAACCCATTTACATTGTATATATATTGCCTTACCCCGAGTACAATCGTTATTGGTATACATGTTTGATCCTGATTAGACGCCAAGACGTCTAATTAGGATCAAAACATTTTGACTCACTTTACGGTGTTACTTTATTCACTTAACGTGGAATTCTATTTTAAGAAATAAAAGCAGACGACAATTATTTAAAGCAAGTGTCAAAGCCGTTCAGCGCACAATGTATAAAATATAAAGTAAAACCAGTACTAACCAAATACTCAATAAATTAATGCATCTTTTTACACGGTTAGTTCACTCCCGCGCTGAAGAAAATAGTCCCAATTTATACAGTGATGAATATCTACCATAAAAAATAGCTTCTATATATCCTAGCAAATGGAAGGCTGAAAGTAAAGCAGAATGAACCTGAAGGTGCAATCTGCTTTAATTTCAGTATGCTTTCAGTCTACTATAAGTGGTCATTCGTCTTCAGAACTAGAACAAGTTACCGGTATGTGACCGTGATTTTTGAACTATTTACAGGCAGAAGGTTTGACCTATACGGTGAGTACCACATCAGGTAAAGACACCAACATTATTATCATACTGCAAAATGAATTCCTAACGGCTCGGGCAACATGATTTCACCAAGTGGGGTATACATCCCCATATACCCTTGGAAAAACTGTATAGACCTTGCTTCTTTGCCGCAGTTCTGGGGCTTAATCGTCATGGGGAATCTTTTCTGTGTGTTGGACCGATATTGTCCCCTCTGCCACGAACTAAAGGGAAGACAGGTCGTCGGTTATGTTTCGTTTCACTGCTTCGCAACGAATAAGAATAAAAAAAAATCTTCCTGAAATCATCATCATTTCATCTTATCATCCCTCGTCATTAATCGGCGTTATATGACCTATTTTATGTCGCAGTGCCGTTAACCCAACTAATCCATTTTGTAACTAATAGTGTGTGGAAACATATGAAGGTCTAGAACAACATGTGACATTTCCTACACATTCAGCAGGCCAAAGTCTAGATCTGGTAATTACAGAAGCAGTCAATGGTGTTGACATTCTGTCTTGTGAACCTGGTTCATTTGTTTCGGATCATTGTATTATAAAAACTATTCTTAATGTTAAGAAGGAAAGTATAACTAGTAAAACAGTCGAATTTCGAAACCTTAAACTAGTTGACCATGATGCGTTAGCAAATGATCTTGCTGGCATTTCTGTAGCAAGTGAACATGTAGATTCTTTTGTGGACCAATTTGTAACGGAAATCGAAACAGTCCTAGACAAACATGCACCTCTAACACAAAAAACTAAGATCTGTCGTCCTCCTAAACCATGGTTTACTGCGGACATACTTCGCCTTAAAATGTCATTACGTAAAGCTGAGCGAACATGGAGGAAACATCGGCAACCGCATCAGTTTGACACTGTAAAGAAACTACGTCTCAAATACCACTATGCAATCAGTCGTGAGAAAAAAACAGTTCTCAGTGATAAAGTAATCAGTTCTAAGGGTGACTCTAAAAAATTATACAAGCTGGTTAAAGAACTTACTGGATCCAAGGTGGAAAACCCAATGCCAACTGAAGAAAGCAACCCTAACCTAGCAGAGAAATTTGCCGATTATTTCATGGAGAAAATAAACAAAAATCGTGACTCCCTCAGTAATTTTCAAAGTTTCGTTCCAGATTACAAAGACGTTCCATGTTTTGATTCTTTCAAAGACCTGAATGAAACTGAAGTGAAAAAACTAATAATGGATCTTCAAACAAAATCTTGTGAGTTAGACAAACTCCCTACGGGCCTGTTGAAAATGCATCTTGGTGATCTGTTACCTGTGATAACCGAATTAGTTAATTTGTCATTAAAACAAGGGATTTTCCCATCAAAGTGGAAACATGCGATCGTCAGACCGTTGCACAAGAAAGCAGGTCTTGAACTTAAATATTCAAATTATCGCCCTGTGAGCAATTTACCATTTTTGTCAAAACTTATTGAAAAAGCAGCTTTGCTTAGACTAAATGACCATTCAAGTGATCACAATCTGCTTCCTAAGAATCAATCTGCATATAGACGGTTTCATTCCTGTGAAACAGCCTTGCTCAGATTAGTGAGCGATTTGCTTGAAAGCATGGAAAACCAGGAAGTCAGTGCCTTAATCGCGTTAGATTTGAGCGCCGCTTTTGATACAGTGGACCACGATATCCTTATCCAGGTTTTGCAGAACCAGTATGGACTATGTGGCATACCTCTTAAATGGGTCGATTCATACTTAAGGCCACGCACATGTAGTGTCAACGTAGAATCAACCTTCTCAACTCCACGCACATTACAATGCAGTGTTCCCCAGGGTAGTTGCTTAGGTCCATGGCTGTTTCTAACGTACGCTGGAACATTATTTGAAGTAATTCCACAATCAATCTCGGTGTACGGCTTTGCCGATGATCACATAGCCAATAAACGGTTCAGACCCACATCGATGGAGCAGGAGGAGCAAGCAATTCGTGAACTAGAAACTTGTGCAGTTGTGATTGATA
This sequence comes from Gari tellinella, assembly GCA_922989275.2. Taxonomy (NCBI): domain Eukaryota; kingdom Metazoa; phylum Mollusca; class Bivalvia; order Cardiida; family Psammobiidae; genus Gari; species Gari tellinella. Next base: position 22,446,489 of record OV277869.1, on the reverse strand, counting down.
ACTGGATGAAAAGCAACAAATTAAAAATGAACACGCAAAAAACAGAGTTTATATTATTTGGCAGCAGACAACAGCTTGATAAATGCTCAGTGACAGAAATAGATATTTCTGGTGATAAAATCAAATCTGCCAACTGTATACGGTACTTAGGTGCATTCTTAGATGAAAACCTAAACTTCAAAGACCACATTAAACGGAAGTGTCAAATAGCTATGTTTAACTACCTTAGGATAAAAAGTATTAGAAAATATCTTTCCAAGGATGCTACTGAGATTCTTGTTCTATCACTAGTCATTTCACATTTGGATTATTGTAACGCAATCTTGTATGGAATCTCTCAGTGTGATCTGCAAAAAATGCAAAGAATACAAAACATGTGCGCCAAGCTTGTTTTGAAACTAAGCAAGTATGATAGTTCAAGGCAAGCTTTGTACCAACTGCATTGGCTTCCCATTAAGGCCAGAATTGAATTTAAGCTGTTAACTATGATGTTCAACTGTTCAGTTGGTCAAGCTCCAGCTTATTTAACTGAGCAGTTGACAGAGCAGGTAACAAGGCGTAGTTTAAGATCTTCAGATTCTGTAACAGGTTGCTACAATGTTCCATTTAATAGACGTAAAACCTTCGCCGACAGAGCTTTTAAAACTGTCGGACCAAAATTATGGGACAATCTACCATCACGTGTAAGGACTTCTGAATCGATGAGTGTTTTCAAGAGAAATCTTAAAACACTATTTTTCAGAAAGTTTGACTCGTGGTTTAAGTAATGTGTGAACAAGAATATCAGCTGTCAGTATTCTTTATATATATAGATAGTACTGTTATGTGTACTTTGGTTCTATTGATTGTTCATTTTTATTTTATCATTCATTGTACAACGCCATTGAATATACTATTTGTAAAAATAGGCGTTTAATCAAATTAATAAGTTTAAGTTTAAGTTTAAGGTTTGTTGCATGATTTTTATTTCATGCGGTGGCGTGTGATAATCTATGCAACAAGCTACTTGTCACATTCCGACCCCTTAGAATCATATCTATTACCAAGTTAATGCTCTGATGACAATCCGCTACGAGTTTAGATATGTCAACTATGACATTAATTATAAATGCGAACTGCCAGGTCCTTGATAAGATGAAACAATGAACTGATTTCTATGCATTTTCTTTTAAAGTCAATATTTTAGCTACAAATAGGCTGCATCTGAATCTACAGCTTTTATTTGGAAATGTGATCTGGTTGCAACCTGTTTTTGGAGAGCATTATTTATTATGTGAGACATTAAAAAACGCATGCAATTTGTAAAACATTTACATGTAGCAGGGTGCAAGTACCAGCAACATTGTCCGACCACAAAATGGGAAAGTAACCCGATACAAAGCTTTCTAATATGTATGTTTCTGATAACAATGAATTTTAACCTATTATGAATTTATTTACTATTTTGTGTGAAAAGAGCGCTGTATAAATTTGGTATAATAATAATAATAATAATATTTAATTAAGAGGTCAGATAAACATATTTTAGGCAATATAGAAATATACCAGTCAACAAGTTTATCGCTCACTGTTGATGAATATTGCAAATATGGTGACAACTTAGGACGGCGGAGTATCGCATTCCATCTTCAGGGTACTGGGCCATTGACAAGCTAACTCAATCACAACTACCCGGTATATCAAATGACCGGAGTAAATTTCCATACATCAGTTAGGGATACAACATTTGGTGCGCGAGTACGTTTTGATGTAGAGAGTTAGTACATCGCTTCATTGGCAGAACACCGTGATCTTAAACTTGTTTTTCGACCTCAATTATAGAAACTGCTAGTCGGGAGATATTTCCTTTACCCCACCAGCTGGGGATACCAAATTCAATATTTGTCACATATCATTTCAAGGGTATGCAGTGTTTTTGTATAGAGCGATATATTTTAAAACAACACTAAACAGCCCATTTGAACTAGGCCGAATCTTTCAAACAGGCTATGAAATTATTTTGTTGATTTGAAAAAGGCATTTGACAGTGTGTATCACCATGGTCTTTGGCTGAAATTGTTTAGGATAGGTATTAAGGGTAAAATATTACGGATCATTAAAGAAATGTTTTCAATAGTTAAAATGTGTGTTAAGCATTGTGATGATTATTCATCCTTCTACGAATGTGCGATTAGTTTAAAGCAAGGGGAGGTAATATCACCAATAATGTTTGCTCTTTATCTTAATGACCTTGAGCTGTTTCTTTCAGACAGTATAAGTAGCGGACTGACTCTTGATCAAATAAACCTTATTTTGCTTTTATTTGCGGATGATATGGTGATATTGGGGTCTGATCCTAGCGAATTGCAGAATAGTTTGGATAATTTGGAAAGTTATTGTGACAGATGGGGGTTAGAGGTCAATGTAAAGAAAACAAAGATAATGGTTTTCAGGAATAGGGGCAGAGTACCGATGGAATCTGTTTGGGAATATAAAGGCCAAACAATAGAAATTGTAGATGATTTTACTTATTTAGGCGTTGTTTTTAGTTATACTGGCACATTTAACAGTTATATAAGTACATTAACAGGTAAGAGATTCAAAGCCCTTAATACATTGGTCGTAAACGTTAAAAAGTATTGCTTTAAACCAGATACTTTTTGTCAGCTTTTCGATGCCTTCGTAGGATCCATCTTGAATTACTCATGTGAAGTGTGGGGCTGCACAAAAAGTAAACAATTGGAGAATCTGCATTTAAAATTATGTAAGAAATTATTAGGTGTTAGAGCATCTACACGTAACATGTGTATTTACGGTGAGTTAGGTAGGTTTTCATTGTTTATCAATAGGTATAGCAGAGTTATTAAGTACTGGTGTAAACTTGTTCTAAGCGAAAATATTATTCTTCAAACATTGTTGAGTGAAATAGGTGATGATCTTAACAAGGGTAAAACCAACTGGTTAAGTGATGTTAAAAAACTTTAAGATGATTATGGTTTTTTCTATGTTTGGCTAAATCAATATACGGTGGATTTAAGTAAGTTTCATGTTGTTTTTAAAGCCAGAGTAGTGGACGTATTTAAACAGTCTTGGTGTGCTTCTATCCAAGAGTCTAACGTTTTATATACATACAAATTTTTCAAAGAAACTTTTGAACACGAACATTATCTTACTGTTTTACCAAAAAAGTACATGTATATTTTAGCTAAATTGAGATTATCATCCCATAATTTAAGAATTGAATCCGGGCGTTACGGTGAATGCAGAACTGAAAGAGAGGAAATGTATTGTGTGTTTTGTTACAAGTATGACATAGAAGATGAGTTTCATTTTGTTTTAGTATGCACTCTGTATACTGACTTAAGAAAAAAATATCTAAAACGTTATTTTTACCAAAACCCAAGTGCTTATAAGTATGTTGAGTTGATGAAATCAAATAGTTCCAAAACCTTTCTAAATCTATCAAGGTATGTCTATGAAGCTTTTGATATGAGGAAAACTAAACTGAACTACCTTGATTGATTTGTATACGAGTCAGTGTTTTATTATCTAATCATTTACAAAAAAAAAGATCATTTAATATCTTTTTTTTCAAAATAGCAGTTCAACCTCAAATTCTAAATTTTCGAAAATAGATCTACTATCATTTGAAATACTGGTTTTTTTTTATTATATGCATGTTTGTTTGGCCACTTAGGCCATCTGTAAATATGTTGTGAGTAACGAGGAATTTGTTAATTCAAGTTACTGATTGATTAAAGAATTATTATTATTATTATTATATTTTACGTTGTAGGAATGAATTAACTCTGAAAAGAGATGTTTGATACGTTAATGTTTTTTATATGTACAGTGGATAAGACGTTATTCTTTCACGCATACGCAAAGCAATGTTTATATAAATATTGTATTTGAAATGTCGAACGATTTATTTCAATCTGAGTAGCAAACAGTTTTGATCCTGATCTGATTCAAAACTGTTTGCAATAGAAACTGTAGATTAGCACAAACGCGTCTATTGGGGGGGGGGAAATACGGTCTTCTCCACTGTTCACCGTGTAAATAGTCGCCTTGGCGTTGTACCGGTAGTTGTAATGGAAGCATACACAGAATAAAAACAACAGCTAATACAGTCTAGAAGAGATATCACTTGCTCTTTAATATTTCCAACAAATATACTTGTATTTATGTAGAAATGTATGATTTTGGTAAATGAGGCAAGCGTTTGGACTCAAGTGCGAATTATCGAGTAAGACTGTGTGTAAATAAGAGATCAGAGGTTAACACGGTTACAAGTCTATCAAGAGTGCTCAGAATAAAATCTGTGTTTAATGGCAACCTTTTATCTAAACCTTTTGTCCATAACATGTTTCTAATTCAGAAGACATGTGACTACTTAAACCAGGTTGAAAGTAAAGCTGAATGCGTTTTATCATGTTGATTTAGTGTTAACCTGTTTGGACTACCTGTTGCTTTTCAGCAGACAACAATTGTAAGCAGACGATATTGCAGCAATGAAAGCGTAATACATTATTGTATTGGGTATTTATTACTTTTTTTTCTCAAATTGTTGCTAAACACAGGTTTGACGCTAAGTGCAAAGAAGTTAACTATCTAGAATATATCGAGTTTGTTCAAAACTCGTCACCCTCATCACAGCCAAAGTCATCCTGAGTTTCCACGCCGACCTCCTCATAATCCTTCTCCAGGGCAGCCAGATCCTCTCTAGCCTCGGAGAACTCGCCTTCTTCCATCCCTTCTCCAACATACCAGTGGACAAAGGCCCTCTTGGCGTACATCAGGTCAAACTTGTGGTCAAGGCGAGCCCAGGCCTCGGCAATGGCGGTCGTGTTGCTCAACATACACACAGCTCTCTCCACCTTGGCAAGATCGCCACCTGGTACGACAGTCGGAGGCTGGTAGTTGATACCCACCTTGAAACCAGTTGGACACCAGTCGACGAACTGAATTGTCCTCTTAGTCTTGATGGAGGCAATGGCGACGTTGACGTCTTTCGGAACGACGTCACCACGGAACAGAAGACAACAAGCCATGTACTTGCCGTGTCTTGGGTCACATTTGACCAGCTGGTTAGCTGGTTCGAAGCAAGCGTTTGTAATCTCGGAAACAGAAAGCTGCTCGTGGTAAGCTTTTTCAGCTGATATAACAGGTGCGTAGGTTACCAACGGAAAGTGGATTCTAGGATATGGTACTAAATTGGTCTGGAATTCCGTCAAGTCGACGTTTAGAGCTCCGTCGAATCGCAACGAAGCGGTGATTGAAGAAACGATCTGGCCAATCAGACGGTTCAGATTAGTGTAGCTTGGTCGCTCGACGTCCAGATTACGGCGACAGATGTCGTAGATTGCCTCATTGTCGACCATAAATGCACAATCGGAGTGTTCCAGCGTTGTGTGGGTGGTCAGGATGGCGTTATAGGGTTCGACCACAGCCGTGGCCACCTGAGGAGCAGGGTACACAGAGAACTCGAGCTTGGACTTCTTTCCATAATCTACGCTCAGTCGCTCCATGAGAAGAGAGGAGAAGCCAGATCCAGTACCCCCGCCAAAACTGTGGAAGATTAGGAAACCCTGCAGACCAGTACAAGCGTCGGCCAACTTCCTGATCCGATCCAAAACCTGGTCAATGTGTTCCTTGCCGACGGTGTAGTGGCCCCTAGCGTAGTTATTGGCGGCATCTTCTTTGCCTGAAATCAGCTGCTCAGGATGGAATAGTTGGCGGTATATGCCATTTCGAACCTCATCTGGAAGGCAATTGATCCACATTAAAATTGTAATATTTGTTGTTTCCTTTTTTCATTTCAGTCGTATCTGTTTTTAAAAATGGAACCCTAGCGTGATTAGCTCATTGACCACTTAAAATTAATAACTCCTATTCCAAACTAAGTAGACTCAGTTTATGACTATCTAGGATATTTTTACAATATATTGCATAGTGACAAACAGTGAAACTTCTGCTTAGCCCTTTCAACCCTACAGCCCTCTGTAGAGATTACTGATTACATATATGAAAACAGTGTAGACCCAGATCAGAGGGCTCCTATAGGAGCCCTCTGATCAGGGTCTGCACTGTTTGATATTTTCATTTGTTTTTGTTGTCATTCCAAAATTGCAACAGTAGACTGGTTCAAAATACCTGTTCTATATAAGAGTCCAAAAGGTCTATAAATACCCACAAGAGCAATTTAGGGTTGAAAGGGTTAGAACGCTCCTGTATGAGTCCTTTGTACTGGATTTGCGCTGTTTGCATCGTGCAAGTGTACTCCTTATATGTATACTGTTTGTAAAGGACGGGTTAAACTTGTCACAAGCGGGTCAATAAGTTAATCATCTAACCACTAGGTACAGTGGAGAAAACGTTATTCTTTCAAAATAAACGCGTTTACGCTAAAACTATTATTTCCATTGCAAACAGTATTGAGCCACAACTGTTTGCCATTCAGATTAAAATGAGCATTCAGAAATGTCAAAAACCTATCATTTTCTACACATTATTACATGTACAATGCGTATGCGCTTCGTTGCGTTTAATCGGGAAAGGATAATATCATGTTTGCAAAGGACGCGCATTATGACTCGTCGCAACTGTGCACTGAGCTAAGAGAGATTAATCGGCGATTTATTAAGAAAGAATTTAGCAAGGACAATGGTTACAAAGGGTTTGCGTTGAATTTAAGATCGTTCTCAAGCACTTTGCTCTAGAACCCTAACCAATAAAATGCTTAAGAACTATCTGAGACTCAACAACTCAAACGCTTTATAAACTTGGGATCGGGCGATAAGAAGTGCATATCTTAGTGCCTGAACATAGCAACGCATTACATGTAAGCAGCCACCTATGTATAATTTCTCATTGTGTCTTCTTTAAACTGATGATGAGAAAGTAGAACGCATACCTTTAAGATTGAGCAAGGTTTGTTCGATATCAGACCTTCAGTTTTTATAAAATTTTGAAATGTTCAAAGAACTCCAGTTTTTATGTCACACCGTAGTGCTGAAAAAAAGATATGCCCATCTCTTGCAAACCATTCAGAACCAGAACCGAGAGCTCCTGAAGGAGCCCTCTAACCAGGATAATCACCGTTTGTCATACATTGTAGTATTTTGTTTACAAACCCTCTAAAGTCAATATTATTTACTAGGAATTAGATAAATACATTTCAAAACTTAGCATGGTCAGGTTTAAAACAGACTGTTGTAGTATACAGTCGAAACTCGCGTTAGTTCGAACATACCCATTTTTTAAAGTTAAAACGTGGCTAAGTCACGTTTTAACTTTGAAATACGGGTATGTTCGACTTTTAAAATCAAAATTCAACTTACGAAATACTGGTAATAGTTCAAAGTATCGAGTTGCGACTGTATCAACCCAGGTTTGACCGTATACGGTCAGTGTAGACTACATTATTCCACATACCAATCACAGATGGTTCCAGGTCGACAAATACTGCTCGAGGAACGTGTTTTCCGGAACCAGTCTCGCTGAAGAATGTGTTGAAAGAGTCATCTCCCCCACCGATGGTCTTGTCACTGGGCATTTGGCCATCAGGCTGGATCCCGTGCTCAAGGCAGTACAGCTCCCAGCATGCATTGCCGATCTGTACTCCTGCTTGTCCGACGTGTATGCTGAGACACTCGCGCTGAAATGGGAAACAGAATAAGGTGCTCGTTTTATAGATATCAAGTACAGTATACAGTACCGGGCTACAGCCTCGCAGCTCGCGGAACAACCACTTTCAAAACACTCAACCAAACTCTTAATAACCAAACTGAAATTACATAAACCATCTTAATGCAACAATATTGTCCAGATCTGTAAAAAGTTTGCAAATTATCACATATCCAATCATAAATAAAATTGAACAAACACCAACATTTGGCTTGGCCACGAAAACAGGTGAAAAACTTTACACACACTATAGCATATTTCTTATATACATAGATAGCCAATAAATTGCATGCTTTTCTGATACTTCAGCCAATGTGCAAATTCGGGAGGCACTTAAACCCAGGTTACCTGCAAATGTCTTCGAAGTTTCTTAATTTGTTTGTCTGCTCAAATTCAGCATATAAAGCCAGCCTCATTCTGTGAAAACTTAGCCTTTTAGCCCATGTCCCATGCCATAGAAAGTGTGGCGGGGTCATGACTTTTACATTTTCACAATTGATAAAAGTTACATTTTCACAATTTCACCTCACTTTGGGGATACAGTAGCTACTTCAATTCGAAGACAGAACTGATATTTTCATACTTTCTCATAGTAAACTTATGTTGTGTTTAGCCCCTAAACCCAGGTTTAACCCCCAGTGGTTGTTAATGGTTAATTAATTATTGATTGCTGCTGACCGTACCAAGGCGGGCTCCTATGTTCACTTTGCTTTATGTTTGTCTTGCGTATTGTTTTCTGTTTGGTGTGTGGGATTGCGTGTGTGTGTGCGTGTGCGTGTGTGTGTGTGTTTGTTATGGTATGGATGTGTGTGTGTTCTGCTTTAGAGGTGGGTGTATTGTTTGTGTTGCGTTTCCTGCTTGAGTCTTCTTTCGTATTTATTTATCTCATGACTTGTCATAAATAGTGATGCAATGTTTTTTCAATATTTTATTGTTCTTCATTTTGATTAATGGTAAATATACATTGGACTTTGCAATTACATAATAATTTTCATTATATGCATTCTAAGTCGTCCGTGCAGCTTTTTCTCTTTCCCGATAGAAATCTGGCGTAAAAAAGTTCATGATTGGTCGTTGACCACTATTTAATGTAACCAATACCTTCTCTAGACCAAGATCTTGTAGCATTTAGAATTCGTTGAGAGCATCGAAATGGCCATTTATGTCATTTGTTTTTAACATGGGAGTGTTGTGGTCTCCTTTTACATGTACATTGTTGCACCAACATCGTCATGGTTACAATGTATTATTTCTTAAAATATGTTGTAGATTACACAAAGGTCATTCTACAGGGCGACAATAGCAGTATTATGTGTTCACATCAAGAAACTTTACCAAACAGTTCGGTCTTTATACCACTGTCCCGTAAGAAACCTCTGTTACATGTAACTAAAAGTTCAGCTCATCATATGTCTTATATCAGAATACAGGTGGTCTGTACACACGCCCGTGTGCATACGGAAAACGAAACTTTATTCTTTTAACACCACGCCGAGGAATGAATATTCTTCAAGCAGGTTCATGCGGGGGCATACTAGTATAATAAGTTCGGAGAGGAGAAAACACTTTTCTTGTAAAGAATGTTTCTTAACATACACTTAAATCTGATTCTGTTCAAAGAAGTAAACACTGCCTAAATCTTAGATAATGGTCTTGGTTTGCTAATCTGATTGGCCATTTACCATAATATAACAACGGTTGTCTTCTGTTGAAGACAACGCAACACCAAAACTGGATATGATAATGTTTTCATTTCATTTTTAACAGCCATTGTGAAATAAACTCTGAGTGCGCCTGGTCAGGTATGTTTTTCTAAATATACTGTAACATCTGTGACAAGTAAAGACTGAAAACATCTTCATGAAAAATTCAAAAAATAACTTTTTCTCTGGACGCAGCATTTCTTTTAGATTTAAACAGTTAACTTCTGATGTGAGTATACAAAAACTTTTCAAGATGTTTCTTGTGTAATAAAACAAGATGTTCAAGATGAAACATTAAAGGACCAACTTTATTGATTTTGTATCTACCATACAGACAAAATATCTAACAAAGAAGTGTATGTAATTCTGTTTCTTGTTAAAGACACTTAACCCAAGTTTCTTGTTGTAAAATGGTCTCTTTGCCTAAAGTGCAAAATGTCTGACCAGTCAATTATACTTTAACTCGGGAACCACTACGCTCCCATCAGTCATACCTGTAAGAAGTAGTCAATAATTCAAATTTTGGGTACATTCGTTCAGTCTTGTTTTCAAATTCTATCGCCATAGATTCTCCTACGTCAGATTTTGGATCTTCTATAGTACACACTGACTCTTCTCCATTTTGAACGATATTAACCAATTCATTAGATACTCCCAGATTGACAGTTCATGCACTATAGCAAGATAAACGGATTTATCCATGACTTATCTGGTAACTAATTAGATGAACGTGGTCCATCAAGGGCATTAACATCGTAGGTACATTGTTCCATTTAGATAAAGGCTGTATTAAAACTAGTCTTCAGAATAGGCATGATGTTTACTTCTTGTATACGGATTATTTGTCATGTTGTACAATTCATTAAGGAATTATGTTTGTTTTGTTATCTAAATGGAGAATGGGCTGCAATGGTATTTGTATTGAAAAAACAAAATTCCAGTTTAAACAATTTGCTTTAAAGGTAATATATTGGATGGTACACTATTTGCTACAATGGCAGATATCAATATTAACGTTATGACCATTGATTGCATTGGCCGGTAGCCCGATACTAGTATTTTAGTTAAAGCCATCATTGTTCAAATTAATGGAATGGTAAATGTGAAAAACGACTTCTACACACAACGTAAGAAATCTCATTATAACAGACAAAATGCTTTGGTCCGCTACAAAGTTTTATTAACTTGGAATAAACTATACGTATATGCTTGACAAAAATAGGTCAGTAGTCAATTATATGAGTTCTAAACGATCAGAGGCCCACAAAAAAGTTTGTCATCCTGGTTAAAATATAGTTGGACACCAAAGGTATGATAGATGGTCACATGTGCCAAATGTAAGAAAACCAAATCTACCTAAGGACAAGTAAGGGCGAACGTATGCAAACTAACTACCTTTCTTTGTCCAAAATATGTCATTATGCAGCCAAGTAATTTTTTCAAGATTTGTCCAGAATTTGTCATTATGAATAAAGCAGCCTGATATTGACCAATTAGCTTCATTCTGCTCTGAAAGTGTAAACATCGGTAATATTTGTCAAATGTAAGATAGGAAAACGTATATTAGAACCGGAGATGGCGTCCTTCTTGAAAAAAAACAACCTTGGGAACTCTTGAAAAACAACAAGAGTTTTTGTAACAAAATGCATATTTTAAAATAATAAGGTCAGTTCCAAATCAGATAAAGGTTGTCTGAATTAGCTTCCAAATGCTTAAAACATACGTTGACACTAAAAGTGTAAAGAACGGCCCATTATGTCAAATGTTAGAAACGAAACTGTATATAGGAATCTGAAATGGCGGCCATCTTGAAAAATGACCACAATTTTGATTTTTGAAGTTGCTAACGGGCTTTTATAAAACAGTATACATAGAAGTGTAAGTGCGCCAAGTTTGATTATTGTATCACAAAGTTCATGGTTCATCCAAAACAACAACCTAATGTGCTGAGCTATACTGCAATGTCATATCTACACCTCTTCACACGGATTTCCTGACAAGACGGGTGTAGATCTACTTAGTCATCCGTAATTGAAGTTTCTCTTTAATGTCTCCGCCGAACCATACGTTGTAACTCCTCATTAGAATTGTCTCTACGAGACGATTCTAATGACCAGTATCAGCTAAAGGTTGGTTGGAGGTATAAGGATTTGGGTAGTTGAAATAACCCTTGAATAGAGTTATTTTAATGTGCATGTATAAATGTACCAGCTACAGCGAAGTACAGAGCAAGAGAGTTTCAGGAGCATGTCGGCTATTTCCGTCAAGCCCGAATGCTTTTATTTAAACTCGACGGAAATAACCTATATGTTCTGAATGAGAAACGTGACGAGCGTATAGACATATGTTATTTACGCACTATGAACATTATAACCGGTAATTATATACTACATCGACCCAATGGTTTATAGTAGATGTACAGTGCTCCCTTACTACAACGGCCCTCTCAACGACGATCTCCTCCTAACAACGACGCATGTCGCTGTTCCCCAAACAATAAATTGTGTTCAACCTTATCACGTCTGCAATATCTCCTGCTTAAAAGTGTCGTCTGCTGGTTTTTCTCAAAGTTACATATGAGTGGACATTTTGACAGAAGAAATATAATAACGAGTGACAAACAGCTTGAATCCAGACCAGACGCCGCGTGACGCGGCGTCTGATCTGGATTCAAGGTGTTTGTAAATATAAGCCAAGTCTTAATTTGTCCTCCCTATAGCGACTCCACCGAACAACACGCACAGCATATGTCTCCCATTGGGTGTCGTTGTAGAGAAGGAGAACTGTATGTATAATGTCGTAAAATATTTCAAGGTTATGTTATATGGACCAACTGTTTTGCACTAAATCGTTACAGTATTAATTTAGTAAACTGTACGTTAAGGCGTTTTTTGCCAACTGCGCATTTGAATTTGACACGTTGCAATGAGAGTGTCGGCGCGAAAAAATTAATAATCTGTAAACGACATGTAGATTTTTCATTGGATAAACACCAAGCTGAAACCTTTATTAGGTATTACTTATAACGTTACTTATTATAAATAAAAGAGAATACTACTTTAACACCAATAGCCTGTTCATGTAGTCAATTAAAGTAAGCTGAAAGTAAAGCAGAGTGCTCCTCACTCTATTTCCTTTTAACCTAATTTAAGAAAACGTCTGTAAAGGTACGGAAAATTTCAATTGTAATATTGTGATGAGTAATTTACAGATAAGGGTTGGCATAGCAACACTATAACACAATTTGAATAAATTAGGCTTACTTAAGTTTTCAATCTAGCGTTTTAAAATCTGTGTGCAGTTTTCACAGATAATGTAGATTAAGATGTAACACGTTCGAATATTCAAACCGGAAAATCACTTGACTTAACCATTGTAACCGGATATGACATTGATTATAGAACCCGGCTTCACTGCCATACCTTGTCCTGAGTACAATGGTTACAGTGGAGAATCTGTTATTCTTTCCCGTTTAAACGCAAACGTACACAAACGCAAAACACTAAAACGTTAAAAAGTACAACTTTTTGACAATTCTGATATTTCATGTTTATCTTGGTGGCAAACAGTTTGGAGCCTGATCAGACGCCGGGTTACCCGGCGTCTGATCTGGCTCCTAACTGTTTGCACTGCAAATAACAGTTTAAGCGTAAACGCGTTTATTGGGAACAAGAAATATCTTTAAAAAAGATATTCGGCGGAATGAGTGGTTGAATGAAGGCTATATATATAGATGCATGGGTGTGCAAAATTAAATGAAATTTTGGTTTTCAAAGAATTGTAATATCTTGGATTGAAAAGCAAAAAAAAATTGAAACAGTAAATTTTATTTAAAATGCAAAACTCTCATGTACAGAAATGCAAAACAGAACAATAATTTAACTCATATCCTAGCTACTGGTAGGAGATCCTCACATTAATCTATTGTTCTATATATCAAACTTCATTCATAGAGTTTCTTGAAACAAACTATAGCATACACAAATGTACAGATACAACAGTCTGCTGAACTTCACTCTTGTAAATAATGATGAAACAACACGACTGTGTTTAACTCACTTGAGGCCATTAATTTTATATATAATATTGCTTTTAATGTATGGTAAATGTGTACAAATAGTTAACAATTAAAATAAATTGGTTGTAAACAATTACAAAACACTAGCTTCCTCTGTATATCTATAAAAAGATTTCAGATGTCATATCTTAAAATAGAAGAGTATAATTGCATCATCCCAGTGTAGTAAACAGTGCAGTCTGTATCTCTAAATTTTACACTCACAGTCCACATCTGGTAAAACTGTAATTGGACATAGACCAGCCTACAGGGCTCCAGATAAGAGGGAGTAAACTAAACAAATCACATTTTTTCACTCCTTTCAGCACCAAACCCTATGGTGTTACCACTCATTTTGTTTGTCTCGAAGAGACAATTCAAATGTATAGTGACACCACAGGGTTTAATGCACAAATAAAGATTTTAAGTTTTGAAATAATTCTCTTATCTGGAGCCCTGGCTACTATCCAATCAGACTATTCAGTTTCAACAGGTGCTCTTAATTCTAAATTTCTGATCAAATATAATTGGTTGAAATGTGTGGCCAAATACAAAGTGTGGCAAAATAGAAACCAGTCAGCTCCGCCGAAAAAATAACGTTTTCTCCGCTGTAGCAAAGAGTTTGGATCTTGAAAAGACGCCGCGTCACGCGGCTTCTGACCAGGATCCAAATGGTTTGACACTAAATTCGATATAACGTATGTCAAAATACCTAAAATTTTAATTTTAGAAATAAAAAGCAGACGATAAATGTAGAAAATTGATGACGCCATGGCTATGAAAGGGTTTCGCCAGAGTCAACATTGATTTTATTTATTTCAGCACTTTGACCCCACATAACCTATGTTCGACCTTGTCCTAGATTTTTCGAGAATAACATGTGGATAAAGCATAAATATTTGTACACACTAGATTTGTAATAAAACTAAGTGTGGACGGACAAGTCGACAGATGGAGCCGCACAAAATGTGATCCTTATAGCTCACCCTGAGCGTCGTTTAGGTAAGCTAAAATGGTACTTTTCAAATAATGTTAATTAAGTTTCTCATGACCTTTTTGTCGAACATATACAATCGTCAAAACGTTTAGATGCTGAATAACTTTACATCTAGGCAGGTCCCAGGCTGTTTGCAGATGGCTGTCAAATCGCGTTTAGCAAGCTAAAGATTAACATATGTTATATGTTAACCCCGTATTTTAAATTCAGATAAAAGGAAACTTAAACTATGGGTGGCAAACAGTTTGAATCCTGATCAACTCGGCGTCTGAACAGGGCTAATACTGTTTACAAATTCAAAGACTCGTTTTAAAGGCAAAATGTTAACACCTGTTGCATGTTAATGTCATACAGCATCTTAAAGTCAGATGATACCATACAAGTCTATAAAATAATATGATAAAAGTTACCAATAAAGATAATTAAGAACATGTCACTTACCATGTTGATGTTTTAAATATGTAGGTAGATAAACCAGAGGGTTAATTATAAAATATATACACCGACACTTATCTCACTTCGACTTGATCAGTCCACGGTGAGTCAGGCTAGTGAGGCAAGCTGTGTCGGACCAGTTTGTATATACCATCTCTATACTCCGCCCCTTTGCGCCTGAGGTTGTATCATTTCTACATGTTACCATAGTTATACGGTTAAAAGCTCTCATGGTGATGGTTTACACATCTGACTAGCTCGGTTAAGAGAGTAAGATGGGTTGTTCGTATCAAACTTAGCCAAATTGTGAAGACCCCAATGAGACACTGGGACGCTGAGAAACGGTAGCAACAGAAATACTTAACAACAGATGTTACCATAGATATACATGTACGCTTAAAACCATTTCGGTTACATCGCTCGCTTAATATGTCTGTCTATGTGAAAAAAGACATAGGCAAGCAATGTAGACACAGGTGAGACTCGCGACAGCTGGAGCGGTGCATGTTTGTTACAGTAAACAGTCAAACTTCGATATCTCGACTAACTTAAGTCGAACATGTCCGTATTCCAAAAGGCTGGTCGAACATATCCGTATTTCAAGGTTGAAATATTGCTAAGCTACGTTTTAATTTTGAAATACAAAACATGGTCGACTTCAGTATTTCTACAATATTGAAATCAAACTGCAGAATAAATTTAAGCAAATTCGAGGTACCGAAATAATGAATGGCCGTTTGATACATCGTTGACCATTTTCTCTCTAATTTAGAAATAACTTAGAATATAAGATTTATTGTAACACCTTAAGGGGATTCCAAGCATGTATAGCAAAATTATGTCATGACTTTATTGAATCATCTGTCCTACGCACCAACAAACCTATGCTTAACTCTTTCAACACTATGAACCTGTTTAGAATATATGCATTACATTTGCAAAAAGTATATACTCAGATCAAAGGCCTCATATAGGAACCCTCTAATCTCGGTCTATACTGTTAGCTAATTTAGACCAGTATGTATTAAAAAAAAACAGAATTCCAAGTAGACTTGTTCATGTTTCGGTAACGAAAATGATCCTAAAGGGAACGTAATCATATCAAAGAGTTACTTAGTATTGAAACAGTTAAGCTATAGTCCTGCAGAGAAATCGGGATTTAGATGCACACCTAGAAATTGCGACTTAAGTTTTTTTCTTGATTGATACTGATAGTTCTAAGCATTGTCATTCGGAATTGGCCGGGTGACATTGGTTTAAACAATATTTTATTCAAATAATGAAATGGATTGGACAACACGCATTGCCTATGTAAGTCCTCTCCAGGGTGACATTATGTAACCATTGAGCGTTTTGATATAGTTCCACTTTACCCACCCATGTAATTTCAACCATAGCTACGCCTTAATGAATGTAGATGTTGCATTGCAGTTTGGTAACCTTGACTTTCGGCCTTGACCTCTTTGACATTTGTTAATTGTTTTTCGTTCGGGTCAGTTTGGACTAAGTAAATCTACTAAAGTTGCAGTCCCATAGTTTCACATGCATGTGCAACTACAAGAGTAAAACAAGTGACATTGTCAATTAGTAATTTTGACCTCTGACATTGGCCATCGTGGTTTTGATTAATATTTCCGTTTAGGTATGTGACTGATGATGTACTATAAGTACCCGCAGCAACGTAACATGCTTTTGCACCTCAAAATATTTCGTTCTTACTATATAGGCTTGGTGGCAAAATCCTGGGGACCGTTTTACTAAACTACTTACGCAAATTTTTTGCGGAAGTCAAAATCGTTTTACGCTTATTTTTCGATCATAAACGTTTGCAAACAGCAAATAGTCAGATCAGAGGACGCGCTAAAAGCGCGTCCTCTGATCTGGCTATTTGCTGTTTGTAGCAAGTGATAATAAACAAGAAATATCTTTAAAAAAGATATTCGGCGGAATGAGTGGTTGAACTAAGGCTATATAGATGGGTGTGCAAAATTGAATGAAATTGAGGTTTTCAAAGAATTGTAATATCTTGGATTGAACAGCAAAAAATAAAAGTATACAATTGAAACAGAAATGCAAAACAAAACAATAATTTAACTCATATCCTAGCTACTGGTAGGAGATCCTCATATTAATCTATTGTTCTATATATCAAACTTCATTCATAGAGGTTCTTGAAACAAACTATAGCATACACAAATGTACAGATTCAACACTCTGCTGAACTTCACTCTTGTAAATAATGATGAAACCACACGATTGTGTTTAACTCACTTGAGGCCATTTATATATAATATTGCTTTTAATGTATGGTAAATGTGTACAAATAGTTAACAATTAAAACAAATTGGTAGTAAACAATTACAAAACACCTAGCTTCCTCTTTATATCTATAAAAAGATTTCAGATGTCATCTTAAAATAGAATATTGCATCAGCCCAGTGTAGTAAACAGTCTGGTCTGTGTCTCTAAATTTTACTCACAGTCCATATCTGGGAAAACTGTAATTGGACATAGACCAGCCTACAGGGCTCCAGATAAGAGGGAGTAAACTTAACAAATCACATTTATTCACTCCTTTCAGCACCAAACCCTATGGTGTTACCACTCATTTTGATTGTCTCGAAGAGACAATTCAAATGTATAGTGACACCACAGGGTTTAATGCACAAATAAAGATTTTAAATTTTGAAATTATTCCCTTATCTGGAGCCCTGGCTACTATCCAATCAGACTATTCAGTTTCAACAGGTGCTCTCAACTCTAAATTTCTGATCAAATATAATTGGTTGAAATGTGTGGCCAAATAGAAAGTGTGACTAAATAGAAACCAGACAGCTCCGCCGAAAAATATTTACACTATTAGTTGCATGCTAACAGCACATCACCAAAATGTAATTCTCTCACTGAAGACAAAGAGAAGATAATGCAGCTGACAATTCTAGATGACGAGATTTTTCAGATTGAGCACATACAAACTAATAAGACAGTGGTCCATGTAATATGTAAACATAAAACAAAAGTTGAAATAATTCCTGGTATTGTATAAGAAAGAAAATATTTGGAAGTCCGACAACATCATACAGTGTAGTAGGTATTCACATGCACAAGAAATAACTCGAAACCTAGGCCGTCGGGCATACCATAAAACAAGAAAGACGAATGAAATGTCATTTAAATCTCCATTCAAAAGGGAATTTATTATTGATATTGATGGTGGACAAATACACGGACATTGTTGAGGGCACATTCCCTTTCAAGATTTAACACAGTAACAGACATCTTTTGAATTGGAACAAGAACAGCTGAAAAGAAAGAACTGTTGTCTAACTGTGTGTTTTCACTTTTCCAGGTCCAGTCAGCCCTCTGCCGGACTAGAAAGTATCAACACTACATGCAGTGTCTAATATCCCCTTCGTATATCTACAATGAAATCTTCCAGCATGTATCACAGTTGCAGTTTCTACTCAGGTCTATATGCTGCTGTTGAACCAGTGTTATACACAAAACACTAGCACACGAGCATAATGGTTATAAACCTGCTGTGCACTGTCATGCGAAACATGAGTATACTTATCTAGGTACAGTGGAGAAGATGTTATGCTCTCCTGTCTGTTTAACGTAAACGAAACGCAAACGCAGTGCAATATGAAGAAAATGACAACTTTTAACATTTCTAACTGTTTTTATTCGGATGGCAAACAGTTGGAAATTGAAATAATAGTTTTAGTGTAAAGTAGTTAATGGAAAGAATAATGTCTCCACCACTGTAGTTTAACCTTTCGTACATCTGTAGGCCTAGGCAGGTTTCGTCTCACAAATATGTCGCTTGCAACATTTTCTAACATCCGAATACAGTAGAAGTTCTCTATTACGACCACTAAAATACCATGTGTCAAATATAAGTCGTTGAAGACAGTTTACTGCTTAAAGCAATGTGAACGTAAATCAGAAAGCTCATACAAATTGCTTTAAACTGTCACCTGTCTTAGTTCACACAATTAGCCTTCTTTTGAGTGTCGCAATAGAGAGGTTTTACTGTATCTCCTTACCTGCCATTTCATGTAAGAAAACATCAGATATATTTCAAGTGATGTTTTTTTTTATAGAAAATAACAGATAATGAGATCTGGTTAAAAGTTTGGATCATGACGATAGAGAGTTGGTCAGTATCCTCTCTTGATACAAACTATTTGAAACAGCTCTCTCAAAACGATCATACAAACGTATCCTGCTAAAGACATATGAAGCAGAACATGACAGATATACGTACATTGTAGTTATAATTTTAGCCCATATTATATATACTACAGGGTGTTTCAGGGCATTGGTTGATTTGTATGTGCATGTACATGTGAAAAATGTACTGCAATACGTTTAATATAAGTGTAAAGTTTACAAGTGGCGATTATTATGTGCGGCAAGAGAAAGATAAAAAACTTCTAGTGGCTTAATTTCACCCTTTATATTCCTCAGATGCAATGTTCTAAGCAAATGGTAAGGGAACTGTCAAACTCGGAGTTGTAAACAACAGAGGGAACGACAATATTCTCCCCGTAACTCAAATCTTAACGGCATGAAATTAAGAAACAGACACCAGTTTTATGAAATAAAGTTATGTTCTGTTCTGTTCTATTGTTTCTAAAAACTCCGATGAGTTACATTCATCTGAGTGAATAATATTTTGGAAACTGATCATGATGATGTCGTGTAACACGGACACAAGGCTGTGGCATTAACGGGTTTATTTGGTAAGAATGTTCCCATGAGTTTGTGTTGGATTGCTCAATATGCCTTTGACAACGGTTTAACACATTTACGCCCATTTAGTTTTAAATTGAAATTCTTATCAGTAAACAGTGTAGACTCTGATCAGACGCCGCATAATGCGGCGTCTGATCAGAGTCTACACTGTTTGCCTATGTCCCATATATGGGATCGTGGGCACAAAGAACACTCACATGATACACCTACGTATTTAAACGTTTATGGAGCGTGCTGAACATTTGAATATTTGAAAGTGCTATAACCCACAAGGCCACATCGGTTACTCTTGCATGATGGGTAATGATTCATCATCAACAAAATGGCGTTTGCTTGAGTTCAACAAATATAAATTTCTTATAAAACATGGTCATAGTATCAAACAGTTTGGATCCTGATGAGATGTCGCGTCACACGGGGTCATTGTGTGCAAAGGTCATCATGGTTTCGCCGTCAGCATGCAAAAAGTGTTAAAACAACCCATACTATACGCATAACCCAGAGTACAATCGCTAATATTTGTATGTATATACACTTTGGACTCTGAGTCTGATCAGATGCCGAGCAAAACTGCATCTGGTCAGGATACAAACACATGGACACCCATTACGGTGTTACTTAAAGGAAAACGGACAGCTGATGACAATATGGTCTTAGATCCTAGATTTTATCCTAAAAGCAACATTCATGAAGGTCCTGCAATTATTACTCATCGATAAGGTACGAAAAAGATCGATTTACTGCATACAGGTAAGCTATCGCTAATTGGAACGGGCGCCGCCATATTGGCAAAGCTATCATTCGGAACCCTCGATTTTTATCCATTTTGTGACGACACAAAGGCCTAAACGCTGATTGGCTCTTTCACCCAACCATTGTAACTTGGACGGACATTTCACACTTCGTCAGTAAGGGTAACGGCAAGCTTAATTCAAGGTCGCATACAGTTAAAAAAAAAAGATAATAGATAGATGGTATATTCATATTGATTATGATGAACTTGAAAGGTCGTGTAGATCCAGAAACGATCAGAAGCTATCGTTAATCGGCTTAGAGAAATGTCCGTTCCAATTCCCAGCTATAGAATCTGGGAAAACAATGCTGCGTAGAGTATGGCGACATCCATAATACCTTGATTGATGTTTATAATAATAGATCTAGATCTACAATAAAAAAAATCTGATAATCAGTGCGATATTGTGCTGATCTAGACCTAAATGTTGAACTGGCTTAGATCTACCAACTCGTTTACAAATCAGCATTTTCTAGCTGGTTCGTCTCGGTTTAGGATTTCAACGCTACAGAAATTCTTAATGAAAAAAGTCTCATTACTAGATCTACATATTGTACGGGTAGATCTAGATCGGTTTTTTCTTTCTTAATTTAATCATCGCGATTCTCTAGATCCCGATCTGATAGAGCGATCTTACTTGAGTCCAAATCCGATTTTGATTGGATCTAGTGTTATCGTTCTTATTTCTGGGTGTAGTTTTACACTCGTCATTTCTGTAGAAAAAAATTCAAACAACTTTTAGATAGGCCTAAATGAATTTTAATTTAAGATTTAAATTCGAGTTATATGGTAGACTCTAGCCTTTTTAAAAAAGCAGCATACACATCTAGATCAATACAAAACCACAAGAGCTAGAAGTGTCCAATATTCTTTTTTTCTTTTCTTTTTTTTAAAGATCTTGGCTTTTTTGTTTTGATGTAACCCTTTCCCCCCATAAATACGCCTTTTAACGCCTTTAATTAATTCCTTCATATACTGAAGAAAATAGTTTAAATATCATAGGCCTACTGTCACAAATAAAAATCATAAGAAATATTTTCAATATTTTAGCAGATAAAAGCTTAAAGCAGGCTGAAAGTATTTTCAACCTGTTTTAAGTGGTCACATATTTTCAGAAGTAGAAACAGGGTAAAAGGCTCGTGGCGTGTAATCGCATATTTAAGTAGGCAAATTGCTAGCCTGTGTTTGAAATCACAACCCTGTTTGACAAGTGCGGCTAATTAGATTACGTAATATGGATATTTATGCCCTGCAGGCCCCTAAAGCTTCTTACTTCTTCACAGAGGGGGTCTTAGGCAGAAAGGGGTTGTGTGTAATTATTTCCGGTCCATATCGTACAATTTGCAAGGCAGCTTAATTGATTAGTGGTTGATGATGAATGTCAGCATAAAATGCGATCTAGATCAAAGCCGCCTGCTGAAATATGTCCTGAATCTGTTTCGATTATGATTTTCATAGATCTTTATATAAGCTCAAGATATATAACGATAAGTAAAAAACGACATTAGGCTAATACAATAAATGAGCACTCGGGTCACGTTATCTAGAGCGTTCAGTTTTGACCCAGATCAGAATATCAAATACTTTGTTCAGCAGACAATTAATCAGTTTGGATCTTAATCAGACATTGCCAGTCTCAATTGCTAGATGATAAATTGATATTCCACATTTGTCATGTCAATGACTGTGCAAAAAGTTCAGCAACAGTTTGGATCCAACTGAGATATTGAGAAACTCTGTGATTGAAAATCCAAACTACGGTTTGAATGTATTGAAAAGCTCATTGAAGAAACTTTTATCCGTACGAGAGACTGACAAACAGTTAGGACCCAGATCGGAATCAAAACTGACTGTACTGAAAGGTCAGCAACAGTTTGGATCCAAATGAGATATTGAGAAACTCTGTGATTGAGACCTGGATGTACGAAAGTTCCCGGATGTTGCGATACCGAGAATAAATGGTCTATTTTCTAAAAATGTATGTCCGATTGAGGACCAGAACCGATGTTAAACGTCACGGAAAAATCATAACAGACCAGAAAAATAATTTGATCCCCCTTATTTTATTAAATAAAAACGTAATACCTCATCCGTTTTGTACTGGATGCAGAGACAGTATATAGCCATATGGCTATACACTGTCTCTGACTGGATGTTATAAAAATCGGCACATGTATTATCGTCTTTATCTGCTCGTGTTTTAGTCGTAGTCCCGTAAAAAAACGAAGATATCCTGGAGCCGATGTTTATGATTAATATTTACGGAAATATTAACAGATAAGACTAAATATATCGGAGAATTTTTTTTCGAAAGTCACAGGGCTTCGATGCCTTTATTCACAACCAGTATGCAAATATTATCAAGAGTATCCGTGCCCGATTCCGGTGTCCTATGATATTTGCCTGATATACGCTACCTCAAGTATGGCTGGATTAAGCACTAATAGCTCGAAATTTTGATGGTTCTGCTATGCACTCATTGTCACCAAGACACCCAATCGTCATTTCATTTGTTCTTCAGCAAGTATTAACCTCCTTTGTAGGCATTTATACACAAGTATTGCAGTCGCAAATTCGTCCGGCGAATGCGCTTTCTCTTCGCCCGACCCGTCGTAGTCTCTGTCTTCTAATATTACATTCTCTGATAATTTAGGATCGAAATCGTAACACTGAAGTTCTAAAGTGTTTTTACCTTCCTCCACATGCCCAATTTTTCTCAGTATTTCAGTTTATTAATGTTATCGATGTAAATTCCGCGCACTCTACGGCATTCCCGGTTAGACTCGCTATAACTGGAAGGTCGCGGAAGGCCTTAGTTACGTCACACAGGTAAACAAAATGGCGGCCCCCATGGTCGCTTGCACAGTCATATATCACAAAGTTTAAACGGCTCTAACTACTTCATTTTTTATTATTTTTCAAAATTTCAAAGGCAGAATGCGATTTTTTTTCAATATCTTTCATTTAAAAGATATTTATCACCAGCTGTCCATTTCCCTTTAAGTCAAATTACCTGAAAGGTATGGGGAATAAAAGCAGACGACACTAGTTTCGACAGGTGTCATGGCAGTAAATGAGTTAACGTTAAGGTTGAGGATCCTTAATGAGTTCGGGTTGATGTCGGTTAATATGGAACTCTACGTTATCGACCGACCCTCTTGTCAACTGCCGACTAGTTCCGAAAATATGCCATAGCATGGTTCGGAATATATCGGCAGTTGACGAGAATGGCCGATCACTGCACGTAGAGTACCGATTTTGATCTGATGCAATTAGGGGTCCTCAACCTTAAGTTTGCCGTAAAATTATCGGCTGCAAAATGTGTCGACTGCGACAGATTTCAGATATTGCAACTATTAAATACGGTATAGAAACGGGAGATAACTCAACGCAAATATCAGTTTCTTTCGCGAATAGTTATTCAACTTGTCGATGGGGTTTCAGCTGAAATTAAGGCCTTTCGCTACCGGAAGTCGGCCTTGCGGGCGAGCGGATATGCGTCTGGACGACACAGACTTTTTTCGTACGTGTTTATACTAGAAAATTTATATAAAGGAAATGTTGATATAAATTAGTATACTCCTTCATAGTGCAGTTAGTATAGTGGTTGACTATAGTGGTTGACTAGCAATCCAAAGGTCATAGGTTCGAGACCCATCCGATCCAAATATTTTTTTTAGTGTCCGATTTATTGACTTGTCAATCCATAAGGCAGTAATCAAGAGACATGTTATGTTTAGTCTTCGTTGATTAGTACTAGTGATGTTTACGGTCCAAGTTTATGTCCACTTATCTGTACGTTTTAGTTTAATGACTTACAAGTCAATTAAATCGGTATACATGTAAACGATTTGATCGAACTATAAAGCCACACCTTGAAGCTTATCAATACGCTAACCTTTTCAAGATCGATATTGCCCATTATAATTATGTTCAAACAATATAATAAACCTTGTATGCAAGTCCATGAATAAATAATAATGCATTTTAATGACAAAGTTTTAATTCTAAGGTAGGTAACTGTATCTAAACAACAAATATCCCACATTTTAATATGAAAATATGTTATTACAACACATCCTGACTGTAATATTTTCTAATTTTTTCAGACTGACTAGTTCATCAACCATATATTTGAATAAAATGAAAACAAATATACATTGAATGAGTCAGTTTTTTGTAATTCAATTTTTTAGCATTTTGCAAAATTTAAATAGCTGATAACATCTTTCTGAACACCTTTATTCAAAATGTTTTTAGCTTTTCTTGTAATGAATGTTGTGGACTACTTATTTGGCGAGAATTATAGTCATTAGCTTTATTCATTTTTAAGAAAAATAAAATCATCAAAATTCTAGGTTTTTGTCAGAAAAAAGACCTTAAAGACAAACCACACGATAAATTTTGCCTATATTTACACACATTGTTTCTTAGGCTATTATCATTCTTCATGACAATTTTCATAACAATCGTATGGAAACTACGCGCATATGCGAAGTACCTTAACGGCATTCATTTTTACATAGCCTATGTGTATAATTAGATTTATTTTGTGTTGATTAAAATGTAAAAATAAATAAATAAATCGGCATGTAGCATTTGATCAAGTGATAGTGTTAATTAAATTGGTTGCTTCAAATTACATATCGTTATAGTGAAGAAATATTTCTTCTCCAGAGACCTTCCTACACTGCCGCGGTTCATGGCTTAATTATCATAAGGTTTTTTTTTCTTCATTTGTCAGAGATTGACTAAAAGGAATGCAGATCGCTGGTTTAAATTCCAGGCGCTGCTTCGCTGCGAGTGAGATTGTCCGAAATCATCTTCTTGAAAGTATCACGCATCATCATCTCATCTCATCATTGATGGTCGATATACCGATATAACATCGGTCAAAGTTCCTTAAGTCTAACTTAAAGAGACTCGCAACCAGATATAGCATTAAAAATAGTAATTTGTAAATATGTGACAAACGCTTAAATAAACGGGTAAGAATTAGTTTAGGATAAGAAATTCTGTTTAAAAAAATGCATTTCAATAAAAAAAATATTGAGCTCTGGTTGGAATCGAACCCGTGACCCTGCATGGGCGGACATAAGTCAAAATGAGGGCACCGCTTGACCCACTGGGAAGCGATGAAGAGTACATACAACTGCATAATTCGGCTCGGGTTCATGTCTTAGCCCGTGATCAATGTATATAGCAACTGTAGACGCTATGGATAAAACGATTGAAAATATCTAAAAAACTGAGATTTGAAGACATTTATAGAGGGTGTTTTTAGACTGGTCATATTTTTCCAATGCCAGATGCACGATAATGCTACCCTTTTGGTTATATTTGAGTATTTTCTTATATTTTTGCAAATGTACCATCTGGTTGCGAGTCGCTTTAAAACACGGCTGAAACAGTATCAAAGCCGACGATTACGAAAGCCCCGTGGTGACATTCCATATACCTACTTTCAACTTCCATCTTCAAATTGGCGATTATACAATAACCTTAATAGAAGTAAGAAGTAAGAAATTGGCAGATGGAAGTTGGAAGTAGGAATATAGAATGTCATCACGGGGCTTTCGTAGACGATAACTACACTTTGGCTGCGACAGGATTAACCTCCTCACTGCCATGACGTCATCTGTTAAATGACTGTATATTAACGCCTGATATTCCTCTCATGCATGCATTGCAATGAAAGATTTCCAAATTTTCAAGTGGAACCGAAACAAATAGAATCGAAACAAATGTTCTTTTTGTGCATATCACCAGCATTAGTTAACCTATTAATTTCATCTCAGGGAGATAAATCAAAGCCTTATAAGTTAAAACGAATCTATTCTTAAAAAGTTACTTCCCTTGGTATATGTATTCCAAACTGCAGTGTTGAAATTCAGCACAAAGCGCGTTTATTTGGAAAGAACAACTCTATAATCTGACCAAGCACACTTGCTTCATTTTAGTTTTATTAAAACTAGTAGGGGAACTGGTAAAGCAACTTAACTACTAACAGCAACGTGAAAGTAAAGCACATGTTGCTGCTTACAAGAAGATGAAATTGAAGTAGAACTATAATGTCAATTAGTTACGTCATTGTTGTAGTAAACGGGCGACAATTTTTTGCATTTCAAAGTATGTTAAGTCTTTGAACCCATTGCCGTTACAATGTATAAGATTTATCATCCCTTTAATTTCCCTATTTTGTGTTTCATGATCATTTCAACAAGCTTGAATCAATAAGGAAATTGTCAGTGCATAACATGAGGTCGAATTCGTTTAGGGCAAATTCTGTCCCAGACAGCAACGCTGTCTCTACAGTAGAGAACACCTTATTATTTTACCAATAAACGCTTTTAGGCTAAAAATCTTATGTTCACTGCACACAGTTTGTAGCAAGATCAGACGCCGGGTATCCCGGCGTCTGACCTGGCTCAAAACTGTTTGCCACTTAGATTACAATTTCGTTTGCGATTAAATACGGGAAACACTAACATCTTCTCCAGTGTTACCATTTCTTTCTTGAAGCTTCAAATAGACAATTCCAGTATCCAAGTTAGTTTATTCAGTTTTTGACTACAGCGCTCCCTCTCTACAATGACACGTAGTGGGAGACGAAATGTGTGTGCTTTGTTCGGGTGTCGTTATAGGGAGGGAAATTGGCTGACATTTGCAAACAGCTTGAAACCAGATCAGACGCTGCGTAACGCGGCGTCTGATCTGTATTCAAGCTGTTTGTCACTCGTCATTAAAAAAATTTCTGTCAAAATGTCAATTTTGTAACTTTGAGAAAAAAGCAGACGACAATTTTAAGCAGACAATATTGCAGCAGTAAAAGCGTTTGATATTATTGTTCTGTTTAGGGAACTGCGACAAGGGTCGTTGAAAGGAGGGAGTCGTTGTTGGGAAGGCCGCTGTAGGGAGGGAGCACTGTACTAGTATTTAAGATGTTTTTGCCAATACATTGCGATATAACAAACAGTGCAGACCCAGAGCAGATACTTATCTTGCACAGGACAAGCGTAGTCTTCACAGGTACTTGTTTTGCAAAGAACGTATATATACGTGACTAGGGTTCAAAGGGTTAAATTTAAATTCGAGTTTCGAGTGACAGATAGAGATATGATTGTCGTGCTGCTTCCTGCACGTGTTCACTGACTGGTAGTACATGTAACTAGCCGTAAATCATTCTCTCCGTACAGATCACACGCTTTATATACATAAATGACACACTATCTACCGTAAATGTACCTTATCTGCCGTAATTATTACACATCAATGCTCCCTAGACTGAAATAATTACTTAGTTATGGTTAAATGCTATAACAGCTAAGCACAATCAACCTCTATCCTTTACAACACTCGCTTTTATGAACACACACATTCTACTCATTCATATTGTAAAATAAATTGGGCTGCTTAAAACAGAACAGTAGACAAAACGTTATTCTTACCCTTTTAAACGCAAACGAAACGCAAATGCGTAGCAGTTTAATTGTAAGAAATTGCAGTTTGTTGACATTTCTCACGATTTACTTTATGCTGAATGGCAAACAGTTTGGAGACTGATCAGACGCCGGGTTACCCGGCGTCTTATCTGGCTCCAAACGGTTTGCAATGGAAATAATGATTTTAATGTGAACGCGTTTATTGTGAAAGAATAACGTTTTCTCATCTATATGTGAGTAAAGTATGAAGTACATGCACATAAAGAAGCCTTTTACTTATTCCCATCTTGCTTTTAGCAGTCACCAATTTGTCAGATGGTCCTTTCTTTTTCCTGTATCTGCTGTTGCTGCCATTGAATGTGGACCATATTGAAAATTGGTTTTTGATACTAAATAATTATTATGTAATCCACATGAAATAAGGTCGTTATCGTTGTATGCATCTCTTTTAACTCTCTCGACCCGCCGAGACGTGCACGTCGTGGGAGAGACACATGGATCTAGTCCATAGCTAAGCGTGGCAGGCTTAGCCAATGGCTGGATCCCTGACCAACATCGGCGGGTGTGGCCCTAAGAAGCGCCGTTTTTGAAAGATTGCATCAACCAAGGAGATGTCTTTGTCGTTTTTACCTCTACTACCTGGGAGCCAGCACTTCGGACGGAATTTGTCATCGTTGGACCTTGACCCGGACTTCGAAATTTTTCAACTTTGGGAACCATGGCAAGATGTCGGAAGCAGCCACTTTAGATGTCACCGTATTATTCTCTGCCGGCTGAAGGGACGTCCACACCATAATGGCAGTCAACATTAAGAAGACATGGCCGGAGGGACGTTAATGCTTCGCAGCAACAACAACAACATCTCTTTTAATATCGAAAGTAAGCCGCTCCTTACAGTGGAGAAAACGTTATTCTTTCCCATTAACGCGTTTACGGTAAATCTATTACATGTATTTCCATTGCAACCAGTTTGGAGCCAGATCAGACGCCGGGTAACCCGGCGTCTGATCAGGCTCCAAACTGTTTGCCACCAACATAAACATGAAATATCATAATTGTCCAAAAAATGTACTTTTCTACGTTTTAGTGCTTTGCGTTTCGTTTGCGTTTAAACGGGAAAGAATAACGTTTTCTCCACTGTAAGTGTTAATGTCCGATTTTACTTATTGTCATTAACAACAAAAAACAGCAGCAGCAGTAGCAGTAACAACACTGGTTAGGAACTTGGTTACAGTGGGGCGAGGGTCCTCACGACAGGTGGTATAGGGGTACTTTCGAAAAATGTTTCAGAGTCATGACTCTTTCTCGCATGAACATGTATACACGGCATTGTTTAACGTGTTTACATAGCCTCATGGCAAGAATTTTGCATACAAAACATGGTAACAGGTTTTGGCTTCTTTTTGAGAAGTTACTTTACGTCGCCTGCGTTAGAATTCAGGTGAATGGAGGAAATAAAAGCAAGTGACTCTCACTGTCTAGAGGCACATATTTTTGTCATGAGTTGAATTTACGTGGGAAATTGCAGCATTTAACTCAATAAGATAATCTATTTGTTTGCGTTTTTCCAATATTGAAGCATTTTTAAAAGATATATGTCCGATTTTTAAAGTTATCAGAAGTTTGGTGTTACTTATCAATGTGATGTAGAGGTTACAGGTCCCTGACGATTGTTTAATAAGTGGTACATGTTCTTCTTTACAGTGTTACAGAGTATTCACGAATCTCGAAATGGACGAATCTCGTTTGAAGACTCGAGTTTACTCGATATAAGCCTGGATATTGAAGTAGATGACAATAACAATACATGCGGCACTTCCAGCAGCCGGACTCCCGTGCCAATGTCGTAAACGCAAAAGAAAAAGCAGTTTCTGTGTTAAGACTATCAGTACATGACCACAAGTTCATGCAGTCTTTAACGGCAAAAACATACCCCCGTGGGAAGGTATTGAGTTATTCTAGAACTATTCCAGAATAATTTCTTGATGTATTAATGAACAATTCTAGAAGCGGCAATTTAAAGTTCATGAATAATCCGCAATAATTCTAGAAATTTGATGTTTTAGAACCATTCGCTACATTGGTGGTAAAAGGTCGTATATGCAGTTTTCATACTTTCGAGAACATTGAGTTTAAAGGTTTGGTTGGTTATGAAAATCAGGGATGAAAGTCACACAAATGGAACTTTAAGTATTAGTGTGTGATGTTGAAAGCTTGATATTGATAATAAATTCAACACCAAAAAGTGACTACGTCATTAATTATAATTAATTTTGCAGATACGACCTTTTACCACTGACATCTTTTCATGACATTGAAAAAATGAAAAGGTCTTATCTGTCAAATACGACCTTTTACCACAAACACATTTCAACGATTTGCAGTTTGTAGAACATGTAAAAGGACGTATATGGCAAATACAACCTTTTACCATTACATTTTTTAAATAAATGAATGAAATAAATAGCATTTCAAACACCCTTTTATGCAATAATTAACCGGATACTTTCAAATTTCCATGGATATATCACAGATAAACAAGACTTATTTAGTTTTGTCCCATAATTCTGTATATCTGTGTGGTATTTGAATTTAAGTAATGAATTTAGAAGTACAACGAATCTTGAAATTTAATTTTGCCTATAATTTTTTTCAGACTACTCGCCCAAAACTGACCTCAACTGCTTTTTCACTGTAATATGCTAAAATCTGAGGCAATTGTCACTAATTATGATGCAAATATCACTTGCCCGAATCAGAAACCACTTGCATCGGGCTGCGGGCTAGTGTGTTAGGACGACTACTGACATTTTAGCAGTTAAGAAGTATCAATGATGCATCAACAATTTAAAAAATAACTCAAAAAATACAATAATGTTTAAAAAAATCCTGATCATTGATTGAACCTGATTATGTATTATATAATGTCAGATTGAGACAAATGTCTAAATTATTATCATTATGTATCAGAAGGGTATAGTCTCACAAAACCAGTTTACGATAAAACAATTATTGTTTATATTAGTCTGTACTCAGAACCGTTAGAATTAACAGTGTTATATGAGGTGTAGGATTCATCAAGAAAACAACAATTCGAGATATCTGAATAATCTCCTCACTTATACGATTCATCAAGAGCACTTTCATTCGAGATATTTGAATAATATCCTTACTTGTCGCTTTTATTCATTCGAAGCAATTTTGATTTATAATTTTACTAATCATTATCAAAGTGTTTACTTATCACACTTGCGTATAGTTCACCGCCTGATGATCATTCTGAAGCTACACCCTGTTCCTAGACAATGAAAAAGGCATGTCTGTTCTAATAACAGTTCAAACATTTGAAATTTAAAGAAGTATAGAGTAACATTATTCATATTTATGGAAATTGATTTCTTGAAAAGTACATGCATAGTAATTTTTTTTAGATATTTTAACGATGAAGATGTATTGTCTTTAAATTAACAATCTCGAGTTAGTTTAACCCATTACCCCATAGCTTGTTTCTAGTTTGAAGATAGGTGACCACCTAAAGCAGGTTAAAAGAAAAGCAGAATGCACCCTAAGTCACATTCTTCTTTACTATCCGCCTGCTTTAAGCTACCATCTGCTAGAATATAGAAAATTGTCTTACAATACATAGTCATGACTGTATAAAATGGAGCCATTTGCTTTAGTGGAATAATAAATTAAAGACGTAAAAAGGCGTTTTATGGGATAATGGGTTAAAGCTAATAATGGGATTTATTTATATTCATAAATTAATTGTATATATACATGTATGTATTTTGACTTTTAAACAAACGAAATGGTAATTTACATACCTTGATACTTTTGTTGAGAGGGCTCGGCACTATATGACAATTTTATGCGGTACCGTAAAACTCAACCCAATCAATCAATCAATTATTGAAGGGATCATTCGTTCTCTACTATATATTAATCTTGAAATACACCTTGTTGCTTTCTATCAAATGTGTTTTGCATAAGCCCACATCACTGTCATGCAGTTATCAACCTATCTTTTTGCTAAATGACCGATAAATACATTGCTGGAACACCAATATAGTGTTATCAAAGCAGAACCTTCATAAATAATTACTTCAAGGATAATCCAACAAAAACAACCCAAACAACACAATCTATTCTCTAATTACAAGAGTAATACTAAGGTTGCATTTATTACAATGTGCAAAACCGTTT
This sequence comes from Gari tellinella, assembly GCA_922989275.2. Classification (NCBI taxonomy): domain Eukaryota; kingdom Metazoa; phylum Mollusca; class Bivalvia; order Cardiida; family Psammobiidae; genus Gari; species Gari tellinella. Next base: position 22,414,427 of record OV277869.1, on the reverse strand, counting down.
GGAGGTATAAGGTCTTATCTGTCATATACGACTTTTTGTCTCTGAAATGTGAGGATTTTTTAATCATTTGAATCAATTCGTTAGAAAGAAAAGGTCGTATTTTGCAGATGCGACCTTTTACCACTCAATATTTTCCCTACTTGCACATACGACCTTTGATTTTTTATCAATATCTTAAAAGCATATTTGAATATAAGTTAGATATTTTAACATAAGTTGCTACAGATGAATTAGATATGGAAAATGTAAAAAAGTCATTTTCTGATAAAATGTCAGATACGACCTTTTACCACTAATGTGGCGCATTGTTCTAGAATAACAAAAGTTCTTGAACTCCTTTTGTAGAATGTGTAAAGTAATTTTTGAAGCTCTAAACTAATTCTAGAAGCGGTCATTTAATGTTCATGAATATTCTAAAATGCCTGAACACTTTTCACAGGGCTAGTATTCGCCGAAAAGAAAAGGTAAATTGCACTTTGTGCAATAACTCTTTCAGTTAAGTCTATGACTACTTTAATTAACACGTAATACCGTTTCACAACGAGATCAAACTGCTATGTAGCGGACGATTCAATAATAGGACAACTCTGGCAAGACATCGGCATTTTCATCACTCTTGGCAAAAGGGTGCCCTCGAATGTGACACTTGCGGAGCAGTATTCAATTCGAAAGCCTCTCTCATTGAACATGTCAAAGACACATGGACCAAAGAATCTGGTCTTTGTTTGTGGAAAATCATTTAAAAAGCAAGTTAACCCACCCCTGAGAATTAAAATTACTTTAGTACTTACAGAACTTATTAAACTTTGTAACAATCGTGGTGGAAAATCTATAACGCATTCTTTAATAGACTAACAGTCGTATTTGCAAACAGTTAAGAACCTGGTCCAGCGACAAATTTCTCGATGTCTCACCAGGGTCAAACTCGAAAAAGGATCTCTGAGATGGTCAAACAGCTTTGATCCGATTCAAACACAGAACTATTAAGCTTCTTTTTCGAATATAAGCTGTTTATCTGTGCTTCTTGTACGGTCAGGGTAAAGCAGTGAACGGATTAAGTTTATATTTGATATATGACGGATCGTTTTGCACATATGATTTATTTGTTTGAGAATTTGGTTGAAAAGTGTATTAGTTAAACTCAGAAAATTGAGCAATTTTATTGTGAAAATTTGCATTAAAAAAGAGCACACATAGGGCAAATCTATACCAGAGTTCGCCAGTGGCAAGATATGAGACTTGCCTGTTATGCCTGGCGTCCGCTAGAGTACGGGCAAAGTAGGGAATGTTTGCTGTATCAAAAATGCCATTTCGGCATAGCTTCCGGATCAGGTGCGGAGCAATGTCAATATTTTTGCAATACTGTGAATCCCTGTCACTGGGCTCTGTGTTTTGTCTGCAGACATACTTGAGAAAGTCCTGTGAATCAAACTGAAATGACACAGAATAACCAGCGAGTAGGCCAAAAATAGTCAGTGATACTTTGCCCTCGGCGATTCCTCGCACTCTCTGATACAGAACCGCACCGGCTCTGCACGTTCCTGAAGGATTCGGGGTCCCTTCCACTTGTCTTCCTTATGTGTTCAAATCGGCCTGCGAAGCTCTCCGTATCGAGGAAGCTTTCAGGAGCGGTAACGGAATAGCCGGAATGCTTAAGGAATGTCCGGATGTCCTGGCGATGTCTGCAGAAGAATGCAGACTGGCTGCGGAAGGTGTCAGAAAGTTCATTTCCGCTCTAGACCAAACTTTCGACGCGGTCATTTTTTACTCCACCGGAAGGTGCAGAATCACTACTATAGGAAGTGTTAAGGAAGGACAATAAAAAGTATGTTTCAAGAACATGCGTAAGGGTTGCGGATTTTTTTTATTACATTTGTATTCCGCGTCTTGTCCGCGCCCTAGTGGACGCCTGGTCTTGGGAAGGTTTTCTCTTGAAAACCATAATATCTTAACTAAAGGTGGCTTTCAGTGTTTGCCTTCAGTACTATGCTTTTGCCGATTTTTTTTATTATTATTACTTGTACTGGTTATTTTTTGCCTTTAAAGCTGTTCGATATTTTAGATTATTTCAGTGATCTCTTTTGAGATATTTGCAAGTATATATTGAATTTTAAAGACTTTGGTTTTCATTTTGTTTAATAAATACAGCAATAGAATCGTTGAAATTGAGTACTTTTTTAATTCTTTTGTATCGTCAAATAGAGTAAACTATTTCGAAATGATTGAAAATGTCGATGGTTCTTTACATATGATAAAATATCAGGTCGGCACTAACCGAACGCAATAATATGTAATAATTACTGTAAATCTCATTTACAACCACTAAAACGAAGGCTAATTGAGTGTAGAAGAGACAAGTGACAGCTTTAAGTATTGTGACGGGTAAAGGACCCATTGCAATACATGCACTTAGACCCATTCTCTCTCAAACATAACGAAAATGTCGATAAAAACCTGTAACCATTTATAAACAGTTGTTAGAGAACCTGTAACACTCTCTGTTAGACTCTGTAACCTTATGCATCACACAACAATCCACTAAATTCCATTGCAATACTATATTATTAATGCGAGTCTCTTGTGTAGATGTTCTTTAAGTATTTATCTTGCAAGAAACTTTAACGAACATTGAATACAGGCGAATTTATACAGTAATTTACCAGAATTGATCGTTGTGTACTAAAAAACTTGATATCCACGTCGTTTAATTGACCTTTTAGCCATAAATTCTATAATTGGAACGAAATGAGTATATACGACACCTGGAAAAACATCAGACTATATAGTGAAAATTCAGTTTTACAGTGTTTTTGACAGTTTAGCCGTAAATTACCTCTTTGACGGTCACTTCAACATGACTGGTTTTACTTCACGAAAAAACTCTGAAACATGAATAGTCAGGATTCCGATACAAACTGTCGTGAGAACCCTCGCCCCACTGTAACCAAGTTCCTAACCAGTGAAGAACAACAACTTCCTTTGATCTCAAGTCATAACAAGTTACGCGTTCCAACATGCCATGTGCCGTACAAAGACGTTTTCAGTCATTAAAATGATACTGACCGACTGAGTGACGTTATGACAAGCGTAAAGCTGAACTATTGTGTCGACACACATGCCCGTGAATAGCTGATCATTATCTTACCTTGAGAAAATATCAACTAGAGAAAGTTGCAAGAAGCCGCATTATTATAACAGCAGAGAAGGCACATTTCCTTCCCATCGCAAACCCGTTTATTGTAACCATTTTCCACTCCAAATAGTTTGAAGCAGAACATTTAATATGAAAAAGCAAATAGTGCAGACCCTGACACGTAACGCGGCGTCTTATCATGGTCTACACTGTTTACTAATGTCTACTTTTTGAGGGGCACTAGGCTTAAAAGGGTAAAGTTGATAACCGTTCAGACCAATATCAAAAGTTAAAATATCAAAGTAACTCGGCGCCTCATCAGGATACTTGTAGTGCAAGTGAAAATGAATGCAGATGGTATTTCTGTAATGTGGTCAAATTCCTACCAAATGTCTGCATAATACCATCGAGAAGACGTTATTCTTTCCCGTTTAAACGCAAACAAAACGCAAAACGCCTTGCAATATAGAACGTAGAAAATAACAACTCAACAACTCGTTTTTTTATTTCTTTTAATCTGAGTGGCAAACAGTTTGAAGCCTGATCAGACGCCGGGTTACTGTTTGCACTGGAAAAAAATCTTTTAGCGTAAGGAAATAATTGCAAAAAATAATGTCTTCTCCACTGTACATGTACAACTTTGAAGCAATTTTGACGATTTCATAATTAAACAAAAACTGTCGACTGTTAACTTGCTACAATGTATGTTAACAAATTGTTTCATTATGTAGGGCGATAGTAGATCATGCCTCCTTGAATTTCAGAAAGAAATGTGTCCACCTATATCTAAGCTGTCATCATTTTAAGTTGATTGACATGCGTATCGGTGGGAAAGTAGGTCAATAGATCAAAAATTAAGATCTTTTGTTAATGTGACTACTATAACTTTTGCAAACAGCTTGGATGCAGATTAGAGGCCGAGTTAATGATCTGTTTCGAAATTAGTTGACACTTTCATCAATGTTTCTATAGAAAAATGTTATAAACCTAAATATTTGACAACTATTTTGAAGCATTTCCAAAAGAAAATGCAGGTTAAAAGGTTTGAAAACAGTCACAAGGTTAGTTTGTGAATGAGAAATGTTTGACAAGTTTCAACCTGGCCTATTTTTCATCAGTAAGCAAGTTTAGTAAACCAGCTGCGTTCGAGTACAACTTGTTTCGATAGTTTATTATGAATGAATGGGTGAACAAACGAAAACAGAAAGGAAGATAGAAAGGAAGATAGAAAGAGTGACAGGAAGAAATAAAGAAAGTAGAAAGAAAGAAACAAGAAAGGAAGGAAGAAAGAAATAATCAGTGAATAATTAAGAGAATAAACGAACGAATGAATGAATAACGAATACATTGAACAAATGAATGAATGACTTAAATTGAATGAATGAATGAATGAATAAAATAATTAATTAATTAATGAGTGATGTGAGTGAGTGAGTTGAGTTTGACGGCAAAATAAATTAATGAATAAATTAATTTATAAATAAATGGATTGTCTTTAAAAATCAAATATAACTTCCATGTGTCCTACAATAAAGAAACGGAGCAAAATAATGTATTGCATATGGTTCGGTTGTCGGGAGTCCGAATGTACCGAATACAGCTAAATGCACGATCCTTTACCCATATACGCCTCCATATAATTATTATAGGAATTCTCCCTATATGCTTGTATTCTTTTTGAAGATATTAGCACAGCTATAGATATACTAGGGTGAACAAAAGACAATACAGTGTTTGTCCATACAGATGATTTCATATTAGATAGCAATTAGTGCAGACCCTGATTAGATGCTGCAATTTGCGGTGTCTCATCAGGTTCTACACTGTTTGCTAATGCCTAAGTTTACGGATGATAGCCATTATAGGAATAAACAACATCTTTTTGACGTTCATGACGGTATGACTACATTAGCTTCGCAGGGGGTAAGTTTTGTAAACGCCCGAAGGGCGTTATAAAAAACTTACCCCCGAAGCTAATGTATCCATACCGTCATGAGCGGCAAAAAGATGTTGTTTATTCCTTATATTTATATTTTTTATTTTCTGTCATCCGTTTAATGTGTAGTTTGACCAGATTTGTAATCATGTATATGAATATATCATATACCGGCCAAATGGGTTTGATAGATGTAATATTGATGTAATAGCCATTCCAGTTTCTAAATATGGTGTCAAAAGTAGTCCTTACTACATGTACTGTATTTGCATGATAATTTCAGGGTTTTACGCAGTAAACTTTCTCGCTGTGCTTTAAGAACGCTCGTAAGAAACTAAAACAAAATTTCAATCTGAATATCCATTATCAAAGCATATTTTAAACAATTAGGTGGCGCAAGTTTTTATACACGCTTTACACATAGCACCGCGAATAGCAACGCTGAAATGCGACTACACAGTCAGCGTGTACACCCGCGGCTATCCGTGGCATATCCAATACACATAGGCTAGTTTCAATATGTCATAACGGAACATTACGTTACCAATTTAGTAAGTGTGAATGCATTATTTTGTGTTTGAGCGACTTTCCTATGTAATTCTGGTGAACAAATTGTTTGAACTTGTCAATTTCAAACCGTAATTGGAAGACAACTTGTCTAATCTATGAATAGAACACCGCTCACTCGGAGAAGGGGAGAGAACGCGTACAGCTTTAATGACGGAGCGTAATATGATAACCTCCCTTAAAACAGCATTTAATTTTATTTTATCGCAATTTGATTTTAATTGAACTGTCTGCGACTTTAAATAGGGGTTTCGAGATACCCAAACGGATAATCTAAAAGTAGATCCTAACTTGGTCGGTATCTCTCCGCCGTATGGAAGATTTTCTTCGCGGCGGAGACTCCGCCCTCTTTCTAACTGGCTGGAACCGGATTCGATTCGTAGGTTCATCGATAATTGACCTGCATATTTTGAATACGATTACATAGAGACTTTACAGGGTGAATGTACATATTATAGGAATAAACAACATATTTTTGACGTTCATGACGGTATGACTACATTAGCTTCGCGGGAGGTAAATTTGGTAAACGCCCGAAGGGCGTTTTCGTTAAATTTACCCCCAAGCTAATGTAGTCATACCGTCATAAGCGGCAACGAGATGTTGTTTATTCCTTATATTTATATTTTCTGTCTTGTCAATTTAATGTGTTTATTGGCCAGATTTGTTTTTCTGTATAAGAATTTATCATATACCGGTCAAAGAGGTTTGATAGATGTAATGTCGATGTAATAGCCATTCCAGTTTCTAAATATGATGAGAAAGTAGTCCCAACTACGTGTACTCTAACTGTATTAAGAATTCAGGATTTTTTCCAGTAAACTTTCTCTCTGTGAATGGAAAAGACTTACAAGGCAAACAAATAACAGTGCAACTTGAATATCTATTGCCAAAGCACATTCTAAAAATACAGGTCGCGGTTGTTTTCTTAACCCATTTTCACACATAGCAACGCGATGGCAACGACCTATGGGTCTGTATCACTCCGCTAGTGCCATGTGACCGTGACTCAGTGTTAAGTGCCCGATGTAGAGTATTTGAAGAAGTCCACGAATAGCACGGGCGAAATCCGAACTGGCTAAAACCAGTTTCGAAGCGTAGGTTCATCGGCAGATGTACGGCATATTTTTAATAGGATTACATAAAGACTTTACAGGGTGAATGTAAATATTAAGGGTTGAACGGCCAGTTAGGATTACAATAAAATTGCCAATGACTTTGAACACACATGGTAACTGACCAAATTCTACACTAAAATATGCAAACTACGGATGAATTTGCGATAACTTTTACAAACAGTCTGGAACCAGATGAGACCCCGAGTTACTCGGGTATGAGTCACTCAGGTATGAGTTACTCGGCGTCTCATCTGGTTCCAATATGTTTGCCATTCTAAATTATGTAACGAGAATACCTATACGAGTACATCATCTCCTTGCATTGTTGCAAACGACAAATTAATTTTGCAGACGACATATATAATCAAACAGCATGCTTACGGTTATTACTGGTAAGTTAGTTTATTAAGTTATGCGAGGACCTACACCTAGTTGTCATATTAGCTGGAATACCAATGCAATGGTCCCATCCATTTAAAGATTTATAAATACCTTTGCTCAAGTGTTGTCTGCGTAAAATCTTAATATTAGTGTTATGTACGTGCAGAAATACGATTCAAGTGGCCATAGTTTTGATTACATGTAAGATCTGACCAAGACTAGATCTATTTCAATGTATGCTCAGGATCCACACTATTTGTAATATCAGTGCAGTTGCTGTACAGTAGTGATTGGATGAACCTTTGTATATGCAATGTCTCGACCTCGCTTAAGTCGAACTTACACGGATTACGGTATATCAAAGTTACGAAGGTGGCTCAGCTACTTTTGAACTCTGAAATACATATACGTTCGACATCCATAAATTAAAAAACAAATTTAAAAAGCGAATTTCTTAGATAAAACCGCTTTTTCTGAAAGAATCACGTCCCATGTAGTTCTAATGGGATCCCAAACAACCGTTTTATGCAGGTTTCCAAAAAACACAAAGCGGCTTTAAACGAGTTCGGGTTACTGAAACTCGAATGAAGAAAATAGGCGGGTGTTCCTCGGTACACGTGTCACTTGCCAGCAACACCATCAGTAAAGGGGAATAACTCTCATGGTATTCACGGATGCACGGGTTATTATCCATAAGTTATTTTCTGAAAATAGAGAAAATGTCTAAGGGAAATAATTCTCACCGTATTGCTGCAATCATCAATCTCTTTCTATGAATGAAATTTCATTTCAAAATCTTCAGTATAACAGAAGAATTCTGCAGGAAAAGAAAACGTTGAAAAGGGGGATAACTCTCGCAATATTGATGCATGACATTTGTACAATGCTCTTCCACTTGTCAAGATATTTCCATAAATGAAGTTTCATCTTAAAAGCTTCAGTAGAACAGAAGTTATCAGCTTGACGCAAGAATCGTGACAGACAAACAGACAGGCGGACGGACGGATGCCGGAAAAGTGACCCCTAAGTGTCACCTCTGCCTAGAGCATATGACACAAAAAACGAGAGAGAATTTGTTATGGAGTTCGAGATATCGATGCTCTCGTCTGCTGATTACGACGTGTTCATGTAATACAAGCTAGACAGTGTTGAAATTTCATTATCAAAATAAGAAACTTAAATATACAAACGTTAATATAAGTGTCATACAGTTTTGATCCTGATCAGACATCGAATTTCTCAGCGTCTGATCAGGGTTCGAACTAATTGCAAATGACGAGTATATACTCGTCGCTATAGATTACATAATTTATACAGTGGAGAAAGCGTTATTCATTCCGCGTTCAAACTAAGAACTATTATTCCATTGCAAACGTTTTGGAGCCAGTTCAGACGCCAGGTAACCCGGCGTCTGACCAGGCTCCAAACTATTTGCCACTCTGATTAAAATAAATCGTGAGAAATGTCAAAATATTGTAATTGTCAACATTTTAGTACATTGCGTTTGCGTTTCGTTTGCTCTTAAGGTACTTCTCAGGTGCGCTTAGTTTCCATACAAGGTGTTATGAAACTTTTCATGAAGAATGATAATAGCCTAAGAAACAATGTGTGAAAATATAGGCAAAAATTATCGTGTGGTTTGTCTTTAAGGCCTGTTTTTCTGACAAAACCTGGACTTTTGATGATTTTATTTTTCTCAAAAAAAAAATAAAGCTAATGACTATAAATCTCGCACAATAAGTAGTTCACAACATTCATTACAAGAGAAGCTAAAAAGATTTTGAATAAAGGTGTTCTGAAAGATGTTATCAGCTTTTAAAACTTTGCAAAAGCTGAAAAATTGAATTACAAAAAACTGACTCATTCAATGTATATTTGTTTTCATTTCATTCAAATGTATGGTTGATGAAGTAGTTAGTCTGAAAAAATTAGAAAATATTACAGTCAGGATTTGTTGTAATAACCGATTTTCTTATTAAAATGTGGGATATTTGATGTTGAGATACAGTTACCTACCTTAAAATTAAAACTCTGTCAAAAAATGCATTATTATTTATTTATGGACTTGCATACAAGGTTTTATATATATTTTAAACATAATAATAATGGGTAATATCGATCTTGAAAAGGTTGACGTATTAATAAGCTTCAATGTGTGGCTTTATAGTTCGATCAACTGGTATACATGTATACCGATTTTATTGACTTGTAAGTCATTAAACTAAAGCGTACATGTAAGTGGACATATAATTGGACCGTATATAACATCACTAATTCTAATCAATGAAGACTAAATATAACATGTCCCTTGATCACTGCGTTATGGATTGACAAGTCAATAAATCGGACACTTAAAACTATATTTGGATCGGATGGGTCTCGAACCTATGACCTTTGAATTGCTAGTCAATCACTCTACTCACTGCACTATGAAGGATTATATTAAATCGTATCAACATTTCCTTTATATAATTTTTCTAGTATAAGCACGTACGGAAAAAGTCTATGTCGTCAAGACGCATATCCGCTCGCCCGCACGACCGACTTCCGTATGCGAAAGGCCTTAAACTGGAAAGACTAACGGCTTCTCCACTGTATAATTTATATTAAATCTAGCGACGAGTATAATTATACTCGTTATTTACCAGCTGGGTATATGCGCAGTATGTGAGTATACACGTGCCCTTAGCAAACAGTGCTGACCCAGTCAGCTGTTTGCCTTATTATAATAAATTGAGAAAAAAATAAATTCTGAAAGGTATAAAATTGATTAGACTTTATTCGAAACTGGATTTGTCAATTTAAAAGTTTAAAGGGAGAATGAATTAAATAGGAAGAGACATCGAATCCAATACAGACGTAGGTTGCGTGACAGTGCATTAATTCGACACCAACGTTCAATCTGGCGCATGGTGCAGAATGAAATAGTTGGCCGGTCTGGAGGAGATATGGGACAGATACGACCGGTATGTCACAGATAGTGGTGTCAGCGATATCACATGAGGACATGATGGGATCATTGCAACCCCTTTACAATTGTCGTATGCATAATGAATATGGTAAATAAACTGATCCCTAGCCACGAGTATAGTCGTCACTTACAAACAGTGTACTTGTAAAGAACACTCTTGTCCTATGCAAACATAATAGACCCAGATCATAGAGTTCCTAATTGAGCTAACTAACAAGGGTCTGTACTGCTTGTAATTTTTGCAATGAATTGTAAAACCAACCCAAAATAGTCTAAAATGGACTAGACTGAAAGTTTTCTATTTACCCTTTCACTCTCAATGACGCTTAAAAGCGCGTTTGCAAACAGTTTGGATCCTGATCGGACGCCACGTAACGCGGCGTCTGATAAGGAATCAAACTGTTTGATGTTTTGAAATATCTTCAGACATACTGCGTTAATTTTTAACTTTGAAACGACATTGCAGACAAAATTGAAGCAGACGTCAATGAAACGATGAAGGGGTACAAATCTCACGAGAACATTGAGAGTGAAAGGGTTAACAGTTTCAGGGATAGTATCTGCCTTTCACCTTCTCACTTTTTACCCCCCCCCCCCACTTGTAATGATTAGAGTGCAGAAGACGTTATATTCTTTCCTAACAAACGCGTGTATGCTAAAACAATTATGGTTATGTCCATTGCAAACAGTTTGGAGCCTGATCAGATGCCGAGTTACCCGGGGTTTGACCAGGCTCTTAACTATTTAACATTCAGATTAAAACGAGTTGTTAGAAATTTCTAAAAAACGACATTTTCTATGTTTTATTGGAACGCATTTTCGTTTAAACGGGACACAATAACCTGTTCTCCACTGTACGCCATTGTCTCAATGTGACTCTGTCTCTCTGTATCTGTCTGCATGATGTCTGCATATTCCATGTACGTATCTCTTTTCGCTGTCCGTCTGTCGCTTCGTCCGTCTCATTAAAATTCTTTATGTTCTGTCTCCGTTGGTTTTTTATGTGACGTCTTTGCCGTGTTCACTTTCTGGTTTACTCTAAATAATTTTTCTATTTGTCATTTTTGAAGTTTTTTCTCTATCAGTATGTATATTCTTTCCCTGTATCTGTGGTTTACAGAAACAGTGTAGTGTTGACCCATTTATGCCAGGATATTGCAATAAACTGTCCCTGTATACTTGCTGGAAGATTTCATTGTATATATACACGGGTAATCTAAAGACGCCGTGGTATTTGAACATACAGAAAAAAATCATATAATATACAAACAGTACAGACCCTGACTAGATGCCACGTAACGCGGCGTCTCATCAGGGTCTACACTGTTTGCCAATGTCCACTTTAGTAGACACTATGCTCAATTAGGTTAATGTCCACATACAAGTAAATTACTTTGATACAGTTTGTTTATCAATTATGGCACCATGTACATTTTTATTTATGGCATCGTATCGTACCGTATCTGTTTGATTTACAGACTAACTGTTGCTTATGTGTGCGTTTTACTATACATGTTTTGGATTCAAGCTGTTTGTCACTCGTCATTAAGTTTTGTTTCTGTCTAAATGTCCATCATGTAACTTTGAGAAAAACAGCAGACGACAATTTTAAGCAGACAACATTGCAGTCGTGAATAGGTTGGACATAATTGTCTTGTTTGAGGGAAGAGCATCCAGTGTTGTTGTAAGGAGGGAATCGTTGTTGGGAGGGCCATTGTTAGGAGGGATCACTGTATCTTCCTTTAAGGGTCGCCGTGATAGTGGGGGCTTCCATATTGTTTCTTTATTCAGAACACTTCTTGTTTGAACATGCATGTTTATGAAGGAAAACGCATAATATAGCATTTCCCACACTTCATTCCCTTGTCTACAAAATTAACCGTCAAGAACAGAATCAAAGGCTTCCGAAATTGGATTGTTCACCTCCCGAAATTAAACGCTTAAACCCTTTGATCATAGACTCAGATATACCTTGAAACAGTTTACATGTGAATAGTACATTTGTCCTATGCAAACAGTGAAGAAGGCATTTTAGGAGTCCTCTGATCAAAGTCTGCACTGTTTGACATATTGCAATACATTGAAAAATATCAACCCTAAATTGTCAAAATTGACTAGATTAAATTGGAAACTGAAGTCCAGTGGAAATCTTAGAAAAGAATGGATTAATGTCAATTACAATGATCGGTTTTGGCAAAAGCCAGAACATGCAATTTCTTCTTTATCGTGAATTAAGCAGCTATATGTGTTAAACACTGTATTAATCATGCCGGGTCGCGATAGTGGGGTTTCCCAGGTTCGTAGTTTCTTTAAAACACCTCTTGTTTGAACATGTATTTTTATGAAGGAAAATGCGTTACACAGCATTTCTCATTGACCACTTCGTACCCTTCCCTTGTTTACAAAAAACTGAGGAATGTTCACCGCCGAGGACAAAATCAAAGCCTTCCGAAATTCCAATGTCCAACCCCCGATATTAACCCCACTATTGTTCTTGCCAAATGATTAAGAAATGACTGACTAGCTAAAAGACTTACGGAATAAAGTGATTGCAATCAGCCTGATATTTCAAACGTCAATGATCTGGTAAACTCACACAATAGTATGGAATTTCATGGTTAACCGACAACATTCTGTACCTTTTAGCCCGACAAATGATACCGATTTTCCTTAGATTAAATATCTATTCTTCGGGTCCTTATCGACCGGAAGGACTCGGTTCGGCACCGTGGGTTTTGCATGGTAAAGCAATGGCGTGCACGAGGTCTTACGTATAACCACCGATGTTGCGATTACGCTATCCTCTTCACTGCCTTATCCCGAGTTATTGTTATTTCCAAACATATTGGATTCTTAGCAGACGTCGCTCATCTCGGCGTCTGATCAGGATTCAAACTACTTGGCATTTATATCAACATTTCTTACGTCAAAAAACCTAAGACTTAAATTTGACCATAAAAGCAGACGACAATGTTTTTAAAATTGAAGCCGTTACGGCAATGAAGGGGTTTAACCATTCTCTGCATCAATATCGCCTGCTTACAATCCATCGTCTGCTTTATTTGTTTCAGATTTAGATTTTAGGTATGACTTAAGAAATATAGGTATGTATTGCAAACAGCTTGGATCCTGATCTGGATTCAAACTGTTTGTAAATGCTTAAATTACAATGCAAATGCGGGCATGGATGTAAGACTTTCAGCACCAAAGCCTTTAGCAAAGGTCACGAATGAGTGACTTATAGGTGTAAATAACGTGGCTTCTGGTCAGGATCCAAATGTTTTGGTAATCATATCGATATTTCTTTAGTCAAAGTGCCCAAATCTTACCTCTCAGTATTAAATGCAGACGACATTTGGGGATGAGAATGTTAAAGCAGACGGGAAAGTCAGGCGATGAAGGAGTCAAACACAGGACGTAGCAATCTATGAAAGCACAAGGTTCAATATACAACGACTGTATTGTATTTCTTATGGACTACAAAATCGTGACTGGCTTTCAAAAGAAGCACAGGGTACGTGTAATACTGATAGCTAACGATCTGTGGTTTGAAATAGGATATGGTAACTAGATCAGAAGAAAAATGCGCCTTTTTCGAGCGTTTGTTACATGCATGCAAATCTAAGGCCAGTACATCATTTGGCAGACTGCGTCAGAGACTCTGGAACAATCACCATGTGTCAATGAAGGTGAAAGGCAAGATCTACAGAGCTGTTGTTATAAGTACTGTCTTGTATGGAGGGGAATCCTGGACAATATACAGACGCCATGAGAAGAAGTCGTATGCCTTTATAATGCGGCATCTTCGATCCATTCTGAGGATATCCTGGAAGGACAAACGTGGACATACTGGAGAGAACAGGACTGTCGACCATGGAAGACCTCCTGATCAGAAAGAATCTTCGATGGACTGGACATCTGCTGAGGATGTCACAAGACAACTTCCAAAACAGATCCTGTTCTAAGTGCTGCCAGTTGGTCAAAGGAAGAGGGGTAGACCTCGTTGTTTACGATATAAGGATATCATCAAGAGAAACTTGATGCAGAGAAACATCAAACTGCGTTTACGCTAAAATTATTATTTCCAACGTAAACGGTTTGGAGCCAGCTCTGACGGCGGGTAATCCGACGTCGTATCAGTTTCCAAACTGTTTGCCACTCAGATTATGTATCTGTAATTTCATTGCAATGCGTTTGCGTTTCGTATGCGTTTAAACGGGATAGTTAAATACAGCACTCCCTCCCTACAACGGCCCTCCCAACAACGACTCCCTCCTTACAACGACTCTTGTCGCAGTTCCCTAAATAAGACAGTTAATATCTAACGCTTTTACTAATTTAATATCGTCTGCTAGAAGTTGTCGTCTGCTGTTTTTCTCAAAGTTACATATTGGACATTTTGACAGAAAAAACTTAATGACGAGTGACAAACAGCTTGAATCCAGATCAGACGCCGCGTTACGCGGCGTCTGATCTGGATTCAAGCTGTTTGCAAATGTAAGTCGAGTTCCCTCCCTCTTACGACTCCCTCCGAACAACGCCCACAATTGTTGTCTCCCATTGGATGTCGTTGTAGAGAGGGAGTACTGTAACTTCTCCTCCACTTTGCAATAAGACACAAACACTACCTCTACCTGTACATGTACAGATGACAAAATTGAGGCCGAATGTATCAATGCATGATTTGGGCGCTAATGCTCCAGGAACTTTCTGCTTTACCTTTATTCTGTTTCGAGCTGTCACCTACCTTTATCATTACCTGTGAATTGTCGGTTGACCTTTCGTTATACACGAAGCAATACATGTACCATTTGATTGCCCTTTCTTTTCCAATCTTAAAGGCGGGTGACTGTTTAAAGCAAGATGAAAGGATAGTAAAAAGCTCCCAAATACGGTGTTTGTTTTCCTTTCATATCTAAAGACACCATCAGTTTTCTTCTCACCAAAACAATGGCGTAATTTAACGAGACCGTTTGACCTCTGACAAAGGATTCAAGCCCGTGTGGAGAAGAGAAAACAAGTTATGCCTTGTATCTAGTCTATCATATTTGAAGTGTGCGTAGCGAAGTTTAACTCTTTCCTCCCTGAATCCTCAAATGGAAAATTCTAGTTTTCAATTTAGTCTAGTCCATTTTTGACATTTTAGAGTTGATTTTCACAATATATGTCAAAATATAATAAGGAGCCATCTGGTCAGGGTCTACACTGTTTGCATAGGACAAGTGTATTCCTCACAGGTACACTGTTTGAAAATGACGAATAAATGCGTGACTAGGGTTCAAAGAGTTAAAACAAATATCTACACCGTCTTATAGGACGGAGTAGACCAACTTGCAAATATCAGCCCCTTAACAGTATGCATTATCATAGGAACAAATGTTTCCTCGTTGGCGTTCTAAGCAATACGCATTTGCAAACAGTTTGGATCAAACGGCAAGTTAGCGTTTTGTCAGATTCCAAATAGCTTGAAAACTCATATCGATATTTCGTGAACCCAGAAATTCGAAACAACTAATTGTGATGTTTGCAAACGATGATATTAAAGCAGGCCCTACATTAGTGATGTAAAGGATAAATTTGCTTACTTAGCAGAATGCACACTAAGTACTATATATACACTGTTAAACAAATTGACAAAGGACCTGAAATTTCTTATCTTAAACCTTTATCCAGTCATAGTATCGTATGCTTCAAAAATACCATCCTCAGTAGAGTTCAAAATCACATTACATATAATATTATGCCCTTTCCTCTCTCCGAATAGGTCTTAACGAACGTTAAACAGTTTGATCCAGATCAGAGGCCGAACAACTCACCAAGCTGTATATTAAGGCTAGTCAGGTCGTGCTTAGCATGGTAGGAGTTTGATTAACGAATATATGAAAGTACAATGTAATCTTGTTTTAGCGGCCTACCAGTCAGGCATAATAATAGATCAAATACAGGCGGCTGCTCAATGCAAGACAAACACAATAGAGTAGGTTCGTGTAAGAGCTTTCCGCAGTAGTTTGTCATCAGTTAAGCTGTAAAACGGGGTTAAGTTTTGACAATGAAGCAAAGTTTAAGAGTCGTTCAAGATAGGCAGTACTGTATTTACAGTTTAGTTGATATACGAGGGCCCTCCCCCACGACAAATTCCTACAACATACCAACGAGGAAATTTCATTCTTGTTATTGGATTACTGTGAGAAATAATTAAAAAGATAAAAATAATTTGAACACCGGGAAATAAGACAATATATTTACATTCACTCTGTAAAGTCGTTATGTAATCCTATTAAAAATTTGCAGGTCATCCCTCGATGAACCTACACTTCGAATCTGGTTTTAGCCAGTTCGGATTTCGCCCGTGATATTCGTGGACTTCTTCAAATACTCTACATCGGGCACTTAACACTAAGCTCCCATTGGTCGAGGGTCATATGACACTAGCGGAGTGATACAGACCCATAGGTCGTTGCCATCGCGTTGCTATGTGTGTAAATGGGTTAAGAAAACAACCGCGACCTGTATTTTTAGAATGTGCTTTGGCAATAGATTTTCAAGTTGCACTGTTATTTGTTTGCCTTGTAAGTCTTTTCCATTCACAGAGAGAAAGTTTACTGGAAATAATCCTTAATTTTTAATACAGCTACAGTACATGTAGTTGGGACTACTTTCTCACCATATTTAGAAACTGGAATGGCTATTACATCGACATTACATCTATCAAACCTCTTTGACCGGTATATGATAAATTCTTATACAGAAACACAAATCTGGCAAATAAACACATTAAATTGACAAGACAGAAACTATAAATATAAATATAAGGAATAAACAACATCTCTTTGCCGCTCATGACGGTATGACTACATTATCTTCGGGGGGTAAATTTAACGAAAACGCCCTTCGGGCGTTTACGTAATTTACCCCCTGCGAAGCTAATGTAGTCATACCGTCATGAACGTCAAAAATATGTTGTTTATTCCTATAATATACAATGTATATAAAGTTATCAAATTGTTCTTTTCTACATGTAATATGTCTACCCCTACGGGTCTTTTAAAAGAAAGAAGAGCAATCTAACAATTATATACTATATTAATTCCATTTTGGATTATCTTTATTTCCACAATAGATATTTAGTAAAATATTAACAGGAATGCCAAACGCTTTGAATCATGATCAAATATCGAATCCCATGGCGTCTCGTCTTGACTGTTTTTGTTTTTATGGCTTTAGCTGTACAACATAATTATATACCACATCACCACAATTCTTATCGACCCTAGCAACACACTCAATTGTAAATTGACATAAATTACGAAACATAAATGACTTGTTGGAGATGGAGTCTGATACATAGACCTTTTAAACCAAACCTAGTTTAGCTAATTTCTATTTATTTGCACCAAAAAAGGTACTTAATCATCACATTTACAGTACAAACTGCTCTTGCCGTAGTAATTTCACGGCCGAATGGTTAATGCTTACGCACTCTTAGTACTGCGAAACATGAGATCAGAGGTTCGAGTCCCGTCGACCGCAATTTGTTTTGTGAGTAATAAGTTTTGCTTACTTGCTATTTCATTATCAGGTTTTAGCTCAACTCTTCTTAAAGTCGAGCCACGTGCCGCAACCCTGTCGCCTAATATTGTTGTTGATTTTTAGGTTAGTTTTTGTAAGACATCCTTTTTCAATATCTTACGTAATCGTTTGAAACGTTTCAGCTGTATATTGAGCATAAACAACCAAAAACAACACCCGACTAAAAGAACTAAACAAAAATCGTAAAAAAGAGAAAAAAACAACAACAAAAAAAGCAACAAAAAAAACCGACGAAAAACGACGGATACAGGACGATCACAATAGCTGACCTTGGCACTGCGTGCCACATGATCATAAAATGCCGTAAACATAAGGGCCAGCAGGGTTTGATTTCTCAAATATGTCATGTCGAACTTACAAGGAATTTAGGATTAGTCCCTTTACTGTCATTAAACTGTCTGCTTGAAAACTGTCGTCTGTAATATATTTTATTTTAAATTTTAGATTTAACAGCCCATTATCTTGTGAAACATCGATCCGAATATCAGTTTTGATGGAGCTTATACGCCGAGCCACTCGGCCGAGTTATTCGGCATCCGAACTTGGAATGCTTCTGTTATCTCCCTTGAGCAAAAATGTTAAAGTCCATAACTTGGACAGATTTTATTTATTATATCAAAGAATGTCTATTATATCGTCTATTTGTCTACCCTTCGTCTTCAAGTCGCTACCCTACTGGACTTTTAAACAGGTTTGGATCCAGATCAGGCGCCGCGTTACGCGGCGCCTGATCTGCACCCAATCTGTTTGACCCTCTTGACACAGGTCAAAATGACTTAAAATTACATTTAAAAAAATAAATTAATAGCAGACGGCAACTGTGAAGCAGGCGATATTGCAGCAGTCGAAAAGTTACCGCTAATACAGACCGACTGATTTCATTGATCAATCTCATCAAATTTTATGCCGAAAATAGACATTTAGATTTCGGTCCTATTATAGCTCTCTATATCTTAATGTTTCCAAAGAGGAAATCAGTGGCTTTCTTTTTGATGCAATGGTTCCATAATTAACTGTTCTACGGCCTGTTTATATAGACGATATTTGCAAGGAGGTGGAGTCCCTTTATCAATCAAAACTTCGTCATTGATTAGAAATCTTTATCCCGTACAGAGCGACTTGCACGTAACAGTCAGTATTGCATTAAGCGACCACTAATTTGGTAACATGAATACCTCTAATGACAGGTTATTGCTTAATGCATGAGAATGATACAGAAAGCTCCGTTTGGAGTAGCTTTCTGTATTATTGCTATCCGTCATTATGCAACAATCCGTATTAAAGATCACAATTGGTATTCAATTTGATGATCGCGTATTACAATATTGCATGTATATGCAAAAAAGTTTGAATCAAGATCGGACACAGAGTCAATCAATAACAAAACTGTTTAAAACTGTTTTTTTAGTTTAGTTACATTGAAAAGAACAATGAAAGGGTTTTGCCAAAGACACATTCAAAGCAGGCGTGATTAAAGGTAACTTTCACTGACGTATAGACGCATTCTTTTTCATTCATCTATTGACAACTTTATCTTTCAATCACAGTTTGTAACCGAATCTCGTCGCCAGATGTTAATGACCTTTGGTCACTGCAAACATTGAAGTGTTGTAATGCAATTGTCGTCTGCTTTAATTCTCAATTTCAAATGATATATTCAGAAGTATTTTGACTTAAGAAGTATTAACATGAGTGGCAAACAGTTTTGATCCTGATATGCGGCGTCTTATCATGACCCAAAACATGTTTGTGAATAACTCTTAGAAACTATGGAACGCCTTCGCTCGTAATAATCAATGTACACTATAAAATCAATGTATAGTAAATTAAAAGCGTGTGTGAAAGTAAATGACAAATTAACACAGTTTTCAGCTGCAATATTGGAACGAAACAAGGCTGCGAGTGCAGTCCGATAATATTTTCTATGTTTATCAATGATTTAGTAACTTTTCCTCATGAGAAATGTGATCGTGGCATTTTTGTTTCAAATGATATTGATGACTTATTGGCACTTATTGTTTGCTGATGGCGTTTCTTGCTTTGCTGATACTATTCTGCGCTTACAGCGTCAAATAAATCATATTGAAGAGCTTTGTAAGTCAGTAGATATGCATCTTAACTTGAGTAAAACTAAAATTATGGTGTTTCGAAATGGGGTTATAGTTAAAATGACTGAAAAGTGGTATTTTAATAATGAACTTGTTGAAGTTGTACCTTTATATAAATATTTAGGCATGTTTTTTACACCAAAACTAGTTTGATAACAAAGCTTTGTCTCAGCAAGGATTTAAAGCGTATGCATGCATTTTCAGATTCAAAAGGTAATTTTGGCATATTGATCCTAAAACATTTTAAAATATTTGATGCTATGGTTAAACCAATTTTATGTTATGGGTCAGACCTTTGGGGGATTTAACTGCATCGATACAATAGAAAATGTGCAAATTAAGATCTGCAAGCAATATTGCATTTATGGCAACAAAATCTGCAAATGCTTTTGCATTAGGGGAATGTGGTAGGCTGCCTCTTTGTGTAACATATATGACAAATTGTATAAAATATTGGCTCAAATTAATTCACATGGAAGACAATAGATATCCAAAGCAGAGCTATTTCATGTTAAAGAGATTAGATGAAAATGGTAGGAATCCGTGGGCAGGGCCAGTCAACAATTTACTCTTTAGGTATGGGTTCGAATATGTGTGGATATCTCATGATGTTGGTGATGATAAAGTTTTCATTAAGATTTTCAAACAACTCATCATGGACTGCTTTCAACAGAAATGGCAAGAAGACGTACACAGTTCACCAAAAGCCAGTCACTATAAATACTTCAAATCACAGCTCAATCTCGAGACATATCTTAGTGTAGATCTACCGTATAAGTTTAGGAAAATACTATCAAATTTTAGATGTTCTTGTCATACACTGATGATTAAAAAAGGGAGACATTTAGGCATTGATAGAAACCTACGAATTTGCAAATTATGTAACACAGTAAATATACAAGTAATCGAAAATGAGTTCAATTATTTCTTTGAATGTACAATGTAACATATATGAACACCTAAGAATTCTTTAGTTTTTGGGGCGATTGGGTAAGATTTAGAACTTTGAACTCCTTTTATACTATTATGTCCTCTACAGATGAGCATGACATTATAATGTCTCGAAATTTTTAACTAACGCATTTGAATTAAGAATTTTCCATTTAAGTCTAGTCCACTAAAGCCTATTAAGGGTTGTTTTCTGTAACATACTTCAAAATGACAAAGATTGCAGACCAATGAGTCCTCTCATTTGGGTCTACACTGTATGCATAGGACAAAGGCCCTTTCCATATGTTCAATGTTTGCAAGTGACGAGTATTCTATATAGGTCTTCGCTTGGGTTGAATGTAAGATAAAACAATCGTCTTAGAAATGTTAACCAAGATCTACATGCTTTGTTCCCGACAGCATAAATCTATTTGTGCCAACGACTCCATATATGGGACATAGGTAAACTGTGTAGACTCCGATCAGACGCTGCATAATATAAGTCTACACTGTTTGCTGATAGGAATTTCAATATAAAACAAAACGAAAATGAAAATTTAAACCAGACACCCCTTAGATAAAAATGGACTAATCCTATATATAAGCATTGACGAATCCACTGCGTGCAAAAGTAGGTAAATGTCACTATGGAACCTCGGTATCTGCAGCCAAGACAAATTCAGAATTATTCTAATTTAGGCTAAATGTTTATGCCGCTTGTTTTATTGCAAACTATTGTTTATCTGCAAAACTCGTAGTCTTGTTTTGTTTTTCTTTCAGTATATCTGTATCTGTTTTTTTAGAGAATCAATCAGTTTATATGCAAAAGGGACTCCGGGTTTAACGGCGTCTCATCTGGATACAAACCATTTGCTATCGTTATCACACATTCATATGTAGTACAGAAGGCTAATATTGAGGCTAAAAAGACAAACGAACGTAGCACCATAAGGTTATTAACCCATTTAAGTCTAGGGTATATAAAGAGGGCATTTGCAAACAGTGAATACCCTGATGGGACGCTGCGTTACGTTGTGTCTCGCCAGGGTCTGTGCTGTTTGCTATTTCATATGAAACGTTCTGCAGTATGGACCAACACTGCATCACAGTTAGATCCGCAGTTTATAATACCATCTTAAATGAAATCTACCAGAACAAAACAAAGAGATAATTCACTGCAATATCCAGCCATAAAAGTATTATCAAATCTGAACAAAACTGATAGAAACTGTGGGGGAAGATATCAGTATTTACCGATGAAACGTAAACGAAATGCAATAAATTGTAGAAAAATGCAATGTTATGATTGATCAGACTGGTAAACAGAAACTCTCTGCCTCTAGTCTGGCTCCGGCTCTTCGGAAATGGGAATAAGTTTTTAGCACAGATACCTTTTTTCTTCGCTGATTAATGCGCATGGTGAAAAACGGTATCCGTGCATTGCAAACAGTTTAGACCAAGTTATAGATACTGGTTATGCGATATGAACGACCGACAACGGGTTCTATTTAAAAGTGTCAATTTAGAGAAAATTGTACTGAGGTTACAGTCTGTCGATGTGTGAGATCTATAACGATTTGTAGTTTATATAAATTAGCACATTACAACGTTTCAAATTTCGTATTAAAATTGATAGTTAAACAACACTAGAAACATTGTAAACCTTTGGAATGCTAACATAATCAAATAATTCGAAACAGATTTCAAAATTACGGTAAAATGTTTTTTTCGGAAAGTGCCTAACAGTTTGGATCTTGATCAGACGCCGAGTTACTCAGCGTCTTGTCAGGATTTATGCATTTTGTAAAATCCAAGTGAAGCCGCGAACTTCAAGCAGACGGCATGTTCACGTATTTGTCAATCTTAACCTGTCGTCTGCTAGTCCCGACTTTATTAGAAATTTGCAAACAGTTTGGATCCTGATCAAACACCGCGTATCGCGGCGTCTGATTAGTTTTCAAACTGTTTGACTCTCGTCTTAAGTTTCGTAGCCTTATCTGGTATTTACATTTCAATTTTAAAAAGCCACAGCAGACGACAACCTTGCTGCAGACGATATTGAAGCAGAAGAAAGGGTTGAAAGTCATCACGATAATAACGCGAGATTGGAAAGCAAATATCTACAGAACTACGGGCTAGTATTTCAGAAATCCTTGACAGGTTTTGAAATTAAGTTTATGTGAGAATGAAACACAATACAAGATATATCTTTATGTCGTATATTTGATATTGCCTTGGTATGCCTTCAGAGTATAGGTCCCAGTACTGATAAGCGTTTTGCAGGGTAAGCTCTGAAAATGAACCCGTCCGTCTCAGCCTGTAACCTTTAATACATTCAACCCTAGCGACGAGTATACTCGTCATTTAAAAACAGTGTACCTGTGAGGATTACACTTGCCTCATGCAAATAGTGTCGACCCTGAGCCCTCTGATCAGTGTCGACACTATTTGTCATTTTGAAATATATTGTTCAAATCAACCCTAAATTGTCAAAAATGAACTAAATTTATTTTGAAATTGGAATTGTCCGTTAAAAGTTTCAGGTGTGAATGAGTTAACTATAAAAGATGCATTTCTACGCCTTTAACATTTCCTTCACCGAAGAAAATAAGTCCACTTTACCTGAATATTTACAATACGAACTATTTTCTATATCCTAGCAGATTGTAGTCAAACGCACCCTGAAAGTAACCTGGTTTCAATGATCACCTATCGTAAATGAACGACCTGTCTTCAAAACTAGAAACAGTCTATGGGATAAATGATTTTAAAGAAGCTCAATTTAGAGCTTTCTTCATTACTGTTGCCCTGCATTCAGCAGCCATGTGTACTAAGAGCTCGTTTTACTTTACGTCTTCGTTCATCAGTCAGTGAGTAAGACAAACGTCTGATTCAGGACAAAAACACTTTTTCGGTTTTCAGAAGTTACAATGTATACCGTTACCCGGCGTCTGAGTCTGATCTTGCTCCAAACTGTTCGCGATGGACAATTGTTTTAGCATAAACGCGTTTATTGAAATAGATAACGTCTTTTCACTTGAGGCCCTGTAAGGGTCCAAGGTCGAAACGATAAGACATAGGCGGGATAAACTTTATCTGTTGACGAGTTGCCATGGCAATAAAATGACAATCAAGTGATATAACATTTAACAGTTTTACTACTTTTATATGTCTTACGTTGGTTACAGATAGACGGTAGGCACACGCCCAGATAAACAGACAGATGGCCAGTTTTATCTGAATGATTGAGATCTAGATATAGTTTAGGGCACAGGGGTCTGTCTATACCGCTTTCTTGTTTCTACATACTACTTATATACTAACAATGGGTGCAACTCTCTGACTGGACATTCGTACACCACAAGTGCAAAAAAGTCTGTAACTCTATCAATTTACATGTTATGCTCGTTATTCTTTCGACTAAAGCAAAGACATTTTGCTACAAAATAAATATATTCAACTAACAGTATCGCATGCACTATCACAACTTAAACAACGATTTTCTCGCGAGTCGTCGCGTTTTTTTGATACTCTACAAACCCTCGTTCACCCGTCTTTCATCATATCACAGCGATAACCTGGCAATGTACAGTTCAAAACATGGCACGATTAAAAAAAACGACCCAATTCTATCACTAACCTTCGGGGTTTTCAGTCCTTAGCGTCAAAGTGCTGTTGTAAATAAGCGATATTTCCGAGTTACTTTCACTTCGTCGATGACCTGCCATTTTGCGTGTTGTTACAGGTGTGGTGGAACAATTGTATCCAAAACCATAAAACCCCATACAAACCACAAAACACAGAAAACCCTACATTTGGGGTATTTTACTGCCGCAACCCCCACTATCTAGAACGATATTTGTTTTTATTTGAAGGTGAAATATGTTCATATAATGCAAACATATTAAGTTTTACACTATTGTAGCTATATTAGATAATTACTTGATAATGGGAGGTTTCAATTACACCTCAATACTCGTAGACTGAAACACAATGGTGGCAAATACCAATACATGTAGAGAAACTCTTTAGATATCTAAAACCTGACAAATCACCCGGTCCAGCCATTTTACATTCAACTTTTCTCAAACAACTACGCAAAGAACTGTCAACACACTTGATTATTTTTTCAAAGCATTGTTAATAAAAAAGTAACAATGAATGGAATAGGATCAAACTGGCATGAAGTCACTTCAGGCATCCCACAAGGATCTGTGATCGAACCCTCGTGATCACAATATACATAAATGATCTTTCTGACAATATTAAATAAAAACATATACTTATTTGCAGACGACAAAATATTCAATATTATCAAATTCCTAGAATAGAAAGAAACACTCCAAAATGACCTACTCAAAATATTACAATGGACAGATAAATGGCTGCTAAAACTACACCCCACAAAAATGCAAAATTATACATATTGGAAAGAAAAATCCAGATACAAATTTCTCCTACGAGCTTATGGGTTTCACATTGAAAAATGCAGATGAAGAAAAATACACAGGGGCAATAATAGACAACAAATCAAACTTTGATTAACACATTGCAGAAAAAGTAAAAATAAAACTCAATGAGTGCAATAATTCGGCGAATTTCCCATCATCTTGATGAGAAAATCTTCTCACCATTATACAAAACATTAGTCAGAATGCATTTGGAATATGCAAATTCAGTCTGGGCACCATACAAGATACAAAATAAAAAACATGATAGAAGGGGTTCAAAGAAGAGCAACTTAGCAATTACTTGATTTTTCGAACTTTCATACGAAGAGCGTCTAAAAAGCTCAATCAGTCCACTTTGTCTTACAGAAGGCTATTAGGGCAGGCCCGGCACGTGGAGACATTGTATGAGTATATAAAATGACAAGTGGGAAATATTTTGATTAAGCAGGAAACTTTCAAAAAACAGAGAAAGGTTCCAACAATAAGAACTTCATTTAGGTGAGAGCAACGTTAGATATCAGAAAATACAGGTTTGGCATAAGAACTGCAAACATTTGGAACAGATTAACAGAAGAGGTGGTAAGTACAAAACACTCAACTCATTCAAAAGTAGATAAGATAACTACTGGAAAAACCAAGAAATTAAAAACAACAACTGTAAGGCCATTATAAGAACCGAAATCTTAACCAAAAGTACTAAAGAACTAAGTACACAAAAAGAAGAGTCCAGCACAGAGGAACCTGGGGAACCTGAGCTGGAAATCAACGCTAAGTAAAGCTAAGTAAGTATAAGGTCATATTTAGGATGATCGCCAAAATTATTTTGGATTCGGACAACAATTTAGCACGGAAATGTGTCATTTCCGGGAAACCAAAACGTCATTTTACTCCTTAATGACGCTTAAAAAGGTTTAATTACACGAACATGGAATAGTCAGTGTCGAAACTTTTAAAACATTGCCTTCATAACACACTATATATGTCAATCCCCTTACCCTTCCATCGTGTTCAGCATCGGCCGAAGTTATTCCACTACAAACCACAATAATGTTCACATCTCGACAAAAAAATAACATTCATAACTCTTTACTGATGTTAATCAAGCACCACACATACTTAAACATTAATGGCTTTCTTCACCGGTAACACTTTGACAGTCATTAAACGCAGCGGTATGCTTCTGTCCAGGTAGGGCTGAATTTGACTATTGTTCTCTGCATCCAACAACGGGAAAAGGTATGTTGGTATATTTTTATGCCCCTTGCAAAATGTCTTCCTGCATTCTAACAAATAGGTTTTACCCTTCCAAGTTACATGTATCGAGCAGCTCGGGGTCTGATCTGAATCCAAATTAGTTGTACCTTAAAGATTAATGTCAGTTCAGTTGAAAAAAAAAACAGGACAGTGTACATAGAACTGCATGCGAGGATTGAGTGAATTTGTATGATTGTCAGTCATTCAACTCTTTCGCCTATGCCGGCGTATAAAATAATAATTTGCTTCCTGATCAGATGCTGAAAATCTCTGTTTCTGATCAGAATGAAAGCTGCTATGAAGGTAAGGTTTTAAACACTTCGACAGCATCTGATCAGCGAAAGAGTTGAAATATTAACACACATGGCAAAGTGAACAGACGTTGTTAGGATGAAGTGTATGGTTAGCAAAAGGGAAACCACTCCACAAGAAAAAATAAATTACAAAACAGAAACTCATTTTGGCGATCACCCCGAATATGACCTGATGTGGCTACAACAGTCTTTCTAATATACATACTTTTGCACTTGTGTGGGTGTAGTTTTAGCAGCTATTTATCTGTCCATTATGATATTTTTGTAGGTCATTTTGTAGTGTTTCTTTGTCTTCTATGGATTTGATAATATTGAATATTTTTGTGTCGTTTGCATATAAGTATATTGTTGATTTAACATTGTCAGAAAGATCATATATGTATATTATGAACATGTGGGGTCCAATCACAAATCCTTGTGGGATGCCTGAAGTGATTTCATGCCGGTTTGACCATATTCCATTGATTGTTACTGTTTGTGTCCTCAAGAATAAAAACTGCCTTGTCAATTCAACCATAGTTTTTCCAATTCCATACGATTCTAGATTGCTTATTAGTCTATTGTGGGGCACTGTGTCAAAAGCCTGTTTGAATTCCATGTATACACAGTTAATCCCGTCTCCATTGTCCATTGCTTCTGTCCATTTGTCCATAACATTTAACAGTAGGAGCGCCGTGGATCTCCCAGACATAAAACCATATTTTGCTGTCCGTGAAGAAATCATTTACTCTCATGTGCTCCATGATGAGGTTTCTGACTATTTCTCCATTACTTTGCAAATGACCGATATGAGCCTGACTGGTCTGTAGTTTCCGGCATTTGATTTTTGTCTCATTTTTTATAAATTGCACTGACTTTGGGTGTTTCCAATCAATAGGGATTCCCTTCTTTATTATTGATTCTTCGAAAATGATACTCAATGGTATTGACAGTATTTGACAATTGTTTGCTTAGTTGTTTAAGAAAAGTTGGGTGTACATTGTCTGGACCGGATGATTTTTCAAGAGTTTCTCTACATGTATTGGTCATATTTTAGTATCTGTCCATGGTGTGTTTGTGTCTCTAATCGGCGAGGATGTCCCCATTCATTAGACTTTGTCGAATTATGGTCTGCTGGGTCTCATTCTCAGTTCAATACTCTTCGGATTTATATATTGCCAAACTCGCTTTGGATTGGTCTTAGATTCTGCTGCGTAATTATTTTCATATCTCTTTCTAGTTTGTCTGACAAGTTTTGTGACTTTATTCCGTGCTCTGATATATTGTTTCTTGTCTTCCTTCTTTTTTTGTTCGAATGAAGCGTTTTTGAAGAGTGTTTTTTTTTCATTATGATCATCTAGGGTGTTTTTTTCCAGTGGCATTATTAATTGTTATCAGTGTCTGTTCCCCTCCATCTGGTTGGTCTGTCTACTATTTGGAAAAGAAATGTTTCTTTAATACAGTCAACGAAATTGTTTTCCTCAGATGTTTCCTTATTTGCCATCATTGTGTTTCAGTCTACGAGTATCTTATATAGCTGTATACAATAGTGTAAAACTTAATATGTTTGCATTATATGAACATATTTCACCTTAAAATAAAAACAAATATCGTTCTAGTGGGGGTTGCAGCAGTAAAATACCCCAAATGTGGGGTTTTCTGTGTTTTGTGGTTTGTATGGGGTTTTATGGTTTTGGATAAAATTGTTCCACCGCACCTGTGACAACACGCAAAATGGCAGGTCATCGACGAAGTGAAAGTAACTCGGAAATATCGCTTATTTTACAACAGCACTTTGACGCTGAGGACTGAAAACCCCGAAGGTTAGTGATAGAATTGGGTCGTTTTATTGAATCATGCCATGTTTTGAACTGTACATCGCCAGGTTATTGCTGTGGTGTACGAATGTCCAGTCAGAGAGTTGCACCCCTTGTTAGTATATAAGTAGTATGTAGAAACAAGAAAGCGGTATACTCGTATAGACCCCTGTGGTTTAGGGTACAGCGCTCCTTCTCTACAACGACACCCAATGGGAGACAAAACTTGTATGCGTTGTTCGGGGGGAGTCGTTATAGGGAGGGAAATTGGCTTAAATTTGCAAACAGTTTATCCAGATCAGACGCCGCGTAACGCTCTTTGTCACTCGTCATTCCGTTTTTCTGTCAAAATGTAATTTTGAGAACAACAGCAGATGACAAATTTAAGCAGACGACATTGCAGCCGTGAATACGTTAGACATAATTGTCTTGTTTGGGGGAAGAGCGGCAAGCGTCTTTGTAAGGAGGGAATCGTTGTTGGAAGGGCCGTTGTAGAGAGGGAGTGTTGTAATATCAAAGTGCATAAAATGAGTTGCGTCTTTACAAGGTGCGGACTAAAGTGGCAAATACATTAATCTTTCCAAATAAACGCGTTTTACGCTAACATTATTGCATGTTTTTCCATTGCAAACAGTTTGGAGCATGATCAGACGCCGGTCAACCCAGCGTCTGATCTGGCTCCAATCTGTTTGCCACTCGAATACATACAGTCAGAGTTGTCGAACAGTTGTTGTCCTTTTCTTTGTTTTATTGTGATGCGTTTGTGCTTCGTGTGCTTTTAAAAGGGACAGAATAATTGTATGGTGGATGCTATATATAACCTTTCTTTTGCTATTAGCGAACATTGACACTTTTTAAAAACAGTGTAGACCCTTGTCAGGTAGCCCCTGAAGGAGATGCTTTCTGATCAGTGTTATGTACGCTTGTCTTAAAGAATATGTCGAATCAGCCGGTACTTCTTCTGTTGAGTTTCGATTATTCAAGTTCCCTTTATCGAACTTATCCGTCGTTGAAGTTACAACGTAACTATGGCATGTTTTAACTTCGAACTAGAGGCAAGGTCGACTTAAATGAGTTCGACGTATTGAGAGTACGATTGAATCACGAACGAGTAATATACAACCGTCTAGTCCCAAACTGTTTGCAGCAGTTTCTTAACCCATTTATACAATGAGATCTTCCTGTATGCTTGCTTAAAAAATTCATTGTAGAAATACAAGGGTAATGTAAAGACACTACAGTGTTTTTCCGTACAACAAAATAATTCATATGGTATGGCAAACAGTGTATATCCTGATGAACACCGCGTGACGCGGCATCTCATCAAAGTTTACATTGTTGGCCAATGTCCATTTCAATAGATACTAGGCTTAAACTATGTCCATACATGTAATATACTTGTCCTTTATTAAGGTTAATATACGGCACGCATCGACACCCACTTGGCATGCAACAGCGATAGGTATCAAAACACCAACCGTATAGCGGGAAACGCCTTTCTTAACCCCTTCACTGCCATGACGTCATCAATTTGAAACAACTGTCGTCTGCTTTTATTTCTCAAATTTAAACTTTAGGTAATTTGATTTAAAAAATATTGAAATGAGTGTCACACAGTATGGATTCTGATCAGACGCCGCTAGACGCGGCGTCTGATCAGGATCCAAACTGTTTGCAAATAACCATTGTACTCAACAGACACTGCATTGCACGCGGTTTGGATCCAGATCAGCGTATGACCAGGCTCCGAAATCTTGATACAAAACTCGTCAGATATATATAAAAGAAAGTTACGTTACATTTCGTTGCATTTCCTCTTTTGATTGATAGGTTTTCCCCCACTTGCAAATGCCAATTTAAGCAATGAAAACACAGGTAGGCGAGGGAAAGAAACATTGTTTGACTTCAGGTTTAAATCACCGGTAAAAGCAAGCAATCAATCAATCAGTCAATCAAAGGACAGACGGGTCAGTCGATTACATTTTATACATAATGCTGGTCGATGATAGTTGCAGTAATGTTTTCACTACACGAATGAAATATAAAATGTTTCGGTCTTGCGTACGATTGTTAAAATTGGCGGTGAAAGGACAAACCAACACGAACATAATTTTCGTTTCTTTTATTTTGGCATCATATCACAGATTTTACATATTTTTATTTTGTTTTTAATATTTTTTAAATGAACACAAGTCTATATACTTAGAACCTAGAAAAACATTCAAGATTAGCGACTCATTGATTGACAGTTTCTGAAACTGAAACAAGGCACGCCAAATCCTGTGCTTGTTTTACACACTACACGTGCGGCCTTGACAACTACTGTTGCGTAGCTACGCGCGTGCTATTTGCTCTACAGGGTGACAACACGTCTTGGGGGAAATAATTGTGACATTATATTCAATGCCATACTAAGACATGTCAGTGAATAAAGAACATTCATCTAATACCGATGCATATACATGGCTATACAAGCATAGGCGTCGGAATGACAAACCAAGTTGTCTTACGCTCGGAATACATCGTCTGCTTCAAAATATTTGTCTTCAAACAGTTCATGACTTTTATCGAATTAATCAATAAAACAAAATTTGAACAAAGCAGAATGTCAAACAGTTTTAATCCTGATCAAACGCCAATTATTCCGCGTCTGATCTGGATCCAACCTATTTGTTTCAAATGAAAGTAGAGTCATTTAAAGCAGGATTTTATTTATACAAGGATATGCAAATTACGTTTCGTTTTCATGAATGAAACAGTGTATTACATCTGTTACGTGAATTTAATGTAGATCACCCAAGATATGGTAAAACAAGTCTGAATATTATTTGTTTACACAATTTTTGAATGGAATGTGTCTCCCCTTTTTTCAAACCATTGACAAATCAAATGAAAATGTGATAAACTGCGTTGCATTAATGATGAAAATGATAAAATAAATACATTAAATAGTTCAGCGTTAGCCAAGTAAATATTGCACTGATAAATGTGGCAAGCGATCTACGCTTTCGTCCCACAACTATTCGTACTCAGTTTTACGTCATTTGCTATACATTTCACATTCACACCAAATACTGCAAGGACAGAGAAGGATTTTTAATGCAGTGAAAATAGAAGACACGTAAACCTGTACTAAGCAACAATTCGACGATAACACATGATTTTTCTCATAAGTATAATATAGTGTAATATAGTATTGTATAATAAAGTATAGTATAGTTTAGTATAATATAGTATAGTATAGTATAGCATTATATAATATAATATAATGTTATATAATATAATATAATATATCATGATATGATACGATACAATATGATACAGTATAATATGATATGGTTCGATACGATATATTAATATAGTATAATATAATATATTACAATGTAATATACTACAATTACTATCCATACAATACAATGCAATACAAATAATACAATACAATATAATGCAATATAATTGCTTAATGCAAGGCACATATAAAACTAAAGCAGAAAGCTCCGTGGGAGCTTTAATTCTACATGAAGTATTAACTTATTGACTGTATATGCAATTTCATGAATAATCGCTTAACACAGGACTACGTGCACATCATGATATGAAAATATAAATTAATTTAGCTAGGCTCAAATGGTGTGATGATGGGACTATATCAGAATAAAGATACGAGAGAATACATACTAAACAATAATGAAAACTGGTATTTTCTAAATTTGGTCATTAACCAACTGAAATTTTGCTTTCATCTCTATCTACAAAACTGAGCCCGTTTGCTCAGATTGTCAAAACCCTAATCTATGTCTTAGAAGTTCTAAGAAATCGTAGCAAAACTCACAAAATTATGTTTCCTTTGTTAAAATAGGAAATAATTTAATACATATATATTACGACACATGCATACAGTACCGTTCAACTATTACGATAACTCAAAAGAAGGAAGTTCTGCTTAAGTTTCATGTTGCTTTAACCCATTACTCCATAGATAGGCATTTTACACATTTAATTATACCTCCACTCAAATAAATAGTTCTAATTAATACAGTGAGAATGTTCTGTAATCTAGAAGCTTAAAAGCAGGCTGAAAGTAAAGCAGAATGCGCCTTAAGGCGCATTTTGCTTTACTTTCAGCCTTCTTTAAGTGATAACATATATTCAAATTAGAAACAGGCAATAGTGTTGATGGTTAAACTTTCCCCAATTGCATTAATATATTATCAAAACCTCCCTATAATTCTATCAGAGTGCTTAGTTGAGTGATCGTAACAGACCATTTACTATATTTGAGATTCATAGTTTTCATCAATTGGATAATTCCTCATTGAATATAAAGTTTAAAACATATACAGCATGTGTTTGCAATGCAATAAATAAAACGTAAATGAAATAATGAAAAATTGGACTAGACAAACAATTAATTGTTCAACACTGTGCTTAATGAGCGACAGACATACCCATATTTTCACAAAAAACAAACCATTCAGTTTTTCTTCTATTCATTTGTTACCCCTTCACTACCTTCCACCGAATACAGTAGTTATTTGCAAACAGTTTCAATCCCGATCAAACGCCGCGTAAAGCGGCGTCTGATCAGGATCCAAACTGTTTGTCACTCGTTTCCATATTTGTTAAGTCAAAATACCTAAAAATTGTTTATTAGAAATAGAAGCAGACGAAAATTGTTTCAAATCGATGACGTCATGGCAGTGAAGGGGTTAAGTCAAAGCCAGTATTGTATTAACGACCCTTTCAAAAAAAGACTCAGTTGGTGGTCTTTATTACCAGTGCTTGCTTACTGTATGCTAAAAGTAATACAGAATACTTCTATGGCTGCTTTTGTATTATGTTTTTCAAGCATTAAGTTATCACCTCCTCTTGAAGAAATTCGCGATACAGTGAAGTTAGCGTTATTCTTTCTCAGTAATCGCGTTTATGGTAAACCCATAGCAAACAGGTTGGAGCAACACCAGACGCCGGTTACCGGGCGTCTAATCAGGCAATAAACTGTTTATCAGACATATTTAAATAAATATTCAGAATTTTCAATAAGTTGTCAGTTATTCAAGTTTATTGCAATGCATTTGCTTTCCGTTAGCGTTTAAACGGGAACAAATATAGCGTCTTCTCCACAGTACCTAAAAACAGGCTAGTGAGGGTGCTTAATACAATATTGACTTTACTATTGATCAAATGGCAAACAAATATACACACTTGCATTGTATGGCAAAATTTACAAAAAAACTAAACACATAACTAGATCCAAACTTGCCATGAAATGAAATAATAACTTAATGATTAGCTAAGTATAGACCAGCAAACATTATACGTGTTTATAAAACGGTCTTAATTCCAACCCCACCACAAGTCTGGTTGACATTATTTACACCAGCAATTACACTCATACCGTTAATGTTTTGCTTTTTCCGGTCAATACACACGCATGCGCACTACATTAATGTCTCATTTCCCTCTCACATAATAGCACAACTTTTCGTGGCCTCTTTTCGTAAAGTGGTTTTTGCCTCCCCCATTCCTGTGAACTTTTTTCTCTTGATGTATGATCGCTGTCGTTTAAATTGAGAGTCACTATTTTTGGTACCAACGGCTGAGAGAGCAGCGACCTCTATGACGTCCTTCACGGTTCTCTCTGACGTCTTTGCTGACGTCTCTGAATACACAAGGGCGTCGATTTCCTTTGCCGTTTTCAGACCCTGAAATATACAATAAATAGGTTTTTAAATATATGGCAAACAGAAAAGAATCCGAATAAGTCAGGGCTGCCATTTCTCCGGATTTTTCCTAAGTATTCGGATTTTTATCCTAGCAGATCGTAGCTTAAAACAGGTTGAAAGTAAAGCAGAATGCGCCTTAGCAGAATGCGCCTTAAGGCGCCTTAAGGCGCATTCTGATTTACTTTCAACCTGTTTTAAGCAGTCATGTGTTAAAATCTTAGGATTTTTATGATCAACTTATGGCAGCCCTGATAAGTTGATATACATTTGAAATTATAAACACAACAGACTGATCACAGATAATTGACATGCATTTTGTTTTAGAAATATAATAACTGTGTCAAACAACTAGTTACTTGGCATTTTATCAGGATCCAAACTGTTTGCAACAGTAATAAAAAATCGTCAAATGGCATTTCAATAGTCGATTAATATAAGCATGGAATTGTGCAAACGTGTTGTAAAAGCAATAATTTAGGATGCTCGTGCAATATCTGAAACTAATAAATATTGAGGTGACTCAAAAAGATAAATATGTTCGCTATTGGTTTACATTTTCTTAGTAACGATTTTCGCTGTGTCTTTATTTGGAATAAAACCTCTTTGATTTACATGTACACACCTGTTCATTCGTCACTGGGGTTTGATTCTTTCTTGCGAGGCGCGCGATGACAGTTTCGTCAGTGCGCATGTCACTACCACATCCAATGACGATGATTGGCTGAGTTGGACAGTGCTCTCTAATTTCCGGCAACCACTGAAACAAAGACATACGATCGTAAGAAACAATATCACCAAATATCATACGACAACTCTGAAGAATATGCGTGAATTTTTTAAAAGAGGTGGCTTCTTAATGCTGAACAAACGTAAAGCAGAAAGCCCTTTAGTAGCTTTCTGAATTACTTTTGTGCCTCATTAGCAATAGTTGTTACCATTCTGAAGACGACGTAAGGGCAGTCGTTAAAGTGACATCGTTATACAGAAATTAATCATTATCGAAACATGTAGTGTTAGTACTTTTGTCCTGTGTTTAACAGCAATCTGTCGTAAAGAGGTCACAATATTAGCAAATTGTCAATGTCAATAAACACACATTTAACAATTTCGATAGTAAATCTAGCGAACTAACTCATTAGTATATTTTGAATTAAGTCTATACAAGGACGAGCAAATAGGTCGAAAACCTCATTAACAATATTGTAAACAATATATCGCATTTCTTAATTACATTTGTATATTGTTTTAAGCAATTGGTCTTGTGATTCTTCGAGCTACATGTGTAAGAGTACGGCTACTGTTACTGTGAACTGGCTATCTTAATTGTTTTAAAGTATAAAGTTTTACCAATTTTAGGGTAGAGTTTCAAAAATATGTTTGTTTTGTTGGCTCAAATGACCTGTTTATGTTTAGATAAGGAACTAAATGTAGCACAGAGCAAATAAAGTTTACGATTACTGAAAATTGTGTATCATCTTTACAAGTTCGCGGCAGATACATGTACATGTGCCACATTGATTACCTTTGCAAACAAGTTTGAATCCTGATGAGACGCCGCGTAACGCGGCGTCTCATCAGGATCCTAACTGTTTGACGCTCTGACACTGTATTGAAAAGACATTTTGAGAAAGTAGCATACGACATGTGTTGCAGACATAAGAAATAATCAGCATGCAAAGAGTTCCATGTAAGGAGCTTTCTATTTTATTTTGATCCTATCTTGAGTAGACACATGTCTTTAGAGATAACCAACCTTCAAGACGTTCAATGCACACTACTAGGAGATCTGGATTGAACAACACACACATCATTATGCATTGGGTTATTGTTCTAAGTAACACGAAATCACGCTCACCTTTGTAACAACGTTGTATAAGGATTCTGGGTTTCCGATGGAGAAACATGCTAATATCAGATCCGCACCTGTGTAGGATAGAGGGCGCACTCGATCGTAGCCTTGATCGCCTGAAATGACAGAAATAAATAAATAAATAATTAAAACTACAGGTACAATGTATGCCCCCATATGGAACTTATTTTAAAGACACGATGTTGCTTTAAGCAAGTGACTTCTTAAAGCAGATTTTTTCTGTTTACATTTGAATGGTTTGTAAAAGATGTCACATTTCTTAAACATCATCATCATTTATTGTTAATTTTCGTTTTACTGCATGGTTTTACACATGCATCAGTATTGCTATCCACAGTCATGTTTTTCTGTCAGATTTAAACCAGTTTCAAGACGAAATATCGGACAAAAAATGTTTTAAAAGTGAAATGATTTCCCATCATTACCCTTGCGCGTGAAAATCATACGCGAATGATCGTGTTTGCACGTAGACAATTGGCACGCGCACGCAAAAAAACTGGGAGTAAGAGTTATCCCCAAAAACACTTGGCAGAAATGATGATAAAACTCTCTTGTTTTTCACTATCATCAGATAAAGCCTGTCTTGATAAAGCAGCAATATAATACGCGTCTCATTTGGTTCTGCACTGTTTTCAAATATTGGTATGTTTAATATTTTCATTTTCGGAATCTTGAGCCTCGTTTTCGATTAGTTTTTTAAAAACGAGAAATAGACAAATGTCACAATTTAAAAAAAAATCGGTGACTGGGTACTTGCAGAAACTGAATCGCTTTGTTTTCACTTGAAGCTTCATTATTTGCTCTCTCTAGATAAATGATCCACAATTGAGTTTGCCTAGCAGATATCAGGGATTACATTGGATGAGGCAAAGTGTGCATTTGGCAAGTGCATGTTTGTTTTTAATGCGAGTGAATCTTTGTCTGATATCAAAACAAGTTCGCCTAGTGTATGTCGATTTTATTCTGATAAAGAAAGATATTCTCTTAGTATTATCAACCTTGCATTAGCAGCAACTGAAATCATGATACAGTCAAGTGGTAGTCAGTATGTTACGTGGCAGTTTCATGAAGGGCAGAGGGAATGCAGCAAAACTTTCTTTGAAACATTTCTGTATAACTTAGGTCCTGCATTTATAGCAGCTGTCTGTTGTAAAAATCGTGCTATTCCATTTGGTGGTCGCTTTAGGTTGTCGCACACACAGGTGCCAGACGCATGCTTTGACCAAATATGCACCTCAAAACACAAATAAAAGGCATAAAACCATAAAAACGTCCTTTTCTATGACTAAACACCATATTCTGACCAAAAGCTCATTTTTCAAAAAAAAATTTTTTTTTATAGTATATACCTTAGAAAGGTGTCCAACTCCCTCGGCAAATGTGCTTCGTGAAACGCACGGATTTTATGCCGAGTCTTGTTGCGCAATCAATTCTCGATCGATTGTGAATACAAAGATACCATCGCATGCAGAAAACCCTATGGTATACAATATAATTCCATATAAGATCAATTTCCATCGAAAACAAGCCCATCCGACTCTCGGAAGTCGCAACTTATCCAGGTCAAACAAGTCTCTACCGTCACATACACAGTACTTTTTACCGCTGGCGTCTTATCTTTACACCTTAAATCTACGACATGCACTCCGTGTCCTCTTTATTTCGATCTAAAATGCATGGCAAATGCATTTAAAAGAATTAACTTACCATATATGTCAAAGCAAAACTACTCTACATTATCGCGCAACGGCCGGTGTTTCAATTTAAATCGCACTGGCCATCTGCTTTCCGTGACCCGGAGGTAGAAAAACGTCAACATGGACTGGTGCCCTTTTACGATAATGCAGAGTAGTTTGGCTGTGTCATGTATGGTAAGTTTCTTCTTTTAAATGTATTAATCGAAATATGGAGGACACTGATTGCATGTCGTAGATTTAAGGTGTAAAGATAAGACGCCAGCGGTAAAAAGTACTGTGTATGTGACGGTAGAGACTTGTTTGACCTGGATAAGTTGCGACTTCCGAGAGTCGGATGGGCTTGTTTTCGATGGAAATTGATCTTATATGGAATTCTATTGTATACCATAGGGTTTTCTGCATGCGATGGTATCTTTGTATTCACAATCGATCGAGAATTGATTGCGCAACAAGACTCGGCATAAAATCCGTGCGTTTCACGAAGCACATTTGCCGAGGGAGTTGGACACCTTTCTAAGGTATATACTATAAAAATAATTTTTTTTTTGAAAAATGAGCTTTTGGTCAGAATATGGTGTTTGGTCATAGAAAAGGACGTTTTTATGGTTTTATGCCTTTTATTTGTGTTTTGAGGTGCATATTTGGTCAAAGCATGCGTCTGGCACCTGTGGTCGCACACCAATGCGTGTGTACCGTGTGGCAGAGCGTCGACATTTCGTCAAATAATGACATACATGAAAATGTAGTTTTGTTTGTTATTTTTAGATAGTCTTCTCTGGGACGTAAAATTAGAAGATTAGTTACCAAAATCAGTAGAACAGTTTGTTAAAGCTAAAACATTGTATTACCTCGGATTAATTTTACCCTTATTTAGATTTATGAATAACCCGCTGCTTGACAATTGGATGAAGCGAATAAGAGACCTGTTTGAAGTGCCTACAAGTAGCAGATTATCATAGTTCAAGGTTTTAGAACTTTAATTCCATTCATCTTTTGGTCTCAATCTGACCTCATGAATAGAAAGAGGAACAACGTGTAATACGGGCCACATTTCATGTATATATATGCTTTTGAACCTTTGACACGAGTTTTGAAAGAAATATCCATAGCAAACAGTTTGGATCCTGGACAATAAACGAGTAAGCCAGCGTCTCATTTGGCTTCAAACTTTTTTTCAATTGTTTGTTTTTATTATCATTTTAACCTTTTTCCCTCTGCATGGAAATTTGTGTTAATTGTTGCAAACATGGGTAACTCGGCGTCTCATCTGGATCCAAACTGTTTGGGACTTTGGTTATAGTATTTAAAAGAAACTATAGATAACTATAATATGTGAATCCTGTTTTTGAAAAACAAAAACATATTGCAGAAGTTTAAAGACTAAAATGGCAGAACCGTTTTTAAGAGTTGCTGCTGAAGGCATTTAAGCAGATATAAAGTGCTTATTGTGCAGGGTTATCCAAATGTATATGGTTTGTACTTATTCTCGTGCCGAAAGGTTTGTAGCCATGATAATTTGCGAACCGAATGCCTAATCCAATAACGGAAGGGTCATGGGATTATGATATAAATGAGAGATTAAATACTTCTATCATAACCTGACAATTACAATTAACAGGTATCGGGTATAAGACGGAGGTTTACACTTGACCAAAGCGATAAAATTCCTCATGGCAGTTTTTGAGACATTCTTGGCACATCATACCTAATTTACATATATGCAAATTAGACAGTATCAAAAATGGGAATGGTTCGCGGCTTTGTACAAGGACCAGCGTATTTAAAACTTAAACCAGATTATAAAAAGTGCGCCTATCGTCAAAGACAGGCTTTAAGTAAGTAACAGTAAATATAATAAGATTAAGCTCAAATCTCGTTCCGTGTTTAATCCGTATCATAGCTATTATACAAAGTCTTTTCTTTAACGTTTTAATTATGTTGTAACAAAATGTCCCCCGACAACACTTAATCTTTGAGATAAAACCTCGCCGGTAATAGCGGAATGCCCTACTTATAAAGTATATTCAAAGCAAAAGTTTACAACGAAAGTATTTCATTCAAGTCAGCGGTGAAATTTTGCTTAATCATGGCGCGGTATTTCGGATGCCTTTACGACCGGTCGTCAGTACTTAATGGGTTGGGGAAAGTGTCGTAACCATTGAATTGTCGTGTGATCGTCTGCCTTAACCCTTTCTTCCCTGAAAGTTCAAATGGACAGTTCTAGTTTTCAATTTAGTCTAGTCCATTTTTGATGTTTTAGGGATGATTTGTACAATATGTCAAAATGACAAACAGTGTAGACCCTGATCAGAGGGCTCCTTAAGGCGCCCTCTGATTAGGGCCTACACTGTTTGCATAGGACAAGTGTACTCCTCACATATACACTGTTTGCAAATGACGCATATATGCGTGACTAGGGTTCAAAGAGTTCAGCATATTGTCTGCAAATACGTGCAACTTTAATCAACATGTATTTTTCAAATGAATAAGCGAATGCCAAACAGTTTTTATCTTGACCAGATTGCATTTATCTTTGATCAGTTGGTGCTTAAATGCCGAACAAGCGAATGCATAATTATTTGAATAGAAACTTTCTGCATTGGGTTTGCCCTACATTAAGCAGTTACCTAGTTTTAGATATATTTCCGAACGCATTCGTGGATTGGTTGCGGAACTGTTGTTTTCAACATGTATGTCTTGCAAAAGAGCCACATGATTTAGTCAAATGACCCATTGATATACCCGGTTCACAGACATATAAATTTCAATAGCTTTGACAGGAATCCTCTCTGTCTAAACCACTTAAAAAGAAAGTATTTTCATTGTTATTGCAAGTTATTGGTTAAAGCACAGTGGATGTAAAGCGGAAAGCGCCGATATGAGCTTTCTGTTTTACTTTCATCTTGCTTTAAACTACCACGGCTTAAACACCATCAATATTCTGTATTTGAGTGGTCGTAAGGTCTGGATTTATTGTGATATTAAGGGTTGCCAAAAAAGCACCGAATGCCAGACGATCAAAAACACCTGTATGCCCACATGTCGTAAAAGGTCAGTAATTATGAATTCAGTAAACACATTGCCCACATACCCAATATCTAGTCACCCAAAACAGGTTTTCTGCCTACGAAGACAATTTCAAACCCCTTTTTCAAATGTCAATATCAGCTTTGAAATCCTATTCCATATACTGTGAATGGTTCATAAGTAATCAAATATTGCTAATGACAAGTTGATTTGTGAACCCTACATTTTACCATTGTTGTTAGCTGAAATTCTGACCTATCTTTGAAATTTATTGCCGTTCCGAATTGATTGATATGCCGAAGAATTTCCGTTGAAGTCTTCACGTTTTGAATGTGGTACTTTGGAACGAAAATGCATTAGTAAGGTTTTTAACTGATTACGTATTGGCCATTTTCAAAGCCGACGGTCGTATTTGAGAATATGAAAAGTTTAAACAGTGACATTTATGGAAACAGAATTAATATCATTTGCAAAACCTAAGTCCGGTTCTTAATAGTTATAAGGTTTTATTGCTTTACTTAAAGGTGTCTTAGACAAACAATGTAGACTCGAAACGACGCAGCATCAGGGTCTGTACCGTTTACTATATTGTGCGATTAATTGTACACCGTAAGCAACATATTTGCAAATTTTACTGCTAAGAAATTATTGGCTTAGTGAACAATTGCAGAAAGGAAACTTGAAACATACATTAAACATATTATACATGTAAAGGGTACAATCGAGCATTCCACGCCTATTTTTCAATATGGAAGCAGCTAATGCCGCAGTGTTTTATTGCCTCTTACATCTTTAACTAAGACTCCCTACACGTCATAATACCAGGTTCCCACGCGCGCTTCTGGTTCATCTGCTACGATTATGTCATTAATTAGGCCAATATAGATAAAATTGCTACATGTATACTTTAGCCGACTGATAGTTACAACTTGTTTTGATCAAGATCAGAAGCCTTGTACTGGCGCGTCAACTCAGTATTCATCTGTTATAGCATTGGTATTTCATGATCTAGTATATCTAAGACGTTATAACATATTTTAATCGTTTAAGTTGCCTTTTGTAAAGAGTTGATTAAATATTAAGATATTGTGACTAGACTAAAACAAGAGCGGGAAGGATTGCGAAGCACGCGATACATGCGGCCTTGCGCGGCGACTGTTTGAGATAGTTATTTGATAAGTGTAAGATATAAGATGATAAGAAGATGGATGGCAACAGATGCCTCAATGTCTGCTAGTACAGGCGTTAAATACAGTCTAATCTGTATCAACCCTTTCACTGCCAGTATGAAGTCAATACCCGTCTAATATATTCACCGCCATATCATCGTCTACTTTTATTTCTGATATATTCGACAGTTTGACTTAAAAGGCATTTATAAGAGTGTCAAACAGTTTTGATCCTAATCAGACGCCGCGTTACGCGGCGTCTGGTCTAGAGCAAAACTGTTAAGTAAATGCTAGTACTTTAAAGCTTTGCAGCGAAAGTGTTAATTGAGAATCCATTGTAGAGACATGACATATTAAGGAAACGTGGCTGCTACATGTAAAATGGAAGACAAAATTAATGCTTAGCAGAAAGCCCCAATAGGAAGCTTGCTGCATTACTTTTGTTCTACATTAAGCTTTCATATGTCTTAATGTTTTGTATACACATATTGTTTTGAATGGCTGCTAACACAAGTGTTACTGTATCTAAATAATGCTTTGAAGACCGGTTTTTATGTTGCTTATTTTTACTAAGTGAGGTCAGTCTGTGGTGCGTCTCGTTTTTATCCAGATCAAATGAAATTAGTCTGATTTAGTTTTAATGAAAAAATGTAAAAAATATCAATTTTGTCCGATAAAAATATAAGATAATGACAGCTAAATTTAGAAACAGAAGAAACGACAGTTAGGTAGCCGACGAGAGGTAGATATGTACGGCAGGTGAAAGTCGGATCATCTCTGGAATGATAAGACTGTGATATAGACGTGTCTGATACAGGCCTGAGCCAGCACTATATCCAACAGTGCTTGACCTTTGGTCTGTCAAAAACAAAACTTTACCTCCTGATAGTAGTCGTCTGCTATCAGAGTCGAAAATAGGAAGCACGACTTTATGTTAACCCATTACCCCATAAATACGTTTTACGCCTTTTAATTGATTCCTCCACTGAATACAATAGTTCCATTTTAAACAGTCATGAATATGTACAATAAGAAAATATTTCAATATCTTAGCAGATTGCGGCTTAAAACAGACTCAAAGTAAAGAAGAATGCGCCTTAAGGCGCATTCTGCTTTACTTTCAACCTGCTTTAAGTAATCACCTGTCTTCAAAACTAGACTCAGGCTAAGGGGTAATTGGTTTATACAGAACAAACCGTATTCTGGAACTATTTGTTCATCTTCTTGGGAGCATTATCGTTTAAACCCCGAAATCTTAACGCACGACACTAGTAAAATGAAATGGAAGTACACCGATTCTTCATAGTTGGTAGTTGTCAATAGTCATTTTAGGATGTCATATACATTCTATAACCATAATTTAACGCACTTTAAATCGCGAATAATATAAAACAGCAAACATTGCAAACCTAGAACAAATCTTTGTTTGTATTGGGTCTATGTGTATCTAAGATGTATTTATATAATTATGTTTCTTTTTCGTACTATAGGAGGGGTATCTGTACCATTCTCTAGATGGTATTAAAGTTAGGTTCCCACCTCTAACATAAGGGAAGAAAGGACCACCATACGACAGACGTTATCTAGTTATGTAGTGATGGGTATTAAACCTTATCCCGCAATTAAACCGTCTAGTTGAAAACTGTCGTCTGCAAAACCCCACACAATTTAAGTTTTTATGAATTTCTAAATTATGAAATGCCGACACGAGTGTCAAACAGCTTGGATCCAGATCAGACGCCGACTTGCTCGGCGTCTGATCTGGATCCAAACTGATTGCAAATGCATGTATCGTATTCGCGCTTGGTAGGGACAGGGCTAAAACTCGTGCTCCAGCTATGTCTTCTCACGCAGAAGATGTTGAAATTAAATGTAAATAAAAAAGATAGATACGAAACTAATCACTATTACTTCTAGATGAGTGATTTAAAGTAATCTACAACAGTAAAATAAAACCTTTATGCATTACAACCACTGGAAGTGACGTGACTGATTTGTG
The DNA here is from genome assembly GCA_922989275.2 of Gari tellinella. Taxonomy (NCBI): domain Eukaryota; kingdom Metazoa; phylum Mollusca; class Bivalvia; order Cardiida; family Psammobiidae; genus Gari; species Gari tellinella. The sequence goes on along the minus strand of OV277869.1, from coordinate 22,370,390 downwards.
CTATTAAAGACAAACGACAGCTTTAAAACATGATAACACTAAAACAGCAAGCTCCTGGAGGAGCTGTCTGCTCTAGTTGTATCTTGTTTAATTTAACAACATGCCACAGAATACATACCGAAATGTTAACATAGTATATGGGTTGGAAAAGAGCGGTTTTACTGTACGTTGGCATTTACTGTTAATTTTAAAATGTTTCTTGTCAGGCGCCGGATACCTTGTTTCTTATTTGGCACCGGGCACCTTTAAAGGATCCAGTCATCTTATCCACATACATCTTTCTTTCTTAGAAAGCAAATAAAACTTATAAAACTTTGCAGTTTTAAGAGTCTCATCTTTACCACATCTTTTAAGCAGACGACACTTTCAATCATAGGTACCGCCCACCATCCGGAGCCAAGGGTCAGTCGTTACTGTTGACTTAAGGTAAACTTTGGGGTCTGTTTATTTACAGTTTGCCCATAAACCACTATAAATCTATCCTCAGTTATGCCCCACTCGACATAACTAACATTTCACCTTCAGAAACGTAGGTTTAACACGTTTTACCTCCAAGGGCTATAAATGACAATTGTATATACATGTAGTTTTAATTCAGATCAGACGGTGAATATACTCGTCGTATGAGCTGGGTTATTGTATCGTTGCTTCTTCTGTTACAGTAACATTTCAAAAATATCAAATTTGGAAAGAAAATGGTAAATGATAAAGTTTAAGACACTATCATGGCGGTAAGAGGGTTAATTAGCTCATGTTGTATTCATCTGATAATGTTTAGTCTTGTCTTAACCCCTGAGGCACTTCAATCACACTCTTAACTACTGCATTGCCTATTTCTACTAATTTATCTTGTCATCTGTCTTCTAATCTACTTTAAGATCGTATACATCCTACTGTATCATTCCAGACTGCTGCTTTAAGAAAGATAAAAGTAAAGCAGAAGCTCATAAAGGAGCATTCTGTTTTACTTTGATTTTGCTTTAGATTTCACCTGCCCGTTGCTTAATCAATCAGTCTTTAATTAAATGAGTCAAAGTAGGTGGGATGTTATCGTATGCACAAACGGTCGGCATTGTAGAAATAAACAGGGCGAGTGATTTCTCTTTCATTTGCATGATATGCTGATTATGAATATATTTCACATACAGGAACTTTTAAACCAGTTTTGTGGGCCGACTTTGCTTCCCCACACACGATGGCCTCTTATGCCCTTGGATATATCGATAAAATATTTGAATAGTGTTTATCCTGGCATCGCAAGGGACTTTGAATAACTTGAATTGACAATTTGTTCGAGGTCAGCGCAATTTAGCGACCCCCGCATTCCACTGTATTTTATGATAATGCGGTCGATTTAGATCGGGGACGAATCTTTTTTCAGTTATATCAATACGCCCCGTGATAAAACGCCCCAAAACATTTTGATGGCACCGATTAGAGGTAATTTTCGCAGGCTTCTGCTATTTGTATGACTGATAAGAACTTTTTGCAGTTGTGCTGAAGATTAGGGACACCTTTTTGACACGAAAATGTGTTAAAATCATCCGGGCAAAGGAATTTTATCAGTGTGTTGATCAAGGAATTATTCATATGAGCCATGTTGATGTATAAGGTGATTTTTTGCAAGCATAATAATTGCCGATTTGTCTGTCATCAAAATTTGCATACAACAAATGAATGTCAATAATTGCTAATAAATGACAAGTGTTAAAATGATTCAGCATTCATGCCCAGAGGCAAACCACAGACTTGATAAAGAAAAATCTGAACAATAATTTGAGAATAATAAGCCTCTGCTATTAAAATCAAATTTATATAATTTACTTATATTTGATAAAATCACTAAAGTACAATAACATACAGACTGTTGCAAATTGTTGGATGAAATATGTAAAAAGCTCCTTTTGGCTTGCATTAATTTTTATCCCGCATTAAGCATACATGTACACGTGTCTTAAGAAATAATGATACTTCGTTAATGAATAACAATGATGATGATGATAATAATAACACTATGATAATTTTAATAATACTACAAACTATCATTATAATAACATTATTATAATAATACTATAGTTATGATAATAAGAAAGAATTGATAAGGAAATAACAGGGCTGCCATTTCTCCGAATTATTCCTAAATCTTCGGATTTTTTTCTAGTACATGGTAGCTTAAAGCAGGCTGAAAGTAAAGCAGAATGCGCCTTAATGCGCATTCTGTTTTACTTTCAGCCTTCTTTAAGCAGCCACGTGTCAACAACACTAGAAACAGGCTATGGGGAAAGGTACGATTCGTAAAATCGCACTTGAAAAATGCAAATTTGGAAATCTTAGGATTTTTTACGTCAAATTATGGCAGCCCTGAAATAAAATGAAAATAAACAAAGAGTCAGATATGACCATACAACTAGTGTACATACCTGATGTGTCCCAGATGGACATCTGTATTTGATATGTAGCTGAGACTTTGTATGTTGTTGTATATGTGTCGAACCCGGTTGCTGTGTATTCCTGAAAATAGAAAATAAAAACCATGAGTTATAGCAAATTAAAACATATATAATTTTTGTCCCATATACCATCTTGAGAATTGTTTTATTGTCCTTTCGGCTAAATTTATAACAAATAGAAAACGAAGTTACAATAAATCCCGTGTTTAGTGCTTATGCAATAATGCATCCGTATCTATTGTTATAGTTTACTGCTTAATGCAGACTCAAATGGATACAGAAAACTCCTTATATATGGAGATATTTGCATTATTTTGTACTGCACTTAGGCGTCACATGTCTACCAAAAACTTTCCGAGCATATTCTTTACGATAACACTATACCACGATGTTAGCTATACAAAGTTCTTATGTGGATACAGTGGGAGTGTTTTATAAGGAGAAGCATAACAGAGAAACGAATAAGTAAAATCCAGGTTGAAATGGTTAAGCAATTATTGGCCACAGACTGCGTACAGTTCATAAGGTGCGGGGTTTTCGTTTCTGTGTGTACTTCTCTTATTATTTCATTTTCCTTTGCCAAAACTTCTCCTATTTATCTATACTTTTTTAACTCTGCGTGAACCACACTAAATTTAGCCTCGGGTTGGCTATATAGATAGACAACTTAAAATCTGCTGATGCTTAAAATTGTCTGCCCCAGCCATCTTAACAGTCTATAGTTCATGATAATTATATATATCTCGTGCCAATCAAACACGTGCCGAAAATAATCCCGTGCTATATTAAATACTACATTCACCTGTCTCGTGCAACACGTGAGTTTCACTTTAAAACACCCCCAACAATTGTGTTTCTGATCAGACGCCGAGTTACTCGGCGTCTGATCAGAATCCCAACTGTTTGGAAATAGTATTGATAATTCTCCATGTGATATACAAAATACTGACATGTTTTAAAACGAACGCAGACGATACTTCTCAAGCAGACGATGGTTTTTGCAGGAAAGTGGTTGAGATTTTCAGAGCTAGGTTTTAACATCGTTTGATGATTTTAAGATAAGATACTGGCCCTGAGTATGACTCATCTACAGAAATGAATACAGATAACAAATGAGAAGTGGGTGATAGAGCTGGTGGAAAGATATACTTTCTTCTATACATGAAATAATGTCCTCTCCCTATTTCGACCATATGAAAGTAAAGCAGAAAGCGTTGCTGCTGTCTGTGATCAACAATATTTATTAGTGTTTGATTGAGAGGTCAATTTTTCCAGACTTAACTTTACATGTATATTTAAAACTGAAGCGTTTTGTTTTTTCAATTCTTATGCAGTGTAAAGCTGTTACTTATCTCAGACAGGTGGAAATAAGTCTATTAATGTAAGCTGAGAGTTTAAACTTGAAATTCACCTTTCGTTAAAACAAATTGCCTACAGTTGTATTAAGCACAATAACATTTCAAAATGTCCGCCTACAAACTAGTTTATTCAATGCAACAATTAATGTAATTGTTTTAACAATGGCTTGGAAAGTTAATGAATTAATTTCATATTTTTATATGCCAGTTTCCCTTGTTCTCAACTTCTTTGTTGTCTTGATCAACCAGACGCTTGCCATATGTGAATCAGGTGGACGTTTGATGTTGGATTCCCATCAAGCATCTGGCGGACCTTGTTATGCAAATTGATGTTTCTGGTTCAGGTAACAATGGTGTTTTCATTGACCTTTCTTGTATTGTTCATATTTAATGGTGTGTTTATCTGTTTCTGTGTTCACTATTTTGATGGTATTTTTATGTCAAATACAGTAAACTTTGTTTTCAGTGTCAATCAAGAAAAGGAGCATTACTATATCTAAGAACCGGTTGGCGTGTAATGGAGAACAAAATAAATGCAGAAAGCTCCTTAAGCTAGAGAATTCTGCATTACTTTTGTCCTGCACTTCGCCCCCTTATGTCTTGAATCACATCACTGCTGTTTCCGACACATTTAGAGCGGCCACTCAACACACGTTTTTGACTTCATAAATCTACTTTAGTTACTTTAGTTATTATTGCATAATAAAGATTCTATTCTATTCTATTATATTCATTAAAAATACAAAAAATACCGCACAAATCCTTTAGTAGTATTTTTATAACATCACGCCACTTTAACACATATGAATGGATACCTTAAATACCCATGACGCAATAGGTTCGTTCCTTGTATTTCATTCTTTATCAGACTGGTTGGGTGTCATTCATCTTTCAATCATTTAACGCTTTATAAAAAATCGTTGGTACTTTATAAGACTCCGCTTTTCAAATACATTTTTAAAACTATCTATATAAGTTCGAATGCAAAACTTAAGCAAATCAATAAACTCCAAGTTTAAAAGCTTAGCGTAGGCAGTAATCTCACTCTTTATATAATGTTTCGCTGTAAAGGTCACTAAAATCATACTTGATTTGAACACTTAAGGTAAATGCTTAAAGCAAGATGAAAGTAAAGCAGAAAGCTCCTGCAGGAGCTTTCTGCTTTACTTCCTTCCTGTTTTAAGCTATCATTTCTTTTTTCAAACAGAAACAAGTCTTGGGTTAAATTGCCGAAAAAGCGCATTCTTACCGTACCAAGTGTTTGGTAAATAATTTTCATCTTTCACGCAGTTTGAATTCGCCCACGCTTGTTTCCTTAATGTAATATGTCTATTTTGAATGAAATCAGAATGTTTGATATGTTCTCCCATGTAACACGTAGATGTACGTGTAGCTTATAAAACGCAATCAGTTGCAATATTTGATGCAAGTGTTGTGAGTCGTTATGGTATCGAGTCGTTGATATTTCTGTTACAACTACATGTAGCAGCATCATAACGGTTAAGACACTTGAACACTTTCACATACCAAACTTGAAGCTTGCTCAACCATTCATGACAAAATGTCTTAACCTTTACCAAGCAAGCTTAGCGTGTCTTGACTTATGTTTGCAAACATTTCGGATCCAGATCAGACACCGAGTAACGCGGCGTCTGATCAGAACCCACAAATATTTGATACCCTTTATCAATTTTTCTTTATGACAGAAAGCCCGCAAATACCGTATTATTTTGGAAAAACAGACATGCAGACGACAGTTTTGAAGCAGACGATAAATTCTGTATGACTCGTTTTGTACCCGCCCTTGATTTTCATCTCCCCTTTCCACAATTGCATTAAAAGTATCTAACTTTTACAAATACATAGTTTGAATATAGATAGCAGTCAAATGCGGTGAAATGGTATCTACCTATGTATTCAGACATCAGTCCAGTTATACATTTATTTATTATTCTTAATGACCATGCAGATTTTGTTTTTAGAACTTTGATCAGATGCCAGTTTTGAGAAGCATATGATAATGTTAGCCGGCGAAACTATTTTGAGAATTTCTGCGTAACACTGAACAGAATTCATGTGAACTATTTACAAAATGCATTTGTATTTCCCTTAACTGATAATCTAAAAAGAATTGAATGCATCAATAAGTACATTTCAAAATTAGAAGCTATGTACGTGTACTTGGTAAATTACTTTCACATGTTTGGGCTTTATAATACGATTTTAAGTGTCATTTATGACAAACAGTACAAACCCTGATCAGTGGGTTCATTCAGGAGTCCCCTGATCTGAGTCTTCATTTTTTGGCATAGGACAAGTGTACTATTCATATGTGCACTGTTTGTAAAGGATGAGTATACTCGTCGCTATGACTCAAAGAGTTGGAGAGATCTGCTGTGGATGCATTCGCCTAATCTATACCTTGGTACTGCATTCGTGAGATTTTCTCTTAGTGGTTGATGTGATTTTTAATGTGGGAAAACGTACGATAATTTCCATGAAATCATAAAAAAGTCGATTTTAACCAATATAAAATTCTCAAATATTTTAATTTGATCGTATTCGATTATATTATCGGATGCTAAGTCTACTTGAAAGGAAAAATGATGTTTTTTTGGTGATTGTACTTTAGTTTGTGAGGTCAATCAAAATTGCAATCAGCTATTAAATAATTTAGTGTTTTGCCATTAAATTTGTCAAAAAACATACAAACGCACTGAATGTAACCAAACATTGAATCATCCGCTCAAACATTTATTTTAAAAAAAGAAAGTAAAATGCGACAGATAGGCAAGGCAATCTTGCAAATTATTCACCGCATTTGCAAGTTGATAAAATACATATTGCATGCAGGTAATGTGTAAATGATTGTTGTTTACTGTATCAAGTGAGTTTTATAAAAAGAAAAAAAGCAAACACGAATGCCTGAATCTTGCATTTTGCGACATCTCATCATGGTCTACACTGTTTGTCAATTTCAATCGACATGTTATTTTTATTAGAGCTAAATACGGGACAATCACGATAGTATACCCTTTGTTTTCCAGAGAATCAAAATCCTAAAAATGTTTCTTTTTTCACAACAGGGGTCTATTCTAGCTTATCACATGCAAATGAACACTTGAAGTGTACATTTCTAAGTCTTTTGATGTTCTCTTACGTAATCTAACTTGACAACTTGTCCTCTTAACTCAAGGGTATTCATACATGAATTGCTAGGAGCAAGGCGTATGTAAGAATATAGCACAGTGAAACATACAAGTTCGCCTAATTACCTAAAACTTTAGCCACCATGGTGCAATAACTAGTAATTGCAAACTGTTTGGATCTAGATCAGACGCCGGGTGAATCGGCGTCAGATCAGGATTCAAAATGGTATATACTCTGATGATATATTTCGCAAGAAACTCCAGATAATTAAATTCTAAGACTTGATGCAGACTACATTTGTTTTAGACGACAATTACGTAGTGCGATTTGCGATAAGAGAAACATAATAATGGAAATGAAGACTATCAATCCTTTCACTCTCAATGACTTCATAAAGCGCAAATTCAAACAGTTTTGATCCTGATCAGACGCCGCGTATCGCGACCTCTGATTAGGATCAAAACTGTTCGTCACTTGTTTTGAAATTGCGCCAGTTACATGTATACTGTCTTAAATCTAACTTTAAACGATATTGCAGACATATATATGACAGTGAAGGGTTGAAGGGATTGCATTTATTAACATATTGTCGAGTTACACTCATGATGCTTACAAGTTCAGAGAGGCATGGTATGGGACTTAAAATGAAGCCATGGCAATGCTATATCATAAACGTTAACCATTATTTAAGTGTTCTGCATTTCCATCAGCAAATATCAGATTGTCAAATAGTTTAGATCCAGGCGAAACATCGTTTATCTGAATCCAAAAAGTTATCACAATTCGCCCATAGCCATTAGCAACTTGATTGATAAATGTCATGCATACTTGAGAATTGTGCATTAATTTGTTCTACGTTAAGCTACTTTCTATTTTTAAGACCACCCATTCAAATGATTCCTAAAATATATTTTATGTTTTTATTAATAAGTAAGTTAAGGGCGAGCATGTAGTAAAATATATATAATAAACCAATTTTGAAACCTGTGTTCGGAAAAAATAGCTTCACTGTAATGGTATAAGTGAATTTATAAATTGTACTTTGTTAATGGTCCTAGTTATTCAGAATGGGCGTTTTACAAATACACATGTAAGAAAGCCGATAATCTTACAATTTCACATTTTCAAACGTCATCCTGTTATATACATGTACTTTCAACAATGATACGCCATGTTTAAATATAACTACCTCCATGCCTAGTACAAGTTAGTACTTGATATGTTATCAGTCCACAGTCTAGTCTCTCGGTTTGGAGGACACTTTAAACCTTTAAAATGTTTGTGCAGCCGGTCTTCTATTATATTAACCACTCATTGAAGTAACTTAAACAAGTGACATCTTAAAACCGGGTACAAATAATACAGGAAGCGTTCTGTATTAAGCAAAACTATGTATTAGAGTTTCTTTTCAATGTTTGCTTAATATCGGATTAAATATCTTAATAGGAAAGTCCAAATATTATAAAGATATTTATAAACTATCTGGATCTCGAACTCTCCCTGGTCAGGTCTACATTCAAATACGCTCTTATAACGTGGTTTATTTAACAATTTACATCTTTACTATTTTAATAGTTTAGTTTTTTTAAGGGATATCTTTTTTTTTGGGGGGGGGGGGGGGGGTCATCAAATGCTCTACAAAATCCATAAGTCATCCTATGATGGCCTAGTGGCCTCTGATAGGATGCTGATTGCCAGTACATGTTAATTGATAACCTTCGTGGCCGTGCATTTCTATACAGTAGAGTACCTACTGCTACAAACACCCAAAAGCAGGTTCGTTAATTGTGTTGAAGACATGTGACAGCTTAAAGCAATATGAAAGTAAAGCATCAACCTCCATAAAGAGGTTAACAGTATTTCGAGTCAAACGGCTTGAAACTAAAAAGTTAAGAATAAATTATCATAGAACTGTTTAACCAGACCGTATATACACTATATAATGTTTAAGCAGACCGTGTATATATGGGTGTTTAAGCAGGCTCGTATATATATGTTTCAACAGACTAATGGATTAGGATATGGGACGAGTTCTATGAAATATAACGAGGGAAATAATATGTGTAGACCCCCAATGTCGAATTACGTGAAGGGAAGGTATAATTGAACATTTGCGGAGACCCAGTATTATGTGGTGACAACCGCAAAAACCTGATTAAAGGCGCACAACGCACGCTAAACCCTTTGAATGTTCATTAAATATCGGTGTCGCCTGTGTTAATTCTCGAATTCACTACACTATCTTTATTTGCAGAAAATATGAACAAATTAACAAACAATTTTGAATCTGATCAGACCCCGAGTTACTCGGGTCTGGTCTTGATAAAAAATGTTTGCAGTGGCTTAGCAAAAACTGTATTCCCGCGTTTTAAAGGACTGTGGGTAAAGACGTTTCGCTATGATCGTCTGTGCATTGATTTAATGGACTTGAATATTTCACAATTTTTATCTAACATGTCTCAATAGTGAAATGAACCGCAGGTAAATCCTTGCCCCACCTTAAGCCACTGAAAAGAGCTAATTAGTGTGGTTAAGTGGGGCGTTGTGGTTTGGTCGGGGGTTACGATGACTTTTATAAGTTGGGGTTTGGGCTTAACCCATATCAAAGTAAACTTGAAGCAGCTGATATTTGCAAACAGTCTGGATCCAGATCAGACGCCAAGTAACTCAGCAGCTCATCTGGATCATTGTTTCCGTCTGGTTTACTATTTTCAGGTTTCATAAAAAAATAGACATTAGGAAAGAATTAATACAATGCTATTGCAGACGACAGTTATGAAGCAGACAGTAATATATAAGGGGATACGAACTAATGAGCCATGGTTAAAGCTGTCGCCGAATCATATAACGTTGGTCACTCTCAACATACAGCTCTAGTCAATGTTGAAAGCAGCATGGATATAGAATTCTATATCACCTTCGCTTCGCTCTAGATACAGAGGAAAACTGTCAATACCGTACAGTGGAGAAGACGTTATTCGTTCCCAATAAACTCGTCTATGTTAAAACTATATGTTCAATGCAATAAATTTGGAGCCAGATCGGACGCCGGGTAGACCGGCGTCTGATCAGGCACCAAACTGTTTGCCATGAACACAATCAATGAACTCATATTATATAATGAGTCGTCAACATTTCAAAATAATGTTATTTTCTCCCATTTTACTATACATGTATTGCATTTGAGTTTAATTTTGTTTAAACGGGGGAAATGATAACGATTTCTCAACTGTACTAAATCGTTAGAAAAACTGATGAAATATGTTTAAATGCATGGGCAAGCTTAGCATGTTTTCAATTATGTTTTTGTAACTCTGTTTAATACTTAACACGTACATGTAAGTGCTACTCAAAACAACATTTTGCGACCTTTACATAAACGACCGAATTATATTAGCATACTCAAGCTATGCATTTCATTAAACACCTGGCTTTATTTTGCACGACTCGTGGGAGTCTAAGCCTTTCCAATTTCTTTGCAATGCTTTGCATAGCTGTTGCTACCATCCTATTCATGCATCGCAATTTAATATTCAGTAATGAATAGACGAGGAAATATTTATTAATTCGTTGAAAGTTTTTCCTTTCAATATGCTTTCAATGCAAAATAGGGATATCATACAGTTTCTGTGGGCGTAACGCACTTCTAAGATGTCCATTATAATAGACACGTTTTCTATCGTAATATCTTTTATAAAATGAACGCCTGCAAAAGCTCTTATTCTGAATGCATTTTTGGTTAGAATGAGCCAAACAGTTTGGAACCGGACCAGACGGTGGTAACTCTGCGTCTGATCAGGATCCCAACTGTTTGACAGAAGTAGACGATATAATGGCAAATAAACTGATTCATGTAGCACATCCCTAATACGATCGGAGCAATGTCGGTCAGTGTCGGTATTTGACGTTGAATAGTTCGGAAAGGGCCGTCAGTTGACGAGTTGGCCGATTGCTCTACGTAGAGTAACGATATTGGCCGACATGAATTCGTCCAATCTCATTTGGGACATTCTACCTTAAATAGTCACCACTGTTTTGTCTAATGTCGTTATTGATCGTCTGAAATAAAACCCAAAATAATCCAGATGCATTAACAACATTTCGTTGCGCCATCTATACTATTATTGCGCAAATTAATTGCCTTACAAAAGGGCGTCTGTCTATCTATGTCGTTCGGTGTCCCCCTACAGCAATCTGTCAGTTATTTTTTTGACGAAATCCCATCAACAAAGCCGCCGCACATGACAGGTACACTAATTGATGGCACATGTAGGAAAACAGTCTGTGACTGACCTCCATGACATAGCTCACGTTTATCTCTTATCATTTCAATTTATCGTCTACTTCTAAAGTTGTCGTCTGTTAGTCAAAATTTCCTCAAAATTGTCCAAATGGACTGTTTGGTTTCGGTGACTGCATAAACTATTAGATAATAAAGAAATATGTTTCCTTTACTTTTAACCTGTTTTTGGCTGTCCAAAGTGTTTGACGCTTTGCAAAATCAATGTCTGACCGTTTCTAATGTAAATGCACGCAACCACTTTATATTCTATATCTATAGTTTTCAATGAAATCGTTTTACAATTTAAAACCACTGATACTTGCTAAGAAATATTCTTCTTGCATAGCAACTGACGTTGACAGATTTAAAACAGTGAACTAACATCAGTCGCTCGCTGCAACGACACTGCGGTTTTGTTAAATGTCATTCAGGAATCTACAGCATACCATAGATCGCACATTACATGTAACTCTCACCTAGACTAACATTTGCAAACAGTTTGAATTCAGAACAGACGCAGAGTAAACTCAGCGTTTGATCTGGATTCAAACTGCTTGTTACTGGGTTTACACTAGTTTCTATCTAAAGAGACACAAACTCTAAATTTGATATTGTTTTGACAGAATACGATTTTGGTGAAGATATTAAAGGTTATAGTGATAGTAAACAATGACATATATATTACTAGTGTGATGGAAATATTGGAAATTGCATCAACACATGAAGGGTATTGCTCATTATTTCTTGTTATGAGTAAATAACTGCTGTATCGCACTGACGACCCATTTTTGATGTTTCACCATGTAAGCTAGAGCAATTAGACTGTATAAATCGCGTTGACAAGCAATTTAAACTATGCATTTATTGCATGTAATTCTTAAAAACTCTTTTGTGAGGTTTCTTCGTTTTTATGCCATTCTTTGCGAAGACGTGTACGTATTTTTAGACATTTTACAGTTTCCTCACTAAATTACCCCATTCCTAGTTGTTATATCGCATTAATATAGCTGACCATAAGTGACTGGCTAATAGTAAATCAAAAATATCCTATACTTCCTTAACCCCTTCACTGCCTTACCCCGAGTACAACAGTTGTTTTTTGCAAACAGTTTGGATCCTGATCAGACGTCGCGTTACGCGGCGTCTGATCAGGATTCAAACTGTTTGACACTCATTTCAATATTTCTTCAGTCAAAATAGCAAAAATTAAAATTTAAGAAATAAAAGCAGACGACAATTGTTTAAAATTGATGACGTCACGGCAGTGAAGGGGTTAACCTTCTCCACTGCCATGCCCGACTTTGTTAGTATTTACAAACAGCTTGTATCCCATCATACACCGAGTAACTCGGCGTCTGATCAGGATCCGAACTAACTGACATTAAGAATTATTTTTCAGCGGATAATATGTAAAGAACTAAGATTTAGTAACAAAGGCAAAAAAAAGTTTTATGTAGAACATTGCAACGAAGGGGTTAATACGCATTTAGTGGATAGAAGTTTAAACAACAAGTTACAATGAATGAAGTAAGCTTTAGAACTCTATATTTTTATGGCTGACGTAAATCAGGGTAGCTAGCCAGTACTGCTGGTTTTAAAACTTAGACAAACATTTGTAAATCTCAACCCGTTAGCACTGAAAACATTAGTGTTTAAAACAGGTCATGTCCGCAACATTTATTCTAATAGACAATGCTTTTGCAGATGAATTAAAAATATTTAATAACTCATTCTGTCAAACAGTTTGGATTCTGATAGATTTAAAAGTTGCAAACAGTTTGGATCCAGATAAGAGGTCGAGTTTCTCGGCGTCTCAACTGGATCCAATTTAATTGCAACCGTTATGCCATAATCACCTAGATAGTGCAAAGGGTCAAATAAATCTACCTTCAATTTAAGGTCTCAAGAGTTTCTTTTCATCGGAATTTAAATCAGTAAAGTAAACTAAAGGCCATTCTGCAGAACTTGGCTTACTTTCGTTGCAATAGTTCTCTTTTTAAGATAATTGACTTTCGAATCTAGGCCCCAGTTTTATTTCACATTGCAACCTTATACATAGTTCAATTTTAATTAATTGAGTACTCAAACTATTAACGAATGACTTGGAAACTCAAACGTTTAAAAGTTATATCAATTCTCTTCTATATATCAGAAGAACTGCAATTTGTTGTGTATTTAAATTGTTACCAAAACGGGGGGCTTTATTGGGCATATTTACATAAACTTTTACATTTAGAACTACTCCCTTCCGTTCGAATTTTAGCACCTGTTCTTAACATAATAGGTTCTTTCATTTTAGAAACAGGCTAGAAAACGTTGAGACAGATTTGTGAATGGGGCTCGGCGAAATTGTGTTATTTGCATATCGTATGTGACAGGTAAACGATCCTTCACTCTGACAGGTAATTGCTGAGACAAATAAAATGAAAATGTATTGCAATACATGAGAATACTCATCTAGGCAAAGAAACCGTATCGCCATGCAATTTCCTTTTTGCCCTTATTAGCTTTTACTAAACTTTTCGATATTAATAACATATCGTAGGCATATAGAAACAGATATTATATTAGGATCGAGGTTGGAGGGAGTTAATAACTATTTTAAAAGAAAACGACATATACATATATCCAAACTCTGTATTGTGACTACTTTATATATATATCGAAGATACTATTCTAACGAGTGATCACAGTATAGGTTTGGTGACAATAAAATGATTTAATGTTCAAAATACTCCCAGTGCTGTCTTTGCATGGACGTCATAAATATTGGTTAGTCGGTATACTGCAAATTTCAATAAACAAATTTTCACGTTGAGTTATGCCAATTGCGTGTAATTACATGTAAGTAATAAAAACGTAAATGATTTCCAAAAGAAATAAAATTGTAATGTGTTTCGATAAAAACTCATGAATGAACTTGCGATGAATTAATAAGTTTTGCCGAAATGAATTATATATTCAAGAATATAAAACTTGAAAGATTCTATATAAAAATATTTCATTGAACGTTCAATGAAAGGTTTGACATTGAAATGCTAATTGTACGTCAGGTCATCTAAAGAGGGACATGGTTCCCCTATCGTAATATCTTAATATAGGTGAGTATGTCATCATACATGTCAATCCGTTTAACTTATATAAACATTCCGTAACTAAGTGGATATCATTTGGACTACTTCGGATTCGAGAGATTTCGGAAACTGTTTAAGATGTTGCGGTAATCCAAAATATGCTCGAATATGACGTCATTTAAGTGCACAGTATTGTTTATATTAATTCATATGAAATATGGTGACCAAAGTGCAACTTATCCATAAAAATGTTAACAATGTGAGCACTATAAAGTAAAACAGTGGAATTCATGTGTAGAAAAGGGACATTGACAATTTTAAAACAAAAAATGATAACCTGTGGTTAATGATGAATAGACAATACCGCAAACCATATTTAGTCATGAGTACTAACAGTAACGATACCAGAAATAGTAACATGTCCGAAGTGTTACTAAGTTGAGACCATTTATGCCTTCCTATCATGTATTCTACATTTTGGTCTAAAAAAGTTCAGGATAGAATAATCATATATCAAGTGTAGAAGTTAAAACGACCTTAATATCAAATATATGTTATTCACTGCTGCAATTGCAGACAAAGAAGACCCTGGAGAGACGCCGTATTATGCGACGTCTCTTCAGGGTCTACACTGTTTCAAATAACAGTTTGATTTTATACCTATATGTCAAGTAAATATGAATACTTTATTTTACCATCAACTTTAAAACAAAACTGCATCTTTATATTGGTGTATGCATACGACTTTTATCAGTTCCTAGCTATTGTGATTGCTTGTGCAATGAGTAGGTCACCAGTCGTTCCTAGTTACTGGTATTGCCCGGAATGTCTGGATATTTTAACGAAATAACTAAAATATTTACAACCCCAGGTCGTGATATTTCCGTAAGTGGATTAAACTGAGTATAACCCTAATGAATCTTTGATAACCCTCTCCACAGAGGGCAGAACTCGCACTGTTAAAGTTGAGTGGGCGAGTTCAACTGGAAAACGAATTTAACCTTCATGTTTTCTATCTTCAATTCATTTACCATTACAGTCATCTAGAAAGGACATAAGCAAACAGTGAAGATCCAGATCAGATGGCTCCTTTAGGAGCTATCTGATCAGGGTCTGCACTGGTTACTTCCCGATTTGTGTAAAAACTTTAACAAACTACACTTCACCACTCTTATGTTACATAGTTATTGCGGTTCATAAAAACTGCTATAATATTGTATATGTAAACGTTTGAATGGCCAACAAATAAAATGTACATGGGTTATATACCAAAAAGAATCACTACATGAACTGATAACTCACTGGAGGACCATTGATAACTTGAAAACCATTGATAATTCGAGCTTCCCTGGACACTCGAAACTTGGTATTTATATGATGTGACCATGGTTTACTTAAGTTTGGCTGTATTTATGATTACTGGGGAACATCAAATGGGTGCTATGTACAAACCGGTACATTTTAAATCATGTGGAATGATCGCTAACATCTTCATAAATAATACTCCGGTATATATGAACCCTTTCAACAGCAGTCGGTGACATCATTGACATTTGCAAACAGTCTAGATCAAGATCAGACGCCGGATAACCCGGCGTCTGATCTGAATCCAAACTGTTTGACACTCTTAGTAGTAGTCAGTCTTAAGTTATGAAGACAAAAAACAGACGAAGTAAAGCAAAAACTGTTTTAGTTATTTAGATTTTGTAAATTAAGAAAGGCACGCTTGGATTAATCCTCACCGCGCCCTTGGGGATAAAAAACTAAACAGATTTATTTCTTATTTCGCTGAGGTTATCGTCTGCTTTAAAATTGTCGTCTGCAAGAAGCCAACTCCAGATTTATGTAGCTTGCTTGATTTTAGAAATGCCAACATGTTTGATAAACAGTTTTGGTCAGATCAGATGCCGAGTTACTCGTGGTCTGATCTGGACTCAGACTGCTTGAAAAATGTAAGTGAACTTGTCCTTGGTAGGATAAGGGGTAGTATATTCGCTAAGACATGAATCTATTTCATCATAAATAATGTGTATAAGGACATTCATATAAACCCGAAAAATACTAAAGGAAATAGATCTATTCATGTTGTACAGTGACGATTGGAAGTTATTTTTACATTGGATGATATTAAACATGACACTAACTGAAATTTTGTTTATTTCTCTTCTGATCTATGCTGAAATTCTATTTTACAAAAGCATATTCGGACAAAATGGTATG
This sequence comes from Gari tellinella, assembly GCA_922989275.2. Classification (NCBI taxonomy): domain Eukaryota; kingdom Metazoa; phylum Mollusca; class Bivalvia; order Cardiida; family Psammobiidae; genus Gari; species Gari tellinella. Next base: position 22,353,856 of record OV277869.1, on the reverse strand, counting down.
TAAAAATTTATCAATGTCAAATGTGTTTGACCTTTGGATTTATTACGACAAAACATGACCTTTCTGCTTTACTCTTTCATTGCAAATAACAATTGCCTGTCTTTAATCATCTCCGTGCGTTTTCAAAGAATGTCCCACTAAAGTTTGACTCTATTTCTAATGTGAAAACTTTTCTCCAAAACATCTTTCTAACGTTTTTAACCAACTGTTTGTCGGTGTTATAAATATGATTCTGTAAACCTGAAAATGATGACATTTGACAAGATTTTCAATTTTACCAACAACCACTTGCGACCCCCTTTAAGTGTCACTGATTCATAATGTCATATTATATCACAGCTGTTCGTAAAACATTTTTGCCCGCCCCTCTGGTATGCTTAGAGAGGAATATACACATGGAATATTAACCCTCTTTATGCTAAACATTTCATAATATGGACCTTTCCACTTTTGAAAGAAAACCAGGTTATGTAAATTTTAGGGGCATTTTGGAAAATAATTTAGCAAATAAAAAGGTAAACGAACAGTGCAGCTCCTGAGCAGAGGCTCAGGAGCCCTCTAATCAGTATCTGCACTGTTTATAAAAGATACGTATACTGATTACCAACGCAGAAAGGCCAACTACAAATACCATCTTATTAAATATATAGTCAAACTTACTTAAAGCTTAAAGATCATCTAATAAATATTTATTGAGATTGGTAAGATTTGTTGATGCTGCCAGGTGCAGGGTGAAGGCAACGTAGAAAGATCGTTTTAGGAGCTTTCTGTAATGCTTTTGCCCTGCATCATGCGGTGTTATGTACTAAAATATTGAACAATTTAATGATCACATTGGTCGGTAAATACGGGTTGGAATTTACATAAGGTAACCTATGTTTGTACAAGGCGGTGTAATTTTCAACCAAGTTTGTTATTTTAAGTGGGTTTAGTAAGAGCGGTCAGAAAATAAATGTTTTCGGGTCTCCGGTACCCTTATCTCTATTGGATACTTAACATGTATTCAACAAGTTTTTGGGATTACGATGAAGTGTGTTCCAGGGTCAGGAAATAGTGACATTCCAACGCTAAACAAAAATAGGACAATTTTATATTTCACCTAAATCTGCTAGATTGTTTAATATTGGTCGTTTTGGATTTTGTTTTTCATTTTTGTTTTAAATAGAACAAAAATATTGAAAGAGTAAAAGTTAAGAATTTGTTGAGTACCATTTTAAGATCATGAATTGGTCTATCTATTAATAATGCATCGGTCTTGATCAATTCAGTGTTCAGATATTTTCTTCTCCTTTTTGTTCAATGATGAAATATACACAACGTACCAGCGAACTTTTAATGTACTTACAAGCAAAGCATGCCTCGTTTGTCAGAATTTATCGTTTTATGGGATGTCACTGAGGTTCATATATATAAAACGTTCGGCTTCGCATATTTTGTAAACGTTATTGAAATAATTAAAATGGAACATTTAAGATTAACAACTATTTTGTCAACTGTACTAAGATTAATAAATTCAAAATCTTTAGTATTGCGAAAAACCTCTTTAAATGTTACTTATTTTAATGTTATGTGGTGTTAAATTAAAATGGCAGCTTAATGTAGGATAAAAGAAATGCGGAAAGCTCCTGCATTTCTTTTGTCCTGCATTAAGCAGTATCCTGCTATTACTCTTTGCATCTCTTTAAAGCCCATGTTGCATACCTACAACGATTGTATAAATAAATCAGTGTTATTTTCCTTAACTGAGTGATCGCTGAACTGATTTCTTACTGTATATTTAAACAAGATACCATATTTAGTGATCCCGCAGTAATTTAACCCGCAGTAATTTATGACATTTTGTAATTGCATCACATACTTTTAACACACCGCGCCCTTGAACGTGAAAGAACATGCCAGAAATTAGACACCACGGACGACAGAAAACACCAGTGGTACATTTGATCTAGTCTGTTCTGCATACCGTTTTTATAAATTCCTTCGGGAATAATTAGATTTAGAAAAGAAGCTATGACAGGTTTGACTCAAAATATTGAAGGCGTGAGGCAAGTTATATTAGGATGAAAGTAAAGTAGAATTCCCATTCAAATAAAGATTGATTGGTGGTTTGTTAAAGACAGTTAACAACTTAAAGCAGGATCGATGTAAAACTGAAATATTTATTCATCCTGCTACAGTGGAGAAAACGTTATTCTTTCCCGTTTAAACGCAAACGGAGTGCAAACACAAATAAAATGTAGAAAAGGACAATTTTTTGACAATTTTGATTTCTCATTTCTATCTGAGTGGCAAACAGTTTGGAGCCTGATCAGATGCCGGGTTACCCGGCGTCTGATCTGGCTCCAAACTGTTTGCAATGGAAAAAATAGTTTAAGGGTAAACGCGTTTTTGGGAAAGAATAACGTTTTCTCCACTGTATAAGCACTCACTTCATTAAACTCTGTTTATCTGAGCTTTCCACAGTACTTTCATCTCACCTAATGCATTCACCTCCATACAACACCGGTGCCAAACAACATTTCCTAGTGTCGTACAAAGTGAGAATTACTGAAGATGTTTGTTGCTACGTAGGAAACCAATACTGAGAGGTTGGTACTAGCATTTGATATTTAAGACGTGGAACTGATCCAGTTTCGATTTCTACAGATACTGATGGCGTAACCATAGCAGCGAAAAACCAGCATGGTATTTTCCAACTTATTCTAGGTATTTTTGTCCGGCATTTACTTTAATTTTCTCAACACTAAATGATTTGTTACTTAGTTCGACTACTTTTACATGCCTTAAACTAGCTTTTACATTTCTAATGAGAGACTTTGCTAGTGAGTATCAAATTATAAGTTCATAATTAACTTGTGTCTAGTTTTCATTTGCCAAAATTAAGAAGGTACTGCCAGAAAAAGCCCAGATTATTATTTTCTATACACAATCCCATTATAATGGATAGTGATCCAGTCCAATTTATTTTATTGGGCACAATCAGTGTCAATACTTGAGCTAATTATCCCCTCAGTTTCCTCAATACACAAATCACTGTGCTAGATCAGACATGATGAGAACATGGCAGATGTTGAACGAATCATGACGCGTACAGTCAAACACGTGTTAAACGACCACTTTTCACGCAGTAAAGGCTACTCTTAAGACAGATTATTTCTAAATGCATGGCAAAAGTAAAACAGAAAGCTCCTTAAGGAGCTTTCTGTTTTACTTTTACCATGCATTAAGCTTTCTATTCGCTTTAAAGACTAACGTTATCTTTGTTTTGAGCAGTCACGCGACACACGCTTGACTGTATCCATAACGCACTTAAAGCGTTTGTGCTAAGAGTCGAGCGCCCCAGTGACACAGACTGATAATTAATTAGCAATTATTCTGACAACCCTACAGCAGGTGGGGAATCATAATGATGCCTTCTTCCCGGATGCGACGTCACTCATAATTACTAATTCTAAAGTCATTATGTAAATTAATTCCGCTGAACATACACATGCAGTTGTGTTGTGAACCTTGTTCTACAATTATAATAATAAATTATATCATTAACCTGGGGTTTTATTATTCTTATATAGTGTAGGCGTTCAATCCCTTCATTTCCGTCTTAAACCCGTTTTGATTCTGATCAGACGCCGAGTAAACTCGACGTCTGATCGGGATTCAAACTAATAGACACCATAAGGGCTAAATGTTTTATACAAGTTATTGCAAAATTCCTAAAATCTAAATCTTAGAAATCAATGCCGACGATAACCTTTTAGCAGATGGTATAATGGCAGTGAAAGGGGTAATAATTGATATGTAAAGGTATTCATTAATTGATATTACAGGATGCGCGATTTATCTGTAAGTGTTAAAATGTCATGTATCCCATGATCATTCAGATATATAGCATTTAATATTTACATAACAAACGATATTGGAGCAGGATAAGGGCTAATAACATGCAGTATCACGCATGTATATAAACATAATTATTCATGTTTCCAGACATTGATAATCAGGTAAATGTATAGATGACATCGTGTGATGTAATATGATCTGAATTGCAGACACACAGATAAACATACAGCTATCTTATCATAAACGTACTGAGTGCAACTTGACTGAAACTTAACCCGTCTAGGTACATACATCTTTGTGAATGGTAACTCGGCGTCAGATCAAGATTCAAACTGCCTTCAACTTCAAGCGTTATGTTTGTCAAATTGCGTTTTGAGAATCCCTCAATTTCCACTAGCTTATAATAATATGAAAATGAACATGAAGAAGAAATATTTGAAACAGTTGAAAACCTTACTTGTGATCATTTATGGTCAAGTCAATTTGATTTGAAACAAATGAAAACCATACTTGTTAATCATTTATGGTCAAGTTTATTTCATTCGAAACAGATGGAAACCTTACTTGTTAATCATTTATGGTCAAGTTTATTCCTTTTGAAACAGTTGAAAACCTTACTTGTTAATCATCTATAGTCAAGTTTATTTCATTCAAAACAGATGAAAACCTTACTTGTTAATCATTTATGGGTAAGTAACAGATGAAAACCTTCCTTGCTAATCATTAATGGTCAGGTTTATTTTATCTGATAATAAAAAAGTTCTTTTGTGCTTGTGCAGTACTATTTCCTGAAAGACAACTGTTTCGCTTGAACCAGTATTAGATTTATCGTATAGACAGGAAGCATTACATGTAGGTCTATATAACGATTTCGGTCACTATAAAAAAGTTATTCGTCTATTACGTGTCTACATGGTGTCTGAAACAACCAAATACCTGAAATATCTCGTTTTGAAACATCAGGCTACATACTTCCAAATATCCCATCTATATCTTGCATTCACTAAACTCGTACAATCGTGTAGATCCTGGTCAGATACCCCACGATTTATTTCAAAAGATATAGAGATGAAAAGAACCAAGTGTAAAAAGACGAATTATAAAACAAGTCAAAGATTCACTATAGTATACTTACGTCTGTATATGTTCCATTGATATAACGTTTAATCAGCGTGGTCTTTCCGCACCCGCAGTCTCCTACTACAACCAGTTTGGCCTTTACGTCACCCTTAGGGGTGCTTGCTGGACTCGCGTCTCCCATTTGTCCCATTGTTAGTAAACTATTATTATAAAATATAGTAATCTCGTCAGATAGTAGTAAAGCTATCTATATATGTTGAACAGAATCACAAATTCAAACACTTTCACCGTATATCATTACTCAACTGTACACGTCTACGTCCAATTTCTTTCTGGCTTCCCTTCTGACGAAAGTCCTCACTGTATGCGATAAGCAGTATAAATAAATGTAGGTTTTCCGTTGAATTGCACAACTCTACTGCGACACTAGTATAGTATCAATTAACACTAAGTATAGAAGTTTGTCTTCGTTAATCGTGTCCGATGTCTGCGATGTCAACTGACAGTATAAACTATTTCACGTGGTTGTCGTCTGTATAATATTCTCACTCCTCTAAACCACAAGTTTCCGCATTGGCGAGCTTCTCTCGAATGACACGAAATACCTGGACCGCTTATACGTTAAACCCTGGTTAGTGTAAATCAGTTACCTGTGCAGAAATGGGATTGTCGATTTCGGTCAATGAAATACCACGTGACTTCGAGGTCAACCAATCGGGATTGCGCTTTAAGTATGTAATCGGATACTTGGTTCCCGTCAGGCCTTCAGTGATTTCTAAACGTTGTAGGCAAGTAGGGAAACAGCTGGTTAAGCCATAGCCGCATGAATGAAAGAGCTTAATGACATGTAAATATATTTACACTGTGCTCGTAAACTGAGCTATAAGACCGTGGGTAACCAAGGCTCTTCCATTCTCATTCTACACGCTACGAGCGAATTTGTGACATCTCCTGCAAACAGTTTGGAGCCCGATGAGACGCCGAGTGACTCGGCATGTCATCTGGATCCAAACTGTTTGAAACTTTGAATATCTTTATAAAAGATAATACAAAACAAATGAACTCTTAGAAACGTTGCAGACTTGAATGTCATAGCGCGTTTAAGGTTAAAGAAGTCATTCATAGTCAAGCTGCCGTGAAAAGTAAATAAGCAGCTAGAAGTGAAGCCGAACAGATTGTGGAGTAAGTCACTGGAGCTGAAATAAGCGATCACACCCAGTAACTCAATGGGTCCCATTGAAATAATTTTTATGATGTTTACACTTAGCTACGTTTTTGTTGTCAATTTCTGAAATTCCCACATTCGTATAACGTTTTAAGTCTACGTCTGCTATAGATTGTAGTATGCTTCATAGTTGGCGTTTATAAATTAGTTTTCAATCATTTAGCTTAAGAAAACATGACAAAAGAGATGGAACAGTTTAGATCCAGATCGGGCGCATAGTAATACGTTGTCTGATCTGAAAAAAAGAGTTGTATATTTATTTTAAATAGCAAACCAGCAGCTGAAAAATCAACATTGAAAACCTGTAATGGAGACATTTGCAAACGGTTTGTATACAGATCAGGTCCCACGTTTAGAGGTTCTAATCTGGATACAAATCGTTTATAATCTTGGTCCTGTATTTTTGTACTATAAAGAAGACTAGAACAACTTTAGACTGATTTCAGCAGACGATATTTTATCACACCTCAGTTACCCAGTGTTGAATGAGTTAAACAAATCTGGATACCCAGGAGACGAAGAGAAATCGGTGGGAAAATTTACGGTGTAGAGGGTCTTAAAAATCCTGAAAGAATTTTAATCTTTGAGCAAAGATTATTGACTGAGTGAATGAACCCAATTTCGTTCAAAAGGTCGCCTGAGTTCGTTTATCTTTTAGAGCAAAGGAGCCGCGGTCATTCTCTCGGTTGGATAAAGATTAAAAGTTTACTGAAATTAAGACTAAGGTGTGCTTTATTTATAAGAGAGTGGGCGGGTAGGGCTTGCACGTGCATGTTCGTAGCTGAAGGTCTAAGCATTTTACATGTAACTCTTTGCATGCTGGGTAATTAATTCGCCTGCAACAATTGTCGTCTGCTATTGTTAGAAATTATATATTTTCTAAATTTTGTTTTCAAAACAGAATCAGAGTGACAAACAGTTTTGATCCTGATGAGATGCCGCGTTACGCGGCATCTCATCTGGATCCAAACTGTTTGCAAGGGTAATTACTGTGTGATATATCCGCCGCTAGCTAGCATTTGAGGAGTTAAGCACGCGTCGTGATATCTAATTCTTACCGTTTGGATCCAAATGAGACACAGAGTAGAAAATCCTTTGAAACTCGGATGATATTTTCTGAAAGAAATTATAAACAAATCAACTACATTATGAAAATGGAGGCATACGATAAATTTGCAGACCACAGTTATAGTAGTGTGCTAAGGGTTAATTACCCAACGAGCACCTGGCACTCTAGATTACAAGACCGAAGAACTCCAAATGTTTGCACGCCTTATACATGTAGAACCCATATTTAAAGCATACTCGTTAACTTGTCTTGAAACACAATGGCCAGCATTTCATTTTCATATACAGTACAACCTCTCTATTACGACCACAAATATAAGGCAAGTGGAATACATAAGGTGACAGCTTACAGCAAGATGACAGTAAAACAGAAAGCTCCTAAAGGGGTAATAATATTTATTCAGCAAAATATATCTACTACTACCACTGAAAAGAAGACCAATGGTTTATATTAAATAAGGTGACAGCCTAAAACAAGATGACAGCAAAACAAAAATAGCTTTCTAGTTTACTGTAACCGTGCTTTAAGCAGTCACCTGTCTTAAACTCCTAAAATTAGCACTATTTACTAGTATTTAATGGTCGTAATAGAGAGGTTTATACTGTAGTTAGACTTCAGAGTAACCCTGTTTTCAGAGTGTCAGTCTGGAAAAGTCAGTCTAAACAGAGCTCCCTCTCTACAACGACACATAATTTGAAGACAAAATCATGTGCGTTGTTCGGAGGGAGTCGTTGTAGGGAGGGAATTGGTTTACATTTGCAAACAGCGTTAGACATAATGGTCCTGTTTAGGTTACAGAGGCAAGGGTCGTTGTAAGGAGGGAGTCGTTGTTGTGAGGACCTTTGTAGGGAGGGAGCACTGTATACTCAAACATAACATGTAACTACGTTATTAGAAACCATTTAACCGTGTCGCTCATACATGTAAAATAGCTTTAGTTTTGATGCGAATCGGAGTTCACTCAATGGAAACGTCAAGTTCAAAATCATTCATACAGTAATACGTTTTCACTACGTTAAGGCACATGCACTTGAAAGAGATATACATACATTCGAATAATAACTCCTTCCCAATGTGCATTATTATCTTGCAGATTTATCTTATGTAAATATGGTAATTATTCTTATCTGAACAGTTTGCTTCATATTTTGTTACCATTGTTTAGGGCAGGTGGCTGCTTAATCAAAGTAGACTGAAAGAAAAGCAGAAATCTCCTTAAAGTTTAGATATTTCTGCCTTTAAAGGGGTTTCTGCTTTATGTTCAGCCTGCTTACGCCGCCACCTGTGTCAGCATGTAAGAACGATTCACACCGTGTCAATAATCAGGACATAGCAGACATCTTTGAGATGTCAATTTAGTCGATCATCGATTTATCAAACTCTTTAAAGTCGAAATTACCCCTTATTTCTTCTGTTGAATTTCGACAAATCGAGATTGCTTAACCTTTTACACCATAGTGACGAATATACCCGTCATTAACAACCAGTGTACGGTGGAGAACACAGGGCCCCGACACGATTTCTTTCAGAGAGAAAAAATCGTCAGAAGGTATATTTAGAGACAAGGGGTATAACTGATTGTTAGTAAATTCTCACCCTATCTCGATAAAACTGAGCATATCTTGAATAATAATTGATGAAACGGCACCCTTTTTGCATTTCTGTCTAGCATATATAATACCCTTCCTTAAAAACATAACATAAAACCAACTGTTAGCTTGCACTTTCAACAGTAATTGCATTCACTTATAGAAATCAACGAATTTTAGAAAACGGGACAGGTGTTCGTTCACAGCCAACACAGCATTGACCACTACTGTGCGCTTGTTTAGGCCGTAATATAGAGCGTTACAGTCATTGGCCACTACTGTACGCTTGTTTAGGCCGTAATATCGAGCATAAAAGTCATACAGTTCGATAGATATACATTTTTGACACCGATCAACACTGATTTCTTCTCAAATCATTGCCGTACCAAAAAAGCTTAAATGTACAAGAATAGCTTTACTGTCGATGAAAACATGCGAATGTGTTGGTGTTGCAGCGATTTGAGTATAAATCAGCTTTGATCGGTGTCAAAAATGGATATCTATGGAACTGTATGACTGTCATGCTCGATATTACCGCCTAAACAAGCGCACAGTAGTGGCCAATGCTGTGTCAGCTGTGAACGAACACCTGTCCTGATTTCTGTGAGTAAATGCAATTACTGTTGCAAGTGCATGCTAACAGTTGGTTTTATGTTATGTTTTTATGGAAGGGTATTATATATGCTAGACACAAATGCAAAAAGGGTGTCGTTTCATCAATTATTATTCATGATTTGCCCGGTTTTGTCGAGATAGGGTGAGAATAAACTAACAATCAGTTGTACCCCTTGTCTCTATATATACCTTCTGATGATTTTTCTCTAAAAAAGCAATCGTGTCGGGGCCCTGTGGTGGAGAATTCGTTATTCTTTCGCGTTTAAAAGCAAACGAAACGCAAACGCATTGCAATAAAATGTAGAAAGTGACAACTAATTGACAATCCTGATTATTAATTTTTATCTTAGTGGCAAATAGTATGGAGTCATATCAGTCTCCGGTTACCCGGCGTCTGATCTGGCTCCAAACTGTCTGCAAGTGAAATAATAGTTTTAACTTAAACGCGTTTATAAAGAAATATAACGTTTTCTCCACTGTACTTTAAAATGAACACACCTGCCTGGTGCAAACAGTGGAGACCCTGCTCAGAGGGCTGCTATATGAGCATTTGTGATCATGCAGTACAAGTCGTGTACAGTAAAAATAGCCCCAAATAATAAAAATATAGACTAGACTTGAGTAGATTTTGAATTGTTCTTTTAAAGTTTGTTGGGTGGATGAGCTCAGTCGAATATACCTTTATTTCAAGGATAAGCCACGTTTAACTTTGAGATAAAGGTAAGTTTGATTAACGCGAAATAGAGGTAACGAAATTACAGCTCTCCCTCTCTAAAGCGACACCCTATGGGACACACACATTGTTTCGCTGTTGGGAGGGAGTCGTTATAGGGAGGGAAATTTGCAAACATCTGAAATCCAGATCAAAAGCCGCGTTACGCGTCTGATCTTGATTCAAGCTGTTTGTCACTCGTCATTAAGTTTTTTCTGTCAAAATGTCCATCACGTAACTTTGAGAAAAACAGCAGGCGACAATTATAGGCAGACGGCATCGCAGCCGTGTAAAGGTTTGACATATTGTCCTGTTTAGGGAACTGCAACCAGTGTCGTTGTAAGGAGGGAGTTGTTGTTGGGAGGGCCGTTGTAAGGAGGGAGTTGTTGTTGGGAGGGCCGTTGTAAGGAGGGAGTTGTTGTTGGGAGGGCCGTTGTAAGGAGGGAGTTGTTGTTGGGAGGGCCGTTGTAAGGAGGGAGTTGTTGTTGGGAGTTGTAAGGAGGGGGTTGTTGTTGGGAGGGCCGTTGTAAGGAGGGAGTTGTTGTTGGGAGGGCCGTTGTAGGGAGGGAGTTGTTGTTGGGAGGGCCGTTGTAAGGAGGGAGTTGTTGTTGGGAGGGCCGTTGTATAGGGAGGGAGCACTGTATACTGTTTATGCTAGAAATGACATGTTTAATGAGTTCACTGGTTAAAGCAAAGTGATAGTTACACATAATGCTCCAACACAAGTTTTATGTTTTACTTTCATCTTGCTTATATAACAACCTCCTGCCTCACATTAACCCCGATCTCCTGTTATATACCTTTCATTCGACTGTCATACTGTTTGGAAGAGTGCTATTTTATCATCTTTATCTATTGACACTTATATCGAAATTCAATGGGCAACGTTTGAAGATAAAATGTTTGCATATATGTCTAGAGCATTCGGGTTCCCACGAAATGCTGAACAGCCCACTCATTTTTTGATGAATGAAACATGTCGCCTAGCTTTATGCTGCGGCTCTCTAAGGAATGGTTTAAATTTTGCAAGGCAATGACGTAAAATTTTGATAAATCAGTGAAACTGTGGATAATACGCCGTAACTCGAAGTCTAGTCTATTGGCCAGCAATTAATAATTTTGGGTTTGCATAATAATCATATGTGTAATATGATTATTTTATTATATGTATAAATATGTTTTGATATGTGCAGATATAATACGTGCATGTTAAGAATATACTGGTAAAACATTTTATTACCACCACTTAGCTAAGTTTATGTTTTGTTATTTATGGCAAGGAAACCGGCTAAAGCAAGATGACAATAAAACAGAAAGCTCCGTAAGGAGCTTTCTGTTTAAATCTTAGCTTGCTTTAAACCATCACCGGTCGTTAACACCTTCGATAAGTATTCTTTTCCGTGGGCTTAAAAGAGAGGTGTACTGTACTTATGAGTGAGATATGCTTACTCTTTTTCAATGAGATTAAATATCTTATGTAAACAGGATTTTTTCTTATCTATTTTTCCGGATTAACCCTTCCCATTTTTACATGTAGTTTATTAACAGTGTTTAATACTATTGCTTTTCAAACAGGCTGCAAGTAAATCAGAAATCTCCAGTAGTGAGACTCCTGCTTTATTTTCAGTCTGTTTAATCTGCCTCCTTTTCAGGGTGTTAGAAAAGCTTCAATTGGTTCTTTATCGGGTCATGACAGTATAGGACAAAGCATTTTTAAGGACATGTGCTTGCCTAAAGCAGAGAGAGGGTAATGAGAAACCTGCGGGAGATTTCTGATTTACTGTTTTACTTTCAGCCTGTTTTAAGCAACAACATGCCACTGTATATGATAAATTGTTAATGCCTCATGCATCTAGACAGTATTGAAACATGAAACAGACAGTTCTTTGATTATCCCATTAACCCATAGCCTGTTTCTAGTTTTGAAGACAAGTGACGCCTTGAGACGCATTCTGCTTTACTTTCAGCCCGCTTTAAGCTACCATCTGATAAGATTTTCTTATGGTACACATGTTCATGACTGTATACATTGGAACATTTTATCTTCAGTGGAGGAATAAATTTAATGCGCTAAATGGCGCTTCTTTGGGGGAAATGGTTTTTATAGGTAAAGGAGACGGTTCAAATGGCTCATTTACGTTTTTCCTGAACTGTTTAATGGAAAATATATGCAATGCAATAAAGGTAAACAATTAAGGGTTGTATTTTCAAATTTGGACGAATATTTTGTACCCGAGTGGTAAGCAGTTTAGAGTCACGTCCCACCGCCTTGAGAAATTTCGTCCATACGAATTAAACGTCATTTTTTTCCTCAATGGAATTGAATTGGGCGAATGTAAAAACATGTTTATGATATACATTAATTATCGTTGCTTGGGTTATGATCGGGAGACTATGCAGTTACATGTACTCGATGAGTTTTCTGTTGGCCAAATGTTCAACCCTTTCCCCACTTTTAGCGCTTTCAATTTATTCATCCACTGAAGAAAATTGTTTCATTTGATACAGTCATGAATACGTGTCATTAGAAATATTTTTTCTTTATTTAAGCAGATGATAGTTCAAAGTAGGCTGAAAGTAAAACAGAATACACATTAAGGTGCATTCTGCTTTACTTTCAACCTGATTAGAAAAGTAACATGTCTTAAAAACTAGAAACAGACTATGGGGTAAAGGGTTAAAAGTTTTCAAATATTACCAGTATTATTATGTCTGTTTAAGATATATTTATGAATGAGACATGATCACAAGGTGTGTTTTTGAGATGATATATCTTGTGTTTACAGAGTTTTCTTATCTATATATCTAGATTAACCATTCCCCTATGTTTTGTTTTCATTATAAAAAACCTCCCTTATTATTGACTGTTCAAACAAAAACTTAACGCAAACGGAATGTACTAATATGTAGAAAATTACAACCTTTTTCAAATGTCTAACACTATACTGACTTTTTTACACCCGTCTTTAATTTTGTATTTAGATGTATAAAACTTAAGTGAATATTTCCTCAGACGACATTTGAAAAGGACGTTTCTATAATGGAAAAGGGAAACACATGGGATCGTCCTCTTGTTCAATGAAAAAACACTGACAGATAAAAACCGCAAAGTTTATGAAGTATAATGTGTCTTGTTAATTCCGGGTATCTAAAGGTCACTGGGGTATATACGGGTATGTAATAAGGAGTGGCTTTATTGCAGGTGTAATATGCGCATTAAACTTGAGCCTGCTATACTAAGCCTGAATGAATAGGGATTTGCAAACAGATTGGAAGCAGATCAGATGCCGAGTAACTCGCAGTCTGATCTGATTAAAAGCTGATTGACAACCGTTTGTAGGTTCTTTGAGTTTAAATTGCTATAATTAATATGTAAACAGTGTAGACAACATGTTGGACGCAACTTATAGTATATCAAGAGAAAGGTTCAGATATCAAAAACGTCTAGAGTTCATATGCCGACTTTACTTGAATGGAACGCTTTTCAACCAGGTTGGGTTTAGATTCAGATGACTGTTATTTGCCTTTTCTGACCAATAAGCCGGAATGAAAATTGTTTCACACTCGTAATGATATAAATCCAGTTTACAGTACAGAATATCACCTATTTGAAATTATAATTTTGAGATATCAATTTTGAAGCACACATTATCACTGCATGATAATGGTCAATCAATACATGTAGTCTTCTAACCGGTGGTGAACCCTTTTCATACTTAACCCTTTCACTCTCAATGACACCTTAAAACGCGGTTCAAAACAGTTCTGATTAGACGCCGCGTAACGCGGCGTCTGATCAGGACCCGAACTGTTTGAAACTCTTATCGATCTTTTTTACGACATACAACTTTAAATCTAACTTTGAAGTATGTCTTGCAGATAACAATACTGAAGCAGACGGAAATAAAGCGGTGATGGGGTAAAAGTCTCCCGAATAATTTGATTATGAAAGGGTAAATGTGCTACATGTGTAATTTTTGTTATGGTCAATACAACTTTTAAAAATTGACCTGTTTATTTTGAGTTTTATGGCTGTTTCTAGAAACATTTCACAAAAACAAAAATCAAACAAATTAGAACTTAAGGATCCCACTGATCAGGTTCTACACTGTTTGCAAAATATATACATGTATAGACTGGTTTCCAGCATAGAAAGGGTTTAACCTTATTGGCGGGGGATTTTAAGGACAGGACGAGCGGTACTTATTACAGAGATTAAACATGAAACGCACCCGATCTTGCATGGTTAACTTGTAGGTATTTCATAATGCATGATAGCCAGATAATACAGTGTTTACTTGAGTGACAGTAGCCATCGCAAACCATGTTGAACCAGTTCAGGTTTTTAGCTGTTGTACAGGGGCAAAACCGTTTATACATCTGTACAGAAGAGAAGACGCTATTCGTTCCCGATTAAACATGAATTAAAAGAATTGCAATAAAATAGAGCAATGTTCTACCTACATGTATTTATTTTGATCTGAGTGGTAAACAGTTTTATCTTGCTCCAAAATGGTTGCAATGGAAATAATAGTTTAAGTGTAAACGCGTTTATCAGGAAAGAATACCGTTTTTTAGACTGTAATTCCCGTTGAATGAAATAAGACATAAAGTCACTGCACCAAAATGTCAAAAAATGACAATTTTATTTTTATGTCTTTGTCTAAGCTGAAGTAGTTGGGTGACAGATCAAACGTCGAGTGACTCGGTATCTGAAAAGGTTTCAAACTGTTTGCACATCAGCTTAACTCTTTGAACCCTAGTCACGCATATATGCGTCATTTTCAAAAAGCATACCTGTGAGGAGTACACTTATCCTATGCAAACAGTATAGACCCAGATCAGAGGGCCCCTTAAGGAGCCATCTGATCAGGGTCTACACTGTTTGTCATTTTGACTTATATTGTAAAAATCAACCCTAAAAAGTAAAAAATGGACTAGATTTAATTGAAAACTAGAATTGTCCATTTGAGGTTTCAGGGAGGAAAGGGTTAAAACAAAACGTAAATATTTTTAAAGAAATAAACAAATCATTTTCTACATGTATTGGTTTATTTGCCTTACGTTTCCCTAAACCTATTAACAAATGAACTGGTTTTGGGTTTGAAGACTGGTTACTGCTTCAAGCAAGTTGAAAGTAGGGTGCATTCTGCTTTACTTTCAGCCTGCTTTAAACTACATTGTACCAACGTCAATGATATAGAACTATTTCTTAATGTGCACAATTGTTTGATTGTATTCATTGGAACTATTGAACAACTAAGAGGCGTACAAATGCAAGGCGCACAAATGGAGTAATGGGTTAAGCATGCTCAATGACAGGGACTATTCTAGTCTAGAAATAAAATATTTAAAAGTTTATTTTCAGTACAATATTGACCCCGCCCTTTATATCTAAAGAGTCATAAATAAGATCTGAAATTTGAGACACTAAACCCATTACCCCATAGCCTATTTTAGTTATGAAAATGGGTGACTACTTAAAGCAGTTTGAAAGTAAAGCAGAATGCGCCCTCTTATAAAACATAGTCATAAGTGTACAAATTATAGCTATTTTCTTCAATAGAGAAATAAAGTGAAGGCGTAAAAAGGCGTATTTATAGGGTATTTGGTTAAATAGAAGCGTGACTGGACAACTGCATGATCAGACTTCTGTCGTTTTTGCACCACAACTTTTTCACCGCTGGAGGCGATTAAAACCGAATTTGCGCAACGTGGTGTCTCATCAAGGTCTACACTGTTTGCCAATGTCCACCTTTCTAGACATTATGTTTAAATAGTGTAAGATAAATGTCAGATGGAAGCAAGATATAAATGAACCAAAACACTCTGATAAGGATCCAAACTGTTTGCTACTCTGAATGAAATAAATCGCTAACAAGGCAAACTATAGATACACTGACATTTTCGACATTTTATGGTTTGCGTTTTTGTTTGTTCATGGAAATTATAACAATTTCACCACTTTGAAATAATTTTCTTTTCGGTTATCGATTATAGGGTACAACACATTCGTCCCTGAGACTTCACATGGACAATTTCAGCATACGTCAGACAGACAGTGTATACACAGTAAACTACACACATTTATTTGTATATTTAGTGTAGACATTAAACACACAACTTTTATTTCACAGTACATGTAAAGCGCGCTCATGCTTAAACAGTTATTTCCATTGCAAACAATTTGGAATCAGATCAGACGCCGGGTTACCCGGTACCTGGTCTGGCTCCAAACTGTTTGGCACTCAGAGTAAAACAAACCGTTTGACATTTTAGAAAACTATGATTTTCTACATTTTGCCGCAATGCGTTTGCGTTTCGTTTAAATGATAATGTCTTTTCCACTATTTTGACACTGCAATATTGATCTAGTCACAAAGTTATAAATGTCTAAGCCACAAAAACCACAATTCGTGTTGGTAAATTTCGGGGATTTCCTGATCTTGAGAGGGTTGTTCCTAAATATACACATTACCCTTTCATGGTCAGACCAGGCAACGAGTAACTCGGCGTTTGCTTTGAGTCCAAACTAGTTGACACGTGATTTGATGTGTTTTTCAAACAATTATAGTACATGTACCTAAAATCTAGTTCGAAAAATAATGTAGGCGATAGTTAAACAGTTAAGATAGTAAACATTAAGGAGACGATATAATATCAGTGAAGAAAGTTTAAGTGCACATATTTCAGAAAACTGACATATTTGGTCAATAATCTCCCAGCATCGCTTGTACTTTTCAATCAAATGGCGGCCATTTTGTTTATGCAAATTAGATGGTCAAAAACTCAAATTTTCGCTTGGGAACCGGGATAATCCAACTCGGCATACCTGAATTATGCTAAAAAGTCTGGTTCCCAACTTTTACCCAAAATTGCCGTTCGATTTCACATTTTCCATAAATCCCACCTGACTAAAATCCAGATTACGTGTACAGCTATACCTAATATGGTAAATGTGCATCATTCTTTCCCGTTTAACCTTTTCACTCTCAATGACGTCATAAAGCGCATTTGCAAACATTTTGGGCCTGATCAGACGCCGCGTACTTTTGAAACGTGTCTTGCCGACAACAATACAGAAGAAGACGACAATAAAGCGATTAGGGGTAAAAAGCTCCCGAATAATTTGATCATAAAAGGGTTAAAACGTCGGAAATGAAACACAAACGCAATGTACTTAAATGTAGAAAAATGACTGTTTATTGAAAATGTTCGACGATTATTTTCAATCGGTATCGTCAATGGTTTTGGACCTGGTCCAACGCCGGGTACTCGGCATCTGAGCCTGGCTCCAAACTGTTTACAATGGACATACTGAAACTTAACGTACATACTATGCAGAAAATCGTTGACAAGAACAGCGTTTGAAAATTCTGATGATTATTTATAATTTAAATGGCTACATTGTAACAACTTTGAGCCTGATCAAACAAAGAATTACTTGGCGTCTATTCTGGCTCAAAACCGTTTGCGATTGAAATATTTGTTGGAGCAAAAAGGCGTTTATTACGCCAGTATAACTCCATCTCTTATAGAACTGTTATACATTTTTAAAAGAAGTTCTTACTCAAACCATTCTTTGAAAATGTTCAGTCGTTCTATTTGCGTTTAAATGACTATGAAAAACGCCGAGAATAAACCAAAATCATACACTTGGCAAGAAGCCATTCCTTCCTAATAGAGGTGTTTATGCTAAAAACCTCTTGTCCATTGCAAACAATTTGAAGCGAATAACTTGACGTCTGATCAGGCTCCAAACTGTTACTCAGATTGTAAAAAAATCTTTAACACTTTTGTACCTGTAAATTTCTACTGTTTATGACACTGTGTTTGCAATTAAAGATTCGTTTTGAACGGAAGAGAAAACAGTGTTGGGCAGTAACCAGTCCGAGATTGATACTATTTTCAGTGCTGACACTACTATTAACATTAATGGACATTTGCCAGGACTATTTCCTGGAATAAATCGTCATTTACAGTAAATAATCTCTGTGTCTTACGACTTCTAATTGAGGTAAAGTTTTAAGTGTTGAAGACAGGTGGCTACAGTGGAGAAAACGTTATTCTTTCTCAATATACTCGTTTACGCTGAAACTATTATTTCCGTTGCAAACATTTTGGAGCCAGAACAGACGCCGGGTTACCAGGCTTAAAATCAGGCTCCAAACTGTTTGCCACTCAGTTTAAATTGAGTCGACAAAATGGTAAAAAAATTCTCATTTTACCAATTTTAATGCTATATGCATTTCGTTTGCGTTTAAACGGGAAAGAATAACATTTTCCCCACTGTACTTAAAGCAAGATAATGATAAAGCAGAAAACTCCTGATGGAGCTTTCTGTATAACTTCAATCTTGCTTTAAGCTGTCACCTGTTTTTTATACCAGAAATTACTCTTCTTTCGAATTATTTTTAGAAATGTAATCATAATTTCACATGTTATTCTATTTGATTGTTACCTGTAGAAAATTTGAGATTTTTAGGATTACGCTAGGATATTATTTATCATGTCGCTGATGTGATTAATACAGACACAGAGATAGATAGAACTATATTTGAGCCGTACCATGAGAAAACCTGACTTATTGCATTGCAAACAGGGTATATAAAGGCCAGATGCAGGGTCAAAGACCCGGTGGCTGGTCCCGATCTTCACTGTTTGACACCTACATGCATATAAAGCATTGTATTTAGCAGCATTATAATTATAAGGTATTTGACAGTGTAGACCAAACTCAGATTTAGAGCCTGGAATGACAACGTTGCTTGATATGTAAAATAGTGCAATGCAATAAGGCAGGTTTTTTCATGACACGGCTCTTCTCGATTGTTTTATGTAGATGCATGTAGATACGTATTTTTATAGATAGAGGGAAAGGGAGAGAGTAACAGAGAAAGATATAATTGTCGATAGACAAATATACTCGGAGAGTTAGACTGATATGACAAAAGAGTGACAGTTGATAGAAAGGTAGAGAAAGAGATAGACACACACAGAAAGACAGAGAGACAGAGAGACAGACCAGTCACACACAGAGCGAGCAAGAGAGAGACAGACGGAGAGACAGAGAGACATAGACAGAGACAGAGAGACAAGGTATACTGTTCAGTGTTCACTGACAATAATAAGGAAAGCTTAACACTTGGACTGAAGATCACATACATGCACATTATTGTATTTATGTCACTCCACTTTTTTTAAAAAAATAATATTTCAAGCGGAACTTTACATGCTTTATGTGAGACGTAGCAAATTCTATGTATACGTTATGGAATGTACTTGAGGAAATTAGTTAAGGTAGTACGGTCCTAATGAGACCAGGTCGTCAATATCTCTACTGAACGTAGACCGATCGACCATTCTCGTCAAATGACGGACATTATACTCGTATTTTATGCTCGAGCATTTTAGATATAAACCGTCAGTTGACAATGTTTACCCTCATTGGTCAATTCTCGATAGTGGCGTGCTACTTTAAAAAGCTCATTCAGAGATTGCCTTATTAATTTATACTGCATTTACCAGTTGAATGTCCTTTGAGAGATCATAATTTCCCACCTGCATGTTCGCTCAATGGTTTGCTGATAGTTCGCAGTGCAATGCTATTTTGTCAGGTAATTGCAAATATGATTGTTATTCAATTGCAAAAGTATCGTATGTGTACGGTATCTTGTTTAAAAAGAATGAACATAAAAGGAAATATAAACCAGTCTTAATTCAGGTGTTACAGTTAGGTGACAAAACAGCATGGAAGTGAAGCAGACTTGACTTTCATCTTGCTTTAACCCATTTATAACCAGTGGATTCTTCCATGCTATATATTGGATTAGTCCATTTTTATCAAAGGGATGCCTGATGAAAAAAAAAATTTCATTTTGTTTTATATTGAAATTCCAATCAGCAAACAGTGTAGACTCTGACCAGACGCCTCATAATGCGGCGTCTGATCAGAGTCTACACTGTTTGTCGATGTCCCATATATGGGATTGTGGGCACAAATGGGATAAGCTGTAACCTATCTTGAAGAGATTGAAACTAGTGTATTGGACGAAAGATATGTAGTAAGTGTATGGTGACTTTTCACAGAACGTTGTTATTCTAATAGGTAATTACAAAGACAGTTGTAATTCAATCGAGATAGTCTCGTGTATATGTTATAAAGTTAAGGAAAACATTACTGTATTAAAACATTGTGGGGTAGACGTTATTCATTCCCAATAAACGCGTCTACGCTGAAACTATTATTTCCATTGCAAACATTTTGGAACCAGATCAGACGCCGGGTGACCCGGCGTCTGATCAAGCTCCAAACTGTTTGCCCTTTTTATATTAAAATAGGTCGTGCTATTTTTTTAAACGGTATTTTCTTCATTTTAATGGAAACGTTTGCGTTTCGTTTGCGTTTAAACGGGAAAGAATATCGTCTTCTCTACTGTAACTATACATTGAAGCAAATCATCCCCTCTCAAATGTAGACTTACATGTTAATCACAGATTTACTCTACAGTGGAGAAACGCAGAGGTTTTTATTTTTCAATAAGCGCGTTTATGCTAAAACAAATATGTTCATTTCAAACAGTTTCGAGCCTGATCAGAAGCCGGATGACCCGGCGTCTGATCGGTCTCCAAACTGTTTGCAGCTAAGATTAAAATTCTTCAATATCTCTTAAAAGATCAAATAGATAAAAACAACAACAGCAGAAGTACATGTATAATGAAAATGGGGCATGTCTGCTTGATGAATTGATAATTCTACGAGTTTACAGAATATCCTTTTACGGGGTTGGAACTCGATAAGCAGGTACATGTGTGTATGTGCATGTAGTGTTTTCAATTACCACTGTTTGCTGTTTAGGTTAGCAGTTTGTGCCCCGTGTGCAGCGTGCAGTAGAGAAAACGCCTTCTTTCTAAATAACCGCGTTCACGCTTAAACTATTATTGTCATTGCAAACAGTTTGGAGCCAGATCAGACGCCGGGTAACCAAACTATTTGCCACTCAATAAAACTGGTAGTCAGAATTGTCAAAAAGTTGTCGTTTTCTATATATCATTGCAATGCATTTGCGTTTGAACGGAAAAATAACGCTTTCTCCACTGTATTTCAGACCGGTAGCTAACTCGCAATCGATGGTCATCGACAGCCATCGATTTCCTTACTGAACCCATGGCTGGTGACCTATGTCACTGAACTGCGACTTTGACCTTGTGTCGGCGTCCATGAAACTTGGCTTCTGTGTATTAATACATTGTAGTTCTGATTTAGTGAAAATATAACCAATATGGGACTGAACGCCTGTTATGTGCTTATATTGCGTCAACACAAACGATGCCATCACCGCATTTTGCATGAAGAATTCACAAATAAGAGAAACTGTACACCCTCTCTAATTTGCTTAGATAGGCAAATGTTCACATTTAAAACACCTCCTACGTTCTTGTGGAAATTCAACTGTGTGGGATTGTTCATTATAATCAATTTCAAACCTTTAAATTTCACACACAATGTATATTGAAAGCTTTACCTTTGAGAGCTTTCGCCTGTGTACTACAGGCTTTTTCAACCAACTGATGTTTCACTGGGACTTATCATCGCTCGAGGATTTAGTGAGCGATGTTAATGCATTGTTCCAAATGTGTGGCAAGTTGTAGCGGTCCCCGTCCCTGTTGAGCGCCGGCTTATGTGCTCTGGTGTAGATTGCCTCTTTGATCCCCAAAAAGAAAAGGCAGTTCGTGGATAATTTCACTGAGCATATCAATGGCATTGACCCAGACATTAAATTCACCATTGAGAAAGAGGACAAGAACACCTTGGCATTTTTGGACACCAATACCATCAGAAAACCAGATGGTACCATCAAAACAACGGTTTTTAGAAAGGCAACACATACTGATCTATACCTGGATTTTGAATCTGCGCACCCAGAGGAAAAACAAGCTTGGTGTCATTCGAACATTACACCACAGGGCAGATACGGTGATCTCAGATCAATATGATTTGAAAGCAGATATACATCATGTTAACTATGCTTTGGCTGTGTGCAAAAACCCTGGATGGGCAATAAACAAGGTCACCAAGAAACTGAAAACCCAAAAGGACAAGACCAAGAAACTGTCATCAAAAAAGAGAGACACCAAGAGCAACATAGTTTTACCCTACTTGAAAGGGAAAGGTGAAACATTAAGAAGAGTCTTTAACAAACATAAGGTTAATGTGTGCTTTAAACCGTACAAAACTCTGAGACAATTATTAGTCCATCCAAAAGACAAGTCCGATAAACTGGAGGTCTGCGGTCCTATTTATCATATCAAGTGTGAAGGTGTGACAGAGACTACATCGGAGAGACGGAGAGAAATCTCAAGGCACGATACATGGAGCATAAACGTCCAAGCTCAAGTAATAGTGAGGTATCACGCCACATCAATCAGGACAATCCAGGGCACTCTGTGTCTACTGAATCAGTAAATATTTTTTTTTTATTTATTTATTTCTCTTCAGTATACAACATGACAATATATCACAGTTAAAAGTTCAACATAAGATGTACACTGCCACTCTAAGATAGAGTTATAAGAGACTATCTACACTTAAATCGTACTTATCACACTATACAATTTCGGAAGTTTCAGATGAAGAGCCCTGAACATTATTTCACTTGCAGAGATATATTGTTCAGGCCTATTCCATTTCCTTTGTGAAAATAACAAGGTTGATTTTCAAGAGGGCTCCACCAACAGAGCACCTAAGAGGCAAAAAGAAATAGTACCTTATCTGCAATGAGAGACCATCTCTTCCAGATAGCCTTGAGGATCCCATCTAAGAAGAGACGATTACCAATTACAGAATGTATTTTTAAAACTTTTTCAAGGAAAAAGCATATTTCCTAAAACTTAATATCCAAGATAAAAAGTTATTCATTTCAATTAAAATAGGATTATAAGAGACATGAAAATTAACAATACTGAATCAGAAATTATTGCACACATCATATCCTTGTCTTACAGCCTCTGTCTGACTGGCAAACATAAATGTTCTTTGATACTAAAATCTATGAGCATCCGTATTTGTTACCCTCTGCAGCACTAGAAATAGGTGCTAAAATTGTTTTGAAATTGACCAGTAGAGTCCATTTTATAAACTATTTGACTATAATCTGCAGAAGGATAACTACTTGTCAGGCAGCAGGCAGTGAAGACCAGACTGCATTATCATTTGAAGGCTACATGGTAAAAGCATATTACAATAACTGTACAATTTCACCATCCTCTCTAACTAACTGTCTGTCGAAGCTAGAATGGTTGGAGAACTCTTCAGTCATCAGAAAAATAAAAAATTACTGTTTACTATAGAGTCTAACTCATATAATCTAACCAATCACCCCATAACTATGCCCTTTAACACCTTTAATCCATTCCCTCATAGAGAGATATTTCTGCTTTATACCATCATGGATATCTATGAGATATTTCCTTTATTCAAGAAGTTTGTAGCTTAAAGAAGACAGAAAGTAAAGCAAGATGTAACTTCAGGCACATTTTGCCTTACTTTCTACCCATTTTAAGCCTTTACATCTCTTCCTCTCTTCAAAGCTAAAACCAGGCTGGCTATAGGGCAATAGGTTAACTCTTCTGACTCATATCTAATTAGATTATAGTTATAATACTGTTTCAAACAACTGGACAAAACATGACCCAAGATCATCAGTATTGCTCTTCTTGTAATAACATGATTGTCTCAAACACCTGTCTCAAGCGGTCTGTTTAGGGCTGGTTTTAAGCCACACCATATTATTTACTATAAACTTGAGTGGTATTAACTGTAGCTATTTACATATAAAATATAAAATTCTCAGATAATCCCAGACTGAATATCAGAGTTTGTAGACACTGTATTACAACCATTATATACATGGTAAAAAAAAGTGTTTAAAAGTAAAATCCTGATCAGCTATAAAATTCTGATCTATGCAGGTTTTGGCAAGATTACAAAATCTCTTAAAACACAGGTTTCTACCTTTCAAGTACATAAAAGAAATGCACTGCAATCCTGAAAGTATTAAAATCTACTTAATCCCTATCTACATAGGAAGAATCTCCTTCTCTGCAGTATCTCATAACATGTTTTAGCAGATATTCTAATCATATTAGGTTCAGTTAAAATTACTTTCAACTTGTCCACCTCATTCATTGCTAAAAAATTCGGAACTGACCTCTCAGCTTTGCTGAACAAGACATTTCTAATGTCATTATACAAAATACAGTCTAACAAAACATGACTTTCATTTTCTATGACATTGCAAAAAGGACAAACCCGGTGTTCAACTGCTAAGCCTTCAATATATTGGACAGCGAACCCTCCTGGTTTGCGCGGGGGTCAAAGAGGCAATCTACATCAGAGCACATAAGCCGGCGCTCAACAGGGACAGGGACCGCTACAACTTGCCACACATTTGGGACAATGCATTAAAAGGTAAAGCTTTCAATATACATTGTGTGTGTTATTAAAAGTTTGAAATTAATTAGAACATCTCCTGTGTATTTTCAAACCGCTAATATACTCGCGGATGGCAGAATAAACCATTCAATTCTAGTGACGAATATACACGTCTTTGAAAAGCAATACTACTACCTATGCAAACATTAAATACCTTAACCAGATGGCTCCAAAAGGACCCTTCTGATCAAGTTCTGCACTATTTGTCATTTTGAAATAAACTGTTAAATCAACACAAAATAGTAAAATATTGGACTGAACTTAGTTGAAATTTGAATTTTCCCATTAACTTTCAGGGGAAATGAGGATATATACTTATGTAAAGATAAACTTTCAAGAATAATGATTTTACATAAGTGAAAGAGATGAGTATTTTAAAGCGTATAAGTTATATTTGTTTGGCGAGTATTTGCAGTCAATTTTAAAGTATGAGATACATTACTGTTTAATGCAGTTTACAACTAATGCAGAATTGTCATTATGAGCTTTTTGCATTAGTTATACCCTGCATTGGGCCGTCATTTTGTTTTTTTATAAAAATATCTATGCATGACATGTACAGTGTCCCCTCCCTACAACGACCCTCCCAACAACAACCCCTCCTCACATCGACCCTTACGACTGTTCCCCAAACAAGACAAAGTGTTTAGCACTTTTACTGCTGCAATATCATCTGCTTCAAATTGTCGTCTGTTGTTTTTTCTCAAAATTACATTTTGATGGAATAAATATAATGACGGATGACAAACAGCTTGAATCCAGATCAGACGCCGCGTAACGCGGCGTCTGATCTGAATTCAAGCTGTTAGCAGAGGTAAGCCAATTTCCCTCCCTGTAACGACTCCCTCTGAACAACGCACACACTCTTTGTCTCCCATCGGATGTCGTTGTAGAGAGGGAGTGCTGTAGTTGTATCGTGGTTTAACCCATTCACTACCAAATGTTGCGTGAGTTTGTTTTTACCCCTTTGCCGTTTCGTTGTCGTCTGCTTCAACTTTGTTGCTTGCAAGATCCTTTCAAATTAAGATTCAATATAGTATGACTTAAAACATATCGATACGAGTGGCAAACAGTTTGTATTCTGATCAGACGCCGCGTAATGCGGCGTCTGATCAGGATACAAACTGTTTGTAAACGCGCGTTCAAGCGTCATTGGGAGTGAAGGGGTTAAAGCTTTCGTGTAATTTTGGGTGGCGGTTTAATACAATGTTGACTGTGTTTTATCTGTTATATCAAAGAAGTTAGCATTAGGTCGTCTAGACGTGAATATTTGTTGCATTTTAGTGCAAATTAATTTCAATTCTCAATAATACGCATTGAATTTTATGGTCGATATCCATCAAACTTGACGAAGGAAAAAGAAGCAACATTAATCATAAACACATGTTGATTTTGTGAATGATTGAGCAAAATCATATAACCATAAAGCCTGTGGGAATTTGTGAAATACAATTAATAACATGAAATATAAATCTGTGGCAGTTTTGTGAATGAATGGGGAAAGTGACTGAATGAGGAAAGTCAAATATACAGAGGACACGACTATATTCCCTCCTTTTCAAACGCAAGCGAAACGAAATGCACTAAAATATAGATACTTACCACTTTTTGAATGTTCTACCTGTTTAGTTTAATCTGAGTGGCAAACCGTTTGGCGCAAGATCAGACGACGGAAAATCCGGCGTCTGGTCTGGCTCCGAACTGTTTGCAATAGAAATTGTGTTTATTAAGAAAGAATAACGTCTTCTCCATGTATACAGTTGAAAATAGGTTTTTCTCATTCAAACAATAAACACAAACCCGCTACAAACATTGTAGAAAGAAGAAAAAGCGTTCCGAAAAGGTTAGCGTTTTTAAATCTGAGAAGAAACCAGAATGAAACTTTCTCCACTGTAACAGTAGCCACAGAGGGGTTCGCTCGAGTGGTTCGTACATTGGTCTTACGCAAGGTACACCAGAGTGTAACCTAGAGAACATAAACCATTCAAAAGAAGATGCTGGATAGATTATAGTAAAAGTCTTGATTCATAACAAAAGAATCGCTTTTTGTAGCTTTCTCCGTGTCTTTTGTCATGCGTTCAGTAGTCATGCGTCTTTAAGATACCAATCCTTTTTCATTGAAAAGTTGTTTAGTACATGTTTTATTGTTAATATTTTACTTTCATGGTCTGTAATTGATATACAATAAATTTAAATGCTTTCTTTAATTTGACGGTTACATTGGGTGTACGTTTTAGTATGGCTTCTTCTCTGTTTTGTTTTGGACGAGCTGGTTATGATAATAAAAAATGCTTGTGAATATTGCTTTGCACTATACGGCAATTTTGGAAAAGGTGTGTCAAAAAAGGACTTATTTTTTCTTCAAATTTTCGTCCCATTCTATTTATCTATTCAGTTTGCCTACACGTACAGTGGTAAATACGCTATTCCTACCCATTTACGCGTTAATCTATGCGTAAGAAACGCATAGTGAACGGTTAACGGACGGTTAACGAACGGTTACCGCCTAACGATAAAAACGCGTTTAAACGCGCAATAAACGATTATACCAGAGATGTTACGATTGGTGCGTCAGTTTTCCGTTTCACGCGGAGATTTCGGATCTTATTGATCTACACAAATGCATTTTCGCGATAAAACTCATTTTGTAATGCGATTTTTAAAACATTTTCTGTAGATGAGACGCCTCTTAACAGGATCTAAACTGGTTTCGCTTATAGAACTTATATAAATTCAGACAGTTTGGATCTCGATCATAATGCTGAGTGACTCGGCGTCTCAACGAAATTCTTTCTGTTTGATATTTATTAGAATAATTCATTCCATGTTGATTTCTATGCAAACGGTTTGAATCCAGATCAGACGCCTGGCTGTTTAGATCGGCACAGCATCAGGATCCAAACTGACAGCTTTGGATTAGCCCATTTACTTTTCATAATAGTTTAACCGTATCGATATGGATGTAGATTGGACGACGAGTAGTTCGGTTCTTACGTTTTACAGCTAAGAATGAAGCATACGTTTTTAATTTCATTTTTAGAGTCTGGATCTAGATGAGATGCCGAGTTGTGGGAGTCTCATCCGTATTCGAATTATACAGATTTTTTTTACTTTGATGAGACAGTATAATAACTGACACATACTCGGATATATGATTTGGTTTATTTGGTTAATATTTCAATCAACCCAAATTAGGATACTTTCTTTGATAAGCCGCAGTTTTAATACCCCATATCCGGTTTGTTACGCAACACCCTTAGCGGCCTGCCCTGTGATATGTGTACATGTAACTAACATGCATGTCACACGTGCTATTTGGAGTTCCGCACGTTCATAGTAAGTCAGCATCTGATCTGGATCCAAACATTTATGCAAAGCAGACACTCAGTAATTTGACATCTGATCGGGATCTAGGCATTGCTCTGGATCATATGCTTAGTAAGCTGGTGTCTAAATTCTTAAGTAGGATAAGACCGGCCTCTGGGCTCTTTTCAACGCGTAAAAAACGCGTAAAGAAACATCTAGGAAACGCGTTTAACGAAACGGATAATAAATGCGTAAGAAACGCTTAAGAAATGCGTAAGAAACGCGTAAAGTGGGTAGGAATAGCGTATTTACCACTGTATATTGGGCCTATATGGGTCACATATTGAAAGTCCATATGGGCTTGGCAGGATAAGCCCACAGTGGGCCCATTTAGCCATGTTTGCTGGGTATATTGGGCCTATATGGGCCCCACATTGTAATCCCATATGGGATTGACATGGGACCCATTTAGCCATGTTTGCTGGGACCCTCACAGGTGCATGTCTGTGCCTGTTAGGAGAGTTAAGAACAGTATAAAAGGATAAGGGTTAGCGGACTAAACAAAGTTAAGAATTTTAAAATCTTAGCTGAAAAAAAAGAGTAAAAACAGGATAAAACACCATTTTTCGACGTTAACAAACTGTCCTTTGGACACGATTTGGCATAATATTATGACCCAGGAGTTGACCTTTCTACGTCGAAAGATGTCCCGTGGTCACAATTTTGAGGGGTGGGCACTTTTCGTCATTACACCGACCTGTTCCGAACCATGCTTAAGCATACTCCGGAATAGTTCGACAGTTGACGAGAATGCTCGATTGCTCTCCGTAGAGTTCCGATATTGACCCTTCCGACATTTCGACCAGTAAAAAGAACACGCTAAATGATTGTATAAAAGACAGGTGACAGCTTATGGCATGGCGAAATTGAACAAGAAAGCTCCTAAGGAGCTGTCTGTTTTAGTTTCACCTTGCTTTAAGCAACCACCTCCATTAACCCCTAATAATCAACAGCATTCAGAGGTAGCAATAGTGAGGATTTAGTATACTTGTAATTAAAGTTTAGTAATAATAAACTTAAATTGAAAATACAGGTACTCAAAATATCAATTCAGTGTCGGGTTTCACAAACTCGAACGCTGCGTGCTGACAGCTCAAGCCGATGATGATATAGCGTGGTAAGAGTTAAAGGTTTAGACTATTCCATTCATAAAGATTGACAGGAAATTGACATACCATGATGCAAGACAGTTTAAGTGTGTCAGTGTATGTACAATGGTTTTCAACCAGCAGGATAGATCAAAATAAGCATTGATTTCAATGTTTTAGACAGGCGAATGCTTGCAGCAGGATAAAAATAAAGCAGAAGTCTCCTTTAGAAGCTTTCTGCTTTAATTCCACCCTGCTTTAAGCAGTAACATGTCTTTAACATAGTCAAGGAGTTGTCGATTCCACCGTTGAAGTAGCAAGTATTTACTGTCCGTACATCACACACAAACCGCAGCTGTCAAACTGATTGACAGAGAAGACAGTTATTGATACATAGCGATTTACCATCGAACTTCAATATCTCGACATCGCTTTTAACCAATTAACCCGTATTGTTATACAGTAAAACTTTTCTATTACGATCGCTTAAACGAATATTTGATAGTATAAAATACAAGAGAGTGCTTGTAGGAGCTAAAAGGAGCCTAAAGGAGCTTTCTATTTTACTGTCACGTTGCTTTTAGCAATCACCTGTCGTACGCACTTAATAATTAAAACATTTTAGTGGTCATTATAGAGAGGTTTTACAGTAGTACGTATAAAAATAATTATTTCGACTAAGTCGAACATAACAGTAATTCAGAGTTAAAAGTTTTTACTTTGAAATTCTGAATTGTTCGACATACGCAAGTGAAATATATCAAAGAAAACCAGCAGTTTACAAATAGTAAATTTTCTGAGAGAACAATATTTCTTTAAACATTGAAGAGTTCTGTAAAGAATCCGAAAACCGGATTTATATACCCTATTTCGTAAATGATTTCATGAAACACATGAGTATATTTCAAGCTTAATTAAACATGGTAATGAATAAGTAAGTGTCAATCAGTTTCCATTCAGATCAGAAGAAGACCAGAAGCTAAACACCTCTGGGAGAGTTATTCAGCATCTGGTCTAGATGTCGTATTTCTGCAGTTTTGATTTGGATTCAAACTCAGATGTTTACCACTTTTAATATCATTCATTGATATATTTTATTTCTAAAATATCAGATCAGGTTTTACTCTGTCTGTACAGCATGGTAATGCAGGGCCGAGTGTCTGTGTTATATATTGATATAGGTTACGGAAATGGACCGAAACGACATATTCCTAAAAAGGGCCGAACGGCATAGGGCGAAATAAAATAGACAGGAGCGACCAAATGCCGGAAAGACCCCTTACCATTAATCTCATTGTAAGAGAGTGCCGTTACCATTCGTACACAAACGAAAGTGAAAGTACTTTTTATTACTTTTGTGATCATCATATTTACATGTACATTAGAGTGTAAGGTTTATTCATGAGAAGTGTATTATATTGAATCGTATTACTGTTTCTCCTAATACAGTTTTCAAAATAAATCGAGTTTTCGTTTAAAGCGATATTACGGAGAGTTGCTTTGTTGAGCGGAGGAGTACAATGTATACTGAGTCAACGTTTGGGAACCGACTCTGACTATAGATGGTTTCAAAGATTGAATCCATCAAAACAACCAGTCAACAGTGGAGAATACGTAATTATTTAAACGCAAACGCATTGCAATAAAATTTAGAAAATTACCACTATTTATTTGAATCTAGGTGGTAAGCAGTTTGAAGCCTGATCAGACGTGGGGTTTCCTGGCATTTGATCAGGCTCCAAAGTGTTTGCAATAAAAATACTAGTTCTAGCTTAAACGTGTTTATTGGGAAAGAATAACGTCTTGCCAACTTGTCAATTGGTTCGTCTGTGCATGTATGTGAAGTCTTGACGTCCCTTCAAGCCGACACTGACCCAATTTGGTGGGGAACAAACGGACGTTAGTTATTTCATGTTTTGGGGGAAATGCAAGTGCGGATACAGATGAAATCCTACTGCTAGAGGATCGACTAGTTCTTTTACATGTCCGATGTACCAATACATAGGAACTCTGTCCGAAGGACCATTAGTAACTTTAATTGGTGAAGCAAGTGCTCGAACCCCTGTGTACCCCTGTGATACTAGTCAAGCGCGTTATCGTTTGTGTGTTTTCGTTCTGCTAACAAGCATTTTCCGTTTGGCTTGGTTTGTTTTTAACGCCCGTTTCTGCTATCCAGTATCGGACGACCCAGAGACAGGGGAGTTGAAGGAAACCCGCGCGCGATGCCCTACGGTTATTATCAACAGTATTTTCTGGTTCTTTGGGATGCCCAGTGTGAAGCACCGATACAGCGGACCTCGGTTCTGAAGGACCTAGCAAGAGATTATACTAGGAGAGGTAACATCAATACAGTGTAAAATAAAATGGCACGAATAACGTCCCTTGAAACTTGCCTTGAAACGTTTATCGATATAAACAGACATTGTAATGTGCAAAATACTTTCAGTTACAGTTTTGCATATTACTTTATGAAAACCTTCACCCTCCCCTACCCTATTAGTGCGATTTTCTTCTAAATTTATTTCAAATTTAGAAATATAGTGCACGTGACTAGAATCAAGTGCTAGGACAGGCTTCCACTGATCTTAATGCAAACAAAAATAATGGAAAAAGTAGGAGATTTTCAGAGTAAAAAGTATAGAAAGTATAATAATTTGGTTCAAGAGGCCTAGTAGGGTTCGGGGACATGTCCTTCCCCCATTGGAAGAAACCAAGCGCTTAATTTCCTTCATTTTAGGCCTTTCTGACAGTGCTTGAAGACTTATAATGTGCCAAAAGTAGGAATAGTACATGTAGGGGAATTTGTAGAAAAATTGGAAAAAGTAAAAAGGTGATTATAAATTAGAAAAAGTAGGAACAGTTGAAGGCCTGTAAAATTACACAGTCATGCCTTTACGAACAGTGTAACATGTTTATAATTGTTGAATATATCACTTAACACATTCACTGCCTTGACCCTAGTACAGTGGAGAAAACTTTATTCTTTCCCGTTTAAACGCAAACGTTCGCAAACGCAAAACACTAAAATGAAGAAAATGACATTTTTTTTATTTTTCTCAGGATTTCTTTTAAGCTGAGTGGCAAACAGTTTGGAGCCTGATCAGACGCCGGGTTACCCGGCGTCTGATCTGGCTCCAAACTGTTTGCACTGCAAATAATAGTTTAAGCGTAAACGCGTTTATTGGGAAAGAATAACAGATTCTCCACTGTACAATACATGTACATGTAGTTGTTTTTAAACAGTTTTGATCTTGTTCAGACGTCTCGTTGTGGATCCAAACTGCTTGACACGCATTATGATATTACTGTTACATAGAAGTTAATGTATCTTAAAGTTGAGGAAGAATAGAAGACGACAATTCTTTAAAGCAGATGACGTCATGCCAATGAAGGGGTTAACGTTATAAGAGAGAAGGCGCTATTTCCCAAATTAGCACATTTATGCTAAAACCTTAAAAATCATTTAAAAAATAGAGTAAACCAGATCAGAGGCATTGTATCGCCTATTATTTGTAATTGTTTACATTTTCAAAGTTGCCATTTTCCTACTGTTCTCAAATTGCGCTTGCGTTTACGTAGTTTCGTTTAATCGAAAAAGCGGAAAGGGAAAATTACCAACATAGTAGTACAATGTATTGTTTTTAACCCATTCACCCCTGAAACTTTGAATGAACAATTCGAATTTCCAATTTCCAACTAGGTCCATTCCAGTTGTGACTATTTAGGGTTGATTTTAACAATGTGTTACAAAACGACACTCAGTTGATACTCTTTTCAGAGGACACTGTTTGCACAAGAAAAAAGTATTCTTCATGGGTACACTGTTTATTAGTTATGAGTGCACTCGCTGCTAGGGTTGAGTGTGTTAAGTTTAGTATAACCTATGTCTGCCAAAAGACCCGACAAGAAAGTAATCTATGTAATATTGAAACAGCGAAACACATTTGCGCCAAGTGGATTATTTAATGCTTATATATTGAATTAGCCCATTTATTTTGTTTATCTAATGGGTTCATGGTATAAAGTTTCATTTAGGGCCTACGTTTTGTTTTATATTGAAACTCCTAACAGCAAACTTTGTAGACTATGACCAGATGCCGTATTATGAAGAGTCTCACCAGTCTATAGTTGGTCTTTTCCAATATAATGGGTCATGAGCACACATGGGTTAATTTCATTCTTTTAATTTTCACCAGAATCTATTTTCCGAGTCCACAGTTCAGATTCGCTGTGCAACTAGCCATGCCTTGTTTACAGACACATGTATGGCACCCGTCTCCAGGCATCTTGTCACCGTCATGGTACTGGTTCCCGAACCATTCACACGTGAAAGGTGGTGGGGTAACTGGTGCCTGGGTGGCTGAAAGAGTAGAGGTCAGATTATTCACGTTGTAACGTTTATAGTCGTAACTAGTAAAACCCCTAAACCATTCGTTGAAAAAGACTCGTTATCGATATTAGAAAGAGCGGTGGGCATTCATTGGGTCTTTTTCTTTTTAAGTCTACTGCTCCATAAATACGCCTTTTACGCCTAATGTTTAATTCATTTTTCAGTCATGACTATGCACCACATGCATATTTCTATGCGGAGCCTTATTGTATCGTATTGGTTCCAAATTCCCGATTTCAAGTCAATGGAAAATGCTCAGAAATTGAGGTTAAAGGGCATCTGCTTTGAACCAAATAGTCTGATTGGACTTCGAGGCAGACTGCTCTACTTATTTTAAATGATTCTTACTGATAAATAAATATGTGCTATATTAATAGACACAGTCAGCTTCATACGGTTATCTATGTAATGGCATCCGGACTAAATACGATTTTACACTACAGCTTATACTTGAAGCTTTTTTATTACCGAGAAATCTTAATAAACCCGCCTGTTATTAGATGATTGCAAATGATGTTTATTAATAGCTAAACGATGATAGCTTTATTAACGCGAGGATCCATATCTGACGAATATTGAGCTGAATCTCGGACTAAATAAACCTACTCCGATACTTAAAATTAAATTCTAGATTTGTTCTTATGACTTAAAGTATTAGCAATGCTCATTCGTTCATTGTTTTTAACCGGAAACGACATATTTGAGATTTGATGATTGCGAACCATTGCCTCTTCGTACCCTATATTTTTAATTTGTTTGGCCATTTCGTACCCTTTGTTTTCAACAGCAACATTTATCTACACAGCATTATTTCATAACACATTCCGCCGAATATCTTTTTCATAGATATGTCTTGTTATATCTGAGCAGACAGTTGTTGAAAACAAGCAGACTATGAACAGACTATTGGACAATGGCCTATGAGAAAAAGGTCCATGTCAAAAAAAGATTCTTTAATCCTGCATACTGATCAGTCAATCACTCTACAGAACTACATATTGCACCACAAGTGGTCACACTGTGCTGGATAGTACAGCACTCCCTCCCTTCAACGGCCCCCAACAGCGACTCCCTCCAACAACGACCCTTGTCGCTGTTCCCTAGGTTACACATAAGTGGACATTTTGATTGAATATATATAATGCAACCCTGCGTATATATAATTATAATGACGAATGACGAACAACTTTAATCCAGATCAGACGCCGCGTTATCCGGCGTCTGATCTTGATCCAAGCTCTTTGCAAATTTAAGTCAAGTCTAAGTATTAACTCCCTAAAACGACTCCCTCCGAACAACGCACACAACATGTGTCACCCATTGGGTGTCGTTGATGAGAGGGATCACTGTACATGTATACTGTAGACTTTATATCGCGCCCGAGTGAGATTGCGCCAATGTCCGTCAATATTGGAATTTTACGTAGAATGATCGGCCATTCTCGTAGTATTATTATTTATCATAATATTCATTATTATATCATATTTATATAGCGCTCTTTTCACACAGGAGTTGTGCGTTCAAAGGCGCTTCACATGAAATCATATAAATGTACTGTACTTACAAAGCGAGAAAAGACAAATAACTATATTTACAATAAGGTAAAGACATCCTACTTGTAATTCTTTCCATATAATTACTAAGATTACCGGTTTTAGATTTGTTGTTGTTCCAAACACCTACACCTTACTATCTGGCACCTCCGATACAGAGTCAAGTCGATGCTTTCGCATGACGTAGTGAATGTCGGTGGTAACGAATGTCATTGATTGATTTACGGCTTGTTTATTGTTAAAGTTATATGGGATTCAGATGAGTTATCTGATTAATAAGCTGTCCAAGAATTATACCACTGATCCAAGCCAACCGGTTTCAAAGATCAAGTGCAATGATCCACCAGTCAGGCACCGGGTCAACGGTTCAACTCCTGAACTTCCATAAAGACCCAAATCATATACAGCAAGAACACACTGTCTAGAGGTACCAGTCATTTATTTATTTCTTTGTTCTTATAACATATTTTAAAAAAAGTGTACGCTTCAAACGCTTTTTGAAGGCTGCAACTGAGCTCGCATCTCATATGTCTGATAGTATAGTGTTCCAGAGCTTTGGGGCTGCATGCATAAAACTTCTTTGTATATGAGAGTCAGAATTTTGAACTCAATTCTGTATTGAACTGGAAGCCAGAAGCTCCTTCAAGACTGGAGTGGTGTGATTGTAACGAGTAGTGCTGGTAAGGATGCGGGCTGCTGAATTGTGCACACATTGTAGCTTTCGTGGTGTGTTTTAAAGAATCCCATACAACAGTGAATTGCAGTATTCAATTTTCGATGTGACCAAAGAATTGACCAATGCCTTAGTAGCATCAAGGGAAATGTACTATCTAATATGACCTATTTGCCGCAGCTATGCATAGCTGGACCTGCACACAGCGTTAATGTGCTGTGTCATATCAATTTAGGAATCAAATCAAGTACCAAGATTCTTCACACACAATGATGGTTTATTTTAAGAGTTTCTTAATTGAACATGAAATTCTTCAGGTACTTGTTTTATGTAACCTTAGTTTTGTCGGTATTCAGCTTCAATGTATTCTGGTGCATCCATAAGATTATGTCTTTTAGAAATCCTTCGACTTTTGACAGGGCTTCTGGTTGACAGGATGTTTCTTTAGGCTTGAATGACAAGTATAACTGTGAATTATCTGCGAAGTGATGATTTCTGCAAATGAGTCGACAAGTTTTGTGTACAAGATGTAGTTTTCGGTCCCAGGACCTGTGTCACACTATATTTCTTTTAAACTGGGTCAGATAATTCTCCATCTACAGCGACTGGTTAGTAACGATTATTCAGATACGAAATCATCCACACTAGCTGGTTTCCAATAACTTTGATGTCTTTTTCAAGGCGATTCAGTAATACTTCATGATCGATTGTGTCGAATGCGGCTGAAAGATCAAGCATCACTAGAATTGTGATTTCATTCTAATAAAGATATTGCAGAAAGTCATTTTGAACTTTAAG
Source organism: Gari tellinella (assembly GCA_922989275.2). Lineage (NCBI taxonomy): Eukaryota > Metazoa > Mollusca > Bivalvia > Cardiida > Psammobiidae > Gari > Gari tellinella. The sequence continues at coordinate 22,317,364 of OV277869.1, read as the reverse complement.
GAGAGCTGTAGAGTGGTGTTTACGATGTGATGACTGATGCTGCTCATGTAGGTTACATGTATGTCTAAGTCTATGTTATTACATGTTGGTGGTTAAATGGGACTCAATGCGTTTTTCTACTACCTTTTCTAATACTTTGGAGAGAAATGACAGATTTGAAACCGGCCTGTAGTTCTTAAGATCATTTGTATCGAGATCAGGTTTCTTCAAAAGAGGTCTTACATGTGACTTTTTGAATTCTTTTGGAACATACGCAGATTCAAGCGAAGAGTTCAAAATTTATGTCGACAACGTTAGAAGTTCTTCAAGGAAAACCTTTCAGAGCAATGCAAATATTGGGTCGTATTCACAGGACTTACATGGGGATGCCTTGATGATCTTCATAGTTTCTGCTACTGGAGAAAGGTTAAAACTTTCTAAATAGCTAAGTGAATGCAACGTTTCTGTGATGACCGGGGTACATGCCATTGATTCAGAGGCAATGCCTGTCCGCATTTTGTCTACTCTTTCGATGAAAAAGACGCTGAAAATATGCGCAAGTCATTTTAATTTTGTTTGGTTTGTTTGTTAACGTCCGTTTCTGCCATCTATGGACTAATTAGACGCCCCAGAGAGAGGGGAGCGGATACAGAAAACCCGGACGCAATACCCTACTCTTATTATCGAAAGAGTTCTCTGGTTCTTTTAGATGCCAAGTGTGAAGCACTGGTACATCGGACCTCGGTTTATAAAGTCTCATCCGAAGGACTTGGTCCAGCGGGGGATCGAACTCGCAACCCCTGACGTCGTAGGCGGGTGCTTTACCCAACGACTGCGTCCGCTGGTACAAGTTGTTTTGAGGACAAACTTATTGTCGGAGTTTGAAGTTCCTGTGTATATACGATGACAATTTCGTCAAAACCTGTCATTTGCAGAACTAAATCTGAGTTTAGAATATATCTTTAAAACGCTTCGATAATAATATCACTCAGCCTTCGAAATGAAACAGTTGTTTTCCTGATGGGTTTTTTCTGCCTTTAGTCTGTAAGACACACAGAAATGGTGTCTTGCGGTTTTGCCACTACTAGCAGATAGTCCAGAGTCTGCGATATTTGACGCACAGTTTTCATTTTCTCTTGTGATACATGTAACAACAGCAAGAATATGTCCCCTACATGAGTGGCTTCTTTGACATGATGTTAAAACAAATGATTCAATTGTATTGACAAAATTTACAGTGTTCTTATCGTTTGAGATAGCAAGATGAAGCTAAATATACCCTGCAATGATAATTTGTTTAGTATTCAAATGTCGATAAGAAGAGCGACTGTTCCTTATCAAGAAAATACGAAATGTTTAGACCGTTTGCAGTGGATTAATGGGTTCTGTAGGCGACTTCTAGACGCACTGTGAACTCTTTGATGTTGAAAGTACAGTCAATGTGCTCAAAAGGTAAAACTCAGTATCTCTTATTGAAAAAGGGGGTTGGTATTTATGGATGCCTCATGAATGAACCCCACTCCACCGGCCCGGCCTCCAATACAGCATGAAATGGTTGATTTTATAGCATCAATATCATTTGAGATTTTATAGTCATGTATAGCCAAAACTTTGTTTTTAACGATCTTGGGTTTAAACTGCAGCTTTTAATCTGCTTCTGAGGTTTTGTGGGAATGAGAGGTTCGTTATATACAACAATGATGTTTTGTGTTTTCTTTTTAGGAGTTTCCAATTAGATCTCGATTTAACTATTGGTTTGATAAGTACTGGAAAGTCTTATTTTGACTGAGACAATTCCCCAAAAGTTCATGATGAATGCCTTCATTTGTGTTTCAAGTGCGTTTCAGTTTAGATTTACTCTCTTATGTTCATTTATAAATGCAAACCCAAATTGCCCACAGTCACAAAGACCAAAGTCTCTCAATCTAGATGATAATAGGGGATCTGGTTTAAAACCAGGCGATAATTTACTACCAATCATAGACTAATATCACCTGATTTTATTCAATCATCTTCAGTAATTTTCTCTCACAGTCATTTCTGCATTGGGCTAAACACAAACAGGGCATACCCTGATCAAATGATGTTTGGCGTTTGCATTGAACAAGTGTACTAATCACATGTGCATTGTTTGTTAATGACGAGTTAATGGTCGCTAGAGTTCAATGTGTTAAAAGAACGGTTTACGTATTTGTGTCTAGCGTACCATGGATAAAAAGGACATGAACAAACAGTGCAGACGCAGGTCAGTCGCTGCATTATTCGGCGTCTGATCAGAGTATACAGTGTACTCTGAAAGGAATTTCAATATAGAACAATTTAGAACAGACATCCCTTATATAAAAAACGGACTAATCCAATATACACGCATGAAAGAATCTAATTGGCATAAATGGGTTAGATGTAACTTACTTGTAGCAACACAGTTTGGTAGGAACGCACAGTTGATAGAGTGCAGACTGCACACACACACGGTGCATTGCCGCTGAACAGGTACAATGTTAATCAAGCTATACAATGCGTTATTGTATTGGCATGTATGGTGATCTGGAAGATAAAAACGATTTGCTAACTTTGCGCGTTCTAGAGAGAGGAAACCCGGGCGATGCAGAACTGCAATGAGTTCAAGTATTAATGACTCAGTGCCAAACGTCCGTTTAGAATGCACACAACCCTTACTAGTACGACAGCTAACGTTTTTGAATTGTCTCCAATAATAATTCATTGCATTGTAGTCATAGCAACGGCGACTTCATCAAAAGTTGTTGTCGTTTGAGAAGATTTAAAATGAAAGAAAACAGTAAAGACATTACGCATTTGTACTTTCATTCATCGCTAACATACGATAACAAACACACTCTTAGTTATATAGAAAGAAAATAAAATCAAGAAACATTATATCGTACTTCCTTTCAGGGGTACTAGATAACATTTTATCACTGTAAATAGCCGTATGGCTAAATTGTCTGACACTGTATCCCTCCGCGCTATTGGGATAAACATGGAAAGGAAGATTACTCTTATAGAAATACCCTATATCTTAAGACTGACCATAAGCTACGTTCACAAAGTGAAATAAAATCGAGAATTGTACAGTATACTCTACACTTGTCTGTGGCTTTCAACAATGCCATGCTCCGCTGTTTAAACAGTGATTTGTTTTGTTGTTGTTTATTTTCTCACATGATCGAGTATACGCGTAACGTCAAGTTCGTACATTACGTAATTGACGTCGGCAGTTGTTATGGCTTGAAAGTATAACGTATATATAAGGTCGTTTTGATCAATTTTACTATACGAAATCGCTTGAGTTCAATAAAAACCGTTTGTATATCTGAGTTTTGTTTTTAAGTTGGACATGTTTTCTTCTTAAAACGTGTGTACACATTAATGTCAAAGACAAGCTCGAATAGCGCAAACTTTAAATAGCTGTTTACGGCTATTGGATATGGAATGTCGCCTTTTTTCTGGTGTATCCACGGGTCCGGTAAACGGACCCATTCCAAATGAGAAATGGTAAAAAATATTCCTAATTTAAAAAAAAATCCCAATTAAAAAAAAAACAAAAAAAACGAAAAAGGCCTGAATGTGTTATATGGAAAAAAGTAGGTCTTTAAAATTCCTTTTATTTACCCGTTTTAGGTTAATTTTAAGCGAGATAAATTAGCAATCACGGTTTTGAGAAAAAACGGGGGATTCTATACCCTCGGTGTTCAGTTCCTGTCGGAAACTTGCTAAGACTCGTTTCCGACTTGGAACAACCCACCTCGGATATTGAATCCTCCGTTTGTTACATGTCCCTACGTGACATTCCAAAGTATGCCATATAGAAAAAGAGTATCGTATAGCTCATTCAGCAATATCATAAAGTAACAGAGGCCAAGAGACATTAAAGTAACAAGCTGCTTTGTGACATTCTAAAGAATGTCACATAGCAAAAGAACGTTGCATAGCTAAGACATCAATGCCATAAGGTGACAGTGAAGGTTTTTGATAGATCTAAAATATATACAAAATGTACCATTATGGTCTATCGGAAATTAACATTGTAACTAAAAACAAGGTTTTATAAATGAATTAACGAGGTTGAATTATATTGTCTGCATGTCGAGTGTGTCATTGGTCAATAAACTAGCAGATCATACCTACAAAGGAGGTGATTTATGACAGATTTAGAACATAAACGTCGCAAAAACGACCGACATTCGCCGACATTCGCCGACATTCGCCGATTATTTTTACGAAAATGAAAAAAAAAATTTAGGGTCTGAGGGAAAATATAGAGCAACTTCACGTTGAACTTTAGTCCGGTCTATAGTCGTGTATAATTGACTATAGATCCAACCGAACACCGGTTGGTTCGACTATAGACCGACCACGATCTTACCCATGGTTAGAGTTGTTCCAACATTGCGGCTGTTGGAAAATAATACGTTTTCTTAAAAATCTCTGTAAAACAAAGGTATTTTATTTTCATTCCTTCAAATATACGACTGAAGCGATACATCCGTCGCATTTATACAGCAGCAAATGCCTGTTTTGTCAGTTTGTGTTCATTTAGTCCGACGATAGTCGACTTAAGTTCAATAAAGTGTTCCTTTGCCGGTGTAACGCAGTAGAATGACCCAACCCTGCTAAAATGACCCATGGGTCATGTCACTACGTAGAACAGTAACCGGGTCATTTTACTACGTAGAAAAATGACCAAAGCGCAGAAAAAGGACCCAATCTACTCGTAGTAGAATGACCCACTCACGGTCTGGGGTAATTTCTCTACGTAGTATAAAGACCCGGGTACTTTTGCACGGGTGTGTCATTCTACTGCGTTACAGTAACACAGTAGAATGACATGCGCCGACCGACATTTTGTCTGACTAAAGGTCCGAACTATACATGTATTTCCACGTGAAGTTGTTCATGGACTTAGTGTCGGTCGGGTTACCGGAAACACAGGTGTTGTGATTATTTGGAAAAGACTATAATGTATTATACATAACTTTTTCTTTACCCATAACTTGTTTTTTACCCATAAAAGCGTTCATACTGAAAATCCTATGACCATTGCAATAAGTTAGGGGCCATATCATGCAGACGCCGGGTAACACGGCGTCTGATCGGGATTTGAACTGTTTGCCACTCAGATAAAACTAAATTGTCAACATATGTCAACTGTATTTTTCAAATTTCATTTTTTGTGTTAAGTTTGCTTTTAAATGTGAAAAGAACAACGTCTTCTACACTGCTATGTTACTGTTTTCGATTACCAAACTATACGATACTGATATATTTATTACACCTCGCTTTCAGTTACAATGATAATTTCCCATAGACCAAAATTAAACATTTTGCATGTCTTTTACATCTATCCAAATAATTACCGTCACTCTATATGATATTCTTTTTGGTAAGTGAATGTCGCAGAAAATCTACAAGGGCAGGTAACCCCTTATCAAAAAATATTGTCACTCTATATGATATTCTTTTTGGTAAGTGAATGTCGCAGAAAATCTACAAGGGCAGGTAACCCCTTTTCAAAAAATATTGTCACTCTATATGATATTTTTTTCATTTTTTTGTGAAAGTGGCAGACAATCTTTAAGGGCAGGTAACTCCTTATCAGCTTTAAGCATTATCTGTACGAGTTTCTATGAAAATTACGATGTGTTAGTATTCAATCTACTTGTCTTAACGTTCTTCTTTCTTTTAGTAATGATATAAACAATGTGACGTCGTAGACGTCGATGTCGATTCCCGCGTTACGTGCACGGCGGCGCTAAATTGGTATTCAAAACATATTTGATAAAATACGAACATTACGATTCCACAGCCAAAGTTGATAAGCCCGGTGTGACATTCTGTTCCTCGGGTTGAGAATTTGAAAGTCACGCAAACTGCCATCTAATATTTATATAATGTGCTATGACAAAAAAATGAGTAACTTTTCAATGGCGTGTTTTCGGCTTTTCGGCTACACTGTTTGCAATGCAATTAGGCAGAATTTGCCTTGGCATAGCTCATAATATATGTGTTGCAATGCGTATATTGCGTTACTTTTAAACGAAAGAAACTAACGACTTTTTTTACAAGTTTACTAGTAGAACCTACCTAGTCCGGTCGAATTGTGGTGTGGACATCTTGCGGAGCTGCAAAGGATCCCGGACAATGTACATGCGCACTTGGAGCATCCGTCATCCGGCTGTTGGGGAAACACCTAAACACGAGAATATATTACAATAAAATCACTCATCCCTAATATGTTAAATGGACAATTCTAATATCAAAATTAAATCTAATTAAGTTTTATCGCAAAATGACAAACAGAACAGAGTGCTCCTGTTTTAGTGCTAAAACAATTTGTTCCAATCATTAATGCAGACAGTTTCTAGCCATATCAGACAGATAGTCCGGTGTCTGATCTGGTTCCAAGTCTGTTTGCAATAAATGGATCGAATATTTTTCGGCGTTTAAGCGAAATAAACGACAGATAATGAGCTGCAAATTCCATGAATTGCGCTAGCGATTCATGATAAATTTGCAGATCATTTTCTGTCGTTTAACTCGCTTAAATGCTGAAAAATATTCGATCCATTTATTGCAAACAGTTCATTTCTTATATTATATATTATATTATATTTGCTGTAATTTCTAATATTAAATGAACATTTTATTAGTACGCATGTGTGTTTAATCCACATAAGAGGTTGTTTACACGAATAATGTGTACCCTGAAAGGAACATCAATCACGGCGTTACTAAAGCAACGCTACAAAATGATTCGCGGAGAGTAGACTCATAAGTTCCGCCTCCTATGCGCAATACAAACGTATATCAACAAGTCCGGCCCTCTCGAGAAATAGAGTTCTTATAAACACATTAAACGCTACTTTTTTCAATTGGTATGAATGGGACAAGAGTATATATATATATATATCAATTATTAGGAAACACACTTAAATTGGAAAAGGATAACGTCTACTCCTCTGTAACACTCTCTTATACCTCGCCTAAAGTTCGTGTTCTCCCATACCAACAGGTGTGTGGAACCGTCACAAAGTTAATGGTTTTGGTTATATAAACCACACCGTTATAGTTGTTATTATTGTTGTTGTTGTTGTTATTGTTGTTGTTATTGTTGTTGTTATTAGTGGAGATGAATCTCTGATGTAAAGAATATCTCTTTTGAACATCACCTGTAAGTAAAGGCGGGTTAATATTACGAAAGGCAGATAACTCAAACTTTGCTATTTCAAGGTCGCTTTGGCCGAACATATTATAGTAAAAACGTGTAATAAATTTCAGCCATATAAATGCGGTAAATGTCGGGTTTCTAGAAGCGAGAGTGAAATAACGGAGTTCGACTGTAAATGTATTACATTATTTACCTATTACCCCATAGCCTGTTTCTAGTATTGACTATAAGACACCACTTAAAGCAGGTTGAACGTAAAGCAGAATGCGTCTTAAGGCGCATTATGCTTTACTTTCAGCTTGCTGTAAGCTACAATCTGCTAGAAAAAAGAAAAACTTTCTAATGATTCGTATTCATGACTGTATAAATTGGAATACATTTCTTTAGTGGATGAATACAATGTAAATGAATGGCGTAAAAAGGCGTATTTATGGGGTAATGGGTTAAACAATACAAGAACAAGTAGGGTGACGTCAACTGGAGCCTGATCAGAAACCGGGTCATCCGGCGTCTACATGTATCATGTTTGTTTTTTAATTTCATAAAACGTGTTTAACGAATAACCCTTTTCTTCGGTGACAAGCCAGTGGCTAGTAGCCACTGAGGAACATTTTCAAAATTATATCTCACTGAGTTTGTGTTAAAGTTGGGAACCTTTAATAAGACCAGGCCAATGTTAGCTAATACCCCCATTCCACTGGGCGGCGGTTCCACTGCGCTCATGGCGATCATGGCGATTCTCCAAAATCATCCAAATCGCCGTAGAAGCGCCGCCAAGTGCATAAAATTTGGACTTGGGCGTTTCCAGTACGCTTTTAGTACGCTTCAACGACGACCTCACTGCGCTCATCACGATCCCACAACGCTGTTACTGCGCTTCTACGGCGCTTTAAGTCTCTCCAAGACGCTTCTACTACGCTGCCACTACGATAAAGGATTTCTGACTACGCTTCCACTACGCTTACTACGTTGCTACTGCGACCTTACTTCGACCTAAGCGCAGGAGCTACGCTTCTGTTGCGCTTCTTGAACTTTTCTGTATAAAATATTAGATTTTACTGCTTTCGCCAACCACTCAACCATCTCATCTTTATGTTCAGTAGTCAGGGCAGTCACTTGTTTTCCTTTCTTAAAGACATCTCCTGGCGACCTTTTGGTCATAACGCTTTGCCAGATTATTTACTGTCAATTTCCTTGCAAAAAGCATGGGTCTTGTACATATTGAACCATTGAATCGTCTTATGTGAGACCGGACCTTTATATTTGATAGTTTGGTTAGAAATAACCATTGAAAATCACTGAGTATAATCTGGACCTCACCAGGTAAACTGAGAGTGTGTTGCACATGCTTAACAGTTACATTGACACCTCCAGAACAATGGGCTGGTGGTCCCTCAATGGACTGAGGAAAAGTCTTTAACTGCAGCCCTTTCTACTTCGCTGAGCTCATCTTGTTGTTCATAGGGATGCAGTTGGGACTCTACTTCGAGTGCTGGAGAGTGTAAAGCGGACTAGGCTTCTTGACAAACAAGATATTACTCCACCTGAGGTTCAGGCTGCTTGACAGTAGCATGCGCAGCCCTTGATTTTGTCTTTCGTTTTGGCATTTTTAATTATTGATGTTTACAGTTTTAAGTGCAAACAAACAATGAAGATAAAGGTAGAAGTAATGCATATTTATACACTGGTCGGCAAGCGCGAAACGTAAATCGCCATGCGCGAAACGTAAATCGCCATGAGCGTGGCTCAGTTGCCAAGAGCGTAGTGGAAGCGAAGAGGAAACGCAGTCAAAGCGCCGACAGCGTAGTGAGAGCGTAGTGAAAGCGTAGTAGAAGCGCCGTGGTTTGTGATTCATAAATGGTCGAATCGCCGTGAAAATGCTTTGATCGTCGCTAGATCGTACAGAGCGTAGAGAGATCGCACAGAGCGTACGAGAAACGTAGCGGTATCGCGGACAAATATATCGACGCTTTTACTACGATGCGACTGCGCTTCCGCTACGTCAAGCACGCTGCGACTACGATACCACTACGCTCATGAATTTCTTAGTACGCTTCTACTGCGCTTCGAGTCCACGGCGATGCCACTATGTAAATTTTGAGCAGGGTCAAAACATTCGCCGTGAGGTGGCGATCAAGGCGCTTCTGTTACGCTTCTACTACGACCTTGGCGTTTCTACTGCGCTGTTGCCGTTCCTACTACGATTTGCGGCGATTTCCCCAAAATTTCGAAGCGTAGAGGCATCGCCGCTCAGTGGAATGGGGGTATAATATCGGTACTCTACGGAGAGTGGTCGGTCCTGTTCGGAAAGGGCTGCCAGTTGACGTAAATGGCCGACCGCTGTCTGTAGAATACCGATTTTGGTCCAATCTCATTAGTCATCAACCTTAACTTTCGTCGAAACTGGTCATATTTGTGTCTTCCACTGTAACATTTTTGTAACACAATAAAACAAGATATACTTACTGGCAAAAACGACTGCTGAACAGAACAAAACGAAATAGTAAACCGCCATATTGATGGGCTACAATATAAGACTGAATCTTAGTCTTATCTTACTGAGTGTTATCAGTTATTGTTCGTGTCTGTTCTTATCGTATTTGACGTAATTGTACAGTGAGGAATGTGTTATTGTTTCCCGTATAAACACAGACGAAACGCAAACGCAGTGCACTAAAACGTAGAAAATGACCACATTTTGACATTTCTAACTATTACTTTTAATTTGAGATGCAAACGGTTTGGAGCCTGATCAGACGCCGGGTTACCCGCCGTCTGATCAGGCTCCAAACTGTTTGCAATAGAAATAAAAGTTTAAGATTAAACGCCTTTATTGGGAAAGAATGACCTTTTCTCCATTGTAACTTGCCGTCAGGCTACACTCGGATTATCTTGTGTATTTTTGTAAATCATATCGGCGGTAATTACCATTCTGTCAGGTAGATCTACAAATGTCTTGTTTGGGTGGTAACCATTGGAAACAAAGATAGTGAATAAAGTTGCACAACTACATCTTTCTTATTTTGTAGGAACATAATATAGACGTAAAAACTTTCAATTCGTACATATCTTTAAGCTTTAATCTGCTCACAATTCATTAATTTAGTACATGTATGAACTTTTTGAATAATATCATCTCCGTGAATACTTTACAAACAGTTTGGCATCAGATCAGACGCCGAATACACATACTCCTCTGAACATCGAATCTTCTTGGCCGAGATATCATGGATGAGTGAATTTTACGGCACTACGACACAGAATAGGTCGTATAGCGCCGATGAATAATGAGGAATGATGAAATGGGATGATACTTTTAGGAAGATGATTTCGGCTAATCCCATTCGTTGCTTAGTGCATAGGATCAAAACCAACGATCTGCATTCTTTAAGTTTTTGATAGAGGGGATAAACAGAAACAATACCCCTTGACCTTAAACCCCAGAACCACGACATGGTAGGAAGGTCCGTCGGGCCGAGAAAGCAGTCACCAGCAGTTTAGATTGGAGAGGTTGAACCACCATTCAAAAGAAGACGAACAGGCAGTCGTTTCAGACCAACCTATATCGCTTATGGCAGGACAACAGAAATGCGGAAAGCTCCTGTTGCCTTGAATTTAGCACCATCTAATGCCCCGGTTACACAGACGGTCGGGCTTAAATCGGTACCCAATTGGTCTAATTATTTGCTGTTTTGATCGGTTGTCATAAGTGATTTAATTTCAGGCTTTCTGTGTAACCGGGTATCGGTGATGAATAATTGTTCAATCGGTCAAACGCCACCCCGCCTCCGATTGACCATCGATTGGCCACCGATTGGCGACTCATGAAACCCAATGGACCACCGATTAAATGCTCCCAACAACCAATCAATAATCGATGAATACCGATAAAACACCAATGAAATGCTGGCGGCAACCGATTGATCATCAATTGATCACCGATTGAACTGCCATTAACAACTGATGAAAACCGACGAGATCCCGCGTTTTAATTATCATCTTTTTTCATCGGTGGTAAGTATCAGTTCATCGGTGCTTTATCGGTAGTTTATCGGTGACTCGTGGGTGATATCGGTAGTAGACAGGTTGTCAATCGGTTATTTGTACAATATTTTCACCGATCGAGAATTTTAAACACGTTTAAAATTCCCAATCGGTGATTTTTCCCCGACGAAACTCATCTTTACCTAATAGCTATTGATAGGTGGAAAACAGGTGGCCAATAGGTGATGTCGGTAGTATATATGGGCCGTGTCGTGACAAAACCTGCCTTAATGACATAGCGTCATAACGTCGGAAACCCCCGATAAAGTTTGACGTCATAATTTTCAGTAAAAGTGCCGCGCAATTTCACCTTGACATTCAATAGATCGGATTTTCTTAGTTCAATACATGTACCACCATAAATACCTGGATAAATGGACAACGATTTAGAGGTGAGTTTAGATCTACATTTTATTCTTCTTATTATAATTATTCTAAGCACAGGTCTCCCTAGATCTAGAATTCCAAGCGTAGAGCTGTTTAAGGAAAAAGTGAAACGTAAACAAACATGACCTCCTCCCACAACAGGGTCAGCTATCGTTAGCTGTATGCTTTCACTTTCCTTTCTCAAACATTTACACTCATGTATCTATATATGCAGACAAAAATGCATTTTTTTAAATCGACATTAATTCTACATTTCACTCTATATTTTAATCCGGAGTGGAATCCGAACTTTGAATACTGGTGTCTGGAGGCTTTGTGAATCTATTTTTAGATCGCCAAGCACACTTTAATTATGAAACGTTTAAGCTTGTTTGACGTTTTTTTCTGTAGATTTTATGTAAATGGTCGTGAATTAATTAGATCTAGATGTGTTAATTTAACTAACACTAAACAATTGATAGAATGGTATATTATTGGCACTTGCATTAGGTTTTGTTTTCACTCACGAAATTATTCAAGTAACCAAATCAACGTCGAGGAAATTACAACGTCTCCTTGGTCCAGTGGATATGTACATCGCTTTCCAAGCCGGAGTATCGGAGTTCAATTCTTGCTAAAGGCGATGATATTTTTTCTCTACTTTTTGCTGTTATTGTTATTTCATCAACGTAATAACTCGTTTTAGATCAGTAACACAGCTTTCATGTTATATAATAATACCTACAATGTCAATTAATTCCATTTCGGACGAAAAAATTACCACTGTCATTGAAAATGAAAACATGGCATCATTATCTGAATAGATCTCTTAGATCTATGAATTTTTGGATTGTTTATCTTATGGGGCCTTCAAATACACGGAATTTCTACGATTTCCTTACAGATGGCACACATTCGTTAAAGTATACAGTTCCTTACGATTGATTCCACTTTTAAGAGGGAATTATGATTTCTTACGAGTTGTTACGGGCTATTTACGGTCTGTTACGAGTTGTTACGTGCTATTTACGGTTTCTTACTAGTTATTACGATATATTTACGGCAAAACTCACCCGCGTTATTTAGCAGTCGCACCTGTTTGTAACTACCTGAACGTCTTTCAAATAAAGGTCACTCGATACAAGTTTGATTGTACTTACCCCTTCACTGCCTTAACCCGAGTACAGTGATTACTTGCAAAGGGTTTGGATTCTGATCAGGCGTCGCGTAACGCGGCATCTGGTCAGGATCCAAACTGATTGACACTAAATGTTATACTCCTTAAATCAAAATACCTTACATTAAACGCAAACGAAAATTGTTCAAAGCTCATTACGTGATGACAGTGAATGGGCTTAATCGTAAAACGAACGTAATACCACTGCATGCAACACTTGACGTGTGCTACTGTTATTACATAAGATTTTTCTAAAATTTATCAAATTATTAGATAAGAGTCTCAATCAGAGTAAGTCATGATGATAGGTAGCGTCACGCGCAGTCTAATCTGGATGTTAACTGTTTGCAACTATTAGGGTTACGTGATGTTACGAACGAGTTACGAGAAGTTGCGGATTGTTACGGATTATTTACGAGTTGTTTACGGAAAAGTCCATCCGTGGTCTATCGTAGTCTATCGTAGAAAAGTTTTTGACATGCCAAAAAAATTGATATCGTCTTACGGAGGCTTACGGATGTCGTCGAGTTTTGCGTATGGTAACGGATTGTTTACGGACATCTACGATGTATTTACGGATGTTAACGATTTATTTCCAGACGTTTGCGATTCACTACGGTTTGGAGATAAGAAACATGCGTGTTCATGAGTTGTAACGATTTACCTATTAAGAGAACTGACGCGTTTGACCATTTTAGGACCAAAAGGTATTCAATTTCTAATGTGCCATCATTCGACAACTGGCATGAGGTGAGAGAACATCGACATGACTGAAAAAATATTTCAAAGAGATTTTTGTGGTCTTTTTGACAATAGTATGCCTTTTTTGCGGAAAATCTCAACGATAATACCACGGATGACTACGAACACGTTACGCGGGGTTTACGGATCATTGCGGGCTGTTTACGGAGGATAACGTGTTGTTACAACCGGTTTGCGATACTCAACGGATCGTTTTTATGAGTGATTTACGGAAGAATAACTCCGTAGACAATCGTAAGAAAAAATTTGACATAACAAAACGGGCATCTTCTTCCACGAATCCTTACGGATACTTGTGAGTTATTTACGGACACTAATGGATCACTTGCGGATGCTTACGATTGACTACGAGTTTGCAATCCGTAAGGAATCGTTAGAAAAATCCGTGTATGTGAAGGCTCCATAAACTTCTCTTATAATTATATATTTGAGTTTTCTTACAAAATTGTGCTTATAATGTTTCTTTTTGAGGTCACCAAAACCAAATTTGCTAGACGTTGATTTAGGTATTAATATTCTATGTAGATTTACTCGTTGATTGAAGATTGAGTACCACATGCAGGTTCCAGGCCACGCCAGATGTTTAGTAGACAGCGGCCTCGCCAACATTAAAAAGCTATATAGGTATAATAAATTGAAAACTACTTGATAATAAGGCAAGTTCTTTCAAAGATAATTTTGATGGCCTAGGTATATTTATCAGTTATACAGTCATATCTGCGGTCGCAATACGCCGTGCTAAAGCGTCTTAACCTAAATAGGTTGGGTAACTCGGCGTCTCGAACGCACAAAAGCTTTTAGTCAATTTGAACCATTTACAAATTAAACGATTAATTGCTGCCTAAATGTGCTACATATTTTATTAGGTATAAATCTGTTTTTATACACTTTTTTTATTTTAGACGCTCCGACTGCGACACGCTTGCCCAGCTTTCAGAGAGACTTGTGGACATGTCGGCGTTCAGTAACCAAGGCGAATTTGTACACATGAATGTTTTTTTTTCTCTCACAGGAAGTACCAGTACTTTAGGTTTGTATCCACCGAACCTTGCGTAGTTTCTGTACGGACGGGGCAGACGAAGAGGAAGCCTACTTCAATATCTTAAGGGATCCAGCCTACCGCTTCCCTGCCATGTAGTGCGACCAGCTGTAATGGATCCGGCACTGAGCCAGGCGCGACAGGCGTACTTGCACAGGATGTCAGACCAGTCTTTCAAGACGACACGTGTCCAGACTTATAAAAACAATTTTTTTGTTGAATGATGTTACTGTATGATGTTATAATCAATGTCTCATGTCCGTTGTACATTATCGTTCCTAATTAATACATACCGATCGCGTACCGAGTCCGGGAAGTGCGAGTAGATCTGGAAGCGTTATGTAGACCCCGTTTTATATGATTTTGCACTATCGTAAAAATCACATGGGTCTACACGGCATTCCCAGGACTTCACGTACTTTTCTGGACTCAGCTTGTGATCGGTATAGACAAATAAATCAATAGTCGTTTACTATTTAGTTATTATTTTTCGTAAAATTAGTTATGCTATATGATGGCTATAGACTAATTAATGTTGAGATCTTTAGAACAGTGATATTGACCGAGGATGAATAGGCCTTCTCGAACTTAGCCCTCGACCAATTTGACATTTCACAGGTCATCAAAACTATATACCGACCTCAACATTAGTCTATAAGTGAAAAGTATATCAAATACACAGGTCCAAGTCGTCCCCATGAAGTTTAAATCGATGTCCCGGAGCGAAAATTTTGTAAACGTTAATTCACTATGACGTCTATGAGTGCGTGACAAAGTTGACGTTGAATTGACGTCATGTTATCAGAATGTTACCTCATACCGCATTTTTAAAAACTTCATATCATTAGAAGTACATAGCGCATCATGATAAAAATAACATGGTTGGAAAGAGAATTAAATGATGTAAAAGAAAATGCAAAAAAGCCAAGATCGATTTTTTTGTCATTAAGGCAGGTTTTGTCGTGACACGGCCCATATGTTTTCATCGGTCCCCTCCCTAGTTTGGCGAAGTTTGAAGTGATGATGTGCTAAATAAACCATTTGTTTACCTTATTCATAACTACATGTACAGTGGGAAAACGTTATAAATTCCTACAGATTTAAATGTTTTTTTATGCTCAAACGGTTATTTCTATTGCAAACATATTGAAGCCAGGTCAGACGCTGGTAAACAGTGTGTCCTTTTCAGGATCCAAACTGTGTGTCACGAAATTTAAAATAAATCGTCAGAATTTCCATAAGCTTGGCATGTTTTACATTTGATTGTATTGCGTTTCTTTATAAAACGACATATTTACTATATATATATTTAAATGAAAAAAATAATAGTCGCTTCTCCACTGTAAGACGAAGCAAACAGGGAAAGAGTTACTCGAAATCAAATAAGAACGCAAACCGTTAAACACTCAATATTAACGCTTCTTCAATCAAACTCTGTAAAAGATATAAATACGTTGTATGTTTAGAAATAATTAACAGCAGACACACACTTGAATAGGATAGTGTTTTAGCTATACTCAATTCCAAAAGAAACTGTGCACTTTTTATTTTCAAATATATTAATATCTAGAAGACGTATCGTTTTAAATTTTCGCACACAATATCTCGTGTATATTTGCCATAAACCAATAACAAAATCTAGTACTAAGTATGAAGAGATTTTAGTATATTTGGAGATACGTTATTTTGCATGTTTTGCACGGGCAGCTTAAGGAAAATGCACATGCAGCCGAAAACGTGCATGGGAATAATTTGAATGCATTGTACAAAGAAAAAAACACACATTTTACTTCATATATGTATTCACAACGAACTTGTTGCGATTGAATGAAAATAGGCAAACAATCTTTTCAATGCTTATTTATAACTACAACGTCACTAACGTGAGTAGGAGGTTAGGATACTAAAGAAACACAAGCATTCGGTTGCTCAAACGTTAACAACATACAAGTGAAGTGGCAGATTGCCGCAGACAGTGCGTAGATACATAGGGTAGTACTTCAGCAAAGGGATGTGTTACGTTGACGTTACTTCGACGTCGTTTTCAAACAGCGTCTAATTCTGCAAGACAGTTGGGTGCCAGCTGTCAGACCGAATTGTATTGGCTGCGGCAAAATCGTACACCTCACCGGCCTAGGCACCCTTTGTTGGACAAATCTTGACAGCACGTAATTGAGCTGCTCGTTTGCAGCGAGCATGACGTCATTTCCTTTAGGGATGACAGTAGTCGACTCGTACCTTTTCTCTGATAGGTCTAATGATATTTTTAGTCTCCCTGATGCTAGCATGCGAGGCTTTAGGAGAAAAGACCGTAAATGCAAATGCCCTAACTTTAGGAAAACGTTTCATCCCCGACTTCGTTATTAGACGTCTGTAGCGGTCCTATATGTAACTAGGCCCCACATGTAACTACACGGCCCTACTTGTAACTAAACGGCCCTAAATGTAACTAGACGTCAAAATGACGTGGAAAAAATGGCACTACTTGTAACAAAAAACGGTCCTATATGTAACTCCGGTCCTATATGCAATTTCGCGGCCCTAAATGTAACTAGGACCAATGACAACAAGTACCAACTATTAAAGGTGAATTATTTACATAATTACAATGGTGGTTAGGGCTAGGGTTAATATTGACTTTATATATGTATGGTGGTGGTTAGCGTTAAGGTTGATATTGACTATTGATGTATCGTGGTGGTAACGGTTAGGGTTAATATTGACTGTATTCATGGTTGGAGGTGATAAGTCTTTAGGTTTACATTGCCAATTTATGTATGGAGGGGTTAGGGTTAATATTGATTTTTATTGATGCATGGAGGTGTCTAGGGTTTTGATTAATATTGACTATGTATTTATGGAAAGTTAGAGTTAGTATTGACTTTAGTGATGTATGGAGGTGTCTAAGTTTAGGGTTAATATAATTCGTTATATATGGAGGGGGTAAGGATTAATATTGACTTTATTGATAAACATGTATGGTGGTGTCTAGGGTTAAGGTTGAAATTTACTTTATTGATGTATTGAACTGGTTAGGGTAAAGGTTAATATTAACTTTATTTATGTATGTCGGTGGTTAGGGTTAGGGTTAATATTGACTATATTGATGTATGGTGCATGTAAGGGATATATATAATATTGACTATATGGACGTATGGTGGTGGTTATGGTAAGAGTTAATATTGACTATATTAATGTATGGTGGTGGTTAGGGTTAGGGTTAATATTGACTATATTGCTGTATGGTGGTGGTTAGGGTTAGGGTTAATATTGACTACATTGCTGTATGGTGGTGGTTAGGGTTAGGGTCAATATTGACGTTACCTATGTATGGTGGTGGTTAGGGTAAGAGTTAATATTGTCTATATTGCTGTATGGTGGTTGTAAGGAATACGGTAAATAGGCACTTTATCTATGTATGGTTGTGGTTAGGGTTTATATTGTCTATATTGCTGTATGGTGGTGGTTAGGGTTAGGGTTAATATTGACTATATTGCTGTTTGGTGGTGGTTAGGGTTATGTTTAATATTGACTATATTGCTGTATGGTGTTGGTTAGTGTTAGGTTTAATATTGACTATATTGCTGTATGGTGGTGGTTAGGGTTAGGATTAATATTGACTATATTGATGTATGGTGGTGGTTAGTGTTAGGGTTAATATTGACTATATTGATGTATTGTGGTGGTTAGGGTTAGGGTTAATATTGGCCAAAAGTGGAAAATGGAGATAAACGTTGACAAGTCGAACATTGTAGTATTTTCCAAGAAGAGACATATCCCCCAGATCGGAGTAATTTACGGTGATACATTTATTACACAAACTAGCTATGCGAATCATCTGGGCATCAAACAAGACTCTTCACTGAATTGTGTTTCGACAATCCAAGAAAGGTGTCAAAAAGCAAAAAACGCGTTTTTCTCAATGGCAGCACAGTGTGTTCACGTAAACGGCCTCAGTCCGCTGGTTTCAGTACAACTGTACAAAAAGATAATAATTCCAATTGCGCTTTACGGTTGTCAGCTTTGGAATAACATGACAGTAAACGACGCTAAAACCATTGACAAACTACAACATTTCATAGTGAACAAATTCCAAGGCTTTCATACAAGAATTCGCTCAGATATGTGTGAATCCATGCTAGGTCTCCAAAAGTTAACCCTACAAGTAGATTTACAAAAACTATTGTTTCTCCACAAAAATTTTGAGTTTGGACACCAGAAGTACTTGTAGAAACATATTTATCCGCAGATACTTGTACTATGTATCAAATATCCAGTCAGTGTTGTATGGGTTTATACCAGATATCTGCAATATTCAGTGCAAGTATCAGCTACAGTCATTCATAAACAGTGTACTAGTCAACCCAAATACATTGCCGACTAAAATAGCCTGGAAGACATCCGTGAAAACTCTAGTTATCAGTAGTGAAAACACCCGCTGGACCAACAGAATTCTTGCAGACGATGAGTTTAGTCTTTTCAGGGTGCTCATCCTATTATATCTGAAGCCTTAGTCTATAACGTATGTGACAAAACCTCCTTTAGGCATATAACTTATAAGATAGCAACACTATGGTGCCGGCGAGCAAGCCTGGTTGAACAAGAATGCCTTGATTGTAACATTGTGTTTTACGATAAACACATTCATTTAATATCAGAATGTGCCGCTACGGCAGCGATACGGTGGACATTTAAATGTGACGTAACTTGTTACTGTATTGACTTTGTCAATGACTTATTAGGCATGGACCCACCATCGCTAGCCTTAAAATTACTTGGTGCCGCGCTAGGGCCTCAGCTGGAAGAATCTGACTACATACTGTTCTTAAAACGAGCTTACCAGTATATATATAAGACGTGCCTTTACGTGACCCGACCTAATACGATTGATGTTAGATGGACGAAACCTTACTTTGTCTCCAGCTTGCACAGCACCTGCATGTACGTAGCGTATATGTAAACAGCGTTTATTAATGTTCTACGATCCTGTTATAGGTGTCGACTATGATATATGCTGTTTGCCTACGAGTTATAAACCATGCTTTTGTAACACCCTTTACGTTTCATTTCACATAAAATATCAAACAAGATGTACCAATGCATATGTTTTGCAAGCTTAAGATAAAGTAACTCTGTGTAAAACTGACTACAGTAAAATCCCTCAATGCGACTACTAAGCTGTATTAAAAGTTGGGTGTTTAAGACAGGTGACTGCATAAAGCAGTGTGAATATAAAACAATTTCACATTGCTTTAAGTTGTCAGCTGTCTTTCATAGGATCGATTGACTCTCTGTTTGGTGGTCGTTATGGAATATTTTACTGTATATAGATCTTGATCTACATAAATGTAAAATAGTATATAACTTGTTTACCATTAGTTACAATGTTTAATTGTTAATACTGTACATTGACTATAACCAATGCAAATCTCCTATGAAGGAGGAAATAAAGATATTGTATTGTATTGTATTGGTTAGGGTTAGTTTTAATATCGACTATAATGATATATGGTGTTGGTAGGGGGTTAGGGTTAAAATTGTCTATATTGCTGTAGGTTGTTGGATAGGGTTGCTATTGACTATATTGCTGTATGATGGCGGTTAGGGTCAGGGATAATATTGACTATATTGCTGTATGGAGGTGATTAGGGTAAATGTTAATATTGACTTTTTTTTGCTGTATGGTGGTTGTAAGGGTTGGGCTTAATATTGACTATATTGACGTATCGAGGTTGTAAGGGTTAGGATAAACATTGACTTTAGTGGTGTATTATGGTGGTTAGGGTTAGGGTTAATATTGGCTATATTGATGTATGGTGATGGTTAGGGTAAGGGTTAATATTGACTATATTGACGTGTCGAGGTGGTTAGGGTTAGGTTTAATATTGACTTTATTGATGTCTGATGGTGGATAGGGATAGGGATAATATTTACTATATTGCTGTATGATGTTGTTTAGTGTTAGGGTTAATATTGACTATATTGTTGTATGATGTTGGTTTGGGTTAGGGTTTATATTGACTATATAAATGTATGGTGGTGGTAATGGTTAGTTTTAATATCGACTATAATGATATATGGTGTTGGTAGGGGTTAGGGTTAAAATTGTCTATATTGCTGTAGGTTGTTGGATAGGGTTACTATTGACTATATTGCTGTATGATGGCGGTTAGGGTCAGGGATAATATTGACTATATTGCTGTATGGAGGTGATTAGGGTAAATGTTAATATTTGATTTTTTTTGCTGTATGGTGGTTGTAAGAGTTTGGCTTAATATTGACTATATTGACGTATCGAGGTTGTAAGGGTTAGGATAAACATTGACTTTAGTGGTGTATTATGGTGGTTAGGGTTAATATTGACTATATTGCTGTATGACGGTGGTTAGGGTTAGGCTTAATATTGACTATATTGACGTATCGAGGTGATTAGTGTTAGGATAAACATTGACTTTAGTGGTGTATTGAGGTGGTTAGGGTTAGGGCTAATAATGACTTGATTGATGTATGGTGGTGGTTAGGGTAAGGGTTTATATTGACTTAAGTGATGTATGGAGGTGGTTAGGGTAAAGGTTTATATGGACCTTATTTATGTATGAAGGGAGTTTGGGTTATGTTTATATTGACTTAAGTGGTTTATGGAGGTGGTTAGGGTCAAGGGTAATATGGACTTTATTTATATATGGTGGGAGTAAGGGTTATGGTTAATATTGACTTAGTGATATATTGAGGTGGTTAGGGTTAAGCCTAATATTGAACTTATAGATGAATAGAGGTTGTAAGGTTTAGGGTTAACCCTAACTTTATTGATGTATGGAGGTAGTTAGGGTTAACATTAATATTCACTTTAATGATGTATAGTGGTGGTAAGTGTTAGGGTTAGGGTTACTATTGACTATATTGAAGTATCGAGGTAGTTAGGGTTAGGTTAATATTGACTATATTGATGTATTGTGGTGGTTAGTGTTCGGGTTAATATTAGCTTAGTGATGTATGATGACGGTTAGGGTCAGGGTTTTTATTTACTATATAACTGTATGGTGGTGGTTAGGGTTAGGGTTAATATTGACTATAGTGATGTATGGTGGTGTTTAAGGTTAGGGTTAATATTGACTATATTGTTGTATGATGTTGGTTAGGGTTAGGGTTTATATTGACTATAAAAATGTATGGTGGTGGTAAGGGTT
Organism: Gari tellinella; assembly: GCA_922989275.2. Classification (NCBI taxonomy): domain Eukaryota; kingdom Metazoa; phylum Mollusca; class Bivalvia; order Cardiida; family Psammobiidae; genus Gari; species Gari tellinella. Next base: position 22,295,621 of record OV277869.1, on the reverse strand, counting down.
AGTTTTAATATCGACTTTAATGATATATGGTGTTGGTAGGGGTAAGGGTTAATAAATACGAAAGAAGACTCAAGCAGGAAACGCAACACAAACAATACACCCATCTCTAAAGCAGAACACAGACACAGCCATACCATAACAAACAAACACACACACACACACACGCAATACCATTCCTTCATCTACACACTAAATAGAAAACAACACGCAAGACAAACATAAAGCTAAGTGAACATAGGAGCCCGCCTTGGTACGGTCAGTAGCAATCAATAATCAATTATAAATTAATTAACTATTAACAACCACTGGGGGGTTAAACCTTGGTTTAGGGGCGCCGAACCTCACACTTATCTCCTATATTCACCTATAACGACGAACAGTGTACATAAAATATAAACCCTGTTCCACAACCTTACAATCAAAAAGACCGCCAGCACAGTAAGTAAATACATGTAAAACATCTAACAAAATTCTCTGACAGGATTATTAGTAACACGGGAAAGAATTAAACATTCAAGCCCGTGTTAAAAATAACCCACTATGGCAACGGTCAAATTGTACTCAAGCGAATAGTCTGTAGTCACGAGTAACTGTAAGACATTGGAGGGTTTAGGGTACGACAGAGAGGGAGAGAAAAACCAAAGCACGAAAATCCGACATAACTCTCCCGGTTAAGGACGGCTTTAGAGATACATCATCATGTAGTGCTAAGCCCTGTCTGTCGTCGCACAACCAAAGAGGAAAGCATAGTTATCAATTGTAGATTGATCGATAACCAAACGTGAAGTGCGCAGCAATATAGTTGGATCATAATCTTTTTTGAGGAAAAATCTAATACGTTTCACAAATAGGTTTTGAAAATGCATATGTCCAAGAATCTTACGAAGTCTGTAAATCACATCACCATAAAACTCCGGATGTGAAATACCTTGCCGCAGAAAAGACTTTAAGTTACATTTATACTTGTTAATGAGAGGAAGATTTCTATAAAAGACTTTAGAAAATGTTTTACGAAGTTTATGAAATCTGTTTGTCTATATTGCTGTAGGTTGTTGGATAGGGTTACTATTGACTATATTGCTGTATGATGGCGGTTAGGGTCAGGGATAATATTGACTATATTGCTGTATGGAGGTGATTAGGGTAAATGTTAATATTGATTTTTTTTGCTGTATGGTGGTTGTAAGGGTTGGACTTAATATTGACTATATTGACGTATCGAGGTTGTAAGGGTTAGGATAAACATTGACTTTAGTGGTGTATTATGGTGGTTAGGGTTAGGGTTAATATTGACTATATTGCTGTATGACGGTGGTTAGGGTTAGGCTTAATATTGACTATATTGACGTATCGATGTGATTAGGGTTAGGATAAACATTGACTTTAATGGTGTATTGAGGTGGTTAGGGTTAGGGCTAATAATGACTTGATTGATGTATGGTGGTGGTTAGGGTAAGGGTTTATATTGACTTAAGTGATGTATGGAGGTGGTTAGGGTAAAGTTTTATATGGACCTTATTTATGTATGAAGGGAGTTTGGGTTATGTTTATATTGACTTAAGTGGTGTATGGAAGTGGTTAGGGTCAAGGGTAATATGGACTTTATTTATTTATGGTGGGAGTAAGGGTTATGGTTAATATTGACTTAGTGATATATTGAGGTGGTTAGGGTTAAGCCTAATATTGAACTTATAGATGAATAGAGGTTGTAAGGTTTAGGGTTAACCCTAACTTTATTGATGTATGGAGGTAGTTAGGGTTAACATTAATATTCACTTTCATGATGTATAGTGGTGGTAAGTGTTAGGGTTAGGGTTAATATTGACTATATTGAAGTATCGAGGTAGTTAGGGTTAGGTTGATATTGACTTTATTGATGTATTGTGGTGGTTAGTGTTCGGGTTAATATTAGCTTAGTGATGTATGATGACGGTTAGAGTCAGGGTTTTTATTGACTATATAACTGTATGGTGGTGGTTAGGGTTAACATTAATATTCACTTTAATGATGTATAGTGGTGGTAAGTGTTAGGGTTAGGGTTACTATTGACTATATTGAAGTATCGAGGTAGTTCGGGTTAGGTTAATATTGATTATATTGATGTATTGTTGTGGTTAGTGTTCGGGTTAATATTAGCTTAGTGATGTATGATGACGGTTAGGGTCAGGGTTTTTATTGACTATATTGCTGTTTGTGGTGGTTAGGGTTAAGGTTAATATTGACTATAGTGATGTATGGTGGTGTTTAGGGTTAGGGTTAATATTGACTATATTGTTGTATGATGTTGGTTAGGGTTAGGTTTTATATTGACTATATAAATGTATGGTGGTGGTAAGGATTAGTTTTAATATCGACTATAATGATATATGGTGTTGGTAGGGGTTAGGGTTAAAAGTGTCTATATTGCTGTAGGTTGTTGGATAGGGTTACTATTGACTATATTGCTGTATGATGGCGGGTAGGGTCAGGGATAATATTGACTATATTGCTGTATGGAGGTGATTAGGGTAAATGTTAATATTGACTTTTTTGCTGTATGGTGGTTGTAAGGGTTGGGCTTAATATTGACTATATTGACGTATCGAGGTGGTAAGGGTTAGGATAAACATTGACTTTAGTGGTGCATTATGGTGGTTAGGGTTAGGGTTAATATTGACTATATTGCTGTATGACGGTGGTTAGGGTTAGGCTTAATATTGACTATATTGACGTGTCGAGGTGGTGAGGGTTAGAATAAACATTGACTTTAGTGGTGTATTGAGGTGGTTAGGGTTAGGTCTAATAATGACTTGATTGGTGTATGGTGGTGGTAAGGGTAAGGGTTTATATTGACTTAAGTGATGTATGGAGGTGGTTAGGGTAAAGGTTTATATAGACCTTATTTATGTATGAAGGGAGTTTGGGTTATGTTTATATTGACTTAAGTGGTGTATTGAGGTAGTTAGGGTCAAGGGTAATATGGACTTATTGCTCATGAACAGACTGAATTAAACCGAGTCTCCAATTTTCAGTATTGCTTTATTTTCTGTGCGTTCAAAGGATCTCCTCTTATTCAGATTTATTTTATTTATATATGGTGGGAGTAAGGGTTATGGTTAATATTGACTTAGTGATATATTGAGATGGTTAGGGTTAAGCCTAATATTGAACTTATAGATGAATAGAGGTTGTAAGGTTTAGGGTTAACCCTAACTTTATTGATGTATGGAGGTAGTTAGGGTTAACATTAATATTCACTTTCATGATGTATAGTGGTGGTAAGTGTTAGGGTTAGGGTTAATATTGACTATATTGAAGTATCGAGGTAGTTAGGGTTAGGTTGATATTGACTTTATTGATGTATTGTGGTGGTTAGTGTTCGGGTTAATATTAGCTTAGTGATGTATGATGACGGTTAGAGTCAGGGTTTTTATTGACTATATAACTGCATGGTGGTGGTTAGGGTTAGGGTTAATATTGACTATAGTGATGTATGGTGGTGTTTAGGGTTAGGGTTAATATTGACTATATAAATGTATGGTGGTGATAAGGGTTAGTTTTAATATCGACTATAATGATATATGGTGTTTGTAGGGGTTAGGGTTAAATTGTCTATATTGCTGTAGGTTGTTGGATAGGGTTACTATTGACTATATTGCTGTATGATGGCGGTTAGGGTCAGGGATAATATTGACTATATTGCTGTATGGAGGTGATTAGGGTAAATGTTAATATTGACTTTTTTGCTGTATGGTGGTTGTAAGGGTTGGGCTTAATATTGACTATATTGACGTATCGAGGTGGTAAGGGTTAGGATAAACATTGACTTTAGTGGTGCATTATGGTGGTTAGGGTTAGGGTTAATATTGACTATATTGCTGTATGACGGTGGTTAGGGTTAGGCTTAATATTGACTATATTGACGTGTCGAGGTGGTGAGGGTTAGGATAAACATTGACTTTAGTGGTGTATTGAGGTGGTTAGGGTTAGGGCTAATAATGACTTGATTGGTGTATGGTGGTGGTTAGGGTAAGGGTTTATATTGACTTAAGTGATGTATGGAGGTGGTTAGGGTAAAGGTTTATATGGACCTTATTTATGTATGAAAGGAGTTTGGGTTATGTTTATATTGACTTAAGTGGTGTATTGAGGTGGTTAGGGTCAAGGGTAATATGGACTTATTGCTCATGAACAGACTGAATTAAACCGAGTCTCCAATTTTCAGTATTGCTTTGTTTTCTGTGCTTTCAAAGAATCTCCTCTTATTCAGATTTATTTTATTTATATATGGTGGGAGTAAGGGTTATGGTTAATATTGACTTAGTGATATATTGAGATGGTTAGGGTTAAGCCTAATATTGAACTTATAGATGAATAGAGGTTGTAAGGTTTAGGGTTAACCCTAACTTTATTGATGTATGGAGGTAGTTAGGGTTAACATTAATATTCACTTTCATGATGTATAGTGGTGGTAAGTGTTAGGGTTAGGGTTAATATTGACTATATTGAAGTATCGAGGTAGTTAGGGTTAGGTTGATATTGACTTTATTGATGTATTGTGGTGGTTAGTGTTCGGGTTAATATTAGCTTAGTGATGTATGATGACGGTTAGAGTCAGGGTTTTTATTGACTATATAACTGCATGGTGGTGGTTAGGGTTAGGGTTAATATTGACTATAGTGATGTATGGTGGTGTTTAGGGTTAGGGTTAATATTGACTATATAAATGTATGGTGGTGGTAAGGGTTAGTTTTAATATCGACTATAATGATATATGGTGTTTGTAGGGGTTAGGGTTAAATTGTCTATATTGCTGTAGGTTGTTGGATAGGGTTACTATTGACTATATTGCTGTATGATGGCGGTTAGGGTCAGGGATAATATTGACTATATTGCTGTATGGAGGTGATTAGGGTAAATGTTAATATTGACTTTTTTGCTGTATGGTGGTTGTAAGGGTTGGGCTTAATATTGACTATTTTGACGTATCGAGGTGGTAAGGGTTAGGATAAACATTGACTTTAGTGGTGCATTATGGTGGTTAGGGTTAGGGTTAATATTGACTATATTGCTGTATGACGGTGGTTAGGGTTAGGCTTAATATTGACTATATTGACGTGTCGAGGTGGTGAGGGTTAGGATAAACATTGACTTTAGTGGTGTATTGAGGTGGTTAGGGTTAGGGCTAATAATGACTTGATTGGTGTATGGTGGTGGTTAGGGTAAGGGTTTATATTGACTTAAGTGATGTATGGAGGTGGTTAGGGTAAAGGTTTATATGGACATTATTTATGTATGAAGGGAGTTTGGGTTATGTTTATATTGACTTAAGTGGTGTATTGAGGTGGTTAGGGTCAAGGGTAATATGGACTTATTGCTCATGAACAGACTGAATTAAACCGAGTCTCCAATTTTCAGTATTGCTTTGTTTTCTGTGCTTTCAAAGAATCTCCTCTTATTCAGATTTATTTTATTTATATATGGTGGGAGTAAGGGTTATGGTTAATATTGACTTAGTGATATATTGAGATGGTTAGGGTTAAGCCTAATATTGAACTTATAGATGAATAGAGGTTGTAAGGTTTAGGGTTAACCCTAACTTTATTGATGTATGGAGGTAGTTAGGGTTAACATTAATATTCACTTTCATGATGTATAGTGGTGGTAAGTGTTAGGGTTAGGGTTAATATTGACTATATTGAAGTATCGAGGTAGTTAGGGTTAGGTTGATATTGACTTTATTGATGTATTGTGGTGGTTAGTGTTCGGGTTAATATTAGCTTAGTGATGTATGATGACGGTTAGAGTCAGGGTTTTTATTGACTATATAACTGTATGGTGGTGGTTAGGGTTAGGGTTAATATTGACTATAGTGATGTATGGTGGTGTTTAGGGTTAGGGTTAATATTGACTATATAAATGTATGGTGGTGGTAAGGGTTAGTTTTAATATCGACTATAATGATATATGGTGTTGGTTAGGGTTAGGGTAAAACTTGTCTATATTGCTGTAGGTTGTTGGATAGGGTTACTATTGATTATATTGCTGTATGATGGCGGTTAGGGTCAGGGATAGTATTGACTATATTGCTGTATGGAGGTGATTAGGGTAAATGTTAATATTGACTTTTTTGCTGTATGGTGGTTGTAAGGATTGGGCTTAATATTGACTATATTGACGTATCGAGGTGGTAAGGGTTAGGATAAACATTGACTTTAGTGGTGTATTATGGTGGTTAGGGTTAGGGTTAATATTGACTATAATGCTGTATGACGGTGGTTAGGGTTAGGCTTAATATTGACTATATTGACGTGTCGAGGTGGTAAGGGTTAGGATAAACATTGACTTTAGTGGTGTATTGAGGTGGTTAGGGTTCGGGCTACTAATGACTTGATTGGTGTATGGTGGTGGTTAGGGTAAGGGTTTATATGGACCTTATTTATGTATGAAGGGAGTTTGGGTTATGTTTATATTGACTTAAGTGGTGTATGGAGGTGGTTAGGGTCAAGGGTAATATGGACATTATTTATATATGGTGGGAGTAAGGGTTATGGTTAATATTGACTTAGTGATATATTGAGATGGTTAGGGTTAAGCCTAATATTGAACTTATAGATGAATAGAGGTTGTAAGGTTTAGGGTTAACCCTAACTTTATTGATGTATGGAGGTAGTTAGGGTTAACATTAATATTCACTTTCATGATGTATAGTGGTGGTAAGTGTTAGGGTTAGGGCTAATATTGACTATATTGAAGTATCGAGGTAGTTAGGGTTAGGTTGATATTGACTTTATTGATGTATTGTGGTGGTTAGTGTTCGGGTTAATATTAGCTTAGTGATGTATGATGACGGTTAGAGTCAGGGTTTTTATTGACTATATAACTGTATGGTGGTGGTTAGGGTTAGGGTTAATATTGACTATAGTGATGTATGGTGGTGTTTAGGGTTAGGGTTAATATTGACTATATAAATGTATGGTGGTGGTAAGGGTTAGTTTTAATATCGACTATAATGATATATGGTGTTGGTTAGGGTTAGGGTAAAACTTGTCTATATTGCTGTAGGTTGTTGGATAGGGTTACTATTGACTATATTGCTGTATGATGGCGGTTAGGGTCAGGGATAGTATTGACTATATTGCTGTATGGAGGTGATTAGGGTAAATGTTAATATTGACTTTTTTGCTGTATGGTGGTTGTAAGGATTGGGCTTAATATTGACTATATTGACGTATCGAGGTGGTAAGGGTTAGGATAAACATTGACTTTAGTGGTGTATTATGGTGGTTAGGGTTAGGGTTAATATTGACTATAATGCTGTATGACGGTGGTTAGGGTTAGGCTTAATATTGACTATATTGACGTGTCGAGGTGGTAAGGGTTAGGATAAACATTGACTTTAGTGGTGTATTGAGGTGGTTAGGGTTCGGGCTACTAATGACTTGATTGGTGTATGGTGGTGGTTAGGGTAAGGGTTTATATGGACCTTATTTATGTATGAAGGGAGTTTGGGTTATGTTTATATTGACTTAAGTGGTGTATGGAGGTGGTTAGGGTCAAGGGTAATATGGACTTTATTTATATATGGTGGGAGTAAGGGTTATGGTTAATATTGACTTAGTGATATATTGAGGTGGTTAGGGTTAAGCCTAATATTGAACTTATAGATGAATAGAGGTTGTAAGGTTTAGGGTTAACCCTAACTTTATTGATGTATGGAGGTAGTTAGGGTTAACATTAATATTCACTTTAATGATGTATAGTGGTGGTAAGTATTATGGTTAGGGTTAATATTGACTATATTGAAGTATATAGGTAGTTAGGGTTCGGTTAATATTGACTATATTGATGTATTGTGGTGTTAAGGGTTCAGGTTAATATTGGTAATTAATGCATGGAGGTTGTTAGGGTTAGGATGTATGCTGGTGTTTAGGGTTATGCTTATTATTGGCTTTATTGCTGTATGGTGGTGCTTAGGGTTAGGGTGAATTGTGGCTTAATTGATATATGGTGGTGTCTATGGTCACTGCTAACATTACATTTATAGCTGTATGGTGCTAGGGTGTAGGTTAATATTGATTTTATTGATGCATGGATGTGGTTAGGGTTAGGATGGGTTAATAATAACTTTATTTATGTATGCTGGCGTTTAGGGTTAGGCTTAATATTGACTTTATTGCTGTATGGTGGTATTAAGGGTTAGAATTAATATTCACTTAAGTGATGGGGTGGTTGGGTTTCGGGTTTAACAAGGACTTTATTGATGCATGGAAGTGGTTAGGGTCAGGGTTAATATTTACTTTATTGGTGTATGAAGGTGGTAAGGGTTAATATAAACTTTATTTATGTATGCTGATGGTCAGGGTAAGGGTTAATGTTGACTATTGATGCATGGAGGTGGCTAGGGTTAGGGTTACTAATAACTTTATTGGTGTATATAGATGGCTAGGGTTAGCGTTGACCCTTATTTTATTGATGTTTGGAGCTGGTTAGAGTCAGTGTTTATATTTACTTTATTGATGTATGGTGGTGGTAAGAGTAAGGCTTAATAATGATTATATTGAAGTATCGTGGTGGTTAGGGTAAGGGTTTACATTAACTAAAGTGATGTATGGAGATAGTTAGGGTCAATGTTAATATGGACTTTATTTATGTATGGTTGGAGAAAGGGTTAATATTGACTCAGTGATGTATAAAGGGTACCTCTTGGGTGGGGAAAGGCTACGGGAGTAAACCCAGACAGAAAATCCTGCAGCCGCATACTGCAGTAAGGGCGTTGTCACAGAGCACCGCTTGTAGCCCTGGTCATATGCTGCGACCTGCTATTTACTACTCAGTTGTCTGTGTCCCTTTGAGTACAGCTGTCTTACCTCGGTTTGCCCTGGACTTGTGGTTGCAGGTGGAGAGAGTTGCTGAGGCTCTGCGCAAACAACAGCAACTTAATGATGCGCATGGCACCTAGCGCCAATACCCCTTAATGACAGACACAATTACACTACGGCCCTCAGTCCCCAGCAGCTCTAGACCCCCTGCTCAAGGTAGCGGGCAGTCAGGGAATAGAGCAGAGGGTGCTAACAATCTCTGGGTTCAGACAGGCTACCAGAAAGGAAAACAGACCGCAAAGTCCATAACCATTGCTTCATGGAACGTGCGAACTCTCTTGGATCGCAAAGATGCCAACCGTCCTGAAAGGAGGACTGCTTTGGTCACACATGTTTTGGACTTTATCGATTACGATAGTCGACCATATATATATATGTATAAAGGTGGTTAGGGTTAGGGTTAATATTGACTTTATTGGTGTATAGAGGTGGGTAGGGTTAGGGTTAACCCTCATTTTATTGATTTATGGCGCTGGTTATGGTTAGGGTGAATGTTGACTTTATTGATGTATGGAAGTGGTTAGAATAAGGGTTAATATTTACTTTATTTATGGTTGGTTGGAGTTAGAGTTAAGGTTAATATTAACTTAGTGATTTATTGAGGTGGTTAGGGTTAATATTGGCCTTATTGGTGAATAGAAGTTGTTGCGTTTAGGGTTTACTCTATTTTTAATGATGTATGGAGGTATTTAGGGTTAGGGTTAATATTGACTTTCATGATGTATGGTGGTGATAAGTGTTAGTGTTAGGGTTAATATTGACTATATTAAAGTATTGTGTTAGTTAGGGTTAGGCTTAATATTGACTTGAGTGATGCATGAGGTGGTTAGGATTAAGGTTTATATTGACTTTATTGATGTCTTGAGGTGTTGAGGGTTAAGGTTAATATTGATTATTAATGCATGGAAGTGGTTAACGTTAGGATGGGTTAATAATGACCTTATCTATGTATGCTGGTGTTAAGGGTTAGGCTTAAAATTGAGTTTATTATTGTACGGTGGTGCTTAGTGTAAGGGTTAATATTGACTTAATTTAAATATGGTTGTTTCTAGGGTCACTGCTTTTATTGACTTTATTGTTGTATGGTGCTGGTTAGGGTTTAGGTCAATATTGATTTACTTGATGCATTGAGGAGGTAATGTTTAGGGCTAATGATAAAAAAAAAATATACCAAGTTAAAGTGTACTTTCAGTCCGAATGACCGCTCAGCCGACTGTACAATTTACTCCCCTGATCATTGAGCCATCTTGCTTACAATATTGAGCACTGCTAACATATGGCGCAGTCAGTACCGACTCAGACCCTTCACATGTACCCATTTTAACCCCTGGATGGAGAGGAGCAATTCGCGGTACATGTCTTGCTAAAAAACATTCCTGTACATCATCGGGGATTCAGAAAAAATCCGTTAGTCAGACCGCTGGTCCGGCGGGGAATCGAACACACGACCCCTGGTACCGTAGTCCAATGTGTTACCACTGAACTACTGCCGCCGATGACTATTTATGATATATGGTTGTGTCTAGGGTCACTGTTAACATTGACTTTATTGCTGCATGGTGCTGGTTAGGGTTAAGGTTAATATTGATTTTATTGATGCATGGAGGTGGTTAGGGTTAGGATGGGTTAATAATGACTATATTTATGTATGCTGGTGTTTAGGGTTAGGCTTAATATTGCCTTTATTACTGTATGGTGGTGTTAAGGGTTAGGGTTAATATTGACTATATTGATGTAAGGGGTGGTTTGAGTTAGGGTAAAAATTCACTTTAGTGATGTATGGAGCGGGTTAGGCGTCGCGTTAATATTGATTTTGTTGCTGTATGGCGGTAGTTAGGTTCAGGGTTCATATTTACTTTATTGGTGTATGAAAGTGGTTAGGGTTAATATGAACTTTATTTATGTATGCTGATAGTCACGGTAAGGGTTTGTATTGACTATTGATGTATGGAGGTGGTTAGGGTCAGGGTTAATATTTAGTTTATGGATGTATGATGGTGGTTAAGTTCAGGGTTAATATTGACTTTATTGGTGTAAGTAGGTGGCAAGGGTTAGGGTTAATATTGACTTTATTTGTGTATGGAGGTGACTAGGGTTAGGGTTGACCTATTCTTTATTGATGTTTGGAGCTGGTAAGAGTTAGGGTTTAGGGTCACTGTTAACATTGACTTTATTATGTAACCCTAGTCACATCCATACACCAATAAAGTCAATATGAACCCTAACCCTAGTCACATCCATACACCGATAAAGTCAATATTAACTCTAACCCTAGTCACATCAATGCACCAATTAAGTCAATATTACTCCTAACCCTAGTCACATCCATACAAAAATAAAGTCAATATGAACCCTAACCCTAGTAACATCCATACGCCAATAAAGTCAATATGAACCCTAACCCTTGTCACATCCATACACCAATATAGTCAATATTAACCCTAACCCTTGTCACCACCATACATCAAAAAATCAATATTTACTCTAACCCTAACCACCGACATACAGCAATATACATTTAGTCAATATGAACCTTAACCACCATTATACATAAATAGAGTCTACATTAACCCTTACCACCACCTTACATCAATAAAGTCAATATTAACCCTAACCCTAACCCTAACCATACAAAAATAAGCTAATATTAACCCTAACCCTAACCACAACCATATATAAATAAAATGACTATTAACCCTTACCGCCACCATACATCAATATATGCAATATTAACCCTAACCCTAGCCACCGCTATACATAAAAAATCAATACTTTATCCCTAACCACCGCCATACAGCAATATACATTTAGTCAATATCAACCTTAACCCTAACCACTATTACACATGAATATAGTCAACATTAACCCTTACCACCACCATACACCAATATTGTCAATATTAACCCAAATCCTAACCACCACCATACATCAATATTGTCAATATTAACTCTAATTCTAACCACCACGATACATAGATAAAGTCAATATTAACCCTTAAAATAACTACTTTTATAATTATGTAAATAATTCACCATGAATATTTGGTACTTGTTGTCATTGGTCCTACTAACATTTAAGGCCGCGTAGTTACATATAGGGCCGGAGTTACATATAGGATCGTTTATTATTACAAGTAGGGCCACTTTTTTCAACGTCATTTCGAAGTTTAGTTACATTTAGGGCAGTTTAGTTACAAGTAGGGCTGTGTGGTAATATTTGGGGCCTAGTTACATTTAAGGCCGCTACAGACTTCGAGTAAGGTCTACGCAATTTCTCAGTGTCGCTTGCACCGTGGGCAAAGATGGACACATACGTTGCTGACAAAAATTATCATAAGATTGCAACTAAACCGACATAAAATTTCAAACTAAACACAGTCTGATTCTTCGAGTTACTTTCAAACTTTGATTTTTACACCTCGTTTTTTCTCGTTTAAAACTTCAACTGTATACGACCGCATCTCAAAATCTGAAATAACTACCTAATTGTTCGTGAACTGATTTAAAATTTGGTACCCCAAACATAGGCTTTCAGGAAAATCGTAAATTAATAATTACAAAAAACACAAAGTGCACAGTTTCATTTGGAATTGAGTATATGATCATCAAGTGTAAAGCATGTACACGATGACAAACAATCTTGAGCTCAATACTTTTTAATTGACTGCTCTGTGAATGATTAGATTAGACACGCATTTAATCAAACATTACACATAATATAACTATGAAAATTACACATGTACTACGCAAACAGTGCATGATCAGAGAGATGAAGAGCCCTCTGATTAGGGTCTGCAATGTTAATTATGATATTGTTAAACACCCATAACTATTAAAATATGGACTAAACTTAATTGGAGTTAAGAATTTTCCATTTAGAGTTTCAGGGTTGATTGAGTTTGTAAAAATGTCCGTTATGACGAAGAAAGACGACTCACAGTGGTTGTACTAAAGAATATTGTAGTTATCTCCCTTCTATAAACTATACGTTTGCCTGCCACAACCTCCGAGTAAATTAAGTAACTTATCATTTGCATGTTTTGATATACATCTTATTAGTTGTATAAGTGTCTGTTTGGAAAATGCATTTGTGCAAAATGATACTCAATTCTTTTTATATTTTGACGTACAACTCATTTAATACGACTCAGTTTAAATAAAAGTACTGACAGCTGAACTGATTTATAAATGCAAGTCCAATCGCGGTTCAATGTGAGGCCTTAACGCGTTAACCCCTCATCTTTAAATGGACAATTCCAGTTTCCCGTTAACATTTTTTACCCCTTCATCGGATGTATTGTCGTCTGTGTCAAAATTGCTGTATGCAAGACACGTTTCAAAGTTATATCAAAGGTTTTATGACTTAATACATATCGATAAGAGTGTCAAACAGTTTGGATCCTGATCAGACGCCGCGTCACGCAACTGTTTGCACACTGTTGCAACCCCTCTTTAGGCGTCATTGAAAGTGAAAGGGTTTAGTCTAATACATCTATGGCTATAAAGATTTTTTTCTGCAATAAATCACAAAATAAAAAACTATGAAAACCTCATCAAAGGGCTCCTTCAGGAATTTTCTCATCTGGGTTTACACGGTTTTCATAGGACATTTGTACTCTTTATATGTACACTGTTGGTAAATGATGCAAGGACATGACACTGCGGTTCAATGAGCTTATCCCCTTACTGCCAATTGTTATGGTCGGCTATAACCCTTTTACAATGCGCTCTCTCTACAACGGCCCTCTGAACAACGAGTTCCCCCTTTCAACAACGAGTGTCGCTGTTTCCTAAAAACAAGACAATTATGCACAGCCTTTTCACGACTGTAACATCGTTTGCTTAAACTGGTCGTCTACTTTTCTTCTCAAAGTCACATAATGGACATTTAGACAGAAAAAAACATAATGAGGAGTGACAATAAGCTTGAATCCAGATCCGACGCCGCGTGACGCGGCGACGGATCTGGTTTCAAGCTGTTTGCAAAGGTAAGCCAAAAATTCCTCCCTATAACAACTCCAACCGACCAACACACATACCACGTGTCTCCCATTAGTTGTTGTTGTAGAGGGGGAGCACTGTACCTACAAAGTATTGTCTGCTTTAATAATATTGTGAAACCTCTCTATTACGACCACTAAAAAGAAGGATACTTGATTGTGTGAAATGCAGATGGCATCTTAAAGCAAGGTGAAAGTAAAACAGAAAACTCTATTATGAGCTTTCTGATTTACCTCACATTGCTTTAAGCAGCAATCTGTATCAAAACAAAAGTAGCTTACTGGATTTAGTGGTCGTTATACAGAGGTTTTACTGTACTAGTGTTTTTGCACACTGTGAAGTTGACACCGGCCGTATCACGTGATACTCGGCCATTCGGTATTGTTTATGTCAGAAGTTCTATTTTCGATTTGTTTTGGTTTTAAATCGCCCGTTTTGGTGATTTAGGTCTGTCTTCAACATTTCATAGATCAGTTTGGCCAATAAAATGTTCAAACATTTAATTATTATTAATCGTTATTGTATTTCAGACATTAAAAAGGGTCTGAAAACACAATGGGACTTTAATAGTCGTCAGCAATCTTTTTTTCAAATTTGGAGTTTTAATGCCAGTAAAAGATATGAAACCTAAAGGCGAGATTCAAACAGTCAGAATTCTGGACCCAGGGTTAAAAAGCTTATGCGTTGAGTCTGAGATCGTTCTCAAGTATTTGATTGGTCAAACGTGAGCCTTTGTTCAAATATGACCAATTAAATGCTTTGAAACGATCTCTGATTCAATTCGAAAGCTTTATAACCTTTGAGCCTGATCAGAAGCCGCGTTTTGTGGCGTCTGATATGGATCAAAACAGTTTGCATATTCGAGACTAGATGTAAAGTCGAGACAAGCAGGCGAACGATTTTTTTTACGATTTAATGGCAATGATAGCTTTCTGAATACGGGCCCTGATCTGCATTTAGATTATTTGTTTACTTGGACAAAAGAAAGGCATTATGGGAATGACTGTAATGTAACTCCGTTCATTGCAAAAAATCTCCTGATAATTTTATTTTCTATGTAAAACTGTTTTTCAGAAAGAAATGAAAAGCTTTGAAAAAATTGAAGTAGAATCCTTCTACCAACCAATTTCACGAATAAAGATAGGAAAATTATTTAAATAAACATTATAGTAAGGATTTATTGCTTTAAAGATATCCGGTAAATTGTTTGACCCGGCTTAGATTCGAGGAAGGGGTGAAATTTTGAATATTTTATTCAAGGTCGTTATACTATGTGTGTATACATAGCATAGCATTCGACGAGCTCCTGTGATGGTACCAATTAAATTTGACATCGCATTCTGTTTAAATGTTTTCATCCTCTAGTTTTCTTAGAAAGATAGAATTAAAAGAATCTGTTATTAATTAAAATACATCGATATGACTAGGGAGTTAGGAAAACATTACGCATTTTCCAAGCGCAATTTAATTATAATAATATTAATATTCTACACAATGTACTTGTTAATACCGATAAATTAGGTTTGCCTTTAATTATCTGTTAAGGGAATGGCATTCTAATTTTCTGCACGCTATACCATTGTCGGTCGCAAACGTGTTGTCTGCAATGACGATTTAGGTGGAATATTAGCGTGTTTTTTCTTCAGTTTAACCCTAAGTCCGACACAGTTTTGATAACTGTTGCGAGCAGTTACCATTTCGCTGCAAGGCTTTATTATACTAGAATATACACACAGTTTGGATCCAGATAAGACGCTGCGTTACGCGGCGTCTGGTCTGGATCTAAACTGTTTGACATTCATAACAATGTTTTTTTTAAGCTGAAAACGCTTAAAATGCCAAAGTTTGTAAATCAAAACTAAACGGCAAATTTAAGCAGACGGTATTATGTCAACAACTGTGTTAGTTAAGTTAAATGTTGTAATAGCAGCAAACTGGTTCAGTTACAATAATACTTTTGGAAGCGTCTAATCATGGTTCTTTTTAAAACAAGCAGAAAATGATGACCCTTGTATCCTAAATGTTACATGTACATGCACCAAATTGTTTGCTTATGTCATCAAAATGGCCAACAAGCCGTGGAAAATTACTGTGGGAAACACGTTATTTTTCACGTTTTGTAAAGAAATGAAAAGTATGTTTTGAAGATTCTGTCGATTATAATCTTATGTTCGTTGCAAACAGTTTTGAGCCTGACCAGACTCCGGGTAAGCTTGCGTCTGGTCATATTCAAAACCATTTACTATTGAAATGTCTGTATTTAGCATAAACGCGTAAATATATTTTATTCAGTTGCGTTTAGTTTCACATGCAACAAAATCAAAATCTGAAATAAATAAAATAAAATAAATAAGAAACGATTTCCTTGCAACGATTTGGTTATTTGGTTTAACTCGGTGTGTACGGATACATGTTAATAGTTCAGCCCGAATTGGAGGAATTTTGCACAAAACGCTAGATTCTACCAATATAAAAATGTACTTATATAAATATTTTACAATATCATTGTGTCTTGGGACTCAATACATGTATAAGTGGCATGCTGGCAGTTTTAACCATTGTGCCGCACAATAATTGTTTGCATTAACTCTTTCATCGGAAAACTATCGTCTGCTTTAAAACTATAGTCTGCTTTAAAACTATAGTCTGCTTTAAAACTATCGTCTGCTTTAAAACTATAGTCTGCTTTAAAACTATAGTCTGCTTTAAAACTATCGTCTGCTTTAAAACTATAGTCTGCTTTAAAACTATCGTCTGCTTTAAAACTATAGTCTGCTTTAAAACTATCGTCTGCTTTAAAACTATAGTCTGCTTTAAAACTATAGTCTGCTTTAAAACTATCGTCTGCTTTAAAACTATAGTCTGCTTTAAAACTATCGTCTGCTTTAAAACTATCGTCTGCTTTAAAACTATAGTCTGCTTTAAAACTATAGTCTGCTTTAAAACTATCGTCTGCTTTAAAACTATAGTCTGCTTTAAAACTATCGTCTGCTTTAAAACTATAGTCTGCTTTAAAACTATAGTGACGTGACGCGCGATGTTCGTACACATTTTAAAATGACGCTTACTGATCAGTATAAAAATCAATAAGAAAGTCAATTTTAGCTCGATATATTTGATCGATACATCAAATTAATCAACAGAAAGTAAACAATAACATCACACCATTTATCTAATTCTAATTATTTTGAAAGTTTTTGAAAATTTAAGTTAAAATGTAATTTCTACCAAAAAATGGCGTGTCACACGTAACAAAAATACATTCCCCTTAAGTTTTACAGGCGTTTATCTCATATGTTTTTCATCAAAATGCCTTCAAAATCTGGCGGAACAATGTTTATGTCAACATTTATCAATGAAGTAGTTTTGGTTAAATTCAAAGTGCATTTCCACTTCCGGTCGAAACAACAAGTTGAGTACAGAAAGTGTCACACTTAGAGGAAACTCCACAGTGCAGATACAAAAACACAGATTATTATAAAAAATATTAACGAAGTAAGAACACATTCTCTACCATATAAAAGTTCATTTGATGCTGATTGTAATTGCACATGAAGATATTGATGAAACGTTGGATAGTTCACTTGATTGATATTTTATTAAGGTTGAAAAAATGTCACACATGGCATTTTTCAGTGTTTTTTTGACATGTATCTGTTTTAATGTCATTTTAAAGTAAATGTACACAAAAATAAAGTGCAAGAAATATTTTTATTAAACGGTTCATTATCTCAGCTTTTAAATGATATAATTTTCTTTGCCGTGCGTTAAACAGTCTTAGTTTTATAAGTGTTTTAAAAAAGTTGAATTTTTGTCACACTTAGACGTCGCGCACGATATTCGTACAAACGTCCAGATCGACGTCCAAATCTGACGTTTATATCGAGTTTTTGAGTAGCCTTTCGACTGTACATTGCGATACATGATCACACATACAATTTCAAATATAGCTATAATATACCTCTTTACTATGACATTGATTAGCTACAAATAATGAGACATACGGTAAACATTTTGTCTCTTTAAACCACAACACAATCGCACGATTTCTAGCGACCCTTCACATTGTCTAGCTACAAAGAATGTACTGCTGAATGTGTTCTCTTAATGGTGTGGTTCTCTTTTTTTGGTGTAAAGTACATGTACCAACCTGTTTTACAGATAGAGCTAGCGCTGTTATATTAGAACTATCAGAGCTAAACGTCTGGTAATTATTTTGTTTTGTCTCTATCGAAGGAGTTTCCCTAACTGTTCCCATAACTTTTTTCTTAAGACTAAAATTATTTGAAAATTTTGCACTTTATGTTCTTAATGTTCTCAAATAGTGCCAAAACGGCTTATTTAGTGCGCAACTCTCTGTACATTTAGTTTGACATCGCTTTACACGGGTTTAACTGTAGATTCCCTTATGTAAACAGGCATGTCGTGATGTCATGATCATACGTCATAAATACGGATGACGAACACTTATGACGCGTTGACTATAATGAATGCATTTGTAAACACAGCATATTCTGACCACCCATTGCATCTCGCAGGCGGAATTTAATCATTTGAAGTCTTCTGAAAAAAGACCATCGCTTAATAATTTACCGATTATTCTGAAAGCAGACTTTTCAGTTCAAACGTTCGTCTGCTTCAAACTGGTCAAAACTAATTAGATATTAATCAGACGTTTTAAACCGAGTGAGAAAGGAAATTGAGCTAGATCAAACGCAGGGTGACTGACAACCTAGTATGAAAAAAGTTGGCTATTTCCATATTCTATCACAGAGGTACATGTAAGCAGAGTATAAATGTTAATTTGATTTCAACTGTACTTATATAGCCATACTGATTCTTTTCAGGCCAAATTAAGTAGGCCCTAGGACACTGTTTGCAATTCTAATTGATCTCTCGCCACATATCGCGAAAATGCGAAAATCCAAATGCTGCGAAAATCCAAGTGCCAATTTCTTCACATTAATAGATGTTTTCGCATTTCGATAATTAGTGTCCATATAAAATAACTGTTTAAAATGTGGAACGTTCTTTAAGGTCTCTTTTCTTAATTTATATTAATATTATGTCAACGTCATGTTACACAAATTTGTACGAACATCGCGCGTCACGTCAGTCTGCTTTAAAACTATAGTCTGCTTTAAAACTATAGTCTGCTTTAAAACTATCGTCTGCTTTAAAACTATAGTCTGCTTTAAAACTATAGTCTGCTTTAAAACTATCGTCTGCTTTAAAACTATAGTCTGCACTTTTGTTATAAAGATAGAGTTCTGGCAAAACGACTAAAGAAATATCGACACGATTGGCAAACAGTTTGGATCCTGACCAGACGCCGCTTTACGCGGCGTCTGATCTGGATCCAAACTGTTTCTAAAGTCTACTTTATCGTTGAAAGGGTTATTGTAAGAGGTAACACTTTCATCGTCGAAGTCGTATCAAGTCGACTTTGCACACAGTTTGGATCCAGATCAGACACCGCGTCACGCGGCGTCTGATCTGGATCTAAACTTTTTGATAGTCGGATCAGCATTTCTTAAGTGATACCATCTTATGTGTAACGTTAATTTATCTTGCAGACAATACTATTGAAGCAGACGACATTGTAGCGATGAAGGGGCCTAAACACCTCGTGATTAATTTGGCGCTGAGACGGTTAAGAAAAATTACCCATCTATTCTTTGGTGACATAAACTTGCCGGTTTTATCTTACGGTGCAAATTGAACTACTTGTATGAAACTGAAATGATAAAACGTGGAATATGATACTTATTTTTACCCAATTGCAGGGCTGCCATAAGTTGACATGAAAAATCCTAAGATTCCCAAATTTGCATTTTTAAGTGCGATTTTACGAATCGTACCTTTACCCCATAGCCTGTTTCTTGTTTTTTTTACATGCAACTACTTAAAGCAGGCTAAAAGTAAAGCAGAATGTGCCTTAAGGCACATTCTGCTTTACTTTCAGCCTGCTTTAAGCTACCATCTACTGGAGAAAAAAATCCGAAGATTTAGGAAAAATACCGAGAAATGACAGCCCTGCAATTGCCAGGAAAACTCTTTTTACTGAAGAACGGTGCTTTTGGTTGGTTAATATGTGTACGGAGGTGTTACAGTGGAGAAGACGTTATTCTTTCCCAATAAACGTGTTTGATTCAAAGATTTATCTATCTGCATTCAATTTGGAGTTCGACTAGACGCCGGGTTACCCGATATCTAATCAGTCTCAAGACGTTTAACAACTCATTAGGAAAAGAAATAGTTATATTTTAAAATAAAAGCATTCACGGTAACTTAAGTTTGCGCTTAGTTTCGTTTAACCTTTTAGGCGCCAAATTAATCGTGGCTTTTTTACCCTTTCATTGCTTTTTGCCGTCTGTTTCGTTATTGTTGTTTGCAAGATAATTTTAAAAGTCAGTTTCAATGCAGTACATGTATGATAGTACATGAAATATCGATTCGAGCGTCAAACAGTTTGGATCTTTATAAGACGCCGCGTAACGCGGCGTCTGGTCAGGATCCAAACTGTTTACAAAGTCAACGTTATGCGACTTTGGTGGTAAAATGGTTAAACGGGAAAATACTAGCATTTTCTCCACTATGTTGTTTTTATTTCTGTTCTTTTCTTTCACAATTTTAGCCTGTCTCCCTCTCTCCTTATCTGTCTCTGTTTTTCTCTCAGCCTGTCGGTCAATCCTTCACTTACTCACTCACCCATTCTCATTATAGTGTCTCTGCCTCTCTGTCTCTTTCTCTTTCTGTCTCTGACTCCGTCTCTCCCCCCTCCCTCTCTCTCTCTGTCTCCCTGTCTGTCTGTGTCATCATGTCTCTGTTTTTCTCTCAGTCTGTCAGTCAATCTCTCACTTACTCACTCACCCATTCTCATTATACTGTCTCTGCCTATCTGTCTCTTTATGTCTCTGACTCCGTCTCTCTCCCCCTCCCCCTCTCTCTCTGTGTCTCTCCCTGTCTGTCTGTCTGTGTCATCATGTCTCTTTTTTCTCTCTCTTTGTCTTTCTGTACCTATCTGGCTTTCTGTCTGTCAGTATGCATATATGTAACTGTCTGAGTGTGTGTCTCCCTCTGTCTCTTTCTTTCTCTGTTCTTCTGTATGTGCGTCTATTTGGCTGTCTATCTGCCTCTGTCGCTGTTTGTGCCCGTGAAAGTATATAACTGTATGTTGGACTGCTGGACGGTCTGTCTTCTCTCATTAATTTCTTCTCTCTCTCTTTCACTCGCTAAATATTTCATTTAAACCTTTCAACCCTACAGACCTCTGAGAGATTGCTGATTATATATACAAAAGGGCTCCTCTGATCAGGGTCTGCACTGTTTGATAATTTCATTGGTTTTCGTTGTCATACAAAAAATAGTAACAGTACACTGGTTCAAAAAGCCTGTACTAGAAGAGCCCAAAGGAGTATAAATACCCACAAGAGAAATTTAGGGTTGAAAGTGTTAAATCTAATTAAAACAATAGTCAACACTAACAAATAAAATTTTGGATAATATTACAGGCAAGTCATTTCGGCCGACAACCGTAAGTGTTAAAAGGTGCTGTTGTTTTTGGATTAAATGTCAAGAGTCACGTGCAGAAATTAAGTTATTATAGTACATGTACATGTAGTTATGATTTTGCAATATTGCAACAGTTTGAGAGGGACAGACGGCATTGAAACGATGCTGCGATTCCTGCTCTATATTTATCAGATGTAACAATAGTTTGCATGTATGATATATACATGTACCTTTAACTATGCTCAGTATCTCTCCCTAACTTTTCAATCCTTTAGTTCGATCAAACTTACTATAGACTATGCAAATTTTTTAGATCAAGTTCAGACTCCACGTACACTATCTCTGCGTCTGATCTGGTTCCCAATTGTTTGACACTCATATAAATGCTTTTAACTGTTTAACTGTCAAGGTAATCGTCTGCTAAAGCAATTTTACCGCCAAAACCTCGTCTGCATTAGGGCAGTTTTGACTGAAGAAATGTTGATACGAGTGTCTATCATTTTGGATCCTGATCAGACGCCGTGTTACACGGCGTCTGATCAGGATCCAAACTGTTTGTAAAATCGGCTTTTGGCGCCGTTGACAGTGAAAGAGTTAAGTAAAACTGTCTGCAAGTCTAAATTTTAGGAATGAAAGCAGACACCATGTTTACAAGAATATGATAATATGGTGCAGAGCTTCCTCCTACCACGGCCCTCCGAACAACGACTCCCTCCTTACAACAATGCTTGATGCTGTTCCCCAAACAAGACAACTATAACTCTTTATCTGCTGCAATATCGTCTGCTTAAAATTGTCGTCTGCTGTTTTTCTCAGTCACATACTAGACATTTCGACAGACAAAACTATAAAGACCAGTGACAGACAGCTTGAATCCAGATCAGACGCCCAGTTACGCGGCGTCTGGTCTGGATTTAAGCTGTTTGCAAATGTAAGCCAAGTTCCCTCTTTATAACAACTCCCACCGACCAACACACACAATCGTTGTCTACCACTGGGTGTTGTTGCAGAGAGGGAGCACTGTAGTTAATACATGTATGTAGGACGGCGAAGAATTAACTCCTCTTCCCCAGTGCAACGTTTTTATGCCTTTTACAGTGTACGTGTAAAGAGCACATAAATGTTATATTATGTCCGGTACAAATAGTGAAGATCCAGATCAGACTGTTTGTCATTTTCAGTTTATTGCAGAAACCACATCTGAGTGGTCATAACTAGACTTGAACTAATTGGAAACTGGAGTTTACCATTGACCCATTACCTCATAAATACGCCTTTTTATGCCTTGAATTAATTCCTCGACGGAAGAAAATAGTTTCACTTTATAAAGTCATGAATATTACTATAACCATTGAGACGCGTTCGTAAAGGCCCTGTCACACCTTACCGGCAGCGTAAACGGACGTCTAACGGAGAACAAAATTTCCAATCTGCTCGTCTCCGTTCGCATTCGTTTCTTGTTAGTTTCTTATTCGGTATATTCGCTCATTGTCCGGCCATGTCCGGTGATGTCCGTTCAATCCGGTGGAAAGTTTTAAACATGTTGAAAACTTGGGAAGGGATGCCACTGGACAAAAATGAACGCTAGATATACGGTAGCTATGCGTTTGCATACGTTTTGTTCTGAATGCATGCGTTCATTATCCTGTACATATTCATTGATATCCGGTGAACCGGCGGGACCATTACCTGACATCCAACGGATCAACCGGAGATGTTCCGGTAACTAACCGCATGTTCAACGGACCAACCTGAGGTGTTCCGGCAACTAACCGCAGGTTCATTTACTCGAAATGCATACGCTATTACCATTATTAAACTTGAACTATTAGAATTTTGTTTGTTTTCCCGCTTTTTTCTTTGCACATGCTTTCACATTTCTATATGATTCTGTCTCTATAACAGTGTGGTAATACTACGTGACTTTGACGTCATAAAAGCTACCATGTCCAGTCGTTTTTGCCTCGATTGAACTTTTGAAAGAGCTGTAAGTATTTTATTTGCTATGCAAATGTGACGAGACCTGGCCAATTCGAACAAGAAAGTAGTAAACTTTGATCGTGTCTACCTTTATCGCGGATTAAATACGGTGTTTTTGCTAGATCGATGGAAAACTGGTTGGAAAGCACGCAAGACGAAGGGCTACTGTGTTCTGCGAAACCAATTTCTCGGTAAAATTCTAGGTTTGCGTATCTGTAAAGGTACATTGCCAGCAAAATAAGCTGTTAAATGGAGAAATAATCGAACTGTATGCAACTGGTTCTGGAAAACGTAATAGAAATCGGGAAAATCAGAGATATACGGGAAAGCTGCTTCGGGAAGAAAAATTGAGCAAGGCTACCTTGGGAAGCGGATTCTATATCAGATATAAATATGAGTAATACTGTTTGTACAGAGTAACGTCCCTTGCTCTATCGTCGCCCTCCGAACAGCCTATATCCCAATTTCCAAAACTTCTTAGTGCTTTCAGAGTATCTCATTTCTGTTGCATTCTCACACCCAAACCACTTTACCACTTCTAACCATGTAGTGAAAATTTGTCATCATTTGTCATTTTAAAGTATTGAAGTAGGTTCTTTGCATGACACTCTTTTGATATATTTTCCATGACCGATGGAACCAAGTCAATCATTTGAGCAATGTCCTGTTGCATTTCGTCACCTTCAGAGATAGGAAAATCACCAAGCAAGTCATTGATCACATTCTTGCAACTGTCACTGGCATCATTGTTGAGCGTTTGGATGTTTTCTTTGTTCTGATAAAAAAAAATTGGCTCTACGAATTTTCTTTGATGATGGCAATTTTGAAAGCGTTGTTAAATTTTTTTTGTTCATGGCAATTTTTATTCTCTTAAGGGGGCATTGAACCTAGGAGTTTGTGGCTTGCCTGGTGATTTTCCGGTTGTATCATGTCTGGCATTATCACAGATGTTTAAGTAGTTTACTATGTCTTAAACTCTTTGTTGAGGTCTATACATGACGTCTGAAAAGCGGACCGTTTCCGTTCTCTCCGCTTTGTCTTGTCTTCAGCGTCTTTCGACCGCAGGTTAGAGCTCTCATTATTCTGAAAATAAAACACACATGCATTTAGTTTTGATAATGTTTTTAATATCTTACATCATCTGGGAAAAGGTGGCATATTGCGGGACACACAGTGTCATCCTAGGTCAGCTATCTTCACACGTTATGATGGTATTTATGTTTAACAGTGCACAGGGAGCTGTAGATGATTATGAGCGACAACAATCTAAAACCCTGATCAAACGCAGCGCATTACGCGTGTCGTCTAATCAGGGATTACGATAGTTGTCCCTCAATAAGCCACTATTTCACATATGACGTTTTTTATGTAGAAATTAAGATATTGTTACTATGCAAGAGCAAAGGCAAAGGACAAGGTTCACGAAGCCTTCGATTTGGCCCTGTAAAAATATTTTTTTCCAAAAAAGATTTTTATCTTTATTTTCTGTTTATTTGTCAATATCAAATATTAATACTCCATAATATACACGCAAACGACCCAAAATCAAGTTTTGACAATTTTATAGTTTCTTGTAAGTGAACCGAGAGGCAAAAAAAGACAAAAAAGCAGATTTTTGTACAATTCTCGTTATAAATCCAAAAAATAAAATATGAAGGCATGCATGCGACACTTCAACATTTGGATATGTTACTTCAACTTATACATTTATTGTGTACATAAAATATCTTTGTGTCGCATTAGTGCCTTCATTGTTTATTTCTATGATTTATACCCTGAATTGTACCCAAAATCTGCCTTTTTCGCCTTTTTTGGCCTCGTGGTCCATTTTCAAGAAACTATAAAGTTGTCAAAACTTGAATTCGGGTTGAGCTTTGTGTATATTATGAAGTATTAACATCTGAAATTGACAAATAAAGGAAAATATAGCTAAAACATAAATTGGAATTATTTTTTTATAGGGCCAAAACGGAGGCTTCGTGAATCCTGTCCTTTGACAATATAATCAATTATATCTTGACACGTTCCTTCGTCACCATTAAAACAGAGCAATCTGACCGTGGTTAATTTTACGATATACCACGGTTGTGATATGACGTTAGAAAATATAATGGGAAATGACGTATTGAGGCATTTCTTGAGTTATGCCCATCAATTTGTCAAGATTGATGACATATCAACTATTTCATGGTAAAACCGAAATAATCGACATTCTACCGCGACATATCGTCCAATTTATCACATATATGTAACCAGTCGGGCTATGCGAGTTTCAAACAGTTTTGATCGAGGATCAGGTCCCGCATTTTGCCTGGCCTGACTCTCAATTCAGATTATTTACATAGGCCATGCGTTCAATATATACAATTGTGTATCCAGCTAACTGTGTTTGTCCAAGATCTTTTGGTATGTACTAAAGTATTTCAATAATAATTAAGGAGTCAAAAACAATATTTTAATATGCATAATCGATCGCTAGTTTGACCATCGAATCCACTTCCCAATGTAGGCTTGCTCGATTTTTCTTCCCGAAGTAGCTTTCCCGTATATCTCTGATTTTCCCGATTTCTATTGCGTTTTCCAGAAACAGTTGCATACAATTCGATTATTTCTCCATTTAACAGCTCATTTTGCTGGCAATGTACCTTTACAGATACGCAAACCTAGAATTTTACCGAGAAATTGGTTTCGCTGAACACAGTAGCATTCGTCTTGCGTGCTTTCCAGCCAGTTTTCCACCGATATAGCAAAAACACCGAATTTAATTCGCGATAAAGGTAAACACGATCAAATAATCTAAATAAGGGGAGATCCTTTGAAAGCACAGAAAACAAAGCAAATACTGAAAATTGCAACTCGGTTTAATTGAGTCTGTTCATGAGCAATAAAGCCTACTACTTTAAAAATATCGTTCGAATTGACCGGGTCTCGTCACATTTGCATGTAATGGCAAATAAAATACTTACAGCTCTTTCAAAAGTTCAATCGAGGCAAAATACGACTGAACATGGTAGCTTCTATGACGTCAAAGTCACGTGGTATTACCACCACTGTATAAACTACATATCGACTATTGGGTTCGCATATCGTCAAAATGTGTCGAGTTTTCCACGAGTTATGCCTTCTGAAGGGCGTATTATGTACTGTGTGCATTTCTTGTTCGGTCAATTTTTACCAATTTTATCGTGACACGAACACGAACGTTTCTCAAACGTTCCAAGAACGTTGCGTCAGTTTCTAATGCGTTCCACTTTCTTTTTATCCGGTATTCCTCCGTTGTCCGTACGGTTATGTCCGTTAATTAACCGTTAGTTTGCCGGTAATTGTTCGGTCATCGTGCGTTTTATTCGTTCCATGCCCCAAGCGAGCGCCTCGCGCAAGAGCGATGTCGACTTTTGTCACCGGATATCTTTCTTAGACACATTTTCTTTCCGTTTGACGTCCGTTTATGCCACAGGTACTTGACACATACTTTATTATCTATGAACCCCCTCCCCCCATAAACAATTTTTTTTTTTTTTTTTTTTTACTATACTTCTATTATAGATACAAGGTAAACAGCGCAATTCGACACCTAGTCTTTACTATCCACTTAAACTGATGCTAAAATAGACTCGATCGCCGATATTCTCTTGTGGTACCCTCGGGAAAAGATTAATTTATCAATATCTACTTTTTATTTCACCAAATTCCGTCAAATAACGCCACAGTACGTGAATTATAACGAAAATAAGCTTCAAAAAGTTTTATGTCGTTCTCTTGGTACAGAATTTATTGCCCAAAATAAGGGGTAATCTAGTCGGTTTGCACATTTAACGGCCTTTACGGCTGGAACTTTCACCTAATTTCATTAGTGCAAATGCGTTTGTGTCGGAACATGACCCTCTTCACTATCAGCTATATGAAATATACATGTAATTTGGCACGAAATTGACAAGTGAAAGACTCATTTCATTTTCAATGCCATTTTGAATACCGGAATGAATCGAATGAACGGAGCGATCTCATTGGTCAAAATTAAACAGGTAAAGTTTTTTTTAATTTTGCATTCTATGTAAATTATATAAAACTGATAATATTTCATTTAAAGATGATTTATAATATTTGGTGAAAGTTCCAGTGGCATAGGCCGTTTATTGTGGACACATAACAGATCACCCCTACATGTACATTCGTTGCTATGTACCAAGAAAACGACAAAAAACTTTTTGAAGCTTATTTTCGTTATAATTCACGTACTGTGACGTTATTTGACGGAATTTGATGAAATAAAAAGTAGATATTGATAAATTAATCTTTTCCCGAGGGTACCACAAGAGAATATCGGCGATCGAGTCTATTTTAGCATCAGTTTAAGTGGATAGTAAAGACTAGGTGTCGAATTGCGCTGTTTACCTTGTATCTATAATAGAAGTATAGTAAAAAAAAAAAATTTTTTTTTTTTTTCTTAAGGGGGGAGGGGGTTCATAGATAATAAAGTATGTGTCAAGTACCTGTGGTTTATGCCATCCGGTAAGGTGTGCAGGCACCTTTATCAACGTTATCATTTATACCGAAAAACAACACGGACACGAATATTATAATAACGCGCGGATGTAAACATGCAAGCGCTTACAAGAAGACGCTGATCATTCATCCGACGTCTGTCAAAAACCACGAATGAATAACAAACACTGTGTTATTAATTCGTGCAAAAACTCAAAATGACTAATACATTGTACACTTTTATTTAAATTTGTATTTTGGATCAGATTCGTTCTTTTTGAAATTCTATTTTTAAAGAGTATTAGGTAATAAAACAGTTATTTCATGTGTTTTACGGGAACAGTCCTATTGGCCCTCGTTAGCAGGAAAGACATTTCGAACTGTTGCTCTCGGACTATCGGCCTCGGGCAAAAGTTCGAAAATCTTCCCTGATACCCAAAAACACACACATGAAAGTAGGTCATTAGTTTAAATCATAGAAAAGGCTTATGAACCCTCTAGTTCTTTTCTCACCTTTAGTGATAAAGTCTAGTTAAATCTGGGAACTTTGTTTTCTGGGGAGCGCCTTCGCCTTAGAGCCCATTGGGCTCTTGTTTTACAGAGGGATACCAGTTTCTGCCAGATTTAAGCAGACTATTGGGCCTCAGTTGAAGTACTTAATATATGACTCTACGCAAAACAAATTGAAACAATTTTTTAACAACCGCCATCTTGGAGTTAAAAATGGCTGCCATGCAAGCAAAGTATAAGTTGAACCACCAAAGTTTGTAGACCCCAATAGCATATATTTTGCACCTGAAATCAGAACTCTATGTGCATTCTTAGCCGAGATACGTTTAAAATCGTAAATTTTGGGTCCGCCATTTTGAATTAAAAAATGGCCGTCTTCCCGGCTTAGATTTTGGGCAACCCTTCCATTTCATATTGTTGATACCCCAATGAATCACTGTGCCAAATTTCAGAATGTATTCACAATTTGAACGATTGTTTCTCTTAAATGTAATATTATGTCCGATACAAATAGTGAAGATCCAGATCAGACTGTTTGTCATTTTTTCAGTTTATTGCAGAAACCACATCTGAATGGTCATAAATAGACTTGACTTAATTGGAAACTGGAGTTGACCATCAACCCATTACCTCATAAATACGTCTTTTTACGCCTTGAATAATGTCTCAACGAAAGAAAATAGTTCCACTTTATAAAGACATATGTTTAGTAACCTTGCATAGCTTAAAACAAGCTGAAAGTAAAGCAAAATGCGCCTTAATGCGCATTCTGCTTTGCTTTGTAACCTGCATTAAGTCAGATCACCTCTTTTCAAAACTATAAAGCGACCATGGAGTTAAAAGATTCAGGGGTTAATAAGTTAAGCTGTCAAATTTGCTTCTCTCTAGAAGTTTTGTCCAAGAATATTTATGAGAAAATGTTCGCTTTAAAGTCAAATGCATGAATCATGTAAATTATTTACCTTTTGTAGTTTTGAAAATAACTCTTAACAAAAACACAGGTTTTTAGGTCTTAGACTTAGGGCCATACAAACTAATGTCCGTGTTTCCATAACCCTTAACCCATAGCTTGTTTCTAGTTTTGAAAATAGGTGAGCGATTAAATAAGGTTGAAAGTAAAGCGGAATGCGCCTTAAGGCATATTTTACTTTACTTCCAGCGTGCTTTAAGTTACCATCTGCTAAGCTATAGAAACTATTTATTGTGGTTCATATACATGTATATGACGTATACATTAAAACTTATTTTCTTCCGTGAATAAATAAATAAAATGCGCTTAAAGGCGCGTAGAATTATGATGGAAACGTATAAAAAACCTTGTTCTAAATATTAATTGATGGAACAAGATTTTGTAGTTCAAAACGTAAGAGTTCTATTTTTTTTATTTTCTATCTTACTAAAATGATAACTCACCCCATGTTACATTCAATAGACATGTATATTATGTCCTAGTCGATGTATGTGATCGCGTTACCTATTACTCCATAAGTACACACTTTCTGATCAGAGTATGTACTGTTTGTCATAGTGCAATGCACTGACAAAAACCAATCCTATATACTAATAGTCACCCTTTCTCATGTTTTTCATAGGTGGTTCTCTCGAAAAAAAAATTGTACCCTTACTCTATTTATATACAAGGTATACAACTCTAAAAATGGCATTGCCAGAAAATTGGAAAAAGGATATTTAAACCTAACTAAAACGGGTTTTATTGTTCGTATAATACACCATATTCATAAAAAAGGTATTAAGGTATAGGTCGTTCAACTTAGAAAGACGAAATTTCAAAAATATTTGTCACGAAGCTCAATTACATGAGCTCGTCCCAAGAGTTTACGGGTGTCAACCGCGTAAAGTTGCGTAAACACACGTTATATGGGGATATCACACATAATTTACATTACATTTATAAAATAAAAGTCAAAAATCCAATCAGCAACCATCAAAATTTATTCAAACTCATATAAAATGGACATAAGAGAAAAACAGTTGACGGCCGCATTTGCATTTTGCTATTGACTGCCATTTTGGATAAAAATTAGAGCTTTGTAAAGAGCGATTTCATTGGCTGGCCGATTGGTTCCCTAATACAATGCATCGAGCACTAATGACTATCGAAAACGGGAAACAGTCATTTGTGTAAAATAAAAGGCATCATAACGCCGTTAACGGTTATTATTTATTCTGAATCTGAGTTGTTTACGCCGTAGAATCCTATCAGAAACGAGTTAATTTTTATTTACCTTTAAGGTCTGCATTATTTACAAAATTTGCTGTAACCCGGCATGTAATTTAAACCTACGCCACGCTCGAAACTAAGGAACCAGTTTTCCGGAAGGTTGCTACGTAGCAACAGCCAATGAAATTATTTGCTTCATATCGGTCATTTGCATGTACATTTCGCAATCGACAAAATATATACATGTATTGAATTTTGCACCACAATGCTCTTATTTCACATCGACGTGTAACAAACGCTAATGTTTCGAAGTCATTTTTTGTTTATTGGACAAACTATTGCGTTTAATTAGTGCAGTTGCGAGCATAGGGTGAGTATAAGCTGGTTTTAACACTAACTTCACTGAAATTTCAAGGACGAGCTGGTGTAATCGCTTGACAGGTCGAGTTGTATACCTTGTTCTATAAATAGATATACTCTAGTATGTATATTACCAACTCGAGAGAACCACCTATGATGTTTTTAATATTTCAAAGGGCACTTCTTCTGTCTGTCTTACTGAATACCGTATTTCTTACCTTTAAGTTCTGTGCATAGCCGCTTTACAAGGTGAAACATGATAGTAGTTTCGGTTCAAGAACATTCCCTGTCTTTCACTGTTACAGAAAACGTACGCTACGCCGTGCCTGGAGCTAATAGCTTGGGTGGTAAGAAGTCATTCTTGTCAGAGGTGTTCACTTGTGGAATGGTCTTCCCATCACTTTAAGAGTAATTCTCCCAGTCAAATTACAGTTGTTGTTAAACATTTCTATACATGTACATGTAACGGTCTTTATATAATGGTTCATGTACTTTTTGTATTTATTGCATTTCTTGCATATTGATCAGGGTTTCTTTTTGCTCATTTGATTTCTTATCTTTGTAAAATCTAGATATGTTTGTTTCATTTTTTCTTTATTACGCCATACATACGCCCTTTTACACTTTTGATTTATTCCTGCACTGCACCATTTAGTTCCGCTTTATACAGGCATGACTATGTACCAGAGGAATTATTATCTCATAGAAGACTGTAGCTTAGAGCAGAACGTGTCTAAAGGCGCATTCTGCTGTACTTTCAACCTGCCATGATTTAAAAAGCAAGGCGTATTCAAAACTAGAAACAAGTTATGGGATAATGGATTAAACAAATAAAAATATGCTTCATACTGCTTTAATTTTGATCACACAACAATGTTTCTGGATCAAAACTTTTTGCAAATAATAATCAACTCGTGATCGCTAGATGAAGGATTAAAGTGACAACGTGTTCAACAAGGGTATGGTTGACCATCTGCATGCTGTACGCAGAGAACAACTTTGTAGCAAACAGTTTGAACCAGGTGAGACGCCGAGTACATAGGCGTCTCATCTGGACATAAACTGTTTGCACCTCTGATGATGTATTGTAAAGGAAATACTGGATAAAACAAATCTGAAATATTTAGCAGACGAGAATTACATGTACATAGCAGGTTGGTAGTTGGTTACGTAGCATGATGGTGGTTAGTAAGTCGCCTTCTTGGACTTCTGGCCCGACACTTGATGTTCAGTTCGAAAAGCTCCAGCGAGCTGGTTGCCCCGGATGCGGTTGCCAGGAATATCTTCTTGGAACGGGGGTCTACAAATTGTAAAAAGAAATCAAAAACTAATCTGAGTCATGTTTTTCAGTAAAACTTATATTTCACATTGAACAATACACATGATTATACAATGTAGTGTACTAATACAGAGTACACTTGTCCCAAAGGGACTTTCTACATTACGTTTGCCATGCATTGAGTTGCCGTTTAACACAGCTTTTTACTGTGTGTTATGCCTGTTTTAGCCCTTTACTTCAGAGTCTGTTTCTTGGTTTGAAGGCTAGTGACCACTTAAAGCAGGTTGAAACTAAAGTAGAATGTGCCTTTCAGCTAGCATCTGGTATAATATACGAAATAAGCTTCATATTCATCACTGTATTAAAACTGTTTTCTTGATGAAGCAATTAAACTAAAAATAAAGTATCAATAATTAGGGAAAAACAATGAATTTCCACATTCTATTGTTTTGTCCATGCCTTCAACTTCGCAGTTAAACCTGGCATCTACATGTACTAGATATATTCGTTCTTTATTAATTGTGTATTTGTGTAGAGGACACATGTTATATGCAAACAGTATATACCAAGATCACAAGATCAGACGTTTCGCCTATGACCAAGGTTTACATCTTTTGATAGTTTGAAAATATATTTGTAACCACAGCGTTGTAAAGCATGGACTTGACTTAATTTGGAACTTGAATAGATCAACTGAAGCTTCAGGGGCTGAATGTGTTAATTGAATATTCAAATTTCATCCCATTCAATTCCATTAAACAAAACGACTTTTTTATCGGAAAGATGCATTTTTTCTAGGGGCGGGACTTGTGCCTATCCTGCACAGAGGAGGCGAGGCTTATAGATCTATTTTCCGCAAATCATTATGTTGCGTTACCCGAGTAATGCAGTTATGATGTTCCATTCAGAGTACACATATTTCGTGTTAACAACCTCTGATATGGATTAAACATACATACACACTAATAACAAAGTAATTTAACATTAGAAATTACAGGAAATATAATGTAAATTTCAGAAATGAACTGAAAGTTTTCGGCGTTTAAGCGAAATAAACGACAGAATATAATCATCAAAGTTACCATGCAATGGCACCAAAAGGCGCATTTGCAAACAGTTTGTATCCTGAGCAGCATCCAAACTGTTTGACACTCGTCTCTAAACCTCGTTACTCATACTGTCTGTAACTTAACCTTGAAACAAAATTAAAGCAGACGACATATAAAATGGTAAAAATATCAAGTTAAATTTGACCATGAAAGGAGTTTATCACGAACCTGTAACAAAGGTCATGCCACCGGTTGCCCGGAGTGAGAGTAGTTGGTTATTGTACAATTCCTCTTCTGTGAGCAAACTATCGGTCCTCTCGTACCCATTCAACATTTGCTGGAACACGAAACCCGCTCTAATATTTCTCGTATCCAAGGTATAAAGGAATAGAAGGCCAGGATCCTGGGTGTATCCAACCATCAGAATATATCGCCCCCTGCAAACCTTCTTTGTTGTGAGAACTTCCGGTTCCGGCCCACGAACCACTGACGATCCGTCGAAAACGTCTAGAAGTGTGAAGGGTGATTCTGGATTACTGTTGTACAGAACTGATCCTTTAGTTCGAAACTCCAGATCACTACCAGTGTCGGCGACCAATGATATGGCTCCGCGGCCGCACGCAAATACGCTGAAGTCTCTAGAACCAATGGTTACTATTGTGTTCAATTTATCATCCATGTCTGGATCTGTTTGTGGATTGAGACCTAGCACCTCCAAATCACCAAAGTCACTCTCATCCTGAATTGTTGTAGAAAAAAGTTCTTCGAGTTCGAAGTCCCTGAGTGGGCCGATGTCGACGTTATCTGATCCTTCACCGGCGAGAAAGACAAAGTCCTATAAAGTAGAAGGTGTGTTTACTCCCTGAACTGCCATGGCGTCGTCAGCTTTAAACAGTTGTCGTCTGAGTTTAGTAATATATCTGAATTTAAGGTATTTTGACTAAATAAATATAAAATTGAGTGTTAAACATTTTGGGTCCTGATCAGATGTCGCGTTTAGCGATGTCCGATCAGGATCCAAGCTGTTTGCAAATAGCCATGATTGTACTCTTAAATATAGTTAAAAAGGATGGGAAGCATCCCTAACGCTATATAAGTGTATGTTATGACATTTAGCAGGCAAAATATGCATTTGAATATGGACAAGACCTTTCCATGCACTTAAAAAATGACCCCACTTACATTGACCTTGCATTTAATTAAGCTTTCGTAATCTGCGTTTAGGTTCCGAAAATGCTGATTACTTCCATGTATGTACAGTAAAGGTCCTCTATTTCGACCACTTAAAGGACGGCACATTGGATTACATGGAATACATGTGACTGCTTGGGTGGGATAATGGTAAAGCTGAAGGCTACTGAAGGAGAGTTTTGATTTTTGTTTTTGTTTCATCTCGCTATAAGAAGCCACATACCACTAACAAATAATAATTAATTAACTATTGATAAACTATAGAGATCGTGATAGATATGTATTACTCTATTTATAAAGTGAAATAAAGTCATTATATAAATATCGTAATCCACTAGTGAAATATTCGAAACTTTAGGGCCAAGACTGGCCAACAGCTGTTTTCAATTCAGACATCGAGGCAATCAGCAACTGGTTGGGGAATCGCTGTGCTGAGCTGCATATTGTAGGATAAGGGCTTAGCACGATTTAACTTAAAGAATGCTGTAGGCTGTATTCACACAACATTCGACCTGTTTTATATCTCTCGTTTCGTTTCGAAAGATGTAAATCATAGCAGGTTGGTTTAGTGTAAATGTACACACATTAATTCTTAAAACCTCCAGTGATAAATCACAATATACTATAGTATATAACTAAATATATTCTAACATACACTAGCGTACTCCTGGAATATAAAAACATTATATACATTCACAAGCATAAAATACTGTCTTACTATCGGCATTTTCCATGTTATTGTTAAGACTACTCATATATCAAGCCTAACAAACAATGCGATTGTTTGACCTTGATATAAAATTATTGAAACTTTTATTTAAATGCTGGTGGTGTATATTGATGGCATTATAATAGCGACCATCTATTGAATATGATGATAGGCGCACTTTACCGCAAGTGCATGTGTGATTCTTACGGTATAGTTTTTGTTTCAAGCCACCTAGTATGTGGCAAAAACATCGCAGGCAGAATTCTGGGTATATATAGGCATATATTCTACTAGATTCTATATCTACCCTGTGATGATGATGATGACGATAATGACGATGATATATCTATATGTATGTACCCCTTGATGCTGATGATGAAATATGATGCTGAATTTTCGATGAATATTTGTGGATTCCAAGGTAACAGTAAGCCCCAATTTCTACATGTAGCTTTGACTCAAAATGCTTATTTTTGACGAAAACAGTAGAACTACCGAAAGTGCGACTAAGTACATTCTCTACACATACCTCATCAGGCAGCCGTATTTAGTACATTATGGGGTACGGAGTGATACATCTTTAGTGTGCATTAAGCAGTCCTTTCTGTGATGATAAAGGTTGTATGCACAGGGTGTCTATTTGATAAAAAGCATGTTTTCTTGCTAAAATAGGAAGTAAAGCAGATATCCACAAGTACACAATATACCTATTCTTTTAATTACACTTTCTGCAAATTCTAATTTTACCTAATATCTATATTAATTTTCATATAAACGTGTGACAATAGTCTCAAAGTACTCCTGAGTCATTGCCATGTCAAAGCGTACAAGAAGACACCCTCAGGAGAAGAGGGACAGTTAAAGAACTGATAAAGTACATAGGCATGGAGCGTGACATTTGGCGCAAAATACACAAATGTTTAGGCTGCGAGGATTATGGTCAGCAGTTTCGGTATCGTATGTCCATAAATGCGGCACTGTTTTGGGATAAAATAGACTTTGAGATCTGGCTCATCTTGGGTAAGAATCAGATTACTAGTAACACGTCACTCAGTAGCAACGAGCAAACAGTAAGTTGGAAGGTGTTTTGCCTTTAATTACAATGTAATCGATAGATGTGGCCTTATCAACATACTTGAAGAAATTGTCATGGGGATCACCTATTTAGATATTGTTTTAACTAAAGGTAACCTTATGAAGTTGCACAAAGAAGACCAGTGTAGGCATTCGTTTCACAGAGTCACAGAGGTCACGGACCGCCGTTCAGAGGATGGTCATTCCAATCTGCAAACAGATGTACGGACCCTGAAGAAAAGGCCAGTTAAAGGTGATGTTCTTGCAATCGATACCAAATGTTCTCATAATCAGACTGACACATTACATTAGTTGAAAGTTTTCAATTTGGTTTTAACCCTTTGTCTGCTGATCGCGACATTCCTGATTGTTGCAAACAGTTTAGATCCAGACCAGACGCCTCGTTACGCGGCATTTGATCTAGATCCAAACTGTTTGACACTCGTCCGTAGGTTTATTTACCTAAGCAATGTATAAATATAAATCTAATAAGTTTTGCAGACGACAATTTGGAAGCAGACGATATCACAGCAGGATAAGTGAAAAGCTCCAGGAAACGTCGATCTAACGAGCGCCTTAGTCGACGTACAAGACGGAAACATCCAAACGGCTGTTTCCAGCTAGTACGTATATCGCGGTCACTGCAATTTTTATGTTTACCATTTTACTTATTGATTGGCATGATATCTGTTCCGCCATGTATGTTGCAAATATAGGCCCAAATCTAAGCCTTCCTTCTTTAGGAGTCATACTTCCATCGAATCCTTTCGTGCCCCCTCCAGCCGACCAATCTGTTAATGTATCAGTTGAATAATTAAAAGTCGACATAATAAAACATAAAAAATCAAGCCTAGATATAGTGGAACAGTTGTTATCATTTCCCGCTTAAACAAAACGAAACGCAAATGTAATGAACTAAAATAAAATAGTAAAAATGACAATGTTTTAAAAGGGTTTGCGATTTGTTAAAGTCTAAGTGGCAAACAGTTTCGATGACCCGGTGTCTGAACCCACAAAACGGTAGATGTGTGTCTATTTTGTTTTTGTATGTGGCTACCCAAATAACAGAAAAAATTACATTCTCTAACTTTGAAAAGAAAATGATCTAGAAGCTTACCAAAATCCTAACCAACTTAGGACCAGGTTAATTTCACAACAGATGGCCAAATTATTGCCATAAGAGATGGCCAGGTTAAAGTTTTTCACCGATGTGACCAGGTATATTAGCCCCTCAAGTGATCGTTTATGAGTGCATCTGATTTGGTTTCAGGTTTATTGCAAAGGAAAACAAGTTTTGTGTATGGGTTTTGTTCGGCTATATTTTGATCCAAGTTTGTCGACCTAAACTGTTTCACAGTCGGCGTAGTAATATAGCATTCAGTGATTCGTAAATTACAAGTAGCATAATAAGTAAGTGTCAAGCAGTTTTGATCCGGGGGGAAGGGGGGGGGGGTTATCCGAGATATTGGCAAATGTGTCGTTATCGACTTCGTATGAAGGGCATGTATCGCTTATTCGGAACTGAAAAATGTAGAAAAAACAGGGGATCATGTGGTATATAAGAAACATCTCATGGCTTCAATGGCATGACTTGTGCTCTGCTATGTGTTGACATAGGCACCTAAAATTTAATTTTAAGACATTAAATCTGATGACAATTGTTTAAAATTGATGGTGTCTTGGCAGTAAAAGGTTTAAAGTAGGTTGCAGCCAAAGATACGACGAAAACCCCTCAAAAGCTTCTAAAACGGAGAAGACATTGTTTTCCCTTTTAAAAGAAATACAAACGCAAAGCAATACAATGTAGAAAATAACGGCTTTTTGAAAAGTATCTGGTTCCAACCTTTTTGCAGTAGAAAAATGGTTTTGGGAAAAGTATAAAGTTTTATGGGCTGTACACACACACGATATGTGGAGTAATATTTTAAGATTACCTTTCAGTCCCATGCCTTGGACTTTTATGATCTCCTCTTGGCCAAAAGTCAAATCAATAACTGCCATTCCGTTACTAATTTGAAGGGTAACAAATGCTTTCGTCTCCCTGTCATTCAGACAGATATAGTCAATATCGAAATTCTATAAAAGAAAAAAAAGAACTATTAATATTATTAAGCTTGTTAAACTCTTCCCGAAAAATTATCCACACATGTAACCCTATCCACTTTGATAACGTATAAGATTGACTCATATGATATTGAGCATACACCCCCCGCGATGGCAGACTGATGCCATACATATCCTACGAAGTAACAGTGGTACTAGATATCACCTTGACCAGACAGCATCTTAACCCATTTGTGCCCACGATCCCAGATATGGGACATAGGCAAACAGTGTAGACTCTCATCAGACGCCGCATTATGCGGCGTCTGATCAGAGTCTATATATACTGTATGCTGATATAGTCCGGTTGCCAAACCCCTGATTTTTCGATAAGCGTGTTTTGCGGACCGTACAAAGTGTTTTTGCTGTTTCTATACCTCTGAGGTGTGCTCTTTAAGAATCTGAATGATGCCACTCTGGCACCTTTGGGCAATCCGCACAATATGCAAATTAAGGCCGCCATTACTGAACATATTGTTTTCGTCAATATCTCAGAAACTATGCATGGTATCAACATAATTTTGGTGTCTATCCCAATGTTTTGAGGGGTAAATAATCAGATAAAGCCATTTTAGTAAAGATCACAGCGATATGTTGTGCTGAATAGGCATATTTAGGCAGCCATTACTGAAAATCTCGTTTTCGTTATTATCTCAGTGCCCGTGCATGGTAGCAAACTAATGTTGGTGTCTATCTCCATGTTTTGAGGGGTAAATAATCAGATTAAGCCATTTTAATAAAGATCACACCAATATTTTGTGCTGAATGGGCATATTGAGGCAGCCATTACTGAAACTCTCGTTTTCGATATTATCTCAGTGCTCATGCATGGTAGCAAACTAAACCCTGTCTATCTCCATGTTTTGAGGGGTAAAGAATCAGATGAAGCCATTTTAGTAAAGATCACACCAACACTTTTTGCTTAATAGGCATATTTAGGCAGCCATTACTGAAAATCTCATTTTTGTCAGTATCTCAAAATCATTTTAGTTTCAATCCCCATGTTGCGAGAGGTTAAGAATCAGATTAACCCCTTACTTATGAAAGAAATTGGTGTCTGCTAAAGTTTTCGTCTGCTTCAATTTTCAAACTTCTTCAAAGTCGCTCAAAATTGGTGAAGCTTTTCTGCAAAATATGCAAAAGAAGGACCGCCATTATTGATGCGACGGTCGAGTCTACATTCTCTTTGTGTCGTCTGTCTGGTGTGTGTTCATCATTTATATAAGAGCATTAAAAGAATGGTCATACCTCAGCTAGCTTAAGAATTCTTAGGTTCATTTTTTTGACAATATAGATACATTCTAAGTTCCTTTTCAATAGTGTAACGACCGCAAAATTAGGATGATGCTGACAGTGATATTTACTCTTGAATTTAATTAGTCCTTACGGTAGCCGACAACAATGTAAAGTCGTACTTTATCCCTAACCGAACATAATAAAAGACTGATACACGCACAAACACCACGGCAGACGTGGTCCAGTAGTAGCACACTCGACTACGATGCCAAGGGTCGTGAAACTGATACCCCGCTGGACCAAGTCCTTCGGATGAGACTTTACACTAGGCATATAAAAAACCAGAGAACCCTGTCGAAAGTAAGAGTAAGACATCGCGCCCAGGTTTCTGTATCCGCTGCCCTCTCTTTTGGATGTCCATTTAGCCCATATATTGCAGAAAAGGATGTTTAAAAACAAATAAACAAAAATTCGGTCAGTTGTTGCATTGCGGTCAAAGGAGGCACACAGAAATATAGCTCTAGATTTTAGGCGGTTGGTTTAGACAGTATACTTGTACTTTGAAGTAGTGCAGAGTATCAAGCTGAAAGTCAGAAATATAT
This sequence comes from Gari tellinella, assembly GCA_922989275.2. Taxonomy (NCBI): domain Eukaryota; kingdom Metazoa; phylum Mollusca; class Bivalvia; order Cardiida; family Psammobiidae; genus Gari; species Gari tellinella. The sequence goes on along the minus strand of OV277869.1, from coordinate 22,255,485 downwards.
ATAGTTCTGTTAATATAGCTTAGCTGAGTCCGAAAAGTGAAAACTCCAAACCGTGACTGGGCGCTTGTAGGTCATACACATCGCCCGTGCTCGTCCGAATTACCGGACCATAGGCAAAGAAGGCACTGAGCATCATACACTCAGGAAAGTCCATCAATTGTCAATTATCAAATTGTTGATGATCAGCCGTTGATCGTCATAAGAGCTGTGCTATTTGAGTATATCTCATCAACTACAGTAGCTGGGCACCTATGGCTCAGCTCTAGGGTCTCGTTGGTAGTTAAGTGAGGGGATCGACGACCCATACCTGATCCATACAGACAGGAACACACGCTGCACAACTCCTCAGGTTAAGAATTCAGAGATGATAGAAATACTGGATGGCTGTGCTATCATTTGGGTTATAAACGAGTCTAATCAAGGAACTGTAAATGGCTTCATGAGGGATGTTATGAAGAGTATGGCAAGCTATGACCCACTCGATTGCTACTTCAACTTTAGGATCAGGATTAAAAGTTGAATGTGGGCAGCTCGAGCTGGTGACGAGGCCATACGACGACAAAAACTGCAGTTACATACTCCAATGCCGCTCCAGAAGGTTTTCCTTACAGCAACTGAGAATAAGGTACAGGTCATAGTTATGATGTGTCAGAGTTTGATCCAGAAAGCCGAATGGACATAGTCTGGCCATTACCTCTACTAACACTGTACTAGTATTTCAGGATGACAATGTCTTCCACAAGAAAGATACAATGATCCGCCATGAAGAAGTGGGTGTAATTATCATACAGTAGATGGTTAAGGCAGCTGAAAGTGGCGTAAAAAGAATCAAACATTGTTTGTGAGGACATTCACGTCTTCGACCTCCTGCTGCACTTCTACGCAAAGTTGAATCTGGCCTGTCGTTTAACCTTGGAAGGACCACATGCTTAACAAACTACTATAGACATTGCCGCAACTGCAAGTGAACATGAACAATTTTTTTCACATCTGCCAGTCGCCCATGTCCTCTCAGGCTGTATCACTGTAGGTCAGTGCTTCAGAGTAGAAAAAGGCATTGTCATCAAAGTCCTAAAGATCGGTGTGGTACTGGACATAGTGGACGAATTATCTTATGCTATAGGCGACATCGCTTGAGAAGCGACAGGATTCATGGCTGCCTGTTACAGGGTCACAAGCTTGGTGACATCAAACATGTCTGAAGTTTGAGGAGAAGTCTGGTTGCAAAGAATTGGTAGAAAATACAAATGCCCCACAGCTTATGTCACTTTCACCTTCTAAAGAGGCATTCAAAGAGAACGTAAAACATTCAGACTGCCATTTGGAAATCAGCTCCCAAATCAGAACCTGCATCATTAGATCTTGTCGAGTTTGGGTGGAAACTTGATGAACGCACTAGATAATTGATACCAGTTGTATTGCAAGCAAACGTTACTATTGCTCCACAGGAGGTGCTGGAAATGATAAGGTGTGGTTGTGCTACGTATACACTCTGTTCTACAGCAGTGTGTCTGTGATAAACGACTCGCTTGCCATGCGCAATATTTTCTGTGAACAAAAACGACCAGTGGTGTGTCGGCTGCATTACTTTTACATTTACCTTATTCCTAGTGGTCCTAGTGGTCCGGACAAATTATATTGAGGGTTCAGACCACTAAATTTAATCAAATCTCAAACTAAGGGTCCTTATCACTTTTTCCCTTTTTATATTATAAACAGTGTTTCATATAAGAAGTAGATCTAACAAGAAATAAATAAAAATAAATATTTTGACGGGTTCGAGTTTACTAAATTTTTAGAAAAATCTATTTGACAACTTTTAGAATTTCTTCTTGATGGTTGGGTGCACTTTAAAATGTGCAGCTCTGGCAGGGTACTTACAAGAGGATACCCCTTCTACTGCCCTGCCTGTAGCCAATTAACCATTGATAGTTTATGTCAAACTACTGTAATTTATATGAAAAAAAGTTGACTTTTTATGAGGCTACATACTCTTGTTTTATATTTTTTCTGACATTTAATTAACAAACCGTACCCTGGACTATATATAGTAAATAGTTCGTGGTGTCAAACCTACTGTTCGAATTTAGGTTTGGGTCCCACTGAGAATGAAGTGGGCCACCATGCTTTGTTTACATTGTTAGTGAACCACTTTGAGATGCAACCATTTACCCATCGTATTTTAAATTGAAAATGACCAGTATATCCAGTATTCATGTTTAAAATAACTTTTATTCACATAACAATTTGAAATGGACTAGAAGGTGCTTAGGTGTTCGAATAATGGTTGTACCGGGATATTATTATTATTATCATTCCAAGTTTCATCATGCATGTACTTGGCTTAATTACCTAAATAGTTCGAGCATACTTTGCCACAATTTGATTGAATGTTTTTTCTTTATTGGCAAATATAGACATAATGAAGAAAAAGCAAGAAAGTTTTCATATTTTTTAATTTCATCTCGAAACTTGTATAGTATTTCAAAAAAAGCAATTTTTGTAAATATCGTACATTGCGTGTTATATAGTTTTCTTTTAAATCCGAAATAATCCCGTCATGTGACTCAATATGAGCATTATCTAGAGAAGTTTGTTACATGTAATTCAAACATTGCATGTTCATGCAAAACTTCCATCCAATTTTGACCAGTTTCATTATATACTTGATACGATAAATTCATTCTTCAAATGGTACGGATACGTTTGTAAATTGCAGGAATTAATATGTCCCTTTTCATGACCTCGTTTTAATTAAATAGAATTTTCATTTTGCAGGTATTTGTATTCTGTGCTTGAGGTACACTTGTTCTAGCGTAAAACATAGTATCCAGTGGATGGGAAGACTTTCCTTATATGGATAAACTAAAATATTGAAAACATTTTTATTTGAAATCCTTGTCTTGACTATGAAAATAATTTTCCCGAATAGTCTTTGGATGACATGCTATCAAGACATGCTAGATACAAGATCATTTTCAGCCGCCAGTTGAGTGTATCAAAAATGCACGATTCGGCTTAAACCGGTCTTAACCCTTTTTGTGCCCACGATCCCATATATGGGGTATAGGCAAACAGTGTAGACTCTTATCAGACGCCGCATTATGCGGCGTCTGATCAGAATCTACACTGTTTGCTGAAAGGAATTTCAATATAAAACAAAATGAAAATGAAAATTTGACCAGGCATCCCGTTGATAAAAAATTGACTAATCAAAAATAAAACATGGAAGAATCCACTAGGCACAAATGGGTCCCGGACTAAGAGTAAAAGGTAAACAACAAACTATACTGTTGACTTACATCACTCGGTGTCATGTTCCAATGTAATATTTTCCCTATACCTTTTCTCAGAGTAAGTTTGGGTGCAATGTTTAATCTATACCCAATCATACGCCTTATTTCATCTAGTACTCTACTAAATAAAATAGTTTCACTGTAAACAATCATGAGTATGCACCATAAGTATGTAACATTTCCTATATCCTAGCAGATGGTAGCTCACTTCAAACTGAAATAGAAGCAGAACACTCCACAAGAAGCATTCTGATTTACTTTCAGTCTCCAATACTGATAACAAGCTTTTGGAAGTGTTAAGGTGTCGGCCTGGTCAGGAATCACTTCCGGGTCGTTGTGGTCTTGCAAGTAGTACCTTGAAAAATAAAATTTCCAAGATTTGCAATGTTTAGCCTGTGGGTGAGTTTGAATGGTTTTCTTGATGAAAACTGGTTATTTGTGGTCATTTCCACCCAAATGGCATTGTTTTAGGGATCTCATTTCAGGACTATTTCCGCAGGCGGATGCATATGGAAACACAGTGAATGGGGTGAAAGTGAAAGTTGTTTACCTTTATTTTGACAGTGAACTTAGAAAATCATTGATAGCAAAAATGTAATTGCCGATGCTATAGGTTGACTGGCCTCAATGAACAGGGACATTTTACTACAGATTATATAGGGCGAAATTAGACCAGGCCGACACCTATATACAGTACGGCTAATTTTTATTCCAGATAAGTCAAATATAAATCAGAACTGTTTACCTGTACACAGTTATCACAAATTCTTCCAAAGCGCCATAAAGGTATGTTAATTGACCCCTTAAACTTTTAGTGGAAAATCCTAGTTTCGAATTAGGAGCTTTGATCTTAGCCTGCACCGTTTGCATAGGACTATTGTACTCTTTATAGGTACATTGTTTCTAAATGACATGTATACTCGTCATTTATAGACATTGAAACTATAAAGAGTAAAATTATCAAAAACAGTGTAGACCCAGGAGCCCTCTCTTCAGGGTCTGCACTGTTAGTCAATTTGCAATATATTGCAGAAAAAACCCCATTAATTGTCATCATAACAGGACTAAACTTAAATGGACAATGGAACTTTCCAATAAAAGTTTTAGAGGCGGATGAGTTAACATACGATAAACAGGATAGAAGACGTTATTCTTTCACGTTCGAACGAAACAATACGTAACCACATTGGAATAAAAAAGGAGAAAATTGTAGTATTTTTAAGAATTGACGATTTAGTAAATATGAGTGGCCATCACTTTTAAGGCTGATGAGACATCGGGTTACCCGGAGTCCGATCAATTACCACACCTTTGCAATGTGCAAAAAGTTGCTTCGCATTAAAGCGTTTATTTTGAAAGAATAGCGTATACGTCATCGTACTTACAGATTTGAATGTCACAGGGTCTGTGAAAAAGAACCATTCACTTGCAAGCCTGTCCCGCTCGCCTGCGAATGCATCAAATGTAAGGGTCTTGTACATTGGTGGACCTCCAAACATGTCATCGCTGAATGTAATTATTCCTATATTGTGTTCGGCTTCAATGCCAACTATGATTCGTCTGCATGTACGTGTCACGACATGGTGGTTGGGATTATCTCCTACCGGTATGGTATGGACCAGCTGGAAGGGTCCAGTTGACGTTTCTGTATATCCCCTGAAGACGAGTACAAACCCCATGTCGTCACCTTCCATCACCACTGTGACGAAATCTTTACAAGTTTGCACCTATAGTGGAAACATCATTACTTCACGTTTAAACTGAAACTACATGCAAACACAGCACACTAAAATAGAGAATAACGATTAAAAGCGTGTTTGAAAAGAGTTTGGATCCTGATCAGACGCCGCGTAACGGAAAAAGTGTTTGACACTCGTTTTGAATTTTTTCAGTAATACTGCCTTATTTTCTAACTTTGAAACGACATTGTAGACAAAAATATTGAAGCAGATGACGATGAAACGATGAAGGTGTAAAAATCTCACGACCATTTGTCAATGAAAGGGTTAAGAACTTCACAGCCAAACCGTACAATACTTGCATTTCAAACAGGTTGGATACTGACAAGACGCCGCATCACACGGCGTTTGATAAGTAGGTTTGACACTTTTAACAACACTTATTCAGTTATAAAAACCGCATAAAAATCCAAACTATTTATATAAAAGCAAACAAAATATTTGAACAGAAGAGTTCATAGCAAAGACAAAGTGAGACGGATGTTACGTCATAATGGCAGTAAACGGATTGAGTAAATTGCTTGGCAATATTGTGGCTCTGGAAGGTCAACTTTAGACGAAATAACCCAATCACTGCAAGAACGTCATACTTCACTGATATGACGTCATTTGTTTCAAACAACTATCGTTTGCATTTATTATCAATTTAGCTAAAAGGATGTCATAAATGGTTCATTGTTCTTGGCCTCATACACAGCAAAACACTGATTTAATATTATGCACGCGAACCCTTTATTAGCGTCCTTAATTGTCGCCCGCTTCAAATACCTCTTCTGCTCTAAAGCTCCGAATCAGTTTTTATGCGTTTACACTGACGAACTGTTTAATATGAATAACAATTGGCCAGATCAAGATCAGATATGAATATTCAATAAATGTTAACGCTATTTAAGCCTGATCTTGGTCCAAGGTTATGAAGCTTTTATGTTGAGTCTGAAGTCGTTCTGAAAAAATGTATTGGTCAGGTTTGAGCCTAGACTCAAATCTGACCAATCAATAGCTTGAGAACAAACTCAGATTCAACACAAACGCTTTACAACCTTGAAACTTTTATCAATACTGTTTACAAGGCAAGTATTCTATTACAGGTACTCTGATTATAAATGAAATACGCGTTCCTAGGCTTCAATGGGTTGATTGATTGAGTTGGGTTTTACGGCACCGCGACACATAAAATGGTCATATGGCGCCGAGAAACGACTACATATTAATAAACATCAAAACAAACGAAACACTCGAAAAAGTAAGAAAAATAACACAGCAAGACAAACACTAAGAGGCTCCACCATTACATAATGTGGGAATGATTTCAGGAAGATGATTTTGGCTAATCTCATCCGTTGCCAGCAGCGCATGGGATCAAAACCACCGACCCGCCTTCCTTTTAGCTCTTGGCAGAGGGGATACTCTCGGTCTTATAAACAGAGAAGATCCCCTATGACAATTAAGCCCCAGAGCCACGACAAGGCAGGAAGGTGTCTGGGGGCTTCAATGGGGTTATGGCGATTAAAGCCTCGTACACTCGTCATTTACAAACACTATACCTATAGGGAGTTCATTTGTCCTATACAAACAGTGTAGGTCCTGCTAAGCGATATCCTGCAGGAGCCCTCTGAGGTCTGAACAGTTTTTCTCGCTTTTAAGGTGAGCTAGATAACATTTTGTTACTATAGATACATGTAACTCAAAACAGCAGTTAAGCAAACCTGATCTGGCATTGTATTAATCCGCGCTATTTGGGTAAACTCAAATATATTTAAAAAAACAAAAACTTAAGAGGTACCGCAAGCTTCGAATCGAAAAAATGCACAGTAGATTCTACGCTTGTCTGTGGCTTTTGACAATGCAATGATTCGCAGTTTAAACAGTGATTCATTTTGTTGTTGCTGATTGTCTCATATAATCGCGTATACACGTAACGTTGCGTTCTGACGTGACGTCATTGGCGCCTGTTGTTGTTTTGACTTGAAAGTATAACGTTTATAAAAGAAGAAAGGGTCAATTTGATAACTATTCCTATACAGACATCGTATGGATTCAATAAAACCCGTTTGTAGTTCCGAGATGTGATCTAAATCGTGCCATAGTTTTTTTAAAACGTGTGTATACGAGTACACATAAATGTCAAAGCGAAGCTTAAATATAGTGACATTTTAACAGGTGTTTGTTGCTTTTGGTTATGGAACGTCTGATACAGTAAAAAAGTAGGCCTTTGTTATTCCGTTGATTTACTCGTTTCTATAGTAATTTAAGTGAGGGAAATAATCAGGGGAGGTTTCTTGTAAAGACGAGGGGTTTTATATCATTGATTGATCTGTTCCTGTTTGTAACTCGCTAAAGCTCGTTTCCGACTGGGAACAGATCAAACTTTGGTATAGAATCCCCGTCTTTACCAAACCCGTGCTTGATTATGTTTGTAATTTTGCAAATTGTACGTAAAACCAACCTTTAAAATGTCAACAATGTGACATGACTAACATACCGATTTCAGTTCTGATTCCATCTCCTCAGTATGAATCAATTTCGTTGTTTTGTTCCTTAGAATCTTGAAAACTGACATTCGGGTTTCTCCTGAAATGATCACGATGTAGAGCTCCAGATAAAGTTAAACTAGAAGTTTTCGGCATATTCTCATTTTTGCCTTCTCTGAAACATACAGTGGTGAAGACGTCATTCTTTTCCAGGCTCAAACCTGCTTGCCACTCATATTAAGGTGAATATTCAGAATTGTCAACAAGTTATTTCTTTTCATTTTCTTTCAATGCGCTTGCGTTTAACCTGCGTATAAACGGAAGAAGAATAACGTTTTATCCATTGTATTTTAGTGACGGTTTCACCTTATCTAGAGCTCTGAGTACATGCATATAAAATTCTTTGTAGTGTCTGATATTTTTCCTGCACATACAATGTGAGCGTTCTTAATAATTATATATTATAATTACCGTAAAAATCCTCACATGTGACACACTGTCAAACTGGTGTAATTATCCTTAGCATTGGACTACATGCAATTGCTTTTACTGTTCATTAATTGATCCAAATAGTACAAATTATATGGGAAACAGCGAAGACCCATATCAGGGTCTACACTGTTTGCCCAGACCTGTCTGTCCCTATACTTAGGGTCATTACAAAATACCATAAACATCATAACATGTAAAGTGTTACCTCCCTAAAACGACCCTCTTAACAAAGCTGTCCACCTTACAACAACGCTTGTCGCTATTCACCAATCAAAACTATTATGTCGAACACTTTCACTGCTGCAATATCTATTATCTATATCGAAAATGCGTACGCCTAGAAATGTAGCGCCGTTTCGTCGGTGAAAATTGTGGTTCATTGAAGTGTTAGAACCGAAATAATAAATTAATATCAGTGTTTTATCGTGCAATAAAACACGGGTAGTCGTTGAGATGCTGTTAATTTAATTACTACATATCTCAACTTCATACCAGTGTTTTATTGCCACGATAAAACACTGGTATGAATCCATTAATTCTTAAATTGATACTTTTTTAATCAGACTTACGACCATTTGTGTTAAATAAGAAAGGTTTAATTTTCATAACAATGCAGTAAGATTCAATAATAAAGAAGTTATTCTTTACTGTTAAACCTCATCCGTTTTAGCGAGAGGTGTTACGAGTTTGTTCCGTTGTTGGGTTATTTTCAAACGGCCAAACGTATGCCAAATTTTAACAAATCCTCACAAAAAACCCAGATCACTAAAACAAAAAGCCCTAAGCCCTAAGCTTTTGTAAAGCAGGGAACAAACCATAGATAAGCCAAGTCAAGTATACTATACATACATGTACGTGTTTATAGTATTCCTGGTAAATTAAAAAGTTGTTGTTCAAACATTATTGATTAGTCAAACAATTTAGTGAAATTTGTATTTTTTTACATATGCAAATTCCTAATTTTCATTGATTTAAATAGCAAGTTACCAATTCCAGAGGTAGGGGCCATTTCCTACGATTTAGCACAAGCTTATTGTGTAAAAAAATACCGCCTTCTCCGTTGTATGTTTGTGAATTACAGCTAAACCTCTCTACAATGATACCCAACGGGAGACACAGATTGTGTATGTTGTTAGGATGGAGTCGTTATAGGGAGGGAAATAAAGAATTGGCTTATATTTGCAAACAATTTCAATCCAGACCAGACGCCGCGTAACGCGGCGTCTGATCTGGATTCAAGCTGTTTGTCACTCGTCATTATATTTATTTTATCTAAATGCCCACTTATACGTGTGTATCTATCTATCTATCTTCCGTTAATGTGAAACCCCTTGCGAGGACGTACACATGTCGCGCGTCAAGCTGTGAATAGTGTTAATAAAGTGAAAGTAAAAAAGAATAAAAAATGTGAAACAAAGTTAGAAGGATAAAAGTATAAGATTTCTTTAATTGGTTGTCTATGGTGAGATATGTTTGGTAGAGAGACAATATCTGGTGGCAGTTTGTTCCAGTGGAAGACAGTTCTGGGGAAGTAGGAATACTTGTAATAATCTGTTTTGGTTGAGATCAATCTGTAAGAGAGATGGTGAGAAAGTATTGATTGTCGTGAGATTGGAATAAGAAAACCTTCAATAGGTATGGCCACAAGATTATACGTGATTTTATACATGAAAGAGAGTCTAGTGTCAATGCGACGGATATCTAGTCGTCGTAGGTTCAGGGAATGTAGCATGTTGGTTACACTAGATTTCTGGCCGTAATCATGTTTTATCCAGCGTGCCGATTTTTGTTGTACTGTCTTATTTGGTAAATTTGGGTCTGTGTGTGAGGGGACCATACTTCAGAGGCGTATTCAAGTTGGGGTCTGACTAGTGTTTTGTAAGCATTTGCCCTCAGGGGTTCTGAACGTATCTTAATGTTTCTACGAAGAAATCCTAGGGTTTGATTAGCTTTTTTGGTGACTCTATTTATGTTGTCGTCCCAGGATAGGTAATGTGAGATGTCAACGCCAAGGTACTTTGCTGAATCTACAGACTGTAACAATGAGCCATGTAAATAGTACTGGGTGCACAGGGACCCGACACGATTGAACTTTGAGAGAAAAAAATGTCAGAAGGTATATATAGAGACTCTATATATACCTTCTGACAATTTTTCTCTCAAAAATCAATCGTGTCGGACCCCTGTGACTGGGAGGGGATAGGTTGTTTTCTTTTGGTTATATGGGCAACCTGGCATTTAGAGGGGTTGAAATGCATATCCCATTCCTGTTCCCATTCTTCGAACAAGAGAAAGTCGTTTTGCAGGATTGTTGACTGCTTTGGTGAAGACAGGGACAGGTAAATAGCTGTATCATTAGGAAATAGGCGTACCTTGGATTTGATGTTGGTGGGCAGGTCGTTGATATAGGCTAAAAAGAGGAGAGAACCAAGCACAGACCCCTAAGGGACCCCGGATGAGACTGGGACAGCATATGATGCAGTGCCATTCAATACCACAGACTGAGATCGGTTGTCCAAAAAGTTTTTGATCCATTTTAGTGTTTGACCTCTTATTCCATATGAGTGTAATTTAAAGATGACTTTTTCATGGCTAACCTTGTCAAAGTCAAACACCTTACTGAAGTCTAGCAGAATTAGGTCAACTTGTGTTTTGTTATGTACTGACCGTTGTAGGGAGGGAACACTGTATTTACCGACAGTATAGAGATAGCCTCTTGTATCAGCAGCCACTTTGATAACGGACCCGCCGTCGTACTCCCACGCCGTCGGCCAGCCGTTGTCGTCATACTCCTTTGCCACATAGTTTACATCTCTCGGCACCAGCTTGGTCCTGATACACGAAGTCATCTCAAAGTACAGAGATACGAACACAGCAAAGAGTAGTTGTCTCATCCTGTCTCCTTGCTGGAAATCGAAAAATCCCACAAGCTTCAGAAAACAACATATAACGATGCTTGTTTGTATAAGATGTTACCCTTTCATCGCCATGACGGCATTGCTCTACACATTTTCCACGCGCCTTTAATTCTAAAACTCAAACATAAGGTAAACTAAATGAGTACCGATGCGATCAGACGCCGTGCAACGCAGAGTCTGATGAGGACCTGTTACCATCGAACTCGGGAAAAATTTGTTGTTGACTTTGCAAACAGTTTGGATCCAGACCTGACGCCACATAACGCTGTTAGCCACTTATATCAATTATTCTTACGTCAAACTACCTTAAATCTAATTTTGAAATAATTTTGCAGACGACAACATTGAAGCAGATGACAAGGGATAACAAAAACTCGTGATTTATTTGGCGCCAAAAGGGTTAAGCAAGTCACCTCTTTTGCGCAACGATAGTACACAGTTTTAACTCATAATTCCATAGATCCACATCTTTACTCTTTTAATCACTTCTCCATTGAAGAATATAGTTCCATTCCACCCAGTAGTAAATGTGCAATATTTGAAATTTTCCTATATCCTAGTAGACAGTAGCTTAAAGCAGGCTGAAAGAAATCTGCTTTGAAACTAGTAACAGTTTATGGTATAATGAATTAAATCTTGAGTGGTTTCAATATATAGACTGTCTTAAGTACCTTAAATTCTACACAGATGACCTTTCACATATCTAATAGCTTTGCAATTACCATTTCTTCGCCAAATTTAACCGCTCACTTTTAATCCTTTCTCAAGCACAATACAGTCTGTTTACATTTATCATCTGATATGTTATACACATTTCGTAATTTAAAACTCATTGATACGAGTGCCAATCTATTTGGATCCTGATCAGACGACGTGTGACACGGCGTTTTATTTGTTTGCAAACTGTTGGTAAAATTAACTTAAGTCGCCATAAGAGGTGAAAGGCTTAAACATTTGCGATGTGACAAGAAACCGGAAACTATTAAATATTGCAGCTGATTGATACCGTTTTCTAGCGATACAGTCAATATAGTTGTAGCCCGCCCCTATAAAGGTTAGAGATAAGGGTTGCTTTTCGACAGATGGCAGATTAATACAGGACAAAAGTTCATGAAGACGTCTGCTTTACTTTTGTCTTGCTTAAAATAGCGATAGTTGGCCGTCTTTCAAAATCTACATGATTTTAAATCCATTATCAGCCTTTTTTGTTTTGAAGACAGGTTGCCACTTAAAGGGAGCATTCCTATTTACTTTCAATCTGCGGTAAGTTACCGTCTGCCAAACTGTAGAAAAAAATTTTGTTGTACATATTTATGTCTGTGTAAAATGGCAATTTTTTCTTCTGTGGAGCAAATATTGAACGCGTGAAAAGCGTAATTATTGTAGTCATGGGTTTAAAAGTGCCGTTGGATACACGTGTTGTTGTACGTGTACATGTATGATGAAATATTGATCTATTTGATATTTCCAATATATCGGTTGATTTGCGAGTTTGCTTTAAGCAAAACATGTATTTAAATCATGATCAATACATATGAGTATAAATGTCTCACTTTCACTTATTTAGCCCATTTATGCGCGGATATTGCAATGAATTCTAGCTATGTAAATGCCGAAAGCTTGCATTTTAGATAAACAAGTGTGGTCTAAAGATACTGCAGTGTTTGTTCATGCAATGTATCATTACATATAAAATAGCTTATCATACATACCCTCATGAGATGCCCCAGTTTGCTAGTCAGAGTCTAAACTGTGTGTTGGTGCCTACCTATGTGAGCGATAGGCATTGGGTTACCTCTTTCACTGTCAGGCTCTATAACACATTAGACACCAATAGTCGACAGAGCATATACTGGACCTGGCAATGCCCTCACATCACATATTATTTCGAATTTTGTACAGCAAAAGGGATTCGGTATCTTAATAAGAATACACACTTAGGTAAATGAAAAGAGAAAGCTAAATTATCAATCAAAGCAATTCTTTCAAATAGAGTGAAGGAGCTAATTGGTTATACAGTAAATAATAAATACGAAAGACTCAAGCAGGAAACGCAACACAAACAATACACCCACCTCTCAAGCAGAACACACACACAGTCATACCATAACAAACACACACACACGCGCACAATCCCATTCCTTCATCTACACACTAAATAGAAAACAACACGCAAGACAAACATAAAGCAAAGTGAACATAGAAGCCCGCCTTGGTACGGTCAGCAGCAATCAATAATTAATTATAAATTAATCATTAACTACCACTGGGGGGTTAAACCTGGGTTTAGGGGCGCCCAAACCCTTGTTGAATAGCCTCTCAATAGAATTCCTGAAACCACCTGCGGCATTTATTCATACAGGTAAGGTTCTATGCTTCTTTATTTAGTGGCCGTTGAACAAAGGCTAAACTGCATTTGACATTCACATATATAGCTGAGCAACTAGTGGAAACTCTCAGGTGTGGCAGCTTTGTAACTTTGGGGGTAACAACTTTTCAGATATGCTCTGACTTACCCTCTGGTTATATCTGAGTTAGACGCCCCGTGTCCTGCCACCAGAACTGTACAACAACTCCTTGTTCCAAATAATGGCATTGTACGACTTGTTCTGCATGTAGCCCTGTCTTCAATCCAATTGAGCTCACACGGGACATCACGTACAGGCGTGTTGGACTTTGGCGAGACCATCAGACCATCGCGCAGTTGGAAGCTGATCTGCGGGCAGAAAAGGCAGCGTTTGGCCTTCGTATGTTTGCAATTTACGTCAATTCTATGCGAGATACGTGTCAGGCATTGATAAGGGCTAATGGGACCCACATACGAGTTTGGGTTCCGTTAGTTCACCAAATAAATGCTAGAATGCACACGACGACTTGCAGAATCTATTTTCTGTGACTTTTGTTTTGGGGTCATGTTGTTAAAATGGCTGTGGATTTTTGTTGGAATAAATTTGATGAAAATGAATTGGCGTATCTGATGTCAAAATGTTTGTAGATTATTTCTAATTAATAATAATATGTATTACATATTTAATTTCGTGTGCACAACTAGATATACAACTGACCAATTAGAAGTAAGCAACAGTGTATTGTTTGTATAATTCGGACATATTGACCTGATGTTGGTTACCTCTGTTAGCATGATTTCACACTTTGTTGCATTTCTAAATACTTCGGAAAACTTCGTTATCATTTATACGACTACGCACATTTACCTACATCGATACCGCGCAAATATAGCATTGCTAGGTTCCACATGTATCGAAGAGTATTTATTGCAAGACTATACATTATTTTCCTCTACTGTCATTGGTTCGAATCTCGTGCAGTACTCATACTTGTTTTCATTTTTCACCATTTTATACTGTTTCTTTTAAATATTTATAGAATCCACAACATTTATTTCGATTGGAATATGAGTATTTTCAAATTGTTATTTGCTTTCAACAGTTATGAAAAAGCGTCTATTTGGTCTATAAAGTAACATTTATAAAATAAAAATATTTTCCTCTCTATATCGGGATTCGAACTAGGGACCTCGCCGTTACAAATCCTTTGCTCTAACCACGCACCTATGACAGATGATTCACCTCAAAGGGTTGTCAATTAGGCATATATAGTGAACTGTCGTGAGTCGAGGTGAGGCCATCAATGATCTTACATGAATTAAAACTCATTTGAAAGCGCAACAGTATGCTTGAAAAAGTTAATAACGATTTTATGTGAAACCCATGCTCGAAAATCTACACCTCTTACCTTCCTCTATGGCGAACTCGGCAGACACCCAATATCAGTAATATAACCATCAAACACAAATTGATATCCTTCTGGGTTAGGCTGTCATCCTGAAAAGAAGAAAAATAGCTGTACAAGTTTATAAGTACATGTATAACCAACAAAATGTTTCTTTTAAATGGATACAGTGGAGAAAAGTTATTCTTTCCCAATAAACGCGTTTACGCTAAAACTATTATTTCAATTACAAATAGTTTGGAGCCAGATCAGACGCCGGATAACCCGGCGTCTGATCAGGCTCCAAACTGTTTGCCACCAAGATAAACATGAAATATCAGAATTGACCAAAAGTTGTTCTTTTCTACGTTTTAGCGCTTTGCGTTTGCGTACGTTTGCGTTTAAACGGGAAATAATAACAGATTCTCCACTGTACAAACTATTAAAAATATTCTGTCTGAGGTCGGCCTGGTTGACCTCTTGGATAACCAATTTCAGCTTGATCCCAAATATCTCCAAAGCCAATGCAGAGCTATTAAACAAGGTCTTATTGACCAATATAAACAGGAATGGCACGCTCAGCTACAGCTACCGAATAAAGACAGGATATACAATAATATTAAAACAGACTCGAATCTATATAACAAAACTCTAACAAACAGATTATCTAAATATATTTAAAATTCGCACCGCAAATCATCGATTACCAGTAGAAACAGGTCGTTACGATGGAATACCTTTCGGGGACAGAAAGTGCACTTTGTGCGAAAACGGGGCTGTTGGGTCCGAAAAACATTATATATCAGAAGGTATTTCTCGCCAAGAAAGAAATGCATTTATTAGGCCAAATTTACCCACATGTATAAAATACATAATATAGTTTCCAAATATTGTTATGCTTTACATTACGCATGTTTTCATAAAATATTGTTGTATAAATGTATAAATAATTAAATAGTGTTCTTTTCAACACTATTATACAGTTTAAATTATATAATACGGTAATATAATATTATCTGCCCTGAGCAGTTTGGATGCAGATTAGACGCCGCTTTACTCGACGCCTTGTCTCGACCCAAACTGTTTGCAAAGCTTATCACAGTCCGGCCCGGTGCAGTCTGGTGGTTAATTAATTCGGAACATCACTGAATTTCTACTCACGAACCGTTATGTTAGCGATGGAAGAAAGTCAGAGATCTGTAAACCTATACTCAACCCCGAAATACGTACCTTGTCCAAAAATTCAGGTATTATTTCTCGATCCCATGTAGTACACGTATCATTTGGCAGCTGTCGTGTTGCCGGGTCCCGCATTTGTTGGGCATGTACTGTGAGTCTATTTTTTAACCTATCCCCTGTTTGACCAATATAATACTTATTACAGCCATCTAACGTGATAGCATACAAAACATTTTGGACGTCACATGACATATTTTCATTAACAAAGAACTGTTTTCCATCCAAATTGAAATAGGATCTTTCTTTCAAATAATTGCAAAGGTCTCATTTTGGACGTTTGCATTTAGTGACTTTGAAATTACTATTTTGTTTATCAGTATGAAGCATTGGATCTTTAAATCATGCTCTGGACAGTACTTTTTACAATTTGAAGTTTACCGTTTACTTTTTATAATTTTACTGTTGACTAAGACGTCCGGCATTTTTTCGCCTGCATACAAAATTGGTAGATTATTCTTTACATTGTTGAATTTTTCAGGACTTTTTGGAATTAAAGTTGAGACAAGTGGTATTATGTCCTGATGTTTTAGTTTCGCTCGAGTCATTAATAATGAAGTTTTTTCAGCCAAATGTTTCTAACTTTTTGATCAGATACAATTGTGCACATTCTCCTTGCGAGGTTGTATGGAGTACTTTATTTAGTGTGTTTGGGGTGGCATGATTTGAAATTTAGGTATTGTTTTGAATCTGTGTCTTTAAAATAAATATCCGTTTCTAAAACGCCGTCTTTTTTGTAAAGTAGAATAGCTAGGAAAGAGAGATTATTTTGGTTAATTTCAACTGTAAATTTCTGTGTCGTTATGTAAACTGTTAAGCATGTTTAGAAATTCAATGAGACTATTTTGTGTATCTATCCAAATAATGAAACAATGATCCAGAAATATTTTCCCATTTTTCTTTATGTAGGTTGCAAATTCATTTCCATGTATAGCTTCTATCTTTTTATATAATATCTCGTCCAGATATCCAAGTACTAAAGTGGCATGGGTAGGTGCACATTTAGTGCCCATTGCTGTGCCCTTTACTTGTGTTTAGCATTTATTACTGAAGATAAAATAATCGTTTTCTAAAATGGTTTGAATTGATTTAAGAAAACATTCTTTCGAAACGCGTCTGTGTATTAACTCTGGATATTTATCTATCAAGAACCGAAATGAAACTGAAAGTCCTTGAGTGTGCGAAATATTTGTATAGAGGCTAGTTACATCGAACGACACTTAAAGAGAGCCTTCGGAAATATTTGACGGACTATGACTTAAGAAATCCAGGGTATCTCTAGCATAGCTGTTTACTTTCGGAACAAACGGTTTCAGTAGTATATCAACTAAATTGCTAAGACTATGAGTTTCATATGTAGGGCCTGCTACAATAGGTCTAAAGGTCAAATCGTCTGGGTCGACTAGTTCCTTGCATTCTGAGTCAGTAGTCTTACATCTATTCTGAATTAACTTACTTTTATGAATTTTAGGGAGGCCATAGAATTAGCTTGCTTTACTTTCAAACTTTAAAAGGTAATCTATTTCTTTGGCTGTTATGTCGACATGTAGTTTTAAAAGGTCGTCGGGAGGTGGGATCCATGCAAGCCTCGCACCTCTCGAAGAATCATATCGGGAATAGTTAACTGTCGGGCATAGCCCTCTATTAGTTAAATCATTTAATATTTATGAAGAATTTGAGTGAATAAAGTTCTTTTCTTCCGTTCTGGTAACGAGTATTTTTATTATATGCAAACAGTGTTTTCCTAGATAAGGATGCTCCTTAAGGAGCCATCTGATCAGGATGTGCACTGTTTGCCATTTTGTAATGTGTTGCAGAAAACAACCCTTAAAATTCATAAATGGACTAGACTTTATTTGAAACCAGAAGTGTCCATCAAAGATTTCAGGTGTACATGATTTAAAACGTGAAACAACAGCACGTGCGCAATTGGATTCTCGTTTTCTTTCGGGTGAAAAATATCCAAGACAACAATTTTTGCATAATCGCTTATATGAGGAAGATAAGGTTATTATATCTCTTTCATTTTTTCAGTCAGCTCAACATTTCTTGGTAAAATAACGCCCTGTTTTGCGTCCATTAAATGAATTAGTTATTCACTGTGCTTAAAGCAGGTAGTGGCTGCTTTAAGCAAGGTTGAAGAAAAAGGGAAAACTCCTTTAGGAGCTATCTGTTTCACCTTGCTTTCACCCGTCGCCTGCCTTTCATACTATCAGTTACCCTTTTTAGTGTCCGTGATAGAGGGATTTTTCTGCAGTTTTACTGTTTTACATTTTACTGTATGTTTATATCAATTATGCAGTTATTTTAAAGAGTTTTATCTTCTTACAAACTCATTAAAACACTATTTCAAAGAACAAAAATACAACCTTCTACTTTGCCAGCTGAACCACTTAGTTCTTGCAATGTTTACCGTCATCGTTATGGTTAAATTCTGAAATGTTTTATGAACAATGAAACTTCAACCTAATTTTACTCGTTAAAGTTTCAAGAATCATACAGTATCCACATGTTCAGTAAAATTCTTATCGTGTCTTTAAAGAAATTGATTATTTTCAGGTACATGTTCAAAATGAATAAATTCGTGGTTTTTATGGCTAATTGTTTTAAAAAGAGAAACCGATGCTATAGATATAAGACGTTTTGTTTTTACAAGGCTACATATATTTCATTTGTTAGATAGGTTTACGGAACATTTTCATACTTGTGTTTGCCCTATTGAATCGAAGGTAAACTATAGACAGTTTGGCGTTAGGAATAGTTGAAATGAGTGTCCAATAGCTTAGATCCTGATCAGACGAAAATGAAATTATAGACCAGGCATCCCTCACATACAAAATGGACTAATCTAATAAATAAGCACGGAATAATCCGCAGGGCACAAATTGTTTAAACTAAAAGAAAAAATACAAATCAAACGCGTGCGCTGTTTAACATCAAATGTCTGGAAGAATTTTAGATGGTGACATTACTGACGGTTTAATGCAGAACAGGCGTCAATAAGAAATCAGCTTCTTTTAAACCTTTCTATCTTACCTTTCTTCTGAAGTTTAGAGTTTATTTCCTGCATTCACAGTTCACGAAGCCTCTCTGTATGTACATAAGGTCTTACATCCAGATACGTTCGTCCCCATAAGGGTTGTTGAATTCACATAAGTCCTACCGGTGTAGAGCGGCAAGACTCCATCAAACTGTGCCACCAACATACTCATGCGTTCGATACATACATAATCACACAGTAAAACCTCCAAATTATGAACACAAAAAATACTAATAGATCATAATATGATCTATTAGTATTTTTTGTTCATATTAACTGATTTTCTAGCATTTAAAGTTACATGCATTACTAGATCTAAATATATGTAAGATTATTATTGATGCCGATTTGTCCAAATAAAATTAAACTTTACCATAATAGGGAGATTATAAATGACATGTGACAGCTTAAAGCAATGTGAAAATAAAACAGAAAGCTCCTCTATGAACCCTGAATTTTACCTCTACATTGCTTTAAGCTGCAGCATGTCTTAAAGACATTTCCTGACCTACTTTCGGCTCATGTGAAGCCCGACTTTTATATTTGATAGTTTGTTAGAAACAACCATTGAAAAACCTTTAGAGTATGAGTTTGTCTGGGTCTCAGTTACTAAAGTTACTTTCACGCCTATCGAGAACAATTCGGAAGGGGGGGGGGGGGGTAGTCCATCAAAGGACAGAGGAAATGTTCTTAAACACGAAATGATCATGAACTTTAGTGGTCGCAATAATCAGGTTTACTTGTACATCCACATCAGCGTTAAATGACATATACTGTGTCTCAGTTCTGTAAAATTCAAATGAAACCAAACTAAACAATCTAGATACGCCCGAACTGTTCCAAAACAATATTTGTGTCTTGATTTTGTGTCCACTTTTGCTAAATCTTTTAAAGCTAATTAAGATTAGTCTGCAACAGTACTCCTTGCTAATTTTCTGAGTTTAAACGTTTCTAAATTTTCATTTAAACTATACTGAAAAACATAAGTAACGCATAATGGGATTCATTGTAGAAAGGGAATGTACTATAGGAAGTATACATGTAACACAAAAAAGGTATACAAAATTACTAATGCATGATTTTGGTAATCAACAAACAACAAAAACGATTGAATTCAATTGCTTTTGATTGCTTAATTACGATTTATAAACCCATCCCTATGAAGAAGAGTGAAAAAACAGCATCTTAAGTATCGCGTATTGCATTTATTGCCTCTAGAATTCTCCTTGGCATGGCATTAATCAATCTGGTGATTCTCTTTAAGCATCCCATTCCACCTATAAAGCTGTGAGGTCATTGACGTTGTTTGGGACGTTACGTCGACGTCTAACATTGCTGTCTAAATGGTTGCAAATGTGCTCATTTGGCGACAGATTCGGACTGTAAGGTTGCCAAGGTTGAAGAGAGAATAAGCGACGTGCATGACGTTGCAACCAGTCCATGCGAAATAGCACGACGTTTATGCGTTAGTGAAAACCAAATCTACGGTATGTATGATCGAAGTCTGCATTCTCTTAGATGCCTGATAACCGTGACGGAATGTACCATGTACCAGTGACGCCCTTGTGTGTTATTGGCCGCCTCTGCCGCCGTTAGGAACCGGATTCTTAAAAACGCAAGACGTATCTGACGGTCCTGACGTTGCGTTGTTTCTTCAGTGCGCCCGTGTTACGCGTCGTCTGATCTGGATCAAAACTGTTTGTAGTCAAAGCAATTAAATTTTTAAATTAAGTATAAAAAAGCAGACGACAATTGTTTTTAATTGATTATGTCATAGCAGGGAAGTGCGGATAGGGGTATGACCTTCAGCAGAGAAAAGTAGGGAACTATTGGTGTCCAACGTTTATCCCATGTTTTATGGATTCGTAGTATAAATCCATGGTTTTAACAAAATCAATTTGTTTCACTTATTCCTATCCTAAAAACACTAATTTTCTATATATGTTTTCTAATCTATAGCAATTCAATCCATTTGGTTTTAAGGTTATTCGAGTATAAAAGACTTTTTGCACTAAAGGCGCCAAAGGAATACTCATATTTCATTATTAACTAGCGCCATGGGATCTATTTCCACAGGCAAAATGACAGGTTTAAAAGCGTAGTCCCCAGTAGGCAAATACAAAATTAATGAATATATATCAGCAGCGCATTGAGAGAACCAGATGTATCGTATTGCAGTGCAGACTATTGCCACTATCTCAAGATGGCCTTCAATATGGACCCGTCATTAGACACGTCGTACGGCAAGTACACAATTATCAAAACACACATTCTAAAATTCTCGATATTTAATTATTTTTCTATTAATCATGTCTTGTGACCATATCATTGGAATCCTCTTTTCAAGACGATTCCAAAGAGATCTTATAAGACAGGATTTGATAGAGAAATAAGAAAATAATATAATTTTGTCGTACGACGTTCCGTAAGCCGGGCCCCTGCAGTAACCCCATCACTTTGTCACCTTGCATGCTTCAAATGTAGTACTAGATTTATGCTTATAAAGTATTTACGACAAGTCTGAGATCGTTCTGTAGCTTTTTATTGACCTTTGTGTCCTATTGGTTACAGTCACTATAGCTTAAAATCATAAAGTTCCGCACCGCTGTGGGTTCACATCCCGTGGAAATTCGAAAGTTTCATGTAGGGAAGAAATCCAGATGCTTTGCCGAAGGTTGGCGGTTCTACCAGTTGCTGGTTTGTGCCTAAAACATAGTCTTCCTCCATCTGCAATAAGCTTGTTCTCTCCGCCATACTAGGTAGATAATGACATTAAGGGATATTAAACATTCACATACTTAACCTAAACGTCGGTAGCTTTAGATTTGTCAGATTTGAGCATACATGCTCATATCTGACCAATCAAAAGTTTGAGAACGATCACAGACTCAAGTTAATCCCGAAGCTAAGACGACTGCTCTGCTTGTTTACACTCGTTGGCCATTCAATATAGTTTTGCTCATGAATAAATCAGCCTCGTTGAGTCTAAACCTAGTCATGTGTTTAAAAAGCGTTTGGGAAGAGCCGTATATCGTTTCAAGGTTTGATTAATCAGATTTGAGCATACATTATGCTCATTGCAAATGCTCAAAGACATTACCCCAGTCTATTCAATGAGCCCCCGATTGTTCCTACTAGGCGTGGAAGTATCTGTAAAACATGAAAATAGTTTGCAAAAGTTGAAACAACCATCTCAAGATGTCTAGAGAGGCCCTGACATACCCACACCTAAGGTTTTTTCAATGGGTTTTACAAATCAAACTCTCAAATATAAGGTACGGGCCTCACATGAAACGCCTGACTGATTCTTTGCCTAGACATTAGAACAGTAAAAGCATGCTATTCATGATTTAATCCTAACCATTTCGGACTACGTGTTACAACCCAAGCAGGCCGGGTGCTTCCTGTTTATTTACTGTTCGAATGAAACGAATGCTGTATTCTGCACAATGAGCGTGCACACAATATCATATTATAACAATACTTTGAACGTCACCTAATTACTTATAATTGCGTTTTCAAACTTCGATTGGACCCTTTCCCCCCATAGAAGTGCCTCTTTTAGCGATTTTAATTTATTCATCCACTAAAGAAAATGTTCCAGTTCAGTCATAAACATGTTCCAATAAAAATATTTCTTGTATACTAGCAGATGGTCGCTTAAAGCAGGCTGAAAGTAAAGAAGAATGTGCCCTAAGTCGCATTCTGCTTTACTTTTAACCTACTTAAAGGGTCTTCAAATCTAGAAACAGGTTGTAGGGTAGAGGGTAAGGCACTTAAACTAAATAAAACATGAGGATAAAAACTACTTGCAAATTTGAGACCCTATATTTGTCCTACATGTTAATGGACTGTGTTTTCGTTTTGTTTCAATTAATCATTTTACGCATAACTTGTTTTCAGTATTGAAGACAAATGTTTGCTTAAATCAGGCTGAAAGTTAAGCAGAATGCCCGTTAAGGCACATTATACTTTTCTTTAAACCTGCTTTTAAATATTATTTGCTAAGATATCAGAGGTATTTCTTATAGTGCATAATTATTCTTAACTGTATAAAATTGTATTATTTTGTTCAGTGGAAAAATATTTTAAAGGCGTAAATATGGTGATATGTGTTAAGCGGGAACTATCGTCTGTACGATGATTTACAGATCATGTAAACATGCTACACTAAAACTTAGTACAAATCTGGCGAAAGTTGCAAATCTACTGCCATTGATACGTAGTCTTTATTTCTCTGTATTATATGTAAATGCTTCCACCTCACAGTAAATCATTTGCGGCGATTTGATAAAAAATCACATACACGTGTAATACCTGACGAAGTTATATTGTGCTTGGTATTAAAAATAATTTTAAATCCAATTAAACGAAACTTATCCATTGCGGTTAATACGGAACACATCTCTCTATTACGACCATTAAAAGGCACGTAATAGCTTAAAGTGAGTTGACAGTACTGTCAAACAGTTGTTTTACTGTCACGTTATCAGTCATCTGTTTAAAATACCTGTTAATCTTCACAATTTAGAAGTTGTTATAGAGAGGGTTTACTGTATATACCCATATACCACAATAAGTATACAGTCTATATTTCAGTTGAAATGGTTTACTTTTTAAGAAGACCACGTGTGACTTTTTATGCCTCCGGCATCGACAGATGCGGAGGCATATAGTAATAGTCATGTCCGTCCGTCCGTGCATCCGTAACAGGTTAAGTAGATTTTACCGTTTCGTCTAGCATCAACACCGCTTACCCAAATGCTTGGATACTTATACAGTTGTTGCCTTGGACCATTCCCTATCCATCAATATCACCAAACTTTGATTTTGACCTTGACCTTGACCTAATTTGGACTTAGAATATTTTAAATAGGCTATTTCTTGGTTAACTAGATTTTACCGTTTCGTCTAGCATCAACACAACAGACTACAATGCTTTGATACTTATACAGTTGTTGCCTTGGACCATTCCCTATCCGCCAATATCACCTAACTTTGATTTTGACCTTGACCTTGGCCTAATTTGGACTTAGAATATTTTTAATGGGCTGTTTCTTGGTTAACTAGATTTTACCGTTTCGTCCAGCATCAACACTGTTTGCTACAATGCTTCGATACTTATACAGTTATTGCCTTGGACCATTATCAACTCACCAATAATCCCAAGCTCAGTTTGACCTTGACCTAATTTGGACTTAGAAAAGATTCAGAATATATTGTCAAGGATGCCATCGGGGGCATAAGCGTTTATTGAACGCGCAGTCTTGTTTCAGCATATAATATATTATAATACACAGTTTTTATCTTATAAATACCTTTTTAGCAATCACATGAAGACTGAGAGTTATATATTATTTTTTGAATAAGCTAGGTCGATGTAATTAAATGTTATAAAACTGTTATTATATGACGTCAGCAGTACACTGCGACATAGTAACCCATGTTTTAATATGCTGTCTATAAATGAATCTATCTACAACAGAACCTCGCTTACTCGAACACGCTATCGTCCAACTTAATGAAACAGTCGAACTTTGATATCTCGAACTAACTTAGTTCGAATTTTATCGTATTATTACATGTACAGTTGAATTTACCTATTTCTACATCATTTAAGTCGAAAATGTCCTTATTTCAAAATAAAAAGGTGGCTTAGCAACCTTTTTAACTTTGAAATAATGATATTGCAACATAAACGAGTCGAGATATCAAGTTTTGGTTGTAGTGTAAAGTTCAAACGCGGCTTAGTCACGATTTAACTTCGAAATACGTATAATTATGTTCGACTAAATAGAGTTTGAGTCGACGAAAGTCAACTGTAATCGAAATTCAATTGTAGAAAGAACAGCACGTTTGAGTTACCGATATCTGACTGTATATTCAAATATGTCTCTGAGGATTAATTTCATTTCTACATGAGAAGAAAATGGAATTTTTGTGTAAGTATATTTGGTGAACTATTTTCAAAATAATGAATAAGGTTTTAAGCTAATGCATGTGGGTTTAAAAAGTATATGAGACTTTGTCTAAAAGGGAACAGTCGAACATTACGATGCACGACTTTCTAATTAAGGGGATATAATAATGATCTGGATTCTGTTTTAAATGAATGATACTTTTAAAATTAGTTTCACTCGCTATAAAACTAAATTTGAAGAGAAAAATGTGTTAATAATGTAATATAAAGACAATGTTTGAAAATGCTTGTTTTATTTCTAATATGATAGTCAAACAGTTTGGAGTCCGATTGATCGTCGAGTAATTAGATTCCTAATTATTTGTAATTGACACTATTAGTTTACACAATCTTAGAAAAAATCATAGTTTTTAACCCTAAAAGATTTAAAGAAGAAATTGTAATATTTGTTTTGTTCTGTTCTGTTAAACAAGAACTATATGCCATGTTTTCACCTGGCATGGCGGAGCTAACCTTTGGTAGGATTTGCATTTAATTATAGGGGTGATAGGTATAGTTCCGTATTGAATCGTTACTTTCGGATACTTTTAACATGGAGAAACAATATACGTGTAGCCACATCCACGTGAAAAAGGTATGTAAAGTGCTCCCTCTCCACAACGACACCCAATGGGAGACAAATATGGCGAGTGTTGTTGGGAGGGCGTCTGATCTGGATTCAAGCTCTTTGTCCATCGTCATTATAATCCTTCTGTCAAAATGTCCACTAATATTTAACGTCGAGAGAAAACTGTAGACGACATCGGTAAGATTTAATTCAGATAATAAACGAATGTGTGCCGCCCCATAAGTTGAAATGTAATGGTCTTTTTAGTCTGTACACATTCCAAATATAAAGTCCATATCACATGCAGTTCCAAAGTTATGGTTCTTTGAAGTGTTCTGAAACATTTCGCTTATATCAAATGACCAATTTTTATGTCTCACGGTTTCGTTTCGCTAGAGGCAACTACTACATGTAACTTATTGTTAGTGACTTTGGTCAGATTTGCATACATGGATTCTTATACGGGTGTATTTATGTGCCTATGTTTGTAGACGTATGTATGCAAGTGCACATATTTAATTCATGTATTATTCACATTGGGGTAAATGTGCGTGTATTGTTAATAGGACTCTTTAATACCTTTCGAAAGAGGCATTAGTTATACAAAACACACACGTTTGACCGTTAAATCCATAGCCTGTTTTTTGAAGACAGGTAACCACTTAATGCGAGTTGAAAGTGAACCAGGAGGTGCCTGAATACGCATTCTGCTTTACTGTCAACCTGCTTTAAGCTACTTTTTGCTACTTTATAGGTACATACAATATTTCTTATGGTACATGTTCATTGCATATATTGAAACTATTTCCCTCCAAATTCAACCAACGATAGTATTCAAATCCTAACATGTCCTGTAAAAAAGTTGGGGGTTTTGTATAAAACTGTATATACTTCGTCATAGAAATATATAATATGTTACATGCTATTTGTAAATATGTTTACTGTACCAATGCTGTATCTTCAATCTTGGAGGAAATAAAGATATTGAATTGAATTGAATTATAAAGTATGTACCGCATGCAGCTCCAAAGATATGACCAATGCTAAATTCACCCGATTGTTACTCTAAATGACCTTGACATTTGTTGGACACGACCAAAGTTGTACTGAGCTCCAGAGTTTCATGAGTACATATACCAATTAAAAGTCTATATCCTATGTAGTTCCAGAGTTATGGACAAGGTAAAGTTGTGGACAGACGGTCAAACAAACAGACAAACAGACCAACATACATACAGACAGACAGACAAATCAATATGCTCCCGGCTAAGTAGTGTGGGGGCATAAAAATACCGACACATCGTTAATTTTCATTAAAATCTTTAGAAAAAAATAATTATACCGTCTGCAAGCACGGTCGCGAAATATGTGACTTTAAGCTTTAAAACACAAATGTGACTTTAAGCTTTAAAACACAAAATACACAACGTCACTACTAAGCATTGTCATATTTAATCCTATCTTAATAGTATGACTTATATGTTAAGATATTAAGCGCCTGCCATCAAAACTTTAAATTGTTCCTTCTTGTTTTAACTCATCTAGTCTTCTCCATGGGCGCCGCCAGTTTTTGATTGTGCCTGACCTAATAACCGAAGTTATATTAGGCAGGGAACAAGACTATGATCTTTGTCAAAATCACTCTAAATTTTATAACATGTCCTGTTGACTATGCCACCTGAAATTGAAATTTCAACAGGGTTTGTTATAATTAAGACAAAATGGATTGTAATAAATCCTTCTTGGTCGATATTTGAATAATGTAAATCAAAGTTTCGATGTTTCAGTGAATTAGAGTTGTAGGGTGTGGCCATATACACGGGAACTTCATCCAACCGATTTGTCAAAAGTTATCACATTTTTAATGTTATTACATTTCCTTTTGACTATGTCAACCTTAGATGGAATAACAACAGGTTTTGAAATAATTATTACAATTCCTGTTTTTATTACATCTAAGGTTGATACAGACGTCTAACCCGTTGTCTGATCAGGCGCCAAACTGTTTGACAATTAGATTAATATAAACGTTCAGGATATCGAAAAGTTGTAATATTTTGCAGATTAGTGCATTGCGTTTGCGTTTGGTTGCATTTAATCCTTTACCTGATAGCCTATTTCTAGCATTGAAGATAGTTGACCACTTTCAGCCAGCTTTCACCTTCCATGTGCTAAAACATAGAAAATATTCCCTATACTATATATTCATGGCTGATTAAATTGGAACTATTTTCTTCAGCTAAGGAATAAATCATATCCGCTAAAAGGCGCTTCTATGGGGGAAAGGGTTAAACGGGAAATAATAACATCTCCCCTGTACTAATACCGTACCAATTTTGAACGAGTTACATGTACAACCTATAAAATTACTTACACGAAGTCGTTACTCTTTCCAGTCTAAATGAAACTAAACGTACACTCAATGCAATCAAATTGAGATAATGAAATCTTCTTGAAACATCGCCCATTTACCTTTATTTGTATGGCAAACAGTTTAGAATCAAATCTGGCTAGAACTATTTGCAATGGGCATACACTATTTTAGTAAAAATGCTTTTGAAAGAATAATGTCTTCTCCACTGTACATATGAATGTAACAGATTATGCCAACGGGAATATTAGAATTTGATATCATTTTACGTGGGTTAACAGCAAGCAACGTTTTTATACCACTGCATGAAGATGATTGAGAGAATTCATAATTGTATCTGCTATTTGGTAAAAAGCATGCATGCTTGTGGCCACGTTTAAAACAGGTTTCAAAACCGTTCTATAAAGAACAACGGCGACACGCCATTCTATAACAAATTTAATCGGAAGATGGGATACGAGGTTGAAATGCAAAAAATATTTACAAAACGTTACAATACCTTGTGTTAAGATGATTAAAACCACATCACTCGAATTTGATGTTTTGTTCTCAAGATAAATTTGTTGCATTAAGCAACATGCTAAAATATCATTTGGTTGTTATTTATTGGTGCTAGATATTCACTAGCCTTTGTGAAATGTAAGTGTGTCAAACAGTTTGGGTCTAGATGAGACACTTGTTGTAGACATTAAATGTACAGATGCGCTAGTAACGTCAACATTACGAAGAATACCAATCCAACACTATAGTTAAACCATTTCACTCTATAAGTGCATTTGTAAACAGCTTTTATCCTGATCAGACGCCGCGTGACGCGGCGTCTGATCAGGAACAAAACTGTTTGCCACTTGTTTTAAAACAACGTCTGTTATACTGCATAAACTCTAACTTTGAAATGATGTTGCAGACGACAATACTGAAGCAAACGACCGTATGGCGGTAAAGGGATAAAATCCTCACGATAAATTTGATCACGAAAGTGGTAACGCCTTCACTGTCATGACGCCAATTCAAACAATTCTCTAATTTTATTCATTAACTTTTGAGTTTTAGGTATTTTGACTTATTAAATATTGCCATTGTATGCTTATGTCTCTCCCCCGAGCAACACACACAATCTATTTCTGCCAGTGGGTGATGGTGTAGAGATGTAGAGATGTAATATCAACCCTTTATTCAATAGCCCTTTTCTAGCTTTGAGGATCGATTGCCATTTATAGGAGGTTGAAAGTAAAGCAGAATGCGCATTAGAAATCATTCTGTTTTACTGTCAGCCTGCTTTAAGCTACCATTTGCTAAGATAAAGTAAATATTTCTTATCTAATGGTGCAAATTCACTCAGTATGCAGTGGAACTATTTTCTTTAGTGGGTGACACGTTTTGAGGCGTGAACAGACGATTTTATGGGGAATTTGTTAAATGATTTGAATATTCATCTGCAATTTAACTATTTGTCACGCCACTGTAGTCTTATTTATCCATTTGTTCGATAACTCATAACTCGTAGTTAGTCAGTTTTAATCTTTTAAATTACTTCTCAACAGACAGTGTGTTTGACATGCGCTTTGGTTATGATATGATTAAGTCTACAATAACCTTTAGCAACTTACAACATGCATTTGCTATACATTGCGTTGGTAATTTTAAACTTCCCCAATAGAAACGCCTTTAAACGCATTTGATTTATTTATCCACTGAAACTTTTACAGCCATGAACATGAACTACGAGAAAAAAAAAACTCTTAATCCTAGCAGATGATAGCTTTAATCAGACTGAAAGTAAAGCAGAATACGCTTAAGGCGCTTTCTGTTTTATCTTCAACCTGCTATAATTGGTCACTTTTCTTGAACACTTGATACAGGTCATGTGTTAAAGTGTTAAACCTTTCAAAAACACAAATGAATAAAGTCGAATTTAGAATATGACATAGACATGGACTTTATTACAAGTTTTGACTACAATCTGACGCAACGTTACAATTTTTTAACTTATGCCTCTCTGAAACTTTGAATTGGCAGTTTCAGTTTTAAATGAACTTTAGTCTATTTTTGACCATCTGGTGTTGACATATTACAATATGTTTCAAAATGACAAACAGTGTAGACTCTGATCAGAGGGTTCTATAAGAAGTCCTTAGAACAGGGTATATACTGCTTACACAAAACATGTGTACCCTTCACAGGTAGATCTACACTGTTTGTAAATGACGAGTATATGTGTCGCTAGTGTTGAATGTGGCACAATGTGACAGGTAGATTGTTAAACCTGTAACAACAAGAAACTACAGCCACTGTTTACAAACCGTTTGATCCGGTTCAGACGCCTGATAATTCGGTCATGTTTGTCATTCACGCCTGGATATTGAAAGGGGCAATTCCAATTTTGAATTAAAATGAGTATTGTTTTACATATTAAGGGTGCATCAATGTCATGACTTTGGGAAATTTTCAAAGTATATGAAACACTCTATGATGGTTTTGTATTGAAGAGCTATTTAAGATGAATGAAAAAAAAGAAAAAGTGTACATTTTGGTGAACAACAGTTGGCTCTACGGCCATGTAAAATTTACCCCACCCACTTCCTCTTATTTTGTCCTTTTCAAACAGCCCGCTTCAATAAAATCCATTTTAAATGAAAACAAATATGATAATTTGGTTTTGTGTTATTTATTTCCTATCTATGGTAGTATTTCTTCATACAAAAACTAATTTAAGAAAAAAGGCACCAAATGTGAAATTTATAAAGCTCTAAATATCATCGATATGGTACTTTTTTGTAAATTTTGTAACGGGAGATAACTCTTTTTACTTTAATAACTCAACATTTTCAACACTGACCTTTCAATTTCTTTTCATATTTTGAACTGCCTTAGCATGGGCTTTCATCTGGTAGAATATAAGAAAAAGTTAAATACTAGAACTATTTCATTTTCAAACTTTATTACTTTTTTTCATAAAATAAAAAATCTAATAAAATCATGCCCTATACAAAGCATATTTTTGATATTCAAGGATCGATATTGTTCAAACCTGGTGCCTGCTTTGTCTAAATTTGGTTTCTATATGTGAAAATACCACCATAGACAAGAAATAAATAATGGAAACCCAAATTATCATGTTTGTTTTGTTTCGAAATAAATTTTACTGAAGCTTGTACCCCGAATGAGTAAAATTTGAAAAAAAAGTCCAAATTTGACATACCTTTTTCAAATCGCTGTAGCTCAAAAACAAGGACACCACCATATATTTTATTTTTCATTTTTTCATTCATCATAAACAGCTCTTCCAAAAAAACAATGTTAGAAAAAAAGTTAAATACTTTGAAATATTGGCTTATGACATTGATACACCCTTAAAGGTTGATTTCTTAAATGCATGTAAATTGCAAATTGACAAACAGTGCAGACCCTCAGCAGAGGACTCAAGCAGGATACGTATGTCATGTTCGCATAGGACGTGCGTACTCTTCACATATATATACATTGTTTTCTTAAAGCCGCATTGTGTTTTTGAGAAACCTGCATAAAACGGTTGTTTGGGATCCCATTTGAACTACGTGGGAAGTGATTCTTTCACAAAAAACGGCTTTATCTAAGAAATTCGCTTTTTAAATTTTATTTATAATATTTTTGTGCTGCACAAATTAAAAAGCCTCCCTTGTGAATGGAAAGAAGGACAACTCTGTAAATACAGGGCTCCAGATAACGCAAGTATTTCGAAAACTAAAATCTTTATTTCTGCTTTTAAACCCAATGGTGTGATACTCATTAAAATTGTCTCGAAGAGACGGTTTAATCAGTAGTAACACCATGGCATTCGGTGCTGAAATGAGTGAGAAAATGTTAGATTAGTTCAGATTACTCCCGCAGATACATGTGTATCTGGAGCATCTGGTTAACCCTTATTCTGCTGCACAGACGTCTGCTTTGACATTGTCGTCTGCAAAATTTGTTCAGTTTAGATTTATGCATTGTTTTAATTAAACAAACCTTAAAACGAGTGTCAAACAGTTTGGATCCAGATGAGACGCCGCGTGACGCGGCGTCTTTCTAGATTCAAACAGTTTGTAAACCAGTAGGCACGAACTATGAGATCCAGTCAAAATGTGTAAATATTATTCACTGGGGGTGAGCGATTAAAAAAAATACGGTTAATCTTCATCGTCGGCTTGCTGAAAATGACTGTTTCAGCCTTGTCCGCTCTCAAACTCAAACAATTCTTTTTGGATCTTCACCAAACTTGCTACAAATGTTTATTAGTATATAATCTAGGTCCGGTTCAATAACTATTAAAGTCGCATGAGGCATGTCTGAGTTATTGCCCTTGAATAATTAAAAAATGACTGTTTCAGCATTTTCTGCTCTCTAACACAAACACTTTTTATTGGATCTTCACCAAACTTGCTGACAATGTGTATTGGTATTAAATCTAAGTCAAGAAAAAATCGAATACAGTTGAATGAAAATCCTGTAAGAGGTAAAGGAGAAATGGCGTGGTCATTTATTACTTAACTTATTATCAACACAGCTAAGATGAAGCACATGCAACCATTGACCAACTATATTTGGCTAAAATAAAATAAAAACTGGTCCTTTTACAGAGTGGACAGGGCAAAAATAAGGATAAAATAGCAAAATTTTAAAAATTGAAGAACCATAACTCCAACATGCCTTTGGCGATTTGGGTATAAATAGAACTGGACCAAGATTTTATACAAATATTATTTTTAGCAAATTTGGTGAAGATCCAATTAAAACTGTTTGATTCAGAAAGCTGACAAGCCTGAATTAGTAAATTTTTAGTCATTCAAGGGCAATAATTCCAACATGCCTTGTGCGAATTTGGTAGTTAAGATGGTTGACCTAGATTTTATATTAATAAACATTTTCAACAAGTTTGGTGAATATCTGATAAAAACTGTATGTGTTAGAAAGCAAAAAATGCTGAAACATTAATTTTTAATACTTAAAGGGCAAAAACTCAGACATGCCTTATGCGATTTTAGTAGTATTCAAACCAAACCTTGATTTTAGTGAATATCCGATAAAAACTGTATGTGTTAGAGTGCAAAAGTGACTGAAACAGTGATTTTTTATTAATAAACAGGTAATAACTCAGATATACCTTATGCGATTTTAGTAATAATCAAACAAAACCTTGATTTGATATCAATAGACATGTTCAGCAAGTTTGGTGCAGATCCAATAAAACGTTTTTGTGTTAGAGAGCAAAACTTGCTGAAAACAGTCATTTTTAATACATAAAGGGCAAAACCTCAGATATGCCACATGCGATTTTAGTAATAATCAAACTAGACCTAAATTTTATATGAATACATATTTTCAGCATGTTTGGTGAATATCCAATAAAAGCTGTTTGTTTTAGAGTGCAAAAATGACTGAAACGGTCATTTTTTATTAATTAACAGGCAATAACTCAAAAGTACCTTATGCGATTTTAGTAGTAATCAAACTAAACCTTGAGTTTATATCAATGAACATTTTCAGCAAGTTTGTAGAAGATCGGATAAAAAATAGTTGAGTTAGAGAGCGGACAAAAAAAGTGTGATAGTCTAACTGACTGATGGATGGACGGACGGAGGTAGATACGGTTGCACCCAGTGAAGTTGATTTCGGCTGTATCACGTGATACTAAGCCGTGAGGTAATGTCCAGACGTTCTATTTTCGGTTTGTTATGATTTTAAATCGCCCTTTTTGGTGATTTAGGTCAGTCTTCATCATTTCATAGATCAGTTTGGGCCATAAGAATGTTCAAACATTATTATTAACCGTTATTGTATTTCAGGCATTGAGAAAAGGTGTGAAAACACAATGGGACTTTAACTCGGGTTGAACGTACGGAAATACATACAATGGAGAAGATGTTATTCTTTCCCGTTTAATCAGAAATAATGTACATTTCTAACTACATGTTTTTATTTTAATCTGAGTGACAAACCGTTTGGAGTCTGATCCGACGCCAGGTTACCCGGAGTCTGATCATATTCCAAACTGTTTGCAATGAAACATAATAGTTTTGACGTAAACACGTTTATTTGGAGAGAACAGGATTCTCCACTGTACGAATATCACATTCAGACGAGAGTTCCCTCCCTTAGGACTCTTACACAGCTGTACTGTAAGTCACAAAACCGATTTATTTTATCTCGAAATTATATGACATAATCTAGATTTATGGGATTGCTATTTATCGTATTAAAACGGTTTTTGTGTCAGATGTAATTCCCTTAGGGTTGTAATGGCCAACACATCTCAGCAAGCAAATTTTAAACAGTACTGCAGTGGAAAATACCTTATTCTTCTACGGTTAAACTACTTTAAAGGACGCAAATACAATTAAATAAGGTTTAGAAAAGGACAGTTACATTTTTATCGACGTTTAATTTCCTCTGAGTAGCAGCAATTTGAATCCTTTCTAGACACTGGGATACCCGATATCCGATCTTGCTCCACACTGTTTTCAAAGGAATTAATAACTTTAGCATATTATGAAAGAAAAACGTATTCTCCACTATAACGTGAGGCAAATATTATTTGCACGTGAATAAAACGCAATGCAATGACATAAATTGTAGAAAAATAAAATAGTGTTAAGCCCTTTAACTTCATTACTCAGTTAACAACAGTTTGTTGTACAACTTTTCAATACAGTGCTCCCTCTCTACATCAACACCCCATGGGAGACACAGACTGTGTGCGCTGTTCCGATGAATTAGTTATAGGAAGGGAACATTCAGACTTTACTGACATTTACAAACAGCTTGAATCCAGATAACGCGGCGTCTGATCTGGATTCAAACTGTTTGTCATTCGTCTTTATATCTATTCTATCAAAATATCCACGTATATTTAACTTTGAGAAAAAAACAGCAGACGACAATTTTAAGCAGACGATATTGCAGCAGTAAAAGCGTTAGACATACTTTTCTTGTTTAGGAAGTTGTGGCAAGGGTCTTTGTAAGGAGGGAGTCGTTGTTCGGAAGACCGTTGGAGGGAGGGATCACTGTACATGTTTACGCTTTTAGCAGGAAAAAAGATTAAAACGAGTAATAAAATTTAATCTGTGAAACAGTAAAATCCCATTGAGAGCTTCAAGGGGCGACATCTGGGAATCAATCGTACAATTTCAGTTTATGATTGTTACTGTGTCACATTGAAATGGTCTAAACCCTATTTGACAAATCCTCTCAGGAACAATTATTCACTTGCTTTTCATTTCGCATTATGATATATGTTTATGTTTCAAAGGAGTTACCCTTAACCGAATCGATATTTTTAGAATGCTTTCTGTCGAATATCCACTTGGTACACGACGTTTGGTTAGACGTTATTTTCTCCCGTTCAAACGAAAGGACACGTAAACGCAATATATATTGATATAGAAGAATAGATAAATTTAGCGGATATCAAGAAACAATCTGTAACAAATTGGTCACTTTTTATTAAGTACGTTTATTCGAAGTACACTATTGCATTGCTCAGAGCGTACAATGTACGTTTAAGATAGGTGGATTACCGTGAAACATCTCTATCACAACCACTAAAACGAAGGCTAATTGACCGTACAAAAGACAGATGACAGGTTAAAGCAAAATTGCATAAACACAAACAGGTCCTGAAAGACCTTTCTGTTTTACTTTAACCTTGCTAAATGCAATGACCTGTCTTTATTTGTTTTATTATCCCTCTTTTATAAAGCTCGTTGTAATTATATTTAATTTGAAAACAATTAGATTCCGGATCAGAAGCCGTATCATTACAGTCTGGCACTAATATAAATATTTCATAAAGTGCATTGCAACGGACTGTTTAACCAATAGGTGAATTGAAGCTTTTTAATCGGTTGTATAAAAGAAACGTGAATAGATTTATTATACTAGGGAGAAAAAACAGCTGCTACTGGTGCGATAAACGGTTTTTTTTATGAAACAAGAAAACTCCCTGCTCAACAGGGCACTGTATGAAAGTTATCAAATAGATAATTTGCAACGAAATTAATACTTGATTTAAGAGTGATTTTGCTTGAGGCTTACCTGCTTACATGTAGGTCAATAATATTTTCGTTACTGTTTTTTCATTCCGCTTCTATTTCAAAAATTAAAAAAAAACCATGTTCATAAGAAAATTGAATACTTGCCGCATAATTTCAGTTAGCAGTGAATCGTGCAGTGTGTTACAGTGGAGAAAACGTTATTCTTTTCCATTTAAACGCAAACAAAACACAAACGCATTGCAGCAAAACGTAGGAAATGATTATCTATTCTTATCTGAGTTGCCATTGTTGATTATCTATTCTTATCTGAGCTGCCATTGTTGATTATCTATTCTTATCTGAGCTGCCATTGTTGATTATCTATTCTTATCTGAGCTGCCATTGTTGATTATCTATTCTTATCTGAGTTGCCATTGTTGATTATCTATTCTTATCTGAGCTGCCATTGTTGATTATCTATTCTTATCTGAGTTGCCATTGTTGATTATCTATTCTTATCTGAGCTGCCATTGTTGATTATCTATTCTTATCTGAGTTGCCATTGTTGATTATCTATTCTTATCTGAGCTGCCATTGTTGATTATCTATTCTTATCTGAGCTGCCATTGTTGATTATCTATTCTTATCTGTGCTGCCATTGTTGATTATCTATTCTTATCTGAGTTGCCATTGTTGATTATCTATTCTTATCTGAGCTGCCATTGTTGATTATCTATTCTTATCTGTGCTGCCATTGTTGATTATCTATTCTTATCTGAGTTGCCATTGTTGATTATCTATTCTTATCTGAGCTGCCATTGTTGATTATCTATTCTTATCTGAGCTGCCATTGTTGATTATCTATTCTTATCTGAGTTGCCATTGTTGATTATCTATTCTTATCTGAGCTGCCATTGTTGATTATCTATTCTTATCTGAGTTGCCATTGTTGATTATCTATTCTTATCTGAGCTGCCATTGTTGATTATCTATTCTTATCTGAGCTGCCATTGTTGATTATCTATTCTTATCTGAGCTGCCATTGTTGATTATCTATTCTTATCTGAGCTGCCATTGTTGATTATCTATTCTTATCTGAGTTGCCATTGTTGATTATCTATTCTTATCTGAGCTGCCATTGTTGATTATCTATTCTTATCTGAGTTGCCATTGTTGATTATCTATTCTTATCTGAGCTGCCATTGTTGATTATCTATTCTTATCTGAGCTGCCATTGTTGATTATCTATTCTTATCTGTGCTGCCATTGTTGATTATCTATTCTTATCTGAGTTGCCATTGTTGATTATCTATTCTTATCTGAGCTGCCATTGTTGATTATCTATTCTTATCTGAGCTGCCATTGTTGATTATCTATTCTTATCTGAGTTGCCATTGTTGATTATCTATTCTTATCTGAGCTGCCATTGTTGATTATCTATTCTTATCTGAGTTGCCATTGTTGATTATCTATTCTTATCTGAGCTGCCATTGTTGATTATCTATTCTTATCTGAGCTGCCATTGTTGATTATCTATTCTTATCTGAGCTGCCATTGTTGATTATCTATTCTTATCTGAGCTGCAAACAGTTTACTCGGCGTCTGATCTGGCTCCAAAATGTTTGCAATGAAAATAAAAGTTTTAGCGTAAACGCATTGATTGGGGGAAAGAATAACATCTTCTACACTGTTTGACTCGATTGAATAACGAGACATAAAACATATTATGTTGCTAGACTCTTTCGCTGCCAGATTTGATTGTATGCTTTAGACCTCTCACCGCAATATTCCAGTCTGCATTAAGGCTGTCGTCTGAAATATTATTGCAAGTCAAATTTAACTGAAGCAATATCTATTCGAGTGTCATGTGGTATGAACCCTGATCAGACACAGCGTTACGTCAAACCCCTTCACTGCCTTACCCCGAGCACACCATTTTTTTGCAAACAGTTTGAGTCCGGATCAGACGCCGCGTTACGCGGCGTCTGATCAGGATCCAAACTGTTTGACATTCATTTCAATATTTCTTCAGTCAAAATAGCAAAAATTAAAATTTAAGAAATAAGAGAAGACGACAATTGTTTGATCTTGGTGACGTCACGGCAGTGAAGGGGTTAAATTGGCATCACCTGCAGTGAAAGAATAAGCATAGGGTAAGCTCATTCAGAACGCTCCTTTTGAAGTTTTTATGCATTACAGTGCTCCCTCTCGCCAACGACACCAAATGGAAGACACAAAGGGTGTGTGTAATACGGAGGGAGTCGTTATAGGGAGGGAAAATAAAGACTTTGCTAACATTTGCAAACAGCTTGAATCCAGATCAGGTCTAGATTCAAGCTGTTTGTCCCTTGTCATTATTTTTATTCTGTCAAAATGTCATTATATGACTGTGAGAAAAACAGCTGCCGACAATTTTAAGCAAACGATATTAGAGCCATGAAAGGGTTGGATATAAATGTATTGCCAGGGGAACAGCAGCAAGAGTCGTTGTAAGGAGGGTGTCGTTGTAAGGAGGGTGTCGTTGTTTGGAGGGCCGATGTAGGGAGGGAGCACTGTACTTCTATTCTGCATAAAGCAGCCCTTTGTCTGAAGAAGTTTACGTGCTTCATGTTCTTTGAGTGGTTTCTTAAATCTTTCAACACCATGGACCTGTTTAAATTTGCAAACAATGTATAAGAGCCCTCTGATCTGGTTCTACATTGTGTGCTTATGTATACCAGTATTAAGTGAACTACATGTACCAAGCAATCAAAATAGACTTATTCATGTTTGGTAACTAAAATGATTCACAATGGAATCCAATAACCCACAAGAGTAACTTAGTGCTGAAGGAGTCAAATACAAATTTGACTGTATCATATTTTTATTCATTTAAAAACGAATAATATAATAATAATAATTTTATGCCAGCGAATCCTAAAAAATAAACGTTTTAAATATTTTTGTAAGATTAGTGTGCTTAAACTAAAGGGCAATTCAAAATCGCATTAGATACATAGAAAAAAACACAACTGAATCTGATTATTTAAAATAGGCCAATTCGGTATGAGCGTCTGTTCTATTTTCAAGATGACAATTTGCATTTTTCTGTAAGATTAACTTGTGTTTCATAATGCAAATCTTGATTAAAAGATACCCCATGCAAATGTAATACTGTTTTTGATTTTTAGGCTATCTAGGGAATAAATTGAAATCCAAATTTTCTATCTTTTTTTCTTATTCTGATTTCAATATTAAAGTTCATGGTATATTCGTTGGCCCTAACCGAGGGTTCCTCGGAAAGTCTACAACAGTGTCAAAATTTAACTCGAAAAAGTGTTTTACAGTAATATGAACTATAATATTACTTTCTTTCCATGATTGCAATAAATCTCATAGCAGTACCGTCGATCGGATATTTTTTAAAATGTACAAACTATAAGAGTTTGAACTTATGGAAAACACGAAAAGTGTTGGGTAAATGCTCTAAAGCTCTGGGGCCCGTTTTATAAAACTTCTTACGACAAAAACGGTCGCAAGTCAAAACTTTAAAATACATCTAATTTCTGATTTCTCTATCTAATCCTTTCTTGTGACATCTCTTTGGAATCGTCTTTTCAAGACAGGATTAGATGGAGAATGAATAAGTATTGAGACTTATATAATCTGACTTACGACAACATTTGTCTTACGAAGTTTTATGAAACGGGACCCAGGTTGATAAAAATCAATCCATGCGCATACCCGTGTAGCGTTCTGCAGGTTATATGCGACATTGTATTCTACTGTAATATACAGAAACAGGACATGGTTGACAAACAGTTTTGATCGTGACCAAGCATCGCGTTAAGTAGAACATAAACTGGATGAAATATGTTCTTAGGTGGTTGCAAAACGACATTTCAATGTTGAAAGGATTATTTCATAAAGCGTGTGCATCCTGAGATTTCCATTTTAGCGTTGTCTATAAGATTTCACAATATGAAATAAAAGATTTATAATAAATGTCAAATATCAGTCGACTTTTCCCCGCCTAGTCTAACCGTCTGATTAAAAACTTCTTAGACAAATCATGTCTACGAAACATTGTCGCCATGCAACTTTAGGCCAAACCAACTGTTTTGAAACTTTGACTGATGGGTGCCAATTTCGATCCTGATCAGACACTTCGTTACATGTAGTCTGATCGGGATCCTAACTGTTTCAAAGTCGACATTAGTCGCCTATAAAATGAAAGGTTTAAAGTAGTTCATCATTGGTAGCCACAAACTGTTGGGCGTGATTTAAACTATTACTAACCTTATTGTTAGCACATATTATTAAGAAGATTTGATATTTTTGAACATTTTATAGAATTACCGCGCCATAAGAAAATCGCAATGTCTATGAAATATTTGTAAATTATTGAAATAAAATATGTTTAAACCAAAAATAACACTCATAATATACAAAGGCGATCTAAAGACACTACATTGTTTGTCAATAAAACATGTTCAAAATATATACAAACGTCACTTTAACCAATTTGTGCCTATCATCCTATAAAAAGGATGACAAACAGGGTAGACTCCGACCCGACGCCAAGAGTTTACACTGTTTACACAGGAAGTTCAGTATAAAACATAGCAAAAATGAACGCTTAGACTAGGTATCTCTTACTTTAAAATGGACTGATCCAAGATAATCATGTAGGGAAGAATCCACTTGGCATAAATTGGATATGGCAAATATGATTATCTGTGTATTTAGTTTTTAAGTTGATACGGTGTTGCTGCACCGATGTTGAAGGTTAGTTTTGGAAGAAACGAACATATACCGGTATTCAAATCAACACAACAATTATCAAATTCTATTCTTCTTTTTTGTCCTAGATAAACACCTATGCATAAACTACACCATCTGCTTCATAGTTATTTTGTATATCTACATACAAGATGACATCAATATCATTTTATATTCAATATCTGATAAATATTTGTATACTATATTTACGTGGTATTGTGATCGATTTAGACACATGTTGAAAATAGTTTATATTTATTTGTTACTTCTTACAGGTGCTACACAATTGATTTGATTGTGCTGCCGAGTAACAACGGAGGCGGCGTTATTATTTCCCAATTATGCTAAGTTACTTATGTCAATAGCGAACAGTTTTGAGCCAGATCATACTTTGGGTAACACTCGGTCTGATAACGATCCAAAAAACTTTCTACTCGGATTACAATAATTCAAAATGTGTTATTTGCCCCATTATATTGCATTACATTTCCGATTCGACTGCATTTAAACGTGATCATAATAACGCATCATTCACTGTGCATCTCAATTATCGTCATGCTGGACATTGCTAAACCCATGCAAGACTTAAACAACAAATCCACTCTTAACATTGTTCAGAACGTGCATTTTGTAGACGAAACTAGTCTTAAATTGCTTACACTTCAAGAATCACACATACTGGTATCAACTAGTTTTGAAATTACAGTGTTCTCTCCCTACAACGGCCCTCCCAACAGCGACTCCCTCCTCACAACGACCCTTGTCGCAGCTCCATAAACAGGACAATTATATTTAACGCTATACTGCTGCAATATCGTCTGCTTAAAATTGTCATCTGCTGTTTTCTCAAAGTAACATGTTGGACATTTGGACAGAAAAAATATTATAATGACGAATGACAAACAGCTTGAATCCAAATGAGACGCCGCAAATCTAAGCAAATTTCTCTCCCTACAACGACTACTTCCAAACAACGCACACAATTGTTGTCTTCCATTAGGTGTCGTTGTAGAGAGGGAGCGCTGTAATTTGATGCGTGTTTAATGAGCGCATGACCATGATCTCACCTGCTGTGTATTCCAATCAAGTCACGTGCCATAGGACAAGTGCAATATTGCATGTAAGAGAATAGCGACTGTCTAGCGATGATTGAAATTTATTACTAATGTGTCAAATGCAGAAAACCTCATGTTTAAATGTCAACACCGATTTCAATCATGTGTTCCAATTAATGCCGATGGGATGCAACATTTCAATCAGTTTTCCTTTTTGCCACAAAGGCATGGGGGAACAAATATGCAGGAAAACTAGTTATAGTTCTGTCAATCCTATTTAAAGGGAGTTAAAGGCGTCTTATAATTATGTAACAACATTTACTATTTTTTCGCATCATATATTTGTTTAAGTGCAGACATCTGCTATCGAAATTATGGTGTCTGTTACAAACTGACACTGATATTGTACTCGCACAGTAATTTTACCACGATGCAGTGGAGAAGACGATATTCTTTCCTATTTAAAATATAATAAAGCAAACACAATACAATAATATGAGGAAAATGACAATTAACTGAGAAACTAATACGAGTGGCAAACACTTTAGAGACTGATCAATCGCCGGGTAACCAAAAAAGATTGCAAAGGACTTAAGCATAAACGCGATTATTGGTGTGAATGACTTTTCTCCATTGTATCTACAACTGTCTACACACGCATATTGCGATGAAGAGATAAAAAACAAAATTGTAGACAATACGACAAATTTCAAAACATTGCGAAAATCAAATTGTCTGAACATTCAAACTGTTCACATAAAAAAAACCCAAAAAACCAAACACCAAATATTCAAAACACTACTAGAAATGAGCCCATTCTTCATCATCGATTCAAACTATCAACCTTCATTCTTTTCCTGTCGTCATAGTGTCTGCTTGGAATTTGTCAACTGCAAAATTTGTCAGACAAAAATTCATATACAGTAAAACTCGCTAATATTACGACCACTACAACGAAGGATTTTTTATTGTATGACAGAGAGGAAGCAGCTTAAAGCATGGTGATAGTGAAACAGAAAGCTCCTAGGACCTTTCTGTTTCACTGCCATTTTGCTTTAAGCGGTCACCTATCGTAAACACCCTAATAATTAACAAAGTTTTGTGGTTTTTAATAGAGAGGTTTTACTGTATATTTCTTTGTATTAAACAACTCGCAGAAGACTGTCAAATAATTTGGATCAAGATGAGACGCCGCGTTATTGCAATTGCATGTCACGGGCGGCAGAAAAAGGGTTAACCCTTCCACTGTCATAGTATCGCCTGATTTAACCCATTTACGCCCAGTGGATTCTTCCACATATATATATTGGATTAGTCCATTTTTTTTATCAAAGGGATGACTGGTCAAAATTTTCATTTTCATTTTGTTTTATATTGAAGTACCTATCAGCAAACAGTGTAGACTCTGATCAGACACCGCAGAATGCGGCGTCTGATCAGAGTCAACACTGTTTTGCCTATTAGGCTATATGTCCCATATATAGGATCGTGGAAACAAATAGCTTAATACTGTTGTATGTACAAATGTGTCATTGTTTGATTTCCAGATGCCACGTAACGCGGAATTTGGTGATGGTCAAAACTGTTTTCAAATAAGTCTGTCGTCACCTCTGCGACCGAGTTTAATTGCCGCCAATATACTATAAACGACATTATTATTTCCCATTAAACGCGTTTGTGTCCAAACATTTATTCCTAACAGTTTTGAGACAGACACCGGGTCAGACCCCAGATCCACCTGGATCAAAACTGTTTGCAAAAGCAATCACTTTGGCAGATATATCTTATCTTATATACTTACTTACTTACTATATACGCCGCTAGCATGCAAAGTATACCGAACTGTTACTCCAATTAAAAAGGCGTCAACATGTTGTAATAGTCATTACCTTATTACATTTGATTGCATATATATGTTTCATTTTATGAACTTTAAAAAGACAATAAAATTGTGATGAAAGGGTTAAATACATTGAGTTTTCTTATAACAGGTACACGACACTACTCCGGAATGTCAGATAAGGACCCTCAGATCGGTACATGTATATAGCGCTCCCTCTCTACAGCGACACCCAAGTGAGACAACCATTGTGTGCGTTTTCAGAGGGAGTCGATTATAGGGAGGGAAATTGGCTACATTTTAAAACAGTTTAAGTCCAGACCAGACACCGTGTAACGCGGCGTCTGATCTGGATTCAAGCTGTTTGTCACTCGTCATTATGTATTTTTCTGTTTAAATTCAAATACATGACTTTGAGAAAAAACAGCAGACGCCAGTATTTATCAGATGATATTGCAGAAATGAAAGTGTACGACATACATGTCTTGTTTAGGGAACAGCGACAAGGGTGGTTGTAAGGAGGGAATCATTGTAGGGAGGACGGTTGTAGAAAGGGAGCACTGTATTATAGTCTGCCTACGGATCGAAAATAAGGCTCTGGAAAATGGGTCTCATGGCATGTCGTGTAGACGGGCAACATCCACTTGATTTATATTCAGCATATGTATACGAACAATTCTAGGGGGGATGTAAAGTTCTTAGGCGCGTATTAAGATCAGAAATAGGTCAAAGGTCATTGGGTGCAGATTTTTGCATACCATAATATAAACCTAACTTTATTTACTTTTCAAATATATCAAATGAACTCTTATTGGTTACAATTAGTTCACAAATGTCTGTACTTGCTTAATATTATCAAAAAAAGTAAAATATTACTGTCAATGTCCTTTTCCAGGGGCAATAACTCTGATTTTCCTCATTCTTTTTTATATTTTTATAGTTATTCTTTCGTTATTTTTGTCTGTGTTCTTATCAAATCAAATTATTTTTATGTTTCTTTA
Source organism: Gari tellinella (assembly GCA_922989275.2). Taxonomy (NCBI): domain Eukaryota; kingdom Metazoa; phylum Mollusca; class Bivalvia; order Cardiida; family Psammobiidae; genus Gari; species Gari tellinella. The sequence goes on along the minus strand of OV277869.1, from coordinate 22,211,012 downwards.
CACCTTTGACATAAATTAACAATTCTAAATGCAAATGGAAGTAAATATTACAGCCAATGCCCTTTTCCAGGGGCAATAACTCTGATTTTTCTCTTTCTATTTGATTTTTTATGGGAATTTGTTTTCGTTATTTTTTTACTGTTATCTTACAACATCAAACTTTTGTATGTTTCTTTACACCTTTGACATAAAGCAACGATTCAATATGCAAATAAAAGTAATAATTACAGCCAATGCTCTATTCCAGGGGCCATAACTCTGTTTTTTCTGTTCCATATCTCCTTTTTAATAGGAATTATGATAATTAATTGTTATGCTATTTGCAATCACTCATAGATAACCTAAAATACTTTAATTTATTGAATGTATAATTGGTCGAAAAATCTAGAAATAGAATTTTCGTGACAGAAAAAACAATTATAAGTCACAAACAAGGGCGATAACTCTTAAAATAAGCCAGTTAATCACGTATTCTGTTCATTTCTGCTATAATAGCTGGGCACATTAGAGAAAAATATCATAAACTTGATATACTATCATCAAAGTAGGTTTACATAATATACTGATATGGCCTTTCTTTCAACAAAAGCCCTTTTGCACCGTAAACATTCAAAATGGCCGCCATTTTTCAAGATGGCCGCCATTTTCGGTTCTCATATACCATTTCTCTTCTAACATTTGACATGTTCGACCAAATTTTATACTTTTGGTGTTGAAATATATGTTTTTAAGCATTGGCAAGGTAATCAAGAAAACTTTAAATTGATTTGAAGCTTACTTTAATGCATAATGACCAATGTTTGAAAAAGAAACGTGTTTGCTTTAAGATGACCGTTACCTTTTGCACTAATGATTAATTTCGTTTCTTAAATTTTCTCATACATGACCATTAGTCAAACTTTCGGAGTCAAAGGTAGTGTTAAAAATCACTAATTTTGTGATTGTATATTTATTAAAGAACTTGTTTAATTGGGTATTGACTTACTTTTGGCAAATGCATATATATATATGGTTTATGAATAGTAAAGTAGTAAATCCTGTTTGTTGTTGTATTATTGCTTATGATGTGTGTATATATTCATTGTCATATTCACAAATTTATTAATCTGAACAAAAGCGGCAACATCGAAAATACATGCATCTGTCACTGCAATCAGTTTTCTTTAGCGCATACGCTTAATCTTTGCAACTATATGTATATCTATATCCAATAAATAGCAGCCTAGTCTAATGTATCAGCAAGATATTTCCTTCATTCACACTCTACTGGACACTTATATTATGTTGCGTAATGCCACAAAACACAAGCTATTTAGTATGCAAATAATTTGGTGTGTTTAAACAAAGCTGCTTGGCTTGTAGGAATTGCGAAGTAAGGTTTTTGCCACTATCAGGCAAACACGTCCAGTCCAACACAATAATTGCATTAAATACAACTTATCTAATGGCTTGTCATACATAGCAATCGCAATGTTTTCAAGACTTTACTGTTTCTACATTTTAACTAATAGTAAATAAACAATAAATTGTAAATGTATAATATTTTCCATGAAATACATTCGATGTGGTCCATGCAGCCTTTTCTCTTTCCATATGAAAACCATCTAATACGAATTAACAGAACACGAAATATAATGCGTTGATTGTGTATGTTCAGCTCTCACAGGGTCAATTAACAAAAATATTAACTTCATTACGGGAAACCAGCCCAAGTTTGATTGTTGTACAAAGGAAACCAACTCTTTCTGTATACCAAGATCTTTTAGCAAAGGTAATTCTAAGCCCTTGCTGCACTTGGCGGTTTGTTATATGTATTTTGTAGTTCGACAAGTGAAAAATCGAACGACGCATCCAATGCTGTAGACCATTTTGTTGAGACAGCGTTAAAGGATGCTGCAACAAAAGACATTAGCCATATTTTGTTGGACACGATGTGATTGCAGAACCCTCTCATTGGTTTAGGACTTTACAAATTATTGATTCAAGGAGTGCAACACCGACTATTTGCTCCACCCATAAAACAAAGTCAAAGACATTAGTAAGTATTTATAGAGACACGAGATCAGACAAGTAACAAGTATCGAAACAGATAAGACCTGACCTTATTAAAGCTCGAGAAAGATCTCAAGGATGTCAGACATTCGGAGAGTATGCTCAAGAATTTGTTCAGTCGGTATATTCCCATTTCACAGGCACACCTACTCGCATTGATGACACATTTTATACCTTGGGAGCAGGTCTTTCAAAGCTGCCACTGGACAAAATCACAGGTCCAGAAGACCCAATACCTGGACCCACTACCGCATGTCAGAGAGCCATACCTTGTGCTCGACGAGAACTAGAAATACATGTACATTGCCGAGTTTCTATCATCTGAATGACACATTATTACCACAAGGGTTGCTTGTTGAAGCAGATGGAACGTTCGTAGGCGTTATAAATGCAAAGTCATATAGCTTCCATGCTGATAAGTTGTCGGTCGATCATAAAGAAGCTGACAATAGAATGATATTCCATGCTAAGGATGCTGTTGCAAGCGGGTTTGATCGTCTGATTGTTATATGCAGGGACACAGACGTAATACTGTTGATGCTTTGTAGGAAATGACGTGTTAATATGGATGTTATCCGGTACAGCAAAGCAAATGGGATGATTCCTTGTTAACAAAATATATGAGGCACTCAAGGTCGACAAAACATCATATTAGGTTTCCATACCTTAACTGGTATATAGACACTTGCTGGTATAGGCAACTCATGAAAGTCAAGACAGCCTTGGACCCCATACACACACACTAATTATGTATCACCCCCAATTGGATAAGAAATCCCTCTATCCCAATGGCATACATGCAACTCGCGTCTTGCTATTGCAAGACAAAGTGCAGCTCGGAAAATGTGCTTGCTATAAAAGCCAACAAGTATGCATGTATGAATGTGGTTGTGAGGCAACACACTGTGTAACTCAGATTAATTGGTAGCATGCGTCTTTATCAGAATCCCCACATTCTCACTTTTGCTAGACGCGTCATTGTAAATTGTATGTAGATCGATGATCTGATTGTTAATGCATGTCTTAGTACATCCAATTGGTGATGAAAGTTCTGTAAAGTTCTTCGCAAGTTTGGTCAAATGATACCACGAGTGTATGGTTTGTGATTGGTCTTCTTCGTTCAAATATCTCTAAAAGGATATTGATATTGTAAATGTTCATTTGTAAAACTGTTCGTTAAAGTATGTGAATAATTATACAGAATGTTTACATCTAATTCATTTGGTATGTGTTAAAATTACACGTATACATGCTGTAAAGCACAATTTCCCGTCACAAAATTGTAAATACACCATGCTGTAGCCAGATACATAGTAATAACCCTTGGATTTGTCACAAAACCAACGATAACATTTTATAGAAATTCGAACCTAACATAGTCATCCATTCTGTATGTTCATGTCAATACAATGTTCCTAAGAAAGTAATACTTAATATAATGATACTTTCCCCAAAGTGAATTTAAGAGAAACTCATTTGGCATCGCACACAATCCAATCTTTTGGCTTTTTTATATATCGGGGTTGTCTGTATGTATACCCTAAAACGCATATTTCAGTGATGAATTTCCATAGTGAATTACTGCTTCATGTCAATGGTGTTTATATACATGTACATAAAGTAGTTTGATTTTATAAGAAAACAGACGATAAATACTAACAAACAAACATAAAAAGAAAGAGAAAAAACCAGAGTTATTGCCTAAAGAAAGAACAATGACTGTAAGATTACATTTGATTTGATTATTTAATTGCTGTTTTTATTAAAATGTACTAGGTAAACCCAAACAAATTCGATATTATAAGAAAACAGTCAAAAATAACGCAAACAATTCTCATTAATAATTGTTTAATTTGACTCATTTTAAAAATGATTTTACAAACTTACAATAACAATTTTATAATCTTGGTAATAATATTGAAAGAATTTCCATGTTTCCATGCATCTCAATATTGTATCATTTTTATTGTGAATGTAATTATTTGTCTTTCTCGCTTTGTAGGTACATTGATATAATTTCATGTGATGCGCTTTTGAACGCACAACTCCTGTGTGAAAAGAGCGCTATATAAATCGGGTATAATAATAATAATAATAATAATTAAATATAAAATAGGAATGGAAAAACAAGAGTTATTGCCCCTGGAAAAGAGCACTGACAGTAATATTAACTTTTATTTGCATATTGAACTGCTCCTTTATGTCAAAAGTGTAAACAAACATAAAACATTATAAGAAAACGGTACAAGAAAACGAAAACTAATTCCCATTTAAAATTAAATATGGAACTGAAAGATCAGAGTTATAGCCCCTGGAATAGAGCATTGACTATAATATTTACTTTTATTTGCATATTAAACTGCTCCTTTGTGTCAAAAGTGTAAACAAACATAAACACATTATAAGAAAACAGTCAAAAAATAACGAAAACAAATTCCTATTAAAAAGGAGATATGGAACAGAAAAAACAGAGTTATTGCCCCTGGAATAGAGCATTGACTGTAATTTTTACTTTTATTTGCACACTGAATCGTTGCTTTATATCAAAGGTGTAAAGAAACATACAAAAGTTTGATGTTATAAGAAAACAGTCAAAAAATAACGAAAACAAATTCCCATAAAAAATAAAATAGAAAGAGAAAAATCAGAGTTATTGCCCCTTGAAAAGGGCATTGGCTGTAATATTTACTTCCATATGCATTTAGAATTGTTACTTTATGTCAAAGGTGTAACGAAACATAAAAATAATTTGATGTTATAAGAACACAGACAAAAATAACGAAAAAATAACTATAAAAATATAAAATAGAATGAGGAAAATCAGAGTTATTGCCCCTGGAAAAGGACAATGACAGTAATATTTTACTTTTTTGATAATATTTAGCAAGTACAGACATTTGTGAACTAATTGTAACCAATAATAGTTCATTTGATATATTTGAAATGTAAATAAAGTTAGGTTTATATTATGGTATGCAAAAATCTGCACCCGTTGACCTTTGACCTCATTTCTGACCTTAATTTGAACTTTTCGAATTTACATCCCCCCCAGAATTTCTAAGATATATTCACTGAACACGAATCAGGTGGATGTAACCCGTCTACACGACATGCCATGAGGGGTCAAAAACGGTCAAAATGTTGGTAGACTATTATCAGTCATAAGGTAAAAACAAAATTGAAAACGGTAATTAACAAAACCCCAGACACGATTGTATCGATGAGTTGAATCAGTCGATATTTGCGGTGCAACGGCAATTATGCTTGTTGTTTTAGTCAGTGAGCCCTAGTGATGTGTATATACCTTATGCTACAGTGGAGAACACGTTATTCTTAAACGAAACGCAAAGTTATTGCAATAAAATGCAGCTATCGACAATTCTGACTATCAATTTTAATCCGAGTGGCAAACAGTTTGGAGCCGGATCATGCGCAGGGTTACCCGGCGTCTTTTCTGACTCCAAACTGGTTGCAATAGAAATAATAATTTAGCATAAAAGCGTTTATTGGGTAAGAATAAAGTCTCCTCCTCTATAATTGTTTGACGGCCCAGACTGCACTTCTACAATCTGTGTTGACGCAGCTCATTTGACTTTGATTGTCTTCTGCACTGTTTGTCAATATGCCATTACAATCATCCCTAAACAGTCACAAATGGACTACACCATTTGACTCTAGTCTAACGGAAGTTAAGGTAGTAAATCAATTGATACGCTGTCTATATAGTATATACTGTACGGTCTGGTGACACATTATTAGGTTTGTTTTTAGTGCATACCAAAATAGAGATACAGAAGACTTCCACTATTATGACAACTACATGAGGTTAAGCTGCTAAATCAAGATGAAAGTAATGGAACTAACTCCTTTAAGACATTTGCTTTACTTTCCTCTTGCTTTAGGCTATCACTTGCCTGACATCTCATCAGTTAGTTGGGTTTTCACTGATCGTAATACGCCCGTAGAGTTGGTCTTACTGTATTTGTTTTATCGTATAGCTTAAGGTTCTTTTACTATCCCCGTATAGCATTGACCTTTTAGCAATCGACGATTTAAATGGATACATGTTACACACACGCACAATACTGCGTTGACTTTTGACCTATTCTATTTAACTCTTCCACTCTCAATGACTTCATACAGCGCAGTTGCAACCAGTCTCGATCCTGATCAGACGCCGCGTAATGCGGCGTCTGATCAGGATAAAAACTATTTGCCACTTGTTTTGAAATTACGTCAGTGATACTGCTTTAAAGCTAACTTTACAATATCCATGTATAAAACAATAGCACAGGCTGTAGTGTTAAATCAGACGATACTATTGGCGATGAAATGGCAAAAACAGGAGCAAGAAATTGGCCTTCAAAGGGTTGAAATGCCTTTGCAGTGCACACAAGTCTTGCTATATACCCAAGATATAATAAAAGAGGGTCTTAACAGAATAAAAGTGATACAGAACATGTTCATTTCAATAAATTATCAACAGAATGCATAATATCCTTCCGGATTTAATTAAAGTACTTCAATAAGCGTGCAAGTGTAAATTGTAATATCAAATGTAAGCCACTTAATTCTAATTGCAGTACATTTGTCTTATTTGCTGAATATCATAGTATCATTTATATGCTTTAAATTGGCAAATTTCATTCACAACGAATCTAACCCAATGAACCCTAGCGACGAGAATACTCGTCATTTTCAAAACATTTACTTGTGGTAAGATCATTTGAAATGTATGTCTACCCAGATCGAATGGTTCCTTTAGGATTTACACTGTTTGTCATTAATTCTAAAAACATACATATATAGTCAAAAATTTTATATGCTCAATTATGAAACTGGAATCTTTCATTGGCAGTTTCAGGGGTGAATCAGTTTCATTCATTAAATATTCCGACTGTTGTAAAGTTATACATAAAATGTTGTTATTTAGTGTTTGTATTGCCTTAAATGTAGAAATTCAAAACCAAGTATGAGATGGTTTGAATGTCGATAATACATTGGGTTACATGGTGCCTGGTCTGGAATGTATCTTACTTTGCTGTATAATTATTTGACTTGTTCACTTCCAAGTCCAAATGCCTGCTTTAACCCTCTTAACGCCAAATAATCGTTTGCAATGACTGATTGTCTGCAATATTTTTCAAGTCAGTTTTAGGGATGCATTGACTAAACAAAAATCGATTTGAGAGTCGAACAGTTTGGATCCTGGTCAGACGCCGCGTGACGCGGCGTTTGATCAGGATCCATATTGTTTGCTAGGTCACATTTTGGCGTCATTGACTGCGAAATAGTTAAGCATTGCCTAAAACAATTATAGTCGCACGTGGCTTAGGTGAGTGATTATTTTCGCGATTGAACTTGGTATTATAAGATTTACGAACAATTGTTTCACAGTAATTAAACGAACATGTCAATTAAAGAAAACAGAATTCAATATGAAGGAAAAAACACATTGGAAATGTCGTTTCTGGTGTGCAGCTTTGCGAATCAACAAATGCCTTCTGTTCTGGCAAATAGATTTCAATTCCCGAGTTTCCGTCTTGAGTTACACTGCGTGTATGGTATACCTACTATTTAGTTTGATTAACTTAAACCTTTTCGTAGTTTTCAATGCTTATTTTCTTTTCTCTCAATTGCAAAAAAAACTGACATTTAGAATTTAGATCTACAAACAATTTGATTCAGATCAGATACCGAGCTGCTTGGCGTCTGATAATGTTCCAGACTGCTGAAAATGTTGGCATCAAACTGATCTAAATATTCTTTTCTACTAGTGAGAATAGTTTATAGCCTATACAAATTCCACAAAGTGTAATTATTAGAGTCTACTAGGTCATTTATAAAAGTTGTCCGCTATAAAACTATAATTTGAAAATGAAATTTGGCTAAAACAATTCTGCAATAGATTAAGTTGTAGTCAATGATTTTATGGCAATATGATTTACATTTAGCACGATGTACTCACTCGTAGCAAACTGCAATTAAATTCTAAACTAGTGAAATATTGTGACCATGCTTTGAAAACATTGCATCCCAGTTACTATACTCGTCATTTAGTAAAATGTACCTGTAGAGAGTATTTTAGCCATGTGCAAACAGTAAATACATATATCAGGGTCTGCATTTGTCATTTTTCAAATTGTGCAGATAACACTCCTTACTAGTCATAAATTGATAAAGATTATTTGGCAAACTTAAGTTGTCTATCAAAAGTGTTAAAGCCGCATTGTGTTTTTGAGAAACCTGCATAAAACGGTTGTTTGGGGTCCCATTTGAACTACGTGGGACGTGATTCTTTCACAAAAACCGGCTTTATCTAAGAAATTCGCTTTTTAAATTTTATTTATAATGTTTTTGTGCTGCACAAATTAAAAAGCCTCCCTTGTGAATGGAAAGAATGACAACTCTGTAAATACAGGGCTCCAGATAACGGAAGTATTTCGAAAACTAAAATCTTTATTTCTGCTTTTAAACCCAATGGTATTATTATCTCGAAGAGACGGTTTAATCAGTAGTAACACCATAGCATTCGGTGCTGAAATGAGTGAGAAAATATTAGATAAGTTCAGATTACTCCCGATTACATGTTTAGCTGGAACACTCAAAATGACCCTGTTAACCCTTATTCTGCTGCACAGTCGTCTGCTTCGACATTGTCGTCTGTAAAATGTGTTCAGTTTAGATTTATGAATTGTTTTAATCAAACAAACCTTAAGACGAGTGTCAAACAGTTTGGATCCAGATGAGACGCCGCGTTACGCGGCGTCTTTTTAGATTCAAATAGTTTGTAAACTCCGTAAAGTTACGACCAGTAGGCACATGGCTAAACACTATGAGATCCAGTAAACAACGTGTAAATATCTTTCACGGTGGGTAAATGATTAATAACAACTACGGAGAATCTATACCTTGAGCTTGCTGAAAATGACTGTTTCAGCCTTGTCCGCTCTCTAACTCAAACACTTCTTTTTGGATCTTTACCAAACTTGCTACAAATGTTTATTAGTAACGAATCTAGGTCAGGTTCAATAACTAGCAAAATCGCATAAGGCATGTCTGGGTTATTGTCCTTGAATAATTAAAAAATGACTGTTTCAGCATTTTCTGCTCTCTAACACAAACACTTTTTATTGGATCTACACAAAACTTGCTGACAACGTGTATTGGTATTAAATCTAGGTCAAGGAAAAAAATCAAATACAGTTGAATGAAAATCCTTCAAGAGGTAAAGGAGAAATGGAGTGGTCATTTATTACTTAACTTATTATCAACACGGCTAAGATGAAGCACATGCAACCATTGACCAAATATTTGGCTAAAAATAGAATAAAAACTGGTCCTTTTACAGAGTTAACAGGGCAAAAATAAGGATAAAATAGCAAAATTTTAAAAATTAAAGAACCATAACTCCAACATGGCTTCGGCGATTTTGGTATTTATAGAACTGGACCAAGATTTTATACAAATATTATTTTCAGCAAATTTGGTGAAGATCCATTTAAAACTGTTTGAGTCAGAAAGCTAACAAGCCTGAAGTAGTCAATTTCTAGTAAATCAAGGGAAATAACTCCAACATGCCTTGTGCGAATTTGATAGTTAAGATGATTGACCTAGATTTAATATTAATAAACATTTTCAACAAGTTTGGTGAATATCTGATAAAAATTGTATGTGTTAGAAAGCAAAAAATGCTGAAACATTCATTTTTAATACATAAAGGGCAAAAACTCAGATATGTCACATGCGAATTTTGAAATAATCAAACTAGACCTAAATTTTATATAATTAAACATTTTCAGCAAGTTTAGTGAATGTCCGATAAAAACTGTATGTGTTAGAGTGCAAAAGTGACTGAAACAGTCAATTTTTATTAATAAACAGGCAATAACTCAGATATACCTTATGCGATTTTAGTAGTAATCAATCTAAACCTTGATTTTATATCAATAAACATTTTCAGCAAGTTTGGTGAAGATCCAATAAAACGTATTAGTGTTAGAGAGCAAAACTTGTTGAAAACAGTCATTTTTTAATACATAAAGGGCAAAAACTCAGATATGCTACATGCGAGTTTAGTAATAATCAAACTAGACCTACATTTTATATGAATAAATATTTTCAGCATGTTTGGTGAATATCCGATAAAAGCTGTTTGTTTTAGAGTGCAAAAATGACTGAAACAGTCATTTTTTATTAATTAACAGGCAATAACTCAAAAATACCTTTTGCGACTTTAGTAGTAATCAAACTAAACCTTGATTTTATATCAATGAACATTTTCAGCAAGTTTGTGGAAGATCGGATAAAAATAGTTGAGTTAGAGAGCGGACAAAAAAGTGTGATAGTCTAACTGACTGATGGATGGTCGGGCGGAGGTAGATACGGTTTGCACCCAGTGAAGTTGATTTCGGCTGTATCACGTGATACTAAGCCGTGTGGTAACGTTTATGTCAGACGTTCTATTTTCGGTTTGTTATGATTTTAAATCGCACTTTTTTGGTTATTTAGGTCCGTCTTCATCATTTCATAGATCAGTTTGGCCCATAAGAATGTTCAAACATTATTATTAACCGTTATTGTATTTCAGGCATTAAGTAAAGGTCTGAAAACACAATGGGACTTTAAAGATGAATTAGTTATATGAGTATATTTATATTGGAACAACCTTTCCAAAGAGTCAAAACAAACTGATAAATCATCTGTATATTGTGAAATATTTTTATCCCTTTAACTCTCAATGCCGTCATAAAGCGTATTAGTTGTGAACAGTGTGATCCTGATCAGACGCCGCGTACGCCTAGCATGACCAGGATCAAAACTATTTGCCACTTGATTTGAAATAACTTCAGTTATACTGCCTTATTGTCAATTCTTTTGAAACGATATTGCAGACAGCAACATATAAAAGTAGACGACAATGAAACTGTGGAGGGGAAATAAAACGCACAATAAATTTGATCATGAAAGGGTTAAAAATGGTCAGCATTGTAAGAATTAAATAACCATGTGATTTACGGTATGTCAAAGGACTGAGTTCACTAAGGGGTGAAATTGGCCCCATTTCAGATTTCACCAAAAATATCACAGTTTGACGCTGGTGGTGAATAATGAAAGAAAACCAATTTTTTTTGCTCGATAATAAAGATCATGTTGCCATAGCAACCATTTTCATTTGCCCATCTAAAATTACGTTTTTTTCATCAATTATTGAACATATTATCACTGGAACATTATTTTAACAACTTTAAAATACAAAGATATGATATAGCATTAGCCAAGTTGAAAACTTCAACATTAACGGAAAAATAAAGATATTGTTACCATAGCAACCAGCAAAATTTAGTCTAGAAAATCATGTCTCTCTATATAATTCCTTGAATATGTCTTGTTGTAATTTGATTTTACAGTGACACTGGCACGACAGTAACTACATGAAACATGACAAACCCATGACACATTATTCTAAAAAGTGCTACATTTGTTACTATGGTAACCAATACAACGGCTTCCTACTGAATATAGGTTCACAAAGGGGTAAAATCGGCTCATTTTCATATTTAAGTTCATCAAGGGGTAAAACTGGTCCTGTTTCAGATTTTACCAAAAATATATCAGTTGGATGCTAGTGATGAATAATGAAAGAAAATAACTTTTTTGGCTCAATAATACAGATTATGTTGCCATAGCAACGATTTTAATATACTCATCTAAAGTCACGTCTATCATCAATTATTGAGCATATCGTTATTGGAACATGTATTTTGAGAACCTTAAAATACAACAATATGATATAGCATTAGCCCAGTAGAAAATCTAAAAAGAAATAAAGATACTGTTGCCATAGCAACCAGCAAAATTTACTCTAGAAAAACATAACTCTATATATATTTTTTAAACATGTTGTGTTGTAATTGATTTAACAGTGACACAAATACAACATGATATGTACCAAACATGACAGATTATCATATTAAGAGTAGCACGTGTTGCTATGGTAGCCAATACAACACATTTTTCCTCAATATAGGCACCAAGGGGTGAAATTGGTTCAATTTTAGATTCCACCAAAATATCACAGTTGGAAGCTGGTGGTGGATAAATGAAAGCAAATATTTTAAAAATTCTTGAAAATAAAGATCAAGTTGCCATAGCAACAAGTTTAATATACATGTACTCTTCAACAATCACATTTTTATCAATTATTGTGCACATCATCATTCGAATATGTATTTTGATAACTTTGAAATGCAAACATATGAGATAGCATTAGCTAAATCGAAAACCTCATCACGAACGAAAAATGAAATTATGTTACCATAGTAACAACAAACTTTACTATAGAAACATGTATCTCTATATAATTATTTTAATATGTCCTGTTGTAATTTAATTTTACAGTGACACCAATACAACAGGAAATGTATGAAACATGGCTTATCCATGGCACACACATCTGCTGGTTTGACATAGGTTCATAGCGTAGCGTTGGGTTCAAATTCCCCCACCAGATTTACGTTTTTTTCTTGTTTTAAATATGAGCACAGTTGTCGACAGTCTTTATTTTTAAGCCATTCAATCCTTATTACATAAGAAATGTACTGCTGAAATTTCATGACTGTCGACGACTGTGCTCATATTTTAAATTCAGTATCAACGTAATTTTCAGGGTGAAATTGACGAAAATCACGGTGAGAAGGGGTGGTTCTATTTACCAGAGGACTATGCTATATAGCGTTTGAACACAAAATAAAACGTTTTCCAGCAAGTTCGATGTATTACCAACCAACTTCAGTAGGATATTCAAAAAGATTAACAACTTGGCTAATTTATGAATTTCTAGGCCAATTTCGCCCCTTAGTGAACTTAGTCCTTTGTCCGAGAAACTCAAGTTAATGTGTAAATCAAACGTCAAGGGACAGAGTTAAGATTGAATTGAGTTTGAGTGATTACGTTGTGCGTTACAATTTAAAACGTCTCCTTTAAAGTTGCCACGAATCAACGAAAAGCATGCGACATGGCGACTGATAAGGATACATGTATTGACAAATATCAATTTCAAAAAAGGGTAAGTATGCTTGGACTGTTCTAAGGGGACCAGCCTGTTTAGGGTAAGAAGGGGTCCGGAAGAAGGGTTGGAGCTGTATCAGCGGGGGTTCGCATCTCCATACCGCACTAGTCGATGCATGAATTGCCAAAACCCCAGTGGGAGATAAGTAACCGGGGAAACGTTTGGTTGTATTTCATGGTATTTTATCTATTTGTTTCTTCGTCTTGTATGGCTTTTTTCTAACTTTAAATATAGATATATTTTTCATCACCTTTACCTCAAAGCACCGTTGTTTTCTGTTTCAAATTTGACAGTACTACGTATGAAGATTGTACATTTTAGATATACATTTGGATCATAAATGGAGGGTTATATATAAGTCGTTTCAGATGTTAGATTCGACATTGGATTGTAAAATGACTAATGTGACTACACTAAACCCATCCGCTGTTGAACAATTTGTTAATTTAAAAACTATACTTACATGCAATGTCGAGAGTTAGTTTATGCTACAATGCAGGTTGAAAATTAAACAGGCTATGCTACAATTGGCTTTTGGTTTTACTATCAGCCTGCTTTAAACTACCATCTACTAGGGTATTGACAACACGTATTCATAAATTTATAAAACGGAACTGATTTATTTCGTGAAAGAATGAATTAAAGGCGTACATGCTTTATATATTGGGTGAAGGATTAAGACCTGCCTAAATTAAGACGAATCAATTAGCACAGTTACACAACGATTTTTTTAAAGTTTAAACAACTTACAAAAATATTGTTTAATGGTCAGAATAAACCGTCCAATATCTTAACTTTCTGCCTTAACCATTCCTTTTTCATACATTGTACACGCCACAGGACGCATTTTCACTTTTCGTCAACGTTACAATAGCCCTGGAAATATTGATGCATTTGCAAAGCTCAATACATCTACTCATGTTTTTCTTGTTTTTAGCACCAACTTTCGACATGGCATACATTTATCAACAATTTTTGTAAAATACCTTATACTTAACTTGCTCCAATTATTTCTTAACCAAAATAAATAGAATATCAAGCTTGAAAAGTATTAAAGCATATTGTTTCCGCTGGTAGTGCCTCCCAAATCGCATCAGCAAAGACATTAAAAGAGAACTGTGTGGCTTAGGGAAATGTGAATGCATGTTAACTGTCATAGAACAGCGTAAACATGACTTATGGCAACCATTTACCGTTAGCTTTTGTAACACAACATGTATAGCATTTGTAAACATTTTTGATCTAGGTCAATTTTGTAGTCCGACCAGGATCCAAACTGTTTGACCATCAAATAATAATATCTCAATCAGAATTAACATATAAACCTTATTTGATTCATTGCAGATGATCATTTTGTAGAGGTTGGTATTTACAGATGTTCATACAAAATAACTGTTAATCATTCACACTGGTTATTTTCAAACTGTTTTGATCCTGGTCAGAGACCGCATAACGCGGCGTCTGATCAGGATCCAAATTGTTTGACACTCAGTTCAATATGTCTTTCAATATGCCATTTAAAATTTCAGAAATAATTGCAGATGAAAATTATTTAAATATAATGACATCAAAGCAGTGAAGAGATTTAGATGATTATGCTTATCAAAGCTGTGCTACGCAATAGTGATTTTGTTAAAAACGATTAAAGCTGTACTACTGAACTGATGCTTTTTAAAGTAATTAGTACCAATATGATGAATGTAAACATGTTTGAAATTAACCCATCTCATGCCATGACGTCATAAATTTCAAGCAATTATCAGCTGCTTTTATTCTTCAAATCTTTTATTTAGGCATTTTGATTTAAGAAATATTCAAATGAGTGTGAATCATTTTAGATCTTGATCATACACTGCCTCTCGCGGCGTCTTGTGAGGATCCCAACAGTTTTCAAATAACCATTGTACTTGGGGTAAGGCAGTGAATGGGTTAAGCAGAACTACGATCTGTTTTAATGTATTTTGTACGGTGTCTCCTATATTAATGTATTTTGTATTAATGTATTGTGTACGGTGTCTCCTATATTAATGTATTTTGTACGGTGTCTCCTATATTAATGTATTGTGTACGGTGTCTCCTATATTAATGTATTGTGTACGGTGTCTCCTATATTAATGTATTGTGTACGGTGTCTCCTATATTAATGTATTGTGTACGGTGTCTCCTATATTAATGTATTGTGTACGGTGTCTCCTATATTAATGTATTTTGTACGGTGTCTCCTATATTAATGTATTTTGTACGGTGTCTCCTATATTAATGTATTGTGTACGGTGTCTCCTATATTAATGTATTGTGTACGGTGTCTCCTATATTAATGTATTTTGTACGGTGTCTCCTATATTAATGTATTGTGTACGGTGTCTCCTATATTAATGTATTTTGTACGGTGTCTCCTATATTAATGTATTTTGTACGGTGTCTCCTATATTAATGTATTGTGTACGGTGTCTCCTATATTAATGTATTGTGTACGGTGTCTCCTATATTAATGTATTGTGTACGGTGTCTCCTATATTAATGTATTTTGTACGGTGTCTCCTATATTAATGTATTTTGTACGGTGTCTCCTATATTAATGTATTGTGTACGGTGTCTCCTATATTAATGTATTGTGTACGGTGTCTCCTATATTAATGTATTGTGTACGGTGTCTCCTATATTAATGTATTATGTACGGTGTCTCCTATATTAATGTATTTTGTACGGTGCCTCCTATATTAATGTATTGTGTACGGTGTCTCCTATATTAATGTATTTTGTACGGTGTCTCCTATATTAATGTATTGTGTACGGTGTCTCCTATATTAATGTATTTTGTACGGTGTCTTCTATATTAATGTATTGTGTACGGTGTCTCCTATGTTAATGTATTGTGTACGGTGTCTCCTATATTAATGTATTGTGTACGGTGTCTCCTATATTAATTTGATTTGCAGATATTGAACCTTTTCACCAACAAATTTTATCATCGTTTCTCCCCATTGCACCCCATACTATCGTCTGCGTACAACAATAGTACTGACTGTACGACAGGTTCAACGCTAGATTTAATGCAAACTGGAGGTAAACATATAAAAATGATTGGCAAAAAGTTTGTATTCTGATCAGGTGTCGCGTGACGCACTTTCATTGAAAAACAATCGACATGAGCGTCAAACTGTTTGAATTCTGATCAGTAGCTTGGTGTAAGATGATGATTACATGTATTAGTGATACATATAGTTTACACAGTAACCCTAATGACGGATATTCGCGTCATTTACAAACAATGCACATGTGAGAAGTAAACTTGTCCATATGCAAACAGTGCAATCCCTGATTCGAATGGCTCTGTTCGAACGTTACAAACTGGTTTTTATTGCAATTCTTGTTGCTACAGAGCTCCCATAAGAGACATTTGATCAAGATCTGCACTGTATTTTATTTTGGTGATGAATGTGATGATACATATCACTAAAAGAAAGAAGCGTGTATGTTTTTCTAAACTTCGAAACCCAGCTCAAACGCTAAAACATGAAACAGGCAAGTATTATAGAGACATATGAGAAAGAACAGAACAGAACAGAACACTCTTTTCTTTCTCACAGTCAACAAATATTTTGTAAAAACATGTGGGCACAAACAGGTAAATAACGTCATGTAAAAATGTTGAATAAATTCAATTATAAAACAGTGGTAATATTATTTGGTATATGTAGCGTTTGCTCTCGAATAAGGTAAGGGGGTGGGGCGGGGCTGAGCGAAACGTATACAAAAAAAACCAGTTAGTAAGAAAAGTCTAATTTGGGACGATTATAAAATATTGAAATTGACTCTTCGTACTGGTATTTTATTAACGATCTTGCGTTGATTTCAAAGGATGTTTGTTTTAGGACATAGCACAAAAGTAAAGGTCAAAACTTCCAGGTCAATCTGTTCCGTTAACTTCTCATCGTAGAACTAACAGGTCAATGGAAATGAACAGAGCACTGTGATGTCAAGCCTATAAACAAATACGAAAAGCATAAATTAAACCATTTTTGAAATAGACTTAATACCGTATGGTTCAACTTCTACAGTTATTGAACTATTCAAAAGGGGTTATATACAAAGAAATATTTAAGCTCAAAATAATTTTGATTATGTCGTAGTTGTGTAAACTTATTCTCAAAACTTGTAATTATCTACAATTCAGCAATCATGCTATTGATAGGAAATAAGTAACACAGTGTATTAAGCGTTTGCAAGTATATATCGCATCTACCGAATAGTATGCATTGCAATTTCATATTTGCATTGGTGAGAAACTGTGTATAGTATAAATCAATTAAAATATGTATGTATCTATCGTGTACACAACACATATATTTATCTTCCCATGACGTCACTCACAGATGAAAGTTGCAATAGATATTCTAATAAGATATGTACATGAATCATGATATTTCCCTAGTGCTCAAACTCTAGTATATATTTCCAAATTAACTAATAATAATAAATAGTATATAGCGTGTGCAACATTGATTTGCAGACAGTTTGAAGCTAAATCGGAATCTGATCAGGCCCAAAACTGTTTCCAATTTAAATTTCAATAAATCGTCAACATTTTCAAAAACCTATTTTACTTTAACATTTTGTTGACATTCCGTTCGAGTTTAATTTTGAGGGAAGAAATAGTTTTACAGTGGAGAAGACGTTATTCTTTCCCAATAAACGCGATTACGCTAAAACTAGTAGTTCCAATGCAAACAGTTTGGTCAGCTCTAAACTGTTTCCACTCAGATTGAAATATATATTCAGAATTTTGCCATTTACTACATTTTAGAACAATGCGTTTGCGTTTCGAATGAAAAAGAATAACGTCTTCTCCACTGTATACAATGTATATAGTTTTTATCACAAAATATTTCATGTATGATATTAGTGATATTAAGTATACACTTAAAGTATATTTTTCTGAAACCTGATTAGAAGAAGAAGTTGCAACAACAGGAATTAACTATAGATTAATGTGCTCTTTTAATCCCATTAGGATTTCTGTCATATTTCAAGAACATTTATAGATAAAAGTATCCTTTAATGTATTTGCTATATTATGTGTTACTTAGAATAGAAAAATAATTTGCAGAAAGAAATAGTTTAAAACTTATTTTTCATCGAATATGAAATATACTACCGAATATTGGAAACCTTTAAAAACTATAAGTTACAGGGGAGAAGACGTTATTTTTCCCAATAAAATAGTTTACACTAAAACTAATATATCCATGGCAAACAGCCAAATCAGACGCCGGGTAACTCGACGTCTGATCATGTTCCAAACGTTTTGCCACACAGATTAAAACAAATTGTGATAGATTAAAAAATGCAACTTTTGCATTCTAGTATATTGTGTTTGCGTTTCTTTTTCGTTTAAACGGGAAAGAATAACGTGTTCTCCTCTGTATCACTTCACCGCTATAAATATATTAGGCTATTGAAGGTGCATTGTAAACAATGTTGGTAATATTTATTTAGTAAGCCAGTCTAGGGTGTGAGTTTGAAATACAGTAACACCCCTCTACTACGACCACAAAATTGTGTTAATTATCAGGTGATTATGACAGTTGACTATTTAAAGTAAGGTGGCAGTAAAACAGAAAGCTCCTAAATTTCTGTTTAACTGTCACCTTACTTTAAGCTGTCACCTGTCTTTTATACAATCAATTAGCCTTTGTTTTAGTGGTCGTAATAGAGAGGTTTTACTGTTACTGTAGTAGTGCAGAGAACAGTATCAAGTCAATTGATGTAAGGGCGAAGAAAAAGTTACTGTGGATAAGACGTTGTTACTCTGTTCTGTTAACGCAAATCCTATCCAAAAGAATGAAACAAACTGACGTTTGAAATTTCTAACGATTTATTTCTATATGAATGGCAAAGGTTTGGAGCCTGTTCAGACACCGGGCTATGTTATCCGACGTGTGCATTGGTGAACTGTTTGCATTTGTCATATGACTCAAGCATAATGATTGTTTTGGCATTTATTGGCATTTATTGTGCAAAAATTATGTCTTCTCTACTTGAAAAGGCACAACTAGTTATAAAGTGAATTCTCACATATACATTTATATGTTGGTAATATTTACACAACATTCTAAAAGTTAATTAGTATGATGGGCCATTTTCAGACAGAGATAATCTTGCAAAACTGATGTATTTAGATACAGTGGAGAAGACGTTATTATTTCAAATGAAACCAATTTGGAGCCAGATGAAACGCTGTGTAATTCGGTGTCTAATCTGACTCAAATTGAAATAAAAAGTAGGAACGATCGAAAAATCATCATTTTCGTTATTTCATTGCAACGCGTTAGCGCTTCGTTTGCGTTTAATATCATAACGTCTTCTCCATAGTACTATGGTACTTAATGATAGTGTTATATATAGCGACAGCAGTTTATCTTCGTTTTCCAACCAGATGGTGGTCTTTGCTGTTAGTTTTCTGTTGTTCTGTAACACATCATTATCGTTATTGAGGTTTTTAAAACAATGCTGTAAAGTAGTTTGGATATGTTCAAATATACTATTTGTCTCACATATAGATTTCGGAAATTGGTAATTTGCCGGTTCAAAATATGATATTTATGCTGATTTAAACAATTCCAGACGTTTTGAATTCTTATACTATACTATTATTCTATTGATGTAATTGATTAAGTACTACGAGTTCATAAAAGTAAGACGAAATGTATTCGTTTTGTTCAGTTATGTACGATTACAAATCAAATCAAACTGAAACTGTTTTCGTAGACAAACATTTCTCATTTTATACACTGACTTGCAATAAAAATCTATTATAATACCCATACAGGTTATCGTAGCAATACATTTTGATGATAATACGTAGTTGCCCCCCCCCCCCCCACCCCGTGACTATGCCGTTGTCACAACCAAAACTTACATGAGAAGGACGATGAATTAGCCCTTTCCTTCAGCCTTTTCAACCCTTCAACCCTCTCTAGAATTAACTGGTGAAATGTTCAAACAGTTTAGACCAACAGGAGCCCTATGTTCAGAGTTTGCACTGTTTAATATTTTAAGGTGTTTGTTGTGCAGTAGTAGACTTATTAAAAAATCGATGAGCACAACATGCTTATACATACCAATAAGAGATAGGGTGAATGAAAGAAGAACAAGTTTAAAAACAGTAGTACACGTACTTTCCTTTTAAGATCAATTGTAAAAGTACTTTATTGTTAAGAACTATTGTACACGTACTTTTTATCCATTTATCTGTCAATGACGCAAAAATGTGCTTTTGTAAACAATTTGAATCCTGATCGCGGCGTCTTATCAAGATCCAAATTGTTTGACACTCGTATCGAAATAACGTCAGTCATACTGTTATAACTTTGAAAACAATATTGAAGCAGACGACGATATGGCGGTGAAATTGTGAGGGTAAAGGAAAATAAAGATTTTGGCTGAAATCACATCGGTAACGAGTTTTGTAAAAGTCATGGCATATTTCTTCTAAAAGAGTTCATCACTAAGCTCTTCACCGCTGTGAGTTCGAATCCCAGTCTGGTCGTTAGGATTTTTCATATGGGGAAGCCTTCCAGCTGGCTTGCGGAAGGTCGGTGGTTCTACCCAGTTGCCGATTTGTGTCTGAAACAGTGCATAAAGAGCTTCTGGGGTCTTCCTCCACCTGCACTAATCTGGACGTCGCGATATGACTGAAATACTGTTAAAAGCGACGTATATCAAAACAAATAAAATCTGAAAGAGTTGGTGATAAAACATCTAAACAACGCTCCCTCTCTACAACGACACCCAATTGGAGACCAAACGTGTGTGCGTGGTTTGGAGGGAGTCGTTTAAGGGAGGGAAATTGATGACATTTGCAAACAGCTTGAATCAAGATCAGACGCCTCGTTACGCGGCGTCTGATCTGGATTCAAGCTGTTTGTCATTCGTAATTAAGTTGTTTACTATCAAAATGTCCAATATGTAACTTTGTGAAAAACAGCAGACGACAACTTTAAGCAGACGTCCTGTTTAACGAACTGCGGCAAGGGTCGTGGTTATGACGGAGTCGTTGTTTGGAGGGAGGGAGCTATGTGTGTTCAAAATATTTAACAGACGACCAAACAACATAAAATACCGTTTCACCGTCCATTGCGTTCGAATTAAACCAGAATCATATGAGTTAACATGAGTGTATACTCATTTATGCATAATAATTTTTCAACACGAATAGCACAACTTCACCGATCAATATGTGTTAACAGTTTAACCCATTACCCTATAAATACGCCATTTTACGCCTTTTATTTATTCCTCCACTGATAAAAAAAGTAATTCCAGTGTATACAGTAATGGATATGCACCATTAGAAACAGTTTGTAAATCCTAGCAGATGGTAGCTTAAATTAGGCTGAAAGTAAAGCAGAATGCGCATTATGCTTTACTTTCAATCTATTTTAGCTCACTGAAGTCACCTATCTTCAAAACTTGAAACAGGCTATGTGGTTAACGGTCAAACCTAATCGGACGGCGTATAACGCGGCATTTGATGTAAATCCAAACCTTTTTAATTTTGTG
This sequence comes from Gari tellinella, assembly GCA_922989275.2. Classification (NCBI taxonomy): domain Eukaryota; kingdom Metazoa; phylum Mollusca; class Bivalvia; order Cardiida; family Psammobiidae; genus Gari; species Gari tellinella. Next base: position 22,189,324 of record OV277869.1, on the reverse strand, counting down.
TTACATGTAATGTGTTAACAGTTAGAAGTTCTGTATTTGAAAATAGAATATATGTTTTTTTACGGCCAATTCTTTGCAGTAGACAGATACTTGAATGGATGACACGTTTGATTTACAGCTGGGGTATTGTTTTATGATACAGTACGGCTGCACGCTACGGGTGATTGTGTATTATATGCTACACGTACTTTCGCGTAACTATTGCAAACTGTTTAAATACTGATGCGACGTCAAATAATTTGGCCCATCATCTGGATCCAGATTATTTTCTTCTTTGATAACATGTTATGAATACAGTGTTCCCTCTCTACAACAATACCCAACTGGGAGACAAAGATGATGTATTTTGTTCGGAGGGAGTCGTTCTAAGGAGGGGAAATTAAGACTTGGCTTATATTTGCGAACAGCTTGAATCCAGATCAGACGCTGGGTGACGCAGCGTTTGATCTGGATTCAAGCTGTTTGTTTCTCGTCATTAGTTTTTTTTCTGTCCACAAGTCCATTTTGTCCTTTTGAGAAAAACTGCAGACGACATTTTTCAGCAGACGATATTGCAGCAATAAAAGCGTTAGACATAACTGTCCTTTTTGGGAAAAGAGGGTCGTTGTAGGGAGGGAACACTGTATTAAAATTGCTACTTTGATACTATTTTAATACATACTACACGGACGCCTTTCATTGAGCTCTGAGATATCCAGCAGACGACAATGTCATACAATATCATACTAAAGATTAAACTATAAACGACGTGCGCTGTTAAACAGAAGAACCACAAACGTGTAATAAAACTTAACAATGACAATTTATTGCATTTTAACACACTTTTCAAAAGGTATTTTATTATATACAGAGACGAGCAAGCGCCAAGCGTGCATATGTGACCAATAACAGTTAAAACAAATATTATACTTTGTCTCTTAACCCTTTGCTTCCCGATCACGACCTCGCCGGATCTTGCAAACAGTTGTGATTCAGATCAGACGCCGCGTTTCATACAACATCGTACGACAAATGTTGTCGTAAGTAAGATAATAAAAGTCTCAATATTTATTCATTTCTCCATCAAATCCTGTCATGTGACACCGCTTTGGAATTGTCTTGACAAGACAATTCCAAAGAGATGTCACAAAACTGGACAGAAAGAGGAATAAGACATTTTAAAAATGTATATTAAAGTTTTGACTTATGACAGTTTTGTCGTTACAAAGTTTAATGAAACGGGCCCCCGGATATTTAAGAAATAATCGATGTTCTACCGTTGTTAAAGGGTATTCTACAACGGTTGGGAGTTGTGATGCGCAGGAATTGACCACGAAGGAGAATACCCTTTAACAACGGTAGAACATCGATTATTTCGGATCTAACATGACTAACTTAAAAAAATCATAAATGCAAGCAAATCTTTCAGACTTATTTCCTCAATAGATTTCTTCGATTAGAAAATATATAAATCTAATTTGAACAAATGTTGCAGACGACAATTTAAAAACAGACGATATTACGACAGTATAAAGGTTATTAGTAACAAACACTGCAAGCTCACATGTAAACTGTATAAAAAAAACAAATTTTCAGAATTCTGACGATTCGTCTTTGTCTTCATAGACAATCGTTTTTAAGCTTGGTTCATGCTTATAAAGCGTTTGAGTTGAGTCTGAAATCGTTTTCAAGCATTTGATTGGTCAGATGTAAGCCTGTGCTCAAATCTGACCAATCAAATGCTTGAGAACGCACTCAACGCTTTATGAGCGCTGGGCCTGATCAGACGTTTGGTTACTCTGCTTCACCGTTTGAAACAGACATATAAATAACGCTGCCTCCACTCCACTCTAGGTTAAGGGCATTTAACCCCTCCATGTTCCATACCCCGGGCCCGTTTCATAAAATTTCGTACGACATAAACGATCGTACTTCTAAACTTTAAAATACGTTTAATTTATTATATAATTGCTTATATATGGAGAAATGAATAATTATTGAGATTTTTATAATCTGACTAACAGCCGTTTTTGTCGTACGAGATTTTATGAAACGGGTCCCTGGATGTTAACCCCTTCACTACATGTGTACCTTATCACGAGTACAATAGTTATTTGCAAACATTTTGACCCTTAATTGCAATATCTACTTAGCCCAAATACCTAAAATGTAATATTTAGGTATATACAGGCAGACGACAAATCTTTAGATATATGACGTCAAGGCAGTGAAGGGTTGATAAAATCGAATGAGAATTTTTCACAATATAGACACGTAAAACCAAATTTCAAAACTGCATTTTGTGGTCATACACATTTAGGGCATGTATATTTTCTATAAAATTGTCTTTGCAAATATCCTTTGTTACTTTCGATTATAAAGAAGCGAAATACAATCAATAAAGTGTTAAATGTGACTATGGTTGATTTTGCAAACAGTTTGAATCAGGATCAGGATTCTATCTGGTTGACTCTTGTTTGAATATTCATTCAATCAGAACTAAAACAAACAATAAGTTTCACAAATGGCAGCCGATATTCTGTCTGTGAAAGAGAAGAACTAGACGGTACCATTTGCGATAAAACCAACATGTCAATTTTTACAACAACAAATTTGCTCAATCTAACTTTAACGTGAAATAAAGTAGAAAAGTCATAATCGAATCTAACCTCAAGGCGATGTCAGGAAACTGATGAACACTTGATGGTCTACTATTTACCTTTATATTAAGTGGCAATCAGTTTAGAGCCTGATCAGGCACCGGTTTCCCTGGCGTCTGAGCGGCTCTAGATTGTTTCAACGCAAATAAGTGTTAGATTGGGAAATGATAGAGTCTTCCTTTTCTTAACGACGTTTAAACCAACAAAACTGCAACATCTTAACCCACTTGTGCCCACGATATGGGACATAGGCAAACAGTGTAGACTCTGATCAGACGCTGCATTATGCGGCGTCTGATCAGAGTCTATACTGTTTGCTGATAGGAATTTCAATATAAAACAAAATGAAAAAGAAAATTTTGACCAGGCATCCCTTTGATAAAAATTGGTCTAATCCAATATACAAACATGGAAGAATCCACTTCGTATAAATGTGTTAAACAATTAAGATGATCTATGCATTGAGAAAAACGGGATTAACATATTACCCCATATTATGCCCTTTAATTTATTTCACCACTGAAGAAAATAGTTACAATTTATAAACGAATATGTGCCGTATGAAATAGTTCTATTTTGACGTAGCAGATTGTTGCTTAACTCTTTGAGCCCTAGACACGCATATATGCGTTATTTGAAAACGGCATACATGTGAGGAGTACACTTGTCCTATGCAAACAGTGTATACTCTGATCAGGAGCCCTCTGAGTAGGGTCTTCACTGTTTGTCATTTTGACATTTATTTTAAAAATCAACCCTAAAAAGTAATAAATGGACTAGACTAAATTGAAAACTAAAATTGTCCATTTAAGCTTTTAAAGGAGGAAAGAGTTAAAGCATCGTATGTGGTGAAAGGAAATGGTTAAACCCCAAGAAGGGTCGCTATGTGCCTTATGCGAGGTCCTATAACTCTTGTGACATTAGCCATGTGGGTATCACGGTGTCTTTCGAAGCCCCCGTAACACTTGTTGTGCTCTTCGCCTGGCTGTTTGATTATCCACCTCTTCTTGCAATACCGATAATGTTTCAGTACCACGTCCTCTTTACTCGGTCTTGCCCTGAAATAGAATAACAACAAATTAACCCCTCAAGTGTCGTGACGTCACCAAATTTAAACAATTGTCAAACAGTTTGCTACGGTCCTACGCAAGTCTCATTAGGGTCCAAACTGTTTGAAAATAAACACTGTAGGCAGTGAAGGGGTCAAGGATAACATCTAAAATACAGCGCTCCCTCTCTACAAAGACACCCAATGGGAGACAAAAACTGTGTGTGTTGTTCGGAGGAGGTCGTTATAGGGAGGGAAATTAAATTACAATTGCAAACAGGTTGAATCTAGACCAGACGCCGCGTGATGTGATCTGGATTAAAGCTGTTTGTCAATCGTCATTAATTTTTTTTCCGTCAAAAAACCCATTATGTAACTGAGAAGATTAGTAGACGACAATTTTAAGTATACGACGTTGCAGCAGTAACGGCGTTAGACATAATTGTCCTGCTTAGGGAACTGCGGCAACGGTTGTTGTTAGGAGAGATTCTTTGTTGAGTGGGTCGTTGTTGGCAGGGAGCACTGTAAAAGAACACCGTAACAAAGAAAGTTCTTTGAAAAAAAAATTTTCAGGGACAATCGCATCAATATACATGTACATGTAGCATTTACTCGGCGCCTGATCTGTGTCTGTGTTTTCGCACAAACGCGTTTATTGGGAATTGATAACTTCATTACCATTTTACATGCACAGTGGAGAAAAAGCTATTCTAAACTGTTTTAACACAAAACGCAAGGAAAACGCATCTCAGTGCACACTCTTGCTCAATCTTGTTAACATATTCAACCCTAGCGACGAGTTTACTTATCACTAATAAACAGAACACCGAACCAATTCTGTCATGTGAAAACAGGGTAGACACATATCAAAGAGCTCACAAAGAAGCCATGTGAATAGGGTCTGCACTCTGCACTATCTGTTGTTTTGTAACCTAATTTAGAAACCAAACCCAAATACAGTGAAACCCCTCTAAACCGGAAATTTGTGGGGACAACAAAAATTCCGGTTTAGAGGGGTTTCCGGTTTAGAGGGGTTTTGACCTGTTTCTAGTATGGAAGATAGCTGAACACTAAAAGCAGATTGAAAGTAAAGCAGAATGTTCAACCTGCTTTAAGCTATCATCTGCTAGAATGTAAAATCAATTTTCTTCGGTGTAGGAATACACCAAAGACGTAAAAAGGCATATTTATGGTGAATGGGTTAAAGGTTTTGTCTGGTTTGGAAAGAATTCCGGTATTTAGAGGTTCCAGTTTAGAGGGGTTTCACTGTAGTCATATTAACATTAGACCTATTCTAATCCATTGAACAAAATGACGTTTAATTCGTGTAAACTCTATATTTCGTTTGGGCGGGACTTGTGTATATATTCGCAGAGGAGGCGGGACATATGAATCTGCCTTCCGCGAATCAGTTTGTTGCGTTGGTTTAGAAGCACCGTTATGGCTGTTCCTTTTAAGGGACACACTATTCGTGTTAACCATCTCTAATGTGGATTAACCATACATGCATACTAATAAAATGTTCATTTAGTATTAGAAATTACAGCAATGATAGTTTTCTAATATTTTAAGCTAAAAAGGGGCATAACTTCTTGGAAAAAATGACGAATTTGGACGAAATGAGGACTTGATATGTAGTTATTCAAAACAAAACTCATATATAAAATTTAAGCTCAATATTGGAACGCAGGGAAAACGAATTATTTTTAATGATTTAAATTAAAAAGGGACATAACTGATGGAAAACTTGACGAATTTTGACAACACACAACGTCAAGCTCAATTTGCAGTTTATAGAAACAATGCAATATACAAAATATCATCTTTATATGTCAGAACATGTATGAGAAGAGTGCGGAAATGTCGGACAAATAGAGTGAGGGATGGAGAAACGGAATGACATCGGCATACCATAGTTATTCCCGTCTTGAGATTGACCTATAAAAACAGTTTGATGTTCGTCTCTTTGTCTTTTTCACGTAACGGCATCCTCGGTTAGGATATACCATGAGAATAAATGTTATAAAGTCGTCTACTTGTTGCAGTTTTATAGAGTTTTATGAAATATTTAGCATCTTTTATTTTCAGCCAAAATCCCTACGGTCTTTTTGTTGCTGAAAACCGACCATACACGTACCTGTTGTGATCGATCTGTTGCTTACAAATGAATACGATCAATCGATTGATCGATGACACTTTAATACAACGACTATTTACTCATTGCATGTACGGTTCTCTCTCCCTACAACTACCCTCCAAAAAACGAGTCCATCCTTACAACAACGCTGGCCTTAGTTCCACAAACAGTACAATAATATCAAACGGTTTTATTGCTGCCATATCGCCTGCTAAAAAGTGTTTTTTTCTCAGAGTTACGCGGTGTCTGTTCTGGGTTCAAACTATTTGCAAATATACTGTAAGGGTATTGATTCCCTCCCTATAACAACTCCTACCGAACAACACACATAGTATTTGTCTCCCATTGGGTGTTGCTGTAGAGAGGGGCCCTGTATGTGATGCACTCACTGGTATGATACTTACACAGTAAATCCGGGCTTGCTATGGACCCCATGAATCCAGACTGACCCCTCTTTGACCCGGCTGGTGATGTGGAGAAGTTTAGGGGTCTCCATCATAGTCTGGGTTCGATTGATATATTGTTCCAGTAATAGATCACTGTCAGGGTTTGTTTTATTCCAGCTCATAATGTGGATTTCTGACTTCATCAAAAACGATGACCCATGTTTATACTTCTTAGTCAAGTGTTCCTGAAAATGAAAATAACGAACACGTACCATACAGTGGAGAAAACACTATTACTTTCCAATGAACAGGTTCATTAAGTCTTTTCATCCCTGAAATTTTAATGGAAAGTTCCATTTTCAAATTTAAGTTTAGTCCATTTACATGTATGACAATTTAGGTTTGTTTTAGCAATATTTTGCAAATTGACAAACAGTGCAGACCCTGATGTTGGTCTACACAGTTTGTATGAGAAATTGTACTGTAAATATGTACACTATTTTTAAATGACGAGTATACTCGTCGCTAGGGTTGAATGTGTTAAGGCTTAAACCATTTTTTCATTGCAAACTGTTTGGAAAACCGGCGACTTATCTGGTTCAAAACTGTATGTCGCTCAGAAGAAACCGATTCGTAAATTGTTTTAAATGATGTCATTTTCTTAACTTGATTGCATTGCTTTTTTGTTTTTAATATTTTTTAAGGATAATAACGTCTTTGCCACTTTTACACCATGTTATATACGAGAAGTATGCAACGTTATATTTGGACAAAATAAACACGAACGTTCTTTAGGTGTTTTATGGCTACAGTTGTTCGATAAACGAACCATGTCTCGTACAATTTTGTTTTGGCTTCTAGTAACATTCTCCTTCAAAGGGGGACAGTTTTAACCCTTTCACTGTCAATGACGTCTAAAGGCGCCTATGTAAACAGTTTGAATCCTTATCGGCGTCTGATCAGGATCCAACATGTTTGACACTCGATTTGAAATAAGTTACGTCAATCAAACTGCCTTATAACTAACTTAGAAACGACGTGACAGACAACAATATTGAAGCAGACAATATATGGCGATGCAGGGGTAAAAACCTCTCGTTGAAATTGACGTTGAAAGGATGAAGCATACATGTAGTGGTCACTTAACCCTTTTGACTAATATCAAAGTTGATTTATATGCATTCTCATTCAGTTAATATCAACAGAGTGTCGAACAGTTTGAGTCTAGATGTTACTCGGCGTCTCATCTGGATCTAAACTGTATGCAGACGCGCGAATCGAGAGCGAGGAGAGGTTCACACCAGTAAGACGTTATTCTTTACGAATAAACGTGCTTATACTGAACCCATTTGTGCCCAGTGAATTCGTCCATGTTTTATATTTGATTAGTCCATTTTTTTTATCAAAGGGATGTCTGGTTAAACTTTTCATTTTCATTTTGTTTTATATTGAGATTCCTATCAGCAAACAGTGTAGACTCTGATCAGACGCCGCATTATGCGGCGTCTGATCAGAGTCTACACTGTTTGCATATGTCCCATATATGGGATCGTGGGCACAAATGGGATAAACACTTAGGTCTACTTCAAACGTGAGGAGCCAGACCAGGCGCCGTGCAAGCCGGTGTCTGATTAAGTGAATTCCATTCAGATTAAAATGTATCATTGAATGTTTAAAAAATTGTCATTTTCTGCATGTTATTGAATTATATATGCATTTATTTTTGTCTAAACGGGAAGTAATAACGGCTTGTCCAGGGTAAATCGTTCACATTGATTTTATCGCACGACAAACACTTGCCCCTAGAGCATATACATGTATTAGTGTAGAGATTACAATCGTTAACATTACATGTGTATCGCGCGAATATCGAAAATACCGTTAAAGGTACATGTTTAATAAACATTATTATTATATGCCTTTGTATGATATCGAGCGTTTCCGCGTGTATTTGCACAATAAAATACAAGAGTCTGTATCAGCCACCTTGTATCAGCCACTTTGTATTTTACTCTGACCTCGCGTTCGATTTAAGGTGACGTCATTTACGTACGTGTACAAGTGCCGCGTTATTCATTGTGGCAAACAAAAAAGCTTGTTCTGCTTCAAATAACTAATAAATTGTGGCTATAAAATGATTTAAACAACTATTTAATTGTTTCTGGGGTGTATTCAAGGCATATAATAAACACATTACCAGTTGGCAGTGTGCTACAGAGTGTTGCATTTAGCTCTCGACGTTTTTGGCGGAAACAACCGATCAGACTCGCGCCAAGGCGCTCGTCAGATCGGCTATTTCCGCCAAAAACGTCTCGAGCTAAATACATCACTCTGTATCGCACTGTCAACTGGTAATGTGTATTTAGTGACCTTTAAAATTAATTTGAACATGTTGAAGTTGTCACTGTAGTATATTTATGATATACGTCTCAGTTTGACCTAAACGATTAATAGTTAGAAATGGCAGATATATATATTATATCAAAACCCTTTCGGCACAAAATTAATTTTGAGGTTTTTACCCCTTTACCGCTATATAGTCGTCTGCTTCGATAGTGTTGCCTGCAAGATCGTTTCAAAAGTAGATCTAAAATAGATATAGAGGGGGCTTCCGTGGCTTAGTGGTATAGTCACTGTGACATACATCACTAAGCTCCTCATCGCTGTGAGTTCGAATCCCAGTAGGGTCGTTCGGATTTTTCATGTGAGGAATTCTTCCAGCTGGCTTGTGGAAGGTCGGTGGTTCTACCCAGTTGCCGATTTGTGCCTAAAACAGTGCATAAAGGGTTTCTGGGGTCTTCCTTCCCCTGAAATTAGCTGGACGTCGCGATATGACTGAAATACTGTTAAAAGTGAAGTAAAATCATAACAAATCAAATCAAAGTAGATATAGTATGACTTAAAATATAGATATGCCGAGTGTCAAACAGTTTGGATTCCATTCAGACGCCGCGTTACGGGGCATCTGCTCTGGATCCCAACTTTTTGCAAAGACAGACTCAATTAAACCGAGTCTGCAATTTTCAGTATTTGCTTTGTTTTCTGTGCTTTCAAAGGATCTCCCCTTATTCAGATTTATTTAAGCTACTTTGGCCGTGAACGGGTTAATACACATTACCTAGATCAGGATCTGCCCGCAGGTGATACAGATGAAAAGGTGAACTATCGGCAAGGATGACAATATAACCTTATCAAAATTCTCGAGAGCACTTATGATGGTTTCAAACTGAATTAGAGCGGTATGGGCTGTGGAAATAAATTAGGAGTTTACTAATAGTAAAAAATCGGAGAGATCAATATTTCTTTAAACATTAAACAATACTGTAAAGAGACGAAACCCCGGATTTGGCCTTAACTCTATGATTTCATGAAACACGTGAATATGTTTCAAGCATAATTAAAAAAAGTAAGATCTCTTTCACTCAAGCGCCAATCGTTTCCATTTAGATCAGAAGTAGACCAGATGCTGGCAGATGATGGCAGCGTTATTCAACATCTGGTCTGGATGCAACTACTTTTTAATGTCGTATTTCTGCAGTTTTAATCTGAATTCAAACTCAACAATTACATGTACCACTTAAATGGATATTTATTACATATTTTATATCACTAATTGATATATTTGAATTTTTTAATAACAAATCAGGGTTTACACTGTTTGTACAGCATATGAATGCAGGGCCGAGTTTACGCGTTAGCTAATGATATAGGTTATGGAAATATCAGACCAAAAACGACCCAACAAATGCACAGACACGACCTACCTCTATAAATGGGCCGAAACGACCCATGTCGAAACAACCTGGGCCGAAACAAACAAGGGCCGAAATGAACCGTTACCTAATCTCCTTCACAGAGAGTGCCCGTTACTATTCGTTCACAAGGAAACGAAAGTAGGTTGTTCCTGTTTTGCTATCAGCATTTTTAAGTAAGAGGGTTATGTGTACGCACCTTAAGCCTATTTTTTAAATTATTTCATTGTTTCTTCTAATACAGTTTTCAAAATTTATCGAGTTTATGTTTTAAGCGATAATATAACTATAGGTAAAACCTATATACGGCCGAAACCTGTTTCTACAAAGTATAAGAAATAAGTTATTGAGCAGCAACTTAATTTTTCGAGGGTACGAACTGACCAAAAAATAGGGTGCGGAAAGGCGAGGATACGAAATGGCCCGTTGCCGCGAGAACAACAATGGAGGCCATTTTGGAATCGCCCGCAGGTCCACTCGATTCACTAATCTGCTGCCAGCTTTTTGTTTCGGTCGTACAAAGTATAAGTGTGTTTTGACGTGATTTTCTTTGAAAAGGGTCCATAGAAGCCGAAATATTAGAAAAGAGCAGTTTATATTATTAATAAAGTATGAGAGTTAGAGCGCCGTTTTCCAGCCGCGTTTTATACCGAAAATTGAGCTCATAAGAGTTATCCCCCGTGTTAGAAAGCTCATCTTTTAAAGACTCCCTTGGTATCCGGAAGTAGTATTATCATGTTCAGTAACAATGGCGGCGCCCGTTGTGCGATAATTTTCAAGCAGTACCAGAAAATGAGAATTGTTTCTTTCTTCCTTGTTTTATTCACGCAACGCATACACATTATCTAAAGGCGACCTCCATAAAAAGCTTTTTTGTTTCGGCCGTATTACTGAGTGTTACATTCTTAAGCGGACGTGTATCTGAGTCATTGACAGTGTAAATACAATGTAATACAACGAGGAAAATGACAACGCTTAATCTGAATAGCAATCACATTGGAGCATTGACAGACGCGTTTAATGGAAGTACATGTTCTAGAACCTCTTCTACACGGTATAAAGCTATCATCTGCTTTGACCTCTTCACTGCCAATGATGCTATTAGACTTTGCAAGCAGTTTGGGTCCTGATTTGACGCCGCGTAACGCGTTTCGATATATTTTAAGTAAAAAATGCCCAAAGTCTGACTTGACAATACTCACATTGCAGACGGCACTATGAATTTGGCTGTAAGATTGTTAAAGCAGACTATAAAACTTGGCAGTGAAAGAGTTATCAAATATGTTCAATGATTGGTCGTAAATATAATATTTACGCAGTTAACACATTCAACCGTAGTGACGATTATACACAAAATGTCTAACTTTTAATAATACATTTTCCCTATGCAAACAGTGTAAAACAAGATCAGAATCTACAATGTCTGTCATTTTTACAATAAAATGCAAATACGACCAATCGTGATTTGTCATGTATGGACTGGCGTTGATTTGAATCTGGAATTCTTCATTAAAAGTTACAGGGGTAAATAAATTAATGTCAATATTAATATTTGACATGAATAAAAAGTGGAAAAACAGAGAAACAGGGTTGGATACTATTGAATCTGTAATCGTTGTGCTTGGAGTTTGTGTTGTCATGCCCTAGTCTGAAGGCAAACATCCCATGGGTATTGTTTCAACGTTCTTTATTCCTCTGCTCGTAAATAACGATTTCCGAACGAGTGTTTGTATGTTGATCAAATATTGAAATAATCGGTTATTATCTAAGGCAATCTAGTATGCAGTGGATAAGCGATTATCTTTTACCAATAAACGCGGTATGGTAGAACAGTTATGGCCATTGTAAACAGTTTAAAGCCTGATCAGACGCCGGGCAACCCGGCGTCTCATCGGACTCCAAACTGTTTGTCACCCAGATTAAAATGTGTCATTATAGTGTTTTAAAAATTGTCTTTTCTCCAATTTATTGCATTGATTTTGCATTTCTTGTCGTTACAACGGGACAGAATAGCGGTGTGTCCACTGTATAAAGTTTCGATACATTTCCATTAAGCTACATCTAACGTCATTAGGAAATAAAGGAACAATCGCAACATCCTGATCAAAATTTTCAGAGTCCGATGTATGCCGAATGGCACAAGGAAGATCAGGTTATTTACGTCCAACTCTTTAACATATTTAAGCCTAAAGTCTAATAAAGTTGACATCGGCAAACAGTGTAGACCCTGATGAGATGACGCGTTACACTGTTTGCTATATCATATGAAAGGTTTTTCTATATGCACAAAAACTGAAGGGTATTTAGATTACCCTGATATCTGCAATGAAATCTTCCAGCAAGTATAAATGTATACAGGAAGAGCTTGTTGCAATAACATGGCATAAATGGGTTAAACTGTCCACATTGTATAGTTAGACAGGCTTCCTCTTCAATTTTGTCATCTGTATACTTTAAAATTTTAGTTTATCTGTCATTTCTATGTAAAGGGGCGCCCTGGTTTAAATTGTCATTATCGTTTAGTTTTATATTGAAAATCAATGCAGAAAACAATGTAGACTTTGATCAGACGCTGTATAACATGTATACGCTGATCAGAGTCTACACTGTTTGTCGGTCGAGCCATTATTACTCATTCACTGCCAAAATGTAAGAATTGACATTGATTTTGATATCCAGCCTTGCAAACACTTTCCCTTGACCAGACGCCGAGTATCCAGCTTTTGATCTGGTTCGAACGATTGTGAAATTATCAATACCTACTCTACTGTAAGTGTAACTATAATTGCGTGAGCAAACACTATGGGTAAACATTTGTTTGTCATTTGTTTATGGCTTTGTGAAATATAAATAAATCTAATAGAAATACAGTGAGACCTGTATTTACCCCTTCACTGCCATGATGTCATCAGCTACAAAAAAGTGTCGTCTGCTTTTAATTATCAAATTAAAAGTTTATGTAAATTGCCTTAAAATCTCGTAACAGATTGGATCCTGATCGGACGCCGCGTAAAGAGGCGTCAGGTCAGGATCAAACTGTTTGCAAATAACCATTGTACTCGGGGTAAGGTAGTGCGGGAATAAAACATCGTTTCTTTTAGGAAACATGTACTGCGCTTCGTCTCTTCGACATCCAATGGGAGACAAAAATGTTTGCGTTATTCAGAGAGAGTCGTTATAGAGAGGGAAATTGGCTTACATTTGCGAACAGCTTAAATCGAGATCAAAAGCCGCGTAACGCGGCGTCTGATCTGAAATCAAGCTGTTTGCCACTCGCCATTAACTTTTTCCGGTCAAATTTACCATTTTGTAACTTAGACATCATTGCAGTCGTGAATAGGTTGGTCAAAATTGTCTTGCTTGTGGAAAAAGCGGCAAGCGTTGAAATAAGGAGGGAATCGTTGTTGGAAGGGCCGATGTAGTGAGGGAGCATTGTATATTCAGTTCTACAATTAAACTTGTAAAAGGCGACCGTTCAACAAAATGCCAGAATATATTGTACAGGTCACAGGTGACTGCTAAATGCAGGATAACAATAATACATAAAGCTGTTGCGTGTGTGAGCCTTTATTCATTGGTCGCATTTTCGGTTTTGACTGTAAGAAAAATCTATCGGGGGATAATGTGGACAGTTATAGATTAAATTACACTTTTATGCAGTTGACAACTACATTGTACACTTTATACAAATCTCAGGAGAAATCCAAACACACTCTTAGGTCAGAGAAGTTAAGCAAGCAAAGGGTATTACTAAGATAAATAAACAATTCAAACAGCCAGGTCACAGACGTTTGAGATGACTGTAACTCGCACAACAGGGCCAATCATGCACAGTGAAGAAGACGCTATTCTTTCCCGTTTAAACACACACGAAACGCAAATGCAATTCAACAAAGTGTTGAAAATAAGTTTTTGTTAAAATTTCTAACGAATTTTCTTTATTTTCAACTGTTTGAGCCAGGACGCTTTCCTGACGTCTGATCTGGTTTCAAACTGTTTGCAATCAAAATAATTATTTAAGCATTTACAAGTTTATTGAGAAAGTAACGTGTTTAAAGATTGATTAACTGTATAAAACAGCCTTTCAAAAGTACGTCTTAGATGTTGGGGTGCTTAATGTAGAATAAAAATAAAACAGAAAACTCATATAGAAATTATCTTATTTTAGTTATTTTATTCTGAATTAACCAGTAATCTATGCTACTTAAATAAGTGGCTGCTTGACACAATGTTGCCAAGTACAGTCTTAAACAAAGCCGTTCAGGACAAATTTTCCACTAATAGCTAAATCATCCCAAAACTATATATACAATGAACAGAATAACAGTTCGAGCCTGGATCACTCATTTTGCTCATTTAGGCTTTTCTCGAAAAACTAAAAACAGTGAAGTATTCGTTTCCTATATTAAGGGGATAAAATATATCTAACAGTATGAAAATAAAGAGGTTATTTATACAGTGTTGAGCAGACAAGGACTTTGTACACAGCGGCCTAACAATGCGTGTATGGACTCGGCATTCGCCTCGTGTAAATGTGAAATATTATTTCTGTGAATTCAGTTTTGTAATAGACACTGTTATGTAGCCTGTTACTTGATACTTTGAACTCGCAATAGTTCGAACCTACTCATATTTATAAGTTAAAACGTGGCTTAACCACTTTTTAACTTTAAATTACGGGTATATTAGAACCAAGATAGATCGACTCATCGAAATTCAAATTATGACTTGTACGATCGAGTTAAGAGAGTTCGCCGTATGATTAAACTTACCATAAGAGCTACGAGAGTGTTCACACCAGGCTGTTTAGGTATGATAAACTCATCAGTGTCGATGACCCCATAGTAAGTATATGGTTTCAACCTTTGCTCAATGTCGAATAAAGGCACCTTCTCGTCCTGCCACATCAGCGGTTTCTGCACTGAGAAATGTCTCGGATATTTGTCTACAATATATAATATACGAGATATATATCGAAACCTGTTCCAGTCTCCATAAAACGAAGAAAATTGAAACCCTTCTAAACCGGAACCTCTAAATACCGGAATCATCTCTAAACCGGACAAAACGTTGGTTCCGTTTCCAACAGTTCTTTATTTAAACCCATTACACCATCAACATGCATTTTCACGCCTTTGATTTATTCCTTCACTGAAAAAAAATAAATAAATATGTTTCATCAGAAATATATTCTTTACTCTAGCAGAGTATAGCTTAAAGCAGATTGAAAGTAAAGCAGAATGCGCTTTAAGGCGCATTCTGTTTTACATTCAGCCTGCTTTAAGTGATCAGCTATCTTCCATACTAGAAACAAGCTATGGGTTAAAACTCTCTAAACCGGAAACCCCTCTAAATTGGAAATTTATGTTTTCCCCACTCATGTCCGGTTTGGAGGGTTTCAAGGAACATAGTGGAATACCTAATTATTTCCTAATGAACCCGGGTACTCGTAAATATTATTGTCCTTGGCAAACAGTGAAGAGTCAGATCAGACGCCGGTTACTCGACGTCTGATCTGACTTTAAACTGTTTGCCACTTCGATTAAAAGATATGGTGAATACTTTCAAGAAACTAAATGCTTATAAAAGTTACTGCGAAACACTGGGTCTGGTCTGTATTCAAGCTGTTTGTCACTCGTCATTATGTTCTTTTGTAAAATGTCTAATATGTAACTTTGAGAAAAAAACAAGCATATTATAATATTGCATCAGTTAAATTTAGACAAAATGGTCTTCTTTGGGAAACAGCAGCATGTATTATTGTAAGGAGGGAATCGTATTTAGGAGGACCGTTGTTATATATAAATGTATACAAATTGGACTTTTTTGTATGTTTTTGAACTTTTAAAACACATATATTTTGCAGACAGTTTGAACATCGATCAAACGCCGCGTTAAGAGGGGTGTCATCAGGATCCAAATTATTTGCAATAACAGTGAAAGTGATCTGAACCGATAGTCGGTTGTCTGGTGCATATTTATGGCTGTATAAAGTGGGAAACGTAAATTAAAGCGTAACTATAATATTAAATATTGATGGCGTAATGGGTTAAATGCGTATGTCCTCTGGAAAACTTCTTTCTTTGAAATCGGTTGTCAAACAGCAGCACATACTTATTGTGAAATATATACAGTCATTCATTGATGCTACATGTACGTTTGTACTTTAATCTATATATACGCATTTATTAATCTACATAAGCAAATAGTTCAATTTGATACATCCATGAATATGCACCATAAGAGATAGTTTCTATATCCTAGCAGATGGTAGTTTAAAGCATGTTGTAAGTAAAACAGAATGTGCCTTAAGGGAATTATGTTTCACTTTCAACATGCATTAATCGCTACATGTCTTCCAAAGATTGAAACAGGATATGTGGTTAAGGTCCAGCGATTTATTTACTACATAATTTAGTCAATAGAGATCTACATATACTATACCAAACTTCCAACGCAACACCCCGGATATTCCCATTACTTCCAATGTTAAACATGTCTTAAGTTAGTATGGTCAATTCTGTAATGTATTCATATCCTGAATAGATTTCTTCTGCAATTCATAGATGTGATAAATGGACAATACTCTTGGTAAACAAAAACAAAATGAATTGGCATTTGGTCCCAAAAATACGGAATTTTGTGATAACAAGTTTTCAGAAATCTCATTCCAATGCAATTTCAATGGGGAATGTTAACCAGAAATTAGCGATACGTTTGGATAGATGGTTATTATTCGTCAGAAGTGTCAATGAAAATTCGTTGCCAACATTAACAACTTTGAGGACAGTACAGCAATTTAAAAACACAAAAATAAACATTTAATAATTTTGTGTCAACTTTTCCATCGATTTAAAACACCCGCTCTGATATGAAAAATAGAAGGGAACTCGGAGGTGTTGTGTTGACAGTTTGGTATAGTATATTTCAGTGGTTAGAGTGGACATAATTCTCGTTTAAACGCTACTAATTCAAACGCAGTGCGTCACAATGAAATCATTTTTAACAGCTAGACAAATGTTTTATTCGGAGTGGTAAACAGTTCTGGGCCGGATCAGTCGTCGGTATACCAGGGGTCGGATCTGATTCTAAATTGTTTGCAGTTGACATGAGGTTTTAAATATATATACGCTGCTTGGGAAAGAAAAATGTCATTTCCACTCCTCTAAAGAGAATGAAATCACCATCTTACCTAACATTGGAACAGAAGGCATCTCCACCATTTCTAAAATCCCTTCCTCTACGTAATAGTTTAAAACTTTCCTTGCTGACTCGTTGAGATCTTCATATACGTATATGACTATTTTATCAACACCCATATATTTGTGGTACTCCATCCATTCAATGATATAACGCGGGTCTTTCTTGCCATAGGCAATCTTCCCGCATAGAGCAAAAGATGGCGACTTTTCCGGCTGTCTGTATACAACTTTATGGAATTCAACTGAATCATCACACGGTTCCGAGTCCAACACGAGTGACGCCCATGTCGGTTTGGATTCTATGGCGAAACTTGTACTCATGCAGACAACCTGACGGGCTGCCAAGGGTGCATTATTCCAACGAATGTCATATTTTGAAAATGCCAATCCGCTTGTACCATTTTCATACTTAAGACAACAAGTGTACTGTTGTTTGAAAGAAGTTTTCGTCTCCCACCCAGTTATGTATAATTTGTCCCAATGAGATTCTGGGGTTGACTTGCTAGCATGAACTGTGAACATATGAAAAGTTCCATTACCGACGTTTGTCAACCCTTTGGCAATTCTGAATGTTTCCTTGTTAGTGGTAGAAATTTCTGAACTTTGGTTAGTTTTCTCATCATCGTCAAAGTTTCTTGCTGTGCTAGTTTCATTTTCGCTAAGTTGAATTCGTTCGATGCTTATAGAGGGTCTAGTTATGACCATTTGCTTCACGCTGAGAGATAATCCAGTGTAAGTTAGAAAACTTGCTATAATCGAAAATACTACTAAAGTAATTATGGATGTTGAAGCCGTCTTCCTAAAGATACCAGGCGTCTGAAATATAACACATAGAAAATACACAATGTAAGATAAGCCTATATATATACAGTGGAGAAGAGACGTTCTTTCCGCTTAAATGCAGACGAAACGCATTGCAATGAAATGTAGAAATTTTCATTTTTGGACAATTTTAAATGTTCATTTTAATCTAAATGACAAACAGTTTTGAGCTTTCTAAGACGCCGGATGGTTACCCGGCGTTTGATATTGCTACAAACTGTTTGCAATGAAAATAATAGACTTAGCGCAAATGCGTTAACTGGGAAAGGATAACGTTGTTTCTACTGTGTATGTCGTCTGCAACAGTTCTTGAAGTTGATACAAGGTCATGTTTCTTTCATATAGTAACATCAGAATGTCCAGCAGTTTGGGACAAGATGAGAAGCCAATATTACAAATCCACCGTGGTATGCAGCAGGTTATTTATATATTTATTCTGATTACACTTACACAATACATATCTAGACTTATTGTTTTGACAAGCTATATTTCAGTCGCGTTGTATTTTGCAATTCTCGTCAAACAGATTAGGAAACTGACCTTTGCTTATAAAGCGCTTTAGATCAGTCTGGGGTCGTTCTTAAGCTTTTGGTGGTCAAATATTTGAGCATATGTTCAAGTATAACCTTTAAAAACCTTGAGAACGTTAGCAGACTTATTTACACCGCTTGTAAGCATGGACCCTGATTGCAATTCGTAGTTATATGGTTTACGAGCCATCTATTTAGGTGATGTACTGTTCGGCTATTATACATACACTTGCTTAGTAGAGAAAACGTTATTCTTTACCGTTTCAACGCAAACGCTATGCAAAACAATGTTAAAGTGATAGCTGTTTTAAGTTTGAAGTGTGTCGATCTGTTTTAATCTGAATGGCAAATAGTTTGCATAAATCAGAAACCGAGTTAGCCGGTATCTGATTTGACCGAGTTAGCCGGTATCTGATTTGACCGAGTTACCCGGTATCTGATTTGACCGAGTTACCCGGTATCTGATTTGACCGAGTTACCCGGTATCTGATTTGACCGAGTTAGCCGGTATCTGATTTGACCGAGTTAGCCGGTATCTGATTTGACCGAGTTACCCGGTATCTGATTTGACCGAGTTACCCGGTATCTGATTTGACCGAGTTACCCGGTATCTGATTTGACCGAGTTAGCCGGTATCTGATTTGACTTTCAAAACTGTTTGCAGTGGAAAGAATTGGTTAACTCTTGCACTCTCAATGACGCTTAAAAGCGCGTTTGCAAACAGTTAAGATCCTGATCAGACACGACGTAACGCGGCGTCTGATCAGGATCGAAACTGTTTGACACTCGATTTGAAATTTCTTCAGTCATACTGCCATATATTTAACTTTGAAACGATATTAAAGACAACAATATTGAAGCAGACGACAATATAGGGGTAAACATCTCCAGAATAATTTGAGTATTAAAGACTGTTCCTCAGTCCATTGAGGGACCACCAGCATATTGTTCTGGAGGTGTCAATGTAATTGTCAAATCACATGCAGTTTACCTGGTGAGGTCCAGATTATACTCATGCTCTAGTGATTTTCAATGGTTATTTCTAACCAAACTATCAAATATAATGGTAGAGTCTCACACAAGACGCTTCAATGGTTCAATATGCACAAGATATGCTTTTTGCAAGGAAATTGTCTGACAATGCGTTATGACCAAAAGGTCGTTAGGAGATGTCTTTAAAGGGTTACATTTTGTAAGCATTAACGCGTTTATTTGGAAAAACCTAATGCATTCTCTACTGTATATGCCGATTAATTGAAATTGTATCAATCATTATCCATTAGTATATAATTATTTAAAAATAAAGTAAATACATGTACAGTAAAAAAACCTCTCTATTACGACCACTAAAACGAAGCCTTTTTGAGAGTATAAAAGACAGGTGACAGCTTAAAGTAAGTTGACAATAAAACAGAAAGCTCCTAAAGGAGCTTTCTGTTTTACTGTCACCTTGCTTTAAACAGTCACCTACCTAACACATTTTATGATTAACAAAATTTACTGGTCGCAATAGACAGGTTTTACTGTAATGGATAAGGTATTTTAAACCAGAGTGATGGGTCAGGGAGTGTTGTCATCGAGATATTTCAATCGAATATTTGTAAGAAAATGGTTTAATTAACTTATGTGTTTCAAATCTGGCGTTGATACTCGGTCGTTAATGTATTTAATAGGCACAGTAGAGAAGACTTTATTATTTTCAAATAAATGCGTTTATGCCCAAGCAATCATTTCCATTGCAAACAGTATGGAGCCAGATCAGACGCCGGGTAACAGGACAAACCTTACCCCATAGATTGTTTATAGTTTTAAAGAAATATGATCACTTAAAGAAGGTCAATACATCTGATCAGACTACAATAAGTTTGACAATCAGATTAATAGAAATGTGCGATATTTCCTGATCTATACACTGTCTACTTCCTATTGCAATATGCGTATTTTTTCGTTTAAGCGGAAAATAGTAACATCTTATTCACTGTAGGTCAAATCTTAGTTTGTCATTATTGTTGCAATGTTTTTGTTTAGTGTACACATTTATGTTAATCAAACATCTAAGGCTTGACATTGTTTTTCAATATGTTCAGTTACAGCGAAGAAGATATTATCATTTCTCAATAAACTAAACATATTACTTCTAATGAAAACAGGTTGGAGCCAGATTAGACTCCGGGTCATCCGGCTAGGCGTCTGATCAGGATTCAAACTGTTTGCTACTCAAAGTTAGAAATTTTGAAAGTTTGTTATATTCTACATTTTATTGCAATGCACATTTCCGTTGCACTTTTAAAAACGGGAAAGAGTAACGGTTTCTCCACTGTAATCCTTTCATCGTCAGTAACAATTGCCATGATACCGTATGGAATACAATTACTTTCATTGAAACGGCGTCATATCTAGTTCCAAACTGCTTGCAATGACAATAAGTGTTTCAGCCAAACGCCTATACTGGGAAAGAACATCTTCCCTACTGTAGTCTACACCGTTAACACAATACTAGTAAATATTTCCTTTCCTAATTGATACTTACTCGAGTTTCCTTAACACGTTTGAAATACTTTTTCATTGTAATGTAATAAAAGTAATAGTTCTTGTCTTTACTCCGAAAAACTCCAAAATCTACCCAGAATTCCGGACACAACGAAATTAATCCCAATTTACTCCATATATGTTTACGAAAGTAATACTATTTACTCGCTGTAGCACAAACACATTTTGATTTGGTCATTTTCTAACTTTGAGTTGGTCAATCTTTAGCCGTTGACACCCATTATCGATATATTAAGCAGCGAGACAAACTGCATACTCGGACCGGTAAACTTGGCTTAAGGGCTTAGTGTAATCTGTTTAAAAAACAGAGACTCTCTCTACCCTTGGCTCTCATTATATGGTTCGTCAGTCAAAACAATCGCCTATAGCAATTTGCAGAGCTGAAACATCTGCAATTAGTTTTCAAAATAATAGAATTGCCACAAACAGTTTGGATCTAGATGAGACGCCGAGTTACTCGGCGTCTCATCTGGATCCAAACAGTTTACAAAAAGTATTACATATGCTACCAGAGTTTGAAAAGATTAAACTTATCGCCAACCAAGGATCGATGGGATGATAACAGGATAGAAACATACAATGACAAATTTGCCTCCGGTATAGTTTGTTTGATTAACATGTTAACGGCAGAAATAAACAATGATTACTTTGTGCATGACTGCCCATATGTACATTTGCTACAGGTGCAAGCGCAGCCAAAACAATATAGTCTATAAATAGCAAACCAAAACGTGGATCAACTCTAAAGATATGTTATATTGTATTATATTACATGGGTACAAAGTTCCGCTTTGTATTCTTTTACTGACCGATACCTTAATTTCGAAAGTTTCTGAAATGAAACGGATCCCTCGCAAATCTTCAGCTAAATCGTTACTTTTAATCTCTAATCCTAATATGTTATCCCCATACAGTGGAGAAAACGTTTTTCCTTCTCAATAAACGTGTTTACGCCTAAAACGATAATTTCTATTGTTATCTATTTGAAGCCAGACCGGACACCGGGTACAACGGCGTTTGATCAGGCTCCAAACTGTTTACCACTCAGATGATAATAAAACGCGAGTGTTTTAATGGAAAGTTTTGCATTTTAGTGCATTGCGTTTGGGTTTAATCTAGAAAGAATAACTTTTATCCTAGACATCCATTGCTGCAATATCGGTATTACATGTCGCTTGGTCACGTATCGAATTTGGTAGAGACAATAGCTTAACCCTTTTGGCGCCGAAGTCGCATAAAGTCAGCGGTCTGGGTTCTTACTATATTTCAAGGTAATGAGGAATTTTATTTTTATCCCAAATGAATCTAATGAGACATTTAAGCAGTACTATTGTATACCAATACGATTGTTTCGGAGAGATTCAGGCAACCTTATTTTTCAAGTTTATGACGTTCGTACTCAAACAATCACCTATATTGCAAATATTTTGGAGTCAGAGGAACCCGTTATCAGATTGAAACAAACAACCAATGATTTTAAAATATTGCTTTATTTTCTACACGTTATCGAATTGCAATTATGTTAAGAAAGAGATAATAACGTTTTCTCCACTGTGTTTTCCATCCATTGCCATTGACAAATGAAACAAAACATCAATATTATGAACCAGTCGAAGCTTGTGTCGTTTACTGTTGTAGTGTGCCACATTTTGACAAAACATTCATCTTTACAACATTAAAGAAAATATTTTTATTTCCCCAAAAGGCGTTTATGCTTAGCAGCCTCTCCGTTGCTAATAGTTTGGAGCCAGATCAGACAACCCGGCGTCTGATTCGGTTCCAATCTGTTTTGTCACTCAGATATATAAAAATCGTCAGAATCCTAAAACGCTGTCATTTTCTGGAATTAATTGCACTGCATTTGCGCTTTGTTTCAATTAAATACTGTGTTCCCCACTGTACTAACGAAAATAAACGAAAATAAAAATGTTCGCTATCTGAACTCTTTTGTTACAGAGGAGAAGACGTTAATCTTTCCAAACAAACACGTTTACGCTTAAACTATTATTTTCACCGCAAAATATTTGGAGCATGATCAGATGCCGTAACCTGGCGTCTGATCAGGCTATGAACTGTTTGTCACTCTGATTTAAAGCCGCATTGTGTTTTTGGGAAACCTGCATAAAACGGTTGTTTGGGATCCCATTAGAACTGCGTGGGACGTGATTCTTTCATAAAAAGCGGCTTTATCTAAGAAATTCGCTTTTAAATTTTTATTTATAATTTTTTTGTGCTAGCACAATTTAAAGAGCCTCCTTGTGAATGGAAAGAAGGACAACTCTGTAAATACAGGGCTCCAGATAACGGAAGTATTTCGATTACTAAACTCTTTATTTCTGCTTTTAAACCCAATGGTGTCATACTCATTAGAATCGTCTCGAAGAGACGGTTTAATCAGTAGTAACACCGTAGCATTCGGTGCTGAAATGAGTGAGAACATGTTGGAATTGTTCAGTTTATTCCTCTTATCTGGAGCCGGCTGAAATGAAGAATTTAACCCTTATTCTGCTGCTAAGACGTCTGCTTTGACATTGTCGTGTGCAATATTTGTTTAGTTTAGATGTATGCATATTTTTGATTAAACAAACCTTAAGACGAGTGTCAAACAGTTTGGATCCAGATGAGACGCCGCGTTACGCGGTGTCTGTTTTAGAGTCAAACAGTTGCGACCAGTAGGCACAGGATTAAACTATGAGATAAGGTCACCACATGTAAATAATTAATCACGGTGGTAAACGTGTACAATCCAATACGGGGGATCTTGCTGAAAATGACTGTTTCAGCCTTGTCTTCTCTCTAACTAAACCACCTATTTTTGGATCTTCACCAAACTTGCTATAAATGTTTATTAGTAGAGAATCTAGCTCAATTTTGATAACTATCAAAGTCGCATGAGGCATGCCTGAGTTATTGCCCTTGAATAATTAAAAAAAATGACTGTTTCAGCCCTTTCTGCTCTCTAACACAAACACTTTTTATTGGATCTTCACCAAACTTGCTGACATTGTGTATTTGTTTTAAATATAGATCAAGACAAAAATCGAATACAGCTGACTGAAAATCCTTCAAGAGGTAAAGGAGGTATTGAGTAGTCATTTATTACTTTACTTATTACCAACACGGCCAAGATGAAGCACATGCAACTATTGACCAAATAGTTGGCTTAAATAGAATAAAAACAGTTCCTATTACAGAGTTGACAGGGCTAAAATAAGTATGAAATAGCAAATTTTTAATAATTGAAGAACCGTAACTCCAACATGCCTTCGGCGATTTGGGTATTCATAGAGCTGGACTAAGTTTTTATCCAATATTATTTTCAGCAAATTTGAAGATCCAATTAAAACCGTTTGAGTCAGAAAGCTGACAAGCCTGAAGTATGCAATCTATAATCATTCAAGGGCAATAACTTCAACATGCCTTGTGCGATTTTGGTAGTTAAGATTATGAACTTGATTTTATATTAATAAACATTTTCAACAAGTTTGGTGAAAATCACAAAAAAGTTATTTGTGTTACAGAGCAAAACATGGTGAAACAGGTATTTTTAAATACATAAAGGACAATAACTCAGACATGCCTTATGCGATTTAAGTAATAATCAAACCGAACCTAGATTTTGTATAAATAAAGAATTTCAGCAAGGTTTTGTTAAGATCCGAAAAGAAATGTTTGTGATAGAGAGCAAAAAATGCTGAAACATTAATTTTTAATAACTAAAGGCGGAAAAACTCATGCCTTATGCGATATAAGTACTATTCGAACTGGAGATATATTTTATATTTATAAACATGTTCAGCAAGTTTAACATATCCGATAAAAACTGTATGTGTTAGAGTGCAAAAAAACCCTGAAACAGTCATATTTTAATAATTAAAGGACAATAACTCATATATACATTATACGATTTTAGTAATATTCAAACTTAACCTTGATTTTATATTAATAAACATTTTCAGCAAATTGGGTGAAAATCGATAAAAAAGCATTTGTGTTAGAGAGAAAAAAATGGTGAAACAGTCCTTTTTAATTCATTAAGGGCAATAACTCAGATAATCATTTTGGAATTTTAGTAATAATCAAACTGGACCTAGATTTTATATAAATAAAGAATTTCAGCAAGTTTGTAGAAGATCCGGTGAAAACTCTTTGTGTTAGAGAGCAAAAAAGGCTGAAACAGTCATTTCTAATAATTCAAGAGCAATTACTCCGACATTCCTTATGCGATTTTATTAGTATTCAAATTTAACCATGATTTAATATCACTGAAAATTTTCAGCAAGTTTGGTGAAAATTCAAGAAAAAGAATTTGTGTTAGAGATAAAAAACTGGCTGAAAACAGTAATTTTAATACATAAAGGGCAAAAACTTAGATATGCCTCATACAATTTTAGTAGTTATCAAACTAAACCTAGATTTTATACTAATGAACATTTTCAGCAAGTTTGGTGAAGATCCAATAAAAGTATTTGTGAAAGAGAGCAATAATTGCTGAATCACTCATTTTTAATACAAAAATGGCAAAAACGCAAACATGCCACATGCGATTTTAGTAGTAATCAAACTGGACTAAGATTTTATAATAATAAACAATTTCAGTAAGTTTGGTGAAGATCAACTAAAAAATTATTGTTTTAGAGAGCAAAAATTGCTGAAACAGTCAACTTTTAATACATAAAGGGCAAAAAGTCTTACATGCCTTATTCGATTTAAGTAGAAATTTAACTGTACCTAGATTTTATATAAAAGAACATTTAATGCAAGTTTGGTGAAGATCCAATAAAAACTCTTTGTGTTAGAGAGCAAAAAGGGCTGAAACACCGTTGTGACGAAATGTGAATCATTTTATAGCAATCGTTCGCACCCGGTGATATTGAACCCAGCTGTTCCACGTGCCACTAATCCGTGTGGCAATATTTATGTCAGACGATCTACTTTCGGTTTGTTATGGTTTTAAATCGCTTTTTTGGTGATTTAGGCCTGTCTTCAACATTTCATAGATCAGTTTGGCCCATTAGAATGTTCAAGCATTATTATTAACCGTTATTGTATTTCGCACATTAAAAAAAGGTCTGAAAACACAATGGGACTTTAATAAGATTGTTAGACATTTAAAAACGTTGTCATATTCTGCATTTTAGTGCATTTCGTTTGCGTTTGAATGGGAAATTATAACGTATTTCCACTGTATCGTCTTCATAAAATGTCAAAGTTTGACGGATAATCTCCACGATACAGTAATACCACGGACGACTATGAACACGTTACGGTGGATTTACGGATCCTTGCGGGCTGCTTACGGAAGATTACGTGCTGTTACAACAGGTTTACGATACTTAAAAACGGATCGTTATGAGTTATTTACGGAAGAATAACTCCGTGGACAATCGTAAACAATTTTTGAAATAATTTCAAGAATGGGCATCTTCTTCAACGAGTCATTACGAATATTTGCGAGTTATTTACAGTGGTAAATACGCTATTCCTACCCATTTACGCGTTAATCTATGCGTAAGAAACGCACAGTGAACGTTTAAGGAACGGTTAACGCCTAACGATTTTAACGCGTTTAAACGCGTTAATAAACGATTATACCAATGCAGTCTCGGATAAAGGGTCCGTCGGCTAAGTGATGACCCTTTCATCCGGTCTCTTTTAAACGCGTAAAGAAACGCGTAAAGAAACGGCTAGGAAACGCGTTTAACGAAACGGATAATAAACGCGTAAGAAACGCTTAAAAAACGCGTAAAGTGGGTAGGAATAGCGTATTTACCACTGTACGAACACTAACGGATCATTTACGGAGGCTTACGATTGACTACGAGTTGGTGATCCGTAGGGATCGTAAGAAAAAACAGTGTATGTGAAGGCCCCATAAGATAACGACGTAAACAAAGTTTCAAATAAATTTGCCATTCGACCCACTCGAATGATAGATTAGAACAATTGAAAGTTCAACCGTACATGTAACTTAACGGCAATCAGTTAGATTTAATGTTGTTTGACTTATTTAAGATCGATAAGAGTGTGAAATAATTTGGGTCCAGATTCGACGCCGCGTTACGCGGCGTCTGATTAGGACCCAGACTGTTTGCAAACGCCTTTTATGGCGTCATTTAGAGTGAAAAGGGTTATTGAGATCAACCATAAATATCTAAAAATGGACGATTTAAAAATCAGAGGTGGAATATTAATCCTCAATATCACTCTCTGTGACTTTGGCGTTTCAATGAGGCGCAGTTACTCGACATTTGTTAAGAATCCAAAGTGACTCTATATCAGCAAGATTTCAGTATACACAGTGTTCCAATATTTTAGAAAACAAAACCTGTTTCTTTGAAATTCTGACTCTGTGTTACATGTACCCGTCGGCTGATCTGGATGAAATTTGTTTGAACAGTCGACCTAAGTCACATAAAGCAGAAAACGGGTAAAATAGAAATAAGGTTGGCTATATGAACGACTTATCCGCTCGCTCCCACATGTCGCACAGCTATATCAGACAGTGGATAATGCGTTATAAAGCGCTGAACATTATATTTTTTAAAAATAGTGCTCACGATATACTTTAATCTAAGTGGCAAATAGTTTGACGCCTGATCAGACACCGGATTGTTCGGCGTCTGAGATCTGGCCCAACTGTTTGCAATGGAAGAACATTAATAATTTTATATTGTGGGAACAACGTCTTATTTTACCACAATGGCATGTAATAAGGTCAAATGAAATCCCATAGTGTGGAACGATATATTGAAAGCAAGCTGTTAAGTAATTGTATTATGTTTTCCAATGTTATTTTTAAATTCACGGTAGTCAGTCCGGAACAAATAATCCCCCAGCACATGTATACATAGCATGTACCGCACAGTGGAGAATACAGTATTCTCTCCCAATAAACGCGGTTATGATAGACGCCGTATATAGCATGTACCGCACAGTGGAGAATACAGTATTCTCTCCCAATAAACGCGGTTATGATAGACGCCGTATATCCATTGCAAATAATTTAGAACGAGGAAAAAAGACACTTGCTCCAAAAAGACACTCATATTTCAAAACAGAGTCAACCCTTTTGAAATACTATTATAATTTTTACGTTTTATAGCATGGCTTTTGCGTTATGTTTTCTATTAAACTTGAAGGAATAATGTCTTTTCTACTGTATCAGGTCATTTGAACTATAGAATAATCTGTTATATCAATATTGGTGCAACCAAAATGTATAAGTATGTAAAACCTTTCTATAAACAGTGGAGAAAACGTTATTCTTTCCTGTTTAAACGTTAACGAAACGCAAACGCAGTCCACTGAAACGTAGAAAATGACAACATTTTGACACTGCTAATATTTTTCTTAATCTGAGTTACAAAGAGTTTGGAGCTTGGTCAGACGCCGGGTTACCCGGCGTCTGATCTGGCTCCAAACTATTTGCAATGGAAATAATAGATTGAGCTTGTACGCGTTTATAAGGAAAGAATAACGTTTTCCACTGTAGCGACCTCTAAACCAAGTTCATTAGTTTGTGTCCAAGGCAGATGGCTGCTTAAAACAATATGAAAGTAAAGTAAAACAGAAAGTTCAGGAGCTTTCTGAAGCTCCTTAAGAAGCTTTTTGTTGTACGTGTACCATGCTTTAATACTTCACCTGTATTCGATGCAATCAATTAACCTTCTTTCGATAGGTCTTTATATAAATGTACCGTAGTAAATACGCTATTCCTACCCACTTAATGCGTTTCTTACGCGTTTCTTAAGCGTTTCTTACGCTTTTATTATCCGTTTCGTAAAACGGGTTTCCTAGCCGTTTATTTACGCGTTTCCTTACGCGTTTAAAAGAGCCCGGATGCCGGTCTTATCCCGTTACCTTACCTTACTTCATGCAAATTCAGACACCAACTTACTAAGCATATGACCCGGAACAATGCTTGGATCCCGATCAGATGTCAAATTACTGAGCGTCTGCTTTGCATAAATGTTTGGATCCAGATCAGATGCTGAGTTACTATGTGCATGCGGAATTTCAAATAGCACGTGTGACATGCTGTTAGTTATCCGTTAGTTATGCTAGGTTCACACCAACGGCGAATGCCGCGCTTTAAATCGGCGAGCAAAGCGTCGTCATTTTTGTTTACTTTTCCAAATATATCACGATCTCTTACGCTCTGATAAGCTCTGATACGAAATGGTTGCCGCTTTTGGACGAGTTATTTCCCGACTTGTTACGGTTCCTCACGCTTTGATCCCGCTTTGATCAGGCTTTGCTACGCTTGAAATCACGCTTTTATAAGCTTTATTACGCTTTATTACGCTTTGATGCGATTGTGACGCTTTAAATCAGGCTCTGATACAATTGTCAAGCTTTGATGTGCATTGTTACGCTCTGTTCAGCTCTGTTACGCATTGGAAAATGTCAAGATCGCCGATTTCATGCCGCTGTTGATCCAGAGCCTAAAAAGAGATGCAGCAGATCCACAAAATCATTGCTTTTTGACTCAAGAACACGATATCAGAACAACAAGATCCAGAAGTTCCAGATGTACCAGAACATGATCTATCTGAAACAATGCAATGAGTGGTACCCAAGTCGCAGCGCTATTTATAGGGATGGAGATAGGGCGTGAGTATCGTAGGAGAGCGTGAGAGAGCGTGAGGAAGCTTGCCAAGCGTAACAAAGCCTAACAAAACGTGTCAATCCTTGATCAAAGCGTCTCAATTCTTGAGAAAGCGTGAGGGTCCTTCATGAAAACGTAACAAAGCGTGTCAGATCTTGATGAAAGCGTCTGACCTCGTATCAGATCTTCATGCCAAATCGTAACAAATCTTTAGACATCTTAACGAAGCGTGTCAAGTGGTGACATATCGTAAAGACTGGGGTCCCCGCTTTAAACCAAGCTCTGTTAAGCTTTCCTACGCTTTGAGTCAAGCTTTGCTGAGCTTTGTTACGCTTTGATACGCTCTAGGCGCTTTAATCAATTCGTAACAGAGCGCCCACATTTTTTAATGCTAGGTTCACACCAACGGCGCTTTGATGGCGCTTTAAAGCGGCGTGCAAAGCGGCACCAAAGCGTAACAAAGCTTGATTAAAGCGTCAGTGTTGTAATAGATCGTGGGAAAGCTTGGAGTAAAGCGGGACATTCGGGAAGAGCGCCCAATTTTTTTAAACTGTTTAAAAATTTTGGGCGCTCTGTCACGATTTGATTAAAGCGCCTAGAGCGTATCAAAGCTTATCAAAGCTTAACAAAGCGTAACAAAGCTCAGCAAAGCTTGACTCAAAGCGTAGGAAAGCTTAACAGAGCTTGGTTCAAAGCGGGGACTCCATTCTTCACGGTCTGTCACCACTTGACACGCTTCGTTAAGATATCTCAAGATTTGTTACGATCTGGCATGAAGATTTGACACGAGGTCAGACGCTTTCATCAAGATATGGCACGCTTTGTTACGATTTGTTACGTTTTCATGAAGGACTCTCATGATTTCCCACGAATTGAGACGCTTCGATCAAGGCTTGAAACGTTTTGTTAGGCTTTGTTACGCTTGGCAAGCTTCCTCACGCTCTCTCACGCTCTTTCACGCTTTCAAGGGCTAGGATGTAGTTATACAATTGGGAGACAAACATCATGTCTTCTTCAGATAGATAATGCTTTGGTACATCTGGAACTTCTGGATTTTGTTGTTTTGCCATCGTATACTTTAGTCAAATGTACAAAGGTTTTGTGGTTCTACTGCATCGTTATATGGGCTCTGGATAAAAAGCGGCATTAAATCGGCGATCTTGACATTATCCATTGCGTAACAGAGCTGAACAGAGCGTACCAATACACAACAAAGCGCGATAACCGTATCAGAGCCTTATTTAAAGCGCCACGATCGCATCAAAGCGTGCTAAAGCGTAATAAAGCTTATAAAAGCGTGATTTCAAGCGCAACAAAGCCTGGTCAAAGCGGGATCGATGCGTGAGGAACCGTAACAAGTCGGGAAATGATTCGCCCCAAAGCGGCAACCAATTCGTATCAGAGCGTATCAGAGCTTATCAGACCGTAAGAGATCGTGATGCTTTTGGAAAAGTTAACGAAAATGACGACGCTTTGCTCGCCGATTTAAAGCGCGGCATTCGCCGTTGGTGTGAACCTAGCATAAACCGTTTAAAAAAATTTGGCGCTCTTGCCGAATGTCCCGCTTTACTCCAAGCTTTCCCACGATCTATTACGACCCTGACGCTTTAATCAAGCTTTGTTACGCTTTTGTGCCGCTTTGCACGCCGCTTTAAAGCGCCATCAAAGCGCCGTTGGTGTGAACCTAGCATTACAGATATCACAGGGCAGGCCGCTGTTAGAGTGTTGCGTAACAAACCGGATATGGGGTAATAAAACTGCGGCTTATCAAAGTAAGTATCCTAATTGGGGTTGATTGAAATATAAACCAAATAAACCAAATCATATCTGCGAGTATGTGTCAGTTATTATACTGTCTCATCAAAGTACAAGATATCTGTATAGTTCGAATACGGATGAGACTCCCGTAACTCGGCATCTCATCTAGAGCCAAACTGTGACAATGAAATCAAAACTGTATGTTTCATTCTTGGCTGTAAAACATAAGAACCGAACTACTCGACGTCCCATCTATATCCAAATTGCTAGTGTTAAACTATTATGAAAAATAATTAGGTTTATTCAAAGCTTTCAGATGCTATAGTGCCGATCTATACAGCTAGGCGTCTAATATGGATTCAAACCGTTTGCTAAAAAAGGAAATAAATCAACATGGAAGGAATTATTCTAATAAATATCAAACAGAAAGAATCTGGTTCAGACACCGAGTCACTCAGCAGTATGATCGAGATTAAAACTGTCTGAATTAATATAAACTATCGAATAACGGCAATCATCAATAAGATCCGAAATCTCCGCGTGAAACGGAAAACTGACGCACCAATCGCAACATCTCTGGTATAATCGTTTATTAACGCGTTGAAACGCGTTAAAATCGTTAGGCGTTATCCGTTGTTAACCGTCCGTGAACCGTTCACTATATACGCGTTTCTTACGCATAGATAAACGCGTAAATGGGTAGGAATAGCGTATTTACCACTGTACATGTAGAGGTTTTACATGTAATTATTTGTTCTTAATTGCACTGACGAGCCTGTGTGGAGCGTCCACTTAAAATGAATTAAATAGGGATTTCGTACTTAAGATTTCAGCTTACATGTTACTATGGTTACGCAAGACACAGTTAATACAAACTGTTCTGAAAAGGAGCTTTCTGATTTACATTTGCATTAGAAAGAACGTTATTATTTTCAAATAAGAGCGTATATAACATAACATAATCTTTATTTGGCATTACAAAGCACAATGGCATAATTATAGCCAGATGTTATACATTTTATACATTCAAAAGGTAGGACATGTAAGTATGCTAAAATTATTATTTCCATTAAAAATAGTTTGAAGCCAGATCATTTACCGGGTAACCAAACGTTTTATAACAGTAAGAGGAAAATAAGTCTCTAAAATTTTCAAGAATATGTCATTTTCTACACTTTTCTGCATATCTAGTTTCGTTTAGCCCTACCCCTGCCGATCAGGCTTCTCCGTTTTCTTGTATACAGCTTGGAATCAGAATAGACTCGGCGTTTACCTGAATCCAAACAGCTTGGAATCAGAATCGACTCGGCGTTTACCTGAATCCAAACAGCTTGGAATCAGAATAGACTCGGCGTTTACCTGAATCCAAACAGCTTGGAATCAGAATAGACTCGGCGTTTACCTGAATCCAAACAGCTTGGAATTAGAATAGACTCGGCGTTTACCTGAATCCAAACAGCTTGGAATTAGAATAGACTCGGCGTTTACCTGAATCCAAACAGCTTGGAATCAGAATAGACTCGGCGTTTACCTGAATCCAAACAGCTTGGAATCAGAATAGACTCGGCGTTTACCTGCATCCAAACAGTTTGGAACCAGAATAGACTCGGCGTTTACCTGAATCCAAACAGCTTGGAATCAGAATAAACTCTGCGTTTACCTGAATCCAAACAGCTTGAAACAGAGTGTTCTGTTTTATAATAAAATATATTTAAATCTAAATTGAAATTTTTTAAAATCAGACAATATTACGACATTTTGCTTTTCTTTAGGGGTTTCTTTTACATTACAAAATTTTTAATGTACTGTAAAATGAGTGAAATGACCCACAGTTCAAAGGGTTCATAAAGAAGTGGTCAAATCTTGGTATACGGTGTTTGCATACGAAAAGTACTCATCACAGGGACACTTTATATAAGCACTCGTATACGCGCAATTAGGATTCAATTAATAACCATTTTGTCAATAGATACTCAATTTTACGCTTTTAATTTATTCCCCCATTGAAGAAAATAATTCCGATTGACACAGTAACGAGTATGCATCATAAGATATATTTCTATATTCTAGCAGTTGCTAGCTTAAAGCAGATTGACAATAAAGTAGAGTGTACCTTAAGGCGCATTTTGCTTTACTTCAATTCAATTCAAATTTTATTTAAAGTCGGTTCATATATAACATTTTAACATTAGCTATGTATAGCTATTTACCGACATAATTGCAACACGCTTTAAGTATCCACCCACCTTCAATACTAGAAGCAGGCTATGGGGTACAAGGTAATTGGTTAAGCTGCAAACCGTGTCTAAATTCATTGACTCATAAATGTCTATCACACACAACAGTAGACAAACAATGTAGACCATGTTCAGAAACCAGATGTTGAGTGGTGTCATGAGAGTCTGCACTATTTTCTTTTTCATATGGGATTATCAACCCTATGGACGACACTGCAGTGGCTTTATCTAAGCCTTGTTTTTCGATAACCCATTACTCCATCGATACGCATTTTACGCCTTCTTACTGAACTGTGGAAAATAATACACTTTCACACAGTCATGAATTTGCCTTATAATAAATAGTAACCGTATTCAGGCGCATGGTCGCTTACCCTAGGCACAAAGTAAAGCAGAATGCACATTTCGCCGTATTCTGCTTAACTTTCAATTTTCTTTAAGGGATAACCTGCCTTCAAAAATGGACACGGACTATTGTGGGTACAGGGTTAAGGTAATATTCCAGGATGTACATAGGGAGGGCTCATTGCAATATCAAAACAAAAACGGGTTAACCCTTTCACTGCCTTGTCCCGAGTACAATCCAACCAAACCACGAATTACGCAAATACAATTATCAACGAACGATAATACCTTTTAGAAAAACGACTCAGAGTTGTTTCCCTTGATCTTTTTCACATTTGGTTTTGGTATACATAGTACATGTACATTTACTGATGTCGATTGGCTTTCCCAAATCGCCATTATAAATGTTTTTGTGCTCTATTTATAAAAGTTGCACACATTCCAAGTTATTGGTAAGTTAGGGTTGACACTTAATATTAACATTTAAAATAAGATGTTGATACCTACAGTAAATCCTCTCTATTACGACCACTGAAAAGATGGTCTATTAAATGTATGAAATACAGGTGATAGCTTCAAGCAAGGTGACAGTAAACCAGAAAGCTCCTACAGGAGCTTTCTTTTTCACTGTCTCCTTGCTTTTAGCAGTCACCTGTTTTAAACATGCAATAATTAACACACTTCAGTGGTCGTAATAGAGAGTTTTTCATCATGGTCGAGACTGTAGAGTGCTGTTTTACTGAGTAAGGTCATGAGTTCGATACACAGCGGAGTCTTTTTGTTTGGTTAGGAAAGGTATTTGTATACTACACACGACGATTACCACCAACAAGTTTATCATCATTTAGAAAAAAATGTACTACATTTGTACCATACAAACAGTGAACACCAAGATCAAAGGTATACATGTACAGCAGTATGTCGGTTGAAGCAGGTTTTAGATGAACAGCCGATATTTGATATTCCATACTCGCCTAAGTGGAACATATCCGTATTTGTCACCTTTTAACTTTGAAACAGGGATATTTTTCCACTTCTGCGGACTTAGAATATAGAAATTCATCATAAGAAATACGATTTAGCTCGACTAAAATATGCACGAGATAGAGAAATTCGTGTATGCCATTCGACATTTGGGAAATAACTCATTGTCAGATAAAGCAGGGTTCTGGAATAACCAGGTGTCGGGTAAGCCAGGTTATACTGTACTTTAAATCC
The DNA here is from genome assembly GCA_922989275.2 of Gari tellinella. Classification (NCBI taxonomy): domain Eukaryota; kingdom Metazoa; phylum Mollusca; class Bivalvia; order Cardiida; family Psammobiidae; genus Gari; species Gari tellinella. The sequence goes on along the minus strand of OV277869.1, from coordinate 22,154,089 downwards.
GACTAAAGCATGTTCGAGATTTCGAGTTTCCACTGGTTTTGAATAATAGATGACCAGACAATACATCATCTGCAGAATCTTGGAATAATGAGCAATGTTGCTCATGGTCATGTAAATAAAAACAATTTCCCTGAGGTGTCGATATAATTTGACACATGATAGGAAACAAACCAGATTAGAGTTAGCATGCAAAGCGTTAGGGGCGTCAAGTTGTAAAATTGATTGGAATTTGGCATCTGCTGAAATAAATTGCAATACTACTAATGATAAAATTAATAGTTATTATAATAATGATAATTGTAACTACAACAACTACTGCTACTACTACTACTTATCATTCTTCTATAAATTATACTACTACTACTACTCTACGTATATCAATAATAGTGACAAATAATGTACATCGATAATGATGATAGAAAGGGTCACAGTATCATAGTACTGCTTCTATTATAAAACTTCTACAGCAAATAACAACAACATAAAAACCATCTACTACCACCCTCTTTACTACTAAAATCTACAACTACTTTTATTTGTGACACATCGTACATAAGGCATTCACAGGTAAGTTTTAATTAGCCATTATTTTACCTCATTTTGAGCTATAATGCTAATTTCCCATGTACCAAAATGTAACATTTTACATATATTTCACATCTCTCCAAAACCTTAAAGGTCACTCGATATGGCATTGCTGTCTGAGCTATTCTGTTCGTTTTATAAGAGATATTCTTTGGAATGTCACATAGAGGCAAGTAACTGTAATGTCTCTTGATTACTGTCACTATATTACATTGCTGTCTTAGCTATTCGACATTCTTTTGCTATGTGTCATTCTATGGAATGTCACATAGGGGCAAGTAAATTTGTTTCTTGATTTTCTATCTGTAATATTAAGAGTGCTGTGCTTCCTGTTTTAGAAAACATGAACGAGAACATTCCAAAGCGAAGGTTGATAAGCTCGGTGTAGAGAATAGAGTATTATATTTGTGTGGTAGTAGTAGTAGATCTTTAATACCTCCAATGATGTAGAGCTACATAATAATATAGACAGTGAAAACATAACATAGAAACTCCGAATCAATCAATTGTGACAGAAGTAATATGTACAGTTTAAATTGCGGTAGACATCTTCTTTATAATAATGTATTGAGGTCACATGCACAGATACATCTACATGGCGGTAAAACTATCAGTAAGAGTGCATGGTTTCAATTAAACAAAATAAAACATTGAGAGATAGTGGAGTTATGACATACAGTCAGACATACACTAGACGATAAGCAGTCTCAAACTCAGACGAAGACCCTCTACCGGAAAGAATACAAAGCAGAAGGCTCAAACAAAAGCATTTCGCCCAACATCAGTCCTGTTGTAAGCAGCCATCTGCCAAAAAGACAGCCATATCTAATCCCAAATACTAGACATCCATATATATGCATGAAACACATTTACATACTCGTGGACCCCAACCCCAGCACACATATAACATAACAAGAGAGCAGTGACACAACTTGCCGAAATGAAACACAAGGAACATCGTTATCTCTTGATATGAATGAAACATCAGTGATAGTGCGCATGATAGGTCTTGTCAAATCAAAGGCAAGATGAACAAAGCCACTAGAAAATCTGAATAAGGGGAGATCCTTTGAAAGCACAGAAAACAAAGCAAATACTGAAAATTGCAGACTCGGTTTAATTGAGTCTGTTCATGAGCAATAATGAAATATGCAACAGTGCTCACGCCCCCTAGCACCGGCTTAAGCGGAATTCAACTTTCAACTGTAAATGCGCTGAAATCTATGATTCCAAAGGACCAGAAAGTATAACAACACTGAGAATGAAGTACGGGGCGACTTTTTACAGCCGCCACACAAGCACTTAACATCTGCTGTTGTGAATTATATAAATCTGAATAAGGGGAGATCCTTTGAAAGCACAGAAAACAAAGCAAATACTGAAAATTGCAGACTCGGTTTAATTGAGTCTGTTCATGAGCACTGACCGGGGAGTTTATATTACGGTGAATAAGGTTATGGCCATTGTATAACATACATAACCAATAAAGTGAAATGAATTATTGTGCAATAAAGGTTATACAATCGCAATAGCTATGAAATCATGATACAATATATCACATTTATGAATGATAACATATCCACAAATGAATACATGGTAACAACAAAATATTCATGGCAACAATTACAGTAAAACCTCAGCGACCGCAAAATGTCAAATGGTGATCTGTAAGACAGACTGCATCTCAAGGCAGGATGAAAGCACTACCGAGAGAACTTCTGGGAGAATTATATCTATCTATCTATCTCTGAATACTGGCAACCCCTCTCACGAGTGTTACAGCCAGGAAAAAAGTGCACGTCAGAACTGTTAAGTGAGTGAAAGGTAAAATAAAAACCTAACAATAGATATTGTCAAGTATAGTGAGGCTTAAAAGAAGAAAATCAGTTGTTTAAAGATGGGTGAGGTGAGATAAAAGGGAAAGAATAAAAACACTGAACATTGATTAGTACTGCAACTTCACCACCTGCCTCTTAAACTGACCTAGATCAGGCAGGGTAGCGGTATTCATAGGTAGTTGGTTCCAAAGGGTGATGCTGTGTGGAAAAAAGAAAACTTCTGATAGTCCGTGTTAACTTGTATCTGTCTGAGGGAGAGTGGATGCATATGTCTGGTGAATCTGCTGGGTGTTTGTATGTAAGATGGAAGTGGTATTGCGACTAGGTTGTGGTAGATCGTATAGAGCATAATTAGTCTAGAGTCATATCTGCGATGTTCCAGAGACCTTCATCCAAGGCTATTCTTCATTGCTGTAACACTTGCAAAAGGGGAGTAGTCGTGTGTGACCCATCTAATGGCACGACGTTGGACATTCTCAATCTTGTTGATGTAGGTTTTAGTGTAAGGCGACCATATGGTGGAAGCGTACTCCAATTGTGGCCGGACCAGGGACTTATATGCTAGTTCACGCACTTTCTAGTTTAAACATATTTTATTTCCAAAATTTCAACATGGAAATGGGGTTGGGCCACAAGTTCCAAAAACATTAGTTACGGCCCTTCCCACGCACTTTCTGATTACTAGTAGTGATATTACGCTTAATAAAGCCAAGAGATTTGTTTGCATTGGAGGCGATTCGAGAGATGTGAGTGTTAAAGCTGAGATCAGAGGATATGTCAAGTCCTAGGTATTTAGCATGGGGGACAGATTCCAGAACTTGACCATGGAGATAGTAGCTGTGTTTTATGACGTTTTTACTCCTAGAAATATGCAGGACTTGACATTTAGAAGGGTTAAACTCCATGTCCCATTTCTCTTCCCAGTTTTGCAGTCTGTCAAGGTCTTGTTGGAGTGATTCACAGTCTGATAGAGAGTTGACAGAGAGATAGATAGCAGTGTCATCAGCAAAGAGTCTGACCTGGGAGCTGGTGACACTAGAAGGAAGTTGATTAATGTAGATCAGAAAGCAGAGGGGTTCCGAGGACAGAGCCTTGCGGGACCCCTGAGGTGACTGGGACTTCAGCGGAGCTTTCACCGTCCAATACAACTGTTTGGCACCTGCCGGAAAGAAAATATCGAGTCCAACTGAGAACCCGAGGAGATACACCATATTCTTGGAGAATGAAAAGGAGCTTGAGATGATTGACCTTGTCGAAGGCCTTACTGAAATCAAGGAGAATGAGATCAGTTTGGCATCCAGCAGAGGTGTTATTTGTGAGTTGGTCAGTTAGTTCAATTAGTTGGGTTTCACAGGAGCGTCTCTCTCGGAATCCGTGTTGGAGGTCATAGATGATGTTGTGAGAATTAAAGTGTTGAGAAAGACGAGACGCCACCATGTGCTCAAGGGTTTTACATAGGATGCAAGTCAGAGATATTGGACGGTAGTTTGCTGGGTCGCTGGTGTCACCTTTCTTGTATATGGGACAGACATAAGCCCTAGTCCAGTCACGTGGAATTTCTCCTGAGGACAGCGATTTCTGAAAAAAGGACAGTAACTACCTCTGCAAGCTCATGTCTCATTTCCTTCAGAACCACTGGTCTGATCTGGTCCGGACCCGCAGCCTTCTCCGATTTCAGGTTTTCTAGGAGCTTAAGTACACCAGACTTGGAGACCAATATATCACCCATGATAGGGCACTTACTGAACTGCCGGGGATGCCATTGACGAAGTTTCTGTGAACAGGCCTGCTTAAGTGAGAGGGGTGATATTCTCGAAAAGACTGACTGGAATTGTCTATTGAGGATGTTGGCTTTCTCCCTGTTGTTGGAATGCAGTTTCCCTGTGTCTTGGTCTTTAAGAGGGGAGAAGTTTTGGGAATCCTGTTTCGAGTTTTTTAGCAGGGAGTATAGCTGGTCCATCTTCAATTTCATTTGCGGCAATGTCCAGTATATTCTCTAGGTAGAGGTTATATGAGGTCTTGATCTTGGCTTTGATGTGCAGCTTCAGGGATTTGAATTTCTTCCACTGCACATTGTTCCCTTTGTGATTTTTAATTTTCTGATAGAGTTGGTCCCGTTTATGTATCAATATCTTGATTTCCTTGTTTACCCACGGGAGAGACATTCTAAATCCAATTTTCTTACAAGGAATATATTTAGCAATACCTTTTTCTATAATGGCTTTGAGTTTAACCCATATATCCTCTACTGAGAGAGAGTCTGATGTCGAGATGATATCTTGGGTGGCAACGTTGGCATATTCCCTGAAAGCATTCCAGTCTGCTTTTTTATACAGTGTGCAAGTTCTTTGGGTCTGCTTTAGGAAGGTTGGTCTGACGTTAACCGTTGTGGAGATAATATCATGGTCAGAGATACCCGGTATTATCTCGACATGGTTAACAAGGGTCATGTTTGACGTGAGGAAGAGGTCAAGAATGTTTTCTTGTCTGGTGTTTTCACTCACCATCTGGGTCAGGGAGTGGTTGTCCAGGACTTCCAGGAATGTGTCATACACAACATTGGAGCTGTAGCCTTCCTTAAGTGAGGGTGTGTGCTCAGCATCCCATAAGAGTTTGGGGAAGTTGAAATCACCAAGGATTAACTTTGGTCCTTTGAGGTTGCGGGACAGTTCCAGAGATTTCTCGAATTCCAACAGGCTTTCATGGTCTGACTCGTGTGGGCGATAGTAAGCAGAGATGAAGAGTGGTTTACTGCCTTTTACATTAATCTTAATCCAAAGAATTTCACAGTTAGTGTTGAGTTTGGGTTGTTCTGAGGAGAGAATGGTGTTTTTGACCATGATGAACACCCCACCTCCTTTGCCAGTAGACCTATCCCTACGAAATACTGTATAGCCTAGAGAGGGTGGAAAAATTTCACCTGTGAAGTGTTCCTTTGTAAGCCAGGATTCCGTTGCTGTGACAATGTCTGGGTTTTGTGTGTGGATCAGGTTTTGGAACTCATGCTTTTTATTCACTATTGACTGGCGGTTTACACAGAGTAGTTTTAATTTAGATACAAATTTGTGCTGTTGTTCATTCGACTGGGATTTCCCATCTCCATTGTTGGTGTTGTTGGGAGTTTCATCAGGAGGGAGAGAAGAGAAACTGTTATGTTTGGAGGCCGAAAATATGCTCGAGACATATGAGTGATTAACGTTATCGCAAATTGTGCAAGTCCAGGCAAATGAGCAATCTTGGGTAACCAACTGTTGGTACCAAGCAGAGTCTAAACCTTGACAGGCTAGATGGTGCCACATTCCACAGCTGTCACATTCTACAGCTAGATCGGTGTCGTTAACTTCGGAGCCGCAGCTGCCGCAGGGATAGTCAGGACCAGGATTGGTCTCTACATCAGCTGACATAGACAATAGCAAGATCACCAAATATGAAAGTGTTTTGTTACTGTGTGGAGTAAGAGGTTGTTGGTAATGCTTATGTCTGAGCCGCAAAGCTGCAGCGATTGTGCCACACGATAACACATTTGATGGGCGTATGCAGTTTGCATCAATGCAAGGCCTTGGGACCGTTTGTGGTTTGGCTGGTTTTGTGCATTTTGCAACGCCAGTGAGTGTTATAGTGCCTACCAGCAACAACAGTGGTAATAACATACCTGTGAGCATGATTTCCTTAGCAATTTCGTAACCGGATGTGTTTCCTAATGGTAGGGTCAAAAAGGCGTGAAGCGATCAGGACGAACCAAGTTTACCTGAAAACCGCCGATCTGCGCTGATCTGCTAAAATGGTTCTCTCAAATGCTTAATATTACTTCAGTATTAATATTCAAACAAAATCAATGACAAAAGTTGCAATACTACCCCGAAAACAGTGTTTTCAGAAAATTTGACAGGAGGAGACGAAATCAGCTGTTAGTCGTTCTGACGCATGCGCACTATCTTTTCTTGGATAGTTTCACCGTGCATTAAGAAATATCAATCATCGAAATGTCTCGGTTTTACTAAATGGTATTTCGCTCCTGAGAAGTTTTACCGCACCAAGCATAAATTATAGCTGCTGTAAAGAAGAAAAAAAACATGTCCACAGAACAATTTTATACTTGCAATGGGTTGGCTACCTTAAACTCTCTGACTGAAATCAGATATCATTTTCTCTATCTTTTTCTTTAACTTATATACAATTATTATCTCGACTTTACCATGGCATGAAGAAGTTTTAAACAACTTACTGTATACATATTTTGTGTTAGGAAGTTATTACCTAAGATATACACACTCTGAATTCTAGGTGGCTGCAGAATAAACTGACAATACATGTCTAATCCCATGCCTTTTACCAAATTTAAATGGACATCATTACGAAGATGTTCATTGCGTAAATTATTTTGTGCAATACCAAGTTCTCCACTAGGCTGCAGCATAAACTATAGCTCTCTGGAAACCTTGATGCTGCTAGTTTAACAACAATGTACAAAAACAAGTAGACAGCATATCTAGGTTACGGCGGGCAAAATGCCAAATATGAATAGCGTCTGAACCCGGGAATAAGTCACTTACATTGTCCGCTGGAATCAACGTGTTTAATATATCTATGTGTGAGCTTCTCACTGGTTTAAGTACGTGTCTGTTAAGAACAGATTTCCACACACCTTTTTCAGGAAAATCTAGGGTTTCTTTGAAGTATTCAATATAGCGAATAAGAAGTACGATGTAGAATATATCAGGGATAAAGCTACCAGACTGCCTCTCTGAACCATCACTGTAACGGACCAGTCTATTTACAAATATCTTTTTAGATAAATAATGACATGGTACATGTAGTCTACAAAGTTGTCTTAGAAATTGAAGTTTTCTATATTCTATAATAGTAAGAATAGGGGGACTGTCAATAGAATGGTATGAAAAGACATTATTAGAATAGGTAGGTAGTTTCTGAATGTATTTTATACAAAAAGAATGTGCTCGCTCCAACTCCTTAATATGAGCAGGTGACAATGAATTCCAGAGTGTCAACGGGTTCAGCGGACCAAAACTTACTTTACTATTAGCTATGCTCAAAAGAGTGCCTTTAAGCTTGATACTTGATGCCATTTTGTTTTTCGGGTTGTCTACTTGAAAATGCCATCCACTATTATTTATATACATGTAATATAATATCCGTACAATTGAGCATTACACCTATAAGGGACGTATCAGTACAGTGAACCCCGCCCTCTTATACATGTACGACTACTGAAAAGAGGACTAATCGAATTTATGAAAGACAGGTGACAGCTTAAAGCAAGATAAAAGTAAAACATGAAGTTCCCATTTATTATTTTCACATTGCTTTAAGCAACCACATCTAATAATAAACTCTTTTTAGTAGTCGTAATCATAGAGGTTTTCACTGTATCATATATACTTAACCACGGAGCAGACACAGACTGTAATTTTTCCATGACTTAATCTTTGAGTTGAGAGCAGCTTGTCTAAAAATCGGCGAGTGACAGATTCTTTTTCTCACATATGGCACGATTGTAAGGTATTTTAAGCAATATGCTTTTTATGGAATTGAGTAACGTAATCAAAGTGGAATAAACTGGCGTCTTGGAGTAATGCCATCAAAATAATCTCTAACATGTTGGAGACAAAGATATTCACGATCGTTCACTGCATTATATGAGAAGATGGTATTCATTCCCGGTTAAACTAAACGGAACGCGAACGCATTGCAATACTACCTGGAAAGTGATCTATTGAACAGTTTGACGAATTATTCAACTCTAAATGGCCAAAGATATAGCTGTTTGCAACAGAAGTAAACAAAAACTTATTTCGGCTGAAAACGAATATTAACTTATTAGAGATGTTTATTGGTTAACTAGATTTTACCGTTTCGTCTAGCATCAATACCGTCGATTAGAATGATTTGATACTTGAAGATTTGCTGCTTTTGATAATTCCCAATCCGCTCATATCACCTAACCTCAATTTTAACTTGACCTTCACCGAATTTGGAACTAAAATATGTTAAAAAAAGGCTGTTTTATTGGTTAACTAGATTTTACCGTTTCGTCTAGCATTACAAGAATGCTTTGAAACTTTCACAGTTATGGGTTTAGACCATTCCCAATTCACCCATATCACCCAACCTCAATTTTGACATTGACCTTGACTGAATTCGGACTTAGAATATGTTATAAGGGATGTTTATTGGTTAACTACATTTTACCGTTTCATCTAGCATAAACGCCTTTTACTAGAATGCTTTGAGACTTGCACAATTTGGACTTTCGATAAATCCACATCAACGCGTATCAACAAAACTGAATTTGACTTTGACCTTGACCGTAGTTTGGACTTAGAATATGTTTTATGTGCTATGTCGTGGTTAACTACATTTTATCTTTTCATCTATCACCGCTTACTCAAATACTTGGATACTTATACAGTTATCGCCTTGGACCATTCATTATCTGCCTATATTACCCAACCTTGGGTTATCTTGACAAAACAACAGAGGCCACTTTCAATAAGGACACACACACTCGTGTTGGAACCATACACTTCCGCTTGAACACCTGTGCCACCAAGCATTACTATAGAACAGTTGAGTATCACAGTGCATCCATGAGCAAATTCAGAGTCATGGTTGAAGATACAATACACGAAAATTCTCACACAGAGCTGCAAAGGAATATGAGGAAAACGTTACTGCAGTAACATATCTAATAAGAGACTGGTTCAACCCATTTGAAGAAAATCAAGATCGGACTAGCATATCCACCGCAAAGTAAGTACCTCCAGACATCGCAAAACACCTTCTGTATGCGCATGCGATTGGGAATGATGTGATTGGTCAATAATCGTATGCACAATTGAAAGGAGAAACACTTTAAAACGACTCACCTTCCATGATGGAATGAAGAGCAACAGACTATAGAAATCAAGCAGCATGGATATGAAATCCGGTGGAAGACTGGCAGTTGTTAGAGCTGAAAATGTTTTTATTTTTGTTCGGCCGCATCATAGTTATGGCACACGTACGCAATCTCCAGATGGATCTCATTATGTCACATATTGCTCTTTGGCAATAGTCTTTCCCAACAGCAAATGGTTTGCTTTAAAAGTCCAACAATGCTGCATTTGCATTGGGCTAACAGAAAACGCCTGGCTTAGCTGAATATGTGCCGAAGAAATCTGTCTCTGTGATTGACGGAATGAACCTCATATAGAGAGTCAAAAGATACCAATGCATTTTTGTGGCTGCGCAAGCACTATTCTATCGATGGCACTCGAGGCGGCAGTGACAGTGATAGAATAGATGTAGTCTAAATTATAAACATTAATAGAAGGACGTTTCGTGGTAGTGAAAGCAGCAATAAACGTCAAACTATAACGATTAAGCAAATTGTTAGACAGTGGGGACGTGTTTTTAGCAACATGATCAATTATTGTATTCTTATAGCATTCCTGGTCCATCAATGGATTAAAACCGAGCACCGTCAAAGGTTACCGAGGAAATATAGTATGCTTACGTTGAAATCAAATGCTTCAAAATAAAATGCAAAGGATGCGTAGAGGTACAGGGTCTTCGAAGCAGCCAAGAAGAAGCAAATGAACGTATTTAAGAAATGCTGGAAAAAGACACACACAAGTTATATTGGATATCATGGACATTGATGACACGATTGATACTGATGTCTGCAGGTCACTGAATAGAATGTATGATTTAACATGTTGTGACACGGTAAGTGCATTTGCTGGTATGGATAAAAACACGCGCACTGAAATTGATGACTGGTAATGCTAAAGCTCAAGAAATGTTCCCAGACTTTTGATAGGAAAAGGGTATCCCTCCTGCTTAGTTACACAAACTTGAGAAATTCACGTTAGCTATATGCCCTGCAAGTGTTCTCAGCAAAAGTGAATGATCTGCGGTACGACTTATTCCGTTCTATATAGGGTGAGATAGAGCGCCACCAGCTACACCTCATGCCTGGAAGGATGGGTGGATGAATTAGTTTGGTTTTACGGCACTGCGCCACAAAAAATGTCATTTAGCGCCAAAGAATGATGGGGGGTGATGAGACGCCATGATGATGATGATGATGACTTTAGGCAGATGATTTCGACTAATTTCATCAATTGCGAAACAGCACATGGGATCAAAACCAACGACCTGTCTTCTTTAATTTTATTTCATAGAAGAGGGGGTAGTCTCGTTCTAACAAAGAAAACCAATTCCGTGTGCCAATTAACCCCCAGAAATACAACAAGGCAGGCATTTCTTGACTGTTTAGTATGGTATGAATCAATAAGTCTTAGTTTAAACAGTATTTTATTTCAAAATAGATACAGTCATAAATGACATTACATACAATTTCACAATAAGTCTTAACTCTAAGCTACAATGATATGTGTTATATAAAAACAATTTCCAATATGAAAATTATTTGAATGTTTTAAATATAAAGAAATTCAGATTCGCATATGTCATTTTTAGAACTTCATGCCATAACTTGGAAATTGAAGCAGGCAGGTATAAAAATGAACCACGACAAAATAGAATATGTCTGTAAACTTTGCTTTAAACATGTTGTGGAAGATGAAAACCATTTTGTACTGTGTTGTGAATTTTATTCTGACTTGAGAAACCATTACCTTCCAGAAAAGTATTGTATAAATGTAAATACTGTATACATAAGTTTAAAATCGTGATGTCAGCAACATAATGAAGTCACTATAAAATCAATAGCAACATTTCGATATCATGCTTTCAGAAAACGACAAAACTATAAATGGATGACAACTAAGCAATATAAAGCTGAGATAGCCTATCTCTATTTATGCTGTGTTTACATTGTACAATACGTTATATATTATTGTAAATGAAGTACATAGTGCACCCTTATTATACATGTATAATATATTTGTTTTTGTCACATATATTGCATGGGCCGGAGGCTTTAAGCAAATAAAAGTATTGTCATTGTTAATGTCATTGTTTAGTTAAGCACACTTTCAGAACTAACTGTCAGGCTGCTATTTGGAGTCGATGCTATTCCAAGTCCTGTAAAGAAGATGGAAAATTGTGAAAGAGGGTGATATTTATCAGCTATTAGACGACTTGCTGGATGGACAACGGCTCCGACGTCGATGCTTGACCTACTGGCGTGGAACTGTGCACGAACATGTACTTTGCCTAAATGTGTATGCATTTCTCATGGTTTGAATAGTATAACCATGTGCAAACTTCCTAACTGTGAGAATCAGGCAACTAGTACATAATCAGTTGATAAATAACATCCACTGGAAGACGTTGAAGACATTGAGAGTGACGGAGATGTAAGAATCAATACCAAATATTGTATTCCTGCATAAGAATTACAACCTACACGTCAGTGGTTGTATGCATTGATTATTCGTCAATGTCGACTAGATTTTTTTAGACATTTTCTAACACTGTTGTCAATGGCTTGCCGGTAAACGTCAATAGATTGCCTTTAAACTTAAATCTTTTGACCCGAAATATATGTTTTCATCTGTTTTGTGCTAGCAGGTGTATTTGAAAATTGCATAGTCAAGGATTCGTACAATATTAACTTTAGCATTAGAAGAGAGTAACATTGTCTTCGAACGTAATGCTTTCGAACGTACTGCTTTCAATAAACCCCGGAGGCATCCTTAACAGTACTGTCAAGTCAATTATGTCAAGTCAAAGGCCTTACCAAGCTTTGGTGACATTCCTGAATTTTGAAAGGTTCAATGTAATCAGTATGCAATACTCAAATCATTCCAGAAAGAAGTATTAACTCTAGACGAAACAGTAACATCTATTTAACCAGGAAATAGCTCAGAAAACATATTCCAAGTCCAAATTTGGTAAATGACAAGGTCAAATTGAGGTTGGGTGATATTGTTGGACTGGGAATGGTCCAAGACAACAACTGTGCAATTGTTAAATCATTCTAGAAAGATGTGTTAATGCTGGATGAAACGTTAAGATATAGTTTACTTCGTACGCAAGAACAGGGCGATCACTTTAATTATGCCACCTGCATCAATAGATGCCAGAAGCACAAAAATGAGATTTTCGTTATGAAAAGGTTAACGTAATTTTTTGTTTTCGACAAAGTTCATCACTTAAACAATTCCAATAATGCCTAATTGCATGTTACAATACATTTTCAATATGATGCTTCAATAAAAATGCATGCATTACCAAAAGTATGATTTTGATAATGATGGTCCTTTTACAATGTTAAACTTTGTGGGTGGGGTAACAAAAATGCCTTTTTTCGCCAAAGTAAATTACTTAAACAATTCCAATAATGCCTAATGGCATGTTACAATACATTTTCAATATGATGCTTTAATAAAAATGCATGCATTACCAAAGGTAAAATTGTGAAAATGATGGTCCTTTTACAATGTTAAACTTGGTGGTTGGGGTAAAAAAATACCTCAAAAGTCAACAAAGCTCCCATGATTTTACTGCTATCATACATTTCTTAACTAGTCACACATTGACCCTTCCTAAAATCATAGTGAACCTTATTCACCCCGAGTGGTACCAACCAACCCCTCCAGCTCACGGCCAAGTGCCCTTGATTGATGAGGGATAATGAGATGAGATGTAATGATTTCAGCAAGATGATTTTGGCTATTCTCATTTGTTGCGAAACAGCGCATGGGATCAAAACCTGCCAGTTCTTGGCAGAGTGGATACTATCGGTCTAATAAACAGAAAAGATTCCCTATGACAATTAAGTCTCAGAACTGTGGCAAAGTCGGGAGGTCTCTTGGGCTTAAACGTCGGCATACGCTCTGAAAATTGTCGTAGCATGCCTGCGGCATTTGAACGTGCATAAAATATATACGGGCTGTGTGAAACTAAACCTATTACCCGGTAACAAATAATCTAGATAAGCCGCCACGTCACACAAGTATTTTGTTACACTGAAGAATGCATTGTTCTTTCCCAATAAACGCATTTGCACTTTAACTATTAATTCCATAATAAACAGTTTGGAGCCAGATCAGACGCCGAGTAACTCAAACTGTGTGAAGGTATTTCTACCTTCTCAGTTTAGAATCTTATTAAATGCCGGGTTTCAGCATACATGCGTTATTAGGGAAATTTTACGTCTTTCTATAGGTGTTTTGATATGTATACAGACACAACTATGATAGTTATTTGGTAACAAGGATCGTTGAAAAGTATTACAAAAGTGTATATAATATTCTTGTAAACAATTACTCATGTCAAATTTCAAGACACATAATTAATAAATCTATAGAAACTATTCATACTGTTAAACATCTTACCTCATAGCTTGTTTCTAGTTTTGAAGTCAGGTTACAGGTGATTACTTAAAACAGGTTGAAAGTAATGCAGAATGCTCATTAAGGTGCGTTTTAAACTATGACCTGCTAAGATATACACCTATTTCTTATTGTATGTGACTGTAAAATGTCGACCTCTTTGTTGTAATGGCGGAACACATTTTACGACCTGAACAGGAGTATCTATGAAGTAATCTGAAACGCCATACAAATTTGATTGACAGAACAAATTGGACCATGATCAGAAGTTGTTCATCATCGTTTTAGCATAAATATGTTTATTAAAATTTTGACGAAATGATAAGTGTTCATGTTGGTGACTCAGTACTAGTGCATATGTTGTAAGATACTAGTTCGATATGGGCCGTGCCATGAAAAATCCTGCCTTATTGCATAGGAAACATTGTAGACCAAGTCTAGTCGCCGAGGCTGGTGTTTATCGACACTGTTTGACACCCACATTCATACATTTATAAAGCATTGGATTTAGCACTATGGTATATGGTATCTGGCAGTATAGACCAAAGCCAGATACAAATAACAGATACAGATTGGATGACAACGGCGCTTGGTCAGTACAATGTTGCAATGCAATATCATTTCTCGTGGCACGGCTTATATGTGTTCTGACAAAACATAACTTTGAAACGTTCAATTATCGGGACTATTTTAAATAATTGCAAAACTACATTCAATCTCCTAACTGTGCGGAATAATTACAAATGAACATGTCAAACATATTGAGAGACGATTAATAAATCTAGAGCATTTATTTCCTTATGAATATGGAGAAATATATGTTTACACTAAACCTCTTGTAATAATTCAGGTTGTCATTACAAAAATGTTGCTGAATTCGTCGTAATTATTTGGTTGATACATGCAAGTGACTATACAGCCTGCTGAATATAGTACGAGTACTAAGAATATTACCCTTCGTTACAGCTTATTGAGCTCTTAGGGCAGATGATTAGTAAATAGCAAGATGCCGATAATGAAAAACCTTAAATGTAGTTTTCTGCATTGTTCTTATCCTCCAATAACCAATCAGCTACACAAATACAGTGTTCCAGCTCTACAACGACCATCCCTACAACGATTCTCTCCCTACAACATCGCTTGCCACTGTTCCCAAAACAAGACCGTTTATCTCATACACTGTCACTGATGCACTATTGTCTGTTTAGAATTTTTGTCTGCTGTATTTCTAAATGTTTTGAAAATTAGTTATAAGTTGACATTTTAATGATGAGATACAAACAGCTTGAACCCAGATGAGACGCCGCATTACACGGCCTCTGATCTGGGTTCAAGATGTTTGCAAATGTAAGCTTTGTCTTAACTTCCCCCACACAGACAACATTTTCCACGGGACACACACTCGATGTCTCCCCTTAGCCGTCGTTGTAGAGAGGGAACACTGTATTTGCATTTCAGATATGACCCATGACATTTCTTTTGAAAGTCGTTTGATTTATTACTGGTTGCTCTGGTACAAACATTATTTTAAAAAATTTATAATTATCTTTGGAAAGGGCCTGCAAAGATTGAAAAAGTGTAATTATCAAAGACTATGCAGAAGGAGGCCTCAGAATGATAAACACACACAATTTTATTAAAGGTTTGAAGTGCACATGGATCAGAAGGCTATATCAAACAGACACCTCCTGGACTACGTTAACAAGTCACTTTTTAAATATTGAAAAAGTTATAAATAGCGGTCAACACTATACGGAAACAGCATCACATAAAACAAATAATATATTTTGGAAAGATGTTTTAAGCGCATATACATCCTATTAAAGGCATTACCGGTTATAGAGAAAGAACACTATCTAAAATGTCCACTCTTTTATAACCCTCATATACAAATTGGAGTTAAATCTATCTTTTTAAAATCATGGTATGAAAAGGGAATACGATATGTTAACGACCTATACAAAAATAATAAAATACTTACTTTAAACGAATTTGAACAATTGTACAATATAAAAGTGAACAGCTTATATTATATTGGAGTAACAAAACTAGTATCAAAATATGTAAACACCCACAGTAGCACCGTCCCAGAAAATGACGTCCAACTCCCATTTATACCACACCTTTTCGAACGGGTATTTAATAGTAAATCTGGTAGTAGAGTCTTCTATGACATTCTAAATTTAAATAATGCTGAGCCTACAAGCAAAGAAAAGTGGAGCCTACACTATACTTTTACAAAATGTCAATGGAGTCTATTTTATAGTTTACCTTTTCACACAACACGAGACAGTAACTTACAATGGCTACAAGTAAGAATACTTCATAGAATACTACCAGTAAATACATACTTGTTTACTCTAAAGCTTCGTGACAATGATCTCTGTAGTTTTTGTAACAAACTGCCAGAGACAATTCTTCATCTATTTTATAAATGCGAAAAAACAAACCACTTCTTACAACTAGTTGAACGAATCCTAAATAATGTCAATATAAATATACAATTAAATGAAGTTTCCATCCTATTTGGAGGGCAATGTCAAAAGTTAAATATATTATATTTATATGTAAAACAGTATATATATACTGCCAGACAATACAATCACAATATGTGTATTGACTCCTTTAAAAGATTCTTGGGACACAAAATAGATACAAATAGCCTATTAGCAATACAAAATAACACAAAGAACGACTTTGAAGACAAATGGGAAATAGTTCGAAAACTGTTTAGTTTACTTGTATAAAATATATTCAAACTATTAACACTTGAAACACTCTTGGAATAAAAAAGAGACATGTCTTCATATCTTTCATGTTATTTTCAGCACATTTTTTTTTCTTTTTTCCTGATTTATTTTTTTATTATTATTATATACAGTGGAAACTCGAGACTTAGAACTCAAATAAATCGACATTTCCCCTAAATCGATTTCGCCTAAGTCGAACATACCCGTATTTCAAAGTTAAAACGTGAATATGCCACGTTTTCGCTTTGAAATATATGTAAGCTCAACAGAAAGTAGTGAGTTTCGACTGTATATACACAAATATATGTTCGATATATTATAGACTAAAACATTTCACATGTATTGTAAGGTGTAGAGTGGGATGGATCTCTGACCCACATACACCTATTCACGGAGATAATAAAATATTGAACTGAAAAAACAACAAAAACAACATTATTTTAAAAAAAGTAACAAATGAATTATATTTTATAAACGCTTTTCCATTTCATTTTTAACCCTTCATACGAGGGGCGTTCATTTAATTATGTCACTCTTGCGTTTTTCTGACCTCCAACTAATACCAGCACATTGAAATTTTGTATGCTTCACTATGAAGTGATTGTACATATTGACTAACAATTTCAAGCAGTTTAGATATTATCGAAGATTTAAGTCGGTCCATTCATAGACACTGGCTATTGTAGTGAATGTAATGGCGTACGGTGAAATACGGGCTTACGGTAGAAGTCGAATAATTTTGAAAATTTCGATTTCATTGATATACTTTGAACTTTATTTGATAAATTGAAGATTTTCAGTGTCATGAATGCCCTTTTCTAATCAGGACAAACAATTTAAAGATTACTAGTTTTACTCATGGACGGCCACTATTCCATTTGGCAGGTGTCAAAGTTAAAGCTGCTGCTGTGGTAAATCTACTAAAACAGCACGCAAGACAAGCATTTACATATATAACTTACGGTGTTGTAAAAATATCGGTTTCAGATCATATGCTTTTGATACGGGAGTGTTAAGTTAGAAATTGTTTTGTGTTGTGGACCCCTTATCTTTTTATTGAGAATAATACTACATACTCATGAAATACGTTGTACAATCCTTGTCGAAAGCAGAAATATATACAAATTACACATTCCTGAGCTGCCTTAGAAGTGGTTTATAATTATAAACAACACATTTTAATTATTTTATTGCCAGATAATGTGTAAAGAAAGATTTAGACTGGTTGTTGCGAAATACTAAAATGCGCGGGAAAAAGATTTAAATGCAATAACGTTCGAAATCCGATCACACTTTATTTACATTAATTTAGAAACCAGTCACCGAAAAGTTCTAAGGAGGGTTTATAAAGTCAATATACTGAAAAAAGAAGAAGAATTATGCAAAATATAAACCTGCAATCCAAATTTTAAAGATATGCCTAATAAATAAAATTGTAGATTTTTCCCACTAGTATAATGGGAAATGATTTCGTGGAAAATTAAACGATAACCCAGCTACCCCGCCTGTTTTATTCACCGCAATATGGTTCTTATATTTGATTTTCGTTCCTTTTATCGAAGAAAGATAACTTTTTATGCCGAGCCATCTCTCAATGTAAGACGGTCCGTGCTGTTTTACAGAGTTTCAGGGGTACACCCAAAAAAGGCTTTTTTCCACTTTTTAAATTCAAATTTGAATACTAAAATAATATATTTCTGCCAAAGCGAAATGTATCTAAGGGTTGGACAGAACGAAGTATGCACGATTCTCATAGTGCGCCTTTAATGACCCCAAATGAACGTCCCCGTACCTTAAGGCGCATTCAGCTTTACTTTCAGCCTGCTTTAAGTTACCATCTGTTAGGATATACTTGTAGAAACTGTTTCGTATAGTACATATTCATCGCGGTATAAAATAGAACAATTTTCTATGGTGTTGGAATTAATTAAAAGCGTTGAAGGCGGTAATTGTATTTATGGGGTGATGGATGAAAGTGAAAATAAGTTTGAGCCAAGTTTCAAATTTAGATACAGTACTGAACCTTATTAAATTAAATTGATAATCGCAAGCGAATTGCCATCGAATTGCCATCGAATCGGGCGCTTCAAAAACAAATCCTACGTGAACTGTCCGAAGCGGTTGTAACACAAATGGAATCGAAACAATTAACGAAGGCATATTTACGAACATTTGTGAGATACACCATTCAAGAAAAATTACACGAGGGTAAATTTAGTATTTTGAATCGCAAGCGAATTGCCATCGAATTACAAGCGAATTGCCATCGAATTGCAAGCGAATCGCAAAAATTGCTAATTTAATAAGGTTCAGTACTGTAAGGGTAAGGTCTACTGAAGTAAGTTTTATTTATCCAGATATGACTGTATATATGTATATGAAATATCCTCATGTCATCTATACATGCAAATTAGCATGTTAGACAATGATTTTCCAATTTGTTGTTCAACTGAAGTCTTCCTCTTATGAAATAGATCTATGTGCCAGACATCTTATAAACTAGACATTATTCGATCATGTTGTCTGCTATCTGTACTCGTGCCATTATTGCTTCCTGGGGCTCAACCAGCTTCTTGTCAGCGATAATTGAACACTTGATAATCCTTAACCCTTTTCTGCTGGATACAAGTTGATCCAATATTGGCAAACTGTGTCGCTCGTTGAGCATATGCCGACTTTTCACCAATCTCAACCCTTTCATGATCAAATTATTTGGGAGAGTTTTACCCCTTTGCCGTTTCAATGTCGTCTGCTTCAATTGTGTTGTCTGCAATGTCTTTTCAAAGTTATAAAATAAAGCAGTCTGACTTAAGAAATTTCACAACGAATTTCAAACAGTTTGGAGCCCGAGCAGACGCCGCTTGACGTGGCGTCTGATTAGGATCCAATATGTTTGCAAACAGGTTTTTTAGCGTCGTTGAGAGCAAATGGGTTAAGGTTAAGACTACCATAACATTGACCTAAACAAACAGATTAATTGTCCGCTATAGTTACTGAAAACGAATATGCGAGAAAGTACCAGTAGTACGCCATACGGGCCAACGTGTCAAATGTTATTATACTTTGGGAATATGTTATTAGTGCTAGTTTTAGCAAAACTAATTGAAACGTGACACATAATACGTAGAAAACGACAATATTTATGATTTATTTCAGTCAAATTACCACAAAGCTTCGACATACATATCTCATCGATGGAATAACGCCTTTTCCTGTAGAATCAAATCAAGCAGAAACAAAAGAACAAAGTCAAAGTTTTATAAGCAGCAGTGCTAAAAGTAGTATTTTTTCTCATTATAATCGGAGGATGCCGCTAAAAGTAGGAAGGAGGAACATAAAAGACAAACAATCCTATTTGTGCTGTCCATGATCGGCACTATATCTCAGCTAAGACTATCTGTATAGAGATATTGTTTTGATTAATTACTACAACAGCGATGCTGTTATCGTTTTATTGTCCAGGAAACATTCCTGTTTTAATCTCCGATTGGGTTTCACAAGACCAGCGGCAGCCATGTAGTTGTCATTCATTGTCTTTAAAATATTTTCTGTTTTAATCTCCGATTGGGTTTCAGAAGGCTAACGGCTTAAATAAAATATTAAGACAATATGGCATGCCAAAATCACTTTCGACAAATGACAATGTTGCCCAAGGCCAAGTAATTTTTCATTTTGTTTTGCAGTCCTGACAAAATTGGATCCATCCCAGACGAAGATCATTTTACCAACACTAAATAATATTGAATTGTCGGAAGGCGCGAAGTTTGTGATTGGAACGGTAACTTTGATGTCGAAAATGCGTTTTCCAATTGCAGCTATACGCAGCTATTACACACTGAAGAGATATATTTGCGTGGATTCAACGAATATATTCTAATTGTTGACAAAGAATGTGCAGTGAAGTAAGAGTAAGTATCCCCTGTTTAACCCACGAATGCCCAGTGTCTCATAAAAGGGACATAGGCAAACAGTGTAGAATCTGTTCAGAGTCTTCACTGTTTGTTGTTAGGAATTTTAAATATTAAACAAAATGAAAATTTAGGCATCCCTAAGATCAACTAGAAGAGTGTTCCCCTGAATATATATGTCACATGCCAGCAAGCATCAGTCGTACAAGAGTTATAGCTAAAATGAAATGCTTCATTATAGCATACGTTATAAGCAGCAAAAAATGTAGAAAAGGGGAATAACTCTCATGCTATTGTTACAAAAGTTTTGAACTGTGTGCAAAACACTTCAACTCATCAAAGTTTTAAACATGTGAACTTTTATATGACAAGCACCGGTACAATAGAACAAAGTTACGTGGTTAGGTCAAATTCAACGAATGTTTTAAGGTGGTTCACAGGTGTGTTTATTTCCTGTCAAATGTAATATTACACATTTGTTGTATTAAAAATAAACATTATTGAGAGTGAAACGTTATTAAGATAAGAAATAAAAGACACCCCACTTTTGTTCTATTGTCAATAAAATGATAAAAAAGTATTTTAAAGTATAAGCTCTGTTACTTCCATACAATAACAAATAATAGTACAGGCAAAACAAGATATCAAAATAAAAAAGTCACAATATATCTCTATGAAATATCATTGTTATAAAAATAGTCTGAAAAAGAAAATCAACAGATATCAAATTAAGTTCAAATAGATGTGTAACAAACACTTTAAAGCATTACCCCCCCCCCCCCCCCCCCAAACACAGCTTGATACTTGGAGATAAGATCAGGGTATGCTTATTGCAACCCAATTATCACAGCAGGGTACTAATTGATAAATGTTGACCAATCTAGGGGATGCTAGCTGTGCAATTCACCCTTATGCTGTTGATTGTGAGTTTATTGATATTAGTCAACAGTTTGGATCCATATCAGATGCGGAATAATGTCGCATCTGATCTGTATCCTAACTGGTTCCCAATTACAAAGTACATGAGCTTGAACAAAACTGAGTGATTATGTATACATACAACAAGCACAGTGTTGAAATGGATCAGCTATAGATCCCTTATCTACCTTTAATGATGCATAGTACCTTAGACCATGATGCATCTGGGTGCCTCTGTGTAATATGGTGTTACAATTGTGTATTTAGCATGTTGGGACCCTACTAGACCCTAGCACAATAAACAGTCCAATTGACATCCTGCTGAGCCAGAGATAGGCCTTTAAACGTAAGCAACACAGAACTAGATCAGAGAATTTTCCGTTAAAAGTCTCAGACCTGATTAGTTAGGCAGACAATTGTATTTGACTTTATCTGTGAAGTAGAAAAGAATGTTTCTAAGCTCTGCGTTTCAGATAAGGGGATAATTTAAAAATAAAAATTACATTTCTGCATTAAACATGATGGTTTTATTACTCATTAGAATCGCCTCTAAGAGACGATTTTAATGATTAGTTACATCATACTATTTGATGCTGTAATAAGGGTGAACACATTGGATTTGTTCAGTTTATGTCTTTTATCTGGAGCCCTGTACGTCTTTTACCAATGAACAGCGGTTCATTGACCAAATGAGAAAAATATGCAGTCTATTGAATGCGATATTACTTGGTCTTCTGTTTGTGCCAGAGGCGCAATCAACACCGTGTCAGCAATTATTTGGAATCTGAAGATCTTTAAGAATGAGACAACCATCTTATTCATCTGGACAAACTGATTAACTGTCAGCCTGCTTAGAGAGAAAAGGGTAATATGAACCAAACAGTCTGCTTCTGGGCCAGGCATTTTCAGTGACAGAAGCTGTTCGGTCATACTTGAGCTGTGGAATTTTTCTATCGTCTACAATAATTTTATAACACAGCGATTCATACTGCACATATGGAGTCTCTTTTCCGACAACTACTAGACAACTAACTAGAGAGATTAAAGCAAAGTGGATGTAAATCAGGAGTTTTTTGTTTTACTTTCAACATACCTTTAACACAAATAAGTAAAATAATGTAGTAGTTTGTTTAAATGTAAGCTACGTATTAATCAGAAACAGACCAACTAACTTATAATTGCAAAATGTTGGATTAGGGATCTATATAGTCACCCGTGACCAACCAGGAATATATACATTATGTATGTAATTTTATTTTCTCCAATTTGTTTTGAGCCATATGTAAACATAACATTACAATAAAGTAGTAAATTACAACATGTACGAACATGCAAACAGATAAGAAATACAAACACAAATATGAGAAAGAAAAAACATACAGAAACATAAGGGAAAAGTATAAACATTGTCTAACATAGATGGAAGGTCAAGTAATGATGTCAATGCAAAACAGATGAGGAATACCATTATCTCAATTCTTATTTTATAATTTACACACAATCAGTAATTTTAATTGCAGGCAGTTTTCGAGTCAGATCAGACGTTTAGTAAATCGACTTTTGACCAGGCTTTAAACTATTTGCCCTTTAGATTCAAGGAAAATGGTAATCTTCCACTGAAGCATATTTATATACCAGTATCTAAATCCCTGAAGTGTGTGTTCTCTGAAAGCGAGGGAAAGAAATTATTTGAAAGACAAAAACTTTAGTGTTTCTTCGGAAACAAGTAAATACTAACGGGTCCCTAATATTTAAATGTGTTTCTCGAAATCGTAATATAAAGGGAATAATTCGTTTTGCGTAACTGGTTCAGTCATAGAGCCCCGACGTCGTGGAAACGCGTCCTCTTCAAGCAATGTATTTGTAAAGATTGCACTTGTCCAATGGCTATCTGACAAGGGTCTGCATTGTCTACAATTTTGCAATGTATTGCAAAATACCGGTAATATAGTAGCGAAAGCAGTAAGTTTATGTAGAGACTATGGGTGTCCGTTTGCAGTGTCGGCACTCAGTGAGTTAACCAGTCAATATTATCAAACGTATAGAATATGGCTAGAATGTCTTTCAGGTAAGTTGCGTTACAGCATAAGAAATCAGGGTATTAAACACTCTGGATTTGGTTGTCCACAAATCCTATTTGATATTTCACTCGCTGTGAATCATTTATAGTGTCATTAAACAGACTACTTAAGTTGCGGCCACACTTGGTTCTGAGTCTGAATAGTACTTTTTTCAGGGTTCTTAATGTGAGTATTATTGCCTTTAATGGCAAGATGGTCGTTAATCTGGTTACACCCACCACATGTTATCTCCTTGTAAACTACAGGTTTACAGGAACGTCTTGCTAAAATAACATTTAATTAGTTCCCTAGAAAAATGCCTTTCTTGGCAAACACACCACTAGAATGTTGTTGTCATATAAGCACTAATTTCACAGATTCTAAAATAATTCAGGATCTGACATCATGCGATTTGACCAACTAACGTGTCGTAAGACACGATGGACTTCTTACACAGTCTTTTCAAAGAGAATTTTCCCTAAAAATTTGAGGAATTCTTAAATTCTTCTAGATATGTTTAGAGATTGTCCTTAGTTAAGATTCTTGTGATTTCTGAAAATAAGCTAGGGTTGATCTAGAACAACCAGCTTGGTGTTGGAAGAGTCTGTGTAAGAAACGTCGTGAAACCAAGAAAATATGTTACCATGTCAGATCGCATACGCATCAGAAGTGACTGAATATGATTCGGGCAACAGTTGTGATATTTCATATCCGATTGAGTGATATCGTTCCGTAACTCACAGCTGAAAAGAGCGTGAGGTAATATTATCGACGTGTACAGCTTAGCCGCGGAAGTTGGACTGATACCATCGCTTTGAACCCCATTGCTCTTGAGACTGAACAGACAGCCTCTCGCGTACTGCCGAATACCGTCAATATTCTCAAGCGATCTCCTCGACAATACCTAAATGTTAAAAGGACGATACATCTTGTAAAAGGCTGTCTGCATATAATACTACTTTCGGTTCTTGTTGCTATCTATTGTTAACCATTTATGCACATTAACTGGCGGTGTAAATGTAGCGCCACTTGCATGCGTATTTGTAGCATATTGTCAGTAGTTCATTCAGTCCGTATTTTGACAATGGAAGCAGCACTATGTCATCACACAGGGGAATACCATTTAATTGTAAATTATGTTTTGAGTTTGACAGCTAATTTAAGAGATCGTTAATGAACACTGGTTACAGGAATGGGGAACATATGCTTCCTTGTCTCGTGCCTTGCAAAATACAAAACGGTTCCGATAGATGAACAGACCCAAACACAAAATGTCCTCGAAGCACATGACTGAATACGTGAAAAGCCTTGCCTTGAATATAAATATTTTGCAGTTTGTATAGAACACCGTCCATTCAAGTATTATCAAAGGCCTTTGAGGCGTCAAGGAATCATGCGCTTGCTATTACGTTCTTGCAGTAGTTGCATATTTTAAAACCCTGACGTAAGCCATCGGACCGACCACTGGTGGAACAAATTCAAAAGCACTCAACTGGTTGAAATTTACACTACGCTTACTGACTGTGTTTATAACACACGAGGGCGTCATTGGGACAGGGTACATTCCGTCATGGTTATCAGGCATCTCAGAGAATGCGGACTTCGGGCATACATACCGTACGTTTGGATTTCACTAACGCATCGACGTCGTGTTTTCGCATGGACTGGTTGCAAACTCACACACGTCGTTTATTCTCTCTTCAACCTTGGCAACCTTACAGCCCAAATATTTCGCCAATTGCGCACCTTTGTAACAATTAAGACCGAAATGTCAGACGTCGACGTAACGTCCCAAACAACGTCAATGGCCTTGCAGCTTTACAGGAGGAATGAAATGCTTTAAGAGAATCATCAGGTTTATTAATTCCATGCCAAGGAGAATACTAGAGGCAATATATGCGATACGCGATACTAAAGATGCTAATATTTCACTCTTCTTCATAGGGATGGGTTTATAAATCGTAAGTAAGCCATCAAAATAAATTGAATTTAAGCGATTTTTGTTGATTGTTGATTGCAAAAATAATCCATTAGTAATTTCGTATACCAAATTTTTGTTTTAATTCCCATAGTACATTCACTTTCTACAATGAATCCCATTATGCCTTACTTATGTTTTTCAGTTAAGTTCATAGATGGCAGAAGCGAAAGTTAAAAACAAAACGAAATGAAAAAAATTAACATTGCAAATCTCATTTTTTAACACACGTGTGTTTGAGTGGGGACAATGTTATGTATCCCGAATGTGATTATGCTAAAAATGAACATTTTTGAGCAAGATCAGAATCCAAATGATTACCACTCATATTAAAATCAGATATCTTCAATCTTTAAAAACTTGTATTTTTCTCAATTTATAGCTTTGTGTTCGTGTTTAGATTTATTAGACGGGGAAACATTGTCTCCTTCATTGTGTTGTCGGCGAAGATTGGAGTGGCTAACAAAATGTTACAATCAATTTCCAAATATTGCAAATTACAGAATGTGTTCCAAATTACCAATACAAAGGCCCCAAAATACCGCACATATGTTACTAATTGAAGATCTGTCTGGCGAAAAATCTCATTTTGAAAGCAGTCGAAACAATTTGCGTTGCGAAGTCGATACCCACAATGAGGAATACGTTATTTTTCCTGGTTTAAACGGTACTAAACGCAAGTGCAATAAATGATATGCAAAACTGGCAACGTTTTGAAAATGGTAACGATTAAATTAGAGTTGAGTTGCAACCAGCTTAGAACCTGATCAGACTCTGGTATAAATGGCGTCTTTTCAGGCCCTACGCTTTACTAGGACATCGGTATAAGAAGGGAGTCGTTATTTAGAGGGCCGTTGTAGGGAGGGGCACTATAGTCACTTTTATATCTGGTGTCAATCAATTGTAATTTTATACTATTGAACACATATGTTCAAGAGATAGTTTATTATCAAATGGTAAATATAGAGAAACGGTAAGGATATATTATCTTATCCTAAGAACGCTAGTGTCAAGAACACGTGTTATCTTCCCACAAATGTATATAGTAGACCCGATAAGAGAAACAATCGTTCAAATTGTGACTAAATTCTGAAATTTGGCACAGTGATTCATTGGGGTGTCAAAAATATAAAATGGAAGGGTAGCCCAAAATTTGAGAAGGGGAAGGCGGCCATTTTGGAATTTAAAATGGCGGACCCTAAATTTAATGTTTTTGACGTATCTCTGCTAAGAATGAACACAGAGTTCTGATTTCAGGTGCAAAATATATGCTATTGGGGTCTACAAACTTTGGTACAACTTATACTTTGCTTGCATGGCAGCCATTTTTAATTCCAAGATGGCGGCTGTTTCAATGTGTATTGCATAGAGTCATATACACAGGGCCCCGACACGATTAATTTTTAGGGGAAAAAATTGTCAGAAAGTATATATAGAGACAAGGGATACAACTGATTTTCAGTATATTCTCACCCCATCTCGACAAAACCGGGCATATCATGAATAAATATTGATGAAACGACACCCTTTTTGCATTTCTGTCTAGCTAATATGATACCCTTCCATAAAAACATAACATAAAACCAACTGTAAGCATACAATTTTAACAGTAACTGCGTCCACTCATTGAAATCACCGATTTTCGGAAAACGGGACAGGTGTTCGTTCATAGCCAACACAGCATTAGACACCTCTGTACGCTTGTTTAGGTGGTATTTTTGAGCATTATAGTAATACAGTTCCATAGATATCAATTTTGACACATATAAAAGCTGATTTGTACTCAAATAATTGCCATACCATCAACAAATTAGCATGTTTTCATCGGCAGTAAAGTTATTCTTGTACATGTAAGCTTTTTTGGTACGGCAATGATTTAAGAAGAAATCAGCTTTGATCGGTGTCAAAAATGTATATCTATGCAACTGCATGACTGTCATGTTCGATAGTACAGCCTAAACAAGCGTGCAGTAGTGGCCAATGACTGTAATGCTCGAAAATACCGCCTAAACAAGCGTACAGTAGTGGCCAATGCTGTGTTAGCTATGAACGAACACCTGTCCCGTTTTCCGAAAATCGATGATTTCAGTGAGTGGACGCAGTTACTGTTAAAATTGCATGCTTACAGTTGTTTTTATTTTATGTTTTTATGGAAGGGTATCATATTAGCTAGACAGAAATGCAAAAAGGGTGTCGTTTCATCAATATTTATTAATGATATGCCCGGTTTTGTCGAGGTGGGGTGAGAATATACTGAAAATCAGTTGTATCCCTTGTCTCTATATATACTTTCTGACGATTTTTTTCTCTCAAAAAGCAATCGTGTCGCGGCCCTGTGGTCATATACTAAAGTACCTCAACTAAGGCCCAGTAGCATGCTTAAATCTGGCACAAACTGGTATCCGTCTGTAGAAAAAGGTTTATATATACCGAAATGTGTGTACAAGTTGGTATATTATGAAACGTAATATCTGTGGACCAACATAGCTATTCAAGATGGCTTCCAATATGGCCGCCACAAACATTAAATATCACGAACATGTTATCTATTACAATTGTTTTCTTATGGTTCGACTAACAGTGAGAACAATTAACTTTGAACATTACAGAGGAGTCATATTATTCCCTAGATATAAATACTAACCATTTAACGTTTCTCCTTCGACCAAAATATTAAAAATGGCGTCCAAGATGGCCACAAGAAGCGTAAACATATCACACACTTACTATTACACTTATTTTGATGGTTTTAAAAAGTTGAAAGCTTGCACCCTGACTATTACAAACCAGTCACAATAGTCCCTTTATGTGTATAAAGGCTGTTTAGATTTTAAACTACGAACAAGAAGTTCAAATTGGCGTCCAAGATGGCTGCCAAAAGTGTAAAATTATCACGCACACACTAACTTTTACCGTTTTCTCTTTTGGTTTTACTAAAGTGACAGCAATGTACGCTGAACATTACAACACAGTCACTGTATTCCCTTTAAACCGTTTGGACCGTTCAAATCTACGAGCAAAATACTAGTATTCGAAATGTCGTCCAAGAATTTATATATATGTGAATATATAAAAATTCATGAACATTCTGTCTTTTACAATTGTTTTTAATGGTTTGACTAAAAAAGGATAACAATGCACTTTTGACATTACAAAGAAGATATGCTTTTCACTAAATGTTTTTAAGACCGTTATACTCCTGTTCTATGAGCTATTCTTTGAGTCAACAAACATACTGATGTAACTTTTACTATTATTGCCTGTGGCCATTCGAATTTCAAAAAGGTCGTTCAAATTATAATTCAACGCATATTTGAGCTTTAGAGTTTTTATTACAGTGAGTAGCATAATAGGTAAAAAAAAAATAATACAGGCCATTGCAATCTTTATTATGATTGAATGGTGGCTATTTTGAAATCAATGATGACCACCATTTTAATCTCAAACAAATAAATATAAACTTTATAGCTGTTTTATTAACATCGATGAAAAACAAATATTGACATCACTAATAGAGATACCACTTCTTCACCCATTGTTAGAGCTTGTCTAACATTTCTCCTGGTAACCGCACAACTTGGTACATGTTCTCTTTACATTTACAGCTTCCTAGTCATTCTGTCAACTACGAATTAACGCCTTGGTGACTTTGAAAGTTTAGGCGGAAAGCTCCAAACTAGTAGAAAATTATGTTCCTCCTTCATCCACCCCAATTCACTTGGTCATGGTCAACTCTATGGCAATCTAGACAGTTATACAACTTTTTGGCTTGCATGATAGATCGTCTGACGTGTTTTTATGCAGCAGATGTTGGGGATAATATTCGCTATTGTCTTACCCCTAGTTGTAAATAGGTATCGCCTTGCATTATTGACCATCAAATCTAGAAAATGATTATTCAACTGTTTTCTCTCCTCTATTGCCTTCAAAAGTGTCTGCAGATATCCACTGTTTTGTTAACCAGGGTCTGTCTCAGATATGGCTTTTCTGAAGCTCTCAATAGTCCTTCTTAACAATACTGAATAAGGTTTTCAGCAGGACTTTGAAGCTACATGTATCCTTAACTGTCGGGTCTATCAATTTGGAAACATCAAAACGTTGTCATTTGTTTCTTCCAACCTCAGCGTGATGTTCAGCTTTTCCACTGCTAGGTTAAGTTCGATACAACGTTTGCTTGTCCCATCGATCGATTATCTTTAATTCACACCGCCTTTTGTTGTTAGAGATAATGTGTTCTATCTGATTGTTGATGTTTCCGTCAGACGATGCCAAATTAAACTTGTGGAAAATCTTGTGTGCCGTCTATGGTGAAGTTAACGACTTCACATAGTTCAATACTTATTTCACCGTTATCTGTAAAGTTGCTTGTTCCATATCAACCTAGGAATCCTCTCAGCAAGTCCTTTTCCTTCCAACTCATGCGTTGAAGTCATCCAATAGCAATATGCCATCATGTCTTCTGATATCATTCAGAACTGCCTGAAGTACAATGTAGAAGTTGTCCTATACCTTTTCTCGGTCTGTTGGTGTATCATCTTATTTTAATCATTACCATTCAGTTTCTGACACTATATATCATATGTAAACAGCTTTGATGTGGATGAGACGTTTAGTAACTAGGCTTCTCACGAGGAGTCAAATCTTGTTACTCATAGGAAACATTTTAACTACAACGAACAAGTATTTTCAAATTTGGACCAAAAACGAAAATTAGTAGACAATAATTTTGTTTGCAGTAGATTAAACAGCCTTTCTACACAGTCAGTTAATAGTATGTTTCTTTTGTAATGTTCAAAGTTAATTTTCATCAGTTTTAGTCAAACTGTAAGAAACAATTCTAATAGTATATTCATGATATTTTAGGTTTGTGCGACAAACGTGGACGTCATCTTGTATATTTTGTTCTCAGTAGATGGTTTAAATATTCTTTATACACGTTAAACGAATAACATGTCCTTTTTATAATGTTCAAAGTCTATTTTCATCACTTATAGTCAAACCATGAGAAAACACTTGTCATAAAGTATGTAAATCATATTTTAGGTTTAAGGAGTGGCGGTTATTGAGGCCAGCATCTGGAATAATTTATCTCAAATAAAAATGATTGAACAGTTGCTATACACATTAAATGAATACCATGTCTCTTTTTATGTTCTATGATACTCTATGTTGTTGAGGCCATCTTTCTTTCTTTCTTATTATAACTTCTCTCCATGAAATATGCTTATGGGGCAATTATGAGGTGCACTACGGACTGAACCCGGCACGTCATTGTATCCTGATACCGAGGAACCAGTCGTTATGCTAACCCGAAATGCTGAGCGCCAAGAAGGGAAGCCTTTACTACCAATTTTTAATGTCTGTGGTTTGACTCGGCCGGGAATTGGAACCGCGTTCTCCAGAGCTGTAAGCGCACGCTCTACCATTTTGCTCTGCAGCCGGATAATATAGCTTGGACACCATCTTTAATGTTTGTTTTAAGTAAAAGGATTAACACATATAAATATATACCCCAATCTTGATATGGTCAAAGTCAATTGTCATCACTTTTAGTCAAACCTTAAATGAACCAGTTGTAATAGTCTGTATGCTAATGATATTTTAGGTTAATGATGTGGCGGTCATCGTGGACGCCATTTTGTATATTTTGTTTGCAGTAGAAGGAATAGAGATTTTATACACATGAAATGAATATTCTATCACTTTTGTAATGTTTTAGTCTATTGCCATCACTTTAAGTCAAAACATAAGAAGTCATTTGTAGTAGTACCTGATATTCTATAGCTGTGGCAGCCATCGTGGACCCCATCTTGAATATTTTGATGGGAGTAGAAAGGTTAAACGGTCTTGATCCACGCTTAGGGAATAACATGTTTCTTTCGGTAAGGGTCAAAGTCCATTGTCCTTACTTTTATTCAAACCATTAGAAAATAAATGTAGTTGAAATAGTATGTTTGTTACATTTTCTATCTTTGGTCGCCATCTTGGTCGCCATCTTGACAATTTGGTTCGTAGTATGGGAATAAGACTGTCTCAGTACACATTTAGTGAACAACATATGCCCTTTGAATTGTCCGATGTGCGTTGGCATCTTTTTTAGTCAAACCCTGAACACAAATGTAATAGAAAGTGTTTTCGTGATATTTTATATTTGTAGCGGCGATCTTGGACGCCATTTTAAACACCTTGTTCGTAGTATAAGATTTAAACAACCTTAATACACATTTAGTGAATATAATGACTATGTTGAAATGACAACTTCAGTTTGAATTGCCATCACTCGTAGAAAAACTATTAAAATAATTGTCATTTTGTGTGTGCGTGATATTTTTACGCATCTGGCGGCCATCTTGGACGCCATTTTGAATATTTTGATCGATGGAGGATGGTTCAATGGTCAGTATTTATATTTAGGGAATAATATAAATATTTTGTAATGTTCAAAGTTCATTGTCCTCACTGTTAGTAGAACCATAAGAAAACAACTGTAATATATAGTATGTTCGTGATATCTAATGTTTGTAGCGGCCATCTTGGAAGCCATCTTTAAAAGCAATGTTGACCAACACATAACACGATTCATAATATACAAACTTGTACACACATTTCGGTATTTAGAAACCTTTTTCTACAGAGGAATACCAGTTCGTGTCAGATTTAAGCATGCTATTGGGCTTCAGTTGTAGTACTTTAATATATGGCTCTACGCAATACACATTGAAACAATTTTTAACAACCGCCATCTTGGAATTAAAAATGGCTGCCATGCAAGCAAAGTATTAGTTTGAAGACCCCTATATCATATATTTTGCACCTAAAATCAGAACTCTATGTGCATTCTTAGCAAAGATACGTCTAAAACATTAAATCTAGGGTCCGCCATTTTGAATTCCAAAATGGCCGCCTTCCCCTGCTCAGCTTTTGTGCTACCCTTCCATTTCATATTTCTAACACCCGAATTAATCACTGTGCCAAGTTTCAGAATTTAGTCACAATTTGAACGATTTGCCCAAAATGTGTATCTTAACAGGCCTACTAATACCCAGATCAGAGGGCTTACATAGAAGTATTTTATTTAGTGTCTGTAGTTTTTGTCGCCCTGATTATAATTTATCGAATTACTTCGGTGAAAGTATATTTTTTCTGCCTTTACAGCGTTGCGTTTCGGTTCGTTCAAATGAGACAGAATAACGTCTTATCTACTGTTACACAGTATTACTGCTGAAGGTACGAAATGATTCATGTCCTCCTTCCTGTGAATCGTCGATTTATTGTCTAAGAAAATGTTTCAATGTTCTATTTTGGAAAAGTAATTATCTAAAGTCACGCACATTATTGAGAACCTTAGAAACAAATTACTTTTTCTCGATACAATTGTTTCTATACTGAACAGACAAACTTGCAATTAATCCTCATACAAGTAACTTTCTGCAGCATTGTTGTCCACTGTCATAAGATCTAATTTTTATATTAATCTTTGAAAGTTTTGTTTGAAAATTCCAGTTTCAAATTAAGTATAGTCCATTTTTGGTTATTACGGTTTTTTACACTAAATACTTAGGCCTGATCTAGAAAACCTGATCTCAGAAAAAACAACCTACATGTAAGAACTCAGAGTATCCAAATCCGAAATCATCCACTGAAACTGATAATATACTGCAGTGGGTTACTTGTTTGTGAATATGTATGTTTTGTCTATGTACATTAGTTATTCCTCATTGTTTGTCTATGTATATTATTTGTTCCTCATGTTTACATGTAAACTCATGAACTGAGTGTAATAAAGGAATTGGAATTGAATTTAAAGAAAAACATTTAATGTTGGCTTTGATATTGTCGTCATATCATGTATGTATCATATGCTGTGTGACCAGGCTCCAAAATCTTTACAATAAACATGATTGCTTTAGCACACACACGCTTGTTGAGAAAAAATAACGGATTTCACACTGCAGGTGAAAACATTCAGAGTAATCTAGTTAAATTCATAGATGACCTACCATTAGTGCCTTCGGTCTTGATTGGTGGTTTTTATACAAATATACAACAATATCCAATTTAAGGATATTGAACCAAAATATTTAAACCTCGAGGGTATTATTTTCAGTATTCTCTTTTCCAGTCATCCGGGTATTTAATGTCATACGCATACCCTCGATCCTTCATTCGGATGGCGTCGGTCTTACTCGGAGAAAAAAATAATTCTAATTTTCGGTAAAATCGCGCTTTTGCAACTTATGTAAGGGTTATGGAAACATAACGATTCTTTGTCAAATGATTTAGAATATGTCCACCAAATTCAAGATAAGATTAAACGCGTAAAATCCCAATATTGCATTCCTGTGTACGATTTAGAAAACATAGATAAAGTCCATTGTAGTGACTTACAGTTCACGATACCAGACGATCTGTTTTTGGAAACTCTTCTTATGGAAATCAGGGGGGAGTCTATATCATATGGCTCTTACAAAAAAAATCTATAAATAAACAAGAAACTGACCTATTAAACAAAATCAAACATATCGAAGAAAAACCTGACAGAAGAAAATTCCCAAAACTTAAAAAAATATAGGCAAATCTTTCAGAATTAAGAGAATTTAAACTTAAGGGCCATGTCATCAGGTCCCGGGCAAAATGGATAGAATATGGCGAAAAGCCTACACAATTCTTTTTTGGTCTAGAAAAGCATAATTACATTAACAAAACAATAAACAAACTGGAGACAACAAACGGAAGTACAATTTCTAACCAAAGCGAAATTCTAGTGGAAACACAACAATTTTATAAAAAAAACTATACTCAAATCAGGATAAAGATGAATCTGACCAACACCTTAATGTAAATGTAAATAAAATTATAAAAAGTCAAGCCAAAGATCTTGATGGCCACATAACTTATCAAGAGGCTAGTTACACTCTTAAAAATATGAAAAATGACAAAAGTCCAGGTAGCGATGGTTTTACAACCAATTTTTTAAAAATGTTTTGGAAAGACTTAGGTTATCTAGTTGTTTGGTCAATAAATTCTGCATTTGATAAGGGTATACTTACAATAAGTCAACGTCAAGGAATCATTACATGTATACCGAAAGAAAATAAACCTCGCCAATTCCTAAAAAATTGGCGAACAATTACACTTCTTAATACGATTTACAAAATAGCATCAGAATCAATAGCAAACAGACTTAAGAATATTCTACCAACTATCATAAGTAAAGAGCAAACTGGTTTTTTGAAAAACAGATATATTGGAGAAAACAGTAGACTTATATACGTTGTTATGCAATATGCAGAGGAAAATGACATTCCCGGACTTATGTTACTTATTGACTTTGAAAAGGCTTTCGATTCTATTTCATGGAAATTTATTCAAAAGGTTTTAGATAATTTTAAATTCGGTAACTCTTTTTAAAAATGGATATCCGTGTTTTATAATGATATAAAATCAAGTGTAATACATAACGAGTTTTTGTCTGACTTTTGTCTTTTCTTTTATTAACTTCTTTATAATATGGAATAGGCATAGCCTATAAGCGAGCACCGCTGCCATCATCAGAAAGCAAAGAATGAAGATTGTAACAAAATAGTATACCAAATAAATACGATTATGCGTAAATCTACTTAAGATAATAAATTTTAACAATAATTCAACTACATGTATTATGAAATAAGCAAGTGCAGCTGTACATTTTGGAGCAAATTAAGAATATGTTCGCACAAGAATTATTCCATTAATGGTTGCTCTAACCTTTGAACAGAATGACACTTACCCAAACCATATTCCTACTGAATGAGGGTCAAAATCGCCCACATCCATTATTCCAAATGACCTATGTCCATAACAGCCCGGTTCAAAACGGCCCAGTTTGTATAGACGCACATCATTTACAGTTGTGTTAAATAGAGGGTTTGAATAAGAACTCATGTATACAGCATGTTTTAATCTCAGGATAATTTTTCGAATTGATGACACAATGTGATTGAATTTCTCAAAACTCTTATTGAATGAAATACAAAATTAAGTGTGAACATGTTGATCTATTATCTAATTTACCACTGCTGTGTGACCGCTACTGCTAGTAGTAGAAGCCATTAACACAATTATAAATTCTCTTAATAATTTGTATAGCTACTTTCACTACTACGACTTCTCTGACTAGCTGAGCAATACGTACCACTACTACTACACTTGAATTCTAGTGCTGCCACAAGTATAGTCACCATCACCTTCAGTAAAAGTAGTTATAGTAGTAGCATCATCATAAGCGAGAGGAATAATAATTAATTATATAGATTCTATTGTTTTAGTAATTTTTCTTTTAAATATGAATTTTTGGCCGTTTTGGACTTTGCGGTTTGGGATGTCAGTCGTTTTGACCTGTCACCTCCATACAAATGGCAAGGTAAATGTCACAAGAAATAGCCTTGTTAATGCCACAAGAAATTGCCAGGTTAATGTCACGAAAATTGCCAGGTTCATGTCACAAGATATGGCTAGTCAAGTTCTACGAACATACCGAAAAGACCCCTCTGTGTCCTATCTCTTGCACAATGGCTGGTTGTGATAATTTTTAGATCAGTAGTATTGGTCAGAAGTTGTGTCACTTGGCGCCTGACCAATATTTATTATATCTGACAATCAGCAATATGTCTGAGTTAATATATTACACAGTTAGATTAAAACATGAGTCGATAGCGATTTGAAAGATAGACCCCAAGAGGTGTGTCAAAAAGAGATTAAGTTTGTCAACCTTGTAATGTTATAGTTAAAACATATTTAGTGAAAAAAGAAAACCAGCAAGCAGGAATGACTAAGTAATTCCTATATTGGACTGCATGAGCTACACTTACATTCAGGTACATTCCAACCTGACAAAACTATCACAAAATACTTGAACTGGTTGAGGGACAGTTCCTGTCTCCTCTTTATCAGGCAAACTATTCAACAGTCTACCTCTTGCATACCTAAAGGATTCATTGCAAACCGTACCAGGTAGTTCTTACCAGCAGGATTTCAATGCCTTTTGTATGCCTAAAAGAAAATAAGTTATGTTTGATATTTATCAAATCATGAAAATAAAGAGGGCACTCTTTATTAATTACCTTTTAAACACCTCTACGGCCATATTTTTCATACATCTGATTCTTACGGATGAGAGTCTAGAATGGTGAGACAGACCCTGGAAGGTGCTTGTTTGATCGTCATAAATAAATCTAAGAACCCTTTCCTGAATTTTCAGTCAACTTTTCTCCATCTTAAACAAATTTGTTTGACCACATACATGCTAGACTACTGGGCTGTACTGTATGGTGGGTAAGTTGGGTGCTAATTAAGCCACCGCACGACTTAGTCAGGGGCATATTGTTTTTGGTTTGTCTGTCTATCTGTCTGTCTGTTTGTCTGTACACACCTTTAACATTGGCCATAACTTTTGAACAACATCGGATAGAGACTTTATATTTGGAATGTGTACTCATCTCAAAAAGATCTTGAGGTCAGTACAACATGGGTCGTGTCTGACACAAATCAATGTCATTTAGAGGTCATTCAGAGGTAAAATAAGGTGAATAGGGCGATAACGCATTCTATATTATTTCAAATGAATAGGAAGGGGGATAACTCATTCTTACTGGCCATAACTCTTTGATCATGTGATCAATTCTAAATTTAGAAATAAGTCCTCAATATGACATTTGTCAAACCTTGTTATGACGACGACGTCATGATGAAATCAATATGACGTCATGACGCTATGGTGATGATGCATTTTAATAAGCTAGAAAAAGCGTGTTTCTTTGTACATTTTCATCACAACAACTGCAAGGAGTACAATTATAACCTGCTGTATGATTTTACTTGAAAGCCAAATTAATACATTGCAGTGACAAAACACCTCAGGGGCATTTGTCATTTTCTGTTTTTATCTATTAATTCATTGGGGGTTATAAATTATCAGAGGTATATGACACTTGTTTCTACTTTACTTTACCATACCAATATGGAATATTTAAAGGTTGCCGAAAACGTTCCAAGCTGAAACGGCCAAGGGCCGAATCGACCTCTAGGTCGAAACGACTCAGGGCCGAAACGACCGGAATTTTTTTTTACACGTTCATTCGTATAGGCCCTCAAATTTGATCGTTTATGTACTTGGTAGTTTGCTAGCAATTAGCATGACCGTGAAACTCGTTTGTTTTATTTACACTGAGGCACTTTTTTATTTGGCAATATACTGTCTTTCTCCCCGCGGAATAAGTGTGATAATATTTCAGATCGGGTTTCGGGTATGTCCGGTAATTTCCGGAAAAATAAAGCGCCTCAATGATCATGATCACAAATTCACCATGAAACCTAGGTATTCCCATTTTCCTGTTGTAGTCCAGACAGGATATTGCCTTTTATTTTAGATAGAAATAACATTTAATTCTTAATTCCTCTTAAAAACGAAGTCGTTTTCTTTCAAATTTGCAAACCGTGTTTTAGGCCAGTCCGTGAATGAATAGAAATTTGTAGCCGGTGGTTAGATTGTACTGTGATTTTTATGAAGAGTATATGTAAAACTAGTCTGTGAAAACACTGTGCATAAACCGGAAGCCATGTTTAGATCACTCGCGAATTAGACTATAGACTATCTGCTCTTTCACGTACATGAATATGTCTTTCAGAAGACAATAACTCAAATTCTTTTAACCAGTCTTTAAAAATAATGCAGCAAACTAGCCATTAGATCCACCGGATACGGAAGCGTTGTTTTTGTCACCCGAAAATCGATTCAGTGTTCATACAGGTAAGAAACAAATGAAATGAACATGAAAATGGCCCCCTAACCATAAATACTTCGCTTTTCGCGAAACTGGCTCTTCGGGCCAGTTTCGCGAGCGTGCTCGCTATTAACAGAGTAATTAAGTTATCAATTTTCCAGGTGTTTGATTGATTAACAATAGACACAAATACTCATATTCAGGGAAATTCTGGGCGAATGGTCAGTGTAAAGAGGGGAAAATGCAGTCAAGACTATTGTGAGCTCTTTTCAAATATACTGCTTTTTTGCACTTTTTGAAGGCTAAGCCCTATTGCATACAATCTGTAATAACTTTACCATTTATTTATCAATTTTCATTTTGTTTTTACTATTTTACTTGTAACATATCGATCTTGACTTTGAAAGATTCACAAAAGCACATATTGTTTTAAATGGCGATATAACGTAGAACGTATCGAAGTGTGCAGGACTTTTTTTACCGAGAATATTTAACTTTATTGCGTGAGTTGTATATATGCAGTCGACCTTAAATGTCAATAAATAAATAAATATAAATGCTTATGTTAAATGCAGAATGAATGTTTGTAAATTTCTTTGGAAATAAAATATGTTTAAACTAAACTACTCGAAGAGACAAGGGTTTAGTTTATACATGAAGGACACAATGTTGGAAAACTTGGAGTTCATAACTTCTTATCTGGAGCTCTGGGCCTCTATATACATGTAATGGCGCCGTTCCAAGACGAAACAAGCCTTATAACATTGCAACATTATAAAGACCAAGTACCACTGTTATACAAGGTTCTGTATCTGAGTTTGGTTTACAGTTCTAAATACTGTATATAATACAGCAACATAAAATGCCTTTGATGGGTGTGAGTGTCAAACACTGGAAATCAAGATCAGCCGCTGCGACATTGACGCGGCCGCTGGTCTTGATTAATACTGTTTGTAATGCAATACGACAGGTTTTGTTATGGCACGGCTAATGTATAAGGATAATTATACCTTCCCCTTTTGATCAGTTATGAATTTACTAAGCATGGTATTGGTATCTTAAATGTTTGAAATTTGAAGTACAATACCACCCTTCTATTACAGTAAAGAAGACGTTTAATATTTCCCGTTTAAACGCAAACAAAACGCAAACGCATTTCAAAAGCATATATAAAATGACATGGTTTGGACAAGTTTGACCATTTATTTTAAACTGAGTGGCAAACAGTTTGGAGCCTTATCAGACGCCGCGTTACCGCGTCTGATCTGGTCCGAAACACTTTGCATTTGAAATAACAGTTTTAGCATGAACGTGTTTATTGGGAAAAAATAACGTCTTCTCCACAGTAATAATAATAATTATACGATCGCTAATATTAAAACTAATTGATGGTATAAAAGGCAGATGATAGCTTAGAGCAAATTTAATGTTAAACATTGAACTCCTAAAGTAGCCTTCTGTTTTACAACCATCTTGCTTTAATGTGTTTCCTGTCTTAATAACTAACTAATCTTACCGGTCTTTATAATTGGGGTTTACTGTATTATACGCTATTAGGGTGTGAGGGATTAAATTTATACAACAGCTAACCAGACTTTCAAGCTGGCTTTCGGCCATTGAGATGCTGATTTGCTCTTGGGAGCTCCGTTATCGCCATTTCCGATGCCGAATTACAAACAGACTAGACAAATATTTCATGCCAGTAATGAGTTGTTTGGTAGAGCTCGCTATTTGGCGTCTGCTTAACGTTGAAATGTTTCGTCGTTATTAGCTACTCTTCCAGACACAGGAACGTTTTATAACAGTTATTACACATGTGTTATTGCGGAAAAGATGTTATTCATTCCCGTTTAAACGCAAACAAAACGCTCATGTATTGCAATAAAATGTAGAAAATGACAACGTTTGACAATTCCGACTCTTCATTTCAATCTAAGTGGCAAAAGTTTGGGGCCTGATTAGACGCCAATCATGCACCATGGGAGACGAGTATATTATCGTAGGCCAACAGTGTATAGGCTTAGATAGAAGAACTCCAACCACAGCCAGTCCGCTGACTCCTCTGATCAGGGTCTTAATTGTTAACTTGACAAATTCATGAAAAGTCGGGTAATTTATTTGTAAATAGAAGAAATCATTTCTACTTACATCTAGGGGTGACACGATAGTCGGTAGTAAATGACTTATCACAATATCTGAGGTCACGATAGTCGATAGTAAATTACTCATCACAATAGCTGAGGTCACGATAGTCGATAGTAAATGACTTATCACAATAGCTGAGGTCACGATAGTCGATAGTAAATTACTTATCACAATAGCTGAGGTCACGATAGTCGATAGTAAATGACTTATCACAATAGCTGCGGTCACGATAGTCGATAGTAAATTACTTATCACAATAGCTGCGGTCACGATAGTCGATAGTAAATTACTTATCACAATAGCTGAGGTCACGATAGTCGATAGTAAATGACTTATCACAATAGCTGAGGTCACCATAGTCGATAGTAAATTACTTATCACAATAGCTGAAGTCACGATAGTCGATAGTAAATGACTTATCACAACAGCTGAGGTCACGATAGTCGATAATAAATGACTTATCACAATAGCTGAGGTCACGATAGTCGATAGTAAATTATTTATCACAATAACTGAGGTCAAGATAGTCGATAGTAAATGACTTATCACAATAAATGAGGTCACGATAGTCGATAGTAAATGACTTATCACAATAACTGAGGTCACGATAGTCGATAGTAAATGACTTATCACAATAACTGAGGTCACGATAGTCGATAGTAAATGACTTATCACAATAACTGAGGTCACGATAGTCGATAGTAAATGACTTATCACAATAACTGAGGTCACGATAGTCGACTATCGATTGCAAATCAAACTATCGATACTATCGGCGATATATTGACCTTGTATTATTGATAGTTTTAACCGTTATCACTTTCAACAAAGAAACGCAGTAAATATCGTTGATAAGAAACTCACTCCGCAAGTGTATACCAGTGGCGCGTTCAGTTACCCCTGATTGCTGTTAAGGTTAGCAGTTTGTGCCGTGCACAGTACAGTAGATATGTTTTCCTTCCAAATAACCCCGGTTACGCTTAATCTATTATTTTCATTGCATACAGTTTGGAGCCAGATCAGACGCCGAGTTACCCGACGTCTGATCAGGCTCCAAACTGTTTGCCACTCAGATTCAAAGTGGTAGTCTAAATTGTCAAACTGTTGTCATTTTCTATATTTCATTGTGATGCATTTGCGTTTGAACGGAACAATTACGTTTTCTCCACTGTATTTCAGACCGGTAGCCAGCTTGCAATCGATGGCCATCGGGTTCTTTACTGAACACGCTACAGACGGCCTGTTTGATTTGTTCCCAGTATGTGCTTCAGTCTCTTTTAAACATATCCCCTATAGCTTATATCAAATTAATAAAACCATAAAGTCATGCAGTGTACGCTCTGATCGGGCGACGCATAATGCGGCGTCTGACAGATGCTATAATGTTTGCTGAATTTCAATATAAAACAAAGCGAAAATGGAAAATTAGACCAGGCACCCCTTGCATAAAATTGACTATTCTCATAGAAAAGCAAAGAATCATCCAATGGGCACAAATGGGTTAATTAATAGGGGCAAATCGATTTATAAAAAACTCTTACACAGGGGATAAGACGTTATTCTTTCCCATTTAAAAGCAAACGCAATACACCAAAATGTAGACAATACCATTTCATTAAATTTCAAACTATTTTTTTTAAATCTGAGCTGCAAAGAGGTTGGAGCCTAAGCAGACGCCGAATTGCCCATCGTCTAACCTTTATCATTTGAACTAGGAGCTATTTAAGCATGTTTAACGAAAATATTAATAAGATTAATAAAAAGATTAAGGTACAATAACGCAAAACTATCAATCTGGCAAAATTAAAGGTCGCAAGTTCAAATCACAGCTACAAGCAAAATTTAGTAATAGTGTTTGCTGCCAATTTGCAATTAGTAGATACTTTATGTTTTTAAGTTTAGACTAGAAAAACAATGTAAATTATTGAAATGTGTTTATCTAGTGGAGACATTTTTATTTCAGTTTCGCGGTCTTGTTAACTCTAAATTGCAAAGTGGGACGTCCCTTATACCCTTAGACGTTGCATACAATTTTAAACAAGATCGGATATCGAAATATTTGGTGTTTGATCAGGTTCCAAACTGTTTTATTATACTGGAAATTAAATTCCTTACTTCTAATTGGCTACCGAGCCGTAGACGTGAGCCGACGTACCCTATGAGCTGACAGGGTATGTAGAAATGCAACTATTTAATTGGCTGACAGGTCTCTGAGCATTGCTTTGCAAAAAAAAAGATGGCCGACTGCTCGACAGGATGGAGTGCATTCAACAATGCATCCTTCGTTTTTAAAAAGTCTATTTCGGCTAAGAATCAATCGGGTTTTGGATCTTCCACTGTCGCATTTTTTTCTGGTAAAATGTTGACGTAGACGTCTACTGGCATGCCTATTTTTCTATTTAATAATAACCGTCAGAAACATGAAGTCATTTACGCTCAACGTCATGTGCTTTGACATGATTTTGTTATTGTTTACTATAAGCACTGTACACGACAAATTCAGAAATATTTAGGTTGATCAGTGAAAGCTTTGCAGTATAATAAATTTGTTATATAGTTTCTTCAAAGGGTACATTAGGGGTTTTGCCTGGTTATTAAAAGTATATAACCCTCAGCTAACGGCTCGGGCAACATGGTTTTCCTCAGCCGGGAATAAATCCTTATGTACCCTGTTAAGAAAATGTGTAACAAATAATGTATACAGTGATGCTCACTTATAACGAACTTGGATAAGATGAAAAACTGCTTAATACAAACTAAAAATAATTCCCCGACTGCTTCCTTCTTTATTTCAATGGCCTCATGCTTGCTTAAGATGAAAACGGGATATAACGAAAAACTGGATAAGACAAACGGATTTTTAGGTCCCTAAACTGGATTTTACCTGTAAAATGGTTCTGTTAATACAACATGTCGGTCATTATCACAGTTTGACAAGTGGCTTACAAAGGTGACAGTACTTAATTGCTTAGCTGCTCATCACCTCAGATAACAAAACATTACCCAACCAACATGTTTTGTATATTGATAGGATGTTCAAACAACTGGAAATAATTAGTTTGTATATTGATAGGATGTTCAAACAACTGGAAATAATTAGTTTACTTTGCACATTATTTTTTTGGATCCAGATCATATGCCTTATAACTGGGTGTCTGATCAGACTTCTTGCTGTTTGACACCTGTATTCTGCAAAAAGATAACAACCACTGATGCTTTATCAACATAGTAGACCTTTTTTATATTAATAAAGTTTATTTATTAAAAATTCATAATAGGTTGAGTTTTCTATTAATACAAAAACAGGGAACAGGTTAAATTTTCAAAAAGAAAAATGGCATTTCTTATGTCATAGCTAATGTTATTTTGTTATCATTTAATTATTCTATTTGGTACAATTAAAAGAAATATTTAAGATTTAATTTGTATGCCTTTCTATATTTCTTTCTTTCTAATCAATTATGTACTAGAAGTATAATGAGTAAAAATTTCTTTATATGCAAACTATTCACAAAGAAATTTTGATGTTTGGATAAGACGAAGTTTGGATAAGACGAACTAATTTGCAAGATCCCCTGAATTTCGTTATAAGTGAGCATCACTGTAGATCGTTTTTGCCAGCGCATATGCTACATGTGCATCTTCATCTTTTTGTCGCCGTAGGCAACTGAAATCGACTTTGTAAACCGTTTAGATTTAATCAGACATTGCGTTGCTGTTGGTCAGGCTACATATTTCTTTGATAATATATATAGTTTAGGTTACGGCGAAGGGATTTAAACATAGGATAACTTTTCGTGATGAAAGGGTAAATCAAAAAAAGGAAAATATACGACGACGTTCAGAACACGACTACTTATCACTAAAACATTTTAAAAGCTGATCCCGAACCATGACAAGTCACACAAAGGTTCCAGATAAGAGAAATTAAAATTGAACAAATCAAAACATATTCTCACTCATGTATACCCCAACTCATACGGCGTAACTGTTCATTAGAATCGTCTAGTAGTTACACCATATGGTTTAATAACACAAAAATGGTTTGGTTTTTAAAACACGCCCCCTTTATCTGGAGCTCTGACTGTAATATTATTAATTAAACCTAGTCCTGTACCGCCTCGACTCGACTGTTACTGGCATTTGTAAAACGTGTGTATCATGATCAGACGAACCATACTGTAATAAACTTGCTTTCGAAAAATTAGAAAAGCATAAGATGACAGGCAATAAATAGCAGTTTA
This sequence comes from Gari tellinella, assembly GCA_922989275.2. Classification (NCBI taxonomy): domain Eukaryota; kingdom Metazoa; phylum Mollusca; class Bivalvia; order Cardiida; family Psammobiidae; genus Gari; species Gari tellinella. The sequence goes on along the minus strand of OV277869.1, from coordinate 22,109,596 downwards.
GGAGTTGAGTAATCAAGATAAGGAAACTTTATCAATCAGTGCCGTGCATCAACTTGATGTTTAGTGAGTTGGGAAGATGTTGTTTCCAAATAAACGCGACTATATGACGCAGAGTAACTCGCCTTTAGACAAGGCTCAACGTTATAAATCATTTGATTTGTCAGATTTAAAGTTTTGTTGTCGGGATCAACTAAAACGTCCTATATGATTGAGTTGGGTTACAAGGCACGCCGACATAAACAATTGTCATATATCGCATAAAATACTTTATAAGCTCCTAAATATTTGCCTCTCAAATTTTAATAGATCGTCATTATTTTCAAATCCTGTCATTTTCATTAGTTATCGAATTGGATGTGTTTATTTCAACGGCAAAACGTAAAGTCACTCTAAACTAGTCATACATGTACGTCCGTTTTATACAGTTTTAACAAGTGACGCATTTGCTTTGTTTGCTTCTTTCCTTATCTTTGAAGCTTTTGTACATCAAAAAAACAATAGATGTGAGTTTCGAACAATTTGAATACTATTTTGGATACACATTGTTTGTTAAGTAAGGACAATCAAATTTTGCAGTGAGGGAGTTCCGAATACAAGTCTAAAATAAAAGAGATGTTGTTTTGTATTCAACTTTAACACATACAGTACAATTAGGAAAGACGTTAGTGTGTCCCAATAAAGGCGGAATTAGGATAACCAAATATTCCGATAAACACGTTGGAACCTGATAAGACAGAAAGTAGCTAGCGTCGCCACAAACACATACAGCGCCGCCTCACTACAACGACATCCAATGTGCGTTGTTCGGAGGGATTCGTTATAAGAGGGGAAATTGGATAAGATTTGCAAACAGCTTGAATCTAGATCAGACACCGCGTGATGCGGCGTCTAGATGCAGCGTCTGATCTGGATTCAATCTGTTTGTCGCTCGTCACTCTTTTATTGTCTAAATGAGAAAAACAGCAGAAAACAATTTTATGCAGACGACATTGCAGCCGTGAATAGGTTGTTCATATTTGTTCTGTTTAGTGAACTGCCACAAAGGGTCGTTGTAAGGAGAAAGTCGTCATTTGGAGGGCGGTTGTATGAAGGGAACACGACAGTTATCTCTAAATACAACCCTACACTTTCTTGTTCCTTGATAAGCCATGTCTCATTTATAAGTACTGGAACTTAAGGTCAGTGTCCACCAAATTTTTCTCCAGCCATTTATCCATCCTCTCATTCTCAGCCACAGTGAACCAATTTTTCCAGTCACCGATGATACCTAACAAATATAACATTTACTTGTAAACTTACCACGCACAGTACAATACAGTCGGTAATTGCCAATTTTACGTATATCTATATACAGTGGAGAAGACGTTATTCTTTCCTGTTTAAACGCAAACGAAACGCAAACGCAATGCGGTAAAATGTAAAAAGTAGCATTTTGACAAGTATAGCTATTTATTTAAATCTGAACAGCAAGCGATTTGGAGCTTGATCAGACGCATGGTTATCCGGCGTATGATCTGGCCCAATATGTTTGCAATGTAAATAAAATTTTTAGCGTTAACGCGTTTATTGGGAAATTATGACATCAGTCTCCTAAACCTGATTGACTTACGTGTTTAAACATCCATCATATGTAAATATGTTTTTTCGTTTGCGACTTGAGCCCATCAGTTTGTAACACATTTATGGTTGCGTGAAAGAAAGGCTTACTCTTGGTGTACTTATTAAATTTTGACAACAAGTTTAGTCGTAGTCTTTCATTTAAATATTTTGTTTGTAATTGTGTAGAAAATTTCAAACAGTTTTATCCAACAACGTAGAGATAAAATAAGTATTATAAATAAGCCGCTAAATTTATATTTGTTTCGTCGAACTGTCTTAGCCGTTGTGTTACAAGTTGCAATATAATTCATTTCAGGCGTTTGATTTTACCCTGTCAAGGATTGTGTTCCAACAGGGCTAGTCGTATTAAACTTTTGTACATTTCGACGGTATATGACCTTAAAATACCACATTGATGGTTCCGTCAAATCCTAATCCTAGGTCAAGTCATTGAAATATTTTGTAACCCTTAATATTTCCAAACAATGAAATATGTGTTCAATAAACACTCACAACAAGATGACTATGCTGTCTGGAATTAAATACTTCGCCGAATGCATTTCACAAGTAATACAGAAAGCTTATTAATTGGCAACTAAACAAAGGTTTTGCTGTATAAAATGTAGGAGACTATACTTTCACAATGGACACCTTTGTGCTAAAACGGTTATAGTAAAACCTCTCTATCATGACCACTGCATCACAATAATTATTTGATGTCTATGATAGGCTTCAGCCAAAGGTAAGGTGAAAATAAAACGTGAGCGTTCTGTTTTACTTCCAACTTGCTTTAAGCTAGCACCAGTACTTATTATAATTAATTGGTCATCCTTCTTTTAGTGGTCGTAGTATGAAGGTTTTACTGTTTATCCACTATACAGTTTAGAGATTGGTCTCAGGTCATTTGTCAATGGTTTCATGAGCCTGCAGGATGTCTACAATTTACTTTATTGCATTTGTGTTAAAAATTGTTTCTACAAATGGTATTAAATTGCACCATACCTTTCCTGAACATAACTGGTTTTCCTTTGAAAGTAATGCCTTTGAGCACGTAGTCGTCTTTTTGTGTATTTGCTTTTCTCATTGCATCAATGTGTGTCTTTTCAGTGATAGTACCAATCATTTCTTTTGATATATCACTTTTCAAGAATTTGGCAATCTGTGTAATCCATGCATTAGGATCCTGCAAGAAACAATACACGTTGTTCATATCAAAGTGATAATGTTTGAAGATATCCAATAAACGGCACCTTAGGATATTGCAAAAGATGTACACAGAGGTAATTCGTGATTACTTCCTGTTTGAAGAAAACTTACCGCAACTGTTATCACATATAACTAATAAACAGTTTTAAAAATGGCAGCAATTTGATAGCAAAATAGTTAAGGGGATATATAATTATAAACGGGACTGTCATAAAGAAATAATCCTTTACTGCTTTGCCCGACGCGAAGTTCATGTATTGTATCTAAAGCGTTCGGTCGTGACTTTAGAAATAGTTGATCAAACATATTCATTCAAAATAAAGATTCATTTAAAATCATTTATTGATCAATAATATCATACATTGATATGGTTTTGTAATAGAGAGTGGTACAAAATCTAAAGCAATGCATGAGGTTTGAGAAAATGTTCTTATTTGCATGTAGGGTTAATCACGTATCTCTGTCTTTTGGGAAGAAAATTTATCACGAGTTTCGAGCAAGTTGGACCTAGTTTATATTTGGTCTGCATTTAACTGTTATAAGCAATCAAGTCTCGATAGGATATGAACTAGGCCATGAGGACACAATACTTATTGCAATGCTAAGACCAAGCCAAGTCGTGATGGGAAATTCGGCGTCTTGTGAAGAGTTACACTCATTGTTAGCTATGTATACAATACTTTAATGACCCTAAGAAGGACGTGCACGAGTTAACAGTGTAGATCCTGATCAGAATACTCCTGAAGGAACATTCTAATCAGGATGTACACTGATACTTAACTGGCAAATGCATTTATGATACCAGCTATTAGTTTGTATAGGATGTCCTAATTCTCAGGATTTGTATGATACTTCTGTAGATACGTGAGGGTGTCACTGGTCTGAAACTACACTGTTACGTTAATGCCATACGTCTTGCCTTTTGAAGGCAATGCTAAATGATAAATACCGTTTGAATGTATTCGTTTGTATATAATGGACTGCATGATTAAACACATTCGATTTTAGCGACGAGTATACTCGTCATTTACTGTGTATCTGTCAAGAGTACATTTGTCCAATGCAACAGTGTTGATCCATATCAGAGTGTCGGCACCGTTTGTCATTTTGCAATATATTCCAGAAAACAATCGTAAATGGAACCAATTAATGAAAACCGGAATAGTCCATTAAAGGTTTCAGGGCTGTATGATTTAAATAAAGAGAAGTAGTTAAAGCAGGATAAAAAGAAAGCAGAAAACTGCTTTAAGAGATATCTGCTTCACTTACGTCTTTTAACAGCCATTCAAATAAATCAAGTACATAAACATTTTCCTTTAAGTGTTCGAAATAAAAGAAATTCATTGCATCGCTACATCAAACGTGTCGCTACATCAAATATCGTGATGTACATTAGTCAAAGAAAACAAATGAGATAATACATGTGACATATAAACACGTCATGCCTTTTTAAGATCTTCATAGTATAAGTGTAGAATTGGATAATCCGGATTCTCCTTAGAAAATGTCTCCCAAGCCAGCTCATATTCAAACCAAGGAGAGAACAAATCTGAAAAAAGAATAAGTCTTGATAGATAGGTACTTGTGTACTCTTTGTAGGTACAAGATGTATACATTTAAAACTAAAATATAACGCCAACGCAATACATTAACTCGTAGAAAATAACACGTTTATGCCAATGTTGTAAATGCAGTTTGGAGTCTGATCAAATGCCGATTAAACGTGTATTTGATTTGGCAAAAAATATTTGCCATTGCCATATTTGTATTCAGCCCAAATAGCACACCATGAATGTGTGTACAGTAAATTTTACATCGCCAGTTGACAGTATTCAAGTATTGTACAAAGGTATTGCAATATGTCTAGACATTCTACCTACTATTAGACGTAAGTGAAAGGGGACATATTTCTATGTCGCAATATAGCACGAAAATCACGTGTCAAAGGGCAGCACGACCTCAGACAACGCCGTAGCCTAAGTGACTTTTGAGATGTGTCAGATTTCGTATCTCTCAACCAATCAGCTGTAATTTTCCGAAATGCCCTGTCGATCGGGCGATACAGGCAGATTCCACATAGACACATTTGGAGTGATGACACAAATTACTCTCATCTTGAATGAATCTAAATATCAGACTAGAGCTGTAAATTAGTTGAAAAAATAAAGCTGATGTTTTCTAGTTAATACTATTATTATTTACGGTGTACACAGCTCAAAAAGATATGCCTTAGTTTATTTCAATTGCTTCACTCTGTACCCGCGCTATCCATTTGATAAATGGGTCTGTCCACTGCGAGGTTATGGAAAAAGACTCAAGACTGCAATGTCGACTGTTGACAATTTTGAAACGTGAGTAACCTTGTTTTCATTCAGCGGCATATTGAAGCAAAACTTATATGGATTACGGAAGAAATAAGTGACTGACGGACAACTTTTCTTGTATTTTGTAATCTATGTGCACAACGTGAAGCTTATCATAGCCTGGTAGGCATAACATTCTAACAATAGCCATCTCCATATGTCACCAAAGAAATCTCTGCGAATTTAATTTGATGACACCGAAGGTTGGACATTAGATCTATGTTTTATAGCTATAGCAAGCTAATTTGTACTATTTTCAAACTGCTGTTGCTGTTTACTTTGCTTCAACAGGGATTATGTTAGGAGGTTACATTTAAACATCAATTTATCATGTCTCTCCCAGACCCATCCACGACCGCTCGATAGAATCGTCTCAATGAGACGACTCCAATGTCCAGCCTCGCCGTCGGCATAGGATATGGCAGACTTAAAATAAAAAAAATAATAACAGAAATACATTTGGTTAGATGGTTGCATTTCAACATCAAAATCCCAACGTTTTCCCCAAACCCATGCCGTGACTCCTCAATAGAATCGTCTTTATACGAAGATTTCAATGGCCAGTCTCGGCATTGGATTCGGCGGAGACCAAAAGACAAAAATAACAGAAATGTATCTGGTTAGGAGGTTGCATTTAAATATCAAATCCTTATGTCTCCTCCAGACCCATGCATTGACTCATCAACATACTCGTCTCTATGATACGACTCCAATGACCAGCCACTGCAGCATAGGATCCGGCGGAGACCCACATATTAAAATAATAAATTTAAATTACATATTAATAGGTGGTTGCATTTAAACATCAAAATCCTTATGTTTCCCCCAAACCCATGCCGCGACTCCTCAATAAAATCGTCTTTATGAGACGATTCAAATGACCAGCAACTGCATACGATTTTGGCGGAGACCAACATACAAAAATAATAGAAATACATTTGATTAGGTGGTTGCATTTAAACATCAAAACCTTAGGTTCCCCCAGACCCATTCCGTGACCTCTCTATAGAATCGCCTCTATGAGACGAATCAAATGACCAGTCTTTTCATAGGATCCGACGGAGTCCCAGGGATAAACAAAAGAAATGCATATGGTTATGTGGTTGCATTTAAACATCAAAATCCTTATGTCTCCTCCAGACCCATGCCGTGATCCCTCAATTGAATCGTCACAGTGACCATAGACTGCTTAAGATCCGGCGGAGACCCAACGATTAAAAATAACAGAAATAGAGATCTACATAAGGTTAGAGGGTTGCATTTTAACAACAGAGTGATGCATTCTGCTCGAGACGTTTTTGGCGAAAGAATGCCGATCTGACCGGCGCCTTAGCGCGAGTCTGATCGGTTGTTTCCGGCAAAAACGTCGAGAGCTGAATACATCACTATGTATCGCACTGCCAACTGGTGATGAGTTTATTATATGCCTTGAATACTAATCAAAAACAATTTAATAGTTGTTAAAATTATTTCATATCCAAAAACATTAGTGATTTGAAGCAGAACAAAAATTATTGCATGCCGCAAAGAATAACGCGGAACTTGTACATGTACGCAAAGACGTCACGCTAAATCGAAAACAAGGTTGGAGTAAAATACAAAGCGGCTGATTAATACATCGTGGCTGATACATAATCTTGTATTTTACTGTGCAGATACACGAGGAAACGCTCGAGATCATAAGAGGGCATATAATAAAACCTGTGTTATACACCCAATTGAATGACGATGGATTTACTCATACAATTTGGTTGAGAAATAATGAAGACAGTTATGGTAAGCTTAAACTATGTTTTTTTTCTTTTCAGGATTTCAGGAATCATGGCTACCAAACGTAATTTTTATCAAGATGATCGATCTCAAGATTTTTATTGGTCTAATGTGAGCATTCTACTCAAATCTGACAAACAAGAATGCTCAAATCTGACCAGTCAGATCTTAGACTCGTCTTTAACGTTTTGTGACATTGGAGCCTGGCGAATAGTTAATTTTTTAAAACTGTTGACAGTTTAACATTGTTAGACTAAGGCTGTCCAAGGCTGAACTATTTTACACACACAGTAGACTAAGGCTGTCCAAGGCTGAACTATTTTACACACACAGTAGAGAAAACGTTGTTCTTCACAATCAACGCGTTTACGTTAGAAGTTTCGTTTTCATTGCAAACAGTTTGGAACCAGGTCAGACGCCAGATAACCGGCGTCTGATCAGGCCCCAATCTGTTTGCCACTCAGATTTAAATTGAGAATAAGAAATGTCAAACAGTTGTCATTTTCTACATTTTATTGAAACTGCAACAGGTCGTTTATGCAATCATTCTTTATAGTGGTAGAAATAGAAAGGTTTTGTGTGTGTATTATTATTATTTACAGACAGACTGACACAAAGACGATAATATATCACTATATAGCTCGAAGTCGTTAAGCACATGTTCTAGCACGAGTCCTCATCAGGTACCCTATTGGTTGTCATTTTCAGTACATGTATATTATACAAATCAGTACAAAATAGTCTGAAATGGACGACAGTTAAACGAAAACTGGATTGTTTATGATTGTGTAGTTTCAGGGGTGAATGAGTAAATATTAAAACGCTGTACTTTAGGCTATCTTAGAAGAGAGTTTGAATGATCGAGGTTCGATGGTTGACCATTTACTCATATTTTACAGTCGCCCCATTCATATCCATTCATATCCATTGAAAAAAGACATTTAATTCGTATACACGCAATTTCTCGAGAGGGCGAGACTTGTTGGTAGCTTTCGCAAAGGAGGCGAGCCTTTATGATCTGCTCTCTGCGAATCATTTTGTTGCGTTGCTTCAGTAATGCGGTTATGACTGTTCCTTTTAGCGTACATAGTATTCGTGTTAACAACCTCTAATATGGATTAAACATACATGCATACATACATGTTTGCTGATAAAATGTTCATTTAATATTAAAAGATTACAGCAAATATGATGTAAATATAAGTAATGAACTGAATTTTTTCAGCGTTTAAGCGAAACTGTTATTATATGTATTATTATCATTATAATACCAGATTTATATAGCGCTCTTTTCACACAGGAGTATGGCGTTCAAAAGCGCTTCACATGAAATAAACGACAGCAAATAATCGGCAAATTTACCATGAATCGCTAGTGCGGTTAATGGAATTTGCCGATCATTTTCTGTCGTTTATTCCGCTCACCAGCAGAATAACGATACTAAAACTGACAATAAAAGCGAATGATGAACTCACAATATCCATTTTCCCCAAGCACCATTGGCAAGAAACTAGAGAATGAGTCCAGGGTCTGAAAACTTTTGAGAACTTTTACATGGTTGTAGTAAGACACAAACACATCCTTAGGATTCCGCATAATGTGAATTATAGGTCGTCTTTTCTCCAGAAGTTGCTTTGGTAGCCACCGAACAGGGAAATGAACATTGAGGATCCTGGAATATATTAGGAAATAATTTAATATTATTTGTTTTCATTTCTTTTGGTTAGCTGTGATTGGCTGTAATTTTTCTTGCATAACCCCATTAAAAAAAGTTCAAGTCACGCCTTGTCGGGACTACATTTACTTAGTCCAACTGCTCATCACAAGCGCTGCATGAGGCAGGACGCCAAATGACGTCATTGACGCCGACGTTACTACAAAATAACGTCGCGTTTTGGCGGAAAAAATATTTGGCGGAGGGACTAGAAGCTACGTTTTAAAAGTATTAAAAATGAATACTCGTGTCAGATTCTTAATTTTACTACTTTCTTAAATTCAGTAGTGATGTTACATTACAAGGACTAATTCGGAATATTTATTGTATTCATGGAGGTATGAAAAAACAACTTGGTCACACTTTTGTATGAAACCGCTTCGCGGTTGCATACAGTGTGGCCAGGTATATTTATACCTCCATGAGTACAATACATATTTGAATTATTCCTTAAATATCTATACAACTGGGCATTTTCAAATACAATGGTGTGCACGCACTTATAGTCGAGTTGCGGGTCAGGAGCATTTCACATATGTGTTAGTCACGTTCATCAAACGTGTAAATTGTGAGAAACCGTACACAACACCACAAAGACGTTTTAAGATAGATAGACAGATATTTTATTGATTTAAACTTCACACAGTTTCTCATCAATACAAATATGAATTAACAATACATACATGTAATTATCGGTAAATGTGTAAGTGAAACATAAATTCCAACGCAGAGGTCAACATGTTGGAGGTCAACATTCTGTCACTCGTGGCATATCGACATCTTGGTTAGACTGACTGCAGTTCTAAACGCAGGGACCCCTAAACCGTGGACAGTTCTAACATGTAAAGTGCATTCACGGTTCATTGCTCGTTATTTACCTATAACGTTTAATATTATATACACTGACGAAATGCGCTCATCATTCTGATTTGTCGAGAGGGGTGAACGCGCGGGTCCGCAAAAAGCGATATTGAACCATAAAAGTTATAATGAATCTTGTCTATTTCACGAACGTGTTAAGAAACATAGGCATTGTCTAAGCAAACAAAATTGCAACAAAATCTACCAAACGACAATTTGCCAGAATTGCGATGGAACATATCAACACTATGAAAGAAAATGTCCGCTCACATGTATTTTTTTACAATTCAATATTGTTTGTTTTAGCTGTGATTGGCTGTAATATTTTTTCATTACCCCATGAAAGAAAAAAATCAGGTCCCGCCTTGTCGGGACCATATATATCTTAAGAGACTAGATCGGCCACCTAGCGCTGAGCTCCCATTGGTCGATGGTCAGAAAGACGCCATTTCGGTGCGTGTATCATACACTTTCCCTCCGGCGACAAAATATGATTTACTTTCATTTAAGAATGAATTCGTACTACATACATCTTGCAACATAAATATGCACCGTAAAACGACAATCAAACGATGATAAGCGCAAAATGATGGTAAAAATCTAAATAAGGGGAGATCCTTTGAAAGCACAGAAAACAAAGCAAATACCGAACATCGCAGACTCGGTTTGATTGAGTCTGTTCATGATCAATACTGAAATATGCAACAGTGCTCACGCCCCCTAGCACCGGCTTAAATGGAATTCAACTTTCAACTGTAAATGCGCTGAAATCAATGATTCCAAAGGACCAGAAAGTATAACAACACTGAGAATGAAGTACGGGGTGACTTTTTACAGCCGCCACACAAGCACTTAACATCTGCTGTTGTGAATTATAAAAATCTAAATAAGGGGAGATCCTTTGAAAGCACAGAAAACAAAGCAAATACCGAAAATCGCAGACTCGGTTTGATTGAGTCTGTTCATGAGCAATACTGAAATATGCCTCAGTGCTCACGCCCCCTAGCACCGGCTTAAGCGGAATTCAACTTTACTCTGATTTAACTGACTAAAATCATCTGTTTATCATAGCAACTATGGAACGGTTCTTAGCAACTTCTGTAGTCAATGACGCACCGTGAGCATAGACGGGATTACCTGCGCACAAAATGTAACGTCATCAATCTAACGTAATACGACGTGCACCTGAATAGCATACACGCACCAAAATGGCTTCTCGATGACCATCGCCGATTGGCCTATAGCCGATCTAGGTTATTTCAAGATATCTATGGTCGGGACTACTTTCTCTTAGTCCAACTGCTCCCCTTATGTGCTGAATGAAGCAGGACGCCAAATGACGCAATTAACGACGACGTTACTAAAAAACAAGGTCGCGATTTGGCGGAAAATATATATGGCGGAGGAACTACAACCTACGTTTTAAAAGTGTTAAATAATGAAGACTCGTGTCAGATTATCTATTTAACTACTTTCCTAAATTCAGTAGTGATATTAAATTATAAGGAATACATCGGGACATGTATTGTATTAATGGAGGTATTGAAAAAAAACCTGGTCACATTTTTGTGTGAAACTGCTTCGTGGTTTCATACAGTTTGACCTGGTATTTTTTCAATCCTCCATTAATACAATATATATTCGAATTACATGTATTAGTCCTTAAATATTTTTAAAAGTTTTATCAATCGTAATGAGAAATTTTAATAAGGGCATATTAAATAACACTTAAATCCATATGTTTTTGTCAATATGTGTATTACGGACTTGTATTATATAATTTCTACAAGTCCGTGAAAACCCATACTGACTTCAACATAAGTAACTGTATAATAAATTTAACGGAATTTAATCAAATTGAAAGTTATGTAATGTTACAAGAATCCACAAAACTTATCTGTGCACCCGCTCCGGTTTATAAAAAGACCCAAATAGAAACAAAACAAAAAACAGGTACGCTCTACGACATTATTACCTTGGTGATGGAAGACTGTCGATGTGTTCACTGGACCTGAAATCAAGCATGGAGTTTTCCTTGGGTTTCTTGTCGTAGTCTACAGTGTTGTTCTGTATCATCGTTACTATCTCCCATAACCAATGCATACCTGATGCAAGAATTATCTTTAAGAATATATGCAGGGGCGTACGTGGTGGATGTAATGTATTAGGTGGTTTTGAAAAATGTATGAAATTGAGGTTTTCAAAGAAATGTAATGTCTCTGATTGAAAAGTAAAAACAAAACTTTCATGTAACATATTGCATCATTACTAAAAAGCTATCATCTAAAGAAATGCATACCAAAATTCAAACATTATCCGGCCGATCGGAGATTCTCGCATTAATATCTACTGTTTTATAGATCAAACTTCATTCACGGAGTTTCTTGAAACATACTTAACTTTAACAGATGTCATATTTTATAGCGCGAGTCTGATCGGTTGTTTCCGGCAAAAACGTCATATTTTATTATAGAACCACGATGTCATACCGCAATAAGTCTGTAACAGTCCGTGTCTCTTATTTTTGCATTCACATTTCATCTCAAGTAAAAATTGTAAAAGTACATAGACCAGCCTGATCCCTGCCAAATCAGACAATTATATTTTTAGCAGGTGACCTTAAACCTAGATTTCTGTGCTTTTACCATTGGTTGAAAATGTGAAAATGCTGGTCTAAATAGATATTTTACAGCTCCGCTGAAACACAACTTGAACAGCATCTACCTAAAACAATAACTGTCTGCTTTCTTTTCGCAATTTTAAATTTTAGATATTTTGACTTAAGAAATGTTAACAACTAAATAGCAAACAGTCTGGAATCTGATCAGGATCTAAACTATTTGCAAATAAAGGCTGCACTCGGGGTAAGGAAGTGAAGGGGTTGAAGGTCTTCTTGTGAAAAATAAATGCTAAAAGTTTACTATTATATCAGCAACTTGCTTCAGCTGGGTTTGAACAACACTTCGTTAAAGCCAGAATGTCACCCAAATGTATGTTTAAATCGCGCAATTTCTTATATAAGAACATTTTCTATGTATTAAAACTAAGCGAAATCCGTTGTCAGGTGCCTGAAACATGCCCCCTTTCTTTAAGAACCATATATAAATGTGCCGATTTCTTATCGAGATGGTTGGAAAAATAAGCTTTTTGTTTACATAACAAATCATCGTGTCGGCTTCCGAGAGTTTCCGCAAGGTCGAATAAGAGTCACGAGCAGAATAGTTCATAACCATTAAGGTAACGGTGGAGAAAACGTTATTCTTTCCCGTTTAAACGCAAACGAAACGCAAACGCATCGCAATAATACGCATAAACGGACAACCTTTAGACAATTCTGACCATTCATGTTAGTCTGAGTGGCAAACAGTTTGGTGCGTGATCAGACGCCGGGTTACCCGGCGTCTGATCTGCTCCAAACTGTTTGCAAATGAAATCATGTTTTTAGCGTTAACGCGTTTATTGGGAAAGAATACAATTTTCTCCACTGTAAGCAAGGTAACATCGACTACATCGTCGTACACTTTCCTATTTGAGATAAGTATGGTTCCCGTGCAGCACGATACTGCTGCGCTAACTTTACTGATATTTTATTCTCTCCCAATAAACGCATTTGTATACAAAACTATTATTTCCATTGCAAACAGGTTGGAGCCAGGTCAGACGCCGGGTAACCCGGCGTTTGATCAGGCTCCAACCTATTTGCTACTCATATTAAAAAATAATAGTTAAAACTTCTAAAAGTAAATTTCCACAGTTACGTGCATTGCGTTTGCGTTTAAACGGGAAAGAAAATGTATTCTCTACTGTATACTGCGCACAATAAACACAGCTATCAATGTTTCTTGCTGAATGTAGGGAATACTCATCCCTTTTAAAGTTTTAGAATGTTCCAATCTAAAAATAACTCCAACAGGTCATAAGAAAACATCTTTACCGGGCGCAAGCCGAACGAACTCGGAAAATCTCTGTCGTTGATCGGATGTCAACCAACCGATTTAAAAGTCGACCTTTTCCCATCAAATTCATGTGTTTGTCAGATTTATTGCCTCCATAATCATCGCGGATTACTTCTTTTTTAAATTATATGTTTAGATTACGTATCTGCCTGAATATACAGGTTTAAAAATGCGCTAGGCTGGCTTACATACTGCCTTTAAGCAATAGAATAGAAAAAACAATAGGTGACTGAAATTTACATTTTACTTTTACCCTTTTCCCCTTAACATGTAAATGGTAAATTTCAGTTTTCAATTTAGCATAACTAAGTTTTGACTATTTTGGTGTTTATTTTATTTGTCGAAGTATTGCAATATGAAAACCAGAGCAGCCCTAATTAGAGGGCTCATTTATACGTACTCTGGTTGGGTCTTCACTGTTTGCATTAAATGTATACTCTTCTATAGGTACACTTACAATGTGTACAAAGACGAGTATATGCGCAACTAAATTTTAAAGGCTGAAGCTTTTTGATCAACATTGAGACTTTAAAATGACCAAACACGTACCAGACTTCATGAAGGCTGCGATAAGTACGTCATCGTCACGGACATCTAGATCTCTCACCATTTCTAGTTGGTTCCTGATGCTACCACTCTCCATGATATTAACAGTTGATGCTGCATAGTTCATACCATCTTCCTTGACAAACTCAATGTCATTACCCTTTCCATCTTTTCCAACGAATGCGGCCATGCCTAGGATTGAAGCTGTGTATTTAGATATTAGATGTGGTAAGTGGCCAAGGCGTTTTTATTTAAGCATGATCACATTGCGAGTGCTCTACCCTTTCAATGCGAGATAACATTCATTTACACATATCGCGTTCGTTTGTAATACGGTTATATCTGATGTCCCACTTAATAACCTTTGGTATTAGATTAAGCCTTACCAAGTACAATAAAATAAAAGTTTTACGTCAACCTGAAGTTTATTGACTGCCCTGAAGACAACTGATAACTTAAAGCAAGACGCGGGTAATGTAGAATCCCCTGAATATCTTCCTGATTTATTATCCTTTTGCTTTGAGCAGTCCCTCCTTAAATACGGAAGAGGTATCACGGTTAAATAGTCGCTATAGAGAATTGTTACTGCATCTTAGTGGCACGACTGTTCCCAATACTGATCTTTAACCCTTTCATGATCAAATTATTCGTGAGATTTTTACCCCTTCACCGTTTCATTGTCGTTTGCTTCTATTTTGTTGTTTGCAAGATCGTTTCAAAGTAAGATATAATGTAGCATGACTTAAAAGTTTAAACATATCAGTACGAGTATCAAACAGTTTAGATCCTGATCAGATGCCGCGTTACTGATAAGGTTCCAAACTGAGACTGAAAAGGTCAACAAGGTGAAACACATTTTGTGAAAACTACTTTCCAGAATATTTGTAATATGGTTTATTGTTAGGTTTTTAAATGACATTTATGCAGTTACGGTTCACCATTACTAATTGATGATGAGTTAGTAATGTCAAATGCAAACAGTACGGATCCAGATCAAATGGGTGATCAGGTTTCAAAGTTGGACACTAGTTTCTTTTCAATATAACTTCTATTTTCATCGGACTCAATTTGCATATAGTTTTACAGTGGAGAAAAGGTTAATCTTTCCCCATAAAAGCGTTTACGCTAACACTATTATTTCTATTGCAAACAGTTTGGAGTCTGATCAGACGTAACCCGGCATCTGACCAGGTTGCAAACTGTTTTCCATTCAGATTAATATGAATAGCCAGATTTGTCGTAAAAACTTCTGCGTTTGTGTTTCGTTTGCGTTTAAGGAAGTCTACCCGTAATGGTCAAACATTTAAACCTCAACAAGCCTTTGCTTAATTTATACACCTAAAAGACATATTTATAAGCAATGATGAGCATTGAATAAAGTCTAGGGAAAAACAGACACAGTTGTACCTCTTACCCCGCTTTGACAATTTTACTGGTAAATCAACAGACCCCTGTTATTTAAAAAGCATTTTCCCAGACATTTTATGTATTTTTAACAATAAAAGCCCTCATGGAATACAAAATGGTGTACTATGAAATAAAAAACAACAGTAATGCAGATTTTTACAATTTGTATCTAAAAATCAACTAAAAGATTGCACCTTCCAAAAATATGACTGCCGATTATTTACCTTTTTGTCCGATACAAGTCATTTTTTCTTTTAGGATTACAATCATGTGTTATATATCCGGGGCATACACTTGGGGTGTAAATTAATTATATTCGACATCTTAGTAACAATTTGACAAAAAAACTCAGAAAGGTTTTCTATCAAAAAGTTGTCAAATTTGCTTTTGAAAATTACCCCTACGAAATTTATGCAATGGAAACAGAATAATTACTGCATCAGGATTCAAACAATATACAATGCCAACATTTGTTTTAGCATCTCATTCTCAGTTCTTTGCAGTAAGACATATTATAAGCTTTAAATAACACCCCAAACCCCCTTATAAATGCTATATTTATGCATATTGTAGATCGTATAAGTGCATTTCAAATACTAATTTCATGTGTCCCAATACTATAAATGTATAATTTTTGTCTAAAAAACACCCAGCAACACATCACTTATGTAGACTCTGAAGTTAACACACTTATAACTCTCTAATACAATTTATTATAAGCAGGGCTACAGATAGGGGGAGCATTTCAAAAACTAAAATCTAAAAAGGGAGGTAATTGGATCTTTATTTCTGTATTACACTCTTTGATGTTACTATTGATTAGAAAGGCGAGTAGTAAAATCATTGGATTTTGGGGCTAAAACGAGTGAGAAAATGTTGGATTTGTTCATTTTACTCCCTCTTATCTGGAGCATTGTCCGATTTGGTTTTTGGGCCAATTTGAGTCGGATCCGACTTGGTTTTGGGCCGATTTGACCCGTTACCGTTTCCCCTTAGACCATTACGTTCACATGTCCACAATCAGAGTCTTCATATCTTACGTACAAATGACCACCAAACCCTTTCTGGAGATACATGATGTTTGCTCAGATAAAGATACGGGTCACGTCATGAACTATGAAACACGATTGGCAGCAGCACAAATCGAAAGTAGATCTAAAGTCTAGCGTTCTGCAATTCTCTTACCGTTTTTCGCATTTTGCTTTGTGGTAGGATGCTTGTTTGATACTGTATAACTGTGATCTTTAAACGACCTACATTGATTGTTGGTTTCGCCGATTTATGCCTATCATGTCGAGAAAAACTCAACTCAGGTCGGGAAACTCCATTATTATCAGAGACCGGAAGTTGACAAAAGTGAGAACTCATATTGCAAACAAATTAAATATAATCAATTAAACGATTTTAACATTAGCGTTCAACTTTTGTAAACATATTGCGAGTATATCTGATACAATAATAACGAAGAAAATAAAATCAGATAAAAAGATAATGCTACGGATATGGCCGAATAGGATACGGGCATGACCGAATGGTTACGACATCGCCCAAAAATATTCCCACGTCTGATAAATTTCAAAATTGCGCATTATGGGTAGACTGTCTTAAACAGGCAAGAATAAAGTCGTCTCCACAGTATCATTGAAAAAAGAGTGTAACCCTTAGTATGCTAACCGTTTATATTTGCAAAGATCTACATAACCCGACATCTGTTCACGTTATGCACCTTTTTGCAAAATGTATTGAGGTAAAATATTCATATTAATTTTATCATTAAATTGGCAATCCTTTTTTATATTGCATTGCGTTTATATTTGCTTTTTTAATTAGTTTCGCTTAACCAATTCCAAATAGAGACGCCTATCAGCGCATTTTGATTATACGAAGTGAGTAAAACGTCCCTAATAAGATCTGACCAATGGTCAATAACTACATACATGTAGAACGATCGGCTATTATGCTCTCCTGAACTGTGACGTGATTGGCCGATCTCTCTCGTAGAAAACCGATAATTTACCTGCCTATTTAACTGACTCGAACTGTTTGACACTTGATGCTCTGTTTTGAAAGAAATGCTGACGCAATCAGTCTGAACCTGCAATTGTGGGAACAAACTTAATTAGGATGTGTAAAATGTAAAAACCTGAAACAAATGTAGAATATTTTCAAGATGCATATCAACATGAATAACATTTTGCTTTTAGTACTCTAGTGGACAATGTTCGAACTGTGAATAGCACACAGAGGGTTAGGCCAATGAAGTGAGAACAGTAATGGCCTTTGTAGATGTGTTTTTCACAGAACTTTTCATTTTTTACGGTTCCAACTCTTTGATTTGAATCCATCTATAATCAGCGTCGAGTTTCCAAACTTTGACTCAGTACTCATCCGCCCATGAAAGTACGAGTAACTATCTGTAATATCGCTTTCAAACGATTTATTTTTGAAAACTGTATTAGGAGAAACAATAGAATTATTTGAAATTAACTTCTAGTGGATAAACATAACACTCTGAAGTAATTATGATGATCACTAAATTAGTAGAATCTACATCCATTGTATTTGGTGAACAAATGGTAACCGGTCGTTTCGGTTAAGGTTGCTTCGACCTAGGTCGTTTCGGCCTATGGTGGGTCGTTCCTTACCTATATTAATATACTAATACATAAACTAGGTCCTGCAATAACATGCTGTACAAAGAGTGTAAACCCTTATCAAATGAAATACGTATCAATTAATGATATTTTGTTAATTATTAAATATTCATTTTAGTGATAAAATCTGAGTTTGAATTTAGATCAAAACTGCAGAAATACGGCATTTACAAGTAGTTGCACCCAGACCAGATACTGTCAGAGTTATTCAGAACCCAGTCTGCTTCTGGTATGAATGGAAACTGATTGACGCTTGGATGAAAACGATCTTGCTAATACATGTTTAATTCTGCTTGAAAAAGTGTTGTAATGAAATCATTAACAAAAAAGTATCTAGGCTAAATCTGGTTTTAAGACTCTTTACAGTATTGCTTCAAGACATATTGTTCTCTCAGATGTTTAATATTTGTAAACGTCTGGTTTTCTCCTCCATCCCATACCTCTGTAGTTACGTTTGAAACCACCATCAGTGCTCTCAAGAACTTTGATTACAACTGTTGTCAACGACATTTACATCCAAATATAGTAACCGTTTTACCGTCATATGCAACTGCACTCGACGTGCATGTGCCACTTTAGGGGCCTGTACTGTTTGCTATTACTATTGCATATGAAATGTTCGAGGGTGGTTCAAAAAGTAATGATTCTTGATCACTAACTTTCATATGATTAGTGCTTATATATCATTTTAAAGAAAATCTAAATACCTACAATATGGTAAAATGCACGATTAGATCACTAAACTTGATTAGTAACAATATGAACCTAAATGACCTTTCCTCGAGGATACTTGAACATAGCATTTTTCAGACATTATATTATGGTTTGACCGTCGTTATAACCGCTTTAAAAGTAAAATTTCTAAAATTTGTTTTTGAATATATCAGTTTATGTCTGAATTTTAATATCAATCAAAATTTCATTGCAATTGAAAAGTCAAAAATCTCATTTTTTCAAAATTAACATTTCTTATTTTTGCTAATTACAAAAGTAGACATATGCTTTCGAATGCTATGAAAATTGTCTAAATATTTACATATATTAAAACATAAAACCCTACTCCAATGACTTCAATTATAGCCTGGTTTAATATTTACAATGAGTTTATGCTTTCACCGACTACTTTTATACATAAAAGTAGATTATTTATCTTGTGATATTTTTAGTACGTGTTTAGTATTAGCTTTAATTTTATAGAATAATAACATATTAAACTGTGTAAGGTTTGCATATTTGATAATGAAGCCGCATTGCTAATTAAAGTATCAAACATTTGTTCAGAAAATTGCCGCAACAATGCACAAAAGGCCCAGTGTCCTCGAGTAGGGGTAGTTTTGGTTCATGTTGTGACATATTGAGTTATGTGATATTGTCGTACATTATACCATCGTGTAGGCAAATCATTGCTCCTCAATATGACTTATCACACGTGCATTTTGCATTTATATTTTTGAAGTTATTGATCAAGTATCATTACTTTTCGAACAACCGCAATATCAATGCACGCAGCGGAGAAGACGTTATTCCCCAGTGATCGCGTAACCCGGCGTCTGATCAGGCTCGAAACTGTTTGTAACTCAAAATAAAAGGAAGAGTGAGACTTGTCAAAATATTTTCGACGTTTTATTGCAATGCGTTTGCGTTTCGTTTGCGTTTAAACGTGATAGAATAACGTCTTCTCCATTGTAAATTGGTTAATTCAAGTAAGTTGTGGAACAAACGTCTCCTTAAACTGATCGAACAGATTTAAATATCAACTTGTTTTATTGTTAAGTGAATTGAAAGTGTGTTACGGTAATCTTATCCAAAAAAATTGATATGTTACTTATTGATCACACAAGTAATAGAAAAACATAATAAAATACCTTTATCCTCTTGCACGTTTGTAATGGTCGTCGTGAAATGTGTTTTGAAACCTTATTAGTGTTTACTCTAATTGCTTCCCATTTAAACATCCTCTTCTGCCAGTAACAAGTATTGACAGTTTTTATAACAGTGTAGACCCTGATTAGACAAACAGTTCATTACATGTTTGTCAAAAGTTCATAGAGGAAACAAGTTTTTCGCGAGATTTAATGATTTGCTACAGACACCGTAATATGTATTTGTTTTCAACAAATAGCGCAATAAGTTGCCTGCCTGCTAAATGACGATACGTTTAATTTAAGGATTCAACAATAATAGCATTGATCCAACTGAAAAGAGACACGATCGCTTTTGCAGAAGCACATATTGTGAAACCTGTAATATGCGACCACTAAAATGACGATACATTTTAGTATACATGACAGGTGGCAAAATTATGCAGGGAAAAAGTAATGCAGGTTGCTAATTTTGCATAACTTTAGCCCTGCTTTTGTAAAGATAGTCACTCATCCTCATTCGGTCGTAGCTTAACACAGGTTTTGCTGTATCTGTTTTGATTAGAAAGGTATAAGACATAATTAATTAAAAACATTAGTTTTCAGCATGCTATATCAAAATTTCAAGTTTGTAGCAGTAACTATGTGGAAGAAACCATTTGCTTTGCAAACTTTCTTCATTTCTTGGCGCTGTACCTATGATGACTTTGATAACTCTCAGTCAAACGAGTTATCATTTTGAAACATTAGTTGTTTTAAGCTAATGTCAAAAGTGACTATTTCTCGTGTGGTTTTATGTCAAACTGCATCAAATGTGAAATACGAGAATTTACTACATAGCGTATTAAAACAAGAAGAAAAAATAACTCTTTCAATTCGTGAGGCTCTCCCTAATCCTTAAGCATTGACACAAAATAATTTGTTGATATATTTTTAACCAATACAATGCTTGAACTGTGACTAAAGAACTATTGACCTAAAGTATTTAACAGTTTAGGTTTTTTACGGTTTTCAAACCCTATTCATGTCTTGCAGGTTAATGTGTCTCCAGTAATTGACATAATATTGTACATTTTGATTTCACTGATTTGTTATTATTTACGTTGCTTGAACAGTATTTCACTCATATCACGACGGCCAGATAATTTCAGGCAAATTTCGTAGAGCTTTATGGGTTCTAGGGTTCTCAGGGTGACCCCGACCGAGCCTCAGCCCACGGCTGGGTGAAATTGGTTTTGAAGAAGTATCAACACTCCCGAAACGTTTATAATTTATTGTCAGTTGACTGGTGTTCAAAGAGATTGAAAGAAATCTACAAAAGAATTAAAAACAATAATAAGTATAAAGCATAAACATTACAAATTGACATCTGATTATGTAAACAAACATGTACATATAAATGGGTATAGGTCGTTTGCAGTTCAAAAAAACACGATAAATCTTAGATAATTTTAAAACTTGTGGACGTATTAAAATGATATTTTACATACACTTATGACGTGCCTATACCAACTCTGACAAGGAAATTCAGAATTTTTGACATTCTGACTAAAAACCTTTCTGCTTAGTTTTATATAAATTTGGAGTCGCTGAAAATGGTCAATTACGTGGGGTGTTATTGGCTATTACCTTGATCACGTTTGTTTATATTGGAGAATATCCACAGGTAAAATCCCGTGCTAGTTGCTTCTGTCTGAAAGGTGAATCCCGTGCTGATATAGGTTGTTTAGTTGTACAACATTAATTATGAGGCCCCATTACATTTTTACTATGATAAATCCACGAACTCTTCACAAGGAATAAAGAGAACTGCATTACTTTTCAAACTGAATCTCTAACATTTCTACATACTACAGAGCTCCAGATAACAGAGAGTAAATTGAATAAATCATTTTCTCACTCGTTTTAGCACCAAATCCTATGGTGTGAATGCTCATTAGAATCGTTTCGAACAGACGGTTCTAATGAGTAGTCACACCATAGGGTTTATTTCAGAAATAAAGACTTTAGTTTTGAAATACTCCCCTTATCTGGAGCCCTGATAATATGTACCAAGGGGCCTCCGTGGCCTAGTGGTATAGTCACTACGACTTACATCACTAAGCTCCTCACCGCTGTGAGTTCGAATCCCAGTAGGATCGTTCGGATTTTTCATGTGGGAAAGCCTTCAAGCTGGCTTGCGGAAGGTCGGTGGTTCTACCCAGTTGCCGATTTGTGCATAAAACAGTGCATAAAGGGCTTCTGGAGTCTTCCCCCACCTGTAATTAGCTGGATGTCGCGATATGACTGAAATACTGTTATATACTCTTTATTTCCTCTTATTATAGAGATTATATATATTGACATGAAACATCACATTACGTGTAATTATAAATATAAACACATTATGAACAAAACACAAATGAGGCAAATATCCATTACACCATTTGAACATAACCTATGAGTACAAGGAATACAGAGATGATCCCTTTAAGTTTGTATGTAGTATACTAGTATAACTAAATACAATTATGAATATGTCTCATCTGCTATCTATCACATTTAATTATTTTGCGTTCTGTTAATAAAACTTTTATATGAGTGGCACAAGGTTCGGATCCTATTCAGATACGAAATGGCTCCGGTGTCCGACCAGGATCCAGCATGGTCGCGATTGACAGTATGGTCGGTGGATACATTTAACGTACCCCAGTCAGGGCCTCGTTCGGTTAGTTGTAAACTACTATGGTATGCGATAGCTTAACGGTGAGGCGTTACCGGGTCGTGAAAGATAGGCTGTTGAATAAATTAAAATCACCCTTCGGAAAAGTGTCCCTTAGAAGTGTAAACTTTATATAGAAGTTATGAATAAAACTTTTTTATTACGAAGAGAAAAAAAGTGTCATTTTTTGTCAGAGTTGGTATAGGTATATCATAAATATATGCAAAATTCCATTTGTCTGCGTTGTCTTGATGTGAAGATATTTAAAAATTATCGTGTTTTTTTGAACTGCAAACGACCTATAAACAACTTCTACTTAACATTTAAGTTGAACCTGTACATAATCAAAACTTATAACGATAGTTATCTGTTCTTGGAGGCGAATCTAGATTCAAACTGTTTGCAACAGTTATACCAACTTCAGTTACGGCAGTTTTATTGCAAATGTACGATATTTCCGACAACAACTGAGCAGTAATTGTACAACAAAGTTGAGTTCGTTTACATAGGTCAGTATAACTGAGTTTATGAGAATCTGAACTGTAAATCAGTGTAAATCTTTCGTATCCAGCTCTTACAGATGTCGATGATACCCAAATAACAACTATGCATAATCAAATGACGCGATATTGTTTCTGGGAAACAAATTATGTCCAGCTACCTAAAAAAGCATTGTCCCATCGTGTAAGCAGGCATCCAGGTATCCGTTGAGTGTTCTGCAATGGGTACAAGTGGTTTGTATTTATTCATCAAACCTAACGTTTCATGCACTTTAACATTTGGGCATTTCTGGTAAACTATGTAGAACCTGTTGAAATGCCACGTAACATAAAACGGTAGCAAACATGGACACTGTACTGTTTGGTTGTTTGGTTTATAAATATTCATTTATGAGTACTGAAACTTTAGGTGAGTCTTCACCAGATGTTTTTCAAGCCAGTTATCCATTCTCTCATTTTCAGCTACCGTAAACCAATTCTTCCAGTCACCGACGATACCTGTCAAATACAACAAAAGCTTAAAGACTACTTAGAGTACATGTCTTGACATAAAATCAGTATATCGCCGGTGAGACACATACATGTAAGCATAGGTGTCCGGCTCAACAAATAAAAAAATAATTTTTGTTTTGCTCTACTGTAGTGCTAGATCTATCAAATATAAGAGAAGGTATATAACTTCACGGACAGGGCGACCCTGACCGTGTTTATTTGGAAGTTCTGCATGATTAGGGAAAAAAGTACAATAGTTTCGTCCCGGTCAGGGTCGCCCTGTCCGTGAAGTTATATACCTTCTCTTATATATGATAGATCTAGCACTACAGTAGACCAAACATTTTTTTTATTTTTTTTTGAGCCGGACACCTATGCACATATGGAATCACATCATGCTAAAACAAAATAAGAAACGTATCGTGTTTTGCACATAGCTTATTGGTGTTTGTGCGATGATGACAACGTTCTGCATCTACAGTAGAGAATACGTTACTCGTTTTTAATGATCGCGTTTGTGCAAAACCCATATGCTCATTGCAAAAAATATTGGAGCCAAGCTACAAACTGTTTATCATTCATATAAATATATGTACATGTATAAATGTTCAGACTTTTCAAGATATTGTAATTTTATACTATTTGTCGAATTGCGTTTGAACGGGAAATAAATACTTCTTCTAACGTATATGCAATTTGAATCACTATTTCCTGCTCTTTCGATTTATATTTTGCTACATTATTTTAACGCATTAGCATGATAATGTGATTCTCTTTAGTTGTTGCAGTATTTCTTTACCAAACTTCACTTTGTATAAACCAACTGTATCATTACCGGATAAAGCGACTAGATTTAACAACGAATGTTGATTTTTGCTCACAGGCTGTAACTAAACGTGTTAATTTGGGATATATTCTTAGAACCACTGCGAGCGAACGTAAATAATAATTGCAATTATAAATGTATATTGTATCGTAGTACACTTGTAAGTGTGTACGAAGAAAGGAATTTATGATCTGATTGAAAATCAACACAGAATGTCGATATCCCACTCCAATTCGGGAATAGTTCTTTCAAAATGTCCATTGTTTTAATCGCATATAGTATACCTACACTCCTTCTTTATCTTTGTACACGCTTATGGTCACTAGTATACGATATTGTCCAGTAATAGTGACCGCTGACCACGGTTGATGCCATATGATGACTGCGTCATGAAATTTGAAATAACTGCTTAAGGAAGTGTTACCGTAACTATAAGCAAATATTATGTCAGTGTACTTGTAACTAAAATGTGAAATGTATTTTGAAAAGTATCTATGATAAATGTAAGACTCATAGAGGTCAGTTATAACTGAATGAGTTTAACTGATTTAGACTAATAAACGTTTACATATACAAAAAACTTTGATTGTTTGCTATTTAATCATAGTTCATACAATAGATTTTAAAAATCATTTTAACAATATGTATTAGTTTCGTAATATAGAAAAGTGTATATTTAAGTATACACAAGGAAGCTTAATAGTTACTACTGATACTAGATAGTATTAAATAGAGGTAATCAACGATTACACATAACTCGAAAATACTTGGGCTGCTTCCACAAAACTTTAGATTTACTATTGTGTTCCAATTGGCAGATTGTGTGTGTGTGTGTGTTTGTTGTGGTATGTGTGTGTGTGTGTGTGTGTTCTGCTTGAGAGGTGGGTGTATTGTTTGTGTTACGTTTCCTGCTTGAGTCTTTCGTATTTATTTATTGCGTGTCTGTCGAACACGAAAACTCAAGAAATCATAGATAAAAAAGAGTTCAATGAAAACGAAAGAAATATAAAAAATTCCAGTGCTTAAATCTTAATAATTTCAAGAAGTAGAATTTATAACTTCGTTACATTTAGCAAATCATCTCTTTAGTGTTTTACTTAGAACTTAGAAAACGAAATGGAGGAACCTACTAAAATGAGCTGAGTGTTATGCGTCAGATCAGGTTTTGATAGATTCATATAAACACATTGCGAGGTTGATGTATCTAGTTTACTCTATATCAAGACTTTCATTAAATTTCAAACAAAGCTTAGTAAAGATGTTAGATCTATATAGAATCTATATTTGGTTTAGAAAGATGGAAGAAGAGGTTATTCTATTATTAAATTTGATAAAATTTCCAATATAAAAATTGTTTCCGTTACTTTGTAAGTACGATCACCGATATTAAGTCATTCAAATGTAGATAATCTCGGGACGATACCAGTTTTGATCCAAATTAGAAGTGCGGTTTACTTTAAGAAATAGTACAGCCCGCTGAGAGCTTTCTTGCATTATAGTGACCGACCAGTCAGCCCCAAAATAGAAGGCACTGGGACTGGCTGGTCGGTCACTATAATGAAAGAAGGCCCTCAGTGCTCGGCTTAGGGCCGTAAACTTGTTTTGAATTTACGTCAGTTATACTACTTATAATCTGTCTTTGAAACGATATTGCGGAAAAACAATATGGCGGTGAAGGGGTAAAAACCTCACGATAAATTTGACAATGAATTGAATAAAGCCGTGTAGTAATCCATCACCCCATTCATCATTACACAGCTTTGTGTGTGTCATATCATCCAATCTATTTTATACTTTACTGATACATTTTATCAGTATATAATTATTATTGTGTTTAAATAAATTGTTATTTGTTTTAATCAAATAGCGTAGATGAAATTATGTCGTTAAATCTGTATATTTCCCCAAAGGTGTCCAGTTGAATAATGTTTAATAAACAATAAGATTTTCTGAATTGTTTTACGTTTTCATTTCATTGATAGATCTAATCATTATTTTTGAAACACAGCGAATATAAATGACCCAGGTAAACGTCGACCTTACGCAGATTGCGGCTAATCTATGGCACAGGGTCTAAAGTTTCAAGAGCTTCCGACCTTCTTTAATGCATGGCATTACATGTTTGTTAAGGTTTATTAAATGCGAATTAATCAAAGTCTCCGAGACTGTATCAAATTGCGTCATACCTTTCCTGAACATAATTGGATGTCCTTTGAAATTAATGTCTTTGAGTACGCACGCATCTTTTTCTGGATTTGCTTTTCTCATGGCATTGATGTCTGTCTTATCCGTGATAATGTCAATCATTTCCTTTGAGATGTCACTTTTCATAAACTTGGCAATCTGTGTAACCGACTTATTGAGGTCCTACAAGAAACAATACACGTTTGAAAACGGTAGTGTTTTAAAACGATTTAGCGTTATCTGAATGTCAAACTTTTTTGTACAAAATCAGACGCCGAGTTACTCGATGCCTAATATGGATTGAAACAATTTAACAATAACATCAGTGTTATGTTCTATGTTTAACATAACACAATATCTTAAAATACCACCGTATATCTCTATTACCAGGTCTGTAACAGATCATGTTTCTCAAATATATACATTTAGTTGCAAATTCAACAACAGTAATCTCGACCTTTGGCGTTAACTGCTATTTGATGTCCTCAGTTTAAAACAGTTGTCGTCAGCTTTTGTTTCTCAATTTTATTTTCAGTGAACTGTGACTTTTAGGAACTATTGCAATGAGTGACAAACCGTTTGAATACTGCCGCGTTGCACATCTGATCCGGATCCAAACTGTTTGTAAGTTAATATTGTACTCGGGCAAAAATCAGTGAAGGGGTTTACATACTACATGTAGTAGTAGTTAACCCTTTCATTCCCAAATTATTCGTGAGAAGTTTACCCCTTCACTGTTTAACTGTCGTCTGCTTCAAATTTGCTTAATTCAAGATAGTTCAAAAGTAAGATTTAATGTTGTATGACTGCATTCATACAGATACGAGTGTCAAACAGTTGGGATTCTGATCAGGATCCAAACTGTTTGAAAACGCGCTTTCAGGCGTCATTGAGAGTGAAAGGGTTAAAACCTTTCCTAACTCAATATGATATTTAAGCAATATATCTAAAAACAAATACCTGTGCACATCACCCGAAGTTTTTGTAAAAAAGGATTTTTATCATAATCACTACATCAAATCGATATGATTATCGAACTTGCACGAGAAGTGATTGTAAGTATGGACTTGGTGACTTGATTATATACAAACCGTGCCTTTTTAAGATCTTCGTAGTACAAGTTTAAAATCGGATAATCCGGATTCTCTTTAGAAAATGTCTCCCATTCCAGCTCATATTGAAACCAAGGAATGTTCATATCTGAAAAAGACAATTCTTAAAGAATGTTTATTTGGGTAATTAACATACGTCACATATACAGTAAGACGTTACTCATCCCCGTTTCAACACATTTTAATGCAAATACAGTGCAAAGTGTTGAAATAAAACACGTTTATTAAAACCATCCTAACACAAAACTTACATGTATATCTACACTTATCAAATAATCACCATTTAAACGACGACTTGCAAATATAAGCAACATTTTAGATATTTTTAAACGCTATAAATTGAACAGGACACAATAACACACTCTACTACAACTACTGATGTTCTGCGTTAAGCACAGGAAAGTCCGTAAGACAAATAAAACAAAATCAAATTTTCGTTTTCAGTGTCATTTTGTTCAAGCTTCTAGTTGCCTGTGGCAATCTCCATAACGGTTCTTTCAGTTTAAAGCGAAATATAAATATAGGGACTAAAACCATTCTGTTCAGCCATTGATTTCATCACCATAAATTGGTATCGGTGGCTAAAACAGGGTTGAATACATATCTGTTTTTGGGTTCAATCAACACCAACACGAAAGTCAATCGAAAAAACAAATAGTTTGACAGTAAGACGCATGCATGATACAAATATATTACAGACAAACATACTTACATGTATGTATGGGTACTAAAATGATATTATGAGGTTATTTAACAGTGTTGAGTACAATACTGAATTCTATTGGACGAGTACACAGCAATCATAATTCATATTTGGATGAGGCGATAGCCGAGTCCATATTAAAATATTGATTATGACTGCTGTGTCCGAGTCCAGTTGATTTCAGTGTTGTAAAATTATCTCTTTATTTCACACCATAAAATGATAAAATGACAAAAGAAACCACATGCCTTTTTTTACCTTTTCCTACTAGCCTTTGACTTTGCGGTTTCCAAAAAAAAAAATAGCAAACGAACGTGAAATGCCAAGGGAAGTTACTCTTAACAGAGTGTCAGAAGAGTTGTACAGTACAATACGAAAATGATATGGATTGTCGAGACTTAAGTCCCGATATGAAAAAATATGGTTTTCGGGATCACATATTTACAATTCAGTACAATACTCGTTTCTCTTGTATCGTCATGAAGTAGAAAGTAGCTTCCGATTGATTTAATCTATTTATAGGTGTGAAATAGATATGCAATATATTTACTCTTACGACAGGAGTTATACATCCAGATTTCGACAGAACGACACATTATACACTTACAAAATCCATATTCGCCAAGCAGTAGTGGAAGGAAACTAGAGAAGGAGTCCAGGGAACGAAAATTCTTTAGAGCTTTAGAATGGTTGAAGTAAGAAACAAACACGTCCTTTGGGTTTCGCATGATGTGAATAATGGGCCTTCGTTTCTCCAGAAATTGACTTGGTAGCCATCGAACAGGAAAATGGACGTTGAGGACCCTACAAAATGGTAAGACCAAAATATTCGGACGAATGATTTACAAGTTAATATTGCATGCATTGCATGTATTTAGTATGTGCGAGGCACATGTATCAGACCTACGAGTATCGCCTGTCGTACAGCATAACATATAGAACATGATGCGAAATACGATAGACAGATACATACAGACAATGGGTAAAGTTGAAAATGTGTTTTATCTTTTATTGTCACCCCTTTGGTCCCTATTGATACTGTAGTTTCAAATACCATACTTGTAACAATTTCACTGTCAGGTTGAGTTAATGTGGCACTTTCATATTTACAAAGGTATCACTATTTTAACCCTTTTGACCCTACAACCCTCTGTAGAGATTACTGATTATATATGCAGACAGTGTAGACTCTTATCGGAGGGCACCAGAGCCCTCTGACCAGGGTCTGCACTGTTTGATGTTTTTATGGTTTTTTGTTGTCATACCAAAAATGCAATAGTAGACTTGTTTAAAATACCTGTACTAGAAGAGTCCAATAGAAGTATAAATACCATATTTAGGATTGAAAGGGTTTAAACTCTTATTATCTGCTATAACGTATATGCAGACAACAAGGGCCGATTGTATAATTCTAGTTTAAAGATAAACTCGTGTTTAAACTCTAGTTCAACGAATGTCGTGTGCATAAAAGTAGTCTAACCAGTCCTAAGTTATGAAAAAACGACTAAACGTCTCGTAACATGTAGAATATTTACTATTTTGGGGTATTAGCTAGGAAATAAAAACATTAATTTTAACACGAAAGCTATTTTTAGATAAATATATATTTTGCTCCTAACTACCAAATGGCTGCATATTTATCTATCTAAAGAAATTATTCATGTTTTATTTTCATTTCATAAACCGCTATTGCTTACCCGCCAAATCTACGTTTTTGCATTAAAATAAAATTACGTTGATCAAAATACTGCATTCTAATCATTAATCCCTAAACATTTTAAATGGACACCCTAAATCTACATTAATCCTATTAATTGCAAAGTGACAAGCCATTTAGACCTGTCTATATGGCTCCATTAAAGATATATAATGATATGTACATGTATTTAACTTTGTAAAACGTTTGGAGTGACATGCATTTAGACACCCTCGACACTCCTCTGTACAATAACGCCTAATGGGAGACAAATATTTCGTGTTTTGTTCGGAGGGAGTTGTTATACGGAGATTACAATTTCAAACAGTTTCAACAAAGATAAAACGTCGCATTACGCGGCAACTGATCTGGTTTCAAACTGTTTGTCGCTTGTCTATTTGTTTCTTCTGTCAAAATGTCCAATACGGAATTTTGAGAAAAACGGCAAACGACAACTTTACGAATACGAAATTGCAGCAGTAAAAGCGTTAGACATTATTGTCTCTTTTCGGGAACGCATGGTCGTTTTAAGGAGGGAACACTGTACTTTATTAATACCTTGGTGATGGGAGACTAGCAAAGTGTTCCTTCGATTTGAAATCAAGCATGGAATTTTCCTTGTGTGTCTTTCCGTAGTCCACAGAGCTGTTCTGTATCATTGTAACTATCTCCCAAAGCCAATGCATTCCTGTAAAAAAGACTATTGGTTTACATAATCTAGGCATGCGGAAAAATTTAGGAATAAATACGATATAGACATGAACTTATCATTTATCTATATGATATAAATTACAACAACTAAATATAAAAAAGCAAAAAGATTGAGATCAGACGCCGCATTATGCGGCGATTGATCTGAGTTTGCACTATTATGTCCTATTAATTTTGGTTCATAGACACAAATGGGTACATTACATTTTCAATAAACGAGTAGACAAGTATTCTAGGTAAGGCGTTAACTGGTACTTTCTATGAGTCTCTAAATATATTCTGAATTATACCCGCTTTTAAAACGGATCTGTCTGCTCAGAAATGGCCATATACATGTAGATGTATAAGACAAGAATATCGTTCCCAACGATGGCTGCTCCCCAAAAAGATAAACCCCGAGGTATAGCATATTTAATAGGTGAAAACAGTATCAAGTTTCATCAATTTTTTATGTAACATTCAGGAGATATGCTTCAGACATATATGATTTTTATTAAAAAAGGGAGAGATTTCAAATTTGGAGATGACAGAGTTATAATTATTGTTTACTATACTTCTTTTTGTCATCCTCTAACACAGTATCAAGTTTCATCAAGTTACAGTGCTCCAGAAAATTTGATTTTTTATAAAAAGGGAGATAATTCAATGTTGGGAGATGGTAGAGTTATGGTTCTTGAGTACAACACTCCCTCTTTTTTCCCGTATCACTGTATTAAGTTTCAATAACTTACAATGCAATGCTAAGAAGATATGCTCCTGACATAATTTGATTTTTTTTATATAGAAAAAGGGAGTTATTCAATCTTTGGAGATGACAGAGTCATGATTTTTGTGGACTGCATCTCCTTATGTCATCATCTATCACTGTATCAAGTTCCATTAACTTACGGTGTAACCGTCAAGAGATATACTCCGAACAAAATGTTTTTTGTTGTTGTTTTTTCGAAAAAGGGACGTATTTCAATAATTGGATATGGTAGAGTTGCCGTTCTTGTGTACTGCACCTCCTTTAGTCATCCTCTATCGCTTTATAAGTTTCATCAACTTACTGTGTCACAGTCCAGAGATATGCTCCGGAAAAAATTGATTTTTTATGAGAAAAATGTAGATTATTCAAAATTGGGAGATGAGAGAGTTACGGTTCTCAGGTACTGCACCTGCTTATGCCTTTCTTTATCACTGTATCAACTATCAAGTTTCATCAACCTACGGTGTACCATTCCGAACAAAAAAAGCGTGACGGAGGTGTGAAAAGACACATAAATAGGCACATAAACCAAGAAAAGCCTAATAAACCCAACATGGACTAACTATTGTTGTTGTTTTTTTGTTCTATGTTATGTAATCAAATAAATACGAAAGACACAAGCAGGAAACGCAACACAAACAATACACCCATCTCTCAAAGTCCCATATACCCAAAATGTTAGCGCGGACAGACGGACGGAAACACGGACAGACGGACGGACAAAGTGGCGACTATATGCTCCCCCCTAAAGGGGGATGATACTACAGACAAAGTGTTTCTTAAAGTAGCGGAATTAAAAAGAAGCAGACAGTCTCTATTTGTATCTTAATCTAAACGTCTTATCTTATTCAAAGAACGCAAATATGTTTGATTGAGCGTTGTATTAACAGTTTACTACACCAAAACATACATAATTGTACGAGTATATATACCAGTTTTCATGAAGGCTGCGATAAGCACGTCATCATCACGGACGTGGAGATCCCTCACCATCTCAAGTTGCTTCTTGAAACTACCACTCTCCATGCATTTAACAATTTCTCCTTCATACCGCATACCATCTTCCTCAACAAGGTCAATGGCGTTGCCTTTTCCATCTTCCCAAACGATTTTGGCCATAGTAAGGCGTCGAACTATGTGTACATGTACTGATATATATTCTTAAAAGGACATGAGTTCAGTCTTGAATAGAATAAATAAAAATAAAAATTATGGATAATAGGTGATCTCAAGATAAAAGAAACTTCATTTTTAGCCAAGCGGTAAACGATTTGAAGCCTTATTACTCCGCACCTGACCACGAATCCAACTATTTGTGGTGGACAATATTTTTAAGCACAAATGTGTTAGGAAATATAAGATGTTACGGCTTCCAGACAGTATGCTTTGCAGTGTTACCGCCCTACAACGGTCCTCTGAACAACGACTCTCTCCTTACAACGAACCTTGTCGCAGTTCCCTAAACAGGACAATTATGTCTATATTTTTCAGGGCTGCAATATCCTCTGCTTAAACTTGTCGTCTGTCGTTTTTCTCAAAGTCACATACATGTTTTTGACACTGTGACAGAAGGAAATATACTGACGAGTGACAAACTCAGACGCCGCGTGACGCCGCGTCTTATCTGGACTAAGCTGTTTTCAAATTTAAGACAATTTCCCTCTCTATAACGACTCCCTAAATTGTGTTTCAGTGTTTAGCAAAAGTACAAATTTTACCCAGTATGGAGCCCCAAATTTATATCGAACACCTTTCCGTGACATTTTGCCGTATCATAACGGTAATGATTTATTGAATCGACGTCATTAGCATTAAGTCGTTACTTCCGATCTAGGGTTCGTTTTCTTCCAACTAATCGGGCTGACGGAATTACACGACAATATACGATTGAGTGCGATTCTTTCGGAGCCCTACGGGAAAAATCAGATCAGAAACACGCGTGACTTTAGACAGTGATATTATCAATTTCTAATCTACTATTATTCCCTAGTAAACTACCGGAAAGCTTTAATCAAACCCCTTCTCTAAATCCTATTTAAGTTTGACGTACGAATAACACATATAAGCGTTTAAATACACAAGACGCCAACTGTTAATCTTTGGAACACTACTTTGTTGTCTACTGCAAAATTTGAGTTAAATTTTAAGCATTTTCTGTCAGAAAATTCCTCTGAGTGACACAAACCTTCGTTTTACTCGATATCTCATCTTGATGCTTTATGTTACAAAAGTTATGACATATTCACCTGTAGCGTACAGAGATATATACACCTCAATAGTAGACAGTGCGATACAGGGTGATGTATTTAGCTCGAGATGTTTATTGGTAAAAACGTTGAGTTCTGAATTCAACCCCTGTAGCGCTCTGTCAACTGGTGATGTTTTTATTATTAACTAAGTAGTTTTTCAAATCATTTTTATCCAGAAATATTTGTTTTTTTAAGCAGAGCACTAAGTCTTGTAAGCCACAAAGAATAAGGCAGAACTTTTACATGCACGTAAATGACGAAACGCTCAATCGAAAACGACGTTGTAGTAAAATACGAGTTGGCTGATACATGTTGCTGATACGGATCCTTGCATATTACTGTGCGGATACATGCGGACACGCTCGATACCATAAGAATCCATATAATAAAAGGCAAACTTAACAACTGCACCAACAACACATCACGTCACACAAGCACAGCATGCGCTAAGCCTCAAACGTTTTACAGTTTGTCTAGTACAAAACCTCTACTGCCATGATGTTATCTGTTTGACGCAATTGTCGTCTACTTCTTATTTCTTAAATTTAACATGTTAGAATTTTGACATGAGACAAGCTGAAATGAGTGTGAAAATGTTTGGATCCTGGTCAAACGACGCGTAAAGCGACGTCTGATCAGATTCCAAACAGTTTGCAAAAAGCTATTGTACTCTGGATACTGTAGTGAATTACTTAATATCACACAAAGTACTGGCATGCCCACTACCATGATACAGACGGTTTTCTTGGTGAAAGAGCTTTCAGCATTTATCCTGAATATATATACATGTACTGATGTCAACGTAACTTTAATGAGTTGTTTATCAACACATTATCCGATATCATAACAACACCAACTTC
Source organism: Gari tellinella (assembly GCA_922989275.2). Classification (NCBI taxonomy): domain Eukaryota; kingdom Metazoa; phylum Mollusca; class Bivalvia; order Cardiida; family Psammobiidae; genus Gari; species Gari tellinella. The sequence continues at coordinate 22,074,876 of OV277869.1, read as the reverse complement.
GTACAGATTAAAAACACGTAATTCCTTCCCTTTGAACGAAATTCAACGTAATCACAATGGAATATAGTGCAGAAAAAAGACACGTTTACAAGATTCAGATACTAAAATTCCTTATCTTGTTAGCAAACAGTTTTGAGTTGGATTATCTTTAAACTGATTGCAGTTGAAAAAGAATAACATCGCCGGTGAATAGGGCTGCTTTGTAAATAATGATAACACTCTTGGTCGTCTCTATGTCAGGGTAAATGATATTAAACGAAACGTATCCGCTTGTAATTGGGTTATACAGTACACCCTCCCTACAACGGCCCTCTGAACAGCGATTCCCTCCTTACAACAATTATGTCCAAACATTCACGACTTCAAAATCGTCTCCTTAAAGCTTTCATCTTCTGGTTTTCTCAAAGTCCCATAATGGACATTTTGACAGAAAAATACATTGCGGCGAGTGACAAACAACTTAAATACAGAGCAGATGCCGCGTCACGCGGCTTCTGATCTGGATTCAAGCTGAATGCAATTGCAAGCCGTTTCCCTCCCTATAGAAACTCCATCCAAACAGCACACACACGCTTCATCTCCCATTTGGCGTTATTTTAGAGAGATAGCTCTGTATATGGTGCTCTACCCTATATCCATCAAACAAGCCCTGCTAATTGTATACACTGTCATGATTGTTCCGAATAATAACCTTTTATAATACAGTGTACCTCAGAAGAGTTCATTATTTCAATAAAAGCATGTCTTCCAGATTCGATGACCCCTGTAAGGGGCAGGGCCTGCTCAGTGGGACATGGTTCAATACACTGACACAACTATCTAAGATTGGGAATAATAAGATCGATTGAGTTAAGTGTTCATCAATGTTTTCCACTGACATGCGCAACTTCCCAGACAATTTAAAACAATGCAGTGGACATGCCATTTAATGCATTTGATGTATTCCTCTTACGAGAAAAAATTACAAGTTATAAATACATGAACTGTAGTTGAATCTAAAGCAGAATGTTCCTTATAGTGCATTCTGTTTACGTTCAACCTGCTGTAAGTGACCACCTATTCAATCCTATCAAAAGGCTATGGGGGTTGTGGGTTAAAGACATTTCCTGGCCTACTTTCGGGGATAACACCTAGTCAGGCAGTTTCCAAGCAAAATCATGATTTGTGTGCATATCTGTACAACTGTGAATCAGTGAAACATCTCATGTGAGGCCCATCTGTTATATTTGATACTTTTATTAAAAAGTTTCATTAAAAAAACTTGAGTATGAGTATTTAAGGTCTTCTCCAGGGAGAATGTGATTGCTTTGACATTTGCTGCATGCTTATACAGTTACTTTCACGCTTATCCAGAACAACTTTATGTTTGGGGTTTGGGGTCCCATCAAAGGACTGAGGAAATATCTTGAACGCAAGTTTGCTTCAGATATGTACCAGAGTTTCAGTTTGGCATTTTCGTAGTTCAATTGAAGAAATATTATACAGTATAACCTGCCTTATCCTAACTCCTTCAGTACTAACTCGTGATGTCGGATAAAGCAGTGTGTCGGTTAGAGAATATTGAAGATATACACTCGAACTTTGATATTTCATACTCGCTTAAATTGAGCATACGTTATAACTTTGACATACGGGTATGTTCCACTTAAGCTAGCTTGAGATATCTAAGTTCATCAAAAGAAATACGCGTTAGCTCGCCTTAAAAGTATTTGACATAGCAAAGTTCGACTGAACGCTGTTCGGCATTTGGGTCCCACAATCATTGTCAGATAAAGCGGGTTCCTAGATTAACCAGGCTCCGAGGTTATAAAGCTTTTTAGTTGAATCTGAGTGTGTTTCCAAGCATTTGTTTGGTCAGATTTGAGCCTAGGCTCAAATCTGACCAATCAAATGCTTGAGAATGCGTTTAGACTCAAGTCAAAAGCTTTATAACCTCGGAGCCAGGTGTCGGATAAACCAGGTTACATGTACACTGTATAATAGCAGATATCAGAGGCCCGTTTAATAAAATTTCGTACGACATCAGTTATCGTAAACCAAATTATAAAAGTTTTAATGAGTATCTATTTCTCCATTCAATTCTGTCTATTTACATCTTTTTTGGAATCGTCTTGAAGAGACGACTTCAAAGAGATGTCACAAGACAGGATTAGATAGAGAAATCAGAAATTAAATGTATTTTAATATTTGACTTACGACCGTTTTTGTAATACGAAGTTTTATGAAACGGACCCCTGTCGCGGTTTCTAGAAAAACGGTTCATCCTGTTTGACAAGTATGCAATGCTTTTTAGGTCAAACTGCTTCTAAATTATGGAAATAGGCGATATGTGTTTGAGCATACGATGATAAGGCAGTGAATGGGTTAAATGTCAGTATGTGATAATGTTGAGTGATTTAAAACAAATATCATGTCTAATTGGCTAATGTGTTCTTGTAACATATTCTGTCCAACAGTCGTCGAGAGTCTAAAGCGATCTTTTGATCATTTAAGGAATGTACATTACTAAGCAAAACAGATTAATTTTTGTGTACGTTTAACAATGTGTACCTACTATCCCATATACACATAGCCAAACAGTGTAGACCCAAATAAGACGCCGCATCATGCACTGTTTGCTGACAAGAATTTCAATATAAAATAAACTGAAAATGACAATTTAGACCAAGCATCCTTTATATCAAAACTGGACTCCAATATAAACGCGTGGAAGAATCCACCAGGGGCAAATTGGTTAAGCACACTGCATATTTCGATTGCAGTAATGTGCTGTAAACTGTTTGCAATGGACATAATTGGACTATCATAAACGCGTTGGAACAGAGTAAATGACAGAATTAGTCCCAATCGGTTTTAGAATATGTATTACACTAGATATTTTAAACTTTCTAGATATTGATAACAGACAAAAACATCTTAGATCATGATTCAACACTGATATATACTTCTCATGAAATCGTTAGCGATCCACATTTGATTTTTTAATGTATCCCATAAAAGTAACACATTCAACCCTAGCGACGAGTATACTTGTCATTTACAAACAGTGTATATGTGAGGATAACACTTGTCCCATGCAAACAGTGTATACCCTGATCAGATGACTCCTTAGGGAGTCCTCTGATCAGGGTCTACACTGTTTGGATCAACACTGTTTGTCATTTTTTAAAAGACAGTTTTCTTTTACCAGAGATATACACGGTTGAACTTGACGCCGATGTTGCAATCGATCTGTATGAATACATAGAGGATAACTGTTTTTTTTTCAGTGTTAGATCGAAATTTAATCCATTGAGTGAACATCAGACGTTATATTTTCACGAGTGGCGAATCCACGAGTGAAAATATAACAGTCAAATGTTCACGAAATGGAATAAATTCAATCTTACACTGAAAAAAACACATTTATTCTATTTATTTATGCTTTAAAGCCACTTTTTAAACGAAATTGTTAGACAATTGAAAGCGAAATTACATAATTTATAAGTTTTTATGTCAAACACATGTGCGTGACAGTTGGCGGCATAATGACGTCATTTATTTATTGATTTGACGTCAACGGAATTACGTCGTTACTTCCGATATTGGGTTCGTGTTCTTCCGTTGAGTGGTTCGCGACAAAACGGACTACCTGGATTGAACGATAAGACACGACTTGGGAAGCCCTACGGGAAAAACTCATAAAAGAAGCACGAGCGACGATAATCCCACTGCTTGAAGCAGTGGATTATCAAGTGATAATCCACTGCTTTTTCCCGGTATTCCACCGAAAAGCATAAATAAAACACGTTTATTCGAAAAGCTCGACGTCCTCTTCTCTCTCTAAATCACAGGTATCTAAGCGACTTGTGGAAACCCTAATGAGACGTCACAATATATATAGCTATCACAAAGTACACATCTGGACTATCCGTTTTTCTTTCACTAGTAATGACTCACTTAGGAGAACTGGAACTTGAGGTCAGTGTCCACTAGGGTAGCCCGATGGAGAAACTCGTGATTATAGCAACAGTTGATTTATCGCATGGCGATAATCCAATTGTTTAAAACAGTAAGATTATTAAATGATAATCTATTATTACGTCCGATGTAACCACCAGAAGGCATGAACTAAATACTTTTATTCAACGTTATACAAAATCAGGTTCCGTAAAAAAGACGTTATTTCTTCATAATAAACGTTTTTATGCTAACAACCTAATGCCAAATACAAGCAGTTTGGAGCCTTATCTGATTCCAAACTGTCTTCAAATGAGGGTACAACTAATCGTTTAAAATGTCAAAACCGTTACCGGTTTACACGGGTTTTTACACTTTATTTGCCTTTAAAGCTTAAACGGGAAGTAATAATGGTTTTTACACTGCATCTTGTTAATATAAAATACTAAATTTGGTCATTGACAGTGTGACCAGGGTTAAATTTGTCATTCCGCCATTATTTGTCCCATTTCGTTTACATTTGCTACATTCCAGCTTTTAATTTCTATTGCATTTTTATTATGTCCTTTTGGATGATTACGCTTGAGAGACGTCATTGAAGAGTAGCGTCTGCATTATAGACAGTTCATTGGTCGTTCTCATTGGGTAGAGGTCTCTGCTTTACCCATGACTTGTTTAACTAGTTTAGAAGATTTGAAGAAGATTGTCGATCGTATTGGGGTTTGTCAGCTATTTCTACAATTGCAGCACATTATAAGGACACCATGGAGTGAGTGAGTTTGGTGTGGAGTTGGTACTGGGGGAGTTAGAGCGTTTAGTTTGATAAACTGGATGCTAATGCTTTCAAGTAACTTTCCATGGTGTATGACCTATAGGTATGATGTGAAATGGTGTGTAAACAGAGTAATTAGACGAAAGACAGAAAACCAGGCTTGTTGTTGTATATATTATCTCACGCCCGGCGACCCCACCCTCCTTATAGTGTTAAACCCCTGTACTATTCATAAACTGTAAACAGTTCAGATAATAATACCACTGAGCTAGTTGGTTACAAAAGCACATTGAAAGTACCATACAAAGATAACAGTGCAGAAGAGATGTAACCCGTACTGTTACTTTAGCCATGAACCTTATCATCAACATCGGAGTTTTGATTAACGTGCTTCTGCGAGTCCCCAGTCTTTAGTCTTTATAGTTTCGTACTGTCAGCTTCTGCCATGACATTTACTCTCCTGCAACGTATATGCCTCTGGCGCATTTCATAGCCCAGTAGAGCATTCGAATATCCATATCAACAGAACCTCCCCCATAATATGAGCTCCAAGTCTTCTATGCAAAGATGTGTTACCTGTAAGTGAGATGGCGCGACGAGAGTAAATATAACTTATTGTTTGTCCTCCAGATATCTTTTATATAGCCGCTGTTGCGAAGTTACAACCACCATGCAGTTGCCAATAGCATGTCTCCCGAGATACCAGAAGACAGTAATATCCTCCAGTTTTCCTGGACCAATTAAAAAATTTCCCTGTGCGAGCGCTTCCAAGACAACGGGAATATCTGAAGTCAGGATCTTCCACCAGCCTCCTGAGACCACTGCATTTCTTGTGCACCAAGTGTTTGCAACCATTACAAAACATGCTGTTTCTCCTCACACCTGTAGCGCGTATAGTTACCGTATCGATGGCCATCGATGGCCTCCAAACGTAACACTTTAAACAAAAACGACATGTTTGCATGATATCGTTGGCCATATATACAAACGGCCTCAGATGTAATGTGCCTAGACGAACAGGAATTCCGAAATGGTGTCCAAATGAGTACACAAGCAACAGCGAACAGTCCCGCGCTAATTTCTCTTTAATTAAACAACATTTTCTCATACTTAATGTATCAAGCAATGCAGCTTACAGCTAAGCAGCTAAATTTTATTTTTATATGCGGTACAATTGATGCATATCAGTTGATTAGTACACTTTTGCGTGTCTTATTCCGATTCGTAAAGTAATTCGTTCGTACCCTTGACAAGTAAATAATCATAAGGTTGCAATGAATTATTATTGGAGATTATTGAAGAATGTTAGATGTCGACTACAATGGTTGTTTGCATGCTAAAGGACGTCAGACTCCGATACAGTTACAGTGGTAAATACGCTATTCCTACCCATTTACGCTTTAATCTATGCGTAAGAAACGCATAGTGAACGGTTAACGAACGGTTAACGCCTAACTATTTTAACGCTTTTAAACGCGTTAATAAACGATTATACCAGAGATGTTGCAATTGGTGCGTCAGTTTTCCGTTTCACGCGGAGGTTTTGGATCTTATTGATTTCGGATATACTCTGTGAATCCAACATTTTTGCAGCTTGATATGGATTAAAACTGTTTGCAATAGTCATCATTACTGGTGTTCAATGTTAAAAGGGTTGATACAAAGTCATCAACAAAACCTTGTGCTTTGTTTTACGTTTTATTTATATCTATCATTGTTTACTTTTGTGATCTGAAACAAGAATATCATGCGGGTATAGTAGTCAAAATGCATTTTCAAGTAAGCTTTATATTCCCTGTGGAGAACAGTATCCAAATATGCATTTTGTCGGCTAGCTGAAGAAGTAATTCATGCTGTGATTGTATATTCCTTATCGTCATGCTAAGTGCGGCTCATCTGTTCCGATAAGATTACGTAATGTCACATTCCTTTGGGACGTATGATATGGTAGACCTGTACTAAACAACAGGCTTAATATTTTGCAATATTTCTGGCCCTTTTCAACGCGTAAAGAAACGCGTAAAGAAACGCGTTAAGGAACGGCTAGGGAACACGTTTAACGAAACGGATAGTAAACGCGTAACAAACGCTTTAAGTGGGTAGGAATAGCGTATTTATCTCTTTACCTGAACACGCTACAGTGCGACAGACGGCGCAATGGTTCTTGGCAACGCTCTACAAGAGGGCCTTTTCTAATATACCTTATATGTGCATTAAATTTTATAACTTAAACCATTGTAAGATTGTGACAAAAACGGAGTATCATAAGTTTTGTTAACTCAAATACTACACTGACATACCAACATACATACTAGTATGTAAATTACCATTAAAACACAATGCGTGATAAATGTTTGTAGTTTGCACTGTATGTATAAAACTATTTCATTATCTTAACATTTTAAGTAGTTATATTAATATCTGAAGAATCTATGTTGAAGCTTGGGTCGATGTTTAAGACAATAATTAGGGTGATTTACCACTATTTGCTAAATCATATTTACAGTCCGACAAATGCCTCGTTAAATTAGTATGCATGAATTAGAAAAGTGTCATCCGGTACCCTCAAGCTGAATACAGTGTCCCCTGTATTCAACAACACCCAATGGCAGACACATATTAGATGGATTTATAAAAGAGAGGGAATATCAATACCCCAAGTGCACCACTCTTCTTAAAGCATTAAATTTAAACAGGACAGAATATTCTTCACTGCAGCTCTTAGCTCCACTGTAGCTCTTAGCTTAACGTTAGGACTACGGTGGTGAAATACAGAATAACTGTATTTTTTCAGTGTTAGTTTGAAATTTAAATCAGTTAATGAGCATCAGACGTTATATAATCACAAGTGGCGAAGCCATGAGTGAAAATATAACAGTCTTATGTTGACGAATTTCGATCTTTAACTGAAAAATGCACTTATTTTATTTATTTCATGCTTTTAAATGATTTTTGGGATTAAATAGTAAAAGTACGACGTTTACTCCGTGTGGAGCCCCACATTGAAATTATTCATATCAACACTTTTTCGTGAGAGTTTTCCTTACCACTACGTTACAGATTTAGTGATTTGACGTCATCGGTGTTACGTCGTTACCTCCGATATACGATTTGTTTTCTTCCGTTTACGAATGGTTATCGTGAAATCGGCCTGACGGAATCACACTATAACACACGCTTGACTACGATTCTTTGGGAGCCCTAAGGGAAAACTCAGAACTATAAGCACGCGTGGCGATAATCCTACTGTTCGAAGTTGTGAGATTATCAAGTGATAATCCACTATTATTTCCAAATAAACTACCGGAAAGCATTAAATAAAGTGTTGTCTTTCACAATAAACGCGTTCGTATTTAATACTCGTTTCCTATGCAAACATGTAAGAGCGAGACCAGACGGTAGGTGATAGTGTGGCGCTTGATCAGTCTTCAAATTGCATGTCACTCAGATTAAAATTTCCAAATCTGTCATTTGCTATGTTTTATCCCATTGCGTTCAGTTATTTTAACTATTAAACGGGAAAGAATAACGTCTTCCCTGCTGTGCCATGGCTGGTCAAACTTTACAGTGTGAAACAAACTTTAACGAAAACACCCTTGAATATAACTTGAGAAACGAATGGTAATGATTCATTATCTTATGTCAATGGTGACCTAAACAGATTGCAGTGTCAAACAGTATATACGTTCATATAAAACAGAAACCAATGCGGCGTCTCAGTAGGGTTTTAATTGTTCTCTAATGTCTACTTTTATGAATTACAAACATAACTGAGTTTAACCATTTCATGATCAAATAATTCGGAAGATTTTTACCCCTTCACTAATTCACTTTATTGTCGTCTGTGTCATTATTGTTGTCTGTAAGGCACGTTTCATAGTTCGATTTAAGGTCGAATGAGTTATTAAATATCGATACGAGTGTCAAACTGTTAGGGTCCTAATAAGGTCTCAAACTGTGCAAAAGCGCTTTAAGCGTCATTGAGAGTGAAAGGTTAATGGTACAGAATAACGCCATCACAAGACTTTAGTTTGATTTATTGAGTTAGATTCTGCGGCAACGTTACACATTTAAATGGTCACATAATCACATGGCGCCTAGAAATGACCACATACTTAAACAAAACCTTGACCAATGAGCGTGAGAAAGCACGCAATAAAGCCCCAAAACATCAACACGCCCCATCCCCATCCCTATTATAGAAATCCTATAAATATCTTGGCAATCTTGTTTTAACCTTGAATCGATGATTAGTTTACTCTCGACTTATTTTCAGACTTTTAGAAATTCACTGTCCGCTACTCATCTCGTTAAATTAACATGCATGAATACATGGATGGTCCTCCTGCATCCTAGATCCTGAAAAAAACAACTCCACAGAAAAAACGATGATAACCTTTCCGTTACAGTAAATTGAAACGCAAACGTACTACAATACATTGTAAATAAATGGCATGTTTGACTCTATTCGTGCCAACGGTCCCATATACAGGACATATGCATACTTTCAAGTAGTGTAGACTTTGATCAGACGCCGCATGTGTATAACATTTGCTCAAAGAAATTTCTTTTATTATAAAAACAAAACGAAAATGAAAATTTAGATCAGGCACCCCACTGATAATAGTTTAAATGGTTGACGATGCATCTAAATCTGAACGCAAACAGTTTGAAGTCTGATCAGATAGTATACTCGACGTCTTAGTTTGATAGGACTGGTTGCATTACATGTATTTGCAATTAGTAGAATTGTTTGAAACACGAGCGTGTTTGTTGTAGCAACCAGTTTAATGTCAAGCGAACTACTGCTAGAGTTTATTGCGGTAACATATTGTGTTCAGTGGGGAAGACAGTAAACGAAATTCAAACTCAGAGAAATGTGTAACTGGGTATTCTGTTAGAATGTCCATGGGTCCGATCACAAATAATATACTACTAGGTGTACTGTATCTTAAAAGGCAATGGTAGAATCACATCTACAAAACAAATAACTGAAAATATAAACAATTACACACCTTACAAATAGCTCGTGTACATGGTACCAGTAAAGATACGGGTCAAGCTAAGCCACATGCGAGAAAGAAATTACGGGACATGTTAAAGACAAACAACTAATTAAATCCTGTAAAAGTAATAATCATGGAAAGAGAAACAAATCAGCATTGAATTGTCACAAGTCTAAAAAACGTTTGGGATACTTTTAATAAATTCTCACTTCAGTAAGGTTTTTGTTTAACAAAAATATTGACTTTTTTTACGCTAAGCAAATAATCTCAAAAGTGTGTCCAAACTTATTTTCTCTTTCTCTTTATGTTCTCAAACTTCTGCATGTCGATCGCAAGTCTACTGTTGTTGTTTATTTTAAACAATTTGGATCTAGATCTGATGTCTCGTCACGTGGCCTGTGATCTTGATCATATCTGTTTTTCCCTCGTCTTTAGTTTTTTTTTTAAATAAAAATGTATGAAACTAAATAAAACACATGTTGCAGACGACAATTTCAAGGCAGACTACATGACATTGTATATTACGGCACGATACGGTTTAATATACAACGAAATTGTATATATTTCGTAGCTGTGCATAAAACGTTCACTACCATTTAGTGTTTTCTAGTTGTTAACCATAGCAGCACGTCCGTCCCTTCTCCATGCTACAGTGGAGAAAAAGTTATTTTTCCCCGTTTTTAAAAACGCAAACGAAACAAAAACCGCATCGCTCTTAAACGTAGAAAATTGCAACTTTTGACAAACCTGACCGTTTATTTTAATCAGAGTAGCAAACAGTTTGGAGCCTTATCAGACGCCTGGTTAACCGGTGTCTGGTCTGGCTCCAAACTGTTTGCAGACGACATAATAGCTTTAGCGTAAACGCTTTTATTTGGAAAGATTAACGTTTTCTTCACTGTATTTAACAATTGTCTAAGTACACTAGGTGATGTTTAACTAATTTCGCCCGTCTAACAACGATACAATACATATTTAGAAACAGTTTTTATCCTGAATAGACAACACGTATCGCGGGGTCTGATGAGGATCCGAATTATTTGTTCCTCGGATTTAATTGCATTTCGTTTTTCAAACTAAATTGTTATTTTCATTGCAAGCAGTTTGGAGCCAGATAAGACACTTGGTAACTCGGTGTCTAACCAGATCCCTAACTGTTTGTCACTCAGATTAAAATAAATGGAATTGTCAACAATTTGTTATTTTTCTAAGTTTTGTTGCACTGCGTTTGCGTTTCTTTTGCGTTTGAACGTGGGAGCATAACGTCTTCTGAACTGTACCTAATTCATTTACGAGTGTATTCCTTGATTAGATGGTCAGAATTAGATGACGGCTTAGTTTGCGTATCTCGCTTTTAGCGACACCTGATGACAACACCGAAACAGTATTTTATTATGTGAATATATGTTATAATTAAAAGCCATTTGACATTGAATTCGATTTGGTATCGTCAGCGTTCCTCATTACAGTTTTAATTATAACAGTTTTGACGTCGGTTTTCTATCATTTTTAACTCTTTTACTGCCAAGTTTTATCGTCTGCTTTAGCTCTCTTACCGCCAAAATATATCGTCTGCATTGATACATGTAGTGTCGTCTGTAATATTCTTAACGTCAAATTTAGGGCTGTTCTGACTGAGGAAATTGCGATACAAGAATAAAATACTGTTTAAAAATTTACCCTGTGGCGTCGTTGGTAGTGAAAAAGTTAAACGATATCAAACGTAAACTGCAATGTAATGAAATGTAAAAATCGTTCATAATTGAATTTGATAATTATGTTGCCCAGCGTCTGGTCTGGCGGCTGTTAATTGTTTGCAATCAATATCAGGTATTTAACTCGTTGAGCCCTAGTGACGCATATATGTGTCCGGAAACAAATGTGTACCTGTGAATAGTACACTCGTCCTATGCAAAGAGTGAAGTCCCTGATCAGAGGGCTCCTGCAGGAGCCCTCTGATCAGGGACTTCACACTTTGTCATTTTGCAATTTATTACAAAACAAAACCTAAAAAATCTAAAATGAACCAGCCTTTTTGCAAACTGGAATTGTTCATTGGAAGTTTCAGGGGATTATATATATGCTTTTATATGTTTTATATGCGTTTTAAGGGAAGGAATAACGTCTCCACTGTACCTACCATTTGACAAGAACATACGACTTACAGATTTAATTGTACGCTCGTAACTGAAATAAATTTCCGTTTGTTGAAATTAGTCTTGCGGGTACATGCGTCTAGGTTTATATTAAATGAGTTCGACACATGTTCAAATTGAAAAGAACAATTGAAGACAATTGAAAAGTTTAACTGATGCCAGTCAGTCAGGAATTGATTGATGTGTGATGAGAATACGTCTGGTGTTTTCAAAAACAACGAAACCTCTCAACTACAATTGTATTCAACATGAAGTGTTAACGACAGGTGGCTGGTAAAGCAAGATGAAAGGAAAACAGACAGGCTCTTTTAGGAACTTTCTGTTTTACTTTCATTTTGCTTAAAGCTGCCACCTGTTTTTCAAATTATCTTTAGCCTTCTTTATAGTGGTCGTATGGAGAAATTTTCCCTCAGCAAATCCTCTCTATTACAACCACTAAAAAAGGCTAATGGATTATATAAAGGACAAGTGACAGCTTAAAGCAACGTTTTGGGAATACATTATTAATTCCAAACTAAGGTGTTTATGCTAAAGTTTTTTGTGTCAATTCCATATAATAAACATGAACGAGATGAGGAACCGGACCATCCTACGTCTGACTAGAAACTGTTTGCTATACTCGGAATTGTTTGAACTCAGTCAACATTTTCCCAAATAATTCATTTTTATTACACTGCATTCGAAATTGGTTTAGTTTATACGAGGGGGAATAACTTATTCCTGAGTGTGCACACAGTGTAGACCCACACCAGTCGGTCTGTCGAAGATTGATTCTTCACTGTGAGCAAACGCATACCCTGATACGACGCCGATACTGAATAAGCAATGTTTTCGTCATGGAGTGGCTCATTTCATTTTTATTTGAAAGCTATATGTATTACAGTGCTCCCTCTCAACAACAAAACCAACTGGGCGACGAAGGATGTGTTAGTTGTTCGGAGGGAGTTGTTATATGGATTGAAATTTGCTTAGATTTGAATCCAGATCAGACGCCGGGTTTAAGCGCTTTGTCATTTGTTAAATGTTAAGTTGTAAGTTAATCAAACTATCCAATATTATTATATATAATATGACTTTGAGAAGGGTAGACGAAACTTTTAAACAGACGATATTGCAGCAGTGAACAGGTTGAACATTAGTGTCTTTTTGGGGTTACAGCGGCACACGTTGTCGTATAGAGGATGTTGCTGTTCGGAAGCCGTTGTAGGGAGGGAGAACTGGACTTTCAAATAAACGTGTTGTATTTCAATGTGTTCATTGCAAATAGTTTGGATTCAGGTGAGATATCGAGTCCTAACGGTTTGCCACTCAGATGAAACATATAATATGAACCTAACCCATTTATAGATGCCAACGATCTAATATATGGAACATAGGCAAGCCGTTTAGACACTGATCAGAGTTATAAGCTGATAGGAATTTCAATATGAAACAAAACGAAAATAAAAATTTAGATCGTGCATCACTTATTTTAAGAAATTGACTTATAATTTGACAATAAATATTTACAAGCATGGAAAGTTCGATTCGGCGCAAATAGGTTAAAACATCTGTCACTTTGCTGCATTTTAAAGCATTGCAAGTGCGTTTAGTTTACTTGATCGGGAACGAAGAACACATTTCCCACTATATGAGGTAGTTAAAACGATGGTACAAATTGGTAGTTTAAAGTCAATTAATTTGAATCATGCAGCATTCTGTTGCCTAATAAATCAATGTTAATGACAGTATGTTTTGACGTCCTCACGGTTGACGGGTAATTAGGGTCATGTATTTCCTGAAAACCTGAAATAAATAACATCGGTGTGGAAGGGTACAGAAAGTATATGCTTCCAAGCGTAAAAATTATTGTTAAAGTTTAGAAAAAAATATTATTTCAATGCCTTATACATGTATCACTAAAATGAGTTATTTAAGAAACTATGAATTCATACCAGTGTACATGATTATCATGCAATTGAACACGGATGGGAGTAGAGATGCTGGTAATTACAGTAGGACTCATTAAATCGAATTTAACACTTTTATTTAACTACAATTTGCACCACCGCCACGGCACTACATCTCTTGGTGCACACATTTTCAAAGCCATATTACGTCACATTAAGCTGTTACACCGCGTGCGTGTTTTGTAGAGACTTCAAACATAGACACATTCCTTATTTCTTTTTTCGAGCGTATAACGATGCGCGCGAGGTGCGTTAGAAATTTCGTACATCATAAATTTACTCTTAATTAAACCAAAAGAATATGCAGTGAAATAAAACGAAGAACATGGTTTTAGTTTTCATAATAAAAAAAAGCATCCACCTCAGACGGTGTAGTTTAAACTGGATTTCAAGACGTTTGGAGGTAATCGTCAAATTCAATATCTGATTCTATCCCTATTTTTTGACGATGTATTTTAGTGTTTTCCGACATGTGACTTCATTTTGTGGCATAACGGCAACGCAAAATCGTGACCGGGTTGGAAAGTTTTGTAAATCGGCATGTGGTCGGCAAAAACGAAAACAGTTTTCTAGTAGAATACAACTATTGTGCGGATGGTAAAGTTGTTGATTCTTACCTGGATCTGATAAACTAGATAGCTACTTAGCTAGACTAGCGGCAGAAGGATCGCAGAGATACAGGTCTGACTGTAATTTTTTTAGTTCATTTTGCTACAACAAACCTTTACCTCTTAGATACACATTTTAACGCATTGAATTTATTCCTCCACTCACGTAAATACAATGAGCTTTATACAGCCATACACAATAAAAAAAAGTCCTATATTATTTAAGGAGGTGAAACCCTAAAGTAGACTGAAAGTAAAGCAGAATTGATTTTGCTTTAATTTCAGCCTGTTTTAAACAATTATCTGTTTTAATACTGAATATAAGCTACGGAGTAAAATATCTATTGCATTTATTTGGTTGCATCATACTAGCCATTTGTTATGAAACTTTGTTATCCGAGTCAACTTTTACAGCCAAACTTGTATTAAGCGATCACTTAATGGAAAACCAATATGTAGTCTTTCTTACATAGTCTAAACTTTTCAATTTCACACACAAAATGTATAAAGCAATACCTTGTAGCTTTCGTCCGAGTACTTCGGACTTCGTCAGCCAACTGGTCTGACATCTCATTGGGAATTAACACCGCTCGAGGCATTCGTGAGCGATGTTAATGTTGAGTCTAAGATGTGCGGAAGATTGTACCGGTAAAATGATATAAAGTGACCCCCGTAATAGAGTGACCCCCGGTCGAAATATTTCGACCCCGGTCGAAATATTATGACCCACTTACGTGAAATAAAGTGACCGTTCATGAAATAAAGTGACCTCCCGTAATAAAGTGACCCCCTATACAAACGTGTGTCTGTTTAGTATTATTTTAAGAAATAATAACACCAACTAGTGTATCAGCGTGCAATAGAACTCGTGTTGGAGTTGAGATGCGTACATATTAAATATATTTAATTACCGCATCTTTACATTATCACCGTTGTATTGTCGCGTTTTCACCCGTCTTACTGTCGAAGTATAACCGTCGTACTGTCGCGTTGTCACCGTCGTAGTTAAACGGTCGTACTGTCGTATAATTACCGTCGTATTGTCACCTCTCGGTCCATATGCGCACAGAGGAACACCCTCCCTCCGTGTGAGCTTCAAACAGTTTTAATATTGATACGACGCCGAGTTTATCGGCCTCAAATCTGGATCCAGACTTTTTGTAAGCACCAGTATTGTCGCACTTGACAGAGTAGCATAAAAGGTGCCAAAAATGTTTTTTATGCCCCCAGAATCTACGATTCGGGGGCATATAGTTTTTGTCATGTCTGTTGGTCTGTCCGTCCGTCCGTCCGTCTGTCTGTTTCAAAAACCTTAACCTTGGCTATAACTCTCGCATTTTTTAACCTGGGCCTTTTATACTTGGCATGTGTCTTTCCTGTATCAAGACTTTTCCAACCATACAAAACATTTTGACCTTGTGACCTTGACCTTGGCATTTGACCTACTTTTGTAAAAATCTTTAAATGGCTATAACATTTGCACCAGTTGGCCCAGGGCTTTCATATTTTGTATGTATATTTCTTGTCTCAAGACCTTTCCAACCATACCAACATATTTGACCATGTGACCTTGACCTTCACCTTTGACCCATTTTTTCAAACTTTAACCAAAAACCTTAACCTTGGCTATAACTTTTGCATTTTTAATCCTGGGCCTTTTATACTTGGCATATGTGTTCCTCATGGCAAGACCTTTCAACATATTTGACCCTGTGACCTTGACCTTGACCTTTGACCTATTTAATCAAACTTTAACAAAAAACCTTTACCTTGGCTATAACTTTTGCATTTTTGAACCTAGGCGTTTTAAACTTGGCATGTGTATTCCTCATGACAAGACCTTTCCAACCATACAAAACTTTGTGACCGTGTGACCTTGACCTTGACCTTTGACCTACTTTTGTAAAAATCTTTAAATGGCTATTTTATTTGCACCAGTTGGCCAAGGACTTTCATATATTGTACTTATATTTCTTGTGTCAAGACCTTTCCATCCATGCAAAACTTTTTGATCTGTGATCTTTGAACTTGGCATTTGACCTACATTTGTAAAAATCTTTAAATGTCTATAACATTTGCACCAGTTGGACCAGGGCTTTCATATTTTGTATGTATATTTCTTGTGACAAGACCTTTCCAACCATACCAACATATTTGACCATGTGACCTTGACCTTTGACCTATTTAATCAAACTTTAACCAAAAACCTTAACCTTGGCTATAACTTTTGCATTTTTGCACTTAGGCCTTTTATACTTGGCATGTGTTTTCCCTGTGGCAAGACCTTTCTAACCATACAAAACATTTTGACCTTGTGACCTTGACATTTTACCTATTTTTTGTTGTAATATTTAAATGGCTATAACATTTGCACCAGTAGGCCTGCCACTTTCATATTTTGTTTATATGTATCTTGTGTTAAGACCTCTTTTTGCGCTTGTGACCTTGACCTTTGACCTTCTTTTGTATAAATCTTTATACGCCTATATAACATTTGAACCAGAAGGCCTAGACCTTCCATTCTTTGTATGGTTCTTGTGTTAAGACTTCTCCAACCATGGCAATGCTTCATTTACCCTACGACCATGACTTTTGACCTACTTTTGCAAATAAGCATTACATTACAGAACATAACGCTGCCTGGGGGCATTTGTGTTTCACAAACACATTGCTTTTCATCTGATCTTCACCAAACTTTCTGAAAGTGTTTGTTGACATAAAATGGAGACAAATTTGGATAATTAGCGGTGCCAATTTATGCTAGGCCCTTTGGAGTAATGGCCCTTGAATTCCTCAAAATGGAGCTCCACGACAGTTTCACCTCTTTAACTCGTACATTTTACATTTGACAGTCCGGATTCCCCTCCCTGTATCATCGGGGGCATTCGTGTAACTGGGACACATTCTTGTTTTTCAAGCATTTATAATAATAATACGCTTTCAATTCCCACAGGACATTTATCTTAAAAGCTTGAACCCTTTCATCTCCAAAAATTCGTCTGTCTTAAATCGTTTTTCCGAATTATCATTTTAAGGTTAGATTTACAGTTGCATGACTAATTATTATGTCGGGTGTCAAACAGTTAATACCGTATACTGAACAAACGACAGACTACTAAGCGACTGATCTAGCTCAAAACGACTGTAGATGCTTATGGTGGTAAAATGTTAAATACGTTTCGGCAAAAAGGTCAAACTTACCCTCTAAGTGCAATGTTCTACATAAGTGCATATTTCTTATCTAGATCCAAACGGTTTGCCCGTCTTAAAGTTGTCGAACATGGCACTTACAGGGTTATCGTAATTGGTGGTCATTTTAGATATTTTGGGACCAGATCTAACTAGCAACTCGACGTCTAATAAGATTCAAAAACTGTTCCGAACTAAAATGAACATTTATTACTATTTGTAAGGTATATAAATCTTTTCATTTTAATGCATTGCGATTTCTTTAAGTTTCATCAACACTGAAAGAAGAACGTTATATAGAACTTTATTGACTGTGTCACGATAGCTTCATCTTTCAACGAAGGACTCGCCATGAATTAGCTTTACTTCAACATAATTATATTTAGAATTCTAACTTGCATACCCAAGCATCTTCATGTGATACTATATGTGTGTTTTTAGCGACGAGAATACTCCAGTAGAGAAAATATTTTTCCTGTGCAAACAGGATCTAGACGCATATCACAGGGCTCCTAAAGTTGCCATCAGGGTCTGCACCGTTTGTCAATTGCAATAACTTGTAAAACGCAAGCTCGTATATATTAAAAAAAAAAGAGAAATAGACTCGATTGAAAACTGAGGTTTTATGAATGAAAGAGTTAATGGCCGTTTAAAAACGGAGATAAAAGGCCTATAGGTTTCACTGCAACGCATGCTAAAGAAATACGAGCTAACCGCTTCACAAGACCGGAAATTCATATATTCTCGCTAATTTTACTAAAATGTTTTAAAATGTTCTATATTGTTCAAAACATTGCTCTGGGCATATACTCAGCTATTGGCACAGTCGTATTGTCATAATTTCTCAGCGTTCCAAGATATTTCATTTATATACGTCATTCAAGGTGAGCGATTTAGAGCCGTATACGGCTCTTGTTGTCATTTGTAGCAGATCAGCCAGTGACTATAATCAACTAATTATCCATTTGATATTTCACGGGTGAACGAGTCAAGATAGGTTACAGCTCATTTCAGGAGAAGTACTTTTCGTTTAAACTAAACTGAAAAGCTTCAATAAAAATTAGAAAATAATCAAGTACATGTATATATTTTACACAAAATAGGCAATTACTTTGGAGGCTGTTCAGATGCCAGGTTACCCGGAACCTGATCTGTCTCTACATTATTTGCAACTACCGTACTTGTTACATCACACACGCGTTTATTGGGAAAGAAAAAACGTATTCTTCACTGTAAAATAGAGCCAATGCTAGAAAAGTTTTTCCTATAATGAACGGGTTATGCAGACGATAAGATCTGATAGAAAAGGAGTATATTAGTACCATACATGTCAATAAAAACTTCGTCTCTTCTCTTCATTACCATAAATACGAGTAGTGTATGTGTAACCCATTACTTCTTAGAATCTAGCTCATTTTTATTAACGCATTTAATTTATTCTTCCACTGAGGAAAATAGTTCAATTTAATAAAATTGTAAATATGTATCATATGAGTGATTGTTTACATCCGTTTCTTTCATCTATGGGCTAATTTGGCTCCCCAGAGAGAGGGAAGGACAAAATAAAACTCGGGCACGATGCTCTACTCTTACTATTTGTTATGCTTGAATATTAATCTCACTGTCTCTTGGAGGTTAATAATTGTTTATCGATATATTGACCTAGATGACCTTTAAACCCCAATAATACCTAACAGAAGACCGTGGGAAAGTTTACATTCCAAATTGCGTCAAAACTGATATTATGACGTCACAGTAAGTCGGTGACGTCATAACTTCTGTTTAGACTATTTTTATGTTTGCTAGCATTTTGAGTTCATACATTGTAAAATGAAAACGATGCAGACCCTGATCAGGGGACTCCCTTAATTAGGAGTCCTGTAATATTGGTCTTCACTGTTTATATAGGACAAGTGTACACTTAACATGTACACTTTTTCAATGCTAAGATACTTTTAATTTTACAAATTGCTACATCCAGAAACAGGGCTGCCGTTTCTCCGGGTTTCCCCGAAATCTTCGGATTTTTATCCCAGCAGATGGTAGCATAAAGCAGGTTGAAACTTTACTTTCAACCTACTTCAAGTAATCACGCCTGAAAATAGAAAAATTGGAAATCTTCGGATTTTTCAAGATCTACTTATGGCAGCCCTGCAGTTAGTACATTTTATTGTTGTATTGTTAATAATTTGTTTTGTATGAAATGCCTTTTGTTTTACGTACTTGTATATATGTTGAGGGCTCATGGAAGATTGGTCTTTACCAAATGAGTTCTCTCGTTAAATAAAGTCTTTATTATTATCACGGAATTATACAAAGAAATTTCTTTGTATAATTCCGTATTATTATTATTATCATATCTATCGACAGTTATCTGAATATTTTAGATGCCAATTGCCCGGTTTAAAGCACTGCTCAATACATCGAACCTTTTTTTAAAGACTTGGTATCGCAATCGAGTGTGCTGCCACTGGACCAAGTCCGCCGGTGTGCACCATGATAAATAGAACTAATATTCTAGTATGGTAGCTTAAAGCAGACTGAAAGAAGAGCAGAATTCACCTAAAAGAGTATCATATTTTAATTTCATCCTGCTTTAAGCAACGATAGAAATTGTCTTGTTGATACACACTCTTGACGTCGTGTATCTTGTTCTCGACATGGTCGAGTGAATTGGAGAAAGCTCATAGATTTCTGAAATGTCTGCACAAGTTGTATATAGATCTATATAGTATTAAGCAGTAACCTGTTAGAGATCTCAATAGAATACCCGTTTTTATCATTGAATACAGGCTGTTACTGAATACAACATAAACTAATTTTTTTTATTTGCAGAACACGCACATAGATCTATATGAGCTTTCTGCATTATTTTGGTGTTGCATTAAGCAGTCGCCTGCCTTTTGTGATTCATTTGTTACAGCCTTGAATACAGCCAGTCACTAAATGCAGCATTATTTAATGTAGAAATTTCTGGCAATACCCATTCCTACCAAGAAGTGGCTTCGCTCGCTCTACAATATTTTACTTATTTTTGATCTAACTATAGCATCAATGTAAGCAGAGCGAACGAAGCCACTTCTTGGTAGGGATGGGTATTCCCATGCCTCACTGTATTGCAATACGTACCGAAAAATAGTGTGTGTTATTAAAGTGAACTAAACCGATGCACCTGGAGCAAATATGTCCAGACATTTTTTTAAATTATGAAATTGTTTCTTAAATGGCCGACACTACAGTTTTATAAACACATTTGTTGGAAACTACATTTTTCATTCAGACATGTTAACGTTTTTTGGAATTTTATCGAGATAATAAATATATCATGCGCACCGATTCAACATCGACTTATACCATAATTTACAAGTTTGTAAATTGAGAGATCGTTATCTCAACATTGTTTGTACTCCCTGCCAATTCTTATAATCAGACGCAACCTGATCAAACACTACATTTCTGATTATATCCGACTATCTATACCTGTATCGTATTGCAAATGAAGTTACTTAAGTAAATACATGTACATTCAATACTTTTAGACAATGCACAATCTTGATATAACATACACCAACACATTATAGGGGTTTACAATGGAGAGTTTTTATAGGGAGGGAAATTGACGTACCTTTGCGACAAGGGATTCACATTTTCGTAATATATATTGAAGGGGGGGTCATAATATTATGGAAATGAAGTGACCCCCTAGCATAGACAGGGAGTCAAACTATTTCGACAGGGGGGTCACTCTATTACGGTAAAAGAGTCACTTTTTCTGCAATATTTTGACCGGGGGTCGAAATATTTCGACCGGGGGTCATTCTATTACGGGGGTCACTATATTTCATTACATCGGCCCCGTCCCTGTTTAGGGCTGGTTTGTGAGCTCTTATGTAGATAGATTCTGTCACCCCGTTCAAACCATGATGGTTCTCTGTCTATAATAGTCACTGATTCAATGGTAACATAATGTCCTGGCGAGTCCTTGTGAATATGGCGTGATACCTCACTTGTACTGGAGCTAGGCCGTCTATTCACCATAAACCTAGCTTTTAAGTTCCTCTCTGTTTCCCCGATGTAATCCTGGTCACACTGATATTGTTCATGTCCTTCACATTTGATATGGTAGATTGGGCCACATATGTCCTGTTTCTTCGATTTGTCTTTGGGGTGCACTAGGGTTTGTCTAAGTGTCCTATGGGGCTTAAAACATACATTTATGCTATGTTTGCCAAACACCCTTCTCAAGATTTCAGATTTTCCCTTGATGTATGGTAGGACAATGTTGCCTTTAGAGTCTTTCTTTCTTGAGTTCGTTGTTTTAGTTTTGTTACTTGTCTTTGAGAGCTTGGATGTCACTTGCCCACTTTGTGTAGTTACACTTTTGAAGAACATTGTTGACGTGGCGTATCTCAGTTCCCAGATCCCTTTGGTCGGATGTCACTGTTTCTGCCCTCTGGTGTAGGGTACGCACAACACCTAGTTTGTGTTCCTCCGGATGTGCTGACTCAAAATTTAAATATTGGTCTTTATGGGTGGATTTACGAAAGACAGTAGTTTTGATTGCTCCATCAGGTTGTCTTATGGTGTTCGTGTCCAAAAATGCCAATGTGATATTTTCTTCTGTCTCTTTTGTGAATTTGATATCCGGGTCAATACTGTTAACATGATCTGTGAACTCACTCGCATATTCCTTCCTTTGTTTTGTGTGTGTGTCATTCGCGTATCTGTACTACCATCCAGGTGGGTGTTGATCTATGGAAAGTGTTCCATGTACAGATTACAGACAATCGGAGACACAGGAAAGCCCATTGCCGCACCATGGATCTGATGGTAATATGTCCCATCGTAAACAAAATATGTGCAATTTAAGCACAACTCTAATTGTCTAGTCACACGTTCTGGGGATAGAGATGTTCTCTTTGAGAGAGAGCTGTCACTACATAATCTGTCGTTTATGACGGTGAGTGCTCTGTCAACCGGTACACTGGTAAACAAAGCACTGACGTCATAACAGACTAAGATATCCTCTTCCTCAACTGTCGTATCCTTACTTACCGATGCAAAATGCTTTGTGTTCTTTACATGGTGTTCTGTCTGTCCAACAAGAGGTGAGAACACTTTAGCCAGGTATTTGGCACAATTGTAGGTGATAGATCCTACACTACTGACCGAAGTACGGAGTGGCATATTAGGTTTGTGTACTTTGGGGAGTCCATAACACTTTTGGGGAATGTCTGTGGTAGGATAGAGCTGTCTGCTTAGACTGAATTCTATTTCCCCTTTGTCCTTAAGTTCCCTTATAAAGTCTGAGAGTTATTTCTTGTATTTAGTGGTGGGATCTCTAGTCCAAATGTTATAGGTGCTGGAGCCTTGCAGCATAGTCTTACACTTCTCCATGTAGGAGCAACTGTCCATAACCACTGTGCATCTCCCCTTGTCAGCAGGTAAAATGACGATTGATTTGTCACACTGTAGGTTTTTCAAGGCTATTCTCTCCTCTTTGGATATGTTAGAAGGGAGAAGCGGTTTGAATCCCCAATGAGATGTCAGAACAGTTGGCTGACGAAGTTCGAAGTACTCGAACGAAAGCTACCAGGTATTGCTTTCTACATTTTGTGTGTGAAATTGAAAAGTTTAGACTATGTAAGAAATTAATATTACCACACAGTTAAATATCCATCAAAATATGTAGTCTTGTGTACAGCTGTCTGTTTAATACAGGATGAAACTGATGCAGAAGGCTTAAATAGTTTTCTTCATATTTCTTCCCTGAGTTAAGCAGTCGACTGTCATCATGAAGAGGTATGCACGCTTACCTGTATTCAATGTGGTTGCTTTATACAAGATTAATGTATTTTTATATTGCTTGCTGGAGAATATTGTTTTCCTTACAGAAGATATTTTGTAAACGGGCAATAATTACTATATATTGACATTTGTTTGTGGAATCCATAAATATTTGCTAGTATATAACGTCAGTGCATATTGTATCAAACACCTGAACTTTTCGTGAGTTTACTTATTCCTCAAATTTTGACTCTCTCAAACACAATCTCATTTTTCTCAAGTTATCAACTGCCAACTTTTCTAATAGTTTTGCTGTTCTTTTCTAAAGCAATTGTAGATAATTTTCAATGTGGTCACTCTGAATGTCCCTGCCTTATTTGTTGTGAAATGGTCAGTTTTGCTTAAGTTTAAAAAGAAAAAGAGAAAAATGGCCACATAAATTGTGCATTTTTGGCTGGGGGGGGGGGGGGGGGGGGTCTACCCCCATGAGCCTCTTGGTATCGTAATGTCTGAATGATGTGCTAGTCTAGCTCCCCACTACAAAAAAATCTGTCATACGGGGTTTACATAGGCTTTCTAAAATAACTTCCGGCTGCGCAAGCCACTATCAGATTTAGACTAGCTAGAGTTAAACTCTCCTTAGTCTGTACCTGTTTATCATGCACACTCTTTGTTACCATACAGTATAAATACACTTTAATTACTCCTAGTTGTGTGACCCGGTTACACATTCTACCCAGTTGCATCTGAAACTGCATAAACGGCTTCTGTGGTCTTCCTCCATTTGTAGTAAGCTGGACGACGCGATATGACTAAACAACTGTTAAAGCGGCGTAAAATCATAACAAATCATAACCCAACCTGCACAAAACTGAAACCCCGAGCCTGCAGTACTCCAGTACTTTGATTGTTTTATGTTCTGCTTGTATTTGTATACAACAATGGCTTAGGTATGAATGCATATATCAATTTTGATATTTTTATTAATATTGTTATACTCGTAAAGAAAAGAGGGGGTGGGGGCAGTCATGTTCAGGTGTTTTCGACAAAACAAAAAACTCATATGTTCTCTTCTAAACCGTTAAAGTCTGGAAAATGATGTAGATACTGAATGAGATGGTGCAAAGCTTTTGCGGATTCGTTTCAGTACACGTTACACATCTAATACCATAAGCGATATTACGTTATTGAAATTTAACTTATAACATACTGCTTAGTTTGATTAAAGCGTGTTCGAAGCATCGAGTTCCGACTGTAATTGGCAATTTAGGTATATTGAATGCTCAGCAGCTTGACAGTTGCCCATAGAGATGTCTAATACCAATACTAGTTAACCCTTTCTTGATCAAATTATTCGGGAGAGTTTACCCCTTCGCCGTTTTATTGTCGTCTATTTCAATTTCGTTATCTGCAATATCGTTTCAAAATAAAAAAAATAAGGCAGTATGACTGAAGAAAATTCAAAACGAGTGTCAAACAGTTTTGATCCTGATTAGACGTCATTGACAGTGACAATTGGTTTCTAATTACTTTATTAAAACAATCCGTGTCTGTTACACTAACTTTTGACGATACACTATATATATACAGTAGAATCTCTCTATTATGACCACTAAATTGAGTAAATATCAATCGTTTAAGACAGGTGACAGCTAAAAGCAATGTCAAAGTGAAACAGAAAGCTCCTACAGGAGCTTTCTGTTTCACTTTCACATTGCTTTAAGCTGTCACCTGTCCTTTATACAGACCTTTATACAGATCTTTATTAACCTTCTATTTAGTGGTCTTAATAGAGAGGTTCTACTGTATATATATAATATCTACCAAGTTTCAATTTTAACGCACGATAAATAATGGTGAGAACTAACAGCGCAAAAGTCCCGCTAAACGTTATTACTTTAAACATAATATTGTCTTTGCAAACAGTTTGGAGCCAGATAAGACGCCGGGTAACCCGGCCTTTGATCAGGTTCCGAATTTATTGCCACTCAGATTTAAAACGTTTATTGGGAAAATTCAAACAGTTCTAATTTTATATAATTAATTGCAATGCATTTGCATTTCTTTTGCGTTCCTTGGAAAGTTCTGACTATTATTGTTTGTATGCATGTACGTTGCAAATAGATTGGAACCTGGTCAGACACAGTGTTACATGCATGTTTTAGCATAAACGGATATATTAGGGAACTAATAACATATTCAGTATTGTACAAATAGTGAGAACTTTAGCGGTTACTTCATTGAATAATCACAACAATAACACAAAAGAATTACAGTAATCAGCATTTATTACGACCACTGAAAATACTACCATATAATGATCTTCATGAACAGTGGCGGCTTAAAGCAAGACGTCTATAGAGAAATAGATTCCTACGGAAGTTATCTGCTTAAGGGTTGTTTTGCTTTAAACAGCAGCCTGTTCGAATCCTTTCATTGTTACTTTTGATTAAAAACGACTTTGCAAACGTTTTGGATCCTGGTCAGACAGATTTCACTCCCCAAACTGTTGTCACTCGAGCCTATATGTCTTCAGTCATACTGCTTTTGTTTTGTATACTGATTCAACCTATTTGCACCCATGATTCCGTCTGATCAGAGTCAATACTGTTTGATGATAGGAATTTCAATATAAAAAAGAAAATTTAGCCAAGGCACCAGATAAAAAATTGACTAATCCAAAATACAAGCATTGAATAATCCACATTATGGAATATGGGTTAAGCAGCATACATGTACTTACAACGGACTGTATATCGGCAGTAAATGTTGTAAAGCAGACGATCAATTTAACCCCTTACCTGATAACCTATTTCTAGTACTTAAGATAGTTGACTACTTAAAGCAGGTTGAAAGTAAAGCAGAATGCGCCCTAGGGCGCATTCTGCTTTACTTTCAACCTGCTTTAAGCTATCATGTGCTATAATATAGGAAATATTCCCTATAATACATATTCATTACTGATTAAATTGGAACTATTTTCTTCAGCGGATGAATAAAATGAATGTGCTAAAAGTCGCTTCTATAAGGGAAAGGGTTAACGATATAAAGGTTGACGCGCCGAAAGACAAAAACTTCATTTACTCGTCGAAATAGATGGACTTTACTGTAGCAACACTTTGTGTACATTCTTAGACATAATACTTACTCATTTTTTCCTCAATAAATGCGTTGATGCAGAGAAAGCGTCTATGAACTAACAAGAAATTGGTTTCACGATCTTATTTTGAGTTTTTCTAAGTGTTTAGTCGTCAACTTTTATGTCTTCATACCCCTTACAGTGGAGAATATAATAATTATTTCACAACAAATTATATTGTGTTCGAATAATTATTTAAATTGCAAATAGTTAGGAGCCAGATCAGACGCCGGGTAATCCGTCACTTAAATTAAAAGAAACATCGTAAATGCTTTCAAATTGTGTACATTTGCTGTATTTAAGTGGAGTATTTTGTGTGTTAACATTCGTATAAATGGGATGAAATAACGCACGTTTTATTATAGCTGCTTTTGTAAATGATTGCCGCATTCATCATGTTAGATTCAAACTGCAACATCATGTTGATGACTGGTGTTTTAGTTGTTTCGTTTAGTGTGCGTAGACTAATACAGTCGAAACTTGATACTTTGAACTCGCGTGTGTTCGAACATACCCTTATTTCAAAGTTAGAACGTGGCTTAGCTACGTTTAAACTTTGAAATAGGGATATGTTCGAATTTAATTTACGAATTACTGGTTAAGTCGATTTATACGAGTCCGAAGTATGGGGTTTCGACTGTATTCAAGTAGTTGTTGAACACTCAGCGTCAGATTTCGGTGTCTCCTAGATAGAAACAAATCGTCAAGACTTTACGAATATATTCTATAATGATTTGTAAATGATTTGCGTTTGCGTTAAAAATCTTATAATTGAGAAACAATCAATAAACACCTTCATCACTTTAACTACTTTTAAATAAATTTCGCACACTAAATCAGATTATGAGGAAATATTGGATTGGCCTCATCAGTCACCTCCGGACCCACAGAGAGACCACATGTGGAGTGTATTGTCATGGTCATCTTCGACTCCGATGGACGAACAACATCTGTTTCACTTACAGTATATGTAGACTACATGTTATATTCTACTAGTTTCAACTAAATCGGTTCCCGGTTTATGAGGTATATAATTTAAATAACACACGCCTTGATAGTCCTGGAATGTTTTTCTTATCAAACAACGTATGCTACAGCACTTGCACTTTAAAGGTTAACCATTACGCAGTCACTTCTTTTTACTGCTTTTACACATTCCATAACGTCTGCTTTTAAAAGATGCCAAAACCATCATTGGAAGGTTAGATTTACAACAGACTGGACGGAGAAATTTCGAAACAATTCCTCAAACCGTTTACGATTCGAATTTACAATTGAATTTAGTCAATTTTAAATACTTATGGTGGTTTTAACAATATTTTACAAAATGGCAAACAGTGTAGATCCTGATCAGAGGGCTCCTTACGCTGTTTGCATAGGACAATCACATTCCTCACAGGCACATTGTTTATTTATGACTAGGGTCGAACGTGTTAAACTTACCAGGATCCAAACGGTTTGCAAATTCTACCAGAGCCGAGTATGGCATTAGAAGTGTGAATCAACAAGTCAAGTCAAGTCAGAATCATTTGATTCAGCATAACATGATACATGTCTGTTGCATCACACTAGGCTGTTGATAAACATAGAAAAAAGTATTTAGAAGAGAGTGACCATTATTTGAAATATACAGGGAGATCTTTGCTATTAATAAACAAGGTATCTAAATAAACGCTTTTCATCCTGGCCAGGCATCAGCATTGATATCTGATTTGGTTCCAAATCTAGTTTCGTTATTTTCTTTTCAATTATGAGTATTCATGTCGTTAACAGAAAAAAGAATAAATCATTTATACAGGCCTTTAATCGGTGATTTTAATGTCATCTTGATCAAGTTACGATATAAATGCATCTCGAAACTGCTGAGATATACTGACACAATATTATTAATAAACTAAGGTCTTTAAAATATCACGAAATAACAAGATGTATTTCTACTACGGTTACTACTCTGCTGGCTCTATAGTTAAGGTTGGTGCTAAGTTATTAACTAACAGTTATATTTTCATCATATTTATTTTTATTTTTGAATTAGTCAATCGGTTTGGATCTTGATAAGACGACAAAGTTGTTTTCGTCTTATCCGAATCCAAGCCAAATGAAGTTAATCAACAGCAGTATATTTCAAACATACAATTAAAGTTTATTTTCGAGCTTGTTAGCGCTACAATTATTCAGACATGCTTTCAAACCAATGCTATATTTTGGTCGACCAGGAAATAATTAGATGTAAAATGTCAGACAAACAGGATACACATTCTATAATTTGATTTGTTGTTAATTACGAGGATAAAAGAAATACAGTTAAAACTCATTATAGTAAATTATTTTTGAGGAACAGTTTCGTACTCAAAATAGGTTGTTCAGTATTTGTTCACTTGACCGACTGTTAATTTGTTTCTGGTGATCTTTTACCTATCAAAACATGATTCCATTCTAGATAGTTGTTTTGTTTCATTGTCATCATAACGTCATAATCTTTGTGACGCATCACTGCCAATAATAGTATCTGCTCGTAAACATGGCGATTGCTTTTATATCCTTACGTTAAGATTGTTGGATAGTTTTACTTTAAAATAACAGTATATCATACCAAACGTTTTGATCCTTATCAAATACCATGTTTGTAATTAAAAGTTTTATCGAGCTTGGTACGGATTAACTCAACAGTAGAGTAAACATATCATCTTAACTTACTCAATTTTAGTGTAACTGAATAACATGTATAAAGTGCAATGTCAATGTCGTTTCCTCCTAGAGTTTTAATGATGTGTTAATGAGAATTAAACTTATAACTCGTTTAAGACTTCTGTCTACTACAGTGGACATTGGCAAAATAGTGTCGATCCTGATCAAATTAAATGACAGCGTTAATTTGTGTTTCAAACATCAGTCAGTACATACATTCTAGATTACCGAGCTAGGTGCAACATAAAGACAAATTCTAGTAACAAACTTGCCAGACTTTGTTAAATTAAAATGACAAGAAACACCTGATGTTAAAAGTAATAAAATAATCCAATACTGTTCCTTTTTGAATAACGAAATCACTGGGGCTTTAATTAAGTTCTCACACTTTTGATAATACAGTAATTCGATCAGTATTCAAACTACTCACAACTAAACTGTTAGAACACTGACTAGTGCTTAAAAATCCAAACAGTGAATTAAGAGTTCTAATAAATTCACAGTGTACAATTCTAGAAATGTATTGAACAATCTTATTAGAATGTCTTTAAGCTCATCTGACTGTGGAATTATCTAATTAAGATTTAGAGGGGATTTCTGTCAACAAAGTAAGATCACGTTGCTGTTTGCTACCAGTGAATATAGACTTCTATATCAATCTAAATTATTCTGTCATATTTTCTAACTCTCCATGATATTCCATGATCGTCTAGAATTTCTAAGAACTTTTAAATGTTTTAAAGCTAGAATAATACATTTAAAAGCATTTACATATAAAGTAAACATCAAAAATTATAAAACATTAATGTTCATCCTCTACAAAAGTAGACACTGGCAAACAATATACGCCATAATACGCCGCACTACGAGGCGTCTCATCAGGGTCTGATTTTGTTTTGCTATTTCACATGAAATGATCTGCTTTATATTGATCTCTAAGTGATATTGACCTTTGTCGGACACAACTCAAGTGTACTGAGTTTAAGAGCGTTTTAAGTTATGGCCAACCTTTAAGTTATGTACATACATACAGACAGACGGACAATTAGACTGACAAAGATTTTTTGTCCCCGACTAAGTAATGTTGGGGAATAAAATTGAAACTTCATAAGAAGGCACGTGTTTTCGCAACCATTATGATGATAATATATCATAACAAAGCCCCGTATTTACATATTCACTGCATTCCCTGTGGTATTTTGCAAACGGTTTATACATGGCGAGTGATCAGTATCAAAACTGTTTCCCATACAATTCAATAATTCACGTCTATGTAAAACTAAAGAAATAAAAGTAGACGACAATTGTTTAAATTTATTAAGTCATGACAGTGATGGGGTTATATGATTTGATAAACATGTTTATTTTTCTACCTTAATGTTAGACGTTGTTAAAATTATTTATGCCGTGGGAAGAGTTTTATAATCCTGTTTCTTCCTTGAATTGACGTTTTAATTAAATGAGAGAGAAAAAACAATGTATTAACATTCACTACGACCAAAGCTAGATATAAAGAAACAGGTCAAATACAGGCAATTCAAATAAATATTACTTTAATTCACAATTTGCAAACATTAAAAACCGAGTATTCAAATAGATCAACCTAAGATTCATAAAAGTTAGAAGCAGATATAACAATACTCTATAGCTGGACACGGTAGATAAAACATTATTACTTTCCGTTTAAACGCATACAAAACGTAGACGCCAGGCACTGAAATCAAGAAACATTTTTTAAACTTTCTCAATATAATCTTGATCTGAGTGGCAAATAGTTTATAGCCCGACCAGGGACTTGGTTATCCGTTGTTTCACCTGGATCCAAGCAGTTTGCAATGGAAATAATGGTTAAAACGTAAACGCATTTATTTGAAAAGGCTAATGTTTCAGCCGCTGTTTACATACTATTATATATTATATAACAGCTAACTATGACATAATTATATCATCTTAACCCTTTCACTGCCGTGAGAATTTCAGCCCTTCACCATGTCATTGTCGTCTGCTTCAATTTTGTTGTCTGCAATATCGTTTCAAAGTTAAAAATAAGCAGTATGACCAAAACAATTCAAAACGAGCGTCAAACAGTTTGGATCCTGATCAGACACCGGGTGACGCGGCATCTAATCAGGATCCAAACTGTTTGCAAACGTGCTTTAAAGCGTCATTAAGAGCAAAAGGGTTAACTATTACATTGACTTATAAATTGAGATGCATGTCCACTAGGAAAGAGTATATACTAATGTCAGACATATTCGATGTGAAAACAGTGCAAACCATGTAACAATAGTACCTTTTGTAGCATCTGGTATGAGACAAAACAGTTTTCAAAATACTTCAATATATGCTATTAGTTGGAGTAGATAGCAATGCAACACATTTTCAAAACAATCTGGCATTAATTGGATACTCATGGTTATTTTATTGTCAACAGAAATTACATGCCTTTTACATAACTTTTTACAGTTATTCACAGTGTAAATTTCGAAACTAATGTAATTATTTCATTTCTTATTATGCCAATTACGACGTTTACAACATAAACAAAGCACTTTGAGATCGAGATACAAGTAGACGCTGAGTTTACTCGGTTTCTTGTCTGGAACAAGGGTGTTATACATTCGTGCTTACATATGGTTTGCCCGGTTATCCTGAAAACAACGTGAAGGATTTAATAGTTTACCTCGATAAGCACATGTGCATCAGTAAGGTATGGGGCATTTCTTGTTTCCTGTTTAGCCCGGTTTCCTAGCATAAGGGAGGGTTTATTGTCATATGAAGAAAAGAAATAGGTTTTAAGTTTCGATACTCCGGCACATAATACAGGGCAACATAGTTGCCAACGATTCCTAAATGACATTAACGCGTTGCTGTTATCATTAAGTTTCAATGGGACTACTCATCGTCTTCTCCTCTGTATTATTATATAATCTATGAATTATGTGATTCTAAGTTCACCAAAAAGCAGAGGGCAAACTGGAAGCAGCAATCTCGAAAGGTAATCAAAACAATGTGTTTTATAGCACTGAGCGTGACAAGTACAATTCATAAGATTAAGATGTTGTCTTATACAATTGGGCAATCAGTGTTCCCCGAAGGTAAACAAACCAATACACCGGGTTTTATATATATATAATTAACACATTTAACCTTACGACGAATATACATGTTCGCATGCTATGCAAATAGTGTAGTACTGAAGAGTACACTTGCATGATTCAGACAGTGCAGACCAATATCACAGGCTTCCTATAGGACTCCTCTGATTAGGATCTGTACTGTTTCTCATTTTGCAAAACATTGTAAACAAGAATGCGCGTTCAATAAACACTTATGCCCCCGGTGGCATCCTTTACAATATATTCTGAATTTTTCTAAGCCCAAATTAGGTCAAGGTCAAGGTCAAAATCACGGTTTGGTAATATGGGTGGATTGGTAGTGATCCAAGGCAACAACTGTATAAGTATCAAAGCATTGAAGTCAGTTATGCTGATGCTAGACGAAACGGTAAAATCAGGAAACCAGGCAATAGCCCATTTACAATTCTAAGTCCAAATTAGGTCAAGGTCAATGTCAAAATCAAGATTGGGTGATATTGGTAGAAAGGCAACAACTGTATAAGTATCCAAGCATTTGAGTAAGCGGTGTTGATGTTAGACGAAACGGTAAAATCTACTTAACCTGTTACGGACGGACAGAAGGACGGGCCGACGGACGGACAGGACGATTACTATATGCCACCGCATCTATAGATGCCGGGGGCATAAACATATATAAAAAGTACAACATCGACTATACTCCTTTGATAACTGGATTCGTCCAACTATTACGTCTTTCCAAAATATATATCACACTCATAACAAACATTATTTACAAACTCACTATCATGTCATACAATGTCATATAAACGTCTCCCATTATAACAGACTTCTTCCGAGTACAATGTGTTTTTTAAACAGTTCAGATCTTATTATTATTGAAGAACGTCTACCTTTTTAACACTCATTACGATATTTCTACAGTCCATTGTCATCCAATGTCAATTTGTAAAAATGAAATCAGAACACACTTGTTTAAACCGTTTTGCGTATAGTTGATTCTACCATGCTTATATCTTGAATAGGTCATTTTATAACTATGTCTTAATTTCAATTTTCTTTTTTATTGAATTTCCTATCAGCAAACTGTAAATACCCAGAGCATCCGTCGCAACATGCGGCGTATGATCAGAGTCTACACTGTTTGCTTTTGTCCCATATATTGGATAACGAGCACAAATGATATGAAACAGATGCATTCATGGCACCAAATAGGTTAACATCCAATAACACCGAACCGTAGTGGCTTCCATTAAAAGAATACTATTGGGCTGACTCTGACACATCATGCTATGATTCGCTCTGGCAGGAGTCGAACCACAATCTGATCCGGGGAGCTGTTGCCCTCAAAGATCTACAAAGAGCAGGTAACTATAGTAAGGTCAACAAACAAAATCTTGTTGATTCATTCAAGTTTTCATTTTTACTGAAATAAATGTCTTTAAAACTAAACCGAACCTGTAGTTTAAATTGTAATTAGATTTCAAATGTTATAAAGGGGTAAAACGGTTTGTCACATAACAAACGAACCCATAATGTTATTAACTAGCGAACAATATTCGCGATATTGAATGCTTGTTATACATTATGGATGACGTCAATAATAACATCATCGCATCGACTATTTGAACACGTTATCAACTTGCGATGTGAGAATGAAACTTCTTATGTGATTAGTTCAAAACTGTTTATAAAGCTTTTTAAAGTTATTAAAGATAAGCATGCCAACTTTTCCAAGAACCAAATAAAAGACGAGTGTAATTCGCTCTTCTTTGGTACGGAGTTCATACCAATATGACGGATTACGGTATCATAGCAGTAAATATGACATAGACTCAACTATCGCCTTATCTGATAAAGGTCTGATATTTGTGAATCTGACATAAGCCTCGACTATCGTCATATTTGATAAAGTTATTAAAACTGTGGATTTCACGTCGTTCGGATCAGTTGTCGCAGTATCTGATAAGGTATCATACATGTAGCTTAAAATATGATATATCCTCATCAAACGTCTTATCTGATACACGTTCACTGGTGTGAATATGACATAAAGTTCGACTATCGCCTTATCTGATTTAGTTGTCATAGTTGTGAATTTGACAAAAGGGCTTGTCAAATGTCATAATTGGTAAAGGTATTGTAGCTGTGTATCTGAGCTTGGGCTCGACTGTCGCCTTACATGTACCTGCTCCCAGTATCATATCTATTAGTATTACATATGGTGCAAGTACCGCCTTATCTAATATTATTATTATACCCAATTTATATAGCGCTCTTTTCACACAGGAGTTGTGCGTTAAAAAGTGCTTGACACGAAATTATATAAATGTACCTACAAAGCAAGAAAATACAAATATCTACATTCACAATAAACATGCATTATGGAGTTACATGGAAACATGGAAATTCTTTCAATAGTATAACCAAGGTTATAAAATTGTTATAGTTAGTTTGTAAAACCAACTTTAAAATGAGTCAAATAATTAAAAGATCAATGGCATTATTAAAAATAGTGATGTTTTTAGTTTCGTTTGTTTGTTGTTTCAGTGTAGAGCCGTGTTGTTTGGTTGAGTATTGTATAATAATCCATGGCTGCGTTACACCCTTATTCGTTTACAAATAAAGATAAACACTGTCCAAGAATTATACCACAGACCCCAGCCAACTGGGTTCAATTAATAAAGGTATCATATTTGTCTCAACTGCCGTCTTATCCGATTAAAGTATATTAGTTGTGAATCTGATATAAGGCTCAACTATCGGTATATTTGATACGTTCTGCCTGATTTAAGCTAGTACGGTCTGCTAGGTAATCCGAAGTATTTCCAACGGTGCATAGTTATGACCTTGTCTAGTAAAGGTATACATTAAAGGCGTAAAATGCATAGCTATGGAGTAATGTGCTATGAGGTATCGCATTAGCTGATAAAATAAGTAAGTAATTATTATTTACCGCTTCAGCAGATGTTGCATTGGAAATGTACGAGAAATCATTACAGTTGAGACTAGTAAGGACTTTGAAGGTTGTGATATACTGGACTTTAATCACATTGTCATAACCTTGAGCTGGGTCTCGTCCTTGCATGACAATGGCTGCTATGGTGTTCGCACGAAGGAACTCAACCTACGACAAGAACATAATAGAAAATACTATGAGGAACACGGAAGCCAGATGTTTTTGTTATCGCAATAAACACGTTATATTTCGTTTTCAAACAGTAGGGATCAAAGGACGTGTATATAACAATCATCTAATTGAAATAATTTTTGAATTCTTGATAACAAAATTTGTTGACGGAATTTTAAAAACATCCACGATAAATTTTAGTCTGAACTGCCAACAATTTGTAGCCTGTTTCTGTGCATCTGATCTTGGTCTACATCGATTTCAATGAGCATCAGATTTCACATATACGAGGAATGAAACACGTCCTAGCATAATTCAAAATTTTGCAAAATTACCTGTACATAATCAGTATCATCTGTTATTGAAGGTGCGGTCCATGCGCCAGTTAAAAGACCTTTAGAGTTGAGTCTTGCATGTATAGCAGACGAGTCTGTTAACTCTCCGCCATAGTGTGCGATACAATCAGCGACTTGACAGATATAACCTGATTCCGTGAGCTGACTGTCTTCCACCCCATCTGGGCCACTGACGAGATAGTCGCGCCACACTGCATCTGAATCTAAAACATAAACATATACATTTCTCACTCCCTACAACGACCCTACATACAAAGACCCCTCCTAACATCAATGGTTGCCGCTGTTCTCCAAAAAAGTATTTGGTTTAACACTTTAAAGTTTCGAAATTATTGTACACAACCTTCGAGCCAGAGAAAATGGTATATTTATTCTAGTGCGCTTTGAGTTGCAGGAATTAAAATTTAAGGTACTGTTCTTATTCTGTGATTTTATTTTGACAAGGAAAAATAGACTGAACATGTTGAAAATGTAAATATGATATATCAAAGTCAAGTCAA
This sequence comes from Gari tellinella, assembly GCA_922989275.2. Classification (NCBI taxonomy): domain Eukaryota; kingdom Metazoa; phylum Mollusca; class Bivalvia; order Cardiida; family Psammobiidae; genus Gari; species Gari tellinella. The sequence goes on along the minus strand of OV277869.1, from coordinate 22,038,559 downwards.
AAAGTCTAAACTTTTATTCATGCACTTAGGCCACCGGCCCATTATACACACAAGATACATTTTCAAAATATATAGTTTCAAGTTTCAAAAAAGCACTTTCGATTGAGTTTGCTATTAGTTGGTTAAAGGTTTGTATTTTTTGTGCAATCCTGCAATATGTTTTGCCGCCTGGCATTCTTATATTAAGAAATTGAATTCTGTCTAAACAACATTTATATCCCATTTCTGACATACTGGACAAAATCTCATCCGTCTATCAATATGTGTATATATACCTTTTTCTATATATAAGTCATGACTAGAACATCTGAACTTTGCAATACATCTTGTTAATTTGACTGGCATGTAAATATTTAAATATCGTTCTACATTAAGTAGTGACTTAAACCCTCTGTAAGTGTCCGCTTAATCAGTCAGCTTTGAATTCCATCTTTGTATCGAGCAATCAACTATCCATTGTATTAAAGTATTAACCAACCACACTGGATCACCTACTTCTTTTGTTAACCAGACTTGTCCAAATCAATTGGAATATAATAGATTACGCACGGACTAGCCCAAGTAGTGCGCCCTTACTCATCTAATTTGTATAATATTTAATTGCACTGTAAAGGATACATATGTTGATCAAGTGTAAGCAGTTTAACGGAGTACTTAATACAATTATAAAAATATGTAATACAAAGAGGGAATCGACACATTCACCGTATACAAAACTATCGGCTGTATTTTGAGGAAGCTGACAATATCTTTTACAGAAACTGATGTGTACTTTTTCTATTTTGTCAAAATATCGAAAAACCATATTTGTGATCCATAACACAGAATAGGTTTGACAATGCTGTCAAACAGTTTAAACATATCAACTGGGTAAAAAAAAACAACATTCCGTTGGTAGTTAAAAATACAAGAAGAGACTTTTAGCGCATGTTTTGATGCAAATTCGTGAGCCAAGCTTAGGTGTCATATACACTCCAATATACTTATATGAAGCACTACGTCAATAGGATTACCTTTATATAACCATTTTTCGTATGAAAGAAGAACACCACCATTTCTAAAACTATAATCTTGGTTCTATCTAAATTTATTTACATATCATAAAGTCACAAAATGTTGAGATCAAGTTTTTGTAACCGTAATGCAGTTTAAATAAAACTCGAAGCGCTTTCAGCATTATAACAGTGCTATAAGAGCAGGTATATCGTTTGAGACAAATATGCCATGATCGCATTATTGTCGTAAATACAAAATCAAATCATTAATGTAAAAAAATCATAGGACTGTTTACACATTCTTGGCTCATTCCAATCGTAAATCTGAAGAGCTCAGTTAGCCCATTTGTTGATTTAACACATGATTTCAGATGGCTTTACATATATTGAAATACTTTTAAAAATTCACCATGTACATCATTTCTAATAAGGACTGACAACAATTGTTGGTGATAAAAAACAATATAACACTTTGGCAAATCGATAAAAATACAAGAAAATATTCCTCGCGATCTATCTGTGCTAGCGCTTTTAACACAAACATGCTGCCTCTGTAGAGAATTGTTTTAGAAAACCTGATTGTGACTCATCAATAAGTGAATTTTCATAACAAAAGTACTGTTACCTTCTATTCAAAATAAAAGCAAATATTTTGCCAAGTGAATTAATCAATGAAATACCCCTCTAATTACCCGGATTTACATCGGTGTAAGGAGTTGAGAAAAGTTCAATGTAGTATTGATCTTTATGTGAAAAATGCAAAATTAAAAAAACTATCATCTAGAAATCTTTTCCAATTATGGATTAAAGTGTTTCCCAATTGTTCGCCCCTTTCGTACTTAAAATGAAATTCCCAGAGAAACGATTTGTTATGAATTCTGAATGTTTGTTTAACCGAAATCATATCGCTTGTATATCAAGATTGGAGGGGGGTACTAGAATATAAGTATACACGTCAAATAGATTTAAAAGAGTTACTATGTTGTGGAGCAGGTTTTGAAACAAAATTTAAAAAAATCCTAAATAACGAGTTTTAGAATAGTTGAGTAAAAATGGCAACTTTAATGACTATGATTGGTTCAATAACTAGGGCCTACAACACCGCTCTTGAAAGTTTATAGTCTTCCGGATCTAGTATTTCTATCTACTCAGCATTCTTGATTATTTTGCAGAAATTCTGAATCATCTTACCCTTGTGAATTTTTTATTTTTCTATAAAATGTACTAGTCCTGCAATCGAAAGTCAATAAACTGACCTTGCTATATTTAGAAAGATATTTCTTTCCGTTTATGATTTCCTGAATATGTAAACAAACGCTTAATACATCGTGGCGAAACAGTTTTTGTCTGTACTAATTCATATTCACCAATACAATAATTATTTCACCCGTTTCACCCGTATGCTCTTTTTTAAAAGTAATTGAGTTGTCTTCAGACAATGACTTTATAGCTTTTCTCCGTTCTTTGGTTTTGTTTAAGGTGTCTTTTTTGTATTTTAGAGAAAGTATCTCACAATGTTTTAGTTTTGAAATGTATTTTTAAAGTTGTAATTGAGTCATATATCTGGTAAGATTTTTTTCTAAATAGAGAGAAACAAATAGACCTGAACAAGCGAACATCGATCTATTTGTAAAGCATATGTTATACTTGCATCTGTTTAAATGGCATTCTTCTCTTGCAATGTGTTGCAACAGAAACATGACGGCATGTAACCTTACGAGATTTGGTTGGATTGTTTACCGCATATTGTACAACACAGAATAACCTAATAATGATAATATGAAAGCATACGTCATGTAGATGACATGATTCTAAATCGGTATACGGTTTTAGTTATTAAGAAATATGTCATGAATTAATATGGACTAACATTAATGGAGCTAATTGCGATCATAGCAGGGTAATTACAAAAGAAAAGTACCGTGTTATAGTCTACTTTTAATTTGAAGGACCGCTTAGCCGACTGTACATTCACTTCCCTGATCATAAAGCCATCTTGCCTAGAATACTGAGCACTGCTAACAAACGGCGCGTAGGCAGCCGCAGTATCGGTCCAGATCCTTCACAGGTACCCATATCATCCCATATGTAGAGAGAAGCAGTCTGCGGTGCATATCTGGCTCGAGCACATTCGTATACATCATCGGGCATTCGGAAAAAAAACCTAGTCAGGCCGCTGGTCGAACTCAGACCCCTGGTACTGTAGTGAACGATGTTTTCTGCATTTAAAGACTTAATCTCGACTTTTATCTTACCGCAACACTCAACGAAATTCAAACGGACGCTAACTTTTAGCAGTGGAATGTCTAGTATTGTACATGTATATATTTTAGCAGTAGTCAAAAGTAACATATGCAAGTCGAACTCGCGTTTATTGAACATCTCATAATTTGTCGTCCATTACTTGACATCGAAAGATGTCAGAAGCATCATTCTACGACAACGAATAATGGTAAAAGAATCCTTCCAAGACATCAACAATGACCTGGTTAGGTGGGTTTATTCTATAACATGACAAAATGACCGGGAAGTCATCCTTCGACATCGAATAATGACCGGAGATTTATTCTACGACATAGAATAATGAAGTCACTTTAGAATCCAAAGTCAAATTGAGGCAAAGGATATCGAAATACCCAACGTACGCGTCACTTGCTAACTACGAAATATTTGTTCAAATCGCAGTTGCCAAGTTATGCAGGGTAAACTGTTTTGCAGGTAAACTTTACTATAATACTTAAGTCATTTTTATGTAACATTGTAATTTAAATGTTATACTTTGGAACCGTAAAAATAAAAGTAAAAAATAACAAATACTCTTTTTTCAAAGAGGGAACAGATTGGAACAAGACTGCGCGTTCAATGAACGCTTATGCCCCCGGTGGCATCCTTGACAATATATTCTGAATCTTTTCTAAGTCCTACTAAGGTCAAGGTCAAGGTCAAACTGAGCTTGGGTATTATTTGTGAGTTGGTAATGGTCCAAGGTAATAACTGTGTAAGTATCGAAGCATTGTTGTAAACAGTGTTGATGCTAGACGAAACGGTAAAATCTAGTTAACCGAGAAAGAGCCCCTTTAAAAAATTCAAGTTCAAATTAGGTCAAGGTCAAGGTCAAAATCAAAGCTTCGTGATATTGGTGCATAGGGAATGGTCAAAGGCAACAAATGTATAAGTATCAAAGCATTGTAGATAGTTGTGTTGATGCTAGACGAAACGGTAAAATCTAGTCAACAAAGAAATAGCCTATTTAAAATATTCAAAGTCCAAATTAGGTCAAGATCAAGATCAAAATCAAAGTTTGTTGTTATTGGTGGATAGGGAATGGTCCAAGGCAACAACTGTATAAGTATCCAAGCATTTGGGTAAACGGTGTAGATGCTAGACGAAACGGTAAAATCTAGTTAACCTTGTTACGGACACACGGACTGACTGACGGACGGACGGACTGACGGACAGGGCAATTACTATATGCCTCCTGCATCTAGATGCCGGGGGCATACACATATAAATCTTATGAAGCATTAAACGTCCACTGACATTTTTGGGACGGACCAAAAATGTTTCAAGTCTAGCAGCTGCAACATTACTCATGGTAAGACAGTCTTAAAGGTAAACAAGATGCAGTCTCATTAGCTGACCCTGTACAGAAGAAGTCGAGCTATTTAAAATGACCCTGGATTTCGCTGATTAGCTCATAACAAGCAACAGTCGCTGTATAAATAGTTGTTAACATTCTATTATCATGGAACGATTGTTCTGTGGTGATTACCGACATTCGGCCCGAATCCGGATAATAGTACCCGGCCCATAGAGGTTACATGAGGAGCCGGAGAGCAGCAATTGCTTCTGTGCACAACCCTGGTGGCCACGAGTGAGAGTAGACGTAACAGAAACCGTGAGTCAAAAAGCCTAATAATATTGTATTTGGGTATTTACAGCAATGGTGTCAGAAGTTTTCAAAAGGACCGACGCAATATTTATTTTTCATAAGCTCTAGCTTGAATTGAAATTGTTCAGCGAGAAAAAAATGTTTGCCACGAGGCGTTGACCAACATGAATAAGGTAAAGGCAATTACAAGTCGGGATATTGTTTTCGAAACATATTCTGATAAATTGCTATTGAATTAAAGGCAATTACAAGTCGGGATTTGTTTTCATAAGCAAATTCTGATAAAATTGCTAGAAATTATGTTAAACGGCAATTTGTATTCATATTGTCATTTCTTTTTTCACGAGAGGGAGAAAGTGAGCATGGAATACAAATTGACAGTTGTTTCAGTTTTGCTGAACTGGTCTCAAGCTTAGGTTTAATAGGGTGACTCTATGGTTTCTGTTGGTGTCTGACAGGCTAGGCAGCAGATTGTTACAGTCTGCTGTATCATCTGATATCCCTTTGTAGCAAGTTATTTCCTTAAATTTCCAAGCCGCACATGTGAACTTAGTTGCGATATCATGACTGTTTTGTATAGACCTTGGTCTAGGATTAGGGGTATGGTACCGCAGCTAATGTAAGCTTTGCTCAATCATGATTGCACATGCTAGCTGTCTGTTGTTAGTGCCTGAGACTGAGTGAACAGACTCTCTCCTAAGGGAGTCTAGCCTTTCTAGATGGTTTACTTAGCATTCAGACTCGGAGTGTATTATGTACTCCGAGGTGCAGATGAGCATTTGGTGTTTTGGCAAGGTATGCGGGACAGTGCAGACAGTACGTCATCTCTGTATGAGAGCAGCATGCACTGCCGGAAGTCACACAAATGTTTTGTACGCTGTTAGAGTAAACTTGAAAGGGGTCTTGTGCAAAATGAAGGGCTGCATGTATTTGGCTACAATTGTGCTGGTGTTAAAGATTTCAGGTTGTAATATAAGGAAAGGGATGGTTGTGCCCGGTGGTGAATTTGACAAGAGAGTCTGTTCAAATTGAGTAGACAGATCTGGCATCACCGCCGTTAAGTAATGGTAAGCCAGACACGGTCTCGGACAGTGTCTAGGTACTCTAGATAGTTGCTTCCTTAGCAAACAAGCAGCCTATGGTTACTGGTTAGAGAAGACTTGACTACGACGGCCTTAATAGCAGAGTCGGGGCTGTTAGGGATGTTCAGTGGAGCTTTGGAGAAGACTGAAGTCGACGTAGACAGCCTTTATAGCAGAGTAAGGGCTGTTGAGGATGTTCAGTGGAGCTTTGGATTTGGTGGAGCTCTTGCTTCAGATGTTAGAGCTCTTGAGGTTAAGATAGAGAAGCTATACATGGACAAGTCATGTCATCTTTCCTGCTGTGGAGACCATTCGTTGTGTGATCTGACCACTTAAACTAGAAATGGTTGGTTAGGTTTCTTAGAGTCACAGACAGCTTGGTGAGATTGTCGGGGGACAATCCTGATTGGTAATGGAATCAGAATTGCATATGTATACGGTTAGGTATAGGTTGTCATCGTCACTCGTATTAAAGACAACAGTTGTCTCCGTCACTCTATAGGCAATTATAATGTAGTTCTGATGGTCAATTACCTTGTTTGTTGCGATCATGTTATTGTGGTATTGACATCGTCACTCCCTAGGTCAAATAGTTACAATAGTCATGTAGGAACGCAACTGAATAGTTGTCTGTTGGCTGGTATGTGAAAGTCCAAAGTAATTTGGGGTCCTTCCTGGATGTTATGAATGTTAGGTAGAGGAGTTGAGCTCAGACTATTGATAGACAGGACGAATAAGTCTTTTCCTTTAGCCATGGAATGAGAGACAGTGCTGTCGTGGGAATCAATAGGGGTCCTATCGTGGTCATTCATGGGTAGTCTGAGGGAATTTAATCATGCCAGATTAGTAAAAGTGGCAAGCCGGAGGATACAAGAATGGTTGACACATATGGTAAGTTTTTGGTATGGTAACTATTATTGTAGGCTGTTGATTAAGAAAGACAGCTTTAGCAGTGGAGGAAGTAACAGGATTTAGACAGCTCAGCAAGTCATCCCGGTACTTTGGTTGACTCTAAGTCAACTGTTGTATTTACTCCCTAGTCAGGGGGTAGATATGGACTACAGGGAGCTCCCCTGGCAGCTAGATAGGACAGCCAATGAACTGGGTCTGGGACGCATAATGGAACTTATACGGACAGTCAGGAGCATCATTGTAGACAGTCAGGAGCACCAGATACCAGGCAGACCTGAGGTAGGTTACTTGAAAATGTCCGATACCAGGGAGTCCTTTGAGGTCCAGATGGAGCGGTAAGTCCAGGTTCTCAGTGACCCGGATACATAACCCACCATGGAGGAGGTAAAGAGATCCTTATCATAGGGGGATCTTGGATGCCTAAGCAGAAGCTGCTGGAAAGAGGGTCGATGTCACCGTTGGAGTCCACAGTAAGAGATCCTTATCATAGGGGGATCTTAGATGCCTTAGCAGAAGCTGCTAGCCTGAGGGGCAGCAGTAGGGTTCAAGGATGGTAAGGGGGCTAGATGGTCAGATGCAGGATGCCAATGACCAGCTAGAAGGTAGCCCAGGACCATATCCAATTGAATAAGGTGGGGAGGAATGTGGTGATTACCGATATTCGGCCCGAATCCGGATAATAGTACCCGGCCCATAGAGGTTACATGAGGAGCCGGAGAGCAGCAATTGCTTCTGTACACAACCCTGGTGGCCACGAGTGAGAGTAGACGTAACAGAAACCGTGAGTCAAAAAGCCTAATAATATTGTATTTGGGTATTTACAACAGTTCTCAAACAACTTAAAAGATAACGGTCTAACCGTATTTTCCGTGCCTTTGTACCTGTATATAGTTTTAATATCATAAATAAAAAAAATAACTAAAAATTAAACTGCAAGACATGCCCTTAGAAAACATAAACTGTATAGCTTTACATAAAGTATAATGCACTGGACACTTAAACTAGTCTGAGTAGGGTAGGTTTCTCGTTCACCGAGGCATCACAAATACTGTAATGGGATGCATATCAGCCAGTAGACTCATCTCAATCTGTCTGAACGCATATCTCTTCATCAATAAAATATTACAAGTACATGCTGCAACAACTGGACATATCGATGCGAAAATGGATGTGATGTACCTATAGTATAGGATGACTGGAATGCCAAAGTTGGAACGGGTGCACGAGAAAGCTAAAGAATGACACTGCAAACCTCAAAGACCACAATATATTGCAGGCATTATAAACAAATATAGATGGAATATTTTCTCCCTAGCCAACCTTGATGCTGACGGAATGGATTTTTACAGGCTTATTCACAGCAACATTTAATGCAGGAATGACTGAAACAGCAAGTCCGATCCTAGGCAAATGGCGACATACCAAAAGGCTTTGGGTCACATATGACAAACTTGGTGCCTGGTATTACAGAATGATCTCGAAATTAAGCGATTTAAACCAGAAGGTGCAGTGCGATATAAAGAGGTCAACTGCAAGGTCAAGAAACTGATAAAGAAGGCCCAAAATTAGGATAATCAACCATGGTCAAAGGTTATAAAGACTTTGAGTTGAGTCTGATATCGTGCTCAGGTATTTGATTAGTAACATTTGAGTCTAGTCTCAAATCTGTCAAATTGAATGCTTGAGAACTACCTAAAATTAAATCAAAACCTTTAAAACATTTAAGCCATGTCAGGTCAGCTTGGACCGAGTCAACAGCACGAACTATTTAGAAATACTATATGTCCCTATTGTACCCAACACTAGGGTGCGTTCATTAGCGCGGGCGCCACGTGGCGTTTCGCGAAACTTTTGAGTTAGCGCTATTGAACGATAGGTTCTGAGCGAGCGTTTTGTTAGTTCGCCTAACGCGTTATAGACATGACCCGCTTAGGTTAGCTAACATAATAAAAAAATTGCGACTAGGGCCCGATTCGCTCGATTCGAAATTTCAAACGGCTGAGGGTATTGTTTAAGACAGTAGTACCTACCGTCTTCATCGCGAAAACGTGGAAAATATCCATATCTATTCCAAATCTATATTTATAGTAATAAATGATCACCGCATGTATCAAAACTAGCGTAATTACATATTTAGTTTCACATTTATAAGTAACTAACAAATCAAATTTCATTGCAGTGACCATAGCTGAGAGGTAGCGCGTCCGCCTACCATGTTTGGGGTAGCCGATTCGACACTTTTTTTTTTCACCACTTTTTTTTTTTTTAAAATAATCATCATTATTATTTCCATAGATTCGTTTCTTTAATACAGTGGAGACAACATTTTTATTTCCCCCAATTAACGCGTTTTTTACGTTAAAACTTTATATCCGTTGCAAAAGTTTGGAGCCAGATCAGACGCCGGGTAACCCGGCGTCTGATCTTGCTCTTAAATGTTTGCCACTCAGCTTAAAATTGATTATCAGGATTGTCAATAAGTTGCCATTTTAATGCAATGTGTACACGCAAATTTATGCGTAAGGTTGCGTTTAAACGGGAAAGAATACATTTTTTTCCACTGTACCAATAACTGCTTAACCCTTTCACTGCCAAGCTTTTCGTGCGATTTTACTCCTTCGCCGTTTCATTGCCGTCGGCTTCAATTTTGATGTCTGCAATATCGTTTCAAAGTTAATTCTTAAGCAGTGACTGACAAAATTCAATTTCAATACGAGTGCCACACAGTTTGGATCCTGATCAGACGTCGCGTAACGCCAAACTGTTGGCAAACACGACTTTAGGCGCCACTGGGAGTGAAACATGTCAAAGCATGCTGAAATTCAAGAAAAAGTCTCCAATTAGAAGGTTTCCTTCTTAATATCTGCCTGCTCTAAAATAATAACACTGAAATAAGCAAATAACTTAAAACTTCAAATAGTGAAAGCTAGTCAATTACTGAAATAAGCAAATGCCTAGCAAATGTCAGCTTAACCCTTTACCCAATAAGGCACATTCTGCTTTACTTCACCCTGACAGTAAATTCATAGAGAAGTAATTGAAATCAACTTAGTTCTTAAAACATGTAGTACAAACACCAGAAATACTACTTAACCTTCCATCTCTGCAGTTAAAAGGTAACTGTACAGTAGAACAATGTGTTTAGACAAATAATACAACGTACAATACCCCCTCTCTACAACAACACCCATGGACTGGGAGACTCAGGCTGTGTGTGTTGTTGGGAAGGAGTTGTTATGGGAGGGGAAATTTAGACTGGGATTACCTTTGCAAACAGCTTGAATCCACACCAGATGCGGCGTATTGTCACGTCTGATCTTGATTCAAGTTGTGTGTCTCTCGTCATTATATATTTATTCTGTCAAAATGTCCATTTATATGTTACTTTGAGCGAAACCAACCGACGACAATTTTAAGCAGACGATATTGCAGCAATGAAAGCTGATGGCATACGTGTCTTGTTTGGGAAACAGCGGTAAGCATTGTTTTAAATAGGGAATCGTTGTTCAGCAGGCCGTTGCAGGGAGGGAGCACTGTAAACATCCAAATTTTAGATTGAGAAAACTTCGGAGATGCATAAATATCCTAAATCTTTCTGCATGTTTATGCTCTTCACTCAGCTGCCAGATGCCATTATAAAGCAACCAAATTTATCTTGTAATTGACGCTTAAATATAAGTGGACCTGGCTGTACCTTTTCAGCATTCGCTTTTAACCCTTTCACTGCTGTGATGTCGTTTGCTTTAAAATAATAGTCGTCTGCTTGAATTTATTTACTTTTAAAAATTGACACGAATTGCCAACAGTTTGGAAAATGATCAGATACTATAATGCAGTGTCTTATCTGAGCTAGAATTGTTTTCTGTTGAAAAAAAACAACAACAATAGTTCACTATAACTCTAGTAACACCATGTTCTGAGCGATATAGAGCCAATGTCACTCTTGTTTATATATACATTTTTACACGTATTACCAAACAAAAACGAGTGCAGACCTCCTGGAGGACCCTTTGATTTGGATCTACACTCTAAGCTTAGGACAAGTGTACTCTCCACGGGTGGAATTGTAAATGAAATTTCTTATTTGGGTTCCCTACAAAGTCGCTGATGGGGTATATATTCAGTTAATTGCTGATTTGTTTAAACATGATTTTACCTTTTCATTTTTAATAACGTAACCAAACATTTACTAGACGCCGATCATCTTACATGTACCGGTATATCTATATGAAATACTACTCATATTTTACTTTCAGTATGATATGATGTAATGTTTTGATTTTTTAACACCACCCTGTATCAAACAGGTTGTGTTTAGTGATTAGAGGCTACACTGATCTTTCATTTTAGTTGAAAATATCTGGATAACAACACAACAAGGAAAGTTGATCTGTATTTTTGTATAATACTGGTAGATCTACCTGTAATATAACTTAAAGTGCGAAATACAATCGCTGTGTAATTGCTTTCTAGGCGGATTCACCATTCAGGTTACTATAGATCTATTTCATTCGGCGAATTGTTCATAGGGCGAATAATACACTAGCACCCCTTGTAATGGGTAAATCTCCTTCACAGAGAGTAGACGAAACGTTTTGTGGCGAACTTAGCGTTCATTAGTAGCTCTCACCGAGCAAAACGCCACCGGCAAGAGGTTCGCCCTAATGAACGCAGGGCTGTTGTCACAGATCTGACACAAATACTGTTTTGCTGTGTTGTTCTGACATTTCCTAATGCGGGGGGGGGGGGGGGGCAGTTTTGACTGGTGTCCTCAATGAAGAACTGTTTCCCTTGCGCAAAAAAGATGCGTAGAAGTTGTAAAATCAGGGTCCGGTACCAAGGTTTGCAGTTTTGTAATGAAACAGTATTGAATAATTGTCATTGATTGTGTCTTGTGAGGGTTTAATACTTTATTACATGCTTAATAATTATCTATAACAATATCATTATCGTTGAGACGAGTTCATATAACATAACAAGTTTAGCCGATACCCTTGAAATACCGAATATCAAAACGGACCCGAACATAACGTACTTTGCAGATATAAACATACACGTTTTTTTTTAAATTTAGAGGTTATCACAATAATGACGTCACGTTGCAATATTGACGTTATTTTTAAAACGAAACTAAAATTCAAATGATTATTTAGTAAATAAGAACAATTTTAGATTAAATATTACTTTAAATTTAACAAATGGTATCAGAAAAGTCTTTTAACGACACATTTATGTTGTTTTTTAGTTTGATATGTGTTTTTATGTATGGATGAATAAAACCTTACAACACTTATGACGAATCGTGTTCCCAATATCTCAGGAAAAAGTGAAAGTAAGAATGTTCTGAGTTTTGTGTCAGTTTGTTTTTATTTGATAAATAGAATATCAAGTTTGTGTGTTTTCAGTCGTGAATTTATTGAACTCAATGGATAAAATGATATGTTGCTCGCCAAGGCTTGCAAGATATTATTTTATCCAACTCATTCAATAAATTCACGACTGTAAACACACTCATTCAATAGGCTCTATCTTTAACACGGTGTGGGATTAATCTTTTTATCTACACTGAAAACTGTGAGCACAACTTTGCTCCCTTGATTTAGGCATTTATTAGAGGAACAATTTACCTGATCTGGACCCAGCAGGGTTTGGCTGGAGAATGGAAAAACGGATAACATCTTCACAGCCAGCGACATGGACCGAAAACCTTGTGATAACACTAGAGTTTATTTTAAACTGTGCAATGTGTGACTGTCAAAGTAGCATGCCCTGTAGAACGTACATGTTGTTATGTAAAAGCATGGATGGATGAGTTAAGTTTTAGGACACTGCAACAGAGAATAGATATTATAGCGCCGATAACTGATGAGAGGTGATGAGATGAGATGATGATTTTAGAAAGATGATTTTGACTAGTCTCATTCGTTGCAAATCGGCGCATTGGATCAAAACCACCGACGTGCCTTCTTTTTAGTTCTTGGAAGCGGGCATTATCTCGGTCAAATAAACAGAAACATTCCTATGACAATTAAGCCCCAGAACCACGACCAGGTAGGAAGGTCTCTTGGGATAAAAGCGCTCTTGTGAACAAATACCATGTGCTAGGATAGAACTAGTCAAGAAACAACTGTAAATTCTGACTTTTGAACATTTTAATTATTTTGAGCATTTCTATTGCAATGTTGACCGCTATCTTGAATATACGAAAATGCTCGAAGGTAAAAAGATGTCACCCGCAATATTTCAATTAATTAGTTATATTCTGTCAATAATAAGTATCTTTGTGGTAAGGTCTTACCATTTAAGAATAAGAAATTGTGCATGTTGTTGTTTGGACTTATTTTGTTTTAAAGAATTTCTGTCAACGTTTTGGTCACCATCTCGAATATATGGAAATGCTCAAGGGTGACAATATGTCATCCACGTACAGTTCAATAACAAGTATCATATTTTCAATGATAAGCAGTACCATCTTAAAATTACGGAAATACTCAAGGATGTCACCCGTAACATTTCATCAATAAGCATCATCATTTTAATAGTAAGTATAATTACGTTGAAATCGAGTCAGTTCAGAATAAAGAATGTAGGATTGTAGGACTTTTTTTGCTAAACAAAATTGCCGTCACCATTTTGGCCGCCATCTTGAATATACGGAAACGCGCAATGATTAAAAGATATCACCCGTATCATTTCAATAATAAGTATGAACATTACAATAACGAATATCATAATTGTGAGATCAAATCAATTGATTAAAAGAAATTATGAATGCTGATTTGTTGACCATTTTGTTTTAAAGCCTTTCGGTATCCATTTTAGCCGCCATTTTGAATATACAGATATGTTCAAGGGTGACAAGATGTCATACGTAACAGTTCATTTATGTGTCATCATTTCGGTATTCGGTGATAATTTTAATGATGGTTGGGTCAAATTAGTTTAGAAAACTAAACTATGAATGCTGAAGTTTAGAGTAGTTTTAATGCCTTTGGGTAACCATTTCAGCCGTTATTTTGAATGTACGGAAATGTTGAAGGGTGACAAGATGTCACCCGTACCATTTCTAAAACACAAACTGTCCTTTCAATAATAACTTTCAATATGGTGATGTCAAATCAGTTCAACAATGAATGGTGCTTTTTGGACTATTTTGTTTAAAAGTATTTCGGTAGCCATTTAGCCGCCATCTTGAATATACAGAAATGCTCAAGGGTGACAAGATGTCCTCCGTAACAGTTAAATAATATGTATCATCATTTCAGTAATATATATCACTATGGTTGGGTCAAATTAGTTAAGAAAACCAAACCATGAATGCTGAAGTTTCGAGTAGTTGGTATCAACGCATTTGGGTAGCCTTTTTAGCCGCCATTTTGAATTTACTGAAATTCTCAAGAGTGGCAATATGTCCCCCGTAACATTTTAAAAACATGAAACGTCTTTTGAATAATAACTATCATTATGGTGAGGTCGAATCGGTTAAAAGGGGGGGGAATGGACGCTGATTTTTTGATTTTTTGTAAAAAAGCCTTTCGGCGGCCATTTTGGCCGCCATCTTGAATATACAAAAATGCTCAAGGGTGACAAAGTGGCACCCGGTGATTTTTCAATAAGTAGCATATGCTGAAGGAGAATCAGTCGAGAAAAAAACTTAGGACGGCATTTCCAGGTCAAGTCAGTCCTCTGCCGGACTACATAAACATATTGTAGATGCGCCTTCTTTTAACTCGCTTAACTCATTCACCCTTGAAACTTCTGATGGAAGATTCAAATTTCAAAATATGTCAATATATTTCAACACGACAAATAGTGAAGACCCTGATCAGAGAACTTATAAGGAACCCTCTGATCAGGGTCTTCACTGTTTGCATGTGACAAGTGTAAACCTCACAAGTGCACTCTTTGTGAATGACGAGTATACTTGTCGCTAGGGTTGAATGTGTTAAAACTAGGCTAAACAATAACAGTTGGTAGGGGCCTGACAAGTTCAGTCCAAATTGTCTTATCTGAACAAGCAAACTATGCTATTTAGGCAACAGAAGAAGTTCTTACTCAGGACTCAGTCAATGAAATGTAGATAATAGACATCAATAGTTGTTGTTTTAAAACAAACGTATTCTAATTTACTAGAATAGTTACAGTAATGCTAATTTATTTAAGTGCCTTAATACAAATAAAAACTTACATCAGTATACCGGTAGTTACGCACATACTAAAGAAGACCGAACGTTGTTAAAATCTACATGGACTTTGATCAGCTGTAGCAGCTGCAACTCGAGCTGAAAAAGCACCACAACAACAGCCTTAGCATGCTGCATTTAAAGTTATCATGAACGTTTCCTCTTAATATCTCACATAAATATTTAACTAGTTAGTTTTCGCGAAAACTTTCGCGTTCTTTTTCAGATAGTTATCTAAGAAGTTGACTGTGGACATTTTCACAATAAATGTTTGTCATGATAGTACTTTTAACTGACACCACTTATCTTACTACTGATCTTGTTATTTTAACTAGGAAAAATCATGTTAACAGTTGTCGTAGACATTTTTCGAATGTTTCCTTTAAGAGCCCTCTGATCTTAGTCTACACCGTTTGAATAGTGAATATGTACTCTACTAGGATACACTGTTTGTGAAGGACAAGTTTATCTGGGTTGAATGAGTTAAATATCCCAAGAGCAGATGCAGTAAACGCCTCTATTACGAAAGAATGCTAGTTGATTATAAAACAGACAGATGGCAGCTTAAAACAAGATGAAAGTAAATCAGAAAGCTCATACTGTTATAGTTTCACTCAACCTCAAGCATCCACCTGATTAAAAACCAACAATAACGAAATTTAGGAGCCTTTTGATATTGCTCTACACTGTTTGCATAGGACAGATATACACTTAATGAATTTTAGAAGAGTGCTTTTTAGTTGTGTAGAATCTTTATTAGGACTCATGTGACTCGTCTGTGAAGGAAAATGTTCTCTGCAATGATTATCACCGAACATCACCGAATTTTCAGAGAAAAGTTAACAATAATTTGTTCGTGAAATGTTGTGTTATAGTACGCATTAGTGGTGACAGTTTATGGCACTAACAGGCCATTTGATGCGTTAAGATAATTATTAGGTTTTAATCCAAACAAATCACTTTCAACTTACTAGATAATTATGTCAGATATTTAATGGTTCAAGAAATATGCCACCATATACCGGTATTATAACCCTGATCTAGTTGAGACCTATGTGAACTAGAGGTAAACGTAGGTTAGCGGGCATCAGGGCATGCACTTTACTGATATCTGTTTTGCCGGGGAAACGAATGTCTTGTTTTTCTGCCCACAATCTGTGCCCATCTAGATGGACATGACTTGATGTCTAGATTACAAGCTTTACAAACTTTAAGAAAGACAAATAGGTTGACACTTTTATTTTACGCCAGGTTCATTGGCGGCTGATTGAAATGAAAAAGTGCTTGTCACTTGAATTATCAAATTTATGATAAAAGTTCGTTATTGTTTCCTAAAATAGTTATCATCACACAAAAACTTCTCTTGGTGGTTTTATTTCGATCAGTTATCAACAATCTGATCTTACTAGTTGTGAAAGGTGAACTACTATCTCAAGAAAGTTACATGATTGACATAACAGACCTTTTCCTTTTATTTGAAAGCATTAACCTTATATCTTATATATGTCGTTTTGAGTTTAAAGCGCTAATGTTCTCATCTATCAAGTTGACTTGTTTAATAATTTAAATACTTAAATTATAAGAAATTTTAAGAATCTTATGGTTGAATGGAGATATTTGAATAATATATTTACAATGTTTCGAACTGAACTTGCATCCCACATCATGGATCTGTTTTATGTACATGTAGTTTATGTTCTATCAAAGCCGCTTTTGATATCCAATTCCGTAGAAACCTATATAACGAACATTAAACCGAAGGTTAATTGACAGCATACAATAAATGTGGCGGCTTAAAGGAAGGTAAACGTAAAACAGAAACCTCCTTAAATAGCTTTCTTTTTACGGAACAGAACAGAACAGAACATACTTTATTCAACTTTTACACAATCAGGTACCTCGCTAGATAACATACAACCATACAATACAAAATATACATGATCAATGTGGAAACAGTATAGGTTTTCTAACAAAATTTACTTGGAAAGTACACAGAAAGCACTGTAGAATGTACTGCACAGTAAGGAGCATTGTGCATTCTACTGGTACTTTAATAAGTATTTTATCTGATATAGATTTTAATAAAGTTATTGTAAACTTTTACATTCTAGTGTAGGAGAATGAACTATGCAATTGCAATTAATGCTGATAAACATTTACGTCCACATTGCTTTAAGCAGGCATCTGATAATAAACACAAAGTTGAGGTCGTATTTTTATGTACTGATATCATTGTAAGTACTTTGGCATCTCATATGGATACAAATTGTTGATCTGCATGACATATCGGATGATTTAACGATGAGTTAATGCAGATGGGATTTTTTTGTCCATGCGATATTGGCCTGGTGTTCTGAAGTTGAACAAGATGACATTAAGTTGTTTTAAAAGTCTTCTGTGTATGCTTTATGATGAAGTATTCTATCGTTTGACCGTCGTATGGCAAATGAGGTTTATGGTTATTCGGATAATTAAACTCTTAATTGGTAAAGTGAACCTAATACCCCGAGTACAATGGTTAGATCTCTTTAGCCTATGTAAAATAAGCATTATTT
Organism: Gari tellinella; assembly: GCA_922989275.2. Classification (NCBI taxonomy): domain Eukaryota; kingdom Metazoa; phylum Mollusca; class Bivalvia; order Cardiida; family Psammobiidae; genus Gari; species Gari tellinella. Next base: position 22,020,940 of record OV277869.1, on the reverse strand, counting down.
CCCACTCCACATCACGTCTTACAGATTTTGTTCAGCTGTACGATTATATTTCCTTTATCTGCAGGCTTAAAACAGTATTTTAAGCACCATAAAAATATACGGACTTCAGTGAAGTTTTCTACTATCCAAGGCAGAATGTAACAACCATCTATGTTCTCTTTCAGATAGGCCAATGCCTACCAATTACAATAATAATGGTATTAAAAGTAATAATAATAATTAAATATTACATAATCATGTCTGTGCTAAAACTATGATGCCCATTGCAAGTCTCTGTCGCCTATTAAGACCCCGAGTAGGTCGGCATCAGGCCAAGCTTCAAACTATTTACCACTGTAATTATAATTATAAGTCTATATATGTTTCTTTTTCTATAATTTGCTGCATTTTATTTGCATTTAGAACTGTTTAAACAGGTAGGAAAAGCATCTTTTCCACAGCCGAGTTACACGGCGTATCGTTTGGATGTAATATGATTTAATTTTCAATAGCAGAGAACGAGTAAAAACTTTTTTTACAGGGACACTTTTTTAAAATATATTTCATATAAACCGTGCTTATTCTAAGAGTTAACTCTTCAATTGCCCTTGTTGCCAAAAGGCGACTTTGAAAACAATTTGGATCCTGATCAGACGCCGCGTTAAGTAGCGTCTCATCCGGATCCAGACTGTTTGACAATCGTATCAACATGTTTTAAGTCAGAACAACCCTAAAGCTGACTTTAGAAATATTGCAGACAACACTACCAAAGCAGTCGAATTCTTGGCGGTAAGAGGGTAAAAGCAGACTATAAAAATGTGCAGGAAAAGAGTTAATGGAACAATAAGCAATAGACTGAAACACGTAAATAACATTTCACAAAATGCAAAATCAGATGCGTCGCCACCTAAATACATCTAGGAACTACTGACCCTTTATCTTCATAAAAAACGTTTTTCCATGAATACGCCTTTGTACGCCTACTATTCATTTCCACGCCGAAGAAAACAGTTCCACTTGATACAGTCAGGAATAAAAATCTTAAGCAATATGTTCTATATCCTAGCACATGGTAGCTAAAAACAAGCTGATTGTAAAGTAGAATGCCCATTAAGACGCATTCTACTACACTTTTAACCTTCTTTAAGTGGTCACCTATTTTCAAAGCTAGAATCTAGAACCAGGCTATGGAGCAAAGGGCTTAACCATGATCGTGCTACTCACGACTGCACTTATATTTGTTAAATAACCCTAAGCCACGACTGTAATTATATAATTTTGAAAAACAACTCTAAGTAGTAAAAATTGAACTTGTTTAAAAATGGAAATTGCAATCATTTTTTTGTAAATGTCTGGGGTCATTGAGAAAAAGTCCTGTCAACCAGCAGAGTAAGAAACATTTAAATTGCAATGGACATTACACCATGAAATAAAAATTTTGAACATGGCTGTATGATTTGTTTGTTTTGTGTGCTTACGGTATGGTGCCTGTCAGATTCCATATTTCTAGGCTCTTGACCTGGCTCAAAACTGTTTGCAATTTACCTCCATAAATAAAGTGCAAATACCTTTGCTTTGACAGAAAACGCCCAATCCATTAATCCTTTACACCAATTATATCTTCAAACAGCTGATCACGTTAAGCAGATTAAAAGTAATTCAAAGATAACTCCTTTAGAAAAAGTCTGCCTTACATTCAACCTGCGTTAAAGTCTCTGGAACTTTCTTCTGTGTTTTACGTTCTGGAATTCCTAGGCGACGAATTCTTCTTGTAATATTGAAATGATCAGAATTAAGTGCAAATGGGGTCGTGTCTTGAGAAAACCTGCACGAAAAAGATGTGGCGGCTGGCTTTGATCTACACAGTTTGAAACCCACATGCATGTAAAACATTTAATGTAGCTGTACTATATAGGGTATTTTGTAGTGTAGACCCAACTCAGATACAGAGCCTGACATCACAATGGTGCTTGGTAGATACGTCTATACAATGTTACAATGCAATAAGGCTCGTTTTATCATGGCACATGCCAGATTTACTTACTGACGCGGTAAGCCCTTCCGCCAATAGAATCGCCTTAATTTATTCCTCCACTGAAGAAAACAATTCCAAAATTTACTGTCATGAAGGCATGCCATATGTAAGTTTGTCTATGCAGATGACAGTTTAAAATATGTTATTTCCTTCAAAACTAGGACAACAGCAACCTTCCTACCATATTGCGCTTGTGTGTGATTCATGGTCATAGGCGATGGCTTTGTTTGTTTGACTGAGATAATTCCTCAACCAAGAACTTAAAGGAAGGCAGGTTGGTGGCTTTGATCCCATGCGCTGTTTTGCACCGAGTGAGATTAGCCATTACCATTTTCTTGAAATGATCCCTCAACATCATATAATCTCATCATTCATCAGCGCTATTTGACGGTTTTGTGTCGCAGTGCCGCAAACCTGAACTCATTCATCCATCAAAACTAGAAATAGGTTATTTGATAATGGGTTAAAACCAAACGTAAAAGTTTGGCTTGTGGACTATATTCTAGAAATTCTGTATGAGAACATGGTATTATAGGATATGACAAGTTTGAAGCAGATAACACATTCATTAGAGATTCTTTCATATTTATGATCTGTTTTATTGTCACCATGATTTAAGTAGTCACCCATCCTTTGTATAATAAATTAGCCTTCGTTTTAGTGGTAGTATTAGAGAGATTTAACTGTAAGCGCCATACAGTTTCTCGGCGTTAAATAAAACGCCAAAATGTTTGCAACTGAAATATATATATAAGAACACTCAACCTTATTGGGGAATAATGTGATACTCCACGGTTAAAAATTATACAGAGACACAAGTTCTGACAACATAAACTTCGGTCCCTCCCCTATCGTGTTAACAGTGAAAGTAGGTTTACAGTTACTCTTACGTATTGATAGCAATAAAGTAAGGACAAATGCAAACTTAATGTCATGTCTGTCTTGTACCCGTTTGTGCCTAGCATCCAATAAAAGGGACAAAGGCAAACAGTGTTTGCTGATAGAAATTTCAATGTAAAAAAAATGAAAATGACAGTTTATATCTGACATATTATATTAATATTGAATACTCCAATATATGATCATGGAATAATCCACTTGACGCAAATAGGTTAGGCGATCACCAAAACAGACATATAATGGGAGTTTCCAGTGTTTTAAAACTGTGTCGGTGAATGCCAACTAGAGTATGTATTGTTTTTTGTGTTTTTGTTATTTGACCTGTCAAAAGATTAATATTCAAACGTCACTGAAAGGAATTATTTAGTGTCGGTATAAATGTCGACACTTTCCGTTTCGATTTACGGAAAGAAAACTAAGGAAAGGTAAATGTGTATTCTTTGTCGGAATTAAATCAATAATCGCGTTAGAGTAATTGACAGCGTTAAAGGGTACGCGTCAAAGGGTAAAAGTATGTTGGTTCCACCCCGTATACCGTAGATTTTATTATTATTATTTTTATGTTTAGTTTCATTATTATTTCAAACAATTATTTTACTTGAATTGTTCAACATATATGCAAAAGGTGTCATAGATAACCTAAACGTTATGCTTTGTAAACTATTCAATTGTATGTTAAATGTTACCCGGTGTGGTTTCTCACTGGGTTGCCCCATATAAGCTCTAGATTTATTGCACTCAGATCAGATTCAAAGAGATGTTCAATTCATTCTGATTCTCCTACTTTCGGACTCGTATACACCAAAGAAAAGGCTCCGATGAGTATCGAAATCATGCCCATACTCAGTAAAACACTACTCTACTGTCTCGACTTCGGTATAGGTTCCAAAATCTTATTCTAAATGTCAAATGCATGTGTCAACCATGACTAACCCATAACTTTGAATGATTACATGCTCTATGAAAAGAAAATTGCAGTTACGGATCAGCGCCCAAAATCGGGTGATAATTTCTGTAAAACGTAGCGGAAACAATCGATATCAATCGAGGCTATATCAATATGGCGTGTTCAGCCGGCGTATACTTATACAGTCGAACTTCGATATCTCGAACTCGCTTTACTCGAACTATCCGATATTTCGAAACATGAATTGCATTATTTCAAGCTAAGTAAAGGCGAGCATATCCATTTTTTCAAAGTTAAAACGCGGCTTAGCCGCGTTTATACTTTGATATACGGGTATGTTCGACTTAACCGAGTTCGAAGTATCGAAGTTCGACTGTATATTTGCACTCGCTCTGTATAGCTCTAAGGAAAAAGTGTAGTCTAATTTTCAGTAAACCCTCACTTCAGATCTGATTCTAGCTAGTTTTAATAATCTTCCATACTAAAGGCGGAGAGACACCGACCAAGTTAGGAACTTTTTAGCTCACCTGGCACGAAGTGCCAAGGTGAGCTTTTAGGATCGCTGGATGTCCGTCCGTCCGTCCGTCCGTCTGTCCGTTCACAATTGGTTCGTTAACACTCTAGCGGCTACAAATTTCATCTGATATTCATGAAACTTGATGACAATGTTTGGCTTGATAAAATCTAGGTCAAGTTCGAATGTGGGTCATGTCGGGTCAAAAACTAGGTCACTAGGTCAAATCATAAGAAAAATCTTGTTAACACTCTCATTAGATCTGAATGAAATATTGCCAGAATGTTTGCCTACATCAAATCTAGGTCAAAATCAAATGTGGATTGTGTCTGTTCAGAAACTAGGTCAAATCATAGAAAAATCTTGTTAACATTCTAAAGGTTGATTGTGGGTCATGTCCAGTCGTATTCTAGGTCACTATAGGTCATGTTTTACATCAAAGCGATTTAGGGCCATGGTGGCCCTTGTTTAGATTATCCGTAGGGTATCTCGTAATCGCTATTAAAGTCTGACAAATTTCGATTAAAATCATTGCGATGAGGTTATTTAAAACCAATCAAATGCTGTTTTAAGGGAGATTACCAGATTATGCTACGTCATTAAAGCTGTACGCTTTCTCTCCCGTTGTGACGTTCTATTTATAGATAAACAAGTTTGGAAATATAGAAATCTACTACGTTTTGAAAGTGTTGGTCAGAACTACAGAGAAAGTCGATCGAACGTAACAAAGCAAAAAATTGTATTCTCACTTTCTTGATTAGAAACGTAACGTTGATTTCCGACATGTTTAAACTATCGTATGTGTATCGGCCGAAAGTAGTTCTACACACTATAACATATGTCTCGGAGAGCGGTGGTCACGCCGTGTAGTCGCTGTTCAGCGTTGCTATTCGCGTTGCAATGTGTAAATAACAATTTATAGAAACAAGCGCAACCTAATTGTTTAAAATATGCTTTGATGATGGATATTCAGGTTGAAATGACTATGTTTATGTTAGTTTCTTTCGAGCGTGCTTTAAGCACAGAGAGAAAGTTTACTGGCTAAAAGCCTGAATTTGTAATTAGAAAGTACAATTCATGTATTTTGGACTACTTTTCATACAATATTTGGAGATCGAATGGCTGTTACATCGAGATTACATCGATCAAACATATTTGGCCGCTATATATGTTCATATACATGAAAACAAATCTAATCAAAATTCACCTTAAATGGACACGGCAGAAGATAAAAATATAAGGAATAAACGACACTTTTTTGCCATTAACGACTGTATGAGCCCATTAGCTTCGCAAGGTAAGTTTATCGTAAACGCCCTTCGGGCACTTACGAAACTTACCCCCTGCAAAGAGAATGTGTTCAAACCGTCGTAAAGAACATGTAGTTCAAACAGAACTATCAATTTCAGTCACTTTTGAACCCAATCAAATTCCACACGTGTGATCTCGTGTTGACATTCAGTGTCACTAATTGTTATATTTTCCATATTTTTACTGCGTTTACGTTGTAGTTTCCTTTTCTAGGATAAAGAAGATTGTTTTTGCCCTAGTAGGTTCACAAACACCGCGTTTCTGTTTGAGGGCCTTATAATTGTTCCATCGACGTAAATATTTACACACCGAATACAACCACCAAGATCGGTCATTGTTCTAGTGTCAAGACTTTACACATTAGATAATACATTATTCTTTACCGTTTAGATAAAGCTAATCAAAGGTAATGAAAATGGCAACTTTCTGAAAATGTTAACATTTAGTTTATATCTGAATAATGAACATATCGAAGCCTCATCAGACGCCGGGTTACCCGGCGTGTGATCTGGCTCGAAACAGCTTGGAATGGACTAATGGTTTTCAGCATTGACGCGTTTATTGGGGAAACAATAACGTTATTTTGACTGTATTCTTCTTAGACATGTGATTTGCAAGTACTTTCTGGTCAAGTATAAATTTTGTGCTTCGTAATGATAATGACGCAATAATCAGAGGGGTCACTATTAATATCAGGCTGCTACTTCAGCGAGTCTCTCACTAGAAAATAACTATGGGTTCATGAGGCACCGTCATACGGTGGCGAAGACGTCATTCTCCCACAGTTAACAAGCTTATACTAAAAACCTTGTTGCTTTTGGAAACAATGTAGAGCCAGTTCAGACGTTTGGTGACACGACCTCTGTTCTGGCTCCAAATTGGCTGCTACTCAGACAAATTAAATCGTGAGAACTTTTAAAAGGCTTCCAAGACTGTCATATTCTACATCTTATTGTATTGCGTTTGGGTTTCGATTTTTTCAAACCAGAAAGAAGAACATATTCACAGATGTACCTACATGTAAACTTGTTCGCTGTTTGCTGTGTTCTCTTGGCAGGTAGTATCACCAAAACGTTATCTTCCGTTAAAATGGAGTATGTTTAAACGCAATGGACTAAATGTAGTAAAATGACAAGTTTTAGGAAATATAACCTAGCGGCAAACAGTTTGGATCCTGGATGCTTAAAGTGATATGAAACTATAGCCGAAAGCTAACGTATGCACTGTTTGACATTTTGCAGAATCTTATCGTACTGAATTGTCGTCTGCTTCAATTATACCATCTGCAAAAATAAATTAAGATTAGTTTTTAAGCTTTCAAACTGTTGAAAAGTTGAAGTTGAGTTGAAACAGTTTGGATGTAGATCAGATTCAGCGTTACGCGGCGTCAAATCTGGAATCAAACTGTTTACAAATGTAAGCCAAGTCGCACTTAGCAGGATACATGTATATGGCAGTTGCACAAAACTGGGAGCAAATCTCCTAAAAAAAATGTTTTTGCCAATTCACAACCTTTCTAAACAACCTTTTTCACGCTTTTCTATATTTTGTGATCATTTCTGCGAACAGTTGAGATGCAGATGAGACGTCGAAAAGCTCGATCCAAACGTATGGACACTCATAGAGAATATTTGGTGTCTAGCTTTGAATGAGAAATGTTATCTGGCAAGGCGTATGAATATATCTGGTGAGCCGCAGGCGAACCTGATATTTTCAGAAGCCGAGCCAGATAACAGTTATCATTCAAAGCTAGTCACCAAATATTCTATTTATCCTTGTCACAATAGCAAAATATATAGAGAATTTTAGCGCTAGAGTTATTTTTGCTCTAAGATTCTCGCTAAAGAACTAGACATGTTATTGTAGGAAAGCGCGCTATTATATAGATGACGTCAGTGACGTCACATCCTAGTTACGTTGAAAAGAAATAAAAGAATCTTTAACAATCTAAAAGGTGGACGATTAAAGAAGTATCGCAGTAAGCGACTTGTTGCTCGTACTCTCAAACATTTGATTGCAACGAATATTTCGAATAAGCGTCGTTACACGTCGGGATTCTGTTGATAAGAGTTTTAGAATACTTTTCCTAACAGCGGGAAAAAATGAGCGTCTCGGTGTAAAAAAAAGTTCCGGCTACAGGTCATGTGACCAACTGACATAATAACATCAGTCATGTGACCAACTAGCATATTAAATCATAATAGAATCAAGCACGGCTTTTGGTAAAGACGGGGGATACTATACCCTCGGTTGGTCTGTTCCCAGTCGGAAACTCGCTTTCGGGGGATTCTATACCCGAGGTTGGTATGTCCCCAGTCGGAAACGAGCTTTAGCGAGTTTCCGACTGGGAACCGACCAACCATGGGTATAGAATCCCCCGTCTTTACAAAAAACCGTGCCTGATTATTTTTCTCGCTTAAAATTCCCCTTAAAACGAGTAAAATAAAGAAATTATAAAGACCTACTTTTTACCGCATCACATATTCCATATCCAATAGCAACAAACAGCTGTTTAAAGGTCGCGCTATTTCAGCTTGGCTTTGCCATTTATTTGTACACACGTTTTAAGAAGGGAAGATGTCATACATTAGATCACAACTCAGAAATACCAACGGTTTTATTAACTCCAAGCGGTTTTGTATAGTAAAAGTTATCAAAACGACCATTTCTTCCTTAAGTTTGTATACGTTCTACTTCAAGCCATAACAACAACTGACGTCAATGACGTCACGTAAGAACGTACCCTTACGCGTATACTCGATCATGTGAAACAATCAACAACAACAACATAAATCAGATCATTGATTTGTAGAAAGCCACTGACAAGTGTAGAATCTACTGTTAAATTCTCGATATCATTTCTCTCTGTGAACGTAGCTTGTGGTCCATTTTAAGATTTAGGGTATTTCTGTAAGAGTTACTTCCCTTTCCCTTTCTTTCACCCCTATCGGGCGGAGGGATACCGTGCTAGACAAGGTTTACCGTACGGCTATTTATAGTAACAAAATGTTGTATAGCACCCCTGAAAAGCGAGAAAAGTTTATCTGTCACCCCTTTATGCGTCAGGAAAATAGGCACGTGACAGGATAATGTTTGTGTAACACACAGCTCGATAGTTCGAATTAGCTCAAATCGAACTTAACCGTAAATTAAAGTTAAAATGTGGCTTAAGTTTCGACATAAGCGACATCGAGCTATTGAAGTTCAACGTATGAAACACTGGTAAGTTGGACTAAGCGGGTTAAACGTATCAAGTTTCCGATGTATATATCCTTGAAGTATGTTTATTAAAGAGCGACATTGAAAAAGCACATTGTCGTCTGCTTAAGCAGTGTGGCATTTCCTGCCTATTTGCATGGAATTGAAAGACGTCTATACAAAATAGGATATATTTTAAGGTTTCTAATTGTTAACATGAACTAAAGTTGACACGACATATACCATTTCAATCGCAATAGAGCTAATTTAGTAGTATATTTATAAACCTGTGTTTTAAACGTTTTTGGAGAAATACGATATTTTTTCCTCACAATACGATACATCTTTAAACTCTTAAGCCATTGGCCAACAGTTTTGTCCAAGATCAGACTCCGTTTGACTCGCAGTCTGATCAATCTCTAAACTAGTTGCCACCAGAAACATAACGGCATACTTCATTAAACAACTGTCACCTTCTATATCTCATCGCGTTGCGTATAATTTCGTTTAACACCTTTGTCGCCATTGGCGACTATATTCACTTTGAAAACTATTGAGTCCAGATCAGTGCCGTGTAGGCGTCTAATCTGGACCCAAGCTGTGAGTCACTCATGTCAATATTTCTTCAGTCAAAGCTTCAACAAATTAATTTGCAGAGGGTAAACTCTAGCAGATGATATTTGTCTATGAAAGGATTAAATCGAAAGTGGAGATGGTTGTTAATAGGCTTAAAGGGAAGAAAACTACAACATTCACTAACTAAGCAAGGTTGCATATTTCCTTCCTGAAATTAACAATCGAAGTTATATACGTGTAGCAGTCAACTTATATGGACTGTGCGTTACTGAATTTATTATAAATTGTCTACAGCAGAGTATTGCTGGCATGGGTCTCTAGACGTGAAATATATAGCCTGGTAGACAGTTTATTGCCTGTGTCCAATTATATTTAGAACAGAACAACGCAACAAATCAACATTCATTTTGTTTAACGTAAACCCATATCTGATTAACTCCATTCCTGTCTACATTAAACTGTACTATTGTAGTGTAACTATAAATGTGGCTTTTACTCGATGCCAAATACCTTTTTTAAAGCACTGATTAACTTTTCCTTTCATAGAAAAGACAATGTATTTATTTCAGTTTACGTATAAAGTTTTCAAAACAATGTGTTTCTTAAGGGTGTATCAATGTCATGAATTTAAGAAATTTTCAAAGTATATGAAAACGCTCTATGATGGTTTTGTATTGAAGAGCTATTTAAGATGAATGAAAAAATAGAAAAGTGTACATTTTGGTGAACAACAGTTAGCTCCATGGCCATGTAAAATTTACCCCACCCACTTCCTCTTATGTTGTCATTTTCAAACAGCCCGCTTCAATAAAATCCATTTTAAATGAAAACAAATATGATAATTTGGTTTTGTGTTATTTATTTCCTATCTTTGGTAGTATTTCTTCATACAAAAACTAATTTAAGAGAAAACAGGCACCAAATGTGAAATTTATAAAGCTCAAAATATCATCGATATGATACTTTTTTGTAAATTTTGTAAGGGGAGATAACTCTTTTTACTTTAATAACTCAAAATTTTCAACACTGACCTTTCAATTTCTTTTCACATTTTGAACTGCCTTAGCATTGGCTTTCATTTGGTAGAATATAAGAAAAAGTTTAATACTAGAACTATTTCATTTTCAAACTTTTTTACTTTTTTTTCATAAAATAAAAAAATCTAATAAAATCATGCCCTATAAAAAGCATACTTTTGATATTCGAGGATCCATATTGTGCCTGCTTTGTCTAAATTTGGTTTCTATATGTGAAAATACCACCATAGACATGAAATAAATAATGAAAACCCAAATTACCATGTTTGTTTTGATTTGAAATTGAGTTTACTGAAGCTTGTACTCTGGATGGGTAAAATTTGAGAGAAAAAGTCCAAATTTGACATACCTTTTTCAAATCGCTGTAGCTCAAAAAAAAGGACACCACCATATAATTCTTTTTCCATTTTTTCATTCATCATAAATAGCTCTTCCAAAAAAACAATGATAGAAAAAAAGTTTGATACTTTGAAAAAATCGCTTATGGGTTGGATACACCCTTAAATAAACGGAGGCCAGATCGTGTCACTTTAAGAAATGGTTTTTATTTTTGTATCTTGAAAATCAAGTTAGTATCTTCAACATTCAAGATAGTATCTTGAAAATTAAAGATGATATCTTGAAAAGTCAAAGATAGTAACTTGAAAATTGAAGATATTAACTTGAAAATTCAAGACGCTACCGGTATCTTGAAAATTCAAGATACGTTTCTTGAAAAATCAATATAATATTTTAATTTCAATAAATTATCTAGAATATCTTAGATGATGAAAATTTAAGATTCTATCTTGAATATTCAAGTTAACATCTTGAATAAAATAGATAAGTTTCTTGAAAATTTAGCATATTATCTTGAAAATCAACATACTATCTTGATAATTCAACATAGTATCTTGACAAATCAAGATTATATCTTGAATGTTCAAGATACTATCTTGACTTTTCACTTTTAAAGTGGCAATATCCGGCTTCCGTATCTTAAAAAACTTGAACCCATCTTCAATCCGTCACCTATTCTTACACTTATAAATGTATCCTCTTTAGAGTTTCGTGTTTTTGACATTTTATCTTGCTATCATAGTAGAGTCCACATTATTAGTTCCCAACAAACGCGTTTACATTAAAACTATTATTTTTTATTGCAAACAGTTTGGAGCCAGATCAGATGCCTGATAACCTGACGTCTGAAAAGACGCCACACTATTTGTCACTCATATGAAAACAAAATTATAAGAAATTTTAAAAACCTGTCATTTTCTACATGATTAAAAATGCGTTTGCGGTTCGTATACGATTTAATTGGAAAGAGTAGCGTCTTCTCCACTGTACCCATCTCATTCTTAGTGACGCGTATACACGCCCTTTAGAAACAGTTCACATGTAAAAAGTACGCTTGCCCCTATCGAAATAGTTCAGACTCAGATCAGATGTTTCTACACTGTTTGTCATTTGGAAATATAAAAGCGTAAGCTGGAAAGAATTCAAAAGGAAATAATCCAAACTCTTTATTGATAATCAATTGTATTGAGAGCAGTGTGCTAAAGTAAATAAGTTGTTAGCAAAATCAAAGGTCACGTTTTACACAGAACAAGTAGACTCCTGTAAACGGTAATCGAAGAGTCTTTTTAAAGTCACTAAGCATCTCTTGGGCGCAAACAGTGAAATCGCACTGCCAAACACTTTTCCTAAAAACCACTTGCGCATTACTTTTTCATCGAACAAAATACGCACAGGCATTGCCTCTGAGTCAACGTCATGCACCCCAGTCATCACAAAACGTTGTATTTAATGAGCTCTTTAGAAAGTTTTGACTCTGCTACAGCAGTAGAAACTGGGAAGTAGGTAGATATTTCTGGATGTTATAATTTGATTGAACCTAAAAACTATTGGTGTCTTTCTTCTATGATACTAAGCACTACCGGGTAAAATGAACCCAATACGTGAAGAACTGTTTGAGTAATCGCGTCACAAGTGTAAACATGGTTAAATAGGATCTTTTTGATAATTTATTAACTCTGGTAATAATAATTGGTTTGAACCCAAACACTATAGATGTCCTCTTCTCATGATACTAAAGATAGGCTGTTAATATGAACCCGATATGTGAAGAACTGTTTGAGTTATCGCGTCACATCAAAAGTGCCGGACGAACAGACGGACGGACGGACGGAAAATGTGATTCCTATAGGGCTCCTGCACTTACAAGTACAATGCAGCGCTAAATCAAAAGCAATATTTTAAAAAAACCAGTGTCGTCTGCTGTTTAAATGGGCGGAAACGTGCTGATATTCTCTGTATGTTTGTTCTAAATGTATAGACCTAAATACAACGCGGAATATGCTCTAAGGTTTCTAATTCTCCTCATTAACCGAGTTGGATGTACCGGATTAAGTTTCAACATAGGAAAGAATCGTTTTATTTGAAATTTGACACACGCTCTTCTTCAATCATTTAAACTAGTACACTGACGTTACAGGAAATAAACGCGTCCTTCCTAGCAAAAGTACAACTCCTCCAAATACTTGTTTCCCATTCCAAGAAATATCGAGTCAGATCAAACGCCAAGTAACCCTTTGCGGCAAAGACACTTGTCAACTTTTGCGAGTACAATAAAGCCGCTTTATATGACAACTTAATTACGTTAATTATCAACTTTCAATGGCAGGTTACTGCTTAAAACATGGTGAACTAAACACAAAAAGCTTCTTTAGGAGTTTTCTGTTTTACTTGCATCTTGCCTTAAGTAATCACCTGTTTTTATGCAGTCATTTTTGCCCTCATTTTAGACAAAGTAATAGAAAGGTTTTACTGTACATTGTCAATTTATATATTGTGTTGCATAATATCATTTACGTCTCATTCCATCTGAACCACAGGTGTTCGTCGTATGTTATGTTTCTATTCCCCACCCCACACAAATACATTTTTCCAGATCCCATATGATTTGTACATGTTTCTTGAACGTAACAAAAGACTAAATTTTAATTCTGACCAAATCTTAAATAAGAAAAAAGAGGAGTTGGTTATTGCTTTGACGGCTCGTTTTAACAACGTGTCAAAGTTTGGAGGAAAAATAGATGGCCTGTCATCAGGAATGGTGATTTCATTGATAAATGAGGCCAAGTTTATGAAAATTGATTGTCAAATAAGCCTTTCAGGATGAAATCCGCTTATGCACGGCTGATCTTTGGGCCGGAGTTGAATACATTGTACACATTATATAGTGTTGGTGTGTAGAGGGAGGGGGAGGGCTTGAAATAGACATAGCATGCGACGCGCACCTGTGATCTGAACGATAACAAATAACCTAAAACATGCCACGTACTTTCAATGGTCAAATGCCTACTAGCTTCATATACAAATATGAATATACAAATATTTCGAATTTTGGAAGCAGCACAATTTAAGACTAATGATCTGACATTGATTTACGAGTAATTATTAAAGATGTCAAAATAATACTTGACTTTGGTAGGTCCTGATTTTTAATGGAGACACTGTTTCCCCGTTTAAACGAAATATATGTCATGTACACTGCGATATGCTTTAGAAAATGGCAGCTCTTGCAAATGATGACGGCGTCTTGTCTGGCTTAACCCTTTCCCCAATAGAAGCGCCTTTAAATCATATCCGCTGAAGAAAATAGTTCCAATTTAATCAGCAATGAATATGTATTAAAGGGAATATTTTCTATATTATAGCACATGATAGCTTATGGCAGGCTGAAAGTAATGCAGAATGCGCCCAAGGCGCATTCTGCTTTACTTTCAACCTGCTTTAAGTAGTCACCTATCTTAAGTACTAGAAATTGGCTATCAGGTAAAGGGTTAAAAGTGTTTGCAACGGATCTTAACATTTCAGCACAGCAGCGTTTGGTAGGAAAGAGTACCCCCCTCTACACACACACACCAATACTGTAAATTAGTTACAACAAAGTGCCGGATTAGCAAATTGGCACCCAAACGATCTTGAAAAAAACATTTACATACATTTAATTCGTCGTAAAGTTTCCAAGAGATTAAAAACCTTACAATATATACATCTTTATAGAAACAACTGTTAACCTTATCGTGCTAAGCGCGACTCAGCATATAGCTTTGATCGCCTTTGTTTAATATACAATCAGTTATCCTTCATTTTAGTGCTTATAAAGGAGAGCTTTACAATATTTCAATATGAATAGTATCTTTTTACAGTGAGAGGAAGACTGGAACCGTGTTATGCTTAAACTAGTATGTCATTGCAAAGAGTGTGCCACTTTGATTAGGTACGTCGTCCCCATTTTAACTATTTTTTTCTTCATGTTATTGCATTGTGTTTGGGTTATGTCTCGTTTAGACGGTAATTAACAGCGTTGTCTCTTCTTTGGTATTACTAATGCCCCGTATCTGAACCCTTAACTCGGTAAGTGCAATAATATGTTTATAACTTACTTATTTTATGTCTGTTCACTAATTTTTGACCAGATAAATATTGGATCCTGATCTGACGTCAAGTTACTCAGCGTCTGATATAGACCTCATACTATTGAAAATGCAAAAGTACTTTTAACACTTTATCCTCTAGTCACATAATAATTTTAACAACCCCTATAGACACGTGACCAGCGACTGGTAGGGCTCCAATCTATTCGCAAGTCGTGTAGTACTTGTTTTAGCAAAAAACGCTTTTATAGGGAAACCATTAAGTCTCCTCCATTGTAGGAGTATAAAATACCAACTGATTATAAACGCTTAAAAAGAGGAAACACCACCTGGCTGCAAGTGCGTAAACAACGAAATGACCGCTTGGCTAGTTTCCATGTTTTGTAAGCAGAAACAAGTGGTACTTCTAGTATTAAGTGCATTTGCCTACTATGTAGCTAAAAGTATGTGCCGGACAAAATACATGCTTATCTGCGGAACAGTAAAGTTTCACTTTAACAACTGATAAAACGAATTCCAAATTTCGATGTTACAGAAAGGAGAGAGCTCAAAGCTGGATGGAAGAAAAGTGGAAATATTCTACAGGAGTTTTTTGATTTACTTCTATCTTGCTTAAAACACTCAGCGCTAACTGCTGTAAATAAATCATAGCTTTGGTGGTCGTTATTGCAGTAACTAACGGTACAATGTCCGGTTCTGTTAGGTCGTTCATATTTATCTGTAGCATTTAGAGTGGTTAAGAGCTTTTTCTACTTTTGATTTCCTGAAAGTCTAAATGCATAGAGTGGTGAAATTGGAAGCGCGCTTTAAGCATGTTAAGATTATTACAACCGTAATAAAGCTGTGTTTTTATTGTGAACATTGCATGTTTATGCGTAAGGATAATATGCAGTTTGATTATGTGAAATCCAAGCTATACGAATTATACTTACAATAAATAAGGAAAACTTTATTATTTCCCGTTCAAATTGGAACTTACTGAAAGTCATGCAATAAAATGCCGAAAGTAACGCTTATGTTGGCAAATGATGAAGTATTCTCCGTACGTATTGGTGCTTATAAGTCAGGATTAAATTGTACTTTAGTTGATACAATTTTTGTGTGACTTTACGGATGTTTTAAAAGCGACAAGTTCAAACCTAATGATGATGAAAGTGTAAGCTTCGACGAATCTAAAATGATATTCCTGTGGATATATGCTCTTGTTATGATTCCCTGCGTCACAAGTAGATCTACCGTAAGTACATCTTTGTAACCCCTTCACTCTCAATAACGCCAAAACCGTGTTTTCAAACAGTTTCTATCCTGATTAGACGCCGCATTACTGAGGATCGAAACTGTTTGACACTCGTTTTGAAATTTCTTCAGCTATACTGCCTTAAATCAAACTTGGAAACGATATTGCGGAAAAAAAGTATTGAAGCAGACGACGAGGAAACAGTGAAGAGATAAAATAGCACGATAAATTTGATCATGAAAGCGTAATATCCGTCCGCGCATGCCATAATGTACAGTAAGACCTCTAAACGACCACTTAAACGGAAGTTTCATTGACTGTATAACAGACAGGTGACAGCTAAAAGCAAGGTGGCATTAAAATAAAAAGGTTCGTAGGATCTTTATGATTTACTATCGCCTTGCTTTATGTAGTCATCTATAAACACCTAATTTGTAATTCAATTTAGTTGTCGTAATATAGGGGGGTTACTTTAAATGAATGTAAAACGTCTAAAATTAATTCTGCAAGATGTGATTCAATTTAGTTTCTCGTATACTGGAAAAAATGTTTTTCCTCGCAAAAACAAATTTGTGGAGTAACGATCACGCCCATTAGAAATCGATTTTTTCAAAAAAGAATTCTGTTATCCTAGAAGAAATTTTATGTAGAACTTCTCTGAGCTTAAGTGACATGTCCCTGTTTATCGGTGTCTCTGTCAGAATGTACATGTATAGCAGAGTACTAATCATATCATTGAAGTCATGAAATGTTCTTTCAAAACACATGATTCTGTTTTTTCTTTGTTTTTTATTTGTGCATAAATGTATCTTTGTGGAAAATATACAGTTTCACCTGGATAGGCTGTAACAGTTTTTATCTTGAATTTTGACCTTGAAGATGGCACATGTTATATGAATGATAGGAGAGCCTAAGTGGTGTTTCATACTATTAAAATGACTATTGAAAATCACATGTCTAATCACATGTTTATCTAATCATTCAAATCATGGTTCAGATTTTAAGGTAAATCGTAATCATGATTACGGAAATAAAATAAACCCCAGGACGAATGCCGCCACGTAACGCGATATCCTTCAATCACATGACCGGTGTTCTGCTACCTTTTGACATAGACACCGGATAAAACAGGGACATGTGGAATATTTTGGAAACGCTTGCTTTTAGATATGATTAGATTCTTTTCTCTGACATTTATTCAATTTTTTAGCGAATATCATCTTTCAAAGAAAAGTACTAGATATCAATTCATTCTAAAGCTCTTTTTTTCTTCTTGCCCAAATGATTTTTATTTTGCATGTTCGCCCATCTATAACATGTGCTGTCACAGTGCTGTCGTTTACTAATCATTAACGTTAATCAAACTAAAACATTATGTCCATGTCGTTCAGCTTAACACTTAACATTACGAGTATCTTGTCCTAAACACACATTCAATCACAAACATTTCGGATCCAGAACATATGCCGCATAAAACTAAGCCTGATCTGGATCCAAACTGTGTGTTATTCAATTGACAACTCTGATCAATCAACAATACCTATGATCTAAAAGGTATGTAATAGTTACGATCAGAAGACAACTTCAAAGAAGACGGAATCGTGTCAATGAACGAGTTAATTTCTAGATTCTGACACATTGGCATTTTTTTCTCTGAAATTTGATACTGATTTCATTTGAAATTACATGCGGTTTGTAAAAAGTGTGCCATTCTTTCTTATAAATTTACATTTTAACTGAATAGATTGTTTCAATCGTTTCACCGCACTATGTGACTGAAATTACATTGCTCCCTCCCTACAACGATCCCGAACAACGATCTCCTCCTTACAACGGCTCCCGAATAACGACCCCCTCCTTACAACGATCATTGCAGCAAAACAAGACAATTAGAGCCTATGTTTCACGCTTGCATTGCTGCAATAATCGTCTGTTTAAAAAAAAATTTCTGATGTTTTGTCCACTGGCACCAGAGTCATGGACATTTTATGTGTATGTGTTTACTTTATCTATACCTCTACCGATAAGAAGTTATATAGAACTATAGAACCGAACTCTCCAACGGTCTGTATACTATATAGTAAGGTGTTTTTGTTTGTTTTTTAACTGTATCTACCATCCGTAATGTCTATTATATGAAGGGGTGTCTGTAGTCAGTATCTAGATCTATTAATTTTAGATCTAGATCCTATTTATTCCGACCTGTTAGCAATGTCTAATGTATTAAAAATAAAAATGTATCTGAGTTGACTCGATGCCGCTATACTGGTCTGCTATCAATAAGTATAATATCAATTATCTATAGATTCTAGATCTATATCTAAAAGATTTTTCCCCCACCGATAAGCAGTGTCTATAGATCTAGTATTGGAGTGAAATTAAAATCAAAAATCAAAAAAATCTATATGGGTTGACTCTAGGCATCTACCGGTATGCTATCTATTATTATAAGACCATGGTGCAACCGATTCTACACCGTGTCACTTCGACCACACGAATTACCTACTAAAATGCATTCAATCGAAAATGTATCTTTTGCAGTTCATAGATAAGATATATAGATACCGGGAAACGCCAAGCGTCAAGCTATCTAATATTTTTTTCATCTTTTTTTTTTATTCCATTCCCATACACTAGACATTGCTAACCGGTTGGGGGTCTTATAGCTCAAGAATCTATATATTATAGATCTTATACTAATAGATAGCAGACCGGTAGATCTAGATCTATATGTAGAGGCATGAAGTCAACTCACATTTTTTGTTATTATTATTTCCATTCCCATACAAAAGACATTGCTAACCGACCGGAAAAAATAAAAACCCATTGAGTGTTGTTGTAATTATTATTATTATCATTATTATATCAGATTTATATAGCGCTCTTTTCACACAGGGGTTGTGCGTTCAAAGACGCTTCATATGAAATTACACAAATGTACCTAAAAAGCGAGAAAATACATATAACTACATTTAGATATAAAAGAAAATGAGAGCTTATGGATTTACATGGATACAAATTCCGAACAAGCGAAAATCTTTCAATTTAATTACCAAGATTATATAAAATAATTATCAATAGTTTATAAAATCAACTTTAAAATGAGTCAAATATTTAAAAGATCAATGATATGATTAACAATGGAGAAAGCTGTCCAAGAATTATACCACAGACCCCCGCCAGCAGCTTTCAAAAGAGATCAGAGTCGTATCCCTACCATCAAGATCAACCAGGTAGACATTGGTCGACGGTACAACCCCAGAACCCCAAATTAGACCCATAACATCTGCAGAATGAACACAATCCTAGGGTAGCAGTCATCTACCCTCTCCATCCCACACCCGCGGGACTTACATAATCCATGGCTATAAAAACACCCTTACTCCATCAAGATAAGAAGCTGTCCTTGAATTATACCGCAGACCCTAATCCAGTCGGTTTCAAAGAGATCAGGGGCAATCCCTACCATCAATATCCACCAAACAGGCACGTGCAAACAGTACAACTCCAGAACTCCCATTAAGACCCACAATATCTACAGCAAGAACATAGCTCATAGGTAGCAGTCATCCATTGCTTAATGTGTTCTAATAATAAATATTAAAGAAGTGTGTTTTCAGACGTTTTTTGAGAACTGCAACTGAGCTCGCATCTCTGGTGGTCTCTCATTGTATAGAGGAAGAGCACTGTAATACGTTTTGCCATAGGTAACACAGTCACCACTTCACACAAAGATTGAGTGCGTTGTTCGGAGGGTGTTGTTATAGGGAGGGAAATTAAGACCTTGCTTATATTTGCAAACAGCTTGAATCCAGATCAGACTCAAGCTGTTTTCAACTCGTCATTATGTTTCTTATCCCTTTCCCCATTAGAAGCGATTTTTGACGTATTTGATTTATTCCTCCGATGAAGAAATTAGTTCCGGTATATATCCTCATAAACAACTACCATAACAAATATTTTATATAGCCTTGTAGATGGTAGTTTAAAGCAGGCTGAACGTAAAGCAAAATGTGCCTAAAGCACATTCTGCTTTCCTTTCAACCTGTTTTAAGTGATCCCCTGTCTTTAATGCTATAAACAAGTTATTGGGTAAAGGGTTAAATGTGACTTGGAGAAAAAAGACCAGACGACAATTTTTCTTCATTTCACAAAAGGTATAACCTCCATATTAGGCCGTGAGCCGGATGGGTTGGTTGGTACCACTCGGGGTGAATAAGGTTCACTATGATTTTCTAAAAGATCAATGTGTGACTAGTTAAGAAAAGTATGATAGCAGTAAAATCATGGCAGCTTTGTTGGCTTTTGAGCCATTTTTGTTACCCCACCCACCAATTTTAACATTTTAAATTGACCATCATTGTCACAATAATATTTTTGTTAACGCATGCACTTTTATTGAAGCATTGTATTTAAAAAGTATTGTAACATGCCAGTATACATTGCCTCGGACCATAACCAGTCAATCCATATCACTCAACCTCAATTTGCCCTTGACCTTGACCGAATTTTGACAAAAAAATATGAATTTTGGGGCTATTGTTTGGTTAACTTGATTTTACCGTTTCGTCGAGCATCAACACTGCTTATTAGAATGCTTTGATACTTGCAAAGTTGTTGCTCTGGGCCATTCCCAATCCACCCATACCATCCAACCTGAATTTGACCTTGACCTTGACCAAATTTGGACATACAATGTGTTATATGGGTTATTTCTTGGTTAACTAGATATCACCGTTTCGTCTAGCATAAACACCGCTTACTAGAATGCTTTGATACTTACAGAACCAGTGTTGCCTTGGACCATTCCTAATCCACCTTTATCACAAAAGCTCAATTTGACCTTGACATTGACCTTACTTGGACCTAGGAAATATTCAGAATATATTGTCATGGATGTCAACGGGGTTTAGTGAACGCAATCTTGTTCTAAGATGAAGTTACTACCTTCTGTTTTAAGGGTAAAATTGGACGACTCCTTGACTACAATTCTCAAATACACAATGTAAGTTTATGACAAAATCAAACATGTACTTCAGGTTAAAAATTAAAGTTTAAAGGTAAACTTTTGACGTAAGATACCGATCCATTGACATTAGCGTTATGAAAATTTCTAACGACCAAGACAGTTTTTACAAATAATCAGTGCGTACTACCACAGACGTGTCGGTTGTAATTCTTAATTAATAAGACCATATTCGGTTTTTATTCACTCATCTTCTGCACTTTCAATGTCTTCAGCCTCCTCCAGTGGATGTTCTTCATCATCTGACTCTGTACTTGCTGCCTGGTTCTCACAGCTAGGAAGTTTGCACATGTCTGTACACTTCAACCCGTTAGAAAGGCATACACAGTTAGGCATAACACATTTTCTAGAACAGTTGCAGGCTAGTAGGTCAAGTACTGATGACGGGGCCGGCTGTCCATCCATCCAGTCTTCTACTAACTGATCAATCCCATCGGTTTTCTAAATTTTCCATCCTCTTCCTACAGGACTTGGACTATCAGTCTGCTGCTCTAGACACCGTCTCCAAATAGCAGCCTGGTAATTAACTCTTTGTGTGTGCTTGACTAAACAGTCTAGGCATGGAGGAAGCTGGTGACTCTCTATTTCACCCTTTTTGGCACAGAATAGGTCATACCGCAGATCGTTCACCTTTGCTGATGACGCTTTGGGGGCATATAGCTGACATGTAAAGTTTTCAAATTTTTGCATTAAAGCAGGAGGGATATCCCATTCCTGGCCTAATTCTGAGAACATCTCTTGGGTTTCATCGCTACCAGTCACCAATTTTAGTGCGCATGCCTTACCCTTACCAGCAAATGCACTGACCGTGTCACAACCCGTGAAAGCATGCATCCCAATCAGTGACTTGCAAACATTATTGCCAACAGCGTCTGCAATTTTCACAATATCCAGCAGCTTAGTACGCGTCTTTGTTCCGCACCTCTGAAAAAGTTGACATTCGATCTTTTGGTGGAATGCCAGCGCCATAATGAAAACATCTGTATCCTCTGAGCAAATCACGACGGACCTGTACCCCTCTGTTGCAGCATGGGCAGCATACAGAAGGAGGCGTCTATCTGCTTCTTCGTGACTGCATTGAAGTCCCAGTACCTCTCCGCTTCCGTTGCATGTGGTTTTGAAGCATTTCTTTTCAGCATTAGCACACCATATTTTCCTCTGTAGCCTTGCTCTGTATTCGGCTTTCATCCACTCATGCACCAGAAATGCAACAAGACTATTCTTGTTGGCCACACTGCTAAGGAAACGTCTCCACTGTCTAACAATGTGCTTACTTGCTATTTGCTGAAGCTGATGACTGTTTTCACCACCACGTAATGTCCTTTCACTGTTCTTAATTGAGACGTCCTTGTACGTGTCAAATACTATATCTATTCTATCACTGTCTCTACCCTCTCGAAGTGCCATCGTGAAAATAGTGCTTGCCACATCCCCAAAGGTGTATTGGTCTCCTCTGACTCTCTGCACGAGGTTCATTCCGTCAATGGAGGAAGACGTTTGCGGCACTTTTAACTAAGCCAACCATTTTCTGTAAGGTTGAGGCTAATGCAGCTTTGTTGGTTTTTCTGAGCAAACCATCTGGTGTTGAAAGGGACCATGGCAAAGGACCAAGAGGGTGTGAAATAATTACTTCCATCTGGAGTTTACGCACCTGGGCCATAACTATGATGCGGCCGAACAAGGACCTGTCTGCTTTAAGCACTGTCAGTCTTCCATTGGATTTCACTTCCTTCTTTTGATTCATGTTGGTGAATGTCTTTAATCTGTTGCATTTCATAGGATCATTGAACTTTTTTGTAGGTGGATCGTTCTGAAGTCGTTCTTCTTTGAATTCTGCATATGATCCTTCGCCAATCGCATGCGCATTTAGGAGGTCTTTCGCAATATCCCTAGGTACTGACTTTGCGGTGGATATACTTGTAAGTTCTAGGTTTTCAGCAAATGGGTTAACCCAGTCTCTTATCAAATCTGTTACTGCAGTTACATGTTCCTCATATGTCTGCGTCCGTGACCTTTGTAGCTCTGTGTGAGAGTTCTTGTGTTTTTCACCTTCAACCATGTCTCTGATTTGACCAAGAAATGCACTGCGATACTCAGCTGTTATATAATATCGCTTGATAGCACAAGCGTTCAAGCTGAAGTGTGTAGTTCCACCAGGAGTGTGTGTGTCCTTATTGACAGTGACCTCAGTTGTCTGATCAACTGGGATGCGACCAAATGTGTTAAAGTCGGACATTTGAACGGAGAAGTGTCCAGATTTGAAAGATTCAAACACGATGGGATATTTCTGTGGCAGGTTTGTCATCTCTGCGTAGTAGGGGGAAAGGTACCTAGCATAGTTCAACTTGTCGTATGCAAAGCACCATGGTATCATTTCTCGTATAGCATGTAGATGGAGGTTCCAGTTGCCTTCACGAGATGCGCGCAGCAACCCAAGCAGTATACCCTCGACAAAGTCTATGTAAGACATCCAGAATTCTGACAACTCACCGTTTCGATGCCGTAGGTGCTCCATGAAGTTTTCCCAATGAACTAATAGTTCATTGAAGTGTCTGCTTTGCAGAATGCTCTTTAGCTCAAAACTTCACAGAACTGACTATTTGAGCCAGGGTGATTTTCCGCAAGCCATGTCTGAAACTCTTCCCGTGCAAGTCTCATTAAGGCCTCGTATATGTACTTATGTACTCTGACTGCCCTGTTATAATGCCTTCCATCTAAGACCCCATTTATGGATCCTTCAGCTACAATACCAGCTTCAATACAAATGTCCTTTAATCCAGCATCTCTAAATCGCTTTCCTACAATAGCAAGGGCGTTACAAACTGTGTGAAATGCCCCTAGTCTTAGCAAAATGATTGAAAAACGTTCTTTTTGCTTCCAAGTTATCTCAGCAGCCTTCGCATACAGTGCCTAGTCCATAACGACCACAACTGTTTCTAGACAAAGCTGATGCCTGATTTCTTCAGACTGTTTCAGGATTTCGAAAACAGTGTTCATCTCCGTAGCCGGGGCATTGATTGTTGGCAAATACCCAACATTGTCCTTTGATACTAAAAGTTCACTTCTTATGCTAATGTTGAAGCCTGTCCAGCTAGGTACGGTTTGATTATCTGAATGCGCTTGTCTTGTAACTACCCACACTAAGTTTATGTTGCGTGACACACGGGCATCGTCTTTTGTTTCATAGTGATAGTTTTCTTGGGTAAGTAGCGGTTGAGGACATTCGCGTGCACCTGCTACATATACCTCGAGTTCTTGGTGATCTACAACCACCGAGCGCTTTTTTTGTTTATCTACTCTAGGGAGCCCATCGCTTGGCAGGTCAGGTCCAAAGACGTTTGCCTGCACAGCTATTCCATTGACTCGATGCGACGTTCCCTTTCCAGACATAGTTTCCTCGAGCCTATCTATATTATCCCACGCAAGATTCGTGAAGACGTTGGGTTTAATTGAAGCTGGAAGTACGATTTTCCTATTGTTAGCAGCTGCTAACTTTTGTAGGCATAGAGCTGTATCATTCTCTTCAAGCTGGCTATAGAAAATCCCATGCCAAAGTTTGTTCAATATCTGAATGAGCTCAACATTTCCCGTCAACGTTTTCACTGCATTTGGCAAGAGTAGTCGCTTTGGTGGTTTCTTCTGACCAAACGTTACCGCATAAATCAGATCCTGTGCAAATGACTGCACAAGCGTGTTCACTCTTGATGTAGTCTTTACTGAGTTTGGGTCTCCTGTAAGTATACCAACCAGTAAGCGCTCCAATGAATGTGGCAAGTCCATGTGCGCATTTGCATGGATATCTGATGGATGAAATGGCCATGGTGGGGACGGGACATTTTGCTTAATATTTGCGCGAATATGTGACGAAGACTGGTCTATAATCTTATAAATGTCAGTAGATTTTGCTTTCAACAATCTAAGATCTCCTTTGAGAATTTGATTCTCTGTCACAACATCTCTCAATGTAACATTGTCAGGGACAAGCAACAGTTTTCCCTTACTGTCGAGAAATATATTAACTGACGTTTCGAGTTCTTTCTCGAGTTTCCTACGAATGTGTTTTCTTGTAGAATCAGACATGTTTTCAACTCCACGGGAAATTATAAAGGATTCTAGTTTCGTAGTTAGTAAAGAGAATGGCGTTATTTCCTTGTTTGGTATAATATATTCTCTGATATGTGCGAAAAGATCCCCATACTAAGTAAGTAAACATTCTATTCATTAAGTGTACATTTTAAAACATGTATCGGTTTTACGTACTTAAATAATATCGCTTTCGGTCAAATAGGGACGCGTTATTTATGGGAGACAAAAGCCGTAAGTTGCCCAACTGAAATAGATATAAAATGTATCTTATTGTAGCAGGCGCAGGGGGTAAGTTAACATATGAAATGCTTCGTTGTCTTTCATTTTAAGATAACTATATTTATCATTAAAATATTGATAATGACCCCTATTACATAAACAACCATTTCACTTGTCTATTAATCCCTTTAGAGCATGCTTAATTGTTGTCTGCTTCAAATATATCGTCTGATAAAAAATACAAAAAATAAACTGTATATTTTTGAATAAAATTATTACTATGAGTTGGAAACAGTTTGGATCCAGATCAGACGCATCGTAACTCGGCGTCTGATTTGGATCCAATCTGTTTGAAAGTATTAGCCAAGTTGCGCATAGCACTTATGTTAACATTTTGTCATGAATAAACTATGAAAAAAGTGTTTATATTGCCCATATTGTGGGTCACAGTCGATATTACGCTTCTTAGGAAATTTGGTGGGTGGGGTAAAAAAAATGGCTCAAAAGCCAACAAAGCTGCCATGGATTTACTGCTATCATACATTTCCTTAAAGTACAGGGTTTGGGCTTTCCGAAAATCATAGTGAACCTTATTCACCCGATTGGTACCCGTACCTCAAATTTCAGGTGCCTGGCTCACGGCCTATATGAACCAAGGCATGGACCTACAGAATTGTTCAATTTCAACAAAATGTCCACGAGTCGCAGTTAGAAGTTCTTTCTACATGTTCTAAAGTGAACTTCACATGTAAATTTCATGTGCAGGTACATTGGTAAAATGGTAAAATATCCCTTTTCACAGATACCTGCAGAAAAAAGTTACAAATTGTGAACAGGATTTACAATTCAATAACAGATACAATTCAACATTGAACAATCAAACATTGTTCCTTCCATCGAAAACCACCTCTAAGAAGTTAAAAAATAGTCTTCAATGGGTTAGAAAATGTTGGTGAAATCTTAGAAATTTCGCATTTTGATAATTTCTTCGGGTTTCGCCTACAGAACCTGACCCTGAATTAAGGTTATTACAATATATAAAGTTAACAATTTGAACACATATATCCAAATATGGAAGGAATCGTACAAAACTGTTTGAAGTTATGCTGAGAGAAAGTGATATGGTCGATGCATTGGAACCTATGAAGGTGTACATGTATACCCTTGCTCCTTAGCAAATTTTGAGTAGATTAATAAACTTTAAACTTTATTTCTAAAATCGCATCGTATTTGCATCAATACTTAATGATCCGAACTGTCTGCAATACTTTGTACTGATATCAGTATTTCCTCGGTGCACGCCTTGACTCAAATATAATATCGGTACATGTTTAAATGAAAATTAACTCTATCTTAAAGGCTTTAAGTGAAGAATATTTCGCTTTACAATGCAATTTAATGTCGAAAATGACAGCTTTTTCCATATTTCAATGATTTATGTGTCAGAGTGGCAAATAGCATGATCAGAGGCAGGGTTAGCCGGCGTCTGATCTGTAATCAATGTAAAAAGTCGTTTCGCACAAACGCATTTATTGGGAAAGAAAAACACTCCCTCTCCACCGCTACGTTTTTATTTCTCAATAAATGCTTTTACGCTAAAACAATGATTTACATTGCAAACAATTCGGAGCCAGATCAGACGCCATGTAACCTGGCGTCTGATCAGGCGTCCAACTGTTGCCACACAATGGGGACAATGTCATATTATAATATAGCAATGTGCTTTGGTTTGTTTGCGTTTTTAAAAGCAGGAAAGAACGACATTCATTTTATGGTATACGACGCCATAATTGAAATTATATGGTGTTCGGATAGCGCAGTGGTAGCGTAGTAACTTCTCACCAATGCGGTTTCGAATTCGATCCATTCGGGAGAGTATGTGAGAGTATATTGGTCGCTCGTCCAAACACGTGGGTTTTCTCCGGGCACTCCGGTTTCCTCCCACAGAAATGACCAAATACATTTACGCCACCATCCGCGCCAGCGAGAGTGAAACGTATAAGCTAATAATATAGCTTGTTTCGTAATCGACGTAACAAATAAAACTTAATTGTTTTAAATAAAACAAAATATAAAGAATTTCGTCACCTCCACTGTACATGTAACACTGACTGATTTTGGAGCTGGAAATTTGAGACTTCGGGTTTTAGCGGGTCTTGTTTCCGGTGGTTATTCTGTTAATTTATTTAGGTCTACAGATACAATGCCTAACCTAACAAGAAATGTGAAACAACAAGGACATACACCTATTGAGACAGGAGGGCAAGTAATCAATTGAATGGCCAGAAAAAACAGCTACTTAATCAGTAAAACAAACATAGACGCGGAGGTCTTAGTTTACTAAGACTTGTTCAATATGCGTTCCTACGACCGCTGTTTCAATTAAGTAGAGCAAATAAAAACATGGTTTATGGACAACTTGGTATTCAGCGGTGAAGCTGTTATGTTTCAACTTATACTAAAACAGTGATGACCATTGCAAACAGATTTAAGCCATATCAGACACCGAGTCTTCCGCGTATAAACTATTTGCTGCTCAGATTTAGAAAAATGTCTTCAATTTCTCTCTAGAGATAAGCTTTTATTTTCACCAATGATTTGATTTGTGTTTAGAGTTAATTTAGTAGCAGTTAATGATGATACCTTCACCAATGTGTGTTCTTACCCGGTATTTCTCAATTTAACCTTTTCATGATAAAATGTATCGAGCGATTTTATTCTTCAGTCTGCTTCAATATTAATGTCAGAAATATCGTTTCGAAGTTAGATTCAATGCAAAATAACGGACACAATTTCGAAATGAGTGTCAAATAGTTTGGGTCCTGATCATGATCCAAACTGCTTGCAAACGCGCTTTAATCGTCATTGAGAGTGAAAGGGTTAAGTGGTTTTTTTAAAGACCGCTTGTTCACTGCAGACTGTTTATAGTTAGAGCAGACACCGAAAAACTCGGCAGTTGATCAAACTGCTTTCAACTACGAATTCAATAAACTTTCTTAATTTTCTAAAAAAAATAGTGATTCTTTTGTCATTAAGCGTGTCGGCGATTTACCAAGGGTCTGAATTCCAAACTGAATTTCAATTGATATCAGTTCAAGCAAATACATCTGCTACAAAACAAACCTGCACCCGTTTTATAATGCTTAGTTCTAAACTTTTGTATTATATACACAAAGAAAATTGAAAGCTAACCTGGAATCTTTCGCCCGTGTAACACAGGCTTTGTCAACCAACTGACGTTTCACTGGGACTTGACATCGCTCGAGGCTTTAGTGAGCGATGTTAATGCATTGTCCAAGATGTGGGGCAAGTTGTAGCGGGTCCCGTCCTTGTTTAGCGCTGGTCCCGGCTTGTGTGCTCTGATATAGAAAGATTCTTTGAACCCCCCCCCCCCCCCACCGACCAAACCAAGCGGGCACACGGTCTAATATAAGCACTGATTCGGTGGGTACTGTATGTCCCGATGTCCCGGATTGTCCTGGTTATTGTGGCGTGATACCTCACTAGTATAAAAAAAATATACGTGAGCTGGGTATTTTATGTTCTATGAACCGTGCCTTGATGTTTCTCTCCGTCTCCCCGATGTAAGCTTTCTAGAGATGCCAAGTCCAAGTGAAACGTCAAAGGCCTGTAGAACACGGGCGAAAGATTCCAGGTAAGCTTTCAATTTTCTTTGTGTGTGTAATTTAAAAGTTTAAAACTTAGCATTATGATCAATGCCACACAGTTGAATTTTCACGAGAAACCTTAACCCTTTAATGGTAAAATTATTCGGGAGTTTTTTAAACCTTCACCACTTTATTTTCGTCTGCTTCAGAAATGTTGTCTCAAATATCGTTTCAAAGGTATATTCATGACACTATGACGGACGAAATTTCGAAACGAGTGTAAGACAGTTTGAATCATGAACAGACGCCGTGTTACGCGGCGTCTGATCAGGACCCAAAATGTTTGCAAACGCGCTTTAACACATTCAACCCTAGGCACGAGTATACTCGTAATTTACAAACAGTGAATATGTGAGGATTACACTTGC
The DNA here is from genome assembly GCA_922989275.2 of Gari tellinella. Classification (NCBI taxonomy): domain Eukaryota; kingdom Metazoa; phylum Mollusca; class Bivalvia; order Cardiida; family Psammobiidae; genus Gari; species Gari tellinella. The sequence continues at coordinate 21,991,455 of OV277869.1, read as the reverse complement.
CCAATGCATACAGAGTAGACTCTGATCAGGGTCAACACTGTTTGTCATTTTGAAATGTATCGCTAAAATCAACCCTCAATAGTCAAAAAAGGACTTTACTTATTTTGTAATTGGATTAGTCCATTAAGAGTTTTCAGGGGTGCATGAGTTAAGGCGTCATTGAGACAGAAAAGGTTAAGTGTTTATTTTTGGCTTATTGCAGACTGTTTTAGGTAATAGCAGACATGGAGACAGTTGGCATATGATCAAACTGCCTTCAACTACGATTTGAATTAATTTTCTAGGAAATTTTCTAGGAAATGTTGACATTTTATTTCATTACACGCGTGTCAACAGTTTATCGAGTCTGAACGCCAAACTGAGTTTCAATTGATATCCTTATGAAGCCTTGCCCTTTTTCTACACATAACACAGACACTACCGGTCTATCTGGAGCTCATTTTCTGAATAACCGCTACACCCTGACATCTCAAAACTAATCTGACGTGTCAAAACGAAACCGAAAATAACAGTCTATTTTTAGGAGGCGCTACATTTAGAAAGTGTTGCAGGTTGTGCGATTTAGTAAAACAAAAGCGATACTGAGCTCAGTTTGAGATTTTTTAACTTTGTGTTGACATGTCAGTATTTCAGAAATCCAGCATGAGAGCTATTATAACGGTTTTTGACACAAAGATTGGGTACGTTTTTAACCGAACGTAGAAAGATGGACAATTTTGGCCCATCTGGCATTTGCATTTTTTCCATTCTTGCAAATTTGTGTCCGGATCCATTTTCAATGCTTCCTGAAAGTGTCACATTATGTAGGCGATCATTGATATTCAAGACTGAGGAAACCTGGCCTTTCAGAAAAGTTTTCCAACGCGATGTGCGAATGATAACTTTTCATTCTACAGACTGAAGCCAAAATGTGCCATATACGTCAAAACGTTTGTATACGTTATGAGCATGGAAAGGATACCAGTTCAACCAAATATATCTGCTACAAAACAAACCTTAAGAAATTGAAACATTTTGAAAATATTGAGCTTTATTGTAATCTTAATGAAAAGTAGTTTGGACCATTACTAGCACCAAATTGTCTGCATTTGAAATTTTCGTTTAATCTGAAATGCACTTTCTTCATTACCTTATATAGAATTTTGATGAACATTTTTACTACTCACAAATTTAGATTTCAAGATTGTGACTTATCATAGAGAATGAGAATATGAAAGTATAGTAACGCTTTTCGCCACCTTAGATGACAATGGACGAATTTGTAAACGAAGAGATATAAAAGAAATATTATTATATGCCTTCGTATGATATCGAGCGTTTCCGCGTGTATTTGCACAGTAAAATACAAGAGTCTGTATCAGCCACCTTGTATCAGCCACTTTGTATTTTACTCTGACGTCGCTTTCGGTTTAACGTGACGTCATTTACGTCCATGAGCAAGTGCCGCGTTATTCTTTGTGGCATGAAAAAAATCTTCTTCTGCTTCAAATAACTAATAAATAGTGGACACAAAAAGATTTAAACAGCTATTTGGTTGTTTCTGGTGTGTATTCAAGGCATATAATAAACACATCACCAGTTGGCAGTGTGCTACAGAGTGTTGCATTTACCTCTCGACGTTTTTGGCGGAAACAACCTATCAGACTCGCGCCAATGCGCTCGTCAGATCGGCTATTTCCGCCAAAAACGTCTCGAGCTAAATGCATCACTCTGTGTCGCACTGTCAACTGGTAATGTGTATTTATCGTCTGAATCTATCAACAACCATCACTGATTACTTACATACTAATACATTTCTATTGCTTTTAATTTCGATTAAATAGGAAAATAGAAGTGATAACCTATCAGTTAAATTAATGTGTACTTTTACATTGTAAGACATTTACTTTGTCCAAGGACTCAGTACTTGCGTTCTTGCAGTTTCCATAAATGTATGTATGAACTTAAGTGCATGTAGTGAATTCTCTGTACAAAAAATAAGACTCAAGTTTATTTTAAGTTGGCCTTTTAATACCGGCCTTTGAAATTCAAACACTCGATTCACAGAAGTCAAGTCAAGTTAATGTTATGTGTGTAACTAGGACTGATTGCAAAGGGTAATTTTTTTCAACACAAACTCGGTCATTGGGAAAGAATTGCGTCTATGCAACAGTAACCAGATAAAAAAGCCAGATATTACGTTATTTTTTCAGTCAATGTTCTCTGCAGCAAACACTTTATACACTTGATATTTGATTTATCCACTTCAGCGGGAATATAATTGATTTAATCCAAAATGCAGACATAATTATTGTCAAGTATTTCCGCAAATAAACCGCAGCATTTAAGTAGGTCAACTAATTGAGAAATGAGGTCTACTAATGAAATTTTATATCGGTGCTTATTTTTGCCGCCTGTGTGTCGGTCATATGCACACCTCCTTCGTCGCTACTGGACTATAAGCCTTTAAAGGGACTCGCAACCAGATGGTGTACTTTTCAAAATAAAATAAAATACTCAAATAAAAGCAAATGTGTGGCATTATTTGTCTTTTGACATTAAAAAAATATGATCAGTCCAAAAAAAGTCTCAAGAATCGTCACCGAATCTTAGTTTTTTAGATGTTTTCCATCGTTTTTTCTATAGCGTCAGCTGACGGTATAGTTGTTGTTGTTGCTTCTCTACAGGGGCTCAGACATAAACCCGAGCCGAATATGTATAAATCAATCGCTACCAGTGAAGTACGTTAATTCGCTACCATATAGATAGAGAGCCCCAGTAGCCGCGTGGTTAAGGCGTTTGCCTTTGTTTTCATGTTTGTCTCCGCATGGAGGGTCACGGGTTCGAATCCCACCAGAGCTTCTTCCTTTTTTTTTGAAATGCATTTTTTAACAGAATTTATTATCCAAAAATAAATCTTACCCATTTATATAAACATTTGACATATATTTACAAATTACTATTTTTAATGCTAAATCCGGTTGCGAGCCTCTTTAAACCTTTAACAAACATGTGTAAAAGTGCATACGCGTATTTGTAACTGTTGTTAACTATAAACTCGGCGTCTCACGAGAATCCAAACTGTATGGCATTCAGTCCATACTGCCTACAGTAACTGATAACTCCCTTTGCCTTGAGAATAACTGCAGTATTGCATGTAGCACCCCAAAACCTGCTACTGCGCTTACGTTCAGTAAAATAAACTAAAACGCTGTTATAGTTGTAAATCTATAAGATATTCTCCTTAACATATATAGGGCGACACTCGATAACGCTAAAATATTTATACAGTTTTGATCCAGATCAGAAGTCACGTGACGCAGTGCCTGTTGATGAACACAATTGTTTGACAGTCAGATAGAACTTCCAAACATTTTTAAATTTTAGTAATACAAGCCGATGAAATATTTGCGAGCTCTTGATATCATGGTAGTCAATGAGATGTCTTACAGTGGAGAAGACGGTCTTCTTTCCCATGGAACGCCTTAACCCATTTATATCCAGTGGATTATTCCATGTTTATATTAGTACATTTTTTATCAAAGGGATGCCTGGTCAAAATATTCATTTTCATTTTGTTTTACATGTATATTGAAATTCTTATCAGCAATCTGTGTAGACTCTGATCAGACGCCGCATAATGCGGCGTCTGAACAGAGTCTACACTGTTTGCCTATGCCCCATATATCGGATCGTGGGCACAAATGGGTTAACTCTTAAACAGTTATTTCAAATGCAAACAGTTTAGAGCTAGACCAGACTTCTGGTTCACCGTCGTCTGATCAGGTTCAAAAGTGTTTCCACTCAGGTTAAAACAAATAACCAAACTTGTATAAAGGTTGTCAGTTCTACATTTATGTACAATGCGTTTGCTTCTTATACGTTAAACGGAAAGGAAAACGTCATTTCCGCTCTATGATGTCAGAATTTCGGAAAAAAGTGTTACAATGTAACACTCTGACATATTATTTACCACATTTGTCGTCTAAAAGTATTACACAGTTGACAATACGCATAAATAAAACTAAAGAACAATACAATACAATAAATCGTAGACAATTACAGGTTTATGAATTTCTTACGACTTTTTTTCACCTGAGTGGTAAACAGTTTAGAGTCTGGTCAGGCTCAAGACTGTTCGCAAAGGCAATAATTGTATTCGCACAGAGGAGTTTATTGTGAAAGACTACGCTTGGGTAATGGACGCGAGTGTGCTTACTAACATAATTACTATGTCCATTACGAATGGTATGGAGTCTGAACAGATACCGGTTAAGACAGCGTCTGAGACAGGCTCTAGGCTGTTTGCTAACAAATTAAGGTGGTTCGCGGATCTGCTTATTCCCTGTCAGACTTCTTTGAAACCTTAATTAGATTGAAATATACCATGTGGCAATTGAAATATCGTTAAAGTAAAAAAAAAAAATACAGCAGCTTTTTTTTCTGACATGACCTTTTGTCGAGAAAGGTTCCTTTTTTTAAAACAATATAACTCAATAATTTCTGTACATTCGAGTAAACCTTACAGAAACTAAAGGATATTGTGCAAAACAAAAATGTTTCATGACATATTTGCTGGAAATATCAATACTTTAAAATAGTCAAATTCTGAAAATGTCACTTAATTTCAAATTACAAAAAATATAGCTGTTTAACATACACTACTTTAAGGCTTATTAGATAGACATTACTTAATTCTACTGGTCACAAAAATTTAAAGAAAATCTACAGTAGACTTAACATTTTACACTTGATTTCAAGAAATTCTGACAAAATGTTAACACAAACCGAGTAACCTCCCTTGAGTTCAATTTTAAAATGCCGCCAGCTCTAAATAATAAAGTCAAACCTGTAATAATGGACCATTGACTACGGTAGCCTGTATATCTATAAAGACAGGTGATGGCTTAATGCATGACAAACGTTATGCATACACACTCCTTTAGGATCTATTTTAAGCTCGACTTTTTCGAAAAGTCGAGCTATTGTCGTCACCCTGTCGTCAGCGTCTGCGTCTGCGTCGGTTAAGTTTTTTTGCTTAAGATTTTTGTAAGAGTTGATTTCTCAATAACTATCAAAGGTATCCATTTGAAACGTGGAATACTTGTTCAGTATCAAAATGGCAACGCATTACAACAAGGCAGGTAACCCTGGGATTTGTCATTTCAGAGTAATTGCACTAGTTTTATTTACTTAAAATTTATAAATTAACATATCTAGATAACTATGAAAGATATTAACTTGAAACTTTGAATAGGTATTCAGTATCAAATGGGCAACTCATTACACAAAGACAAGCAACCCTGAGGTTTGTGAATCCAGAGTTATTGCCCTTGTTTAATTTACTTAAAAGTTATAAATTAACATATCTAAATAACTATGAAAGATATTAACTTGAAACTTTGAATACTTGTTAAGTATCGAAAGGACAACTCATTACATCAAGGTAGGTTACTCAGTGATTTGTAATTCCAGAGTAATTGCCCTTGATTTATTTACTTAAAACTTGTAAATTGAAATATCTTAATAACTGTCAAAGGTATTAACTTGACACTTCAAATACTTGTGTTATATCAAAATGGCAACTCATTCAAACAAGAAAGGTGACCGGGGATGTGCCATTCCAGAGTAACTGCCCTTGTTTTTATTTACATAAAACTTGTAAATTGAAATTTCCCAATAATTACCATAGTTATTTACTTGAAACTTTAAATACTTTTTAAATATCAAAAGGACAACTCATTACAAGAAGGCAGGTAACCCTTGGTTTTGTGATTCTAGAGAACATGTAATGCCCTTGTTTTCACTTTCTAGAATTTAATTAAATTTCTCAATAATTGCTATAGATATTAACTCGAAACTTTGAATACTTGTTCAGTTTCAAAAGGGCATCACCTTTCAACAAAGCAGATAACCACGGGATTTGTCATTGCAGAGTTATTGCCCTTGTTTGACTCAAAATGTGTATATGAAATTATTCAGTAACTGTGGAAAGTTATTAATTTCAAACTTCCAATATACTTGAATACTTGTTTTGTTTCAAAAGGGCAACTCATTGCAACAAGGCAGGTAAAGCAGGCACAGATATTGTCCTTCTTTTGACTTATAGTTTACTTTAAATGCAGTGTAGACTGTCCAAGTATGTTTAAGTTGTTGTTGCATACAAACTTCTATGACCAATAGGGCATTAAACACCCATACACATTCTTTAAGTTTGAAAAATGTAGCAGTCTCAAGTATATGAAAGTCGAGCGTTTAGCACCCGTTTGTGGTGCTCTCGTTTAGCATTACTTTTGTCATGTGTAAGCTGCAATCTGTCATATTGGCTATAAATCCTCACAAAGTTTAGTTGTCACTTGACTATGGTTGCAGTTGATATTATTCATTTTTACATTTGTGACTTAACATAGCATTTCATTTGATCACTACGTTATTGATAGACTGTTTAATAAATTCAAAAAAAGTTTTGAAGCGAGTGGGAATAGAACCAAGAACCTTTGGATTGCTAATCAATCACTCTCCCAATTGTGCTTACAAAGAAGACACCGAACCTTATCAAACTTTTCTAAATGTAATTTTTCTACTTTATGCACGTGCCGAAAAGACCATGTGAAAGACATCAGCATTTCCGGTACTCGATATGCGGGCCGCCCGCTGTCGAACCACCTTAATCGGTAAAATATTCAAAAAGCTTTATGTACTTATTTCTGCGTTATGCGTTAAGTGTTGTATAAACGGAAAGGAATAACATTTCCCTACTGTAGCATGGATTGTAATTCATAATATATTATTCCCTCACTACAACGACACCCAATGGGAGGCAAATAATGTTTGTGTTATTCGGAGGGAGTTGTTATAGGGAGGGAAATTGGCTAACATCTGCTAACAGCTTGAACCAAGATCAGACGCAGCTTATCGCGGCGTCTGATTTAGATTCAATCTATTTGTTACTCGTCATTATGTTGTTTTTTTCTTTAAAATGTTAAATGTGACTTTGAGAAAAACAAGATAGTGAAAAGGATAGGAATAATTTCTTGTTTGGGGAACAGCGGCAAGTGTTGTTGTAGAGATGGAATCGTTGTTTGCAGGGTCGTTATAGGGAGGGAGCATTGTAGTAAATTTAGTGAATGCTATGAATCTCACATTAAACAACAATATGTTTCACCTGATAGGGGGCTGGGTGGTCTAGTGGTATAGTCACTGTAACTTACATTACTAAGCTCCTTACCGCTTTGAGTTTGTGTCTCAGTCAAGTTTTTCGGATTTTGACATGTTTTGAAGTATTCCAGATGTCTTGCCGAATGTCGGTGACTCTACCCAGTTGTCGATGTGTGCTTAAAACAGTGCATTAAGGGCTTCTGGGGTCCTCCTCCATGACTGAAATTCTGTTAAAGCGACGTAAAATCATAACAAAAAATCTCCTGGTAGGGCATCGGACTAATGTGCGGCGCCTGGGTGGGGTAATGTAATGAGTCGATCATAGAGCCGGAGATAACAAAACGTGCCAGCTGTAGTAGTAGCTTATTCGCTTTGCAGTGACACAGTGCTATGAACTGGATGTAAGATTCAATCGTTTTACAGGACTTAACAGTAGGCACGGTGAAGAAGCTGCTGTTCTAAGGGAGAACTCTCTTACATGTTCAGTGGAGATTATTATATTCTTTAAGAAAGGATCTGAATTGTTTCGGCGTTTAAGAGAAATAAACAACAGATAAGTACCGGCAGATTCCGTGAGTCGCGCTAGCGATTCATTGTCAATTTACCAATCATTTTCTGTCGTTTATTTCGTTTAAACGGCGAAAAAATCAGTTGTAATTTCTTATATTAAAAGAACATTTTATTAGTATGCATTTATGTTAAATAATCCATGTTTCTCCCCCTAGAAAAATTGCGTTTATACTTTATCGATAGAATGGAATGGGGCGATGTTAATATTTCCATACGTTCCATATTTGCATCGCTTTATGATGAAGCAATAACATACATTGCTGATAGTTTGGAACTCAGCCAGACGCTTGTTAACCCAGGCGTCTGACCAAACTCCAGAATTATTTTCCACTCAGATTAAAATGATTCGTCAACAAGTACAACTCTCTAACAGCATGGTACTACATTGCCTGTGCATTTGTTATGTTTACACGGTAAAGAATAACGAATGTTCTCTACCGTTTGTATGCATTCTCCTATGGGACATCTTAACAGGACCCAGATGATAAAAGAACATTTAATAAAAGTTAAATGCGAAACTATTTATAGCATTCGGCCTCTTGTTTTAGAGGGTTTATCTGGTAAAATTCCTAGCACGTTCTATATATGTTTCACGTTACCGGTGAATATGTAATAACTGTTTGCGAACAATAAGGATCCAGACGAAACACCAAATAACTCGGCGTCTCATCTAAATCAGAACTATTTAATATTCTGATGCTAATTTCTGTTAGAAAGTGCATTCGAAGGATTGTTACAGACTTTTCATTTTGCAGACAACAATTACACAGCTGACTAAAGTATAATCAGGGCGTTCTATGGCATGTCAAGATAGGATGACCTTGGGTAATTGGTTATCAATTCTTAATGCCAAATCGTTCGTGTTACAGTGGAGAGAGCGATGTTCTGTAACGTTTCGATGGCAAATGCCATCGCAAACGTACATGTAACAGACGTACCAGCGTTTCGAAACATTTAAACTAAGCTTTTATCTGAATGCCATGGCAAACACTTAGGAGCCTGATCAGACGCTTGGTTACCCGGCGTCCGATCTGGCTCCACATTCTTTGAAATAGCCATAAGGTTTTTGGCTTAACGCATTTAATTGGGAAAAATAATGTTTTGTCAACTGTACACCCCTAAAATTCTTCCGTACTTATGCAGCATTGCAAAAATAAACCTAACAATCAATTTACTGTTAGGATAATAGGAAATGATGATCAGTTGTTAGACATTAACTCAATTGTTCTTATTTATGACTTTTATCTCGCCAGTTGTTTCTTGATATATAGAGATGATAGTATGTTATGCGCATACCCATATCGTTCTATTTATTTCAGTCTTGGCAATGGGCCTGTGTATTATCAAATCAGGAGTTACCAGTTTGCCATACATCGTGCCACACTAATACCAACCCTTCAAACGGAATGATAACATTAAGTTATAACAAATTGCCAACTCTGATAAAAAAAAAAGTTATGTTAAAAAGATATGTCATTTTTAGTTATGTATATTTAGTTAAAGGTTTAGCTATTGATGTGACGTACATGTATATAAACAGTGTATACCTAGATTAGATGTCTCTTTGGGGAGTCAACTGATTAGAGTTTGTATCATCTGTTTAATTTCCACAAAGTTATTTCCCAGCAGTCTACAAATACAGGTTTAAGGAACCCCTTCAAATGAAATATAAGTATTGTCTGACAATCAATCCAGACCAATTATGCGCACTTTAATGGATTGGGGGTATTGAATTAAACAAGTCTGATATTATTAGCTAACAGATTGATATAATGGGGTAATGGGTATTACAGTGGAGAAAACGTTATTCTTTCCCGTTTAAACGCAAACGAAACGCAAACGCGGTGCACTAAAACGTACAAACTGACAAATTCATTACTATTAATCTGAGTGGTAAACAGTTTAGAGCCTAATCAGACCCCGGGTAACTCGGCTTCTGATCAGATTCCAAGTTGTGTGTCATTCCGATTTAAAAATATCACCAGTTTTTGCACCATTGTTTACAATTTAACCTCATTTACGACTATTGCTTTGAGATGTAGGCACTGATTGGTTTAAAAGTATTTTATTTCAGATATTGTACATGAACATAATACACTGATATAATGAAACATGATTATTACCAGATGTTTACAATGTCTACTATTATTCCAACGAAACTTCTTTTATTTCTATACATGTGCTTAACTGCAAGATCTCTTGCATACATGTACATAAGGCATATAATAATGATTGGTAGCTTAATCAATTATCTTCAATGTATGTACTATGTATTAAATGATTATTTACAAACAGTGTTGGTCATGATTGGCCTTGTCTGGTCAGTATATAAACTTTTTGACTCTCATTAACATATTTCTTGATTCAAAATTCTTCAAAATCAAGTTTGTAAAATAATAGGAGACTGCGTTTGCCTAAGCAGATGACGAGTGCTACAGTGGAGAAACGTTATTCTTTCCCGTTTAAACGCAACTGAAATGCTAATGGATTGCATTAAAATGGAGAAAATGACAACTTATTGACAATCCTGATTATTTGTTTAAATTTGAGTGGCAAGCATTTTGGAGCCTGATCAGACGCCGGGTTACCCGGCGTCTGATCTAGCTCCAAACTGTTTGTAATGGTAATAGTTATTTGTAGGCGTTTATTTGGAGAGAATAAGGTTTTCTCCACTGTAAAGCAGATGTTGATATGACAGTGAAGGGATACATGTGTATACTTTTCCAATACAGTATACCGTGTTTGGATTCACATCAAACTTTACATCAAACAAACAAAATTACTAGCAGTATAAAGGCATTCGTCATTCCCATATTGAATTTGGATTAAGTTTCGTTTGATGATGTCGATTTAATTGTCGTATAAGCAGAATGTTTGTCCATCCAGACATTTAAACGATGCATAAACCATCTCTTGTGGTTGAAGTGAGCAACGGCCAATGGTAGCTGCATATATCCAAGTGTAGATCTATTCATGCAGGTCCTTGTAGTTTACTGAGAGGTTCTGGTATGTGTTAGTAATCTCGCCATTGATTACTTGGTTAAAGTACGTCCTGAACAGCCTTACAAAAAAGTAATATACATAGTTGGGAATTAGTCATACTTATTAAGTACACATGGTTTTACTTTAAAAGCATTTATTGTGTGCCATATTTTGGAGTCTGAGGAGATTCCGTGTAACTCGGAGTGTGTTCATTGTTAGCCGCTCAGAGTTAGTCAAATCATCAACTATTTAAAGAAATTTTCATTTTGTACATTTACCCAATTTCATTTCCTTTCCATAGAGCAACCGGAATGTTTTGCGCAAATTGATCAAATTGGTGTTTTAAATTTTTAACCAACGCAGTGCTTATTACACGCGCTATATTAACTCTTTGCCCCCATAGAAGCGTCTTTAAGCGCATTTAATTTATTCTTCGAATGAAGAAATAGTTCTTATTTATACCATTATGAACATGTGACATAAGAACTATTCTCTGTATCATAGCTGTAGCTTAAACCAGGTTGAAAGTAAAGCAGAAAGCGCTTTCAGTCGTATTCTGCTTTACTTTCAACCTATTTAAAGTTGTCACTTACCTTCAAAACTGACGACAGGCTATTTAGTAATGGGTTAAACCATTAGGGCGCTACTTAGTGTGTTCGTCTAAATTATTTAGTTCTCTAGAGACACTTATCTGTCATTTTTAAATGATCCCTCTCCACAATAACATCCTATGGAGATTGTCTGTGTTCTACGGAGGGAGCTGTTATAGTGAGGGTAAATTAAAACGTTTTACCTTAAAAGTGCTGAGCACGACTTCTCCTGCATTTGAAAACAGCTTAAATCCAGACCAGACACCGCGTAACGCTGTGTCTGATCTTGATTCAATCTGTTTGCCACTCGTCATTATTTTCTGTCAAGATGTCCAATATGTTACTTTGAGAAGAATCAGGTGACGATATTGTAGCAATAAAAGCGTTAGACATAAATGTATTCTATTGGGAACAGCGACAAGCATTGTTGCAAGAAGGGACTCGTGGTTCGGAGGGCCGTGGTATGGAGGACCTTTTGTATAATTGTATCATAATAGGGAAAATTAATTTGTTCCTTGATAAGATACAGGTGTACTGACAAATTGTACCCTTACAGAAATGTGACCTCGGGACAGTTCTTGACGTAGAAAACTGTCCTCCGGGTCATAGTATTGTGCCAAATTAAATCCCAATGATAGTTTTCTAAGTCGAACTATTTTCTCCAGGTCACTTTAAGAGGGATGGACACTTTTCGTCATTACACCGGCTTTCATGGCGTCTCATTTTGTTCCGCAACCGTAATCATAAGCTTTAAAGTCAATTTTTTAGCTATTTTTGACTGAAGAAATATCGAAACGGTTGTTAAACAGTTTTAATCCTCACCAGAAGTCGCGTTACGCGGCGTCTGATCAGGATACCAACTCTTTACATGCCGCCTTTTGGCGCCGTTAGCAGTGAAATAGTTAAGCCAATGGAATCAAAGCAATACTTACATCATGATAACCAGGCATGGGACCAGAACTGCACCCAGAAACAAGAAGGTATGATGCGCCGTGACGGGTCCATGGCGATGGGCATAACAGAATATATAGATTATATCACTAACCACTTCACAAATAAGTTCTGACGCCAGAAATCCAGCAAATAGTGCCCCTAGAAAATATATTAGCAATACATGTATATTAACATATATTTCAAATGAATGTCAGCACACAAATACTGCAGAGAAGACGGTATCCTTTCTTATAAAAGCATTTGTGCAAAATAAGTAACTGCCAGTAAAATTAATTATTGTATATTTCAAGTTATTTTCTGCATTTCATTGCATTGCGTTTTGTTTGAGTTATAATTGGAAATAATAACGTCTTCGCTTTTGTCAACATACTTATATAGTATTTCCGCAACTTCTACTTTATAAAGAAAATATTGATCTTAATGAGAATAAGTACAGAGTTGTTGTCTACATGTAATAATTTGTAAATCTATTTTACTCTTTGATTCCTGAAAGTTCAAACAAATAAGTCCCGTTTCCAATTAAGTTGAGACCATTTTGATTATTTTGGTTTGTGTTAACTCTTTAGCCAACCTTATTATAAAGCCAATGCAAACACAGTTTCTTTACGATATGTCTACATTTCTACTGTTCAACTGTTGCTTATAATACAAGTTCCATCTATATTGAAAAAAACACAACAAATATTAGAGTCTCTGAAAAGAGGGTTATTGCACAGTGATTTTCAAAAAAGAACTGGTCCAGCGCTCATAAAGCGTTTTAGTTGAGTCTACGTGCGTTCTCAAACGTTTAATTGGTCAGATTTGAGCCTACGCTCAAATATGACCAATCAAATGCTTGAGAACGATTTCAGACTCCACTGAAACGCTTTATAAGCATGGACCCTGAAATGTAAAAAAAACAATCAGCTTGGTAGTCGCCGACTTAGTTTACGACCGCATTTGTGCTAAAGCAATGATGTCGATTGTCATTAAGGCAATACACGCACAGTTCCCGTATAAACGCAAATGAAACGCAAACGTCAATTTTCAGACAAATCTCACCTTTTGGTGTTAATCTGAATGGGAACAGTTTTGAACCTGGTACGATTCCAAACTGTTTGCAATGGAAGTAATAATTTTAGCGTAAACGCGATTATTTGGAAAGAATAACGTGTTCCCATCTGTACAATTAACTCGTCAGATCAGGCCTGATCAGGCTCCAAAATGTTTATCACTCAGACTAAGATGAGTGCTCTACATGCTACATGTATTGCATTGCGTTTGCGCTCGGTTCCGTTTCCAAGTGAAATGATACTGTCTTCGTCACAAGTCATTTGGTCATATTCACCTTGTTTTTCTGGTCCAGCCACCTTGGATGCCAGCCCTCTAATGATAGGTTTCGGAACTAGCATCAGTGTTCCGGCGCCAATACCTGTGATTAAGAAAAAATACCGCCAGTCACCTAATGAGCAATCATCGTCATCATCATGCCGACGGCCACGAGACAATCATTGACATACTCTGCTATTATTGCACTACGTTTGTGCTTGGTTATCAGCGGGAAAGAAAGTGTATCTTCTCTGTATGAATTTACCTTTCGGCTTTGCAAACGGGTTGGATCGTAACATGGCGTCTGAATTGGATCCAAGCTATCTGATATGAATGTTTCTTTACTCATTGCCCCGAGTTTGTTTCTGGTTTTAAAGATAGGTGACCATTTAAAGCAGATTGAAAGTAAAGCAGAATGCGCCTTAAGGTACACTCTGCTTTACTTTCAGCCTGCGTTTAGCTACAATCTGCTATGACAATTATATAATCTATTTCTTATGATACATATTTATGACTATATATATTGGAACCAATTTCTTCATTGAAGGAATAAATCAAAGGCGTAAAAATCGTATTAATGGGGTTATTGGTTAAGTCATACTACTTTATATATAACTATAAAATGATCTTGCGGACGACAATATAGCGGTAAAGGGGTAAAAAACTCAAGATTTATTTGGCACCGAAAGGGTTAACTAGAGGTAGGTTCATTCAAGACACTTTTAGCAGAAAAAACATATACAAGTAGGATCTATCTCCATTTCGATCATCTTTTTCAATTAAACGGAATAACCTTTTCTCCACTGTGGTGAATACTCCCATACCTATATAAAGCATGATCGACGTGCTTGCTTCGGCAGTTAGAAAGTTGAATGCCATTGCTGATAGAACCCCAAGTACTCCTACGGTTGTTTCAGTGAGACAGTCCTGCCAAAGACAAATTCGGGTTTAACCCTTTTATGCCATGTGTATTTTTCAATTCGTATATATTTGATTAGTCAATTTTCTATCTAAGGGGTGTTTTGTCTAAAAGTTCATTTTCATTTTGTTTCAAATCTTGAAATTCTTGTTATCAAACATTGTAGACTCTGATCATAGTCTACAATGGTTGTCTATGTCATTTTATGAGACGCTAGGCACAAATAGTTTGTGTAACCCTTTCACTCTAAATGACGCTTTAAATCGCGTTTGCAAACTGTTTGGGTCCTGACGTAACGCGGCGTCTGATCAGGATACAAACTGTTTGACACTCGTTTTGAAATTTCTTCAGTCCTACTGCCTTTTTTTAACTTTGAAACGACATTGCAGACAACAAAATTGAAACAGACGACAATGAAAAGATGAAGGGGTAAACATATCATGGACAACTTGGTAGTGAAAGGGTTAAAGGGGCGTGAGCACTGTTGCATATTTCAGTATTGCTCATGAACAGACTCAATTTAACCGAGTCTGCAATTTTCAGTATTTGCTTTGATTTCTGTGCTTTCAAATGATCTTCCCTTATTCAGATTTAAAGTATCAACTATGTCATGCTTTCATGTATAGTGCAAATGTTATGCATTCTCAAATAACGCATTCATACTAAGATAGCAATGTCAATTGTAAACAGTAACTCGGCATTTCTAAATTTTTGTATCACCTAGAATTAATTAAACCGCCTGTATTTTCATAAGAAAGTCTTGTTTACCTATCTTGCATGGCGTTTGCGTAAGTCCCGTTTCAAACGTAAATCAATAAACCTTTTCCAAAGTAGAACACACGGCTAGACGCCTGACAAGGTAGACCACAGGCGTTGCTTTGAAATATTCCCATTCTTAGTAAGATTTTTCAGAGACATCTGTACACGTAATTTTCAAGAACTTATGTAAATGAGAAACAGTCCGCTTAACCCGTTCACTCCAATAACGCTTAAAAGCGCGAGTGCATACAGTTGGTTTCCTGATCATACAACGCGTAACGCGGCGTCTGATCAGGTTCCAAACTGTTTGCACTCGTTCTTAAATTTCTTCAGTCATACTGCCTTTAATTTCAACTTTGGAACGACATTGAAGACACCAAATTTAAAGCAGGCGACAATGAAACGGTGAAAGGGTAAAAATCGCACGAAACATTTGGTAGTGAAAGGGCTAATACCATACACATTTAATTTTGATTGCTACTAAATCATTTACAACCCTATAAATGCTGCAACGGAAATAAACGCGAACGGATTGCAATAATCTGTTAAAAATGTGTTGCTGTAAACTTTTTTAAAATAACAGACCAACTTTTGAAGCGGATGGTGCTATGGCAAAGACTAGAGGCTGTACAGTACAGTAGACATTTGAAGCGGATGGTGCTATGGCAAAGACCAGAGGCTGTACAGTACAGTAGACATTATTCTTTCCAAACAAACTCGTGTACGCTAACACTGTCATTTCCATTGCAAGCATATCAGACACCGGGTCAAATGTTAAGTATTTTTCTATATTTAGTGCACTGTGTTTGCATTTCGTTTGCGTTTAAATAGGACAAAATAAGATCTTTTCCACTATAATAGCAATAAAAGGGTGCACATGACGTACCAGTAGTGGCTTCAACAACATCATTCCAATGACGTAGTTTGCTCCCAAAGCACAGAATGTATATATGCTAGCCTTCGACGCCAACCAGCAAAGAGGCCAACCGATTTGGATTAGTGGGAGTAAATCACTTCTAAATATAGACGGTGATTCCACCAAGCAAAATGTAATAAAACATAACCAAAAGAATGCCTTTGTCTTTCGGCTTCCTTGTCCGAAATAAAACTGAGTCAAGTTTGTGAAAAGTTCTTTACAAGTTGGCCTTGTCTTTTTCATGGTTTCGGAAACACTTGGATTAAGCTCCTTAGATATGTAAAGAGTATCATCTAGGACAATAATACAAGCAATGAGCAGAAGGATGCACAAACCACCTGCAGTTAGTATTGGAAAGTTGTACGACGTTTTCTGTAGGTAAAACGGTGTAGAAAACTTTGTAGTTATACTACCTATTCCAACTAAACTGTCTATCAATGCAAGACCGATTACTTTCTCGGTTTTTGTCTTAGCAATGTCAGCAAGCGATAAGAAGCAGCCAAGACTGAGTCCAAATGCAGATCCACCAAGGCCATCAACTATATAGGCTATATATAAATAGTTAATATGAGCATAGAAGTTTAAAATAATACACGCGATGCAGATTTGAAAAATATAGCCACAAATACACGCAATAAAGATAATCTTCCTTCCAAAATAGTCCGATAAACAACCATATATTGTAAGGGACACTAGCGACAAGGTAGATGCGACACACAGTAGATTGATCTGGTACTTGTCCGCCTTTTCCTGTGATATATCCTCGTCCCGTTTTATTGTCAAGTTTGGGTAACACATGTTCGGCTTTCTTGATGCGTTTTCCGCAAGCTTTAAAAGTGAGAAATTTGTCTCGCGACCATTTTCATATATCCATTCAAAAAGGTAATTGTTTACAGTTGTTTTGTACATGGTTTCGGCTCCTTTAAACAGCATTATAGAAATCGCGAGTGTTAGATATATTTTCACTTTCAATCTTTTTCCTGTTTTGGTTACACCTTGTTCGGCGTCCTGGCATCCGTATCCATTTTGCTGGTGCGTATCTTCGGCCATAGTTAAATCACTTATTACACGAAACACCGCTTTAAAAAAAAAAAGAACACAACAACACAATGCTGTGGGACTATATCAGTGAATGATAAATTTCTATCTACGCATTGAGCCCTTTAACTTCGAATAAACATAACCAATGTTCAGAAACCGGTATTAAGGAATGACGTTAACACCATATTGCAAAATGACAAATAGTACAGATCCCGGTCTGAGATCCCTCTGGTCAGGAGTTTCACTGTTTGTATATAACAGAGTACACTAGTTCATTACACTGTTTGTAAATAAGGCATAAACACGCCACTGGAGGTTACTGATTAACTAGTACTGCGGTGTTGATGAGTACACACGACCTTTGAAAACAGTGTAGATTAAACAGTTCAGATGGGCTGATCCAAATTGTTATCTGTATACGTTGTATAATGTATCGTATTATCGCGACAAGTAGAGAAGAAAGACCTATTGACACAATTTGGTATATCATACAGTAAACAATACACTTTGTTACTCCAATAAATGTATTAAAGTCAAAACCTTTCTGTCAATTACAAATTGGAGCCAGATCAGACGCCACGTAACCGGGTATATATGTCTCTGTACTCATCCTATGTGTATACCATGTAATCTACACTAAAGAGAGTAACTCCAAACCGTTACAACAAAACAGACATTCCAGTAGCCTTGAAGCAACATACATCAGTTTAAAGCATGTTAAAACAAAGCAGAATATTCATCTTCTTTACTTTAAGTGATCACATGAACTCAAAACTAGAAACAGGATATGTGGTAACGGGTGAAATGGGAAGAAAAACACAGTAATAGCAGGAGATTATTTATATTTGATAATAGTTGACAGGGGGCCATCTTTTGATTATATACATTATTTTTCCAGGTTAAACGCACACAAAACGTCAATGCATTACACTTTTAAATGTAAAAAACAAGTTTTAGACAATTCTGAGTATTCATTTCAATCTTAATGATAAAAAGTTTGGAGCCTGATCAGAGGCCGGGTTACCCGGTGTCTGATATGGCTCTAACCTGTTTGCAATGTAAACAAAAGTTTAAACGTAATCGCGTTTATTAGGACAGAATAACTCCTTCTCCACTGTAGCCATTTGATCCCCTTTAACCGTTTCACTTCCATTGACGCTCATACGACACGGCGTCTGGTCATGAGCCAGATTGTGCGTCACTCGTTACGACATTTTGTCAGTCGTACTATTCTAAATCTCACTTTGAAACCATTATAAGGCAACACAAGCTTAGTAGACGACAATATGACATGGCAGGGGTAAACTACTCAAGACGTTTTTACCATAATCTGGTCTATCTTATCATTACCCTCTGCATTAATTTCCCAGCCGATAAAATTCAGGACGTTCTACTTTAATTTCAATTTGCCATCTATCTCTAATTAATACTAGGAATAGGCTATTGGGAAATGCCTATTTGATACCAAGTGTTTGATGTGGCGCCAAACTGGTTGCCATTTAGATTAAAATGAAATGTCAATATTTCATAAATATATTAATCTATATTTTTTTGTATTTCGTTGGCATTTACAGCCAATGGGAGACAATGATTGTGTATGTTGTTCTGAGGGATTCGTTATGGGGAGGGAAAATTAAGAAGTGATGAATCCAGATTAGATCTGATCTGGATTCAACCTGTTTGTTACTCGGCATTATATTATTCTATCAAAAGATGCAAGTATACGCTCGTATGTAACTTTGATATAAAAAAGGGCAGACGACAATTTTAAGCAGACAATATTGCAGCAGTAAACGCGAGAGACATAATTGTCATGTTTAGGGAACTGTGGCAAGGTTCGCTGTAAGGAGGGAATCGTTGTTGGGAGAGCCGTTGTAGGGAGGAAACACGGTAGTTTACACGGAGAAGAATAACGTATTCACCACTATACAAGGCAAACTATGCGATTGTGTATCAGTTATCAGATAGTAACATCCCATGATAAAGCCATTGATGAGTAGACTCTTTCATAATCAAAGTACTAATGTACCAAGGATACATCGTCAATGGAGAGTGCTTACAAGTACATATCATATTAGACACGTGTCTGTCGAAATTGAGTTCATATCATTAATTAATGTAAGTTAATTACTAAAGTCGTCTGATGAAGGGACGTTTGGCAATACTTATTTATAGTAAATATTGCATACATACAGTGGAGCAGGTGTTATTCTTTCCATATAAACGCGTTTACGCTAAAACTACTATTTCCAGTACAAACAGGTTTGAGCCAGATCAGACGCCGGATAACCCGGCGTCTGATCAGGCTCTGACATGTTTGCTACTCAGATAAGAAAATGTCTCTTATGTTATTTTCTACAGTTTGGTACATTCTATTTGCGTTTAAACGGGACATAATTTTTTTTGCTGTAAAGTACGCAAATAAGAACAGCTATCCGTATCCCTAGCTGGGTTACCCGGTTACTCAGATTTGAAATACCATGACCAATTCCAACATGTAGGACTTTTCTACATTCAATATCTTGTTTTAACTTTTGTTTGCGTTTAAATGAGTGAGAATGGCGTCTTCTCAAATTTAACAATCTTTAAAACAGAAAACTTCTTAACCAAAATATACCTGGATATTGCACTGAACGCCCCTTTGTACATGCCGGGTGATTTCGTTAAGTATAGACAATATAAAGATACTACTGCGTTTGGCAATTCAGCAATATATTTCGTATTGCCGGTAGATCAAACAGTACAGACCCTGATGATACACTGTGGGTGATATGAATTATTGGACTAATTCATTAATTCCTAAACAGTTAATTGAACAGTTCCAGTTTTCAATTAAGACAGATCCATCATACTATTTAGGCATGCTTAAAACATTGGATTACAAAATGGCTATCAGTGGAGACGGTGGCTTAGGGACTATGTAGTACCCTTCTGATCTGGCTACATCGGACAAGTATACTCTTCATGTGTACAGTGGAGAAGACGGTATGCTTTCCCAAGAAACGCGTTTACTATTATTTTACAATGAAACCTGGCGTCTGATCAGGCTCAAAACTGTTTGCCACTCAGACTGAAATAAATCATAAGAAATTTAAAAACAAGTTTCAACCTTCTACAGTTTATCGCTTTGCTTTTCTTCTTTTTTTAGTTTAAACGGGAAAAGATAACGCCTTCTCCACTGTAGGTAAATTGTTTGTAAAGGAGGCAAATACTCGTCGCTAGCTAAACTGGTTCAGGTCATAGGTAGTACTTTCAAAGGCGTTTCTGTTTCAATGATCCATACGATTCCGTAAACACCATTTAAACACAAGAGTTGCAGAAAAAAATTAAGCAAAGCAGAATTCTCCTTAAGCGGCATTTTGTTTTATCCTCAGCCTGGTTTAGCAACACCCTGTCTAAATAGATAAGGATGGAGGTGTTTTAACTTGAGTATACTTTATATAATTATGTTCTTGCTCACCAAACATCCAACGGAAACACAACGAAAACTCTCAAAAGGTACATCGGGGCAGATGCTAAATACAGAAACACTACAATAAATGGGGAGACTGATAGCCTTTTTGATACATTGATGACTTATATAAATCTGAGTAGTAAAGCATTTGGAGCTTGATCAGATACCGGGTTACCGAGTGATTGAACTGGTTCCAAACTGTTTGCAATTGACATGTTTTCTTAGCATACACATACTTATTAGGAAAGAATAACGATATCTCCTCCACTGCACTAGTCTTAAAATCTCCTATTAGAGCCGTTTGCATTTCTAGTGATATGCTTTGACTCCTTCACACTCAATGACGCTAAAAAGCGCGTTTTCGCAAACAGTTTTGAACCTGATCGTTGGCATTGAACACTTTCTCTCTCAAGGACGCTTAAAAGCACGTTTGCAAACAGTTTAGATCCTAATCAGGCGCCGCGTTACGTGGAGTCTGATCCGGCTCGAAACTGTTTGACATTCGTTTTGAAATGTATTCAGTCCTACTGCTGTTTTTTAAAACGATATTGCAGAAAATAATATAGAAGCAGGCGACAATGAAATGGAGAAAGGGATACAAACCGCACGATAAATGTCCGCTAAGCCTTATTCATCCAATACATGTATAGCAGAGAAGACGTTATTCGTTCCCAACAAATGCGTTTACAATTAATCTGTTATTTATATTGCAAACAGTTCATAGCAAGATCAGTCACCGGGTAATCCATCTCATTTCCAGTTCATCATAAATTCTTGGATTCTGATAGGCTGAAACTGCTCATGTGACCAATGTGTACGAGACCGTACATATTGATCTATCCGGGTAGTACGGATCACGTGACTGATTAGAATTTTTCTCCTCGATCGATTCGCGTAAACAATCTTTTTTCTGTTTATTAAGCAATTGCTTTGCACGAAATAAAAAGAAATCTTAATTAAAAACTGTCTTCAATCTATCATTATGCGTACATGTAACTCAGATATCGATTTTATGCTAGTTTTGTGCTTTGTTTTCCCTGATTACCCCACCCGCGTCGTCACCATGGTAAACAAAAGACTGGAAGTGAAATGGACAATGCGAAGTGCAACGGCACTTGTCACTCGTTTATAATGAAATTGGCTATGAATTAACATAGATTCAAATCAATATAGTGTTTCTCAAACTCAATCGAAATAGACATAACTCGATATGCTTAGCTACTGACCTACGTGTTCATTTGTTCGCTCCTGATTATTTCCGTTCATTTGTTATAATTTATCGTTACTGTGTTTCATTAAATGTTCTCCTACAACTATCCATTTGAAAAATCCTGGTAATGAACACTTAAAATATGTCCACACTCAATTGTGAAGACGTTACCATGTTAGAAACAATCGAACTACGATAGGGCCTATCTTGAATTCATTTAAGTCGAACCGATATCTGTATTTCAAAGTGGTGTAGCAAATTTTTAATCTTGAAATACGGAATATGTTCGACAGATGCAGTTTAGTAAGTATGGCATTAAGATTTAGGAATACAGTTATATTCTACTTATGCGAGTTCCAGATATCGAAGTTTATAGGCCGGTTGCCAAACCCCTGATTTTTCGACAAGCGTGTTTTGCGGGCCGTACAAAGTTTTGTTGCTGTTTCTATACCTCTGAGGTGTGCTCTTTAAGAATCTGAATGATGACACTCTGGTACCTTTAAGCAATCCGCACAATATGCAAATTAAGGCCGCCATTACTGAAAATCTTGTTTTCGTCAATATCTCAGAAACTATGCATGGTATCAACATAATTGTGGTGTCTATCCCAATGTTTTGAGGGGTAAAGAATCAGATAAAGCTATTTTAGTAACAATCACTGCGATATTTTGTGCTGAATAGGCATAATTAGGCAGCCATTACTGAAAATCTCGTTTTCGTTATTATCTCAATGCCCGTGCATGGTAGCAAACTAATGTTGGTGTCTATCTCCATGTTTTGAGGGGGAAAGAATCAGATTAAGCCATTTTAATAAAGATCACACCAATATTCACGCGGAGATTTCGGATCTTATCGACAGGCGCCGACCACCCGCCTGTAACCAATATATTTATGTAACCCGCCTATATATGCCACTCAGATATCGGGGGATTAACAGTGTATTATTAAAGATAGCAATGTTATCAGCGATACCACCTTATGTTCTGTAATACACATGTCATAAAGTGGAAGTGTAAACCGCTGAAGCTAAGAGGTCCGTCGGCTAAGTGATAACCCTTTCATCCGGGCTCTTTTAAACTCGTAAATAAACGCGTAAAGAAACGGCTAGCCGTTTAACAAACGGATAATAAACGCATAGTGAACGGTTAACGAACGCGTAAGAAACGCGTGGAGTGGTAGGAATAGCGTATTTACCACTGTACCAGGGTTCGTGAGTTCGATCCCCCGCCGGACCAGCGGCCTGACTAGGGGATTTTTTCCGAGTCCCCGATGATGTACAGGAATATGCTTGAGCAAGATATGTACGCGAATAGCTCCTCTCTACCCAGGGGTTAGACTAAGTACCTGTGAAGGGTCTGAACCGGTACTGCGGCTGCTTATGCGTCATATGTTAGCAGTGCTCAATATTGTAGGCAAGATGGCTCAATGATCAGGGGAGTAAATGTACAGTCGGCTGAGCGGTCATTCGGACTGAAAGTAGACTTTAAATTGATACTTTTTTTTACTTTTACAAACATGAGTACAGACGCCAGAATTATGTTAATGCATGTATCATAGTTCCTGAGGTATTGCCGAAAATAAGATTTTCAGTACTGGCTGACTAAATATGCCTATTCAGAAAAACTATTTGTGTGATCTTTAGTGAAATGGCTTCAACTGATTATTTACCTCTAAATCATGTGTTACGCCAGAATTACTTTGATATAATATGTCGTAGATGTTGAGATATTGACGAAAACAAGATTTTCGGTAATTGCTGCCGAAATATGGATATTCATCACAACCTTATAAATATATTTGTGGGATAAATACTAAAATGGTTTTATCTGATTTCCTACCCCTCAAAGTATGGGGATAAACACCAAAATTATTCTGAAACCATATGTAGTTACTGAGATATTGCCGAAAACGAGAGTTTCAGTAATGGCTGGCTAAATATGCCCATTCAGCACAGAATATTGGTGTGACTTTTACTAAAATGGCTTAATCTTATTCTTTACCCCTCAAAACATGGAGATAGACACTTACATGATTTTGATACCATGCACAGGTACTGAGATATTGACGAAAACGAGATTTTCAGTAATGGCTGCCTAAATATGCCTATTCAGCACAAAATATCGCTATGATCTTTACTAAAATGGCTTTATCTGAATAATTACCCCTCAAAACATTGGGATAAACACAAACATTATGTTGATACCATGCATAGTTTCTGAGATATTGACGAAAACAAGATTTTAAGTAATGGCGGCCTAATTTGCATATTGAGCGGATTGCCCAATGATGCCAGAGTGGCATCATTCAGATTCAGAAGAGCACACCTCAGAGGTATAGAAACAGCAAAAAAACTTTGTACGGCCCGCAAAACACGCTTATTGGTCTCTGCCACCGGACTATTAACGGTATATATTGTTGTACTTTACAACCGGCGAATAGTAAACTAATGTCAATTTCAAGTGTAGTTTTTAGGGTCAAGTCATTAAAAACTTTGTCCGATTATGCATATTTTCTTTCTTGTATTGGATCTAAACTGGAAATACATTCGTAACGCGGCATTTCGGCAGGGTATACGGGCTTGTATAACGGTTTTGAATTCCGTATTTCCTGAGCCTCTGGTCAGGTTCAAAACTTTTAGATTAAAATTAAGCGTAACGAAGTTATAACATAAATTAAATGTTTGATGGTTTCAACCCTTTGAAACCTCTTTAGTTAGAGTCAAGTTCAATATTTTTTTAGAAACAAATAAAACGACTTGAAAATGGACTGCTAGTGAATAAATACTACATTTCAAAGTACATGAGGCATCTATAAAATTAGTAGAATCTACCTGAATTTCTTTTGTGTATAAATAACTGACGGACCAGGAAAGTGTCATGCTGCTTGCGATGTGACCGTACTGAGGGTTGTTGACTCCGCGGGCTTCGAAAAAAAGAATCATTGAGATTGTTCACACATTTAATCCTAGCAACGAGTATACTTGTTATTTACAAACAGTATAGCTGTGAGGATGACACTTGTCACATGAAAAAAATGTAGACCTTGATCAGAGGGCTGCTTAATACCTGTGGAGGTTACACTTTTCACATGCAAACAATGTAGCCCCTGATCCTTTTGACATATATTGTTTAAATCAACCCTAAATAGAAAAAGATGGATTGGAATTGGAATTGTCCATTAAAAGTTTCAGGTTTGAATGAGTAAAATCAAATGTAAAGACCATACGCTCCTATGTACGAGTATAGATGCTCTCTAAATATGCTTGAAATAATATTCAGGTGTTTCAATCATTTACCAAAAAATGCTTTATGTCAGATCCGTGGATTTCATACACTTTATAGTATATGTATCATTTAATGTTAAAACGTTTCTGTATATAATTATAAACAGTTGCAAATCCTACTATCAAATAATTTTGAAAAGAAACAATGTTTTCAGAATTTTCAACTTTAATCTCCTGGTTTTCCTTTTATTCCATATATCAGTATTTCATTTTGAAACCAATATCAATATTCTACAATACTTTAATCTAACTTGCATTGCTTTGCGTATGTGTTTCGTGTGCGTTTAAATGAGAAAGCATAACGTCTTCTTCACTGTACCTTTACCTGTGCTTAACCGAATTTGCCGTATCCAGCAGGATAAGCTCAATGGGGCCCGTTTCATATAACTAAGTACGATAAAAACGGTCGTAAGTCAAAATTTTAAAATACATTTAACTTCTGATTTCTCGATTTAACCATTAGATGGAGAAATAAACAGTTTTTGATAATTTTAGAATCTGACTTACGACCATTTTTGTCGTACGACGTTTCTTAAAAAGGGTTCAGACCGTTAACCTTGAACCTTCATTTGAATTCATTGCATTTTCGGTTGTTTTTTTCAAATCCATAATATGATTCATGAAATTACATACAATGACAAAGCCGACAGCTCACCAATCTCAATGATATATCATAAATTCAGAACTCCTCTGTTTTACGAGAGGGATTCGTAGTTTTTATGTTTTTAACGAATCTCCTGGGTAATTCTACTTGAACTTAACTCCATTCAAGTGCAATATAAAATGTCATTTTGACTTTTATTATCTTTACTTTTAAAATGCTTCATGAAATTGTGTTTTATATTCTTGGCTAAAATGCAGCAGCTCTTAATAGAATGTGTAACTTTACTATAATAAATACTAGGTATATCATTTTTTCTCATTTTTACGAATCAAAACGTATACAGATTTTAACATTATTTAAGGTTGTTGACCCCTAACCAGATCGGGCCGGTGTTGGTCAATACCAGTACTCTACGAAGAGCGACCGGCAGTTCTCGCCAACTGTCGATTCTTTCCGAAAACACGGTTCTTAACGGGTCAGTAGGTGTCGAGAAAGACCAATCGCTGTACGTGGATTACGGGCTTTCGTCCTATCTCACATAGGGATTCCCAACCTTAAAGAAAGCTTTCAGTTTGAAAATTATTGACGAGTTAACATTGTAACAGGTAAAACATTATTATTTCACATTTACTCTCAGACACAACGCAAAAGGAGTTAAATGAAATGTAGTAGGAAACAGTTTGGAACCTGATTGTTACCCGGCATCAGATCTGGCCCCTAAGGGTTTGCATTGAGCATAGTAGTTTTAGCATTAACGCGTTTATTGGGGGTAAATACAGTAAAACATTTCTATTTCGACCACTAAATTGGTTAAATGATAATGTGTTTACTACAGGTGACTGCTTAATGCAAAATGACAGTAAAACAGAAATCTCATTTCTAAGGTGAATCCTGCTACATTGTCACCTTGCTTTAAGTTGTCATCTGTCTTTTGTACATACAATTAGCCTTCGATATTTAGTTCGTACTAGAAAGGTTTTACTGTACAGTGTATAAGTAATAGATACCGTTCGAGTTTCGCTTCAAAAGAGTCCGCTAACAAGGGTAAGAGTACTTTTTCGCGAGGAAGAAAAACAAGGTGTCCGAGGCGAAGCCGAGGACATCTTTGTTGTTCGTCCGAGCGAAATAGTACTCTTACCCTTGTTAGCGGACTCTTTTAAAGCGAACGAGTATCGGTATCTGACTTATACGAATATTTTAATAAATATTTTACATCGAGTCAATAATGATTGTGGTCAATTTAATATAGTAATTTAAAATATCCACTTCTAACATATTGAAATACACGTAAACCAACTATATTTTTCATTTGTTCTTTTTCTAACTTGCACGGGCATACCGTGCAGCCTGTGTGCTGGGTCATGCCTAAAATAACTACGTATTTGTTTGTCTACGCTCCGCGTTAGTACTCAGCTAGTAAGGTAAGCGCTCTATTTATCAGTTTAGGTAGCCTTTCATTTTAAGCATTTAGCAATAAGTTCAATAAACATTTTAAACTCTTCATTTTAGCCCGCTATAATTCATTTTCGACCCCATTATAATCAAAATAAGGGCCAAAGATTTTTCTCCCGAACAGGCCATTATTAAATTGCGTTTTTTACTCTTTCACTGCAATATTGTCGCCTGCTTTGAAAATGCCGGCTGCATTTAATCTCCAACGCAAAATTTCTGGCTTTCACTGCATGAATATTGATACAAGTGTTATAAGTTTGGATCCTGTTCAAACGCAAAGTTACTGTGTGTCGATATTGAACAAAACTGTTTGCAAATGTTCGTTATCCCTTATCATGCTGAATTGCCGTCTGCTTCAAATATATCGTCTGCGGAGAAACACACAATATTTCCTATGCTATTCAAATTGAATAAAAATTGAATATGAGTGCCGAAAAATTTGGATCCAGATCACATGTTGCGTTACGCGGTGTCTTCTCCGGATCCAAACTATTTGCCAATGTTAGCCAAACGGTACTTACAGTGGAGAAAACGATATTCTTTCCCATTTAAACGCAAACGAAACGCAAAGCAAATCGCTAAAATGTACAAATGTAGGCAATTACCCTTTTTTGATATTTCTCATTATTTGTTTTAATTTGAGTGACAAACAGTTTGGAGCCGATCAGACGCCGAGTTACCCGGCGTCTGATCAGGTTCCAAACTCTTTGCAATGAAATCAATAGTTTAATCGTAAACGCGTTTGTTGGGAAAGAATAACGTTTCTCCACTGTAGCAGTACAAGGGTTACCGCGTCCATTCCTGGACAGTGCAAGAGTTAAACAGGTGACAACATGCTCACCACGTGCACCACGCCCGTAAAAAGTATACAATAACAGAACGTAAAACTGTCCGGTAACAGAAAAAAGTGTCCGGTATCAGATGTAAGAGGACACTTTTTGAATAGCTCTGCGGGGGTATCTGCGTATAAGCTTAGTTATCTGTCGTTCACACACCACGGTTTGAAGATTGTTTGTTTTGATACAGTAAAGAAGCTCCTATCCCGCCCGTTTAAAGGCATTGTTTCTGGAATGTTGTATGGTGGACAAGCATGTGGTACTTTCATTACATTACAGCAGGTGGTGCCATTACACGAAACCATAGATGACCGCTACCTTAGATTATCACATAAAACCGCCTCTGACAAAGTATAAAGCTCTTCAATAAATGACAGTAAAATATCAGTATTTGGGCCCCGGTCCTACCTGTTCGTCCACAAGCGCTTCATGACGCGGGGCGCCATATGACGTTATTTGCCATGACGTTACCATAAACGACTTCAACTTTTAGCGGAGAGACTACAAAGTCCGAATTCAATTGACTTAATAGGCTTTTTATAATTAAGAAATAACAAATTCGTAGGTGTTCATTACCGTGCATTAGATCACAGTTAGGAGTTGAGGCCTTTAGGCCGAGTGATCTAATTACCCACATCTTAACGACTAACTGTGATCTAATGCACGGTAATAAACACCTACGAATTTGTTATTTTAATTCTAACGTGACATTTATTATAAAAATACTATTTATGTATTACGCGTATGGAGCAATTGGAACAGCGGATGGAAACGCCGCGCATGCAGTTCATTATCGCGACGTAATATACGTTTCTCGGTATTCTTTGTCTATATGCCGTAGGTTTCGAGTCGTGTTAGAATATGTATGTAATGAATTCGTGCTCATTATTAGCACTTATGTAAGATCCTGTATATACTAGCCTTTAGTGGGGCATGGCTATCGTACGCTCGTATTTAGTACTTATCGATATGTGGCTACTGTATTAGCTAATGCCAAATTTGTACAGTCTATGACAATACCAAGCTTCATGCACGAATGTAGCCTGACAAAGAGGTTATTCTTTCCTATTAACACACTGTATAGACGTAACGGCGACGCTGCCGTCATTACGTTGAAGCTCTAGTCAAGTCAACGTTGATGCTGGTAAACAAAGATGGCGCTGTCCATGCATTTGGACGAGGTAAGCACATACATTGGTTATTTCAGAGAGTGTTTCTTTGAAATATCAAAAAAGGAATAGTGTCACGGAATAACCCGGCTCTATCTCCATGTTCCGGTGCTGTCGTCTCGTTGGATAAACGCTTATTAACGAAGTTTAGCCAGAAAAAGTTTTGACAGATACGGGAAATCTTGAAACACTTGGTGTCTAGACCTCTAACAAAGATGTTGTTTTCTCATTTCTGGATTGCTATGCATACCAAATGATCCCCTAACGGACTCTTTTGATAATTTGATACAAAAAAGGCTGCTGTAGTGCGTAGTAAAACATATTTGGACAATTATAATAGAGAACGCACTCCGCTGCCGAACACGTGGCAACGTTGATACTGTTGGATGAAAAAATGGCAATCTAATTTAAGTGTTTTTGTCTGTTTAAAGACCATGTTTTAATGCTGTGCACCTTTTTATATTTTTAAGAGTATAGTTCACCAAACAACGAGTAATAATTCGTGTGTAACATTGTTCGGACTTAACCCTTCTACATTCTAAGATCGAATTCAAGATTGGCGGAATAAAGCGCATTCACTCGCCCTAGCGATTTTTTTCATATGCGATTATAGGGTACCTGTTTTCTTTAACTAAAGTAAGGAACTGAATCAAGTATATCAGTAATCCCGCGCTCGACAAGTTTTTATGCACTTCGAAATCACTTGCTAATTCAATGAATTATTTTGCGCCGTATGGAATCAACGTTTCAGGCACAAAATGTTTTTCAACTTCTTCGAACTCTAGATTAAGTTTTTTTCTGCTTTTGTGTCTTGACTGTGGTGAAAGAGCGTGTTTCGATGTCTTTCTTGATGGGGTTTATTTAACGGTTCCATGGGGTTTGAATGGACTTGCCTCAATATTTGATAGTGCTTAGAGTTCTTGGGCGACTAGCACAAATGTTTTTTTCAGGTGTCGTGAATGTCACTGGACGTTTCTTTGGCCTGTTCAGCCAAAGACTAGCTTTCTGTTAACGCTTCCCCATCTGTGTTGAATTACTATACCTGAAATTTGAAAAAAAGAATCCAATTTCATATCTTTAACACATTCAACCCTAGCGATGAGTATACTCGTCATTTACAAACAGTGTACCTATGAGGACTACACATGTCCAACGCAAACGTAGTTGACCCTGATCAGAGGGCTTTCGTTTTGAAATATTATGCTACATTCAACCCTAAAAAGTCAAAATAGACTAGACTTATATTGAAATTGGATTAATGAGTTAATAGCGACAACACGTTCATTTTGCTATACCAATATGTTTAAATTCGATGTAAAGACATATGGTTTAGAAGATGCATGTATTCACAAATTTACAAGAGTGAGTTGAGAAAAAATGATAACCAATAATTGCAAAGAAGACACTCTTTATTTTTACATTACATAAAAAGGGACATACATGTACAGATAAGTCTAGATTATTTATGGTATCTCCTATATGACAGCGCCAGTTTAAGAGATAGAAGGCGCATATGTGCGTCGTAGTCCAAACTAACAAAGATAAGTATTTTACATGTCTCAAACAAACAACAAACCACTTAAACTAGATTGCCATTGTTTCATCCAGCAGTAACAGCGTTGCCTCGTGTTCGGCAGCGGAGTGCGTTCCCTATTAAAATTGACCAAACATGTTTTACTACGCATTACAGCAGGCCTTTTTGTATCAAATTATCAAAACAGTCCGTTAGGGGATATTTTGGTATGTATAGCAATCCAGAAATGAGAAAACAACATCTATTTTAGAGGTCTAGACACCAAGTGTTTCAAGATTTCCTGTATCTTTCAAAACTTTTTCTGGCTAAACTTCGTAAACAAGCGTTTATCCAACAAGACGACAACACCGGAACATGGAGATAGAACCGGGTCATTCCGTGACACTGTTCCTTTTTTGATATTTCAAAGAAACACTCTCTGAAATAACCAATTTATGTGCTTACCTCGTCCAAATGCATGGGCGGCGCCATCTTTGTTTATCAGCATCAACGTTGACTTGACTCGAGCTTCAACGTAATGACGGCAGCGTCGCCGTTACGTCTATACAGTGTGATTAAACGCAAAAGAAACGCAAACGTATTCGATTAGAACAAAGAAAAATGTTCACATTTTGACAATTTTTACTATTCTTTTTTATCCTAGTGGCAAACAGTTTGGAACCTCCAAACTGTTTGCAATGAACATAAGGATTCTAACATAAACGCGTTTAATGGTAAAGAAAAAAATCTTCACGGCAACTGCCACGGCCGGTGTTCGTATTTGTGAGAGTCATTTACATTGTATGTAGTGGCTGAATCAATGTATTTACACAAAATCAAATAATACGCGAACGCAAATCAATACAATGTATAACATGGCATATTTTTATCTGAGTATATGTATCAAACTTTTCGCATTTCACGAAAGGTTTTAAGAATAATCGCGTTTATTTGGGGTGATGACGTCTCTCCTACTGTACGTGAAAAATGTAGTGAGCAATAAATAACACTCTTTTAATTCATCGGACGCATTACACAAATAGTAGTTAGAACTTGTCTTCAACTCGTTCAACCCTAGTGAAGTATTTGCATCATTTACTCGTACTATGCTTAAATACCCATTTGTCCTTGGCAAACAGAGTACCTGTTATAAGCACACTTGTTACTTGAAATCAGTGTAGACCCACAGTGCTTGATTGATTGACTGTTTGAGTTGGGATTGAAGGCACCGCGACAAACAAAGTAATCATATGGCGCCAGGTCTAAATGGTCTTTTAGTCAGAAAAGTTATGTTACATGAAAGTGTTTGTGTAACACAAGGTTGAAA
The DNA here is from genome assembly GCA_922989275.2 of Gari tellinella. NCBI lineage: Eukaryota > Metazoa > Mollusca > Bivalvia > Cardiida > Psammobiidae > Gari > Gari tellinella. The sequence continues at coordinate 21,959,431 of OV277869.1, read as the reverse complement.
CTTCAGAGAGCAAATAGTTCCTATTAGAGCTTATTTGTTTTACTTTCAGCCCGCAATGACAAATATAAATAGTAAAAGTTTGCTCAACAGAAAAACAGTTATGTAACATGCAGTATTAGCTTTGATAAAATGCATATAATTAATAGCATCGTGTCCTGCAGTTAAAACCAATCACACGCATTTAAAGAGTGTCCATGAGTTTTATAGCTTATAACAATAGATTGTCTATATATTGGCACTGTTAGGAGAGTTTAAGTGTACTGTAATGCTACAGTACTGAACTTTTTTTAATTAAATTGATAATCGCAAGCGAATTGCCATCGAATTGCCATCGAATCGCCATCGAATCGGGCGCTTCAAAAAACAAATCCTACGTTTGAATATTTTTACGCGAATTTTCCGAAGCGGTTGTGACAAAAAAGGAATCGAAAAAATAAACGAAGACATATTTGCGAACATTTGTGAGATACACCATTCAAGAAAACTTACCCGAGTGTAAAGATAGTATTTTGAATCGCAAGCGAATTGGAAGCGAATTGCCATCGAATTGCAACCGAATCGCAATAAGGTTCAGTACTGTAAAGGTACATCTAAAATTCATTTAGAAATTGTAGACGGTAGCTTAATGGCTACAGAGTAAAATTGTTGAAAATTAATTGACGTTTGTTCTCAAATTAAATATACTGTTTAGGGAATATGATATAAACCTGATTCCAAAATAGACCATTGACATGTCAGTGGAGAAGACATTATTCTTTAGCGCAAATGAACAACATACGCGTTGCAATGAAATAGAGGAAACTACAAAAGCCCGTAGGAACTTAGAGCTCGGGTAATATACAACAACCATACAGCAGAAGTTATCTTAGAAGTAAGAAGTAAGAAGTAAGAAGTTGGAAGTAGGAATATGGAAGTCACTGCAGGGCTTTGGTAGGATTCTTTCAATCTGAGTGGTAAATCCGGAGTCTGGTCAGGCTCCAAACTGTTTGGGTAGGAAATAAAAGTTTTAGTATAAACGCGTTTATTGGGAAATTATAATGTCCTCTCCGCTGCAGTTTAGTCAGTGGTATTAAACTGTTCTGTGCTTGATTTTATTTCATCATTATGTGTGTTGGTTTTGTTTTCGATACATTCTAGAAAGACGGACATAGAAATATTAACAAGAATTTTAAATAGATTGAACCCTGTTTTGCCTTTGAGTTATACACTTACAAATCCAAAATTGTTTTCAATATTTATCTTGTTAACATGTTTAAATGGACGATTTTAATAAATATGCACTTACAGGTACCTTTAACACAAACCTGTCTAGTTAGTCTACATGCGGTTTCAGATATAACAGTATGTAAACACAACACAATACAAGTCAACGACTCAAAACTTTACAGTATATATCTAAACATTTGTTGGGATATATTTGGGGTTTTTTTATGCCACGGCATCGACAGATGCGGGGGCATATAGTAATTGTCCTGTCCGTCCGTCCGTAACAAGGTTAAGTAGAGTTTACTGGTTCGTCTAGCATCAACACCGCTTACCCAAATACTTGGATACTTATACAGTTGTTGCCTTGGACCATTCCCTATCCGCCAATATCACCAAACTCTGATTTTGACCTTGACCTAATTTGGACTTATATATTTTATAATAGTTTAAATAAGCTATTTCTTGGTTTACAAGATTTTACCGTTTCGTCTAGCATACACACAACTGACTACAATGCCTTGATACTTATACAGTTGTTGCGTTGGACCATTCCCTATCAACCAATATCACCAAACTTTGATTTTGAGCTTGAGCTTGACCTAAATTGAACTTAGAATATTTTAAAATGGTTCTTTCTCGGTTAACTAGATTTTACAGTTTCGTCTAGCATCAACGCTTTGATACTTACCCAGTTATTGCCTTGGACCATTACCAACTCACCAATAATACCCAAGCTCAGTTTGATCCTGACATTGACCTAATTTGGACTTAGAAAAGATTCAGAATATGTTGTTAAGGATGCCACCAGGGGACGTGCAGTCTTATGTTGTCCTTCTTTCAAATCTCGAATACAATGGAACATGTGTTTAGCTGTTTTAAAATGAAAACGCACATTGAACACGGGTTACAACTATGTACGAGTCAAACATATAGAAACAGTCTACATGTACTATTAAACCTTAGTGGGAAAAGTGAAGAGTGGACTTGCTCTATGTAAACAGTGTAGATACAAATCAATCATTTTATACGGAGTCTTCTGATCAAGGTTTGCGATGTTTATCATTTTTGCAATACATGTACATGAAAACTTTGCAATCAGTTAAGCAATCGTTGTAGTAGTTGTCAGACAGGTGTGTTACTGTATGTTATTAAACTACCATAAAGAGTAAAAACATACTAGACTTAAATCGAAAAAAAACTTATTAATTTTACAATTTAGGAGTCGGTGAGTTAAGAAGCCAGGGGTCCGTTTCATAAAACTTCGTACGACAAATGTTGTCGTAAGTCAAATTATAAATGTTTCAAATATTATTTATTTCTCCATCTAATCCTGTCTTCAGAGATCTCTTTGGAATTGTCTTGAAAAGACGATTCCAAAGAGACATCACAAGACAGGATACGATAGAGAAATCAGAATTTATATGTATTTTTAAGTTTGACTTACGACCGTTTTTTGTCGTACGAAGTATTATGAAACGGGTCCAAAGAATTTGCTTAAACGCGTGTCTTAAAAGGAATGTCCATTCTTAATACTCACAAATAATCTCGATTTCAATGTGCCTTTATTTTCATCCTTCAAACTACCTGTTCTATCACATTGTTGTTTCCATCAAACGATGCTGTTTTTTTTCTTGGATCTGTGTCAATTACATGATAATGACAGGCTTGGTAGCACTTTAACATCGGCCGAAATTGGTTCAACACAAATCTTCCTTTCCGTTGTCATTTACTCCTTCACTGCCAGGAGATCGTTAATTCAAACAGTTTTGTCTACTCTGTATTTGACTAAAGTTAGCGCCTAATCATTTTTGGAGTAACGAGCAACAAGGGCCTTAGTCAAACAGTTTTTATTAGACACTAGGGCCGAGTTCTTTGACGTCTGATCTGGATACAAAATATGTGCAAATGCGGGAATAGTCGAACCTTGCAATAAAGGGTTAATCATGAATTAAAGGGTGCTAAAACCAGCCAATAGTTCGTAAATCTGGTCTTTCGCAAACTAAAAACCGTAGAGAGATTAATTCTCTGCAAGTTGCAGACAAAATTTCTTGGAATTATTGCAAACAGTTTGGTTACATAGATGCAACAGCGCGTAACTTGCTTTCTCGTCTGGATCCAAACTGCTTGAAGCCCCTGATGATACTCTGAAAGAAAATGCATAATAATAGGTTCAATGAGTTGACAATGACAACGGCTTTTGCAGACAACAATAACATATCGTGCAGGCGACAAACTCGTAACTAACTGAGCGCAACTTGTTACAATGTTCAATAAGTTTGAATCCAGATCAGATACCGCGTAACGCGGTGTCTTATCTAATTCGAGACTGATGTTACTAATATTCAACGTTTCGTCAGTTACAAATTTTAAAAATCGATTTTGTATTTTTTCAAGTACGATATATTTGAGACAGATTGCAATTCAACGTGACAAGGGTTATGCGTACCTTAATTACACTCAGTTAAAAAAGAAACGCCTTTTTATTCATTACAATATTTTTATATAAAAGGAACTTATTTGTGAATTTATCTTTTTCATTGGGGTCAGTGCCCACATCTTGATCAGTTCGTACCCATAATGTACTCATGGTCAAATCGTACCCAAACCAATTCGTATGCACTATCTTGGTCATACCAATACAATAAAAATAACACATCCTTACATTTACAAGGTTTTAAGACCATCGCGCTAGTTTCTTCGAATTATCATAACATTCAGATTGGTTGTTTTTAGCTCGCCTATTCGGAGAATGGGGGGCTTATGGAATCACGTCGGCGTCGGCGTTGGTTTTTCATGGTTAAAGTTTTGGGGTTTTGTTGTGTAGTCAAAATTCAAAAAAAAAGTTTCAACTTTTGTGGACTTCGGCTGATTTCTCATGGTTAAAGTTTTGGGGTAAGTGTTGTAAAGCACTAATTCTACATAAAATATTTGTATTAGGAAGCTGATATTTGGAATGGAGGTGCCCTGTGGGTTGAACATTGATGTTGCGTAGTTAAAATTTTAAAAAAAAGTTAAATTTAGTCAAAATTTCACTTTTTGTGGACTTAGGTTTTTCGGCTGATTTCTCATGGTTAAAGTTTTGGGGTAAGTGTTGTAAAGCACTAATTCTACATAAAATATTTGTATTAGGAAGCTGATATCTGGAATGGAGGTGCCCTGTGGGTTGAACATTGATGTTGCGTAGTTAAAATTTGAAAAAAAAGTTATATTTAGTCAAATTTTCACCTGTTGTGGACTTAGAGTTTTGGGACTGAAATTTCAAAGTTAGTTATGGAGTAAGTGTTGGAATGCACTTATACTACATGACATATTTGCATTTATAAGCTGATATTTGGAATGGAGGTTCCCTGTGGCTTGTATATCAATGTACTGATACACTTTTCTATTGATAGTTACCTATTTAAGAAAGGTTTAGTTAGGCGAGCTTTGCTGTTCTCCGACAGCTCTTGTTTTAATTTTGCATCTTGCTAAAATATACCCTGTTATGGAAACGTATGAAATAAAAATAGGGGGTCCCCGAACTGGATTTTTTCAAAAAAGATTATTTTTTGGTAACTTTGAGTGCAGTGAAAGGGTTAACCATATCAAATTGTCGGCTTAAGGAACACCGGCAATCATTGTTGTAAGGAGGTGGTCGTTGCTCAAAGGGTCGTTGTAGGGAGGGAACACTGTAGCTTGCAGACTTTTACAAGAACGCTACTCCGTGGGCACGCTGATCCTAACTGCACTGTGTGCTATTGAGAAGAGTACTCTTCAACTGATCCCTATTAAAGAACGAGTATACTCGTCGTTAGGGTGCAAATAATTAATCTCCTTAATAATACCCCCATTCCACTGGACGGCGATTTTTGTGATTCATAAATGGTGAATCGCCGTGAAGACGCCTTGATCGTCGCTAGGTCGTACAGAGCGTAGTGTGGGCACCCAGAGCGAACGAGAAACGTAGCGGAATCGCGGGCAAATACAATGTATCTCGACGCTTTTAGTACGATGCGACTACGCTTGCGCTACGTCAACCACGCTGCGACTACGTTGCTACTACGCTCATGAATTTCTGAGTACGCTCCTGCTGCGCTTCTGCTGCGATTTGAGTCCACGGCGATGCCGCTACGTAAATTTTGAGCAGGGTCAAAACATTCGCCGTGAGGTGGCGATCAAGTAGCTTCTGTGACGCTTCTACTACGACCAGGGCGTTTCTACTGTGCTGTTGCCGTTCCTACTACGATTCGCGGCGATTTTATCAAAATTTCGAAGCGTAGAGGAATCGCCGCTCAGTGGAATGGGGGTAATTATTGACATGCCAACAAAACGTAAAAGTATACTAGTATTGACACTATGAATTTGTTATTTAAAAACAAATATAATTTTGGCGTTACCTAGCATAACAACGGGGTATTATATACGATCGCTCACATCGTCTTGGATATCGCGGTACGTAATTCCTAAAATTATTACTTTTTGGATAAGGTAGGATTTCTCCTGATTGGTTTGTAATTGCAATTCGTATGCAAAGGTAGTATGGTTTTGCCGAAAAAAAATGTATAGAGATAATTAAACTTTGGATTTCCCCTAAATATAAATATTTCCATTAGAAGTCTATTCAGTGGGGGAAGATACTATTTTTCAAATCAACGCATTTATGCTGGAACTTTTACAGCGCCCCTCTCTACAACGACATCCAATGGGACACAAAAATGTGTGCGTTGTACGGAGGAAGTCGTTATAGGGAGAACATCGATTTATATTTGCAAACAGCTTGAATCCACATCAGACTTCGCGCAGCGCGGCGTCTGGTCTGGATTCAAGTTATTTGCCACTCGTCATTATGGGTTTTTCTGTCGAAACGTAAATTTGAGAAACAGCAGACGACCGTTTAAAGTAGACTACATTGCAGCCGTGAAAAGTCTGGACTGAATTTTATTGTTTTTGGAACAGCGACAATGGTCGCAAGGAGTACTGTATTTCTATAACAAACAGTTTGAAATCCGATCACACACGGATTTTAGCAATGCTCCATGGTCAGATTTAAATTAAAAGTTATACAGTTTGAGTTCAAATGAAGTAGCGAGTTACGTGGCCTCTCATGTTGATTAGAACTATTTTCTTTTATCACAAATTCACCCATACCTAGGGCTCCAGATAAGAGGGAGTAAACTGTACAAATCCAACATGTTCTCACTCATATTAGCATCAAATCCTATGGTGTTACTACTCATTAAAATCGTCTCTTCGAGACGATTCTAATGAGTAGTGACACCATTGGGTTTAAAGCAGAAATAAAGATTTTAGTTTTTGAAATACTCCCCTTATCTAGAGCTCTGATACCATGCAGAACGTTCAGATACTTCAGTTAAAAAGCAGTTTTGAAGTTTCATCATAAAATTTAGATTTAAACCAAAATAAAACAAAGCATGTGTCGTATTATCGTCCGTTGATTCGGATCTAAAGGCTATGTGAGCTATGTGAGCAATATTCCTTAAGATAGCTAATGCCGTATTCCCAATCGTACTGCAGTTACATCAACATTATTTCATCACATATTGTCATTCCTGTGTTTGAAGGAAGCATTAGCCCCTTAAATACTCATTAGTATATCGTCGAATCAACTTCGTCCACCTTAACTCGCCAGCTCAACAAAAACATGTTCTCTTATATGGAACATTATACAAATTGCATGTAACCAATTTTACGAAACTTTAAAGTGCCGAGTTACTCGATATATGGTCAGTGCGTATACTTTTTGATAAAGTAAAATTCGACTCACACATTAAAGGTTTAGCTTGCTTTTGGAGGAATTAGTTTCTTTGTTTTCAGAGGCAATTAAAACTGGTATCATTGTTTGATATCATTTCAAGATAATGTGTTTGATTTGAATTTTGTTGTCATTGCACCGATCAACATGTCATCCGGCTATCTCAACGGTATCCCGTGTTTGACCAAATGACTTTGATGTTCCTTTTGAGGGTATTGTTTAGGTTCATCATTTCTGAAATATGCACGCACAGCTTACGCCACAATCCAGCTAAAAGTTGATTGTTAAATTTATGTGACAAGTTCAAGTAGGATGAAAATGACACGGGAAGATCAGATTGGCTCTGTCCGTTTTCCTATCATCTTGAATTTAGCTTTTTCATCCAAAGAAGTCCTAAATGCGTTTGAACAAACCCGTTTATACAGTGACGTTATTCTTTCCAAGTTTACAGATCGAGATATAAGAAAAAAGCAATTCGATATTTCTGTATTCATTAACCTTCTTCACTGCCCTATCCCGAGTACACTAGTTATTAGTAAACAGTTTGGACCCTGATCAGTCGAATGCGCGTTACGTGCAGTCTGATCAGGATCCGAACTGTCTGATACTCATTTCAATATTTCTTAAGTCAAATTACTTTAATCTTAATTTGAGAAATAAAATCTGACAATAATTGCCTAAGAATTAATTACGACATAGCAGTGAAAAATACACTTTGCATCTTCTTTGTAAAACTCCATGGTTGTTTTGTTTTTCTTCTATACAAAATACGACAATTTTATACAGCTTGAGCCAAATCAGATGCCGATCAACTCAGTATCTGATCAGGCTCCAAACCGTTTGTCATTCAGATTTGAATAGATGCAACAACATTCAAAAACAATTTGTTTTCAACATACATACTTTGCGTTTGGGGTTTGTTTGATACCGTAGATATAACATGTAGGTTAGTCTTTCCAATAAACGAGCCAGTGCTACATCAAGTATATACATGCCAAACCTTTGATCTTATCATACATGTGACCCAACATCGGATCAGGTTCCAAACCGTTACATCTCAGTTAGAATTAATTGTTAATGTTTTTTAAAAAGACATATTTTTTCTGGTTTATAGCATTGCATTTTTCACTTTATTTTAATGGGACGAACTACATATTACCCACTGTACAAACACTGTTCAACTACACTGCAGAAGATATTGTTTTTTCCTTTTAAACGCAAACGAAACGCAAGCGCTATTTGATACAATATAGAACTGATTGGCACTTCGAACATTTCAATACGAGTGGCAAACAGTTTGGAGTATGCTCAGACGACGGGTACCCGGCGTCTGGGTTGGTTCATATCTATTTGCAATGGATGCATTGTACCGATCCGCTGAGAAATATTCTAAACACTAAGTCATGACGTTTGCACAGTGGAAAAGACGCTTTTTTTTCAAATTTAAACGCTAAAGAAAAGCAAACACAAAAATTGAAGAAATAAAAACGTTTTGACATTCCTCGCGAGGTTTTTTAATTGAAAAGTGGCAAACGGTTTGGAGTCTGATCATACGCCGGGTAACCCGGCGTCTGAACTGGCTCCGAACAGTTTGCAATGGAAATAAGCAATAATGTGTTTATTGGAAACAATAACGTCTTCACTACTTTCTATTATCGAAGTATAGCACGTCACCGCTATAACTAAGTTAACTCTATACGAAAGTTTCAATGTCTAAACCAACGCACCATAAAAAGGGAAATCTTCTTTTTTATGACTTGACTATGTACTATTATGTCAATTGAACGTCTCATTACTTATTAATCTGAGTTAATGTGCTCTGAGTCAAACTACACTACAATAAACCGTTTCGCTATTAGAACACCCATTAATTTATTTTACCCTTTAGCCATTTCCCTCTCAATGGCACTTCAAAGCGCGTAGGCAAACAGTTTGATTCTCGTTTTGAACTTAATTCAGTCATACTGCATTTTATTTAACTTTGGAAGATATTGGAGACAACAATATTGAAGCAGACGACAATATGGCGTTGAAGGGGTAAAACAGTGCAGACCCTGTTCTGATAGTTCCTTTAGCCCTCTGAGCTCGGTATTGACGTTTTGCATTTGACAAGTGTACACTTCATAGGTAAACTCTTTGTAAAGCATGCGTAGTTGCGTTGGTAAGGGTGGAAATAAAGACAATTATCCTGTCACGTGCCTACTTTCCTGACGGATAAAGGGGTGACATATAAACTTTGCTGTATTATGCTAGTTGGTCAAATGACCGATGTTATTATGTCAGTTGGTCACATGACCTGTAGCCGAAACTATTTTCTCCCACTGATACGCTTATTTTTCCCGCTGTTAGGAAAGGTATTCTAAAACTCTTTCAACAGAATCCGACGTATAACGACGTTTATTCGAACTATTTGATGCAATATATATTGATGAGATATATCTATAATTGTCCACCTTTTAGATTTCCTAAGTGAAAAACACTAGACTTTTAAAGGTTCTTTTATTTCTTTTCAACGTAACTAGGATGTGACGTCACTGACGTCATCTATATAATAGCGCGCTTTCCTAGAGTAACATAGTTCTTTAGTGAGAATCTTATCTAGACCAAAAATGATTCTAGCTTTGAAAAAAGCATTCTCTATTTATTTTACTATTGTGACAAGGATAAATAGAATATTTGGTTTCTAGCTTTGAAGGAGACATGTTATCTGGCTCGGCTTCTGAGGATATCAGGTTCGCCTGCGGCTCACCAGACATATTCATCCGCCTTGCCAGATAACATTTCTCATTCAACGCTAGTCACCAAATATTATCTATGTCTACAAAATGAAGCGTTTTAAACGGGGAGAGTTTAAGACATATTTCTGTAGGAATTCAAACTCTAGAAAGAATTCCCAACTTTACATAGTACTGCATTATCCGCTAGCTGTATAAAGGACTACCGTTTCATGTTCGTCAACATGTTCGATAACCTGTTAAGATGTTATGTTTTCCAATAAAAGCGAGTATGCTAAACTCTTGAAGCCCATTGCCAACAGTTAAGAACAAGATCAAGCTAAACACCGTTTGGCGCTCTGATATCCATCAAATATTTCATTTTATATTGGGTTTTATTTTTACGATTGTGTTGCAGTTTCATTCAAACTGAAAGAAATAACGTCTTCTCCACTGTACATATGGTCGTGTACTTCAAAACTGCGGTCTCTACATTTGTTTACATCTTAGAAAGTTAGACAGTATGACAAACGGCATACTGATTCGTAGATCAAACAGTTTTAATCCTGATCAGACACCGAGTTACTTGGCGTCTAATCAGGAGTAAACTGTTTTCGAAGACGACTACATACAGTGAAACTCACTTATAATTAAGTCCTCGGGAACATCTGATTTCGTTTGTTATATCTAAATTGTACAATATCTTGTCCATTTCACTCTACGTTAATTAGAGAAAGGGATATGCATTTTTTGTTATATCAAATAGTTCTTTATATCAAAACTCGGTATAAGTGAGATTGACTGTAGTCGACTTTTGTTGATGAAAGGATTGCTATACAATACCTGATAAGCGGTCATAGACAACACCCTAAGACAGACAGACTGACAGTTTTCCATTATATTCACCAGTGAACATGCCATTGGAAGATAAGGAATCCATTTCAAAAACGATCTTCAATCAAATAATAGCTTGAGATACAGTGGTGAAGACTTTAGTTTTCCTCGCCGAAAAACAAACAAAATTCAAACACAATACATTGAAATCAGGAAAATTACAAAATTTTGAAATTGTTATCTGAGAGACAGACATTTTTGATCCAGGTCAGACACCGGGTCACTGGGATGCTTATCTGGCTCCTAGCTGTTTGCAATGGAAATACTAGTTTAGTTGTAGAAACGTTAATTGGTAAAGACTAAAGTCTCAGCTGTATAGTAAACCGGCTATACTGAATATTTATTGATACACCGTTCCCTCTCTACAATGACTACCAATGGGAGACCTAGAGTGTGTGTGTAGTGCGGAAGGAGTCGTTATAGGGAGGGAAATTGGCTTACATTGGCAAACTGCTTGAACCCAGATAAGACGCCGCGTAACGCGGCGTCTGATCATGATTCAAACTGTTTGTCACTCGTCATTAAGTTTTTTCCCTGTCAAAATATTCATTATGTAACTTTTAGAAAAACAGCAGACGACAATTTTAAGCAGACGACAAAGCAGTCGTGAAAAGGTTGGACATTATTGTCTTATTTCGGGATTGATACAAGAGTCGTTATAAGGATAGAGTCGATGTTAGGAGGGCCGTTGTAGGGAGTGAAAAACGCATTACTCCATAGTTTGTTTCTAACTTGAAGACGGGGCCTCCGTGGCTTAGGGGTATAGTCACTGTGACTAACATCAGTAAGCTCCTCACCGATGTTAGTTCGAATCCCAGTAGGGTCGTTCGGATTTTTCATGTGGGGAAGCCTTCCAGCTGGCTTGCGGAAGGTCGGTGGTTATACCCAGTTGCCGATTCGTGCCTGAAACAGTGCATACATGACTTCTGGGGTCTTCCTCCACCTTTAATTAGCTGGACGATGCAATATGACTGAAATACTGTTGAAAGCGACGTAAAACCAAAACAAATCAAATCAAATCAAATCTTAGTTGAAGACAGCTTAATTCTTAAGGACAATTGCAGTTAAAGCAGAATGCTCCTAAAGGAGTACTTTGTTTTGCTTACAAGCTATTTTAAGCTGCGGACTTGAAATATACTTGCAATGCCATCTGAGTTTGATGTTATAGGTGTTATGTATGGTCACTGGTTACTACGTTTCACAGTGTAAAATAAACATGTCGAAAGACGTATTTTAAAACAGGCTGGAGGTTTAGCAGACATCTCTTATGCTGTCAAAGTTTTTAATGCTAAGCACGAATTGGCTTACTTTTTCAAACAGTTTAATCCAGATAAGACGTCGGGTAACGAGGCGTCCGCTCTGGATCAAACTTTTCTGTCTCTCGTATTCAAATGATCTTCTATTTCTAAAGCTTAAAGTTAAAACTAATGTTAATATTTTAGCAGACACTATACTTGAAGCGACGGCAATCAGCATGATATCAGTTGATTGATCAGTCTTGGGTTGAGTATATAGATCTCAATACAGACAGAAGAGTTTTCATGCAGAGCATGAGTTTGACATGCAAGATATTTAGTTTCTTAAACACTGCTACAAAGTATAAGGGATGCTTGATTTTTTTCCAATGAAAGCATGTATGCTACATTTATCATGTCTATTGCAACCCGCTTCTCATCAGGGTGCAAACTATTTGCACACAAAAAAAAGCTGTTACTATACAAATGATAATGCACTGCGGTTTGTTTCTGTCAAACGGCAAATGATGACGTCATTCAATGTTTGGAATGAATGAAGTAAATGTTGAGGAGAAATACCCTTTGCTCTAGTAAAGCAGATGTCATGTTTCCCAATAAACGTGATTATGCTAACACAAGCCCATTGCAAACAATTTGAACCGGCCACCGATAACGCTCCAAACTTTCAAGATTAAAATAGAATTGTCAGACTTTCAAACAATTGAGACGTTAAATACATTCAACCATATTGCGCTTGTGTTTCATTATGTTTAAGCGGTGGGGAAAGAAACCCTTTTATCCACTGCACCGTTGTCCTGCTTAAAGCAAACATCATACTTTCATTACTGTTATATTGTCTTTTTTAACTTATTTGCACGTTTTTCTGAGAGATACTAGAATAAGAGATTGCTAGGGCATATTCGATTTAGTTGAAAAACTTTATCAAAAGCTTAGTAGTATGAAAAAAGCATAGCACGAAATGCAAACTAAATCTCTTATGTATGGCTTTGCATGTCAACTCTTTCATATGGCATGAGTTATAAGTCGAATAAATCCGATTGCTATAAGGAACTTAATGTGCAAGATAGTTAAACTTTAACCAGAATGGCTAAAGTCACTCGCTAAGGCTTAACACATTCAACCCTAGCGACGAGTAAACTCGTCGTTTACAAACTGTGTACCTGTAAAGATTACATGTGTCCCATGCAAACAGCGTAGACACTGATCAGAATGCTCCGTAAGGAGTAGGACTAGACTTACTTTGAAATTGGAACTGTCCATAACAAGTTTCAGAAGTGGATGAGTTAATGCATTTATAAGACGTTGTGACTCTTAAATGTACAGTGAACTGAAAGCCAGACTTCTGGAAACAGGGAGTCTGTAAAAACCGGAATTGCTCAATTACTATTTAACGAATAGTAAATTTATCTGAGTGCTCCTAAACCGAATCCCCCCTGACACTTAAAATGAATAATTCCTACTTACAATTAAGTGGAGTACATGTTTAACTATTAATGGCTGCTTTTGGCATAATTTATGTTGACAAATCACATACAATGCAAACCCCGACGACAAGGCTCCTGCAAGAATCAATTAATCTGAGTATACTCTGTTTGCACAGGACACGTGTCCATTCCAATATTACACTTTTTAATGAAACATATTAGCGTCAATATACATGTAGGATAACGGATTAATAGTTCAAACATATACAAGAATGCAGAAAGTTCCTTAAGGATGTTTTGCATTACGTTATTTAGCATTAATATGTCATCTGTTATAAATAATTTAGAATAACATTTGTTGGTCCAGAACAGTGTTTAACCTCTACAATCTGAAAATCTCTCTGAACAAAAGCGTGCAGCTGAAATGGTATCGTCGCGATGTACATGGTATGTGTAACTATAGTTGAGAGGGGCGTTTGTATGCAACGAAACGCAAACACAATACATGTACAATGAAAAAGACACGTTTTTAAAAAGTATTGACGATTTATTAAGTAGCATAACATTTTAAGGGTTATTCATATAAGAACATGTTTGGAGCATAAACTGTTTTATCCCGTCACTACAGCCTCCGGTGACATAATAAAGCTAGATGTATCTGTACATTAGCACGTTTATCTGTATAGGACGTGAATGTTTACACCGAAACTAGTTCATTTTCATCACTCAAAGCGAAAAGCGGACATGATTGAAGATAAATTTTAGACGCACAAAAAGCACAATAAAAATGTTTGATAACCAGTTAGCATCCACTTAAATGAACACATTTATTCTTATCTAAAGGTCGGCCATAACATCCATTAGGCTACGGAGTCAGATCACGTAAGGTCGATTTAAGTTGTATATACAGTTCGTATATTTACGCGTTTTAAATAAGATTAAATTAAAAGCAACAAAACATTATTTTTAATAAATATTGCTTTCTGAAAGCTAAAGCTTTTTGAAAGCTAATGAAGAGTTTAAAAATGCATATCCATGAATTAGTTATTATCTCATATAGATATACGCTGTTAGAGACCATATACAATCGTCTCTGATGCTGTCTTCTGCTAAAGCAACACGGCATTGTAGTAAAAAGATGAAAGATATATCTACTTTTGTTGGCTAATAAACAAAGCAGAATAACAGATTCAGTAGCAAAGATCGACATATAGATATAATCATTGTATTGGATGCAGAGTTTGAGTCTGAGGAGTCAGAGTTTGAAGGAAACTGTTCCAAAAACAGAACGACATTGAAGAGCAACGCGAAAAACTGGTGAAAATTTTCAGTAGGAATTTTGGAAATGTTATCTTATGAGATGAAGTGTAGAGTATTGTCCATTTGAGTTCAAATGAATAGTCAAATTTCACTTTTCCAGTACATTGCCATTTCTTCACTAAAAACGTTTCGTTTTTGTACTTTTTCATGCAGGAATAACAGAAAAACACAAACTTCGACTGCGCCCTTGTAATTATTTATGCAAATTTATGAGAATTTTTTAAAACAATATGTAAAACTTGTCAAATATAGTATTAGTATAAGTTTGAAATGCTAAAATCATTTAATGACGGAATAAATCGAATACTATGTCATTGCATAATATAGGAATAATTTATTCTGCTCCATGAGAAAACTATTACCGCTCGGCAAAGCCTCGCAGTTAACTTGTTTCTCCCCTCGGAGAATAAACCAGTCCTATCTCAAGCTATGACATATTATTCGCTGTATTCAATACCAAATACACGTAAATGTATGTTGGTACTCAATGAACCGACACTGGGTCAACAGTAAAACTCCGTCCACCAAAATGGTTTCTGTTCAAATTGAAATAAAAAAAGTCAAACTTTCTTTAACAACAAACGTCATTTTCTTTATTTCATTGTAATGTGGTTGAAATCATTAAGTTTGATTATCTATAATTGAAATGAAGCTGTCAGTCATTTTAATTACGACAAAGCAATCTCATTCCAAGATGTAAATATTTACAGATAGTGTCAATTGGATATCAAACACTGTTAACATGAAATGATAACATAATCGATTCAATTGAAAGTATTGGGCATAAATACGTTATCGTATTATCCTATAGTTGAGAAATCGCTCGATGTCATTAGCACTATCCATGCCAATCATGCAAATCATGTTAACCCTTCCCCTGTGCAGTATGAATACATTGGCACTTGACAACAGTAATTTTATATAAAGTATTTAATACTTACACTGATGACTGTGAATTTAAAAATATTATCGTTTACATTGAAAGCAGTACTGATAAATAAGAAAGACTCGAGCAGGAAACGCAGCACAAACAATACACCCACCTCTCAAACAGAACACACACACAGTCACACCATAACAAACAAACACACATACACACTAACACACATACACACACACACACATACACACACACACACACATGCACAATACCATTCCTTCATCTACACACTAAATAGGAAACAACACGCAAGACAAACATAAAGCAAAGTGAATATAGGAGCCCGCCTTGATACGGTCAGTAGCAATTAAATAGCCTTTTATATCTTAAATGAAATCGTCCAACAGGTAATTGCATTACAACATGCATGAATTCAAAGAAGGGGATTACTTTACTTTAAGTTGTTTCCTATACATGCTCCTAAATGCTACATGCATTTTTAACCCATTACATCCCCAGATACCTTTCTAATTTGTCGTGGTTCTTGGGCTTGATTGTTATAGGAGATTCCGAAGTTTTCTGTTTATTAAACCGAGAAAGTCCTCTGCCAAGAACTAAAATGAAAGCTGATCTTTGGTTTTGATCCAATGCGCTGCATTGCGACGATAAGATTATCCAAAACCATCTTTCTTAAATCATCGTCATCTCATTGCATCATCCGTCTTCATTATCAGCGCTATATGACCTATTCTGTTTTTATCGCACAGCCATAAATCCCATTTCATCCATCCATCCATTACTCATTGCGTCGTACAATTCATATGAAATGACCGGCTTAATGAATGAAAACTGCAGTGACTTAGCAAAAGCCTTTTATATCTTAAATGAAATCGTCCAACAAGCACGTAGGGAAAGGTAATTGCATTACAACATGCATGAATTCAAAGAAGGAGATTACTTTACATTAAGTTGTCTCCTATTCATGCTTCTAAACTCTTACAATTAAAAAGACGTTTCTAATGTTCCTTTGGAAACGAGAAGTAAATGAGATAATTTGTAAATCTAATTTTTTTATCAGGTTGTTTGTTTACTGTTATTGGCATTTGTAATATTATTCAAATGTTGGCAAATTAGAATTATTTTCAAGTCTTGCTGAACTAGAAAGCTTTGAGATGGAATAGTTTTAGGTATCCCCTCTCCCCCACCACACACATACTCGATGAAAGTAGCCTTCACGAATTGCAATTGATAAAGACATATGTATCAAATATATTTTCTTTATTCTTAATCTTCAGCAAACGTCATATAAATCATAGATTGTTTTATGAGTGTCAAGAGATTTGGGGTCTTCTCTGGCTCCGTTTGCAGTCGACATAAATAATTTAGCAAGAACGCATTTATTGGGAGTCTATATAGCATTCCTTCACCATTGAGCTTAGAGTTAGGGTATTGGCCATCCATAACAGTAAAACACTGCAATAGCTAACAATGTTTTGTTTTCCTATTTGAACGAAACCATACTCAAACGCAATGTAGATCTAATAAAGTTATTAAAATGGCGTCATTGAGAGTGGACGGATTCATGCATACGCATTGCGTCAAAATGTAGAAAGGTACATGCTATTGAAAACTAAATTATTTATGTTGATTTGTAATTTGAGTGGCAACAGTTTAGGCCCGATCAGAAGCCGGATTACCCCTTGTCTGGTTTGGCTTCTACCTGTTTGCAGTGGCAAAACCAGTTTTATGATAAACATGTTTATTGGGAAGGAATAACGGCTTCCATATTGTATATATACTCCATTCCAAAAGAAAGTGTCCACTTTGTTTTCTGTAATTAATTATTAGCTATTTTCCTGAAAGCCTACGTATTGGGTACCACGGTTAAGATCAGTTCACGAACAACATAGCAGTTACATGTATTTCAGATTTTGAGATGCGGTCGTTCAAAGTATATTGTTTTGAACGAAAAAAGACGAAGTGTTAAAATCAAAGTTGCAAAGTAGCTTTGAGAGTCATACTGTGTTCATTTAGGAATTTTATGTCGGTTTAGATATAATCTTATGATAATTTTTAGCTCGACTATTCGAAGAATATGGAGGACTATTACAGTCGCCCTGGCGTTGGCGTCGGCGTCGCCATCGCCGTTGCACTGGTTAAGGTTTTTTGTGCAACCTACAAATAAGCTTGTATTTCTACAACCAATACTTGTATTGCATTATAACTTCACCACAGCCTCCCCACTACTGCAGCAAATCATGGCTGGTAACTCTGGTTTGGATTTTGTGGGAGTTATGGCCCTTGATGGACTTAGATATTTTGGTTAAGGTTTTTTGTGCAACCTACAAATAAGCTTGTATCTCTGCAACTGCTGCTTGTATCGGATTAGAACTTCACCACAACCTTGCCACTAGTGCAGTCAATCAAGGCAGGTAACTCAAGTTTGCATTTAGTGTGAGGTGTGGCCCTTGATGGACTTAGATAGTTTGGTTAAGGTTTTTTGTGCAACCTACAAAAATAAGCTTATATCTCTGCAACTGCTGCTTGTATCGTATTATAACTTCACCACAACCTTGCCACTAGTGCAGTCAATCAAGGCAAGTACTTCTAGTTTGCATTTAGTGTGAGTTATGGCCCTTGATGGACTTAGAAATTACCTTATATATTAAATTAGAAATTTTATACTTAGAAATTAAAATTCTGCTACTCTGCAACCACTGTTTCACCCAACCAAGGCAGGTATCTCTGGTTTCAGTTTACACCGTCAAACATGCTTATCCAATATATACCCTTATCAAATTTCCAATAACGAAAACAACCTGGAATAGTCGAGCGTGCCATTTTGCGATGGCTCTGGTTGTCAGTATCGTATTTGTCCATCTTTGCTCATGATGCAATCGGTAATGAGACATCGCGTAGAATTAACGTGTCGTCTAATAACGACGTCGGGAATTAATCGTTGTCCTAGCCCTGATTTAGGGCATTTACAAGGTCCATAAAGTCTTTCCCTAAACGGAAATGACGCCATGCTCGCTGCAAACGAGCAGCCAAATGACGTGCTGTCAAGTTCTGTCCCACAAAGGGTCCCCTAGCCCGGATAGGTGTCCGAATTTGCTGGAGCCAACACAATACGGTATGTCAGCTGATACTGTACTGTCTTGCCGAACTAGACTCTGTTTGAAAACGACGTCGAAGTAACGTCAACGTAACACATTCTTTTTTTTGAACTGGTGTTCTAGGTATCTGTGCACTGTCTGTGGCGATCTGCCACTCCACTTGTATGTGAAAAACGTTTGAGCAACCGAATGTTTGTGTTTCTTAGTGACGTTGTAGTTATGAACAGGCATTGCAATGTCTCTTATTTGCCTATTTTCATTCAAACTCAGCAAGTTCGTTGTGCACAGATGTGAAGTAAAATTCGTCTTTATGCCAACAGAATCCACGATTCGGGGGCATATAGTTTTTGTCATGTCTGTTGGTTTGTCCGTCTGTCCGTGTTTACGAGAGGGTACTTACGTGGTTAAAATTCTTAGCCCCATAATTGAAAAACATTAACCTGGCCGTCTCTTGTGACATTAACCTGGCCATTTCTTGTGACATTAACCTGACCAGTTGTGGGAAATAGGGTTAGGGTTAGGGTCAGCCTCCAAATCATTTTTATTTCCAAGTTAGAGCAAAAATAAATTGTCTGTTGTGTGGCTAGCCACGCAAAAAAAAACAATAGAAAATAGCCACATACGTATCCTCCCGTAAGAACGTCCGTCCGTCTGTCCGTCCGTATGTCTGTGGCAAAAACCATAACCTTGCCTATAACTCTTGCATTTTTGTACCTGGGCCTTTTATACTTGGCATGTGTCTTTCCTGTATAAAGAATCTCAACCATACAAAACTATTTGACCTTGTGACCTTGGTATTTGACCTACTTTTGTAAAAATCTTTAAATGGCTATAAAATGTGTGCAAGTTGGCCCAGGGCTTTTATATTTTGTATGTATATTTCTTGGGTCAAGACCTTTTTAACCATATCAACATCTTTGGCCATGTTACCTTGAACTTTACCGTTACGGTAAACCTATTTAGTAAACTTTAACCACAACCCTTAACCTTGGCTATAACTTTTACATTTTCAAACCTCTGCCTTTTATATCTTTCATGTGTATTCCTCATGGCAAGACCTTTTCAGCCATACAAAACTTTTTGACCTTGTGTCCTTGGCCTTGACATTTGACCTACTTTTGTCAAATCTTTAAATGGCTATAACATTAGCACCAGTTGGCCCAGGTTTTTTAGCTCGCCTGTACGTAGTACATGACGAGCTATTGCAATACCCCCGGTGTAGTCGTCGTCGTCGTCGTTGTGGTCGGCGTCGTCGTGAACGGCGTAAACAATTTTAAGAAAATGTCTTTAACTTCTATATCCCTTAAGGTATTGCTCCCATAGTCGGTATGTGTTTGTATGTAGACAAGACCTTTCCATGCTCAGAAAATGTTTGACCCCTGTGACCTTGACCTTGAACTTAGGGCTTGCGTTTAGGTTTCGAAATCTGCGTTTAGGTTTCGAAAAATGCCTTTAAACTTCTATGTCCATTGAGGTATTGCTTCCATAGTCGGTATTTGTGTGTATATAGACATGACCTTTCCATGCACAGAAAAATTTAGACCCATGTGACCTTGACCTTGAACTTATGGCCTGCGTTTAGGTTTCGAAATCTGCGTTTAGGTTTTGAAAAATGCCTTTAACTTCTATATCCATTAAGGTATTGCTTCCATAGTCGGTATATGTGTGTATATAGACATGACCTTTCTATGCACAGAACAATTTAGACCCCTGTGACCTTGACCTTGAACTTATGGCCTGCGTTTAGGTTTCGAAATCTGCGTTTAGGTTTCGAAAACTGCCTTTAATTTCTATGTCCATTGAGGTATTGCTTTAATAGTTGGTATGTGTGTGTATATGGACAAGACCTTTCCATGCACAGAAAATATTTGACCCTTGTGACCTTGACCTTGAACTTAGGGCCTGCGTTTAGGTTTCGAAATCTGTGTTAAAGTTTCGAAAAATGCCTTTAACTTCTATGTCCCTTGAGGTATTGCTTTCATAGTTGGTATGTATGTGTATATGGAAAAGACCTCTACAAGCATGGAAAAATTTAGACCCCTGTGACATTGACCTTGAACTTAGGGCCTGTGTTTAGGTTTCGAAATCTGTGTTTAGGTTTAGAAAATGCCTTTAACTTCTATGTCCTTTGAGGTATTGCTTTCATAGTTGGTATGTATGTGTATATGGACATGACCTTTCCATGCACAGAAACATTTAGACCCCTGTGACCTTGACCTTGAACTAAGAGCCTGTGTTTAGGTTTCGAAATCTGTGTTTAGGTTTCGAAAAATGCATTTAACTTCTATATCCTTTGAGGTACTGCTTTCATAGTTGGTATGTGTGTGTATATGGACAAGACCTTTCCATGCACAGATAAATTTGGGCCCTTGTGACCTTGACCTTGAACTTAGGGCCTGTGTTTAGGTTTTGAAAAATGCCTTTTACTTCTATGTCCCTTGAGGTATTGCTTTCATAGTTGGATTATGTGTGTATATGGACAAGACCTTTCCAGGCACTGCAAAATTTAGACCCCTGTGACCTTGACTTTGAACTTAGGGCCAATGTTTAGTTTTCGAAATCTGTGTTTTGGTTTCTCAAAATTTGTATTACTCCTATGTCTATTGAAATATTCCTTTCATATTCAGTTTGCATGTGTATATGGACAACATCTTTCCTTGCATACAAAATCTTTGAGCCCTCTGACCTTGACTTTGAACTTAGGACCCGCGTTTAGGTTTCAAAGTCTGCGTTTAGGTTTCTCAAAATTTCTTTAACTCATATATCCATTGAGATATTTCTTTCATATTTGGCATGCATGTGTATATGGACACGACCTTTCCATGCATGCAAAAAAATTAGCCCAGTGTCCTTGACCTTGAACTAAGGTCGCGAAAGGTTTTAGGTTTCGAAATCTGCGTTTAGGTTTCAAAAATGCTTATAATTCCTATGTCCCTTGAGGTGTTAATTTCATATTTGATTTGCCAGTGTATATGGACAAGACTTTTCCATGCATGCAAAAATGTTGACCTCTGTGACCTTGAGTGTGCTTTTAAGTTTCTAAAGGTGCCGGTGGCGAGCTTTGTTGTCTCTCTGACAACTCTTGTTATATTTTGTATGTATATTTCTTGTGTCAAGACCTTTCTAACCATATTAACATATTTGCCCATGTGACCTTGACCTTCACCTTTGACCTATTTAATCAAACTTTAACCAAACAACCTTAACCTTGGCTATAACTTTTATATTTTTAAACCTTTTATACTTGGCATTTGTATTTCTCATGACAATACCTTTCAAACCATACAAACGTTTTGACCTTGTGGCCTTGACATTTGACCTACTTTAGTAAAAATCTTGAAATGGCTATATCATTTGCACCAGTAGGCCTTCGACTTTCATATTTTGTTTATATATTTATTGTGCCAAGACCTTTCCAACCATACCTACGTTTTTGCCCTGTGACCTTGATATTTGACCTTCTTTTGTATAAATCTTTATACGCCTATAACATTTGAACCAGTTGGCCTAGAGCTTCCATACTTTGTATGTTTCTTGTGTTAATACTTCTCCAACCATGTTTGCATTTACCCTAGAACAAAGACTTTTGACCTACTTGTGCAAATAAGCATTACATAACAGAACATGACGCTGGCTGGGGGCATTTGTGTTTCACAAACACTTTGCTTTTCTTCTGCTCTTCACCAAACTCTCCGAAAATGTTTGTTTACATAAAATGGAAACTAATTTAATGCTAGGCCCTTTAGAGTAATACCCCTTGAATTCCTCAAAATGGCGCTCGTACACTTTACATTTGATAGTCTGGATTCCCCTCCCTGTATCATCGGGGCATTCGTGTAACTGGGACACGCTCTTGTTTTTTAATAAGGCATACTAATTACACGCATGCATGTTTATGTTTTGGTAGCAAGTGTTACATGTACGTGAAAAACATGCAAAATAACGTACTTCCATATAAACTAAAAGTTTATTCATACTAAGTAATATATTTTGTTATCGGTGGACGGCAAACATACATGAAATATTGTGTGCGAACTTTTAAATCGATACGTTTTCTAGATATTAAAATATTTGAAAAAAGCACCGTTTCTTTTGGAATTGAGTATACTATGATCCGTAGAATTGATGTTAGTGAAAGGTTTCTTCGTTTATAAATATAAATCATTTAATAACAGTAGATTTATATTTGGATATACATGCATGCACGTTGCTTACCAAGGACACGTTCTAAAAGCTTCTAGCGATTCCATACGTGCTTTTAATGTCAATAAAAGAACATAGTCGAGACAAAACTACATTATATTCGATTCGTCTCTAGGTATAGTGTTTAAAGACGTCAACGTGATGGATATGCATTGTCAGACATGCACTTGAATGACAGGTTGTTCTGATTGTAGCCATTTTCTGAGACAGCAAAAGGAAACTAGTTTCTATTTTCATTCTTACAATAAGATCTGAAATTTTAATTTTGACAGTGTATTTGTTTTATAACAGATGTGGTCTGGAATTCCAAACCAAATTATTATACAAATTATGTCTTAAAGAAGCGGCTAATACCCGCCATTAAAGGTACATCTGTACTTCATATAAAAAAGGTTGAGATCTATGCACGTGTAACGGCTACAGTAGAGACAAAGTTACAGTTTTTCTGTATCTAAGACTACAGTAGATAATACGTTATTCTCTCCCGTTTAACCCATTACCTCATAGCCTGTTTATAGTTTTGAAAATAGGTGATTATTTTAAGCAGGTTGAAAGAAAAGCAGAATGCGCCATATGGCGCATTCTGCTTTACTTTCAGCCTGCTTTAAGCTTTTACCAGCTAGAATAAGGAAAGTGTTAAATATGACACAAATTCATCACGGTTTATATTGGAACTATTTTCTTCAGCGGATGAATAAAATGCATGTGCTAAAAGTCGCTTCTATAAGGGAAAGGGTTAAACGCACACAAAGCGCAAGCGCATTGCAATAAAAAAGAAAAAATCACAACTTTTTGAAATACGTAACCTTTTTTTCATATTAGTGGCAAATATTTTAGAGTCTTATCAAGCGCCGGCTACCCCGGCGTCTGATCTGACTCCAAACAGAACAGTCTACAGTGGACATATCATGTTTACTAGTAAACGCGTTCAAGTTTAAACTAATATGTCCATTACAAGCCGTGTCGAGCCGTATCAAACGCCGTATAACCCGGCGTCTAATCAAGTTCCAAACAGTGTGCCACTCAGAATAATGTGAATACCTAGAAATAACGAAAAACAAGTGATTGTGTACTGTAAGTAAGTAAGACTGCAATGCGTTTGCGTTTCGTTTGAGTTTACACGGAAAATGTTGCTCCACTGTAGTAGCGAATATCACGCTAAAAGTACAACACATCGGAAAATTTCTTTGGGAGCCAAAACATCACTCTGTGATTGATCGGACCTGTAAATCCCACCAACCTGGAACCTCGAAATACCGGAATTCTCTCTTAAACCGTACTAAAGCTTTTGTCCCGTTTCCAACCCTACTTTATTTTGAATAACACCATAAAAACGCACTTTAAACTCATCAGAAATAATTGCTATGCTCAAGTAGATGATAGTTTAAACCAGGTTGAAAGTAAAGTAGAATACGCATTAAGGCGCATTTAACTTTACTCTCACCCTGCTTAAGTGGTCAAATATATTCCATACTAGAAACAAACTACATATATGGGGTTAAATTCGATAATATTGTATTGTTCAATTAGTGCACGTATTCATGGCAATGGTTTAATATAATCAAAAGGGTTGGGCCACAAGTTATGGCAACATTAGATTCGGCCCTTTTCATAAGGTACGGGGTAATTGGTTAAACCCCCTCTAAACTGGAAACCCCTCTAAACTGTAAATTTATGTTGTACCAACAGATGTCCGGTTTAGAGGGGTTTCACTGTATATTCATGAACCCTTGTGAAACCAATTTTGTATAAAAAAGATGTTTTATATTACAATGTTTATATGAAAAATATAAAGTGAATAAAACGTAATTCTTTGCCGTTTAAACGCAAACAAAACACATACGCATATCGCTAAATTGAATGAAATTACCATTTATTGACATTTCTTATTAACACTTTTAATCTGAGTGGCAAACAGTTTTGAGCCTAATCGTCTGATCTGGCTCCAAACTGTTTACAATGGAAATAACAGTTTTAGCGTAAACGCGTTTATTGAGAAAGAATAACGTTTTTTTTTTTACTCTACCTGATAGCGGTGTGAAACTGTGTATGAACATGATTCTAGTTATTACTTTTCCGTAAAAATACTAGCAACGTTTTAGTTATAAATTCCGGGTAAGATTAGACATAAGAAGTTTAGAGATATCGATATTCGAGTGTACAGAGGTTCCGGATAAGTCTCGTCGTTTTTGGCTTTGGGGAATTTCCCCAAACGCCTTTCGTATCGTAATCTTTTTTCCTGGTGCGAGACTAGCTCCCCCTACAATATTTTTTTCTGGTGCGAGTCTAGCTCCCCCTACAAACATTTCTGACAGCGAGTCTAGCTCCCCCTACAAAAAAATCTGCCATACGGAGTCTCCCTAGGCTTTCTCAAAGCGCTTCTATACTAGGGTTCATCTGAATACCCCAAACGATCCGATCATTTTATATATGTGTATTTTTAGTGCATTGCCTATAGCTGGAGCATTCCATAGGTAGTAAATCTGTAACAAATATCTCTACCATAAGAAATAAATGTACATAGAGACCATGGTTAACTGTTAACACATAGATTTAGATCTGTATCCTGGTAACGCTAGATCTGTCTAAAAATAGCCTTAATCGATCACGTGACTAGGTCAGAAACCACCAGAAATCAGTTCAATAGACTATCGGCCAGATGACACCAATTTTACAAAGTTTCGACCCTGATTATTTCAACTACCAGGCGACGAATTAACAATCTGACAAAACAGAATTGTGTGGATCCTTATCATCTATAATAATCCTTAAGATAAAACATTCGAAATAAATCTAAAATTTGACCAGGATATAGAGATACGACACTCACTCGGAATGTTCCGTTCCTGGTTCCTGGTAGAGTCCATCCAGTCTTTAGTTTAGAGAATACAGCAAGGGAAACGACTAGGCTAGTCACCAAACTTCGTCTCATGGCAGGATCGTATGTCGTCCAGACTACGAGGAAGAACTTTAACCAGTACCAAGTCGATGCAACATGTCTAATTTGTGGAACAGAGGACGAGACTGTTGAGCACTTCCTACTGCAGTGTCCCATGCTTGAACCTGTCAGAAAAAACGGTGTTGGCAGATCTTAAGGGTGTATCAATGTCATGAGCCATTTTTTCAAAGTATTAAACTTTTTTTCTATCATTGTTTTTTTGGAAGAGCTATTTATGATGAATGAAAAAATGAAAAAAAATATATATGGTGGTGTCCTTTTTTTTGAGCTACAGCGATTTGAAAAAGGTCTGTCAAATTTGGATTTTTTTTCTTCAAATTTTACCCATTCAGAGTACAAGCTTCAGTAAAATCTATTTCAAAACAAAACAAAAATGTTAATTTGGGTTTTCTTTATTTATTTCATGTCTATGGTGGTATGTTCACATATATAAACCAAATTTAGACAAAGCAGGCACCAGGTTTGAACAATATGGATCCTTGAATATCAAAAATATACTTTATATAGGGCATGATTTTATTAGATTTTTTATAATATGAAAAAAAGTAAAAAAGTTTGAAAATGAAATAGTTCTAGTATTTAACTTTTTCTTATATTCTAAGGCAGTTCAAAATATGAAAAGAAATTGAAAGGTCAGTGTTGAAAATGTTGAGTTATTGAAGTAAAAAGAGTTATCGCCCCTTACAAAATTTACAAAAAAGTACCATACCGATGATATTTAGAGCTTTATAAATTTCACATTTGGTGCCTTTTTTTTCTTAAATTAGTTTTTGTATGAAGAAATACTACCATAGATAGGAAATAAATAACACAAAACCAAATTATCATATTTGTTTTCATTTAAAATGGGTTTTATTGAAGCGGGCTGTTTGAAAAGGACAAAATAAGAGGAAGTGGGTGGGGTAAATTTTACATGGCCGTAGAGCCATCTGTTGTTCACCAAAATGTACACTTTTTCTATTTTTTCATTCATCTTAAATAGCTCTTCAATACAAAACCATCATAGAGTGTTTTCATGTACTTTGAAAAGTTCCCAAATTCATGACATTGATACACCCTTAAGGCAGAGTTCTTTGAATTCACTAACATCAACCTGATCAACAACAACAAACTGCTTACACAGTGCATTATCAACTGTTGGCCAACAGTGAAAAATGTCGTAAAATCCCCAAAGAATCTCCACGAGTACGAGAGACAATGCAATAGACTTCTCTACAACCTCGACGCTGCTAGGTTTCGAATGTTAGGGTACACTGCTCAGGCAAAAACCAATGCAAAACCCTTGGTAACAAACACTGGTCTATCTGCCCCTTCACCCAATCACCCAGCATGTACATTATATTTTGTCTCTTTTGGAATATGGTGATGGTAACCTGTTAAAGGTATAAACTGTGAGTGTTAATATAACCAAAACCAAGAGTTTTTATTTCATTATATGCGTAAATACGTAAAGTTTGGCGTAAATAAATAATAAATAATACTGTACTCAGCAGAGCCTAATAACTCGTGACTTTAAATCCAATAGGCGTTAACGAACCGACTATAAACTATATTAAACTACGTGGCCAGAAACTGTACATAAGTTCAACGTACGAGAGTGCGGTTCTCCTACGAAGGAGGGAAAAGACAACAACAACAACAACAACAACTGGCGTGAAAGGCCGAGTTTGGTTTCCTATATACTTAGAAACTACAAAATTCGTTTGCGGGCGAATCACGTGTCTATAAAAACAATAAAGTATTTAGTTTCTAAACATTGACGGTCGAATCTATAGTTATTCTACAGTTAGAAAAATTGTGCCACTATTTACATAAAGCTAGAGAGTATTTCAGGTAGCTTGATAGTTTCGATACTGCAAGCGGATCCGTGTCTCAGATTTTTAAAATTCCCCTTCCAACTATTATTATGTAACATCAAAGTTATTTTACCGTTTAAAGTCGATTTCTATTACGTAATGCTTTGCTGTAAACAGCTGGAGAACCTCATCAACATTCTGAGACACGTTTCACTAGAGAAGATAATACCCTTTCATCTGTTTTAAACCGCATGAAAATCGGACCCCTACCGCGAACACAATCGTTGTCCAAATATGCGGCGTGTTTGAAAATAAGGAGGTGCCGAAAACGTCAATTAACTGATAAGCGTGTCATTTTGACTGTCTGACACATTGCGAATACCCCCGAGGTTCAACTATGTCCTTTTTGTTTCAACCAATAAGAAGACACATATTTCATAAGCGATTTTCCTTAGCTCCACCCTTAATAAAATATACCAATCATAATTCAATAATGATTTTAACATGCGAAACCCATAATTCACGCAACAGCAGCTGGATAACGCCTCTATGTGGTCACGTGGCTGGACTACGGAGTGCTTAATGAGGTGTGATTTATTGATCAGATAGCCGTGTAATGCGTTTGGTTTGGTTTTGGAGATTTTGGTAAAATGTAAAACAGAATGTCGGCTATCAAAATCGGAAAAAGGTTAAAAACACAATTTTTGCAGTTTTAAAGCTCTAAAGACACCTTAAGTAGCAACCCTCAGCCTTCCAATAATCTTATCAGTTTATCAGCGAAATTCTATAAAAGTCATGGGTACTGTAGTAAAAATCGCTATAAATTCATTACTTCCCAATCGATTTTCTAATACCCACTACCTTCTAAAAGACGGTGTTAATTTTAAAGGCCTTTACACCAATTTAGTAGATGAGGTATGGAGAGAAAGTCTAATTTATAGTATACCCGCTGGGCACATCACTCGCGATAAGTCGGGTTGTGAGTTGTAAATGTGACACCTGTTGTCTTTAATCAATAATGCGGGTTATATAAGACTCATTAATATTCATGAAATGAGCAGGAAGTTTTGATTATTAACCCTTTCATAATCAGTCTATTCGGGAGAATTTTACCACCTCACCATTTTAGTGTCGTCGCTTCAGTATTGTCGTCTGCAAGACACTTTTCAAAGTCAGATTTAACGCTGTATGAAAAAATATCGAAAAGAGTGTCAACAAGTTTGGATCCTGATCAGACGCCGCGTAACGGGCGTCTTATTAGGATCCAAATTGTTTGCAAATGAGCTTTCATGCGTCACTGAGAGTGAAAAGTTTAATACACGTATACAGATTTCATTTTGTACAACTTGATTCCTTTTAATAGTTGAAACTTTATGGTCAGGGCAAACGGTTTTCACCGATTATTTTTGTTTACAAAACATGATAAGAAGCAATAGAGAACAGGCTAAGACAGACAGAATGACAGTTTTCCATTATATTCATCAGTAAGCATGCCGTTGTAAGATAAGAAATCCATTTCATAAACGATCTTCAGGCTAATAATAGCTTCAGATACATTGGAAGAGCCTCTATATACTTTCCCGTTTAAAAACCAACTAAACACATCCACAAACAGCGGGAAGTTGCTTAAAAGCTTAAAGGTAACATACTTTTGGTCAGCAAAAATACGTCATCTTTCATAAACATCTGCAAACTAATCTTAATTGGAAGGGTGTTTAACATTTGAATACCCTCTTTATCCGAAATGTTTGTGTTCCTCGGTCCTGAAGGATTTAGTTTGCAGTTGTCTGGCTGTGTTGCAATAATTGAAGCAATAGATATACAGCTGGAATGGAATCGCGATGTATACCAAGCTATTGGGAAAAAGGAGTTTATTGGTTTACGTTCAAGTGTAACTTAACGCTAACAAAACAAAATACAAAATAAAAATGACAGGTAATCGAAAATAAATATGGCCGATATGATAATAAAGAGTAACGAATCAGTTTGGCGGGCTATTGAGAAAACAACATACATGTAATTACTCCATGGCAATGTTACAGTGGAGAAGACGTTATACTTTCCAAATAAATATGGAAAACATTTCCTATGCAAACAGTTTGGATCCCTATCAGACGCAAGGCTCATAACTAGGGACTACTTAAACTTTGCTTTATAAAACAATATATTGTCCACCATTCTTTGCACTGTGGTTGTATTTAAACGAGAAAGTCTGATTTTATTCCCTGTAATACAGTGTTATTTTCAAAGGCAACAATTTGCATATCAAACTTTGTGTTCATGCGTCTGATCACGCTAAGGACTTTCTGTCTGCAAGGTTAAAGTTCATATATTGTTATATTCTATACTTTATTACAATGCGTTTGTGTTTCATTTGCGTTTAATCGGTAAATTATTAACAACTTCTAAAATGTATAATCATGTTCCTAATCAATGTCGTGGGCGAGATACACAGACTTGGTGTTACATTTCCAAATGCGTGTGACGATGGTAAGCACACAACCTGTTTATGTTTATGATTGAAATGATCTTGTCAATCACACTAATTACGACAGTTATGATAACAAGGACTTCAGAATTGACAGGATGTAGTTAACGCAATTCACAATATTTAAAATTCATGTAGATATGTTTTATAGAATGTGTATTGCCCAAATACATTAGCGCAACTCGTGTCAATATTGTCCACCCTTTCCCTGCCATACTCCGAGTACAGTGTATTTTTGTACACAGTTTGGATCCTGATCAGACGTCGCGTTACCAAATTGTTTGGCACTTATTCTAACATTTCTTATGACAAAATACCTAAACTTGATAGTTGAGATATAAAAGCAGACCTCATTGGAACATGTATATAATCGATGACGTCAGGGTAGCGAGCGGTATAAAAACTGATTCTGACAACATTGGAAATGGCAAACGGTATTCGTCCACGTCAAACGCCGAGAGTCTCAACGCTTCGCCTGAATGCTAATTGTTTAAGACTCAAATTGATGTATTTCCTACCGATCTGTAGACTATCTAGCAGACCGGTATAGAAGCATAGCGTCAACTCAACTAAAACTGTTTTTGTTATTCCATTCCCAAACAATAGACATTGCTACATGTTACCGGTGGGGTCTTAAAGATTTTGAAGCTAGAGCTAATATATATTATACAAATAGATAGCAGACCAGTATAGAGGCATACAACAACTAACTCACATATTTGTTTTGTGGGTAATTCCGTCCCCATACAACAGGCATTGCTAATCGGTAGGAATAAAGGCTTATAGATCTACTAGATCTAGGATCTAATACATGTAGAGCTTTATAGATCTAGATAATGACTACATACTATAGAGTCTAACATCTAGATTGCCACTTCATGTACAGCGATCCCTCTCTACAACGACACCCAATGGGAGACAAAAAGTGTGTGCGTTGTTCGGAGGGAGTCGTTATAGGGAGGGAAATTGGCTTACATTTGCAAACAGCTTGAATCCAGACCAGACGCCGCGTTAGCTGTTTGCCACTCGTCATTAAGTGTTTACTGTCAAAACGTCCATTATGTAACTTTGAGATAAACAGCAGACGACAAGTCTAAGCAGACGACATTGCAGACGTGAAAAGGTTTGATATAATTGTCTTGTTTAGGGAACAGCGACAAACGTCGTTCTGAGGAGGGAATCGTTGTTCAGAAAGCCGTTGTAGAGAGGGAGCCTTGTAATAGACAGTACAGACCGGTAGAGACATACAATTTATATCCCATATAGATCTATATCGGTAGAGATATACATACAGTTAACACATAAAAAACAAGAGCGTGTCCCAGTTACACGAATGCCCCCGATGATACAGGGGGGGGGGGGGGGGAATCCAGACTATCAAACGTAAAAGTTAGAGAGCTGAAACTGTAGTGGAGCGCCATTTTGAGGACTTCAAGGGCCATTACTTCAAAGGGCCTAGCATAAATTGGTGCCGCTGGTTATCCAAATTGGTCTCCATTTTATGTCAACAAACATTTTCAGAGAGTTTGGTGATGATCAGATGAAAAGCAATGTGTTTGTGAAACACAAATGCCCCCAGCCAGCATCATGTTCTGTAATGTAATGCTTATTTGCAAAAGTAGGTCAAAAGTCATGGTCGTAGGGTAAATGAAACATTGGCATGGTTGGAGAAGTCTTAACACAAGAAACCTATAAAGTATGGAAGCTCTAGGCCTACTGGTTCAAATGTTATAGGCGTATAAAGATTTATACAAATAAAGGTCAAAGGTCAAGGTCACAAGGGCAAAAACGTAGGTATGGTTGAGAAGGTCTTGACACAAGAAATATATAAACAAAATATGAGAGCCGTAGGCCTACTGGTGCAAATGTTATAGCCATTTAAAGATTTCAACAAAAGTAGGTCAAATGTCAAGGTCACAAGGTCAAAAAGTTTTGTATGGTTAGAAAGGGAAAACACATGTCAAGTATAAAAGGCCAAGGTGCAAAAATGCAAAAGTTATATCCAAGGTTAAGGTTTTTGGTTAAAGTTTGATTAAATAGGTCAAAGATCGAGGTCAAGGTCACATGGTCAAAGCTGTTGGTATGGTTGGAAAGGTCTTGACACAAGAAATATACATACAAAATATTAAAGCCCTGGGCCAACTGGTGCAAATGTTACAGCCATTTAAAGATTTTTACAAAAGTAGGTCAAATGTCAAGGTCACAAGGTCAAAAAGTTGTGTATGGTTGGAAAGGTCTTGCCATGAAGAATACACATGCCAAGTATAAAAGGCCCAGGTTCAAAAATGCAAAAGTTATAGCCAATGTTAATGTTTTTGGTTAAAGTTTGATTAAATAGGTCAAAGGTGAAGGTGAAGGTCACATGGTCAAAGATATTGGTATGGTAGGAAAGGTCTTGACACAAAACATATACATACAAAATATTAAAGCCCTATGCTAACTGGTGCAAATGTTATAGCAATTTAAAGATTTTTACAAAAGAAGGTCAAATGTCAAGGTCAAGGTCAAAAAGTTTTGTATGGTTGGAAAGGTCTTGCCATGAGGAAAACACAAGCCAAGTATAAAATGCCCAGGTGCAAAAATGCAAAAGTTATAGCCAAGGTTAAGGTTTTTGGTTAAAGTTTGATTAAATAGGTCAACGGTCAAGGTCAAGGTCGCATGGTCAAATATGTTGGTATGGTTGGAAAGGTCTTGACACAAGAAATATACATATAAAATATGAAAGCCCTGGGCCTACTGGTGCAAATGTTAGAGCCATTTAATTTTTTTACAAAAGTAGGTCAAATTTCAAGGACAAGGTCACAAGGTCAAAAAGTTTTATATGGTTGGAAAGGTCTTGCCATGAGGAATACACATGCCAAGTATGAAAGGCCCAGATTTAAAAATGCAAAAGTTATAGCCAAGGTTAAGGTTTTTGGTTAAAGTTTGATTAAATAGGTCAAAGGTCAAGGTCGCATGGTCAAAGATGTTGGTATGGTTGGAAAGGTCTTGACACAAGAAATATGCATACAAAATATGAAAGCCCTGGGCCTACTGGTGCTAATGTTATAGCCATTTAAAGATTTTTACAAAAGTAGGTCAAATTTCAAGGTAAAGGTCACAAGGTCAAAACGTTTTATATGGTTGGAAAGGTCTTGCCATGAGGAATACACATGCCAAGTATAAAAGGCCCAGGTTTGAAAATGCAAAAGTTATAGCCAAGGTTAAGGTTTTTGGTTAAAGTTTGATTAAATAGGTCAAAGGAGAAGGTCAAGGTCACATGGTAAAAGATGTTGGTATGGTTGGAAAGGTCTTGACAAAAGAAATATACACACAAAATATGAAAGCCCTGGGCCTACTGGTGCAAATGTTAAAGCCATTTAAAGATTTTTACAAAAGTAGGTCAAATGTCAAGGTCAAGGTCACAAGGTCAAAAAGGTTTGTATGGATGGAAAGGTCTTGATACAGGGAAGACACATGCCAAGTATAAAAGGTCCAGGTACAAACATGCAAGAGTTATAGCCAAGGGCCTACTGGTGCAAATGTTATAGCCATTTAAAGATTTTTACAAAAGTAGGTCAAATGTCAAGGTCAAGGTCACAAGGTCAAAAAGGTTTGTATGGATGGAAAGGTCTTGATACAGGGAAGACACATGCCAAGTATAAAAGGTCCAGGTACAAACATGCAAGAGTTATAGCCAAGGTTAAGGTTTTTGGCACAGACAGACGGACGGACAGACGGACGGACGGACGGACAGACCAACAGACATGACAAAAACTATATGCCCCCGAATCGTAGATTCTGGGGGCATAATAATAAGTCCATGACTCTAGTGCCAGTGTGATAAGCCGTTGTAAACTACGGCTTCTCATCGGAGTCATATGATATAATTATACAGCTGCACACATTACTTGTCTCCTATTTACGTTGTTAACCCCTTTTAATTTAAAACGCAAAGCTTATTGGAAACAAAAGACAATTGGAATATTTGATATATTACGTTGTTGTCAAAAAGTGTCGCTATTATGGTTATTGGAAAAAGTTTCAAGCTTTGGCAAACGTAAGGTATTTAAAGACATACGCGCCAAAATGAAATATCCGTAGGATCTCTGGGGACAAACATTTCTGCATAGGTTCTTCAAGCATATCTTAGTGCCATGGTAAAAAGAAAAACATAGGTTATAATGTTCTTTTTAATCTATCATGGGCATTTTAAATGTATAATGTAGCCATTCACTACAAAGAATCGGAATGCATTGTTTTGGCTTCTGAAATAATGTAAAGTAATAATTGGCACAAACAAACATTAAAACAGTTAAAAAGTGATGCTTACTAGAGGTATGACGCAAAGTGTATAGTTTGTTGGCTGAAATATATGCATTTTTTTCCTAAATGGTTTTGGCTGAAATTCAAGCAAAATATTTCATAGCGTGGTACTTATCTTTGAACTTAACAAATTAAACCAGGTAAAATTCATTACTTTAACCAAAAGTAACTGCCAAATATTTATAAGAAATCAACGAAAAGCTTCAAAATTACGCCTTTTCCCTGGGAAATTTAGGTTTTGTGAAATCCCTGACTTTTCGTTGAGTTCACGTATTCACTGATTACACGTAATTACTGTAACATATCTACTACTGGTATAAATGAACAGACGGCTTCTTCTATGTGTTCTCGGGTTCACGCTAATATTCACTTTTGTCGGAGTCCTGGGAACATTTGCCAGGTTTCACATACTTCCTTTTCCAGTGCTATTTCATGTTTTCCCCGTTATATTTTCGCGATTAATAGATATGATTTAAAACCGAAAGTACCTACGGGAGGTAATCGATACGCATTACTTCGTTGAATAACGATTTTTGAAAGATCAGTCTTGGATACAATCAGCTAGTTGTAGCAAGTATTGGGCGCGAATGTCTTTAATGTCAAACTGAACGAGGAATCTTCAAAGGTGAAAGGTTTGAGGTAATATGTGCCATATGCGTAACAAAAAAACTTTTTTTTGTCTAGATACTTTTCCATGTAACAGGACCTACAATGGAGAAGATGGCACTCATTCCCTATAAACGCATTTAAACTTAAAACATTTTGTTCGTTGCACACAGTTTGGAACAATAATTAAAAACATGTAATTTCTACATATAAGTGCACTGTTTGTGCGTTTAGATGCGTTTAAAAGGAAACAATAGCTGTTTCGTCGTTGTGCAATTAAATAGGTCATATCGCTACTGTTTTATGCATTGCGGAATGTTCCAGCTTACACCTACACAAGAGAAAACATTATTTCCAGTTCAAACGAAACTATATATAATGCAAATGCAAAATAATTTAATGTAGAAAACAACAGTTTTTGAAAACTGTTGATGATTAAATTTGATCTGAGTGGAAAAAAGACATTACCTGGCTTCTGATCTGGCTTCAAACTGTTTGCAATGGAAATAATAGTTTTTGCGTAAACGTGTGTTGAACCTTATATGTCACAAAAACTTAAATGTCACAATTGTGACGTATACGGGCGAATTCACCACAAGGGGGTTGCGACAGCCACGTATATGTCACAACGTGACTTTTTGATAGGGTTGACATTTGAACCGTACATGTCACAAAATTAGAAACGTATAAATGTTTGTTTATTACAGTGTCATTGTTTATTATAGTGTCACCCCTAGCGAAGTAGGGCCAGTCACATTTGTGACGTATACGTTTTGTGACATATAAGGCTCTAACAAAACGTATATATCACAACGTGACTTTTTGATAAGGTAGACAGTAGAAATGTATAAAAGTTTGCTTATTATAGTGTTTAAAACAATACTCTCCGTGTTGTTTGGTTGAGTACTGTATAATCGATGGCCGCGGTACACCTTTAGTTCATAAACATAAAGCTGTCCAATAATTACACTATTGACCCCTAGCCAAATGGTTTCAAAGCGATTTGACCATCCCTACCAGCAAGATCCACCAGACAGGCACAAGGTCAATGGTACAACTACAGAACTGCCATTTAGACCCACATCATCCACAGTCTAGAGGTAGCAGTCATTGGTTTACTACTTTCTTCTAATAACAGATATTAAAAAAAGTGTGTTTTCAGACTTTTCTTGAAGGCCGCAATTGAGCTCGTATCTCTGATGTCTGATGGTAGAGTGTTCCAGAGATTTGGGGCTGCATGCATGAAACCTTCTATCTCCAAACTTCACCAAACGACTTCTCGGCACAACCAGCGATACTGATTTACTTGCAGACCGCAGCTTTCTTCGAGGTCTATACACGTCCAGCATACTAAAAATGTACCTTGGAGAATCATTGCACATGGCTTTGTATGTGAGTGTCAGAATTGTGAATTCAACTCTGTGTTGAACTGGAGGCCAGTGAATCTCCTTCAAGACTGGAGTGATGTGATTGTACCGAGGAGTCCTGGTTATGATGCGGGCTGTATTTTGCACACGCTGTAGTCTTCGTAGTGATTTTAAGGGAATCCCATATAGCATCATAGATCATCATCATCATCGACATCTTCTTTTTCTACTTCTTCTTCTACTTCTTCTTCTCCTTCTCAATGAACGACGAAAGAAGAGCGAGGTCTCTCAAGCATCGCTGTATTAATTGCTCCAAAGTAATACACAGTTTACATTTTCATGCGAGGGTTAAAACATTAGGTCTGAAAGAGAAGTTATTTGACTGAAACGAGATACAGTTTTCAGATATAGTATGGAAGTTTTCCAGATAATTATATACTGAAAAGAG
This sequence comes from Gari tellinella, assembly GCA_922989275.2. NCBI lineage: Eukaryota > Metazoa > Mollusca > Bivalvia > Cardiida > Psammobiidae > Gari > Gari tellinella. Next base: position 21,922,697 of record OV277869.1, on the reverse strand, counting down.
CATCTCCCATAGGTTCCTGCCGGAGTATCCCTAAAGACACTATAATAAACACACTTTTATACGTTTCTACTGTCGACCCTATCAAAAAGTCACGTTGTGACATATACGTTTTTGTTAGAGCCTTATATGTCACAAAACGTATACGTCACAAATGTGACAACCCTACTTCGCTAGGGTGACACTATAATAAACAAACAATTATAAGTTTCTAATGACAACCCTATCAAAAAATCACGTTGTGAAAAAATCGCAATTTTGTGACATATACGGTTCTAATGCAACCCTATCAAAAAGCCACGTTGTGACATATACGTGGCTGTCGCAACCCTCATTGTGATGAATTCGCACGTATACGTCACAATTGTGACGTTTACGTTTTGTGACATATAAGGTTCTCTTCGTAAAGCCTTATATAAGGTTTTCTTCGTAGAGCCTTATATGTCACAAAACGTATACGTCACAATTGTGACATATAAGTTTTTGTGACATATAAGGTTCAGCAAACGTGTTTATTAGGGATTATTAACGTTTTCTCCACAGTAGATATTTTATAATCAACTGGCTAGACATGAATGCACTTTGCACACCAAGAAAACATTCTAAAAGCTTTTTGCAATTCTAAACGATATTTTAATGTCAATAAAGTAATATTACCGAGACAAAACTACATTATGTTTACTTCCTTTCCTGATATTGGTTTAAGACGTCAACGTGATTGATATGCAGTGCTAGATCTGTACTTGAAAGACGGGTTGTCATGTTGTTTGACAGTTTTTTTGACAGTAAAAGTAAACTGATTTCTATTTTCATTCTTATGATAGATCTGATATTTTGTGTTGATGCTTTGATTTGTTTTATGGCATATGTCCCGATCTGATCAGAACCCAAACTTTTTGACATTCGTATCGACATTTATTAAGTCATACAACCTTAAAGCTAACTTTGAAACGTGTCTTGCAGACAACAATGCTGAAGCAGACGACAATACAGCGATGAGGGAGTATAACTCTCCCGAATTTGATCATGAAACGGTTAAAGCGATTCAAATAAGAAGCATTATTTATTTTTAACATAGTTCCTTTGCTATGGTGCCAGCTATGAGCAGAGTTAGAATAAAGCCTCAACAGTAGTGATGAGTACACATGTTCTAGAGAAACAGGTTATACCCAGATCAGATGGTTTTTATAGCAGCCTGGTGATTAGGGGGTCTACACGGTTTGTAATATTGTTCAATGGAATTAAATGGGGCGAATGTAAATAGTGTACCGTAGTTGATCATTTGTGAATGTAAATAGTGTACCGTAGTTGATCATTTGTGAATGTAAATAGTGTACCGTAGTTGATCATTTGTGAATGTAAATAGTGTACCGTAGTTGATCAGTTGTGTATGTAAATAGTGTACCGTAGTTGATCATTTGTGCAATGTAAATAGTGTACCGTAGTTGATCATTTGTGCAATGTAAATAGTGTACCGTAGTTGATCATTTGTGCAATGTAAATAGTGTACCGTAGTTGATCATTTGTGCAATGTAAATAGTGTACCGTAGTTGATCATTTGTGAATGTAAATAGTGTACCGTAGTTGATCATTTGTGCAATGTAAATAGTGTACCGTAGTTGATCATTTGTGAATGTAAATAGTGTACCGTAGTTGATCATTTGTGCATGTAAATAGTGTACCGTAGTTGATCATTTGTGCAATGTAAATAGTGTACCGTAGTTGATCATTTGTGCAATGTAAATAGTGTACCGTAGTTGACCATTTGTGAATGTAAATAGTGTACCGTAGTTGATCATTTGTGCATGTAAATAGTGTACCGTAGTTGATCATTTGTGAATGTAAATAGTGTACCGTAGTTGATCATTTGTGCAATGTAAATAGTGTACCGTAGTTGATCATTTGTGCAATGTAAATAGTGTACCGTAGTTGATCATTTGTGCAATGTAAATAGTGTACCGTAGTTGATCATTTGTGCAATGTTAATAGTGTACCGTAGTTGATCATTTGTGCAATGTAAATAGTGTACCGTAGTTGATCATTTGTGAATGTAAATAGTGTACCGTAGTTGATCATTTGTGAATGTAAATAGTGTACCGTAGTTGATCATTTGTGAATGTAAATAGTGTTGATCATTTATGAATGTAAATAGTGTACCGTAGTTGATCATTTGTGCAATGTAAATAGTGTACCGTAGTTGATCATTTGTGCAATGTAAATAGTGTACCGTAGTTGATCATGTGTGCAATGTAAATAGTGTACCGTAGTTGATCATTTGTGAATGTAAATAGTGTACCGTAGTTGATCATTTGTGCATGTAAATAGTGTACCGTAGTTGATCAGTTGTGTACCGTAGTTGATCATTTGTGAATGTAAATAGTGTACCGTAGTTGATCATTTGTGCATGTAAATAGTGTACCGTAGTTGATCAGTTGTGCAATGTAAATAGTGTACCGTAGTTGATCAGTTGTGCAATGTAAATAGTGTACCGTAGTTGATCATTTGTGCAATGTAAATAGTGTACCGTAGTTGATCATTTGTGCAATGTAAATAGTGTACCGTAGTTGATCATTTGTGCATGTAAATAGTGTACCGTAGTTGATCATTTGTGCAATGTAAATAGTGTACCGTAGTTGATCATTTGTGCATGTAAATAGTGTACCGTAGTTGATCAGTTGTGCAATGTAAATAGTGTACCGTAGTTGATCATTTGTGCAATGTAAATAGTGTACCGTAGTTGATCAGTTGTGTACCGTAGTTGATCATTTGTGCAATGTAAATAGTGTACCGTAGTTGATCATTTGTGAATGTAAATAGTGTACCGTAGTTGATCAGTTGTGCATTGTTTTAATGAGATTCTTTTTTTATGCCCCCGGCATCGACAGATGCGGGAGCATATAGTAATCGTCCTGTCCGTCCGTCCGTCCGTGCGTGTGTGTGTGTGTGTGTGTGTGCGTCCGTAACAAGGTTAAGTAGATTTTACCGTTTTGTCTAGCATCAACACCGCTTATCCAAATGCTTTGATACTTATACAGTTGTTGCCTTGGACCATTCCCTATCCACCAATATCACCCAACCTTGATTTTGACCTTGACCTTGACCTAATTTGGACTTAGAATATTTTGAATAGGCTATTTCTTGGTTAACTAGATTTTACCGTTTCGTCTAGCATCAATACTACTTACTACAATGCTTCAATACTTAAACAATTATTGCCATGGACCATTACTGACCTAATTACCCAAGCTCAGTTTGACCTTGACCTAATTTGGTCTTAGAAAAAATTCAAAATATATTGTCAAGGATGCCACCGGGGGCATAAGCGTTTATTGAACGCGCAGTCTTGTTACTCGATATAGTTTGATGAAATCTCACAGTCAGCTTTAAATAAACAACACTTACAATGAATAGTCTTTACAATAAATTGAAATGTCCTTTGGGTCTAAATGTTGTGTTTTTAAATACAAACTATATTTGTGAACTTGATTTTGATTATATCAATTTAATGCCAATATTGTGTATAAAGAAACTTCTTAATTTTGCAACGAAAAAAACAACATTTTGAAATGATTTAGTTGTTAATTGTGTAGCTTAAATAATATTAATTTTCTTATCAACTAAAAACAACATATTTGTTCTTCTTTTTTTCTTACATTTTATTAAGCATGAATCTATATTTGTCATGGTAATCTACAACACCAGCAACGTTATCACCCAAATGCTTCTTTCAGTGTCATTTATGTCTGTCCAAATGTAGACCACTGAATACAATGATATAGGCTAAAGTGATACATAAACTAAATTCGAAAGACAAATCTTTTAGAATGTACATGTAGAATTTGAGAAAATGCACTAGTAATAAAAAGTTTTGCATGACACATTAGGTTTTCTTTCAAAGAGCATTTTGCTAAAACTGTTTTCCAGTTTGATGAAGCTGGTATAATAATAGAATTCATTGATGCTCTTATACAAATGTAATTGTTCACATTTTTAATACTATGTATCAACATTATATAATTTTACGTCCACACTGCATTTCAAGATTGTTTCTAGTAAATTGCGTAGGCGTGTTAAGCATGCTAGATGTCAATGAAACAATTCATTCTCTAGTGGCTATGACGTAAAGGAACACAATTCGTTGATATTTATGATTGGAATGAACCTGTCAAATACGTTAATGTTGGTAATAACACTCCTTTTATCAGCAGCTTTTAATATTTGACAGTAATTCTAAACAGGATTTAAAACACAATCGTCACGAAACGACAACATCTCGACAAATGTCAATCCATAATTAGTGAAGCTAATTCGTAATGTAATTGGATATTATTATTATACCCGATTTATATTGATATAAAGAAATATTAAATATAAGAAATCAATTTTATTAAATTACAGCAAATTGGACCTGACACTGAATTTTGAACTGACAAATGACATCAGACGGTCTCGAAGCCATCCTTATAAGTGAGTTTCACTGTACTTCCAAACATGGCAATATGACATTTGTCTTACCCCCCCCCCCCCCCCACCCCCTATTTCAGTAGCACACATGATGTCGACTTAAACCCTTCCACTGTAAAGCTGTAAAAACGTTTTCAGTTTTAACCACCTGTCGTGAGCTCTATTTCTCAAATTTACACTTAAGGTATTTGACGTAAAAATATTGAAATGAGTGTTAAACAATTTGGATCCTGACCAGACGTCAGATCTGATCATGTTCAAAACATTTAGCAACTGGCTATTGTACCCGTGATAAAGCTGTGATGAGGATAAACCCTTTGCTGCGAATTTCGATGCCAAAAACAATTCCCAAAACAAAGTGAATCCAGAATAGATGCCTATTTACTCTACATATGGTCCGGGTTTAAAGTCCCATTGTGTTTTTAGACCTTTTCTTAATGCCTGAAATACAATAACGGTTAATAATAATGTTTGAACATTCTTATGGGCCAAACTGATCTATGAAATGATGAAGACGGACCTAAATCACCAAAAAGGGCGATTTAAAATCATAACAAACCGAAAATAGAACGTCTGTCATAAACATTACCACACGGCTTAGTATCACGTGATACAGCCGAAATCAACTTCACTGGGGGGCAACCGTATCTACCTCCGCCCGTCCATCCATCAGTCAGTTAGACTATCACACTGTTTTGTCCGCTTTCTAACTCAACTTTTTTTATCTGATCTTCCACAAACTTGCTGAAAATGTTCATTGATATAAAATCAAGGTTAACTTTGATTACTACTAAAATCGCATAAGGTATTTTTGAGTTATTGCCTGTTAATTAATAAAAAATCACTGTTTCAGTCATTTTTGCACTCTAAAACAAACAGCTTTTATGGGATATTCACCAAACATGCTGAAAATATTTATTCATATAAAATTTAGGTCTACTTTGATTATTACTAAAATCGCATGTGGCATATCTGAGTTTTTGCCCTTTATGTATTAAAAAATGACTGTTTTAGCATTTTTCGCTTTCTAACACATACAATTTTTATCAGATATTCACCAAACTTGTTGAAAATGTTTATTAATATTAAATCTAGGTCAATCATCTTAACTACCAAAATCGCACAAGGCATATTGGAGTTATTGCCCTTGAGTGACTAAAATTTTGCTATTTTATCCTTATTTTTGCCATGTCCACTCTGTAAAAGGACCAATTTTTATTCTATTTGCGTTACAGCGGCAAATTACAGGCGTTTACAAGCGCGAAGGAATAAACGCCCCTACTATAAAAGGCATAATTATGTAGTGGAGAAGAAGTTATTCGTTCGGTTTGAAACTCAAACGAAACCACAATGCAATAAAGTGTTGCAAAATTATAAATTTTATAAATGTCTAACGATTTACCTTAATCTAAGTCGCAGCCAGTTTTGAACGTTATGAGAATTCGGGTTACCCGGCGTCTGATCTGATTCCAAACTGTTTGCAAGGGACATAATGGTTTTAATGTAAACGCGTTTAATTGGAAAGAATTACATCTGCTTTACTGTACCTATCGCTGTGTGATTAACCCTCGAGGCATGTAAAATATTATATTATCTAAGTCATGAAGTGTATATTCAGAAACTATATTTGAACATCATTGATAAGTCTGATAGTTAAACATAGTTTCATATGTACCGGTATCTGGAGGTCAATAACTGGAAATGTCGAATTTACCCGCACGTAAACAATTTATCATTCTTACTCTCTTAAGTTGAACTTATCAGTAGTTTTATAGTTCACCACCTTCACCTATCCCGTGGTGTGTTGGCCAGTTGGGGCACCATAGAGATCCTGTGAAGCAGCGTTCTCCATTCCCCTCTGTGTCCTGCATTTCGCACTGTTTCCTTTAGATTTAAATCTGTCTACTCTGTGATGATATCTTCCCACCGATTTATCTATCTGCCTCTCCTTCTTCCTCCCTGAACTGTACCTTGCAATATTGTCTTTGAAAGCCCGATGAGCTCGTCACATGCCAATACAATCTCATTTACGTTGCTTGACAATTGTTAGCAAATCTTCAAAAGGTAGAATGGCTTGCTTGATTCTGTTACGAACTTTTTCATTTGAAATGTGTTATATGTATGCAAAATGGTTTTCTGAAGCATCTCATCTCTAACGCACTAATTCTACGCTCTGATTCTGTACTCAAGGTCAAAGTTTCGCCGGCATATAAGAAAATGGACATGACCATTGACTAGTGAACGAATCAACCTTATTTTAGAGTTGAGGCTTATAGTTTAAAATCATTCCTTATTAACTTTAACTTTGCGAGTGTTGCTGTGGTCGTCTTAAACGGTTCTTGCAAATAACTCAGGTTTTGTCTATTCATCAGAAACTGCCGCACCCAGGTACTAAAACTATTGATGCAATAAAGTTTCTCCCAATTGATCATGATGTCAGTGCTGATACTATTGGTCATACTTTCTGTCCTGTTTAGGCTGATCTACATGCCAAACTCGGTAGATGTCTTGTCAAGGCTTTCAAAAAGATTGGCTAGTTTATCTTCATTCCCTGCTATACCATCTATGTCATATTCATAAGTAAATGGCGATGACTGGAGTTAAGCCAAGCATATCCTAATTTCAGGTTAAAACGTGTTTTTTTCGTGCTGTTACTTGACATATACAAACAGTTTGAAAAGGGTGAGGTCAAGTTACAGTTGTCTGACAGCATTGCTTCGTGACGTACTATCGTTAACCGGGATCCAACTCCGTGTGCTCGGAAATTGCAAGTATGGAGAATACGTTATTATTACAACTAAAATGAAACAAAAGGCAAACGAAGCGTCATAAAGTTATGTTACGATTTCATAAAAGCGTTGATGATTAGTTAACCAAAACTTCTTTTGCATGCCCTGAAGTTGCTAATACACCCTTTTACTGTTTCTATAGATCTGTATAAATGTTAGGACTTTTTTAAAATATTCTCGTACATAAACGAAAAATATAACGAAGATATATTTGACAAGAGATCCGCAAGTAAAAACTAATCTTGATTGATTAAACCTTTAGAACCATGAGCGATATAACAGTTTTGTTGAACAAGCATGGACGGCATATCCCTAAACTATATTTGAGTATGATAAAATGGTCTAGACATGAAATTAAGCTCAATGTTAAACGAAGTTTCAATTGTATGTTGTCATTCATAACATTGTATTGGTACACTGGCAAACTATTGGTCTGATTGTTTCTGATATCTTAAAACAAGGTGTTTAAGGAAGAAAATTTAGTTTTCATAGAGAAATCATTAATGAAACTGTTTTAATAATATTAACAAAGGATGGAAAAGTTTCACACAATCAACATTCCGTGGCATTATTGTTTCACTGTCAGTCAACAAACATTAAATGATCATATAAAGTATAAAGCTTGCTTGGCAATTATTTCCGTAAGAAAACATGTACAAATACATTTTTTATATACAGCCAATGTGAAATGGTCACACAATTTTCATCAGTAGAAGTCAATAAACATTAAATTGATGACTTAATTGAAGCGAATGGTTTAAACATAAAGCACGCTTTACACTGCTGTTTAGTGTCTCACAGCTCAAATCCATCTGAGGTGCCGCGTTACTCGACGTCTCGTCTTGATCTAAATTGTTTGCAAGATATATATCAAATAAACACATTACGTGACAAAAATAATTCAATGGCAAATATCGTAGGAATCTTTTGGAAAAGATCATGGGCTGCAAACCACTATGAATCACTTTGTGAATTAAGGGGTTTTTAGCTCGAATTTTTCAAAAAGTCGAGCTATTGTCGTCACCCTGTCGTCTGCGTCTGCGTCAGCGTCTGCGTCGGTTAAGTTTTTTGCTTAAGGTTTTTGTAAGAGTTGATTTCTCAATATCTATCAAAGGTATCCATTTGAAACTTGGAGTAATTGTTCAGTATCAAAAGGGGAACTCATAACAACAAGGCAGGTAACCATGGGATTTATCATTTCAGAGTTATTGCCCTTGTTTTATTTACTTTCTAAATAACTATGAAAGATATTAACTCGAAACTTTGAATGGTTGTTCAGTATCAAAAGGGCAACTCATTACAACAAGGCAGGTAACCCTGGAATTTGTCATTTCAGAGTAATTGCCGTTGTTTTATTTACTTAAAAATTGTAAATTAACATATCTAAATAACTATGAAAGATATTAACTTGAAACTTGGAATAGTTGTTCAGTATCGAAAGGGAAACTAATTACAACAAGGCAGGTAACCCTGGGATTTGTCATTTCAGTGTTATTGTCCTTGTTTTATTTACTTCAAAATTGTAAATTAACATATCTAAATAACTATAAAAGATATTAACTTGAAACTTTAAATAGTTATTCAGTATCAAAAGGGCAACTCATTACAACAAGACAAGTAACCCTGAGGTTTGTGTATCCAGAGTTATTTCCCTTGTTTTATTTACTTAAAAGTTATAAATTAATATATCTAAATAAGTATGAAAGATATTAACTTGAAACTTTGAATACTTGTTAAGTATCAAAAGGACAACTCATTACAACAAGGTAGGTTACTATATGATTTGTAATTCCAGAGTAATTGCCCTTGATTTATTTACTTAAAACTTGTAAATTGAAATATCTTAATAACTGTCAAAGGTATTAACTTGAAACTTTAAAATACTTGTATTATATCAATAGGACAACTCATTCAAACAAGAAATGTGACCGGGGATGTGCCATTCCAGAGTTATTGCCCTTGTTTTTATTTGCATAAAACTTGAAAATTGACATTTCTTAATACTTACCATCGGTATTTACTTTAAACTTTTAAATACTTGTTAAGTATCAAAAGGACAACTCATTACAAGAAGGCAGGTAACCCTGGGTTTTGTGATTCTAGAGTGATTGCCCTTGTTTTGACTTTGAATTTAATTATATTTCTCAATAATTACCATAGGTATTAACTTGAAACTTTGAATACGTGTTCAGTTTCAAAAGGGCATCGCCTTTCAACAAAGCAGATAACCATGGGATATGTCATAGCAGAGTTATTGCCCTTGTTTGACTAATAATTTGTATATGAAATTATTCAGTAACTGTAGAAAGTTATTAATTTCAAACTTCCAGTATATTTGATTACTTGTTTAGTTTCAAAAGGGCAACTCATCACAACAAGGCAGGTAAAGCAGGAAAATATATTGTCCTTCTTTTGACTTATAATTTACTTTAAATGGAATTTAGACTGTCCAAGTATGTTTAAGTTGTTGTTGCTTACAAACTTCTATGATCAATAGGGCATTAAACACCCTTGCACATTCTTTAAGTTTGAAAAATGAAGCTGTCTCAGGTATATGGAAGTCGAGCGTCCAGCACCCGTTTGCGGTGCTCTCGTTACACCAATGTTTCATGTAAAATGTTTTGATATATTAGGCATAACAATTGTAATCCGAAGCTGTATTTGAACATAATTGAATCGTCTAGACGTACACATCAACTTTTATAGATTGAACTCAAAACATTTATTTGACTTTCCAATAGACGTTCACACAAATCAGTCTAAACATAACGTGTTACCATTTCGCTGTTGCTATATCGTTTGCTTGAAATATAGTCTATTTTTGTTTCTCAAATTAACACTTTGTGCCGAGCGTCCCATGAAAGGAACATAGACAGATATAGCATACGCGGCATTATTCGACGTCTGACCTGAGTCTGCAGAATATAATACATGTATAAAACAAAACATGTAAATATTATGGAAAATTTATGTTAGAAAGTACGTTTCTAAGAAAACATGTTCAATGAGCCCTTTCGGGATTTTAACGCGCGCGTAGAAGACAACACAACTTTACCAAATCGTTGCTCTATCAATTTTGTTCGCCGAGTAGGTGTTTAAAACATGTGTGTTATATCAAATCCATCCGCAACCAGGGTCAACATTTATTTAAAAAGCATGTAATTGTTCACTTTTTATTGCATTATGGTTATGTTTGATTTCGTTTAAAGTGACATGAATACCGGCCTCTCATCTATAATATAGATTGTTTCTACAGCAGCATTGGCTTCACAACTATTGAAATAAATATGCCTTCTTAAAGCTTAACGTAAACACATTGATTCCTTTTTATTGTAAATGCCATAATACACTTGGTAATACGTTATTCTTGACTGTTTAGTAAGATATGAAAGGCACACACATTTCATTGTACTCAGCGCCTGTTTAAGACTAAACTGCTCGCAATGGACAGTATTAATGAGCACATGTAAGTGTACTGGGAAATCAATGTAAAACAATTTCTTACTTTAGTACCGGCGTCGTTTAAACATGACAGAAAACATTATTGCATGTTTCTATCACTGTAAACCCGTCAACGTCAATGCCATGTTCATTTGTACTTGCAAGAAAAAAGAAATAAAAATAGGTGCCGCTTTATGACTAAATCATGGCTGTAAAAGAACTACAGTGGAGAAAACGTCATTCTTCCCGTTTAAATGAGACTATTTACACAAGCGCAATACATACACATTACCAGTTGACAGTGCGATACAGAGTGATGTATTTAGCTCGAGACGATTTTGGCGGAAATAGACGATCTGACGAGCGCCTTGGCCCGAGTCTGATCGGTTGTTTCCGCCAAAAACGTCGAGAGCTAAATACAACACTCTGTAGCACACTGCCAACTGGTGATGTGTTTATTATATGCCTTGAATACACACCAGAACAATTAAATAGTTTGTTTAAATCATTTTATAGCCAAAATTTATTAGTTATTTGAAGCAGAACAAGATATTTTGTTTGCCACAATGAATAACGCGGCACTTGTTCACGTACGTAAATGACGTCACGTTAAATCGAAAGCGAGGTCAGAGTAAAATACAAAGTGGCTGATACAAGGTGGCTGATACATACACATTACCAGTTGACAGTACGATACAGAGTGATGTTTTTAGCTCGAGACGTTTTTGGCGGAAATAGCCGATCTGACGAGCGCCTTGGCGCGAGTCTGATCGGTTGTTTCCGCCAAAAATGTCAATAGCTAAATGCAACACTCTGTTGCGCACTGCCAACTGGTGATGTGTTTATTATATGCCTTGAATACAAACAAGAAAAAACTAAATAGTCGTTTAAATCATGTTATATTCAAAATGTATTAGTTATTTGAAGCAGAACAAGATATTTTGTTTGCCACAATGAATAACGCGGCACTTGTACACGTACGTAAATGACGTCACGTTAAATCGAAAGCGAGGTCAGAGTAAAATACAAAGTGGCTGATACAAGGTGGCTGATACATACACATTACCAGTTGACAGTGCGATACAGAGTGATGTTTTTAGCTCAAGACGTTTTTGGCGGAAATAGCCGATCTGACGAGCGCCTTGGCGCGAGTCTGATCGGTTGTTTCCGCCAAAAATGTCGAGAGCTAAATGCAACACTCTGTTGCGCACTGCCAACTGGTGATGTGTTTATTATATGCCTTGAATACAAACAAGAAAAAACTAAATAATCGTTTAAATCATTTTATATCCAAAATATGTTAGTTATTTGAAGCAGAACAAGATTTTTTGTATGCCACAAAGAATAACGCGGCACTCGTACATGTACGTAAATGACGTCACGTTAAATCGAAAGCGAGGTCAGAGTAAAATACAAAGTGGCTGATACAAGGAGGCTGATACAGACTCTTGTATTTTACTCTGCAAATACACGCGGAAACGCTCGATATCACTCGAAGGCATATAATAAAGACTCTTGTATTTTACTGTGTAAATACACGCGGAAACGCTCGATATCATACAGAGGCATATAATAAAAAATAATGCGTAAAGGGAAATTATTTCAAATAATAAGATGAGTTTTAAACTCTATAACAAACATTTTAGCCTATCAGATGCCGAGTTACCCGGCGTCTGACAAGGCTCCAAACTGTTTGCACTTGACTTACTAGTAGGTAAGCTTTCGCAAAAACGGTTATTTGGAAATACAGCGTTCCCTCCCTGCAACGGCCCCCCCAACAACGATTCCCTACTTACAACGACCCTTGCCATAGTTCCCCAAACAGGAAAATCATGTTTTACGCTTTTACTGCTGCAATATTGTCTGCTTAAAATTGTCGTCTGCTGTTTCTCTCATAATTACATATAGGTGAACATTTTAATAGAATAAATGTAATGACGTTACGCGGCGTCTGATCTGGATTGAAGCTGGTTGTAAATGAAAGCCAAGTCTTAATTTTCCCTCTCTAAAACGACATCCCTCTGAACAACACACGCAATCTGTGTTTCCCTATTGATGCCGTTGTAGAGAGGGAGCACTGTAATAGCATTTTGTTCCACAGTGGATCTATATTATGACAGTTGAAGAGGGTTGTTTTTAAATATTTTAACGATGATATTTTGAATTCAAACAACAACGACATTAGTGAACATTGCATGCTACCATTGATGTCATTAATTTTTTCTAGTTTACAACAGTAAAGACTCTCTAAAGAAAAGGGAAACTCCACTATTATCAATTCCCCTGTCGTAAATTCGTCTACCTCAGACATGTCTTCAATTGTTTCCAAATTAAGTTCAGTGCACTTGTAAATTGCGGCGTAAGACACATTTAGCGCAATTGTTTCCAAATTAATTTCAATGTACTTTGAACTGCGTTAAACACATTGTGTGTAATTGTTTCCAAATCAAGTTTTATGTGCATTTAATATGAAAAAAACATAAGAACGTATATAGAGTTCGGATCGAAAGTCGATGTATCTAAACTCTTTGCTTAAAAGAGGTTTCTGTTTTTACTGAATATCTGCTTTCATAAGTGTTTTAAGAAAGTACAACGCTGTGATCTATGTATTTCTATACTATAATGTAGGATTTGTCGTATATTAACGGCTATATATCATATTAATGGCATATTTGTATCAACACATTTGTATGATTCTTTTTGCCAGTTTTCACTATAAGTCAGTCTAGTAGTATAATAGAGTGCCTGCATTTTCTAGAAATAAATCTATGGCTCAATATATTAATAATAATCTCATGGCGATTTTTTTCCAAAGTCTCGGCGTCAAATCAGTATCAAAATTATATCCAAAAAGTGCTTTATTAGATTACCATTTCCGGTAAATAAGCGTTTAATCACTTATATTATACAGAGGAAAATTACAACAATCCAGTTGAAATGCATTTAAATAAAAACAAAATACAATGAAAGTGTTACAGTGGATAAATTGTTTGAAATATTGACAAATCTAATCTTATTGGCAAATGTATGAATATGTATGTATATACAATCGATAGAACCCAAACCTTTTGAAAATATTGACAAATTGTTTTTTTATCTGAGTAGCAATTAGCATGCTCAGTGCCAGGTGCCTAACTTGACTTTATACTGTTTTCAGCGGAAATAATCGTTTAAGCATAAGGGCGTTTATTGGGAAATAATAAGGTCATCACCACTGTAGCCGCAGAACAGTCCTGTCTAGGAATGAACGCGCTAATTTTAAAAGTATGCGTTGACACTCAAACAACAAGATTAAGTGCGATATACTATTTAAATAAAATACATTTCTTAACCCGTTCTATTCACTGCAAACCTCGACAACATTAACATGAGCAAACAGTTTAGACCTAGCCAAGTTGCTGCTTAAATCGATGTCTGTTTGTAACTGAAGAACTAAAATCAGGCAATACGTTGCGAGCAGAAATAATCATGGATGTTAACGTATTTCATGATTAATTATCATCCTCAATCCTGCAGTATCTCTCTACACGTAGAAGCTAAAAAGCATTGTGGACGCCGAGTGAATGTGCATAGTCTGCACGTGAAGTTAAAGGAATGTTTATTCGACGTCGCATCTGTATCCAAACTCTCCTACATTCTGGTAATATTTCCTGAAGGAAATGCATATGCGACACGCCACAGACGATCAATGCAAAATGTCCCTTAACCCTTTTTCTAAGCTCGATTTGGCTAGCATTTGAAAATATTTTGTAGCCCGATCTGACACCCCGTTGCGCAGCGTTTGATCTTGATCCAAAGTGTTTGTCCCTCAACTTCTCTTATCATCATTATTAATTTTGATTGTTTTCCAGTACGATTTATCTAACCCTTTGCCTGCCGATCACGACTTCACTGTTTTTTGCAAACAGTTTGGATACAGATTAATCTAATTTTAACAAATTTGCAGACAACAATTTCAAAGCAGACGATATGACAAAAGGCTAGAGGGTTAATACATATTACAATTTAGCATCACATGTATAAGGACTAATGTGAAAGAATCGGAAGTAATACTTATTAAAAAGTTGTACATGATATAAGAGCTGATAAGGAGGCGTTGGGAAATGTTCAGATTGTGGGAAACTTCGTTTGGCACTGCCTCATTAACTATTTAACTTCCGTTATATGTTTGTCAACCATTTATGACACTGTAATTGAAATGGTGATAAAGTAGGAAATGTATCATTATTTCGCTTTTAAACGAATTAAAACGCAAAACACTGTTATCAAATACATGTATGTAAAATGACAAATTATTGTAAGTTAGGACGGTTTATCAAAATTTGATGCTTTACAGTTTGGTGCCTGGCCAGATACAAAGTAATTCGTTATAAGTGAATTGTATCCCAACTGTTGGCACTGCATCCCATCAAGTTAGAACCAACACATTTAATAAGAAAGAATTAAGTATAATCTTTGCAATATTGTTTTGCAAGCAGATTTTGATAAACGAGATGATTTTGATTTTAGTATTGTAAATTATCCTCATCTAGATGGCGATGTTCCCCGTTCTACATCTTACGGGGTTTATATTTCACAACTTATTCGTTTTGCTAGGGCCTGTACCTCTGTTGAGGACTTCAACATTCGTAATAAAACAATTACGGAAAGGCTTCTTAAACAGGGGTACAGATTTCATAAACTTCGTAAAACATTTTCTAAATTCTCTTATAGAAATCTTCCTCTCATTACCAAGTATAAATGTAACTTAAAGTTTTTTTCTGCGGCAAGGTATTTCACATCCGGAGTTTTATGGTGATGTAATTTACGGACTTCGTAAGATTCTTGGACATATGCATTTTCAAAACCTGTTTGTGAAACGTATTAGATCTTTCCTAAAAAAAGAGTATGATCCAACTATATTGCTGCGCACTTCACGTTTGGTTATCGATCAATCTACAATTGATACATGTAACTATGCTTTCCTCTTTGGTTGTGCGACGACAGACAGTGCTTAGCACAACATGATGATGTATACCTAAAGCCGTCCTTAACCGGGAGAGTTATGTCGGATTGTCGTGCTTTGTTTTTTCTCTCCCTCTATGTCGTACCCTGAACCCATCCATGTCTTACAGTTACTCGTGACTACGGACTAGTCGCTTGAGTACAATTTGACCGTTGCCATAGTGGGTTATTTTTAACAAGGGCTTGAATGTTTGATTCTTTCCCGTGGTACTAATAATCTTCTTGTCATAGATTTTTTGTTAGATGTTTTACATGTATTTACTTACTGCGTTGGCGGTCTTTTTGGTTGTAAGGTTGTGGAACAGGGTTTATTATGTATGTACACTGTTCGTCTTTATGATGAATATAGGAGATAAGAGTAAGTTTGGGTGCCCCTAAACCCATATTTACCCCCCCCCCAGTGGTTGTTAATGATTGATTTATAATAAGTTATTAATTGCTACTATCCGTACCATGGCGGGCTTCTATGTTCACTTTGCTTTATGTTTGTCTTGCGTGTTGTTTTCTATTAGTGTGTAGATGAAGGACTGGTATTGCGTGTGTGTGTGCGTGTGTGTGTGTGTGTGTGTGTGTTTGTTATAGTATGACTGTGTGAGTGTTCTGCTTGATAGGGGGGTGTATTGTTTGTGTTGCGTTTCCTGCTTGAGTCTTTCGTATTTATTAACCCTTTCAGCATAAAAGCGACTTTTAAAACAGTCTTGATCCAGATCTTACGACGCGTAACGCGGCCTCTGATCTGGATTCAAACTGTGACACTCATTGTAATAGTTCGTCAGTTATACTACCTTAAATCTAACTTTGAAACGTTCTTGCAGACAACAATCTTGAATCAGACGACAATATAGCGGTAAAAGGGTTAACAAAACTCTTTGAGTTACGTAACAATGATAAATAACTACGAGGACATTGTCGCATATCTGGGCCTTAAAGACACACCCGGGTCATTTTCTAATTAAAGTTCAATAAAGCCTCTAACAGCAAACCCTTACATGATCTACCTTCAAATTAAAGCATGCTAAACATTGGCAATTACCAGCCATAGAGCCTGACTTCTTCCCAAGTTCTTCTTTAAACTGCTTACTTCAGCTGACCGTCTCTAACTTTTTTATGCAAGTAAATAGTCCTTGATTTTTAGATTTCGGTCGTATGGGTGAACTCTTGTAATATGATCGAGGCAGATTGGTCTAGGGACCCCCAGCTCCTCTTCAGGGAAATCCCTTAATTAAGAGCGTCTTGGGAAATTGTCCTTACAGGTTATCTTCTCACCGGTAAACTCGCTTATTCTCATTCAGCATCTGTCAGCAAGTAGAGTTATTTAAATAACCCAAACCGATGTAGTAGATCATGGTGGGTTACCTCTGGCTGTCCACCATCCGATAAACTCTACAGTATTTTGCAAATAACTAGCTGTGTGCATGATATCTGGTCTGTGTTGCTGATATAACTTACCAGTAACTGCAGTGTCCTAAAACACTTGCCTTAACATTTACCTGCTGCTCGCGACTTTATTGATTTTTGCAAACAGTTTTGACTTAGATCAGATCGCGTCTTTACAGGTTTTGCAACAGTTTGGATCCAGATCAGTCGCCGCACTATGCAATGTTATAAAAACTATCGTGCCTGTGCGAAATTTTCAGTACTGTGAGTCTTTGATTATAGATTTAATTTTTATGACACTTCCTTTACCAATGCCGGAAACATCCATGTGACTGCAGGGTTAACATGTTGATTCCTGGTACATAACTATATGAGTTTTACTAACAAACAATCTTAATTCTGCGTACCAATGACCAGCGGAGTTTTGATCCAGATCATACCCGGACGAGGCGTAACCACCTCACAATATGAAATCTACAAAATTGTGTTATGCGATTTAACCAGTCGGAATAGACTCCATCACTCTTGAATGAGTTGAATAAAGTTTGTATCTAGTTTAGAAGCAGGGTTGCTCTGTGTATAATCCAGAATTGGCTATTTGGTAAAACCTTATTTGAAAAGTTCTACAACAAAAAGAACTCGATACTATGCGCAGACGCCGAACAACATGACTAAAGCATTTTATAAGTTTTCACTTCGTTTGACAATCCGCACTTGAAATACATCAAATGTGAGTCTGCGTATTTCTGTAGACAAGGGAAATAGGAGCTAATGAAGAGTACATGTGTTATTGACAGGGAACATGGGACCGTGAACTCCAGCACAGGGTTCAAACGACACTGACAAGGATCTAGAGACCGTGTTTATCGGCTTACAGTTAACAAGATTCCTGACAGGGGGTCGTTTACCAAAATACTTCTACAACAAATGATACATTATCTGCTGTCTGATTCCATTATTGGACGGTTACAGTGAGGGAGACGTTATTGTTTCCCGTTTAAACGCAAACAAAACGCACGTATACGCATAGCAATAAAAATGAGGAAACGTCTTATTTTAATGTTTAGGATTTATTATAATCTGATGTACAGAAAGTTTGGAGCCTGATCAGATGACGGGTTACCCGGCGTCTAAACTGACTCCAGACTGGTTGCAGTGGAAATACTTGTTTTTTTTAATAAACGTGTTTATTGGATAAGGTTATCCTATTCCCCGTTGTACCAAAACAAAAAACTCTATTACAAGTGATACTTTATCTCTTGTCAGATTTGCTTTGTAGGCTGTTATCCCTGTAGTCATCATTGCAGTGGGGGAAAAAAACGATTTAACGGTTCAGCGTTCTCGCTCCTAAAAGTTCAAGTTGGCACTTCTTTTTACCTACAACATCTAGTCAAATTTTGACTATGTACAACGCTGATGGTTTTACAATTGAGTGCAAGTTGACACATATTGCAGGACCACTTTGTTTGTTTTAAACTAATGACGTTTAAAAACACTGTTTTTAAAAGACGCAAATATACGGCACACAAGAGTCAATGAGTTAAGCGAAATTACGCGGAAACGGAATGGATTAAAAGGTAGGCAACTACAGGGGTTTGAGAATGCCAACGATTTTTCAGCCAAACCAGTAGTGTAGCCTGATCTGGATCCAATCTGTTTACAAAAACAAGTATGCTTTTGTGGAAATACACGCGTTAAGTGGCAATGGATAGCGTCTTGTCCAATGTCGGACAAGATAAATACGAGTATGTTCAACCACCTTTACAGCAACAAACAGCAGTCCTTATAAAACATTTGAGATACGGGTGAGACGTCTTCGATTGGTCAGATTGGAGCATTCGGCTTAAATATGTCCGATGGCAAGGTTGCGAGCAATCTCATACTCACTCGTTTCGAACGCTTCATATGCATTGTGTTAGTCTTGTTTACATTTACATCTATTAACATCACATACACTGATCTTAATTTGCTTTTTTGGTGGAATTTTACAACACTAAAACGATTTATTTTATGCTGAGCGACCGATCTAAGAAGATGTGTGTATTTTTTATACTGCAAAGTAACTTCCTTACTTTTGATTGGCTAACGAGTCGTAGACGTGAACCTACATGTATGTACCCTCTGAGCTGTTGAAATGCGGCTATTGCATTGGTTGAACGGTCCCTGAGTCTGAGTTACAGAACAAAATGGCTGACTGCTCTATAAGCTTGTGCACATTCAATCTTGCATCCTCCGTTTTAAGTCCGTTTCGACTAAGAACCAATCGAGGTTTGAATCTTTGAACAGCCGCATTTTTTTCTAGGAAAGTTCCAATCGGGGTTTGAATCTTTGAACAGCCGCATTTGTTCTAGGAAAGTTCGACGCCGACGTTTACGAGCGAGTCAATTTTTATTTAAATAACAAAAAAAACATGACGTCATGTTATTACAACGCCATCTCTTTTGAGTGAGTTAGCACTCTGTCCACGATTTAGGAGAAAACGGCCCATGATTAACGAATGGTCGACGTTTTACGAATAGGCCGACGACCAGGAACCGACCGTCGATCTGACTCATTCTGAGTCGTACACAAACATCATGTCCTCTTTCGAACAAATCACATTTTGAAATGTATGCGTTGCTACTGTTTACTAAGTGCTGTACACGACGAAATGCCGAAAAAGTTGGACATATTTCGTGTACAGTGAAAACTTTGCAATATAATAAATTCGTTTTACAGTTTCTTCCAAGGGTACATGAGGATTTATTACCGGCTGGTAAAAACATGTAATCCTCGCCTAACGGCTCGGGCAAGACTATTTTCCCCAGCCTGGAATAAATCCTCATGGACCCTGATAAGAAACAGTTTAACTAATAATGTCTCAAGACATGTCTCTGTTCAATAAAGGATAACGGTAAAACATGTAGCTTACCCTACCCTCAACGTAACATCATTAATTGGTCCCCTTAAACCAATACAGTCCAAATAATATACTAAAACGATCACAACAACTGTTTCCACCATCGTCATTCACGCACAAACATATGATCTACAAATTATCAAATCACAGTTAAAAGAACACTATCGTAGCCAATACATTTTTGCGCATTTCGATACCAAATCTATCTATGGTTTGTACTTATATAAGTATAATAAGAGTCCCTCAAACCAAATGTAAACAAAAGTTCCTCAAACCAAATGTATAGTTTCTTTATCGTGTAAGTATGAGAGTAATTTATAGTTAATATACACGTACTGTTGAGAAGACGTTATACTTTCTTGTTTGAACGAAACGCAAAACGTATAAGTTTAAACACATTCATATTTTCAAAATATATATAACTTTTATGAACAATACATGGTTATCAATTAGGATGAGAACGAAAGCAAAAGCTTATTTGTTTTATTTCCTATAATAAAACGCAAACGTATTGCAATTGAATGTTGCTTTATTTGCATATTTATTTAAGCAGAATAAGCATTAAACACAGCAAATATTTATTTTTACTAAGTGGATATGAAAACGAGGCACAAAGGAGAGTTCTGTATTGTTTTCACGTACTTTACAGGATATTGAGACCAAATACTATTCGGGGATATTGTTGTTTGTCACTGTTACGAGAAAATATTGTGAGCTGCTTCTCTCGAAGTCAACGTTAGATGGCCATATATCAAATAACAGACGGGTCTATTTGACATGTACGTAGCGAGTGGGTTAAATCACTTCATCATCCGAGGTAAAAATTTATTACGGCTATAATACAGTCAGTTGTCAGTCTAGTCTATAAACAGAACAACTTAAGAAGACATGAAATTCCTTGTTATCGTGTTTGAGAATATTATTTCTTAAAGCACGGTCAATGATTCCATCAGGTCATTAGGGCTTGTCTAGACTATTAGTATATTAACAGGATTTGTCTGGAGACCACCCTCATTCATTCGTATAGTTCCTACTATGATACAGTGGAGAAAACAGTCTTCCTTCCCGTTTAAATGCAAATGAAACGCGAATGCAGTGTAATACAATATAGGCTACTGGCCAATAATGTGAAACCTCCCCCCATACGGGGACTTTTGGTCACTATGTTTTTCTGAAAGTGCAGGGTCTGTAGGTTCAGATCCTATTTTCTGCACTTTGAGCGTTGGGGCTTTGGTCAGAAATCTGACTTTGAAGATTACCTCCCCTTGCATAAATCGAGAAATACGTAATTTTATGTGTAGTTGTTGCACTAATATAAATTTTTTTATAAACTTACATATCTAACACAAAGTGATTCATTTATGTGTCATTATCCAACTGAAAGTAAAAATGCAAAAAACTGGACATAACTCATCATTTAGTCAAGTTATCTCCCCTTTAAAGTACAAAATGCAATTTTAATACAAAACAAATCAGTTTTTCCCTTTATAAATGTTGAATATATACATCATAGAAACACGTTCTAATCATGAAATATTCTTAACATGAAAGCCTTATATATTCACAAACCAAATATATAACCCTTGGCTTATAAAAGCACAGTCTTTGAGTGAAATTAAAAAAAATAATTACCACCCTTTTTTAATTTCTGTCATATTGTTACTATGTCGAACATTTTTGGGGGCAGAAAAGGACGCTTCAATTAATAAATCTTAACTAGAAATTCTGGATTTATACATAATTGATAGAATAGGATAATGTTTGCAACTAAAAGTCTTCTTTTGTTTGAAATGTCTGCCCTTGATTTAGGGTAAAAAAGCAGTTTTATTATATATATGTACATGTATATTGTTAGTTGCATATTAACATAGGCCTTTTGTTGCCAATTACATGTTATTTTACAACATTACCAAGTGAAAAGCACTCAAGTTGATCGTTTCTTTTAAAAAGTTTTCATGTGAGTAAGGTAATTGCCTCCATTTCGGACAAAACAAGAAACACATTAGATTGAAAAGCGTGTTTTGGTAATGATTTAGATACTACATACTAGCAAACAAAATTTGCTTCCATGGGATTTTAACCTAAGTTGTGTAAAACAACCTTGCCTTGAAAAACTCATTTCAGTTATCGGATAGTACTCGTTGCCTCAGCCCAATACAAACGTAACTCAATATATAAATTCGTATTGAGTTACGATTGTATTGCACTGAGGTGACGAGTCATTTCCCATGCCCTGTTCTTCATTTCCGCTTTCTCTTTTTTTCAAAAGATGAATACACATTATCCTACTTGGTCAATTTGAGCATTGTGTACAGCAATAATCCTTCAAATGATCATCACCAATTTTCCCAAAAAGGGATCTAAATGTACATGCTCATATCGATTCAATAGCAAACAGAACTTTTTAAGTTGGGTTATGATCGTTATCATCGTTAACATCGTCAAATATTTTGTCAATCAACGTGATTTCTAGTTCCACCATTTAATCTTGCAGGATCTCATAATTCTCTCTCTGCACATGTCTCCTCTTTCCCTCTCTATCTCCCCCTCTCTCTGTCTCTGTCTTTCTCTCTATTTATCTCTCTCTCACTCTCTCTTCCTCTCATTCTCTTTATTGTCTCAGTCTACTTTACATATCAAACCTTCTTCCCCATAGGCATCAGTGAAAAATTAATGAAAGTAAATCTTAACCTTGCTTTAGGACCTTTCAGCATGATTTCCACCCTGCTTTATTAAGTTACCTTTGCTTCACACCATCGTCTGCATGCATTCAGAATTCTTAAGACAGTGTAGAAGCATCCTTATGTCCTTATGCGAAGAGATAGATTCTATGAATCCAATTTCTGTACAGCATGATCTGGATAAAATTGTTTGCAATAGTCATCATTACTGGTGTTCAGTGTTGAAAGCGTTAATCAAAAGTCATCAACCAAACCAGGTGCTTTAACTTTTTTATCTTAAATTATTTACTTATTTATTTATTTATTATTGTGATCTGTATCAAAAACATAATGCGGGTACAGTAGTCAAAAAACGCAAGTAGATTTGTGTTTTCATTACGGCAGTAGATCTATCATGTGGATAACAGTACCCAGATATGCATTTCATCATTAATCGGCTTGTAAAAGAAGTTAAGCACCGTTCTCACTGTCACGTTGTAGGTCCCGGTAAAAGATAGCCGGTGAACCGGGGTGAACTGGGACGTTTTTCATAAAACAAAATATTGCGTTCTCATATTCCCGGTGTCTCCCCCGGTGGACAACCGGCTATGAAGCCAGATCTCCCCTGACTATCCCGGTTAGTTTCCAGTTTGGCCCGGTGTAATTACGGTGTAGAGCCGGCCTGTTCCCGGTTAATCCCGGTATAACACGGTGTAACCCGGTCATCGCTGGTGGTATACCGGTGACCACTGGTGGCGTCCCGTCATACCCCGGTTGTTCAAAGGTGACGTGCCGACGTTACCCGGTGTTCGCCGGAAAGGACTTAAACCGGGGTGAACATGAATAAGCATCAGTTCTCTTTTGTCTCTCAGGGTAAATGAGATGAAATGCAAACGTAATACAATAAAGTAGAACACTATAATGTTGTAGACTGTTCAAACTTCATTTTAATTTGAGTGGCAAACAGTTTGCCTGGCGTCTGCTCTGGCTCCATACTGTTTGAAGTGTACATTGAAATTTAAGCATGAAGCCATTTATTTAGAAAGAGTAACTTCGTTTTATGTATTATATTTACTCTATACAATAGAGAAGATGATATTATTTCCTATTTAAACGCTGACGAAAAGCAAACTCTAAAAATGAAATGCAGAAAATTGCATTTTTGTTAAAAAAAAAAATCCATTTCTATGCCTCTAACACCTTGGTTGTTCACGGACCTGCCACGGATGTGCCGGTAATGGCGTTGCTCCTGCATTTCCCTGCGTTGCACCGGTGTTCCCAGGAATAAGCCGGTTCTGGTGACCCCCGGTTGTATTAAACATTTTAAAGCATCCGGGGCTGTTAGCCGGTGGCAGCCAGATGAACACGGTCGATCCCAGATCGTCCTGGGCGTCGACAAGGTTGAACTCCTGGTGACTCCCGGCGACTGCCGGTTTGCTAAACCGGGACTTTCCGATCACCAAATCTGGTACAGTGAGAACGGGGCTCAAATCATGCTCGGAGTGTTAATGGCGCTTATGTCTTGCTATGTAGGACTGCTGTGTTGGGTTACGTAATGTCACGTTCCTTTGTAATGTGATATGGCAGACCTGTGCTGTTCGTCAATCGCCATGCGAACATGACCGCACCTTCAAGTTGTTGAGTTTCTGGGATGATTGCGTATGTGGCTAATAAGGCCTATCCTGTCACCAAAGGTACGTCCACAGTAGATACACACGTTGTCGGATGGTGTTGTTCAGGTACTGGCTTCTCGAGCCTTCCGGTCCATACGTTTCTTCCTGGCATGCTCTAACCTACTTGTCTCTGCTTCAATCAAGCCTTTCCTCACAGCTGATCTCCATGCAGGGTGGTTCTGAGCCAAGTCTTCCCAAGTGTCTGTGTGAAGGTCCATCTTGCAAAGCGAAGCCTTCATGCAGTATTTGAACCGTTATTTTCTGGCTGCCAACTTTCCTTTTACCAGTGGAGAGCTCTCCGTATAAGAGCTGCTTTGGGAGTCGCTCATCTGACATGCGACACACGTTACCTGTCCAGCGCATCTGTGACTGTTGAAGGAGCATATGTACAGTTGGGAGTTTTGCTCTTTTGAGAACTTCAGTGTCAGGAACCTTCTCTTGCCATCTAATACCAAGAAGCTTGCGAAGAGTGCTTCTGTGGAAGTGGTTGAGTTGTCTGGCATAACACGCATAAACTGTCCATGTGTCACTGGCATACAGCAAGGTGGTTAGAACCACTGCTCGGTACACTGACAGCTTGGTCTCAAGGCGAATGCCTCCTTGCAGTCACAAACGGATTTGATCCAGATACATAGTTTGTCATTTAGCACACTATTTACTTGATCATTTTATTCTTAAGTGAACATCCATTATTTTCATTTAATTCATTAATATACTAGTAATAATATTAAGTAAAAGTAGCCAACTTCACATCATTTTTAAATCGCCTTACAAAATGAACAGTTGTGTAATGTACTAGAATTAAAGAAATATAATATTACAATATAACCCATATTGGCTCTTATCTTGCGGTGATATCGTTTGCTTCGAAATTGTGGTCTGCAAAAGTTGTGAAATTTTGGTTTGTACATTTTTAAGTACATAAACATAAAGATGAGTGTCAAACAGTCTGGATCCAGATCAGACGCCGTGTTACGCGGCTCCCATCTAGTCGCAATCAGCAGGCAAAGCGTTAAGCAGTCACTAAAATAGATCGCTTCAGACATTGACTGCTTTATTTAGGACATAAGTAAAGCAGAAAGAAAAGAAGAATCCACATGCAACTTTATTATTCCCTTTCTTTTAATCTTTATTACGCTCACAATCCCTTTGGAAATGGTAACTAGAATAAATTCAACTGTATCTGAAAGTACGTTTTACGTTTAAAGTATAAAACATCACATTGCTCAAGTGTGAATTAAATCAGTATTTTTTTCAGTTTTAGTTTAAAGATAGGTAAATGCAATGCAAGAGGTGGACATTTTACTGTACAACAGTATTTTAAACCGACTTCAATATTCATTTCTAAGTCGTTACACAGTCAATATTGCGTGATCTTAAACCGAAAGCTACTAAACAGTTATCAGGGGAGTTCACTCATGACAGAAATTGGGATAACTCTGTATATCGGTAGACCCAAATTAGAATCGTTAGACCCTAATAACTTGTGCACACCCCCATCATCATGATGTTCTATGGTAATCAGTTTCCATGATCCATGACTGCCTAATTATCCTCATTTTATTTCTTACTGTTATTCACAGTATGTAAGTCTTTGTCGGTATTTTTGTTATTTCATAATTTAAGACAATATTTTCCGCGAAAATATATTTAATGTATGCTAGAAAACACCCTCACTATACACAGTTGAATATTTTATCATAATTTAAAGAAAAACTAGGTTTTCAAATAAGCTTTAAATGTAATAAAACTATGAATTAGCTAATGTTTATGGTATTTGATATTTTCAAGGGGAGATAATTCAGTAAAAAAGTATGGAAAACACTCGTTTAGATCGATTCTTGTGATGAATAGTGTGTATCGATAAAAACAATGGTGATATTTGTGAAGACCAGCTATTTTGCAACTAAAAGAAGTCAACAATACATAATCTATCAGAATTTAATTTTCACAAAGGGGAGGTAATTTCAATTTGCTCTGATCGGGTAAAGCCCCAACGTACAAAGGGCAGAAAATCAGAATGTACTCAGAAGACCATGAGGTTTCAGAAAAGTATGGTGGTCAAAAGTCCCCACATGGGGGGGAGGGGGGTCTTCAGTAGCTCGAAGTCTAATAGGTTAAATCACATCATTTGAAACAATTGACGTTTTAGAAAAAATTAAAAGTGGCTGTTTGCATTGGAAATTATTGTTATTGCGTAACGCGTTTATTTGGAAAGAATACCGTCTTCTCCACGCTATGCACCGATCTGCTTTGAACTAGAAAACAGATTTGATCTAGATCTACATGTAGATACAGTGGAGTAAACGTTATTCTTTCCCAATAAACGTGTGTACGCTAAATCTATTATTTCTAATGTTTAGTTTGGAGCCATATCAGATCATGGTTTACCCGGCGTCTGATCAGGCTCAAAACTGTTTGCCAATTAGATTTTTTATAATATTATTATATGTTTTGTTTATTTGTGTATTCTGTATGACTATTATTGGTAGGCAGGACAGACCATTTTTTCAAATGGAAATAAATACTGAGTGTCATACGTCATTGGAAAGGTATTTTCAATTGCACAACAATGCACATTAAATGAATACTCTATCATCATCTGTTATTAAGTTATGACGTTTTGAAGTTACCATGGTTACGAAAGTAGTGTTGCCAAATAACTGATCTGTGTCACGCTACGGTTTAAGGACAATAACTTTTGTTTTAATTGGTCGATCACGATCATTTTTGGCGAACTGGTTGCTGATGAGATGGGGATACTAAAATTGTATTTTGGGTTGGAAGGTCAAAGATCACGTGATATGTTACTAAAAATAGATTTTGACTTCGCTTTGGTTTCAGGACAATAACTTTTGGTCTGATGAGCAGAACTCAATCAAATTTGGTGAACTGATTACTCATGGTAATGGGATGCTTGAGATGTCATTTGGGTGGTAGGTCAAAGGTCACGTGACCTGTTACTAAAATAGATTTTAAGCTGTGACCGTTTTGCATCTAGATACGAGCAAATGAGACAATCTTTTAAGGCTTATTTCTGGCTCTTCGGGGAGTCAGTTGGAGTGTTAATTGTGGTAACTGTCAATTGGAGTGTTTATTGTGGTAGAGTCTCCACATGATGGATACACAGTTGTTTTATCATATCACCCACCGGTACAAAAATGGTCTAGGGTACTAGACCATGGTAGTACCGTAGTACTACCGTACTACTTCTGTGAAAAGGGTGCAAAGATTTGAGAATATTCATGAATGTTAAATGGCCGCATCTAGAAATGATTAAGAGTTTGAAGAATTAGTTTACCAATTCTATAAAATAAGTTCAAGAACTTTTGTTAATCTAGACTAATGATTCTAAAACTATCAAACTTCTTGAATGTTTTGCAGAATATTCGTGAACGTTAAATAGCCGCTTTAATAATTCTTCATGGTTTTATTCTAAAATAAGTCAATACCCTCCCACATGGGTAGATATTATCACCAATAGATAATAGATCTAGCTGATTGTAATGCAATTATTTAAGAGATAAGAATTGGATAACAAGGGTCACAATGACCCTAAATCTCTCACCTGGTACACCATGTAAAATGTGCCATATAGTGAGTGACTGTGACCTAGATTACGACTAGACATGAGCTACACTCAACCTTTGGAGTGTTAACAAGATTTTTTTTAATTTGACATAGCGACCTAGTTTTTGACCAGACTTAAAGAGACTCGCACCCAGATTTAGCATTAAAAATAGTAATTTGTAAATATATGTCAAATGCTTATTTAAATGGGTAGAATTAGTAAAGGATAAGAAAATCTGTTGAAAAATGCATTTCAAAAAAATTAAAAAAGATGCTCTGGTGGGATTCGAACCCGTGACCCTCCATGCGGGAACAGACACGCAAAAAGGAAACAATTTAGCCCACTCGACCACGGGCTGTTCATATATTTGGAAACGAATTAACGTACTTCAGTGTGTAGCGATGGAAAGTACACAATTCGACTCGGGTTTATGTCTGAGCCCGTTTTCAATTTCTGTTGCGTCTTTCGACGTTACGGATAAAACGATGGCAAATATCTAAAAAAAAAAAAAAAAGAACATTTGAAGACTTTTCATAAGGATGTTTTCAGACTGATCATATTTTTCTTATGCCAGATGCACGATAATGCTACTCATTTGGTTTTATTTGAGCATTTTCTTTTATTTTTGCAAATACACCATCCGTATGCGAGTCACTTTAATCGACATTTGATGTTGACCTAGATTTGATGTAGGCAAACATTCTGACAATATTTCATTCAGATCTAATCAGATTTGTAGCCACTAGAGGATTAACACTGTTTTGCTTGATTTGATCTTAAGACCTAGTTTTTGACCTGATATGAGACACATTCACATTTGGCTTAGATTTCTTCAAGGCAAACATTATCATTAAGTGTCATGAAGATCCGATGAAATTTGAAGCCGCTAGAGTGTTCACGAACCAATGGTTAACGGACGGACAGACAACGTACATCCAGCCATCCTAAAAGCTCACATTGGCACTTCGTGCCAGGTGAGCTAAAACACAAAAGTTTGATGAAATATAATTTATTTTCTTTATCGATATATTATCAAGTAATTGAATTATCCATTACATTTGTTAGCAACTGTATTTTATCCACTAATTGTCCAATTCAGTCCTATAAATTATAGGTATACCATTTTTTTAGAAGATTAACTTTTGTTTGAACACAGGTGACCACTTAAAGCAGGTTGAAAGTACAGCAAATTTCTGCTTCACTTTCAACCTGCTTTAATCTACCATCTGCTAGGATTTAAAAAACAATATATTTTGAATGGTACAGTGCTCCCTCTTTACAACGACATCCAATGGGAGACACATATTGTGTGTGTTGTTCGGAGGGAGTCGTTACAGAGAGGGACAATTAAGACTTGGCTTACATTTGCAAACAGCTTGAATCCAGATCAGGCGTCTGATCAGGATTCAAGCTGTTTGTCACTGGTCAATATATGTATTCTATCAAAATCTCCACTTATATGTAACTGTGAGAGAAAACAGCAGACGACAATCTTAAGCAGACGATAGTGCAGCAGTAAAATGATTAGACTTAATTATCCCGTTAAGGGAATTACGGCGAGTGTCGTTGTTGGGAGAGTCGTTGTTGGGAGGGCCGTTGTAGAGAGGGAGCACTGTACAAGTATTCAGAGTAATATATACCAGCTCAAAAAGGTAACCATTTAAAGAAGGTTGAAAGTAGAGCAGAACATGCTTTACTTTTAGCCTGCATTAAGCAAATATCTGCTAGGATAAAGAATATGTTTTGTATAGTAATGGAACTATTTTCTTCAGGGTGGGAATAAAATAAGGGCGTAAATGTTTTATTTATGGAGCAATGTATAAAAATCAAAAGGAAAAAAGTTAAACTGTCACAGATGTCTCCATCTTCTTAGCTCTTAATGTTCATATCTGCACGAAGAATATTATCTCACTGTTCTGTTATTTATTATGAGACCCCAAATTAAAAAATTGTAAAAAAAAACCAATATCATCAATTTTCAATCATTACCCTGTAGTAATATCGTCTGTTTTAAATCGTTGTCTGCAAACAATATCTAAATATGATTTGTACTTATTATACCCCCACAAACAGAGTTTGAGGGGGGTATACTGGAATCAGCCTGTCGGTCGGTCGGTTGGTTGGCCGTCGGTCGGTCCGGCGGTCCGGCGGTCGTCGGTCTGTCTGCAAAATATTGTACTTTCAACTCCTCCTTCAGTTTCAACCCGATTAATTTGATATTTGGCATAAATGTAACTCAGGTGTAGTAGATGTGCAAGACACAAATTTCAGGTCTCCTTGACCTTGACCTTTGGCCTTGAAATTAGTATTGAAATTGGTAGGCAAAACCTTGTACTTTCAACTCCTCCTTCAGTTTCAACCCGATTCATTTGATACGTGGCATAGATGTTACTCAGGTGTAGTAGATGTGCAAGACACATATTTCAGGTCTCTGTGACCTTGACCTTGACCTTTGACCTTGAAATTGGTCTTGAGATTGGTAGGCAAAATCTTGTACTTTCAACTCCTCTTTCAGTTTCAACCCGATTCATTTGATACTTGGCATAAATGTTACTTAGGTGTACTAGATGTGCAAGACACAAATTTCAGGTTTCTGTGACCTTGACCTTTGGCCTTAAATTTGGTCTTGAAATTGGCAGGCAAAACCTTGTACTTTCAACTCCTCCTTCAGTTTCAACCCGATTCATTTGATACTTTGCATAGATGTTACTCAGGTGTAGTAGATGTGCAAGACACAATTTTCAGGTCTCCTTGACCTTGACCCTTGGCCTTTAAATTGGTCTTGAAATTGGTAGGCAAAATCTTGTACTTTCAACTCCTCTTTCAGTTTCAACCCGATTCATTTGATACTTGGCATAAATGTTACTCAGGTGTACTAGATGTTCAAGACACAAATTTCAGGTCTCTGTGACCTTGACCTTTGGCCTCAAATTTGGTCTTGAAATTGGCAGGCAAAATCTTGTACTTTCAACTCCTCCTTCAGTTTCAACCCGATAATAAAAAGTTTGAGGGGGATATACTGGAATCAGCCTGTCGGTCGGTCGGTCGGTCGGTCGGTTGGTTGGCCGTCGGTCGGTCCGGCGGTCCGGCGGTCGTCGGTCTGTCTGCAAAATATTGTACTTTCAACTCCTCCTTCAGTTTCAACCCGATTAATTTGATATTTGGCATAAATGTAACTCAGGTGTAGTAGATGTGCAAGACACAAATTTCAGGTCTCCTTGACCTTGACCTTTGGTCTTGAAATTAGTATTGAAATTGGTAGGCAAAACCTTGTACTTTCAACTCCTCCTTTAGTTTCAACCCGATTCATTTGATACTTTGCATAGATGTTACTCAGGTGTAGTAGATGTGCAAGACACAAATTTCAGGTCTCTGTGACCTTGACCTTTGTCATTTAAATTGGTCTTGAAATTGGCAGGCACAATCTTGTACTTTCAACTGCTCCTTCACTTTCAACCTGATTCACTTGATACTTTGCATATATGTTACTCAGGAGAAGTAGATGTGCAAGACACACATTTCAAATCTCTGTGACCTTGACCTTTGGCCTTGAAATTGGTCTTGAAATTGGCAGTCAAAATCTTGTACGGCGAACTCCTTCACTTTCAACCTGATTTACTTGATACTTGCCATAAATTTTCCAAGTTTTTATGATGGTGGCAGCACCCTGCCATTGTCAAACCTCATTGAAAACGTCTGCAGAGTGTGACAGAGGGCTGCATAGTGGGGGTATTTATCACCTTTAGCGATAGCCGTTCTAGTTTTAATTGAGAAAGTCTTAGATACAAGTGTAAAAGAGTTTGGATACAGATCAGACGCGAAGTTATGCAGCGTCTGGACTGGATCCAAAAATGTTTTTAAAAAGGACAGTCAAGTCGCGATCAGCATGATAAGGTTACTGCAACATCTATCAGCATCCCCTAAATCTGTCTACATCTATCAATTAGTATCCTACTGTGATAATTGGTTTGCAATAAACATACTCTGAACGGGTGATCTTCGGTTGGTTGAATGATTTATTGATTGAATGACTGTCTCATTCATTCACTCATTTATTCGGTTATTCATTCTGTTATTCTATCATATGTTTCATTGTTTGCTAATTTGTTTGTGTGTTCACTCATTTTGTATTGAGATTCAACCGTGTAGCTAATCATATTTCACCGCTCTCGTTGAGTTCAGATGCGCCTAGAATATGTGCCGTGATGTGAAAGTGTGTTGTCGCACCTACCCCTCCACTACCATGTTACAATTCAAATAGAATATTATTAAATATATTTTGTATCGCTCTATACTGATATACATGTATATCAAGTCTTATGCGTAAATATTGAAAAGTGCTGGCACAAGTCGGCGACCATGTATACCACGATCATTGCACATTTGTAAAACGTGATGGATCAAGATTATTCGCCGAGTCACTAATCGTCCTGTCTGGATCCACACTGCTTACAAAAGTCCTGGTTATCAAAGTTCTCCATGGAGGGATATATGATGCATCTGTACTTTTCTATATCATCATACATGCATATATCTAGGTAAATACAGTGAAACCTACCTATAATGACCACTTATATATAACTGTTGATCATTTAGTGCTTGTTTTAGAGCGGGGTGGGTGAAACAGAGGACCCCTTAGGGCATCTCAGGTATTTTAAGGCTGTCATCTGTCTTTCATAGTGTCGTTTACTGTGGTGGTCGCAGTAGAAGTTTTAACTGTATTGTTGTAAGCCTGCACTGAAGAGCTGTCATTAGTTGATCATGAAAACTCTTTAACCCTTTATCCCATTGTATACAGGTTTTCCAGTTTGGATGACACATGAACACTTAAAGCGGGTTGAAAGTAAAGCAGAATGGACCTTTAGGTGCATTCTGCTTTTCTTTCAGCATGCTTTATGCTACGATCAGGTAGGATAAAAGTCCGCATATTAGGGGGAAATGGCATCTCTTATAAAAAAGAGTTTGATTCTGACGTGGTTTTTGTGTTTCTTTACAAATCATAGTGTATTGTCCGAAAACTAGGGTTATCCGAAATAGTGTTCAATTCGCCGCCACAGTGTGTTGCATTTAGTTGCAAAAGAGTAAATTGTGTATTATTGAAGCTTAAAAATAGGCTATATTTCACTCTTTAAATTCATTTTTTACAAAAAAAAATGTTTAGTCTGAGAAAAGGAGTTGTTGGCAGACTTCTTGAAGAACAGATTCTGATGACGTTTTACAAAAACTAACTCTTTATTTTGGAAATATTTTGCGAAAAATGTAAGAGGGGTTTTCCCGTGTCTCGTTTCCAACCCTCCATTTTGCTCTGCCGAAACGCTCACGTATCACATTCGACGATAAAAAAACCGCGCTCAGCGCCGTCATACAGAATTGAAACTCATTTTATCCAATGATTAAACGTTTATTTTATTCGTTCAAGTCTAAATATTAGCACCTTTCATTTAAAACAAGTGCAAAATGAACGGATGAAAATGCGAGTTTATATAGGTGACACAGTAGGGGAGCCTCGATAAGGAATCTCGTTGACGTACCTATTATTGGGTGTACAGTATGTCTATACATGTATAAAACTGTTATTGTTCGGTGGTCACTATGGCGTAGATTTCCCAAAATTCCTCATTTTTTTATTCAAATGAGATGACAACATCGTCGAATTTAGTTTGTTCGATCAATCATCGTCAATTAAATTGACTGGATTGGAAAAAACACTGATCGCTACTGGAATTTTACAATTCCTTATTTACGTTTGCCTTTAAAGGGACTCGCAACCGGATGGTGTACTTGTCAAAATAAAATAAAATACTCAAATAAAAGCAAATTTGTGGCATTATTTGGCTTCTGACATTAAAAAAATATGATCAGTCCAAAAATAGTCTCAAGAATCGGCACCGAATCTTAGTTTTTTAAGATATTTTCCATCGTTTTTCTATAGCGTTAGCTAACGGTATAGTTGTTGTTGTTGCTTCTTTACACGGGCTCAGACATAAACCCGAGACGAATAAAGTAGTGAAAGTACTATCGATCGCTACTAGTGAAGTACGTTAATTCGCTACTATAGATATAGAAAGCGCTGGTACCCGAGGTAGTATAGGAGCTTCCTCATTTTTTCACGTTTCTCTCCGCATGGAGGGTCACGGGTTCGAATCCCACCAGGGCTTCTTCTTTTCTTTTTTTTTTAAATGGATTTTTAACAGAATTTATTATCCTAAACTAAATCTTACCCATTTATATAAGCATTTGACATATATTTACAAATTACTATTTTTAATGCTAAATCAGGTTGCGAGCCTCTTTAACAGATGCTCAAACATTCATGGATTTGAAACAAGCTATTGTGATGTGCATGAAAGATTCATAGTACACCAAACCTTAGTATACAACCACCATTTAAGTAGTGTAGACACAGCTGATGATATTTTAGTGATGACAGGATTAACCCTTACCCTTATTAATTAATTTTCTGTGAAAATGTCCATTATGTCACTTTGAGAAAACAGCAGACGACAATTTTAAGCAGACGATGTTGCAGCAATAAAAGCGGTAGACATCCCATTTAGGGAATTGTGGTAAGGGTCGTTGTAAGGAGGGAGTCGTTTTGGTGAGGGCCGTTGTAGAGAGGGGGCGCTGTATAGTCATTTCTGATACTCTGGGGTCGCTTCTTTGCTATGGCGTTCACAGATAAAACGGTGTTTTTGCGCTACCTTTGAACCCTTTCACTCTCCATGACGCTTTAAAGCGCGTTTGCAAACAGTTTGGATCCTGATCAAACGTCGCGTCACGCGGCGTCTGATCAGGATCAAAACTGTTTGACACTCGTTTAGAAATTTCTTCTGCCATACTGCCTTAAAGAGACTCGCAACCATATTTGGCATTAAAAATAGTAATTTGTAAATATGTTTCAAACGCTTATATAAAAGGGTAAGAATTAGTTTAGGATAGGAAATTCTGTTAGAAATTGCCTTTCAATCAATAATTGAGCTATAAAATATTGAGCTCTGGTGGGATTCAAACCCAGGACCCGGCATATGGGGATAGAGTAGCAAAAAGCACATCCCTTTAGACCTCTCGACCAATCGGGCTATTTATATAACTGGCATCGATTTAACGTATTTCAGTGTGTAGCGATGGAGAGTACCTAATTCGGCCCGGGTTTATGACCGAGCCGTGATCAAGTTCTATTGCGTCTATCTAAAAAATTAAGATTTGAAGACTTTTCTTGAGGGTGGTTTTAGACTAATCATCTTTTTCCAATGCCAGGTGCACGATAATGCTACACATTTGGTTTTTATTTGAGTATTTTCTTTTATTTTTGCAAATACACCATCTGGTTGCGTGTCGCTTTAATTACATGTATAAGTTTGAATCAACATTGCAGACAACACAATTGAAGGGGTGAAAAGCTCACATACATGTTGGAGGTGAAAGGGTTAAAGCATTGTCAAAATGCATATTATTTAAAAGTTTCAGTAAAGAAATATGAAAAGAACAAAATTAAGACTAGTAAGTGTAAGTGTATAACACACTAGTGGTGACGTCGCTATTCTTTTGCGTGTAACTGACCTAAATGCAAGCGCAAAGCATTACTAGTAAAATGTAGAAACCTTATTTGTCTTGACAATGTTCAAGTTAATCTGAGTTAAAGATAATTTGTAGCCTTGTTAGACACCGAGTTACCCGGCGTCTAATCTGAATATAAATGTCTAAGCCGGACACTCTTAAGGAAAACATTCAGACCACTAAAGATAGTTGACTACTTACTGCAGGGTAAAGTAACACATAACCTTCCAAAATGGATCTTTCTGTGCTTAAGCTATCTGCACTAACCTTTGACTCGCAATGAGGCCTTAAAACGCATTTGCAAACAGTTTGCGTAACGCGGCGTCTGGTCAAGAACCAAACTGTTTGAAACTCCTTTCGATATCTATGAATTCATACAGCCTTAATTCTAACTTTGAAACGTGTCTTGCAGACAACAGTACTGAATCAGACGACTGTGAAACGGTGAAGGGGTTAAACTTCACCGAATAATATGATCATGAAAGGGTTATGCCCCGGTCACACAGACGGTCGGGCTTAAATCGGTACCCAATCGGTCGAATTATTTGCTGTTTTGATCGGTTGTCATAAGTGATTTAATTTCAGGCTTTCTGTGTGACCGGGTATCGGTGATAAATAATTGTTCAATCGGTGAAACGCCATCCCGCCTCCGATTGGCCACCGATTGGCAACTCATGAACTCCTATGGGCCACCGATTAAAAGCGCCCAACAACCTATCAATAATCGACGAATACTGATAAAACACCGATGAAATGCTGGCGGCAACCGATTGACCACCAACTGATCACCGATTGAACTGCCATTAACAACCGATGAAAACCGACGAGATCCTGCGTTTTAATTCTCATCTTTTTTCATCGGTGGTAAGTATCAGTTCATCGGTGCTTTATCGGTGGTTTATCGGTGACTCGTCGGTGATATCGGTAGTAGACAGGTTGTCAATCGGTTATTTGTAAAATATTTTCACCGATCGAGAATTTTAAGCACGTTTAAAAATCCCAATCGGTGATTTTTCGCCGACGAAACTCATCTTTACCCAATAGCGATTGATAGGTGGAAAACAGGTGGCCAATAGGTGATGTCGGTAGTAAATAGCTTGTCATCGGTCCCCTCCCTAGTTTGGCGAAAAAAACAACCGATCTATCACCGATGGCTCTGTGTGACCGGGGTGTAAAAGGCAGTATGTAAGTCAAAATAGCGCATGTTTTAAACATGAAAATTCAGGCACATACGTACATGTAATCTAAAAATATAAGAAGAAGTCATCCGCGATGATTATGGAGGCAATAAATCTGACAAACACATGAATTTGGTGGGGAAAAAATCGACTTTTAAATCGGTTTGTTGACATCCGATCATCGACGGAGATTTTCCGAGTTCGTTCGGCTTGCGCCCGGTAAAGATGTTTTCATAGCTTATTAGTAGTGTTTTCTTCTGACTTGACAGAGAGATTGGAACATTCTAAAACTTTAAAAGGGATGAGTATTCCCTACATCCAGCAAGAAACATTGATAGCTGTATTTATTGTGCGCAGTATACAGTAGAGAATATATTTTTCTTTCCCTTTTAAACGCAAACGCAATGCACTAAACTGTGGAAATTTACTTTTAGAAGTTTTAACTATTATTTTTTAATCTTACAGGGGAGAAAATGTTATTCGTCCCAATCAACGCGTTAACGCTAAAACCATGATTTCAATTGCAAACAGTTTGGTTACCCGGCGTCTGATCAGGAACCAAACTGTTTGCCGCTCAGACTAACATGAATGGTCAGAATTGTCTAAAGGTTGTCCATTTATGCGTATTATTGCGATGCGTTTGCGTATAAACGGGAAAGAATAACGTTTTCTCCACTGTTACCTTAATGGTTATGAACTATTCTGATCTAAAATAACCCAGACAAGTCAGGAAAATCGGATCGATCTCGTGACTCTTATTCGACCATGCGGAAATTCACGGAAGCCGACACGAAGATTTGTTATGTAAACAAAAAGCTTATTTTTCCAACCATCTCGATAAGAAATCGGCACATTTATGTATGGTTTTTAAAGAAAGGGGGCATGTTTCAGGCACCTGACAACGGATTTCGCTCAGTTTTAATACATAGAAAATGTTCTTATATAAGAAATTGCGCGCTTTAAACATAAAGTTGGGCGGTATTATGGCTTTAAGCTGCCACCTGTTACAAACTGGTTTAGAGACCGAAATGTTCTAGTGTCCGGTTAAGTGAGGTTTCATGATATCTGTTTTATTACGGAATTAAAGTAGTTTGTCTTTTTAAGTGGTAAGGAGAGGTTTGGAGTGGGTTGTGGAGGTTTGGGGTCTTCGTACGGACGCTTCCTTTTCCAAGAAAACTGGGGAGAATTTTTAGCACCAAGACAATGTAAATATTCTACATGGGCTATATATATTATGTAAATTACTCGTCAAAGCATGCTGTCATTTATGGAAAAGTCAGACAACATGTTAAAAGAACCATCTGGTTTATTTCTATGGTTATTTATGCATATATGGGAGACATAGCGTCTGTCTAAAATATGTTTATACCATAACATAAGCTACGTTGGCCATGTTTAGCATGCAATCGTGTTGCTCTGCATACATGTATCGACCATACGACCCAAACCGCATTATGTGTATGCATAATTGAAAGATCTTACCAGTGAACACTTCGCCTTACATAAGCGCCATAACACGCCTTTAATTACCTACACCTCTATACCATAGGCATTCGGCCCGTTGGCTATGACACTACCCCTAGCTGCTATAACCCCCTCCACCACCACCAAACGTGGATAAAATACCCCAAAATCTATCCATACATTCAATAATCATCATAAAAGAACATTTCCTGAAGTTTCATGAAATTTAAAAAAAAAATTTTTTTTGCTAATTTATATAAGTAAAATAGTAAAGGCTGCCATGAAAAAGCGCCTTGCAGAAGCAACCCTCAAGTTCCCAACCCTGTCATTTTGTCAAATCTTGGACGATCTGGACAGATGATGGCTCATTGTTTACAGCAAACAGTTTTCTTTGACGATAATTGGTAAAAAATTCAAAGCAATCGGCGAACACGCGCATGGGGACTCGAAGGGTGGGGAGACCCCTTAGTCGGAAACTATTCGTCACGCAAAAATTTCCCAAACAAACGACTGGTTGCCCAGTCAAACTATTCTCATTCTAGCGAAACCGAGAACCAGCTTCAAAGCAGGAAATGACGCAAAAAGTCAACCGTCTCAATTGGTCGTATTCGAATCAGGACAACTATCGCGTGAATTGGAATAGTTGTCAACAAGTTCTATTCGAATCATCACTTGATGTTTTCCGTTGACAAAATGTTGTCAAACCATCAAATCTTTGACCACAATTTCGATTCGAGTCGGGTCAAAATTGTTGTCATCAGTAAATCTTCGCGCATTTGCTCCGCCCAGTTTTCGTTGACAACAGACTCGATGATTCGAATACGACCAATGATCATATACGTTTGTCAACAGACTTGAAAACGAAAGTTATCTAGAAATTTATTTCGTAACAGAAATGCTCATTTACCGATAATTCAAAAGGTATTTATTATATATTTCATTTTCTATTAATTACCCGTACCATGGTGTAATGCATGGTCGCAAATGCACTTGTTAATCGCTGAATCAGTGAATGACTGACGAACAAGTCCAAAAATTAAGGTGACAGAAGGATTCCGATATAAGGTGCCTATCGAACTTTTTATTTCTTCACTTGTGCTCGTGTCTTGCTTGGGCTGTGAGCTAACTTTCTTTGAACAGAACTGTTAAATGTAAATAATAAGCCATCATTTGACAAAATCGGTCCAAAAATGACAAAATGACAAGATTGGGAAGTTGATGGCTCTGAATACACATCCACCTTCTCATTGTATACATATATGATACGAATTTTTTTTTTTTTTTTTAAACTTCTTGAAACTTCTTGAAACTTCTTGAAACATTTGTTAAGGATGTTTGTTGAAGATATGGATGTATTTTGACTCATTTTGAAAGATTTATGGGGGGGGGGGGGGGGGGGTCATAGCTTACGCGCCGAAAACCTGTGCTCTATACATGTATCAGCACGAAAAATATTATTTATCGATGGTGTAGGCAATATGTGACAGTAAACCTCCCCTATTACGACCGACTAACAGGAGACTTGTATTTCAGAAAGTTAATTGTAAAACAGCAAACTCCTATGGGTTTTTATGCCCCCTGCATCTAGATGCAGGAGGCATATTGTAAGTGTCCTGTCCGTCAGTCCGTCCGTCCGTCAATCAGTCCGTGTGTCCGTAACAAGGTTAACTAGATTTTACCGTTTTGTCTAGCATCAACACCGCTTACCCAAATGCTTGGATACTTATACATTTGTTGCCTTGGACCATTCCCTATCCACCAAAAACACCAAACTTTGATTTTGACCTTGACATTGACCTATTTTGGACTTAGACTATTTTAAACAGGTTATTTCTTGGTTAAGTAGAATTGACCGTTTCGTCTAGCATCAACACCGCTTAACTCAAATGTTTGGATACTTATACAGTTGTTGCATTTGACCATTCCCTATCCACCAATATCACTAAACTTTGATTTTGACCTTGACCTTGACCTTATTTGAACTTAGAATATTTTAAATGGGCTCTTTCTCGGTTAACTAGATTTTACCGATTCGTCTAGCATCAACACTGTTTACTACAATGCTTCGATACTTACACAGTTAATACCTTGGACCATTACCAACTCACCAATAATACCCAAGCTCAGTTTGACCTTGACCTTATTTGGACTTATTGTCAAGGATGCTACCGGGGGCATAAACGTTTATTGAATGCGCAGTATTGTTCTGTATTATTTTTAGTTTGTTTCAGCGGTTACCGTCCTGAAACACCAACACATTTATCATTAAAGCTTATTAAGAGGGCGCAATAGAGGGCTATGCAGTGGAAATATATTTTCTTTTTTCCCAATTACCTATAAATAATTACTATATAAATCGGGTATAATAATTACCTATTTTCGCTAAACAGTTATTTCCAGTGCAAACAAGTTGGAGCCAGATCAGACCACGGGCAAAAACACGGCATCTGATCAGGGTCCAAACTGTTAACCATTAAGTTTAAAACGACTACCGGTAGTCAGTATTGTGTAAAAGTTGTTCTTTTCTACATGTATATGCATTACGTCTACGTTTCGTTTGAGTTTAAACGGAAAAGACGAACGTCTCCCCCACTGTACAGTTGTTGATTTGCACAGTTTGCCATGAAAGACAGGGCTAAACATATAAATAGTTTATTTCATATGCAAAATAAACATGCCATTATCAAGCGCAAGGTGCTGTAGTGGGTAAATCGTTAACATTACGGATATATTGAAATCTTATGACTAACTGAACTCTGTAAACCCTAGTCACGCATATATATGCGTCATTTGCAAACATTGTGCCTGTGATAATTACACTTGTCCAATGCAAACAGAGTAGACCCTGGGGTCATAGGGCCCCTTAATAAGCCCTCTGATCAGGGTCCACACTGTTTGTCATTTTGAAATATATATTGTTAAAATCAAACCTAAATAGTCAAAATGGACTTACTCCAATGATTGGATACTTATACAGTTGTTGCCTTGGACCATTTCCTATCCTTCAATATCACCCAACCTTGATTTTGACCTTGACCTTGACCTAATTTGGACTTAGAACAAATTCCAAATATACTGTCAAGGTTGCCACCGGGGGCATAAGCGTTTATTGAACGCGCAGTCTTGTTTGAAATCGGAATTGTACATTAAAGTTTCGGGGGCGAATGAGTTAAACTGTTTGCTATCAAGATTGAAAATATTTGCTACATTATACTGCTTTGCGATTGCTTTCAGTTGTTTTTAAACGGGAATATAATTACCTCACATGAAAAGTAGTTTCCTTTACTCTATTGCACGACACCAACCCTTGATAACAACCACATGATCTAGACTTAACTGGAAACCGGAACTGCCCTCTGTTTGGCGCTAAATATAACAATGGCAAATAAACACGCTGTGACTCAAATGGGACTCGGACATTTATCTTTCTATGCAAACATTCTATAACCACTAAGCTATTAGCCACACAGTGCCGTCTGTCAATCGTTTCACAACTATCCCTGACCCTGCAACAGTAATACAATGGAGTGGACGTCATTATTTCCCTTTTAAACACAAACGAAACGCATAAGCATTGCAATGACATGTAGGCTCGGTCAACTTTTAGAAATCTCAAACGACTCATCCCTCTGATCTTGCTTCAGATTGTTTGTATAGGACATAAAGACTTTGGCAAAGATAGAGGATCTTACATCAGTGCTAATTATTGATCATTTTCAATAAACGAGCTGACTAAAATAATATGACGCGAGCCTTGGCGAGCGTCATGTTAATTTTAGTAAACGAGTTTATTTAAAATGATAAGTAATGAGCACCAATGTGAGTTTGTATTTATCACATGACACTTTTAAACATCTTTTAAATCAATCAAAGCCGTAATTTCTAGTCTTTTTGCTATATAGCTTTTCCACCAAAACCTAACGTTGTTTCCGGTAATACCATCTCAAATGACGTTATTTGGTGTGTCGCTACGTGCAGCGCTTGTAGTCGAAAATGTTTGGCCGGTGCCCCAAAAACGGTATTTCAGTAGTGGATTACGATGTTTTAAATTCCAGACCGGAAGTCATGTGATAAACGCGTTTATTTGGAAATCATCTCTACTGTATTTATGCTTTGTCACGTGATTCAATCACAAATCACTCTTTGTTATTGTGTTCCACAGGGTAAATCCGAAACACAAGCTGATTGATAATTAATTTCAGTTGATGGATAACACTCTTAAATAACATTGTAAATTTTGAAAATCGAATGTATTACGTTCGAACATGCAGCTGTCCGTGTGACCCCTGGTCTGATTTAGCATGGTCGTTATTAAATATTTTGTCTGAAAAAAATAAATGAAAAGTATTATGTTACCGTAGAACAGACATTACTCTTCTTATTTAAGCATTGTCGTGCTACGCGCGACTTTGTTAATATTTTCAAACAGCTTGGATCTAAATCAGACGCCGCGGAACGCGGCGTCTGATCTTGCTCCAAGCTGTTTGCTCCTCATACATGTTTTAATATTTCTAAAGTTGAAAAAAAAAATAGAATTAATTATGATTATTTAGCAAACGATATATATTTATGCACACGACATTTCAGCATGATAAGGGCTAAACGAAATTAAAAGCAAACACGAAAGACTAAAAACAGAGAAGATTTTGGGAAGCTGGATGTCAATTGATCTATGGTGCCCCTACGGTCCACCAGACCACGACATATGTGCGTCGAAAAACAGACACAATGCAATGAAATGAAATGGAGAAAAAACATGATTTAACCTCATTTGAGTGGCAAACAGTTTCACCAGTAAATGGTCTTGACCATCGTAAGGCATGACCATCGTAAGGCAGTGCCCAAGAGCTTTTGGAGTTGAGTATACATGGTAATTTTGAAGTCTATCACATGGAATTCCAAAGTAATGTCCAAAGTACAATTTACCCTATTTTACCTGAAGTGACCTGAACATGACCTAAATCTTTGCCGGGCAGGACCAAAGTTGTAGTGAGCTGAAGAGCACCTTGAGTTGAGCCTATATGCCAATTAAGAAGTATGTACTGCATGTAATTTTGAAAGTCTGGCAAAATTGTAATAAAAAAACCATTGGACCTCTAAATGATATTGACCTTTGCCAAACGTGGCCCAAAGTATACTGAACTGAAGAGGTTCTTCAGTTGAGTACACATGCCAAATATGAAGTTTTCATCATAATGTAGTTCTGAAGGTATGGACAAGATTAAAGTTGTTGACAGACGGACAAACTGACAAACAGAGAAACAAACAGACAGACTAGCCAAAATGATATGCTCCCGGCTAAGTCCTTCGTGTGCAGAAAAAAGTTTTATATCCCCCGTTGTTACTGCACTTTCAATAAATCTAAAGAACTAAAC
This sequence comes from Gari tellinella, assembly GCA_922989275.2. Lineage (NCBI taxonomy): Eukaryota > Metazoa > Mollusca > Bivalvia > Cardiida > Psammobiidae > Gari > Gari tellinella. Next base: position 21,879,248 of record OV277869.1, on the reverse strand, counting down.
ACGTTATTGCTTAATGCTTTAAAGAAACAAAACCTAGTGCAATAAAATATAGGAAATGAAAGGTTTGAATAAATGTTAGTGACAAATTGGAGTCTGATCAGACATCGAATACTCGGCGTCTGACATGGCCATACAGGCGTGTTTATGGGTAAAGATGCAATCACGTATGTATATGCACAGTCATTCCCAAGCTGTATAGAACATAATGGTAATAGCTCTTGGAGATTTATTTTTGTTTGTTCGACTCATTTTCTGTGCTTTGACCTATTTCGTTTGACATTAATAATTCATCTTTTGTGCGCATATAAATGTTTTGTTATTAACCTTTTGCACTCTTCGATCAACTTTGTAATAAATGTGTATACCAGTTTAGATCAAGATGAGACGCCGAGTAATCGGCGTCTCTTCTAGATCAAAACTGTTAGAAACGCTAGTGATATTGCTGGAAGGAAATATAGAATACATAAACTCTAAAAATTGCTGAAGATGATGAATTTTGCAGACGAGCGTGCGAAAGGTTGGTTTATTTCTGAGACTATAATTGACATTATAATATACCCATGGCTGCCCGGATAAACTCTTGTAGCCAATTAGATTTGTTGTCTGATGACCTATATAGGCCGGGTTCATGTTAACGTAGAGTTACAACGTATTAGATGAAGGGAATAAATCACAATTACGCAAATTATGTTGCCACGCGGTAATTTATTTATGTGGTAAGAATAGAAACTGCAATTATTATCATTAAATCGAAACTGCAATCAGTGTCATAAAATCTACAACAGCTGTTCCAGGGACTGATGAACAGTGCAAACTACAGTGAAGACGAATTAGTAAATAGTCTCATTTAAACGCAAAGTTACGCAAATGCATTGTGATCGATAGTAGGAAGTTACATTTCCATGACATGTTTGACCAACAGTTTGCCATGGAAGTACAGTGGAAAAAACTTATTATTTCTCAATTAACGCGTTTGCGCTAAAACTATTATTTCCATTACAAACAGTTTGGAGCCAGATTAGACTCAAACTGTTTGCTACTCAGATAAAGGATGTATCAAACTCATAAGTGAACATTTCAAAGTATTGAACATTTTTTCTGTCATGATTATTTTGGAAGAGCTGTTTATTATCAATGAAAACATAGAACAAAATCTTGGTGTGCATTTCTTTGCGGTATGGCAATTTGTAAAAGATATGTCAAATTCGGATTTTGTCTCAAATTTTGTTAAATTTAAAGTACATGTATAAGCTTCACTAAAATCTATTTTAAATAAAAACAAGCATGGTAATTTTGTTTTCCATTATCTAGTTCATGTCTATGGAAGTATGTTCACATTAAGAAACTAAATCAAGGCCGAACAGGCACCATATTTGAAAAGTATGAATCTTTGAATCAACAACGTGATTTTTGTGGGAAATAACAACCAAAGGAATAGATAAAAGGCGTACAAAGGCGTATTTAGGGCGATAATGAGTTAAACGCAAAAAACGCATAGTGATATATAGTAGGAAGTAACATTTGTACGACATGTTTAACCAACTATTTGCAATGGAAGTTATTGTTTAACCCTTTGAGCCCTAGTACCGCATATAGGCGTGCTTTTCAAACAGTGAACATGTGAAAAGTACACTTGTCTGGAACAAACAGTGAAGACCCAGATCAGAGGGCTCCGAAAGGAGCCCTCTGATCAGGGTCTTCACTGTTTGTCATAATGCCAAATATGGACAAAAACAACCATTAAAAGCCAGAAATGGACTAGACTAAAATCGAAACTGGACTTGTTCATTTAAAGTTTCAGGGAGGAAAGAGTTAAGCATAAACGCTTTTATTGGTAAAGGATAACGTTTTCTGTAATTGTAGTACTTAACTCAATGTCTGATCTGATTTTCAGCTATTTATCATTATGTCCAAAATAAATTGGCAACAGTTTCTATATTGTGTTGAAGTTGGTTTGTGTGGTCTTTTGATCTGAAACAGAACAAATACAATTGTCTACAAAGTGTATTATACCATACATGTGGTGCACGTCTAAACTTGCATTTGTTAAGCGGTCAAGACCTATAACACCAAAGTAACGGTCTTCGGTCTAGACTTAAGTGCGTTACATTCTGATCTATATTTCGGTCACAACTAAAACTTCCAATGGAAAATTCAATCCTGCGCAGAGTGTCCCTACAAGATGCTACTGATTGGGTCTAAATAGTTGAAATAACGCAATAGTTCTCCTCACAAGTACATTGTTTGTAAATCAGGTGTTTACTCGTCACGGTTAATGAGATATTTTTCAAAAAATGGTAAAGTTCTACTATAACATGTTTTAAATACATCAACGCGGCTGCGTAATTCTCTACATGTTAAGATATGTACACGATTTATACACGTATTTAAAAGAAAAATATGTAAATTACTTTGATGTTTTTTACGATTTGTATGAATTATCTCCCCTTTTGAACTTAATCATCCACGTTAAGATTTTGGATCAAACTAGAAAATGCCCTTCACTTAAAGCATACATGTACATCACTACAACTGCTGTTTTATTCCATAACTACTTTTAGTACAAAGGAGAGATAGTCGAGCTTGCTGTCTTACGGACAGCTCTTGTTATTTTGACTGTTGAACATAGGTTTAACCTTTTCTTTTACAGTTATCGCCTTGATCTTTTGCAAACAGCTTTGATTCTAGTCCGACTTATCTTGTCCCAAACTGTTTGACACTATTTTTGAGATTGTTTCAACTTAAAACTGCATAAACCTTGATTAGACAAATATCTCAGACAACACTATTAATTTAGACGATACTATTACAGATAACGGTTAACTGTACAATTATGTATGCAGTATCCAATGTATTTCTAATCTGACTTGATTGTGAATACCTGAATGGTAAGTGTAAAAGTACACTGAAATTACACGCCTGGTGTTAGCTGGCTTATCAACGTCATTAGCATTAGTAATGAGCACTCGGTGTTTGTGGATTCATGTACTCTCTGCGGGTACAATGGTGTGAACTGATAAGTTGTCAACTGACGCGCTATATACAGTGTTCCCTCCCTACAGTTGCCCTCCCAACGGCTGCTCCCTCCTTACAACCACCTTTGCCACAGTTACCTAAACAGGACAATTTTGCATTACGTTTGGGCTGCTACTTTATCGTCTGTTTAAAACTGTGGTCTGCTGATTTTTTTCAAAGTTACATATAAGTGGATATTTTGGTCGAATAAATATAATGATGCGTGACAAACAGCTTGAATCCAGATCAAACGCCACGTTACGCGGCTTCTGATCTGGATTCAAGCTGTTTGCATATGTAAGCCAATTTTCCTCGATAAAACGACTCCCTTCGAACAACGCACACATTTTAGTCTCCCGTTGGATCTCGTTGTAGAGAGGGAGCGCTGTTCTCTCTGCTGGTACAGCGATGTGAACTGATAAGTTGTCAACCTACGCACTAGATACACACTTTAAAAGGAATCTGTTATTTCTCGAAATTCACTCAAATGTAATGAAAAACATGTAGCGTATTGCATTGTGTGAAGCATGTAGATTTGTTTACACTCTCAAGAGTGGCAACCAGTTCAAACCTGACTAGACGCCCATTTACTCTTCAGATCTAGCCCCAAGCCGGTTGTAGTGGACAATTACACGACAAAGCTCCTATTCTAAAATCAAAATTAATGTTACATGAAAATGGTTGAGAGCATAATAGACGCCGAAGAGTAGCAACTAAATAGGCTCTATATTGTCTTTGAATAACGTGTATAGGTCGTTTGCAGTTCAAAAAAACACGATAAATCTTAGATAATTTTAAAACTAATGGACATATTTAAATTAAATTGTGCATACACCTATGATGTGCCTATACCAACTCTGACAAGGAAATTCAGAATTTTTGATAGTCTGACTAAAAACTTTTCTTATTTGTTTTATATAAATTTAGTGTCGCTAAAAATGGTCAATTACGTGGGGTGTTATTGGCTATTACCTTGATCACGTTTGTTTATATTGGAGAATATCCCCAGGTAAAATCCCGTGCAAGATGCTTCTGTCTGAAAGGTGAATCCCGTGCTGATATTGGTTGTTTAGTTGTACCAAATTAAGTGTGAGGCCCCATAATCCATTACATTTTTACTATGCCTAAATCTACGAACTCTTCACCAGGAATAAAGATAATTGCAATTACTTTTCAAATCGAAGCTCTAACATTTTTACATAATTACAGAGCTCCAGATAAGAGAGAGAAAATTGAACAAGTCCAACATTTCCTCACCCATTTCAGCACCAAATCCTATGGTGTGACTACTCATTTGAATCGTCTCGAAGAGAGACGGTTCTAATGAGTAGTCACATCATTGGGTTTAATTCAGAAATAAAGATTTTAGTTTTTGAGTTTAATATGTATCAGTGTTATGTTGTATTGCAGTACGTTCACGTTACGTTTCCTTTAAACGATAAAATGTAAAGTTTTTCGAACTGCTCTGGTTGAAAATTTGATACTGGTACATGTAAATTGGTGTAGATCGTCTGGTATGAACATGTCTCTTCTGATATTTATCACAATGTGACATTTTTTTTTTTTTGCGTTTTGTTGATACAACTTTCGTTTGAGTGGCACATGGTTCGGATCCTATTCAGATACGAAATGGCTCCGGTGTCCGATTAGGATCTAACATGTTCGCAAATAAAAGTATGGTCGGTTTATACGTTTAACGTACCCCAGTCAGGGCCTCGTTCGGTTAGTTGTAAACTGTTATGGTATGCGATGGCCTAACGGTGAGGCGTTACCGGGCCGTGAAAGATAGGCTGTTGAATAACTTGAAATCACCCTTCGGAAAAGTGTCCCTTAGAAGTGTAAACTCTATAAAGAAGTTATGAATAAAACTTTTTTATTACGAAGAGAAAAAAAATGTTATTTTTTTGTCAGAGTTGGTATAGGTATATCATAAATCTATCCAGAATTCCATTTGTCTCCGTTGTCTTGTTATGGAGATATTTGAAAATTATCGTGTTTTTTTTAACTGCAAACGACCTATACTGCCGTTTGCCGTACTCTTGCCATGAGTAAACTGAGTTCTCGGCGCTCATACATCCACCAGCTACATTGATGTGACTGTATGAGATGTCACCTTACACATTCCTCATAGTGGACCCAATACTTTCTGAAATATAAATGTATGCCAAACTCTTTATGTTCATTTCAAAATAGAGCTAGATCAGACAGAATCTCCGGTGTCAGATAAAGATAAATCCATAACATTTTCCACAAGCTCCAATTTCTTTTTTGTATTGCACGCGTAAGCATTTTGTTTCATTTTAACAATGACGAAAAGTGACTTATAAACTGTACACTTAAGATAAAAACGTACTCTTTTTTATACACGCTTTATACGACGAACCTTTGCATTACATATTCGCTCGCATATGATATGCATCTTAATGTACGCAAACGTTATTTTAATTATTTTGACGAACGTGTCATACAAACATAAACATAAGTTATAAGCTGCAGCAACAGCCATCAGAACTTTTGGTCGCTGTTAGAGTTACTGTATGAGGGTATTGCCTTATTTGCTGTATGAGGGTAAGTACGATTGAGTGTGCTAGACGACAATGCCAAACTAGGTGCTCTACTTGGCTCGCCTGGAATTGATTTATCAATAGAATTGGGCATTCATGCTCAAGATTTTGTGAAAGCAAATGTAACGTTCATCGGAGATCTTTGGGCGAGGTTCTGTGATTGTTAAGTTACTCCTTATAGCATTAAAGTATACCGTTAAGTGCATTGGTAGCTAATTTAACTACCGTCGAACTTCGATATCTCAATGTTGGTTTTGTCGAGCATGCCCGTCAGAGTTAAACGTGGCTAAGCCACGTTTTAACTTTGAAATACGTGTTTGTTCGACTTAACTGAGCATGAAATAATGCAGTTCATATGACGAACTATCGGATGGTTCTAGTTAAACGAGTTCGAGATATCGAGGTTCGACTGTGCTTTGTAAAAAGGAAACTGTCAGCTTTTGTTGAGAAGTTGAATTACACGCATGTCCATAAATGCGTACTACTAGAATACTATGCACAGAACACTGTTTATTATGGTCAATCAACCCAGCGTCCTAAAAGGATTCCTGTACTTCAGCAGATCCTCTCTTTAACGACACATGTATTATGTCATTATTTTCATTAAGATAAGTGGCGGCTTTACGCGGGAAAAAAGTTTTTCATAAAGCTTCTATATGAGCTTTCTGCATTGCTTTAGTCCTGCATCAACTCATGCATGAAGTATACACATACCCTCTGAACTCCCATTCTTATCTAATAGTGTGTCGCTCCGAAGGTATTATGTCTGACAAACTTTTTCTAAAATTTGATCTAAATTCGCCTGTTCTCTTAGTACATTATTACTGGGTTGATGTTATACATTACAGTACTTTCTATATGCTCTTCACACCAATGTTGATGCCAAATCTTGGTGTAAGTTTGTTTCAATGTTTCCCAAGACAATGCATTTGTATGTGTTTGTCTTTGCGTATGTACCATGGTTATTGTCTTTACTTCCATGTGTCTGTACTTTTGTATATAGTATGCTTAATGTATTTGATTGTATGTTTCTATATGTAAATCTTCATTATTAGAGGAAATATATATATATGAGGGTATTGCCTTATTTTCTGTATGAGGGTAAGTTACCAATTTTTCAATGGTCGTAGCAGCGCCTTTTTACTATAAATACATAAATCTGATATAATACATACATACGTTTCAAGGAATTCCATGGTCTACATAACCTTTCGTTAACTGCACTAATTAGTATTATACGACGGGGCATTTTTAAGTAGTGGCAACTGATCAATCACTTCAATAAAATAAGAGCAAAATGCATGTGTGATATGTCATTTTTAAACAGCAATTCTTTGCCGACACGATGTTATAACGCACGATAAGATCACATAAGTCAAAAAGTCAAAAACATGAGCCTAAATGACACCTACTCCAGGACACTTGACCATTTTGGATATTGTTGAGGGAGTTCTTTTTAACAAAATTTGATACTATAATGTTTTACGGCTTTATCATTCTGAATAAGTTTATGAAACTTTCTGTCAAGTAAAAATCAGACTATTATGCACATATCCTCCATTCTCCATAACCGGACCCTTCCTACCAATCCGGAAGCCTCACCAAAACGCTTGATAAAGTGCGTGCGGTTTGCTTACGTCATCGCAAAGGCGGTTCCGGTTAGGTAATAGATGTGTGCAGCATAATAGCCAAGAAAAATGCTGAAAAAAACTTGGAATTTTAGTGAAACTAAAATCTCCCCTTATTTAGATTATTTGAAGAAAATTATATTTTCGAAAAATGAGTACCAAAATTAACCACGTACCTTATTTTTTTAATGTCCCTTTGTAAAATGATTTCGGATAACGCATTTTCCAATATAACTCTAAATGTTTATTACGTGTAGCGAGTGTCTGGAAATTGACATTTCACATGCAGTATAAATTTGATCCGATTGTGTACAAGCGCCTTTGTTACCCGGATGATGACGTCACACTTCCGTCATGATAGGAATTCGCGGCGCTGCATTTACAGCCGAATGTTAGTTTGAATAACTGGTATTTGTTTAAACAATGAAGTTGTTTGATTACTTTAAGTGTTATTTTCAGTTAGAAAACTATTTTTTCTCCATATTCATTCAATGTATCTCCCAGTTACTATTTAAATTGGTTATCTTTATAATCCCTTTTCGCTAAGGGTTCCGGATGAACGGACGAAGAGGATACTACACAATTACATTATAAAATAAATGAAAAATAAAATAAATGATAATAAATTAAATCAATAAAAAGTTTTAAAAAGTACTCAACCTTAATATTAACCCAGACTATAATTGAAGTCATTGAAGTAGATGTTTATGTTTTAAAATCAAAATGTAGATATACCGATTTGAAAAATATTATAGCGTTTGAAAACACATGTCAAGTTTTTTCATAAGCAAAATAAGAAATGTTGGTTTTGGAAAAAAATATATCTAAGACAGTAAACCCTTTTAATGGTAATGAAATGTTGTTTGCCTTAAAAAAGAGACAAAAACTGATATTTTTTTTATTTTCTAAAAATAAAATGATGTTTTAGAAAAAAAGAATAATGTCTGACAAGTTCTATGTTTTAGTGTACTGGGGTAGGGGTAATTTTGGTTCATGTTGTGACTTACCTACTCGTGTTATCTTATCGTGTCGACAAAGAATTTTTCTTTAAAATGATATGTCACACATGCAATTTGCACTTTTTTATTGAAGTTATTGATCAGTTGCCACTACTACATGTAAAGAACTGCTCCTCATACAAGTCCTACATTATACTACCATAGGCTCGCAATCTAAAAGTTGTACATGCTATATTTAACGACCAGCGTATGGACTTCGTGCTTCAAATGCCAAAAACGAAAGCAGAAGTCAAATTATATAAGTCCGATGCTGTACACATAGATTTAAGGAAAAGGAAACTTTCCATAAACGGATCATTCTGCTTTACCGTCTCATTGTTTTACGCAGCCATCTAGACGTCATGCTTTCCCAATCAACGCGCTTACGCTAAAACTACTTCTTTTATATGCAAACAGTACGGGTTTACCCGGCGTCTGATCAGGATCCAAACTGTTTGCTTCTCCAACCAAAATGAATAGATAGAATTATCGAACGTTGTAAATGTCTCCAGTACAGTATATTACGTATGCGTTCGGTTGCGCTTATTTGGGAAAGAATAACGTCTTCTCCACTGTACCCTTGTCATACATTGTATTGAGTTGTGGTAACAAACAGAGTTTCACGCGATGCAACCAGTGAGCATAGCACTGTACATTTACCCCGTGACTTTCATTGCGTGATCAATTTCAATACAGCGCGTCAACACTGTACTATACGATTCGGGTGTGAAATTAGGGGTTGTTTTACCTATACCACTCCGTGTTCCGGTCTCTTTTAACCCAAGTACAACAGTAAGCGACTTCAGTCGATTTAGCAAACATTATGGATTCAGATTAGACGCCATGCAACGCGGTGTATGATAATACAGGCTTTTTCGACAATCGTATCAATAATTCGTCAGTCAGAATTCGTTAAATCTGTTTTTTTAGATAAAATTTCAAAAAGTTAAACGGACGATATTATTGTAGAAACAGGGTTAAAACTGACAATACTGCTTGGTGATGAAAGGATGGTATGCCTTGAACACCATTAATGGGTAAATTACGGTCGATACCTGGACACTCTGACACTTTAGACGCATACACCACTGTACGCCACGGCTATCACTGTGTGGTCAGTGCCGATACAGCGCGTCAACACTACACTGTGCTATACGGGCTGGACTCTTGGATTGTTTTACCGATACCACATTGTCTTGGACTGTTCTGTATTAAGCTGAGAAACATTCATTCATAAAAGAGTAGCACCATTGATGATAAGTCCGTACAGTGGAGAAGACGTTAGTTTCCCCAGTGAAAACTAAACACAACACATTATAACAAAATGTGAACATTGTCAACGAAATGTTAACGATAAGTTTAAGTGTAAATGGCAAACAGGTTGGGGCCAGATCAGACGCCGGAAACCCGGCGTCTGATCTGAACCAAAGTTGTTTACAACTGATACATGGTTTGAACTATAAGCGCGTTTATTTAGTGAGTTTTATCCGGTACCATTGACGACGAATATTAAATAAGATCTATGTTTTCCAGAATGCAATTATATTTGAAACATTAATAGTCCTAGCCAATACTATCAGAAACATTTCTAGGCTTGTCAATTCGTTTAAGGCTGATGTTGTTTTTTCTGCGCCGATATCTTGTTATATATCGGAAACAATTCAGTGAAATTCTATTACTTTGGAGTTTAACTACTAGAGTTATGTTGGGAAATTGCTCATTGTAACAAAAGATCATTGATGTAAAGCAAGTGTAGTACAAATAACATTATGTATTGCACGTGGATTACTTTAACATTATGGATAACCGGGGTTTTATCGGAGGTAAGTACCTGTGAAATAGATAATTATAATAAATCATTACACCATTCGTGGCAGTAAATAAATGATCATAATAAACATTGCAACATGGATGCAATGTGACCATGACATAACCCCACTTCCTCGCCCACCGCTATTGAAATCACGGCTTAAAGATTATGTTTAATATACATTGTAGAAACGTTATATTATATCTCAATAAATTCGTTTATGCTAAAACAATGAAGTATGTGTATTGCAAACAGTTTGGATCCAGATCAGACGTCTGGTAAGTTGGTAAACATGCGTCTGATAAGGATCTAAACTGTTTTTCACTAAAAACTTTCAAAACAAATGTTATTTCTTAAACATCTTATTGCATTGCGTTTCGTTTGTTTTAGAAAGGGAATGGCTTATGTACAGCGGAGAAAACGTTATTCTTCTACCGAAAAACACGTTATCGCTAAAACTGTTATTTCCCTTGCAGACAGTTTGGAGCCAGATCAGACACCGGGTAACCCGGCGTCTAATCAGGCTCCAAAAGGTTTGCCACTCAGATTTAAAATGATAATTAGAAATGTCAGAATATTGTACTTTCCTACTATTTAGCGATTTGAGTTTGCGTTTTGTTTGCGTTTAAACGGGAAAGAATAGCGTTTTCTCCACTGCATGTTAAGAATACATGTACATCTTTTTTAAATACCCGTAAAATGTATTTTCTGTTTTACTTTCACCTTGTTTTAGACTGAGTCGGATTTACTTAAAATGAACCAATATTCCTTAAATGTCGAAAAGTACTTCTCGTGTTTGCAAACAACCGAGCTCTAGATGAAACGCGGCGTTTGAGGCGTCTCGTCTGAGGCCACACTGTTTGTTAGTTTACATGTTACTGTTTTATTGCAATGCGTTTGCTATCCGATTGCGTTTAAACGCGAAAGCGAAATGTTTCTCAATTGTATCAATGCAAAGTTGGGTTAATGCAGACCAAAATCTTTCCAATTTTAATAACCAGACGTAGAATATCTAATATAATCCAATACGCTTTTATCTGCTTAACAGTAATTGCACCGAAATAAGAGTTAATTATCATGTTTAAGTTTTCGTAAGAGCATATTAGTAGATTGATTTTGAGGCACATAACTGTAAGTCAAATCGTAATTTTGAAATAAATACTAGGGAGACTGTTTAAGTTTTGATTTAGTAATAGGGAGAACAACTACTACATGTATTCTTATTGTGTTTAATCATTTTGCAATATATTTCACACATACTGTGGAGAAAACGTTATTCTTTACCAATAAACGCACTTACGCAAAAACTATTATTTCCTTTGCAAACAGTCTGGAGCAAGATCAGACGCCGGGTAACCCGGCGTCTGATCAGGCTTCAAACTGTTTGCTACTCAAATTAAATATAATAATTAGAAATGTCAATTTGCGTTTGCGTTTTGTTTGTGTTTAAACGGGAAATAATAACGTTTTCTCCTCTGTAACGGTATTCGAATATTAAAAAGGAAAGACACTTTCATATGTACGAGTTAACTGCCATCTGATATATAAGAAAGCTCACTAAAACTTGCACGTGGACATCAGCACTTGCCAAAATGGACCCAGATGCAGAGAGTAACCACATTTGAGATTATGATAAAATATGTTTGATTTCCAAGTTTAATTGCTTAAGATATAGATGTGAGAACTGCTAGCAGACGGGGCGCGTACACAGTATTCAAAGTGTTTAGACCCAGCTTAGATGCTGAGTAACTCAGCGTCTCATCTGGATCCAAATTGATTGCAAATGTCAATGATACAATTGAGAGTACATCGTTTTGGCACTAACACGATATAAATATTTAAACAATTATTTCATTTCAAACAGTTCGAATCAGATAAATCGCCGGGTTACCCGGTGTCTGATATGGCTCCAAATAGTTAACAACACTGATAAAATTAAATCCTAAGAATATGGAAAAATGATTTGTCATTTTCCAATTTGTATTGTAATACAATGCATTTAATTCTTTGAGTTTAACCCTTTCGCTCTCAGTAACGCTTAAAAGCGCGTTGCAAACAGTTTTGATCCCGATCTGACGCCGCGCCACGCGGCGTCTGATCAGGATCCAAACTGTTTGACAATCGTTTTGAAATTTCTTCAGTGATACTGCCTTTTTTAACTTTGAAACGGCATGGCAGACAACAATAATGAAGCAGACGACAATAAAGCCGTAAAGGGGTAAAAATCTCCCTAATAATTTGATCATGAGAAGGTAAAGCATAATTTTATGTCTCCGCCACTGTTGCTCAAACTGAGGTGAAAATGTCACTGACTCTGGTACAAATGTTCTAGACGCTTGTATAATTATGTTCTTTCACAAATATATCTAGTCTGTAGTTAACGCATTGATGAGATTTACTGAACAATGATCATTTGACTCAAGGGAATAGCAGAAACTACTAAATGGTAACTATATTATCATTGTAAATGCTATTACAATAGCATTTTCTTACAGTGGAAAACGCGTTATTTGATGCCGTTTTAACGGTCTGAAACGAAATTGAAAGAAACTAATATTTGAGACGTTTAAGCGAAATAAATGACAGAAAATGATCGGCAATTTGCACAAATCGATAATTCAGTTCATTTCTTAAATATTGAGCACTGCTTACAATTCATTCATTGGAAACGAATAACAGTTTTCCTAATATAAGACATGTACATGTACAGCGGAGAAGACGCTATTCTGTCCCCAAAACCCGTTTACGCTTAAACTAACCCCGGCCTCTAGTCAGGCTCAAAACTGTTTGCCCCTCATATTTAAATGAATATTCCGAAATGTCGAAAAGTTGTCCTTTGCTACGTTATGTTGCAAAGCGTTTGTGTTTAGTTTTCGCTTAAACAGGAAAGAATAACGGTTTTCCACTGTAGCAATACGTTGTGATCTCAGTTCAAATCATTTCCATCTTCAATCATTCTTCGAATGTAGGTTTTAGGATCAAATCAGTGCATGTATCTTTATTTATAACAATATTATAGTAATTTGTATTCATAGGGGAATGGCCTGCAAATAATATGAACTAAATTGGCATCTTCCGCCGCCATGATAAATAGTGCAATCTTATGACCATTCAAATTCCTGGTATCCCATATACTCAGAGAATATGCCAATATACGAATATGAGAGAGCTTATGAACAGTCTAGTTGTTATCCAAGAAAAAACATAAACTGCCATGTACAAATGTACATTTCAATAGCATGTAGAAAAAGATGGGGTTCATACATAGGTTTTACAATTCTGACTTTTTCTCTTTATTTGTCTGTCAAACAGTTTGAAGCCTGATCAGAAGCCGTGTTGCCCGGCGTCAAATCTGGCTCAAAACTTGTCTTAATAAACATACTTGTTTGAGGACAAATGCGCATATTGATCTTCTCTGTGTGTAACATGCAACAAAATCTCTTTAATTCACATTCGCCCCATTCAACTTCATTGAACAAAATAACGTTTATTTAGTATAAATGACATTTCTCTAGGAACGGGACTTCTGTTTACCTTTCCGCATAGGAAACGGGGCTTATAAATCTGCTTTCCGCGAATCATTTATTTGCGTTGCTAAAGTAAACCCGTGATGGCTGTTCCTTTCAGGGTACATATTATTCGTGTTAACAATCTCTCAATTAGGAATATGGATTAAAAATACATGCGTATTTATAAAATGTTCATTTAATATTAGAAATTACAGCAAATATAATGAACTGAATATTTTCGGCGTTTAAGAAACGATAGAAAATTATCCGCAACTTTACCATTTACCTATCATTTTCTGTCGTTTATTTCGTTTAACCCTTTCCTCCCTGAAACCTCAAATGGACAATGCTAGTTTTCAATTAAGTTTAGTCCGATTTTAGCTCGCCTATTCGGAGAAGGGGGGGGGGGGGGGGCTTATGGAATCACCCCGGCGTCGGCGTTGGTTTTTCATGGTTAAAGTTTTGGGGTAAGTGTTGTAATGCACTAACACTGCATGAAATATTTGCATTAGGAAGCTGATATTTGGAATGGAGGTGCTCTGTGGGTTGAACATTGATGTTCTGTAGATAAAATTTAAAATAAAATCTAGTCAAAATTTCACCTTTTGTGGACTTAAGTTTTTCGGCTGATTTCTCATGGTTAAAGTTTTGTGGTAAGTGTTGAAATGCACTAATACTACATGAAATATTTGTATTAGGAAGCTGATATTTGGAATGGATGTGCCCTGTGGGTATAACATTGATGTTGCGTAGTTAAAATTAAACAAAAAGTTAAATTTAGTCAAAATTTCACCTTTTGTGGACTTAGGTTTTTCGGCTGATTTCTCATAATTAAAGTTTTGTGGTAAGTGATGTAATGCGCTTATACTACATGAAATATTTGTATTAGGAAGCTGATATTTGGAATGGAGGTGACCTGTGGATTGAACATCGATGTTTCGTAATTAAAATTTAAAAAAAAGTTTAAATTTACTCAAAATTTAACCTGTTGTGGACTTAGAGTTTTGGGACTGAAATTTCAAAGTTAGCTATGGAGTAAGTGTTGGAATGCACTTATACTACATGACATATTTGCATTTATAAGCTGATATTTGGAATGGAGGTTCCCTGTGGCTTTAATATCAATGTACTGATACCTTTTCTATTGATAGTTACCTATTTAAGAAAGATTTAGTTAGGCGAGCTTTGCTGTTCTCCGACAGCTCTTGTTGAAATTTTAGGGTTGATTTTTACAATATTCGTCAAAATGACAAACAGTGTAGACCCTGATCAGAGGGCTCCTTAAGGAGCCCTCTGATCAGGGTTTACACTGTTTGCATAGGAAAAGTGTACTCCTCACAGGCATGCTGTTTGCAAATGACGCATATAGGCGTGATTAGGGTTCAAAGAGTTAAACGCCTTGAATAGATCCTCGATCATACCCTTCTATCATAGCAGCCAGCTTGCTGTTTCTGTAGAAATAATCAAGCTGTTGATAAGCTCTCTCATATATATGGATATTCTCGGAGATGGTTCGATAAGGTGAATTCAAAATTTAATAGTCACAAGATTGCAATGAAATGTGCTAACAAAATGTATCAATTTCGCTCGATTTATAATCCTGCCACTCGCCTTGAATGCGAATTCTAATATTGCTATTCATTATGACGAATGCACTGATATGACCGTTAGAATTACATTTGGAGAAGATCTCGAAAATATTGACAATTCATTAAATTCACAGTTATTACATGTTATAGTTTTGAGCCTAGTTAGATGCATATTGTTTTCAATGTCATAAACGTTTTGATACATTATGAATTTAAATTTCCTATTGTGTCTTTGTTTTCCTTCCGACCATTGGGGTTTTATTGTGCTTTAACATTTAAAATAAGCAATAGAATATTCAGTTGCAGGAAAACTGCTGTTTTACATGTACTGACAGGGGTAAAGGTTAACCAAAATAAAACACAAGGGCAGTACAGCATCACATTGATTTGCTAGAGAGCGACTTATTGTCACGATGTAAAAATACGACGTGTTTTTGAAACACTGTGCCCTCCTTGATGTGACCATGACCTATAAATGACATTGTCCATTGTCTAGAATTACCCAACTCTTACTCACCTCAAGAACTTCTGGAGTTGAATTTATTAGTAAAAGTATCAAGTCTCCACGACACGTACTCAAGCTAATCTTTAGCTTGTTTGACCTCTAAATAACATAGGCCTACGTCAGACATGAACTAAATTGTACAGTCCCAGCGCTTATAAGCGTTTAAGTTAAGACAGAGTACGTTCTCAAGCATTTGATTGGTCAGATTTGAGCCTAGGCCCAAATCTGACCAATGAAATGCTAGAGGACGATTTTTTACTCAACTTAAACGCTTTATAAGCGTGGACCTTGATTTCAAGAGCTTCTTGAGTTAAAGAAATTATTCTTGTTCTATGTATGAACCCCATCCCTACGTGTTCTTAATAGGCGTGCAAGTAATTATAAAAGCATGAGACATGTGTCACGGCCATTTCATCATATCTAGAGAGACCCCAACATACTCATTCTCAATGGGTTCTTTTTAAAAACCAAACTCTCAAATATAAAAGACAGGCCTCACATTAGACGTTTCATTGATTCTTTGCATAGACGTTATCACGAGGAGTATAAGCACAAGTTGTATGAGTTTTGCCTTAATGTAAGCACTAAAACATGGTCACATTATAAATACGCTATTCCCCTACCCACTTTAGGCGTTTCTTAAGCGTTTCTTATGCGTTTATCGTCCGCTACGTTAAACGTGTTTCCTAGCCGTTACTTTACGTGTTTTTTTTTCACGCGTTTAATAGAGCCAGAAATATTGCAAAATGTTAAGTCTGTTGTTTAGTACAGGTCTACCATATCACACGTCCGAAAGGAATGTGACATTAAGTAATCTTATCTGAACAGAGGAGCCGCACTTAGCATGACGATACGGAATATACAATCACAGCATGATTTACTTCTTCAGTGAGCCGATAACTTATGAAATGCATATTTGGATACTGTTCTCCACTGAACACCAGTAATGATGACTATTGCAAACAGTTTTAATCCAGATCAAGCTGCAAAAATGTTGGATTCATAAAGTATATCCGAAATCAATTAGACCCGAAATCTCCGCGTGAAACGGAAAACTGACGCACCAATCGTACCATCTCTGGTACATGTATAATCGTCTTTTGACGCGTTTTGAACTGATACTTACCACCGATGAAAAAAGATGAGGAATAAAACGCGAGATCTCGTCGGTTTTCATCGGTTGTTAATGGCAGTTAAATCGGTGATCAATTGGTGATCAATCGGTTACCGCCAGCATTTCATCAGTGTTTTATCGGTATCCATCGATTATTGATCGGTTGTTTGACGCTTTTAATCGGTGGCCAATCGGATGTCATGAGTCGCCAATCGGAGACGGGGTGGCGTTTGACCGATTGAACAAGTATTCATCACCGATACCCGTTTACACAGAAAGCCTGAAATTATATCACATTTGACAACCGATCAAAACAGCAAATAATTCGACCGATTGGGTACCTCTTTAAGCCCGATCGTCTGTGTAAACGGGGAAAACGCATTGATTAATGCGTAAATGGGTAGGAATAGCGTATTTACCACTGTAAGTACACACGCAAAATATACACTATCAATCATATTTACTTCCAAAACTATAACCAACTTAAAAATTTGGTTTATTCGACCTCTAAATGACCTCTTGATATTATTGATATAAAACGTTTGAATCCAGATCTTATGTTTGTGGGCCATTTAAAAAAAATGTACATAATTCAGTGATACATTGTACATATTTTCAAAAGCCTGTTTGTCCATTTTCCAAAGTTGTATGTTTTCATCTTATTAGTGTTAGCTTAAACAGTAAAACCAGCAACTAGTACATGTTGTGCACACCTTAATGTACATGGAAATAACATGTAATAGCTCCTAAAACGCTATATTATGTTGTGACTTCGCCATATGCTTATATTGTGCAAGAAAATCTAGTCAGTTGTATGCAGTTTAAATACTGCTTACTACACCAATATGATGTTTCCAGTTATACGTTTATGCTAAAATCATTATTTGACCTTCATCTGCGATAAAAATTCTGAAAAGAAACTTCCAAAATATGTAACTTACCACCGTGTCAATGGTGTTACCATTTGATCTTTAGCAGTTGTAATAGTTATGATTATGTCAAACATATCTTTTAGCAGCCTTTCCTTATGACATCACTTCTTGTGATGTCAAAATAAGGTTAACCATGAGGCAGCATTTATTATTTTGGAAAATATGTATCAAAAAGTATGTATGAAAAAGATAATATATTTTTTCTATGTCTATGTTGTTACTCTATGTTCAAATACATTTTGGTGACTTATGGTTGTTGTAAATGCAATAACTGTATTATCATAATGTGCTGGTGTTTCTATAAATACATGTGATGCTAGGGATCAATAACTTTATGAAATAATTCTAATTTAGATGGAATATATCCTTAGTGTTACTGTCCTTTGTGTTACCTTACAACGTGGACAGGTTTGGTCCGTTGAAGGACATCTAAAGATGTTTATTGATTTATTCTTCGGAAACGCATGAAGAATTTTAAACTTTGGTTTGATAAGTAGAAATGTTAAAATTCTTGCACTATACAAGTATTAAGATTAACAAAAAGTGTGTTGCTATTTTTTGAGACAGTGACACGCAAAATGGTAATACAAGTGACATGATCTGATGACACACAAATTTGTAACACAAATGACATGATATGGTAACACTAGGGACAAATTTACACAAAATGCATATTCATATACAGAAATATATGCATTAGTTATTGATCCAAATAAGAGAAATATAAATCAGTGCTCTGGGTATTTAAATACGCATAAGTTGAATGCTGGCAAATATCTAACTTCCTTGTGTGTAAGAATATGCAATTCTGTGTAACACAAATAACTATATTGCAGTTATGCAATGGACAATCAATTGATATAGTGCCTCAAATTACCTTAATCCTTATAGCATAGTCTTAAGTAAGACAACACGATTCGCAGATATAAACGACTTCAGTGTTAATAGTGCATTGTATTAAATGTGACTTCGCTATTCTATTTAATCTCATTTCATGGAACAGTAAAAAATGACACGAGGTTACATATAGGACAGCCAAATTGTCTACAATAAACAAGTTCTTCCGTGGATATTAATTAACTGTAGTATAATGAGTAAAATAGAGCTGTTATTTAATTTAATAGTTAAATGTGTAATTTTGACAATAGTATGTCTCAAGAACTTTTTTCCTCAATGTTGCATAATAATGTCCATGTAGTTATATCTCAGGTCATTTGTGTTACTTACAAAGAAAACGTACCATAATATCTGAGGGACTTATCGTTGTATTATATGCAAATTGTATCTTGTCACTGTACAACTATGTCTATAAATGATACCTTCGTAGTCATTTAGCTTAGAAATGTTAAAACTAAACGTTTTTGCTCTTAAGTCCTTTTTGTTACGTTACTGTCCATTGTGTTACATTTATGATGTCCATGGTGTTATCACAACATAGTGAACTGCATGTTTTAGGTGTATGGCAAATAATTTGCAAGATTCTGATTTCAGCTTTCCTAATACTGTATTGTATCTGAAACTGGATATACTGACTTGAATGTTTGATTCTGAAAATAATAATGAAATAAAACATCATACATTTTCCTGTACAGCAGTGGTTGATACAACAAAAATGTACATGCAATAGATTGGGATTGGAATTAAGATTAGCGTACTTAATACATGGTGTTGATCATACATGCTGATACCATATGATAGGAACAAGGTGTAATAGTAAATTTATTTTTCAAAAAAACATTTATTTTCATAGATAATACAATGGACAGTGATATCCAACAAAACATTTATTTAGTAAAACCAAAAAGTTTTCTGAGTTATGTGTGTTGTTGTTTGCAGTTGTTCGTGTTTCTTGAAAGCTGAAAGAAGCTTATAAAGCACATAAAACGTTACTATGTACATTTTTAATTTTTGCAAGTTCCACCCGTGAAATATGTACATTTTTTGAAAATGGCCCGTATAAAGAATTTGAGCTGAGTTTTGTTTGATATTTAAAATCCTATTAGCAAACAGTGCCAACTCTGACCAGACGCCACATAATGTGGCTTCTTGTCAGAGTCTACACAGTTCGTTTATGTCCCTTTTAAAGGACACTAGGCACAAATGGGTTGTTATGTACAGTGCACCCTCCCTACAACGGCCCTCCCAACCACAATTCGCTCCTTACAACACCGTTTGTCGCAATTCCCCCATACAAGACAATTATGTCCAACCTATTCACGACTGCAATGTCGTCGGCTTAAAAGTGTCGTTACATAATGTTTCGACAGAAAAAACTTAACGAGTGACAAACAGCTTGAATCCAGATCAGACGCCACGTATGCAGTGTCTGATCTAGATTCTAGCTATTTGCAAATGAAAGCCAATTTCCCTCCGTATAACGAATCCCTCCGTAGCGGAAAGCACACATTGTTTGTTTCCCATTAGGTGTCGTTTAAGAGAGGGTGCGATGTACCTATAATGTAAAGTCACTTGACAAAACAGCGCCAGTTTTTATCAGAATTTCGCTGTTGCGCCTGATTAGAGAAACGGCATCTCCATATATGCATAAGTCTCGTATAGAGGGAGATAAAGTTACGCACAGACATCGATAAGACTGAGGGCAGACTTTCAAGCAATACTTCAAAACCATATGCGCTTGTTCATTGCAAATATTTTGGAGTCAGATCAGATCAGAAGTCCAAAACTGTTTGATACGCATATCTAATTGTCAACTTTTTCAAGATGCTGTCATTATTTACCTTTTGGTATGCAAACATTTTAGAGTCCACTCAGGTGCCTAGTTACATTACATTGGAGTAGGCTATTTTAAATCCCATTAAGCTTAAGCTTATGCTAAATTCTTATCCTCAATGCAACGAGCGTTGGGCCAGATAAAATTTAGGTACCCGGCTACTGTTCAGATTCTAAACATAGTCCAACTCAATGAAGTAATGAGCACGAATGTGAGATTCTTTTTATCGCATATTAGTTAAAAACGCCTATTAAATCAATCGAAGTCGTTATGTGCAGTCTTTCTGCTACATGTATTTAGATTTTCCGCCAAAACCTGACGTTGGTTACTGTAACGTCAACGCAAATGAAGTAATTTGGTGTCCCGCAATATGCAGCGCTTGTGGATGAAAAGGTTTGGGCGGAACCAAGAAACATTATTTCACTAATGGATTACGATAGTTATACAATATTATACAATTCTATTTATATAATGACTTTATTACGGACCGAAAGGTAAGTAATTAAACCGTTTATGACATAAACGTGCAAAACAGAGTTCCGTAAATATCGTATGTTAAGAAATAAACTGATAGTTTTCGGCGTTCAAGCAAAATAAACGACAACAAATTATCGGCAAATACCATGAATAGCTAGCGATTAATAGAAAATTTGCCGATCATTTTCTGTCGTTTGTTTTGCATGAACTTCGAAAAAATAAATTCATTTCTTATATTTACAAAATATTTGCTGTAATTTCTTATATTAAATAAACATTTTGTTAATAGCATGTATATTTTATCCATATTAGAGGTTTATAACACGAATAATGTGTACTATAGAAGGAACAGCCATGGCCGAGTTACTGAAGCTGTGTACATTCGAAAGCAAAATAACAAAGTCCATTGTTTACATTCTAACGTCAACAACTTGACAATTTCGTGTGAAACTGCCGATTTGATGTTGATTGGAAATGGCGTCATTTTTAAAGAAGGATAACTATATCGAGTATTGGTCATACAGAAATGCAGAAAAATCCGCCAAATGTTTGCTGTCCGAGTTCCCAAGATTAATTCGCGAATGAAAATTGCATATGCCCCGCATCCTCTGCGAAACTTATCCACAAGTCCCGCCCTCTTGAGAAAAAGCGTTTACATGAATTGGACGTCATTTTAAATGGATTTGAGTTGGTCGAATGTTAATATTAATACGCGGACTGTAAATCAGTTTCGGGAATACATGTATAAACAAACTCAGATCACAACTAGGGGTTTAAACATTGCTTAATGTCGAGCAGTCCCGCAAATTACATCTGCATATCATCCTCGGTAGTGCTCTAGTATTAACAGTGACTCCGAACAAACTGTTCTTTTTCAATTTGGACGTTACTATAATAATGACGTCATGTTACAATAATGACTTAATTTTGAAAACGAAACTTAATGTCAGATAATCATATTTAGTCAATGAAACAATTTTAGATAAACTATTAATTCAAAATTTGAATATGGTATCACATTGATGTTTATCTTAATAAGTTTAATTAGTGGAAGAATAAAACCGAACAACACTTGTGACCTATTGTTTTCCTTATAGCTTTGGAAAAAGTGAAGGTCAGAACGTTTGGATTTTTGTGTCATATGCTGTTTATGTGATAACTAGAATATCAAATTAGTGTGTTTTCAGCATTGTATTTATTTAGCTCTTTGGATATAATGATATGTTGCTCGCCAAGGCATGCAACATATTATTTTATCCAACTCGTTCAATAAGTTCTTTACTGAAAACACCCTCATTAATATCCACTATTAAGTGCAAATGTTAATTGTTTTGATAATAATAACCAGTCGTCTGACCAATCTCTAAATTAGTTACTATTCAGATAATAAGTAACCATTTTCTCCATTGTATTGCATTTTAATAAAAAATAATACCTTCTTCAGTGAACAAGCTTTAGTTTTATTGGGATCGATGAGTTTGCATGTCTGTATATGTATATTTTATCATACATTTTACTGACAGGCTCTATTACACTAACATATGCAATAAGTTCAAATCCAGATCAGGATCTGAACTATTTGACAAATACCGGCACATCAATGTTTTTAAATTAAAACCGTATGAAATCACAAATTGTATAAAGAAAAGTAGAAGAAAACATAAAGCAGACCCTGCAGTGACAGTGCTAGACCGTATATTACGTCATAATGGCAGCAAAAGAGTTAATCTATAAAAACAGATGCTGGTTTTAGAGGTTCATACCGGTAATCTTTCTCACCACTGGTGTTTGATTTATTTCTCGCATGCGTCCGATTATTGTTCACTATACTTAGATGTTTAGCATATTACAAACCAAATAAAACACATAAGCCTTTTTCCCAAAATATAAACAGCGGAACGACGGTTTGAATCTAGAGCAGTCATTCAGAAACAAGATGACTGGCCAAGATTTAAACTGATGTATAGAATTATCTCTGAATTAAAATGAAAATATTTATTGTAGTCGTTCCCAAGTACTTTCAATAGATATAAGACCTCACTGAAACACCCACTTTTGATATTATTTATAATTTATGTATGTACATTATTATATATTAGGTGATGTTTTAGCTGTTCATGATTTATGAACCCAAGGAGTAATAAAATTGGCTTGGGTATAGTTGAGAGCTCCCTATGATTTCTAAAGCAAACATTTTGGAAATACTCGTACATCGAATACCTATAAATTAAATGCCTTATCAAATTCCAAACTGCTGGACACCAAAAAATAACTGTTGTCATTAATTTTCAAAGCTACAGCAATACTATCGCGTTTTTTATGATCAAACTGAAATAAATAAGGTATTTGCAATATACACATAGTACGAGCTTATTATATATATCACTTTCAACCAAGGTTAAGTCTTACATAAAACAGCAGCCGGAAGGATTGCATAAGGGGAACATTAATACGTATTAACGAGGCATTCATCGCATTCACGCGCTGTTGTCGATCAAGCCGGGTCCATTTATAAACACTTACAATAGACGCAGACTGTTAGACATTCAGACCCAGGATTGGCCACACTGCCAATACAAAGATGCTTAGAAATATATTGTCATTGACATGAAACTCTTTCAGACAGACAGAGTCGGGCTTCTGCAGATATTAATGCACGAATAAATGTGCATTAACCCGTTATTAATCTGCAAGTGTACTAACAACCATACAAATGACTAAACTTCTACATGTGTGTGCAGTCTATTGTTTTTTCAACCATAATGCTACCAAAGTATTAGTGATAAATACGTTTCATCGTATATAACACACATGTTACATTAAAGAAGTTGCAATTCGGAAACAACAGCTCGTGTCAAAGCTCATTGCTTAACAGAACACAGTATTTAAAAAACAATGTACATAGTACCTTGTGCTAGGGGGCTGAAATTTGGTATGGAGGTTTTTTAGGGGTCAGCATTGATATTATGAAGTTGACATTTAAAAATGATTTTAATTTATTGCAATTTTTGACATGTTTTGAACTCAGGTTTTTTGCTCCAAAACCCCATGTTAAAACTTTTGGATGGGTTGTTTTAAAGTTAAAACTTGTACTAGATTGCTGAAATTGTGTATGGAGGTTCATTTGGTGTCGAACGTTGATGTTATAAAGTTAAAATTTAATAATAAACTTTTAAGATTATTTATTATTACAATGGTTTTACTAAACTTTTCTTTGCTACATATCACCAGGTTAAAGTTTTTTGGACGGGTTGTTTTAATGTTAAATACTTGTGTTAGAATGCTGAAATTTAGTATGAAGCTTTATTCGGTGTCAAACATTGATGTAATGAAGTTGGTATTTAAAAACATTTTTGATATTTGTCAATTTTAATAATGATTTTGACTAATTTATTTTTAATTACAATCACCCGTGTAAAAGTTTTTGTACGGGTTGTTTAAAAGTTGAATATGTGTGCTAGGGTGCTAAAATTTTGTATGCAGCTTCATTCGGGGTCAAACATTCATGGTATGAAGTAAGAATTTAAAAACAAGTTTAATATTTTCAATTTAAACATGTTTTTATTCAATCACCCGCTTAAGTTGAATATGTGTACTAGGGTGCTGTAATTTTGTATGAAACTGCATTTGGGTACAAACATTAAGGCTATGAAGTTGGGATTTAAAACAATTATAATTTGTTTGAATTTGTAACATGTTTTGCACTAAGTTGTTTTGACCTCAAATCACCAGTTTATAGTTTTTGGACGTTTTTTTTAAGTTTAATATAACTAGACGAAGACTTATCATTCATTTTATAATCTTTCTTAACTGAAAACTGATTTGTTCTCGATACAAGATGGCTTTAGACTTAAATTTTAAACAGGCGAGCACAGATGGCCGTGACACCCATTTCTGGTTTTAACTATCGAAACATGCAAGTATAAGTATTCTTGATAGCACATATAATTTTCACATTACTGTAAAATCGTTAAACAACTCCTTTTTGGCCCATCAATCTGTTCAAATTTGACAACCTACCCTTTACCTCCTTAAATTAAAAACAAAGCGTAAACATTAATCTTAAATAACATTATCTCTCTTGAGAAGTTCAAACCAGGTTCGCAATAATATAACTATATTTCCTCCAATTTCTGGAGAACCATATGTAAAAGTAATAAATAACTACATGTACGAACATGCAATTATTCAAGGAATACAAACACAAAGATAAGAAAAAAATACATAAACTTCATCTAACATAGATGGGAGGCCATGTGGTGATGTAAATGCAAAACAGGTGTGAAAAAATATTCTCTCCATTCCTATATATATCCAAAGATGGGACTTAGCTGTTGACATTGTACGTTTAGTTTTAATTATAACTTGTTTCCGTTCAATTAGCAGCACGAATGAAAGCTTCGACAGCTATCACATATCTTAACCACTATGTATTTGTCTCTTTCTTTGGTTTTGGTATTGTTGAACTTTGCTGCTGCATAAATGTTACTTTGTCCAGTGATATCAAAGACAATTGATTTTCTTAAGCGTGTTTCTTGGCTTGCAATACTGATGTCATTTCGATCAAGTTAAAGTTAAAACATGGCAAGACACCAAACTATAACAATTCTTAAACAAGCTCTTTTTCGGAATTTAAAAGCACACTGGCATTTATATATCCAGTTCAAATTTAGTATCCAAAACTATCTCTGAGTCTGATAAGATTTCAAGCTAAGTAATATTTATATTGAAATAAATTGCATAATTATACACGTACAGTCTTAATAGCATGCAGTGAAACCGGCAGTGTTACTCAAAGAACGCGTTAAAACTCAACACGGACAATCTATTTTTAAGCTGTATGCTGTCTGAGTAAAATTCAAATTAAATAATCTAATCTTACTGCCATTTGACATATAAACTGTCTTGGGTTTTGTTTAGATCATAAAGAGTAGTACTATCTCTTACAATGTGAGTAGGTATATTGGGAGATGTGGTCGTGAACAGTGTAAAAAAACGTTATTAGATCCCCGGTCAACGTGAATGAAATGCAAATGCAATACAATAAGATCTAGAAACTACGATAGTTTTGAATTTCTAACAATTTATTTCATACATTTTAGATCTTGCTCAGAATGCGGACAACCCGATGTCCGATCTGAATTCAAGCAGTTTGCAATAGACGTAACAGTTTTAGAATCAACGTGATTATAAGGAAAGAAAACTTTGTTATCCACTGTACATCCATTGCACTACCCGTGCGCCGGAAATTAAATAGACTTAATAATTGCAGCTGTGCTATTTTTACGTCCGTTCTGCTGCAAATATTCAGTTTTAAATTACTTTTTCCAGACTGCGCACTTCTTATGTCTTTCTTTTCCGCAATATACGACGGTTTCTGACTGGTCATTTATATTGTTAATACTTTAGGATCAGCATTATGTTAGACCGTTGGGAATGCGCCATCTGGCGTCTGGCGTCATCGGTGCACAATAATGCCTAGCAATATCGACCGCTCCTACAATCCCTTTTTGAGGTATGTAAGGTAGCTACATGTATTAAGAACAAATGGAAATAAAAAGCAACTTTTCGCAATATCTAGTTTATGTTCACCCTGCTTTAAATGACAACGGAAATATGCTTGTAAAGAAAGTTGGGTTCTTTTCAATAGGCGAGTTGATAGGCGACCAATCAAGATCAAAACTGTCATGTATCAGTAAAAGACAACTGCTAGAACTCAACTACCATATGTCGAACTTCTTTTACTTGCACCATTTTTTGAAAATGGTAGAATATAAAGGTGAAAGCAGAGCGATATACAGCCAATTTCCTTGTGAAAAAGGCAAGTGCCAGAAGCTCTTTCAAATACCACCCACTAATTGTAATTTATCAATTCGTCCATACAAAGAAACACACTTTCTATACCAAACAACACTGCTCGATTAAGATGGCATGTTGTTATATCCAAATTCGAAATAACTTTTAAACGCTAAAACAACTATCAATGTTCTGCAAACTGTAATCTTTTACTTTTGATTATTGATTATCCATCTGTTCAATATTTGTCCTACCTTTTTTCAAACTTAATGAATTTCTATGGTGCAATGTCGTACCATGTTCGTTTCGTAAAAGAATAATTGCCTTATTTACCAAAATTTAACAAAACCTACGCCAATAAATTATATTTTGATTGTTGAAAGAAGGTAGAAGAACTTAAATATGCGTCAACCTAAAAAGTATTGTCCTTTTCTTTTCATGGTTTCTATTTATTTAAGATTATGATAAAATACACAGTCATGCGTCAATGATAACAATTATAATTGAAGTACGCTTGGTCATGTATATATTTTGTAGAATGCGAGTCAGTTGTTGAATGTGTGTTATGGACATTTCTCATGTAATTGTACACATGCAAACTGAGAAAAAAAAGAGTACAATGTATTTTGAATTGAATTGAAATTGTTTGCTATTACAATTGGACCAAATGTCGGATACTTGTGAATGCTATGCTTTCGGGCTACGGCCGGGTGATTGTTGCAAAAACTTTTGTTTTCGATATTCTAAAGCAGGTAAGAAGGGGTAGGGATAGAACTTGAAGGCATAATCAGTTGAAAAACGATTTTTTCAAACAAGGATAAAAAATGAAACGGGTGTATAAGTACATGAAACGTTGAAGGCGGCTACTAGTAGTAGGGTACGGTGGCTAGCTGCATGTCTATGATCATGATCATGTCTTGTTCTTGACCTCTGACCCCCTCCTTTTGACCTCGGAGGAGTTCAATGACAGTTCAGTGATCCCTTCTGACCTCAAGGTCAATCCCCTAGAGGATGATGTAAAGGGCAATACCCATTCGAGAACAAAGGCGGCAATCACTGACCCCCTTCTGACCTCGAGTTCACCCCCTGAGCGTGTGAGGTAAAGGGCAATACCCAGTCGAGAACAAAGGCGGCAACCTCATTAGACAAAAGAGGGAGGACTCAACGCGATATCCCTATTGTTTGATATTGTTAGCTCGGGGTAATACCATCGGTTTCTATTATTCTTAAATTTACGAGACAAACGGGGGACAACCAATTAGACGGGCCACCCTCGGTTCAATGTGTCAGCAAAAATTGAGTGTAAGACAGAGGCGGGTGTATAAAAAAGATAGATCAACAAAACTCCTCATCGTACGCTATTCTGACATCTAGTAAAGAACAAGCGGTACTCTTAATTTCAACAGAGACACTATGTCTAAT
Organism: Gari tellinella; assembly: GCA_922989275.2. NCBI lineage: Eukaryota > Metazoa > Mollusca > Bivalvia > Cardiida > Psammobiidae > Gari > Gari tellinella. Next base: position 21,851,158 of record OV277869.1, on the reverse strand, counting down.
ATAGTATTACTGTTCAAGTAGCGTTCTGGATTTTATCTTAATACATCTGACGACACCAGATTGAGATTTGTACAGGTAAGTCCATCTACCTACTTACTTGTTTTTAGTTACTAAACTTCGCTAAGAGCGTGATATGTTACAGGGTTTTCAGTTCCACACCAGTTCTTTAATAGTCTTTTTTTTTTTTAAAGTTTTCGTTAAATATAAAAATGTTAAGCTTCTAAACGAATGTCCCGTTTTTAAAGGCATAAAACTTTCAAGTGACAAGTATTTTCACCTACCAATGAGATCTGTTAGTTGTGTGTACGAATTTTATAATTCGGCGTTGCTTGTTACTATTTAGAATAAACGTACAAAAAAAAAGATTTTATGAGGTGCGTGGTTTTGGGTTTCCTGCCGCGGATATCAGCTCATACAGAGTTTATAGCTTACCAACACTGTACGTTTTTAAGAGCTTGCTACGTGTTATATACATGAATATTATTCGATCTGTCTCACTCATAGATGATAGATCTGGAAACCAATTCATAAATTCAAAATAAAATAGTAAAGAAACATTGTTACTTGTAATATTCCTAGCGCTGATCATTTAATCCTATATGCGATATTAATAGCTGACTTTCAAATGCCTTATCATGCCTTTCTGACTGAAATTTTCGATAATCATTCAAAATTTACAGTCCAGAAAAGAATAATCGTAATATAATAAGACATCATTTCCTCCGTATAATCCATTATCCCGCTAGTTGGGTTGAAATGCCAATACTTGTTTTAACATCGTCAACGTATATTGGCTAGTTGCCCGCATAAGATGGTAGAGCAGACAACACCTTACGCACACTTTGTAAATATCCCTTGCCCGTTTTTTATATATCCCGCCTAAATTTACCGAGGCTTTGACCTCTGTAAACTATAGAATTCAATTCGCGTTCTTTGGACCCGTACTACTGTTACATTGTGAATTGCTGACAATAGGTAACCATTTCCCGAAATCGTCAGTATATGTACAGTGTTGTACACGTCGCCCAAATCTTTTTTTTGTAGCTAAATTCGTTTTTCGCTAAAGCGGAAGTAGGCCTGTTCATTAAAAATCAATACGGTACGCCGTAATATTTAACGCGTTGTAAGAAACACCAGTAAAACCCCCAACCCAAAACCACAGTTCTCCCAAACCGTTTATTCTCTAGTTTAATACTCGGCTTTTAACTCGGATTTTAGACTTGTCGGGAAACAAGAGCCTTGATGTTAAATTAATAAGTGTATTCACATTATATAGTAATAATAATAATAATAATTATAATAATAATAATGAAATTATTAAAAATAATTAAGAGGATAAATAAAATAATTAGACTTGTCAGTGTTAGACTAAGTAAGTATGTCGCATTATATAGTTGCAATAATAATGATAATATAAAATTAAAATCAGTTAAAAGGATAAATGAAATAATTAGTTTTTTTTTAAATAAATAAAACATAAATGAATAAATAATTTTGAGATAATACGTAAACAGTAACAATCACGTAATAACAATTTAACAAAGCAGGTAAATAATTCATCGTCAAAAGCAATAGCCACGGGAAATAGATATGTCCTTAAGAGTCACAATGGAATGGGTTAAGTTTGTGTGAAGGATTCACTGTTTGTCGATTACCCGATGTCTAACTCTTGTTATGAACTGTATCTATATATATATGTGTGTTTTGAAGCGTTGAATTCGCTTAATACACCGCATTCCTCCCAGTTGGAGAAATGTTACTACAAAGTGTCGCCTGCTTCATTTATCGTTGAAAGAATGTACGGGTTTGAAAAGCCGAGATAACTCGGCGTCGACTGTCTGTGCCAAGAGGGGGATAAATACGACTTGGTAACACAAAAGTTACGAAAGCTCACATAGACAGACTAGTCCTCGGAACTCTGCTCTAATCCGTTTAAACTATCTACAAGAGGGTAGACTTATAATTTGTTTTGAATGTAGGCTGAAAACTTGTACTGATCGGGTTGTCCCGTTAGGGAAATGTAGCGTCGCTTGAATTTATCTCCCTGATTTTCCCGATTTATAGGGGCCAAAGGAGTGTGTCTACTTATAGGGACCTTCTCTAGTTAACTACGTCTGTCTGCAACGCGTAAAGGGAGGCGACGAGAAGGCACGGGAGAGGGAAAGAAGAGGAGGCACGGGGGAGTGAAAGAGGAGTCACGGAGGAGGGAAAAGGAGGCAGAGAGGAGTGAAGAGGAGGCAGAGAGGAGTGAAGAGTGAAGAGGAGGCACGGATGAACCAGTGAGGAGTGAAAGAGGTGACACGAAGCGGGATGTTGGGAGAGACTAGGGGTGTCACGAAAAATTCCTTTTATATGGTTTATTACATTTTATTCACATGATACATATCCAAATAGAATCATAAATGCCTTCATGGAATATTGTAAGTTCATCCACATAGTTGATGGATTGGAAACACACTGTAGACTGTTTATTATCATGTCTGTCACTGTACATTTAACGAAAAAGAGCCTTCGCGTTTAGTCCTTTTAGTCAACGGTTCCTCTTCGACATAGATATCATCCTGCAGTTTAACGCCCTCTAATTGCGTTGGATAGTACTCGGCCAAGATAGTGTCAAACAAATATTTCCTCTGTCCGATGGCACTTTTCCAGGCTTCTTCCGGACTGTAGTCATCCAGATCCACAACGTTAGTGGCTGTCCTTTTAATGGCTTTATACATGGGATGTTTGCGAATAGCATCGAACCACACCATTCTGTCGGTAAATACCAAGCTAACCGCTTTTCTGTAGGTGCTTCTCATGTCCCGATACACCTTCTTCCTGGCCTCCGTTTCATCGATATTCCTCCTCTGCATCAGCTTAGTCACCTCCTCCTCAAACTGATCTTGACACTTGACAAATGCCTTTTGAATCACGCTTTCCCAAGGATCATACTGGTCTTCTACTGACTGCCTCTCAGAATCACTGGACTCGTCCGCCTCGGACATTCCACGGCCTCCCTCAGATTCCGTATCAGATGGGTCGGACTCCGATGCCGACACGATTTTATCTCCCTCTCGCGTATTTTCGTGTTGAGTCTTCATATGGCGCAGCATGTTATCTCGTCGTTTAAAGTCTTTCAAACAGATTTCGCACGTGTTCATGTTGACGTTCACTGCAGGATTGAGAGGGAGGAGGAGGAGGAGGCCTCTTAAAACCCGGACGTATTGGGCGCGGAGAGGCGCTTCAGTCGCAGACTACTAGATCCTCCACGTTGGTCTTGTTGGTTTCTTTTTCTCTTTTTGGAAGGTGTCGTCGAAACACCGACTCTCCGAAGTTCACTCTCTACCCTGTTGTTCTGCCGTTGCACCGGAGTCACAGCCTCGATGCTTACTCTCTCCGTTTTGGATAGCATCGACGTTGGGTCTTCAATCGGAATGACTTTGCTGGGCAGTAGCCGTGTGTCTCGATTTGACCCGAATCGTTGCTTTTACCTTGGAACTAGCGCGCCCATTTCTCTGGATCCGGCACGTAAGTCTTCATCCCCGCAACCAGCGTCGAATATCTATTACCAAAACGGATAATGTTTGAAATGAAACGTCAAGTGCAAGGGTTTCACTAAATGTGACACATCGTTATCGCGTTCACCCCTTATATACACCTCAAACTCCCTCACTTCGCGTGTCGTCACTGGCAGGTAAAATGGTGAGTCTAGGATATAGTCCCATTTGCTCTTGCTGGTCTTTTCTAACCGTCTCAACAAGGGCCGTTTCTCACCATAAACTATACTTTCTTTACATAGGTCAGCGTAGATGTAGAGACCCTCGTCCGCCTTTACGGTCGACTTTGCCTTGGCCGTCGCGTAAAATTCCACCAAGGCCACTTTCCATATACCGGGTAAATACAAGGAAAATTTGAGCTGTACTCTGAAGCGCGTTGTGGTATTGTCGTCGAAATAAATATCGCTCTCGTCACTTTGTACGTAAAGATACCGATCCATCCTCCTCATACAACGCTTTCAATATAGGAGCTTTTTACAACTGTTGGTCCATTTATGCTGCACTGGTACGACATCGACGTCCCTAATCACATTATCTTCCCCAAGCCTCTTTTGAGCGACAAGGTGAACGACTCACTCCTCTCTTCTGGGTAGCGTGTTCTCAATTTCCGCAGCCATAGTCTGATAGATGTACATGGGACGTAGTACTCTGGTTAAGAGAACTCTATTATTTCGTATAAAATTCTTTTTTCTTCGATATCCAACTTGAGTCGAGGCTATAGCCCTCATGATAAGTTGGTAATCTTCAAAGAATTGAACGTCCGGAGGGTAAATTTTGAAAAATCGCAATACTATTCTCCTGATGATTTTAGCAACAGCGTCTATCTGTGCCCTGGTGACGTTTCGAAGTAACTGATGGCGCGCTCTCCCTCTTTGCATTTCTCGAAAGTTAAATTCTCGAGAGACACTGAACCGATCCATGATATCTGTCACAACCTACGCGGCTGAGGTCTAGTTATATTCTGCTAGTGACTCCTCTCAACCTCTTAACCAACACCACGTCTCGTTCATCCATGCACACGGTCTGTCATCTCATTCTTCGGTAATCCGATGTCCTAAGATCTTTTTCATCCGCAACCTGGCTGTAACCGCAAGACGGGCACACACGGTCCACATATCCTTTCCAACTCCCGCCAGAACAGCCAAACCAATCCTCGCACAAATGACATTCGCAAGGTCCTTTTCGAAAGAAGGTCTTCAATGACCCGCACTGTCTACACTGGCGTCTCTCTCGAAGTTGAAAAAGCATCTTTCGAAAAAACTCGGAGCTTAAAATTAGTTCTTCGACACCTAGTCGTTTCAACGACGCTGACAATACAGCCAAACGTTGTCTCTTGAGGAGGGTATGGGAGAGTTGGTGCCACGCGTGTCTTTTACGCCGCTTTTGATGTATAATGTTAAGAACGGCCATTCTAAATGTGCTTCTCCAGTACGATTTTCGACCTCTGATGTAGTTCTCGAGCGGAAAATAATATCTTCCCTTGATCCGTTTAAAGAAGACACCGTGACACTGCCGCACGTCTTTCCTGGCCAGGTGGGGAATTCCTTTGAAGGAATACAGTTTCATGCCTCGGTATTCCGCCTTCATAGTGTTACTTTTACTCCTCAACGTCTATGGATATCAGTTTGAAACATGGCCAGATACTGGTATATATAGATAGCCGATTCTCCTCAGACCAGACAGGTTTCAACGCATTGCATCTGCGGGGTACTAATATTTTAAATCATTGAATCCGTCGCTTAGTTACCACGTATGTGTATCAGTTGACTACATGTATATCTAGTACAGTCAAACATTGGGTACTCATGGAGTGACTCCTCTATGCCTCCCTATCACCGTTTTTATCTCCTCCTATCGTTTTTAACTACGCTTTCACTAGACTGATGTGTTAATGATACTGTAGAAACGCGACGTATTGACATCCGCGTTTGTCGACCAATAGGAATACGCGTAACAGTATTCATTGTTCATTTTTGCTGACACATTGAACCGCGGGTGGCCCGTCTAATTGGTTGTCCCCCGTTTGTCTCGTAAATTTAAGAATAATAGAAACCGATGGTATCACCCTAGCTAACTATATCAAACAATAGGGATATCGCGTTGAGTCCTCCCTCTTTTGTCTAATGAGGTTGCCGCCTTTGTTCTCGACTGGGTATTGCCCTTTACCTCACACGCTCAGGGGGTGAACTCGAGGTCAGAAAGGGGTCAGTGATTGCCGCCTTTGTTCTCGAATGGGTATTGCCCTTTACATCATCCTCTAGGGGATTGACCTTGAGGTCAGAAGGGATCATTGAACTGTCATTGAACTCCTCCGAGGTCAAAAGGAGGGGGGTCAGAGGTCAAGAACAAGACATGATCATGATCATAGACATGCAGCTAGCCACCGTACCCTACTACTGCTACTACCCGATCATAACCTACGCATTTCAAAATTGACATTTCCAGTTTCCAGTTAATTTTATGCTTTAGTATTTACGTTTAGTATTTTGTAATATACTGCAAAATGGCAAACTTTAGAGACCCTAATTAGCGGGAACCTCTATTAGACCCTGTGATTTGGGTTTACACCTTTGCATAGGCCAAGTGTAAGCTGTTTGTTTATGACGAGTGAATGTGTCATTAGAGCTCAATGGGTTAAAAACCATTAAGAAATCAAAGTACTGATAGTACTGATGTGGCGTTTGTCTGTAAAGTTACGGAATTTACCAGCAGTTCTTAGTCCCAAAGTGATAAAAACTCGAAAACCTAGAATTCGAAGTCGCTTCTATTTCAGTCATATCAAGACATCCAGCCAAATGCAGGTGGAGGAAGACCTAAGATGCCCTTTATACACTTATAGGTACAAATCAACAACTGGGTAGAACCTCCAATCTTTTGCAAGTCAGCTGGAAGGCTTACTCTCATGGAAATTGGAATTCAGAGATGATTGATTGTCACAACTTTAAAACCACGGGGCCAATGGGGTCTCTCATGTAACTAAAACCACGAAGGTGTCTCAATATCTGAATCGCAACTGCACTACTTGGTTCATAATATTAAACGCTTCATTGCCTTACCAAACGTTATGTTTATTTACAGTTTGTATCCTAATCATAAGTACTAAATTAGAGAAATAAAAAAACTAACAATGGATTAAGTCATGAGAGTGAAATGGTTAAAAGAACAAGAGAGTCATGATGACCCTTTATACCTCCCCTGAGTATAATGAACCAAATAGTTTTACCTTTGGATTTCGCCCATAACCATAATCATCTGAGAACTTAAAGTCATATATAAATATATAGTTTGTCATATTTTCACTGATTCTAGACGCTAGAGTGTAAACACTGAGGCATCTAGTGTGTTCACAAGGTTTTGCTATGATTTGACCTAGTGACCTACTTTTTGACCCCACATGACCCACTTTCGAACTTGACCTAGATTTTGTCAAGAACATATTTGGAGCAAGTTCGGCCCAAAATTGTGGCCTCTAGAGTGTTAACATGATTGTTTAATGATTTTACCTAGTGAGCTACTTTTGACCCCACATTGTGGTCTCTAGAGTGTTCACAAGGTTTTTATATGATTTGACCTAGTGACCTACTTTTTGAACTCACATGACTCACTTTCAAACTTGATCTAGATTTTGTCAAGAACAACATTTGGAGCAAGTTTAAAGTTTAACCCAAAATTGTGTTCTCTAGAGTGTTAACAAGGTTTTTCTATGATTTGACCTAGTGACCTAATTTTTACCCCAAATAATCCACTTTCGAACTTGACCTCGATTTTGTCAAGAACAACATTTGGAGCAAGTTTGATGAAGTTTGGCCCAAAAGTGTGGCCTCTAGAGTGTTAACAAGGAAAAGTTTACGGACGCCGACGCCGGACACAGCACGGTCACAATAGCTCACCATGAGCACTTCGTGCTCAGGTGAGCTAAAAACAAAGCTAATGAAGGTCAAAGGGATGAAATCTGAACTAAGCTGCAATGTATCATGTCAACGTCAACAACAGAGCTAAAGTGAAATCCTCTTGTTAAAGCTTCAGATGTACAAGTATAGGTTAGACCATGGTCGTTTATTCGCGCGCAACCATGGTCTAACCTATTTAGCACTGGCATGGGCTCGAGGAAAATAAGAAGACCCTTCGTTTCTGCTTTTTGTTTTAGACGAAAAAGACATATTATTGGTAATACTTTAGTTAAATTGAAATGTTATTTCATTGTGTAGCTTGAGACATTATGCATGCTTCAACACCAACATAAATAAGGCTTATTGAAGCTCTATATGTAAGCACAATTCATTATTAATGGCCTTTAAAGTTTAGGTATCACTGTACATAATATGATGTCATCAAGCTTTTGCAGTTCCCCTCTGATCTCAGCGGTTTAGTAAAGCCAATCAAGACATGCATATCCCGGTTTTACACCTACAGCTGAAACAATGCATATATCTTGGTCCAGAGAGATGGGGTAGATCTAGATCTATTATAGATACTGTGGAATTACCGTATTGCTTTAGTTTAAATCCTTGATCTGGTGTTTATTCCGATTATTTATCGTTAAGCTTACAGTGCAGGCAAAAGGTTTTCGCGGTGGCTTGCTCGGAGGATTGGTAGGGTTGTGACGTCAAATTGCCTTGAGATGACGGAAGCATGGAATAAGTGAACAGTGTGTTTTTGTTCAATAAACGATATATTCGCAGGTTTTTGAGGCATCTGATTGGCCGAGAGCTTCAAGCCATGTGTTAAATATGGGTTACACTATATGCCATGCACTACTTTGTAGCGTGGCATAAACATGCTTTTTTTCAACTCATACAGGGAAAACGCATATTGGCATTACTAAACAACAAAATCATATAACTTCTCAAAATTTTAATAAAGTACTAGTAATAATTCTACATGAAACTAGTGTCAGAAAAAAAAACATGTAAAGTAATAGATATCATAAGATCAATAAAACTTGTAAACACGCAAATGCTTCAATAGTCTTCTGCCATAGGTTATGTTAATGGCTAGCATGGCAGTACATTTTGTAGTTTTGAAAACAGGTGACCACATTTGCTGGTGGTAAGTAAAACAGCATGCTTTACATTCATCTTGCTTTAAGCTGAAACTTAATTTCAATACATTAACTGAATATTTAATTTTGGCACATATGATGTGGAGTAGGCCGATGCGTATTAACCCATTACCCTATGAATATGCCTTTTTATGCTTTTAATTTATTCCTCCACTGAGGACAATAGTTCCAATTTATATAGTTATGAATTATAAGAACTATTTTCTATATTCTACTAGACGATGGTAGCTTAAAGCAGGTTGAAAGTAAAGCAGGATGCGCCTTAAGGCGCATCCTGCTTTACTTTCAACCTGCTTTAACTGGTCACCATTTTTCAAAAATAGAATCAGGCTATGGGGTAATGGGTTAAAGCGCTCTAATGTGAAGGAAAGGGTCATGTGATTGACGATTTAACTCCTTCCAAGTGGCTGCTAAACTCCCGCAGTCCAGAAACCTATATAACCCGATCTTATTTCTCGGTCCAGAAGCATTCGAGTTTCAGAGGTTTTACTGTAATAAATACTACACATCCCATTATCACGACAGTCTTACGAATGTCATTGATTCGGGTACCGGTAACCTATCTAACCCGATCTTTTTTCTCAGTCCAGAAGCATTCGATTTTCAGAGGTTTAACTGTATAGTAATAAATACTACACATCCCATTATCACGACAGTCTTACGAAAGTCACTGATTCGGGTATTTAAATAAATGCTTCAGTTCCTTTCGTTTCCTCATATATAAACAAGTGTCCTGCTATTACACCTATATATTTTCGTCACGCCATCAAGAGTGACTGTCTTCTGTTTCCATGTCAACCTGACTTGTTGTCTGCTGCTGATGCTGTGTTTTGAGGAACTTCTCCAGCAACTGTTCCAGATATGTCCTAGCTTTGTCCTCATCCTCCAGGTCTTTGCGCATTCTTTTCTGCTCCTATAAAAATAAATTAAGGCAATTTGTGAAATTAACTTTTCAGAGTTCCAGATAAGGGAAGTATTTCAAACACATAAACCTTTATTTCTGCATTAAACCCCACAGTGTCACTACTCATTAGAATTGTCTCTTTTAGTCACACCATAGGATTTGGTGCATAAATGGAGTTTACTCCCTCTTATCTGGAGCCCTGACTTTTGACTTTGATATGCACGTTTGAAAGGTGCCTGAAAAGATAGTGTCTTCTATACATGTATATCTGAAATAATATTTCATTTTGATAAAACAATTTTTCATAACTGTGTGTAGTAATAGGGGGCCTGGGTTGACATTACATGATAAAACCCAGACCCCATATTACTACATGTGCAAACTTCAAATAAAATTTAGTGTTCAACTGAGTGAAAGAAGAAAACGGAAAAAACAACAGTAACAATGTATTGCGTTCCTTTGTTTTGACAGCTAAGCTCTGTACTGAACTCGGTCGATACTTCCGATTTAACTTAAATGTCAACAAAATTTTGACATGTTATCGTAAATGATGTTATTTTCTGAATCCAACGGTATTGAAAAAAATATCATACGCTTGTTTTACATCGCAGAAATGTATCCGTTAATTTAAACGACAGACAAGCGTCGAGAATTGTGATCAACCATAAAATCTTTTGACCTCTGAACTTACCTTCCACTTTGTGGACGTAATTTCCGTAGAAGAGGGAGTAGCCTCTCTCAAGATGTTTTCCGGGAACCTTTGAATGGTTTGCAATGATTGAATCTACGTCTCGCATTGAAATGTCTGTAACAGGGCCTAAACTTTTTGTCCATCCCGGCTCACTGATGCCTATCGCCTTCACCATTGTTGATGTTTACTGTACGTTAAAAGCCTCGTTCTGGATTTTTTCAGAACGAAGCGTGAATAGAGAGTATTGTGTTTCGCTCGCCTGTTGTATTGCTGCGCGTACGGCGATATCGACCCCACTTCTTAGCATAATTTCTGCTTGAGTTTTCCTTGAAATTGTTTTTATCACAAATACAAAAACATTTTAAACGTACCTGAATGGATTTATGCTCCAGACCTGCTTTCCACGTTTTATGTGATAAATTAGTTAAGTAATCGCCCATATATTGAGGGTCTATTTGTTATTACGTCATACTCGGAATATTGGCCGATTTTTGCCGATTGGTTCCGTTTTGTTAGGTATCAGAATGAACCACAAGATTGCCTGTTTTAAGCGAGCATGCAATGAGGAAGCAAAGTGCACATTAAAGACAGATGGCTTTTTATTCAGGTCAGATGTAATGAATAACGGTCTTATGGGAGCGGTCTGCATTTTTTTGCAACCTGCAGTAAGCAGTCACCTGTCTTTGAAACCTAGATAACCTCATTTTGATGGTTGTTAAAGACCGACTGTAGCATGTGATACGATTGTTGAAAGTCGGTACTGACATTGTGTCGTTGTCTGACGACAAACGCCACAAAACGTTACCAAAAACAAACATTTTTAAGAAATGTTGAAGTGAATGACAAACAGTTTGGATCCTGATCAGCGTCGGTTCAGGGTCAAAACTGTTTACATAAGCATTGTATTTGGAGTAAGCAATGCATTGCAAAATATAATATAAATCCTATTATTCTAGAACCTTTTGGAAAACTCTTTCCCACCTTCCCATTAAAATAAACTAATAAACAAAAACACATTCTTGCACTAACAGTTTCACGTATGTACATGTACATTGTAAAAAATTGCTTCGAGCAAGATTAGACTGCAAATTCGTAGATATTTAGTTTGATAAAACTTTAACATTTTTATAAAAACAGAGTTCTTCTCTTCATTTATTGCTTTGCGTTTGTGTTCCGTTTCGTTATGTTTGAGCTGAACAGATTTACGTTTTACTCCTAGTCGCACAATGGAGACTTATTAATACAGAAGAGAAGATGCTACTTTACGAGTTTAAACTCTAACGAAACACCAACGCATCTCACTTAAATGTTAAAAATGATCATTATTTGACAATTCTGCTTATCCCTTTAGATGTGAGCACCAAGCAGTAAGGATCCTGATTAGAGGACGGGTTCCGAGACGTCTGATCTGGCTCCAAACTGGTTGCACTGGATGTATATACAAGTGAAAATTTCAGCGTAAATGCGATCTTTCTGGAAAGAATAACGTATTCTCCTTTGTACCTTGTCGGATGATTTATTAACAATTCTTCAGTACCTAATTAAGAATTCTCTCTTACATTGTATTACTTAATCATTATGTCGAGCATCGATAGCCAAACCTTGCTTAACTCTTTCCTCCTTGCCACTTTAAATGAACAATACCAGTTTTTTATTAAGTCTAGTCCGTTTCTGACTTTTAAGGGTTGGTTTTTGTCAATGTTTGGCATTATGAGAAACTGTTTGCAGAGGACAAGAGTAATATTCACATGTACACTGTTTGCAAAGGACGCCAATATGCGGAACTAGGGTTCAAAGGGTTAAGTCAAACATATCCGTAATGCAGAGTTAAAACGTGGAATAGCCGCGTTTTATCTTTGAAGAATAGATACGGTGGAGACTATGTTATTCTTTACCATTTCACGCAACCGAAACTCAAACACATTGCACTGAATGCAGAAAAGGACAACACATTGACCATTCTGACAATTTTATTTAATCTGAGTGACAAATAGTTTGGAGCCTGATCAGACGCCGGGTGACGGTCTACTCTTACTCCAAACTGTCTGTTATGGACATGATACTGTCACCGTAAACGCGCTTTCGTCTTCTCCACTGTACCTTGTCATATGATTTATTTACAATTCTCCTGCGCCTGATTGAAAACTCTCTCCTGAGCTCAATACTTTAGTCGTGTCTATAGCTTGAGCTCGTTTTTAAGTCGTATTTACTGTGTACGGAAGACATTTTTCCATCCCAACAAACGCGTTTGCGTTCAAACTTATATGTCCAGTGCAAACTGTTTGGAGCCTGATCAGACGCCGTGTTACCCAGCGTCTGACCAGGCTCAAAACTGTTTTGCCACTACATGTACCATTGCAATAAATAGTCTGAATTGTCAGCTACTGGTCATTTTCTACGATCTTTTTACAAATACGTTTGCATTTCGTTTGTGTTTAAACAAAGAAGAATAAACGTCTTCTCCATTGTACAAGTATTGCAGAATAGCAGTTAAACGCCTCTATACCGGACATGTGTGGGAACAAAAAAAGTTCCGCTTAAAAGGAGTTTCCAATTGAGAGGGGTTTTGACCCATTACCAAATAGCTTATTTCCAGTATGGAAGATAGCTGACCACGTAAAGAAGGTGGAAAGTAAAGCTAGGATGTATCAAATATTTTCTTCAACGTAGTAATAAACCAAAGACCTTAAATGACGTATTTATGGTGTCAACGTAAAGGTAAGGAAAGGTTGGAAACGGGACCAAAGCTTTATTCCGTATTGGAGAGACTTCCGGTATTAAGAGATTCCGGCTGTGAGGAGTTCCACTGTAACACATTGATTGGCCACCTTTTAGCACTGAAATAGCGGTATATTTGACTTAAGCGATATGTTGTTATCGAGATTCAGCTGAAGAATATAAAGCGAGTTTAATTTATTGTGGTTCAACTTTACAGTGGAGAAAACGTTAATCTTTCCCGTTTAAACGCAAACCAGACGCAAACGCAGTGCAAGAAAATGAAGAAAATAACAATTTGGCTCAAAACTGTTTGCATTTGAAATATTAAATTTAGTGTAAATACGTTTATTTGGAAAGAATAACGTTTTCTCCACTGTAAAGGCCTATAAAGGTTTCCAGTACATTGTCAATTTTAATAGATATTTCATTATTTATTATAGATATTTCATTATTCAATGCAGACTTGTTCATCGGATTACAAAACTAACTAGATAGACGGATTTAGTTCCTAGATCGCAATCTAATTTGTTTTTGATTGATGATAGATACACAACTAAACTATCGTTACGCAGACACACAATAAAACTAAATTAATTAATTATACAGTGGAGAAGATATATTTTCCGTCATAACGCCAATGCAAAGCAATAACATGTAGACAATGACGATTTTGTGAAATTTCTAAAAAAAATAAATAGTCGCAAGCAGTTTGGAAGAGGCCTGATCAGACGCCGGATCACCAGGCGTCTGATCTTACCCTAGACTGCTATCCGTGGATGTAATAGATTTATCATACACGCATTTATTTGGAAACAATAATGTTTTGTCAATATATGTATTCCCTTTAAATGGCGACAAAATGCACACTTGCATACAGTTTGGATTCGAATCAGACTCCGCTTATAAAACATTCGGACATGTAGTGCTAAATGTTCAATGTAAAGTATAGAATGCACTCACTGGTGTCTAATTAAAATTGTCTATTCAGGACATTTTGATTAAATTTAAGAGAGACAGGATATTGTGTTTGCAGTGAAATTACTTCATTTCATAGAGCCAAGATCTTATATCGGGACAAGCCTATGGTCGTTTAGCTGTTGTAGTTCAGTGGAGAAAAGTTATTCTATTCGGTCTAAACCAACCTAAATCTAAACGCAATGCAATTACTTGTACAAAAGATGACAACAGTAAAACCTTTATTACGACCACTTAATTGACATTGATCTGTGTAAGACAGGGTATATTTTAAAGGAATGTGACAGTAAAAGAGAAAGCGTATTTAGGTTTGTTTTGTCTCTTTGTCACCTTGCTTTAAAATGTCAACTGTATTTTATACAATTAATAAGCCTTCATTTAAACGTTTAATAATAGAAATGGTTTACTGTTTATGCAACTTCTTTAAATAAAAATGTATCAAATGTGTCAAACTGCTGATTTCAGATGAGACATCGAGTGTAAAAGTCTCATTTGACAGTTACCAAGTGCTAAAGTTTGACTGTAAAGCCTGGAATGCACATTCTTGTTTTAAATTAAAATGATGTATTCAGAAAATTTTAACCCAATATAAGATTGAGATAGAATATTTGAATCCGATATTGCAACGGAATGACCTGTACTTCTTTTAAAGAGTCAAAATCATGTCGGAAAAGTAACGCACGTACAAGTTAGATAGTCGTTAGTGATAATGAGACGGAAATCTTTCCAAACTAATAGTTTACGCTGAAACTATATTTTCTAATTTAAACAGTTTTGACCCAGATCAGACGTCTGATCAGTCTACAAACTGTTTGCCACTCAGAGTTTTAAAGATAGTTATTTTCTACTTTTTATTGTATTGTTTCGTTTGCATTTAAACGGAAAAGAATAATGTATTCTCCACTGTACATGTTGTTTTGTAAATCCTTTTAACGTAAACCTTTACCTACTGTTTAAACTATTTCGTATCAACAAAAAGTGTGCTACATTTTGATCTAAACTGTTTGAAACTCGTTTTGAAATGTCTTTAGTCATACTGCCTTGTTTTACTTTGAAAATACATTACAGACAACAAAATTGAAGCAGACGACAATGAAACGGTGAAGGGGTAGAAATCATACGAATAATTTGGCTGTTAAGGGTGTATCAATGTCATGGATTTGGGAACTTTTCAAATTATATGAAAACACTCTATGATGGTTTTGTATTGAAGAGCTATTTAAGATGAATGACAAAATAGAAAAAGTGTACATTTTGGTGAACAACAGTTGGCTCTATGGCCATGTAAAATTTACCCCACCCACTTCCTCTTATTTTTTCCTTTTCAAACAGCCCGTTTCAATAAAACCCATTTTAAATGAAAACAAATATGATAATTTGGTTTTGTGTTATTTATTTCCTATCTATGGTAGTATTTCTTCATACAAAAACTAATTTAAGAAAAAACAGGCACCAAATGTGAAATTTATAAAGCTCTAAATATCATCGATATGGTACTTTTTTGTAAATTTTGTAAGGGGCGAGAACTCTTTTTACTTTAATAACTCAAAATTTTCAACACTGACCTTTCAATTTCTTTTCATATTTTGAACTGCCTTAGTATGGGCTTTCATCTGGTAGAATATAAGAAAAAGTTTAATACTAGAACTATTTCATTTTCAAACATTTTTACTTTTTTTCATAAAATAAAAAATCTAAAAAATCGTGCCCTATATAAAGCATATTTTTGATATTCAAGGATCCATATTGTTCAAACCTGGTGCCTGCTTTGTCTAAATTTGGTTTATATATGTGAACATACCACCATAGACATGAAATAAATAAAGAAAACCCAAATTAACATTTTTGTTTTGTTTTGAAATAGATTTTACTGAAGCTTGTACTCTGAATGGGTAAAATTTGAAAAAAAAAATAAAAAAAATTGACATACCTTTTTCAAATCGCTGTAGCTAAAAAAAAAAGGACACCACCATATATATATTTTTTCATTTTTTCATTCATCATAAATAGCTCTTCCAAAAAAACAATGATAGAAAAAAAGTTTAATACTTTGAAAAAATGGCTCATGACATAGTACAGACCCTGATCAAATTACTCCTATAAGAGTAATCCGCTCTGGATATTTATTGTTTGCAAAGGACAATGGTAATATTCACATGTAGAGTGTAAGCAAAGGACGCATATATTACAGAGGAGTCGACGTTATTCTTTCCCGTTCAACCGCAAAGGGAACGAAAACGCATTGTATTAAATTATAATGTAAGTTACAACATACTTTGACAATTCAGACTATTTACTTTTACCTGAGTGCCAAACTTTACTCGGCGTCTGATCTGGCTCCAATCAGTTTGCAATGGGAATAATAGTTTCTGCCTAAACGCGTTTATTTGGGAAATGATTGCGCATTTTTTATCTATATGCGCGGCTAGGTTTTAACGGTTTAAACTAAAAAATATAGATTTTTTTTTCTTCATTAAAGTGGTGCAAATTGTGGAACCTAGTCAGCATTTTGAGCTTCAAATTGATTGCGATGGAAAACAAACCTGAAAACACCTTTATTCGGAAAGAATATCGTTCCCTCTTCAGTGTCTTTACTGAAATGCGGGAAAATATATGTAGGTGTAACAGCGTTTTTTCATGCGCAGTAATTATACGATATTCTTTACTTAAATTGCACCTTTTGGTGTGAATGATAATTTTATTGCAAGTAAATTACACAATTTGGACCTATAACAAAATCCCGATGAAACGGCTATTAAATATTGTGTATTAACACGATGTTTTATATCATGCTAAATGTATTCAATCAAGATTAGAATAACGCAGAAACATTCATTTTGTGCTTTCTGCTTTACTTTCATCTTGCTTTCGATAGGAAATCGTTTATGTTAGAGAAGACATTATTCTTTCGTAATAAACGCGTTTACGCTTAAAATATTATTTCCATTGAAAGAAGTTTGGAACAAGATCAGACGCCGTGTTACCGGCGTCTGCTCTGGTTCAAAACTATTCGGCATTCAGAATAAAATGAATAGTGAGAAATGTCAAAACGTTGTCATTTTCTGCATTTTATTGTGCGTTTGAGTTTAAACGGAAAAGATAAACGGCATCTCCGCTGTAATCAGACATCTTACTTTAAACCCTTTCACCCTCATGGGCGACTAGATTTTCAAAAGAATGATATCCTACTCAGACGCCGCCTTTCAAGCTGGTATTTTTTATACTAGTTTACTGCTCAATTAATTTCTCATACTCAAGAGTCAGGCAACTTGCTTAGTATAAGCTTAGGGAGGGGGACACGCATTATTTCAATGTTAGATTCGACCGTTGCAGTACAATTTCGAAACAGTTTCCAAACCGTATAAATATTTCTCCCCCAAAACTCCAACCAATTAATTGTTGGCCGGATTGAAAATGCGGTCTATAGATTGGCGAATGCCGTCCGTCCGTCTGTCCGTCTGTCTGTCCGTCCGTCCGTCCTCACTTTGGTTGACCTTTTTGTTAGTGTCAGTTTTAGCCAAAGCGTAAGTCCTACAGCAACCGAATTTGGCATGTACAGTTGTAGTGAGGTCATCATCACATGCCATGGATAACTAGGTCACTGTGACCTAGATTTCAAGGTCCAATGACTTAGAGAATTCTTGGTTAATCTTTTCGTTTGCGTCTTGGTTTACCTTTTTGTTAGTGTCAGTTTTAGTCAAATTTAAGTCCTACAGCAACCAAATTTGGCATATACAGTTGTAGTGAGGTCATCATCACATGCCATGGGTAACTAGGTCACTGTGACCTAGATTTCAAGGTCCAATGACTTAGAGAATTCTTGGTTTACATTTTCGTTTGCGTCTTGGTTTACCTTTTTGTTAGTGTCAGTTTTAGTCAAATTTAAGTCCTACAGCAACCAAATTTGGCATATACAGTTGTAGTGAGGTCATCATCACATGCCATGGGTAACTATATTATATATATATATATACAAAGCAAAAGTGCAGACAATCCGGCCATACCGACCTTGGCGGTTTCTCGTTACATTGTACTTATTCAACTTGAAATATTCAATGGACGATTCCAATGTCCAATTAATAAAAGTCCAGTTTTGTCTATTTATGGTTCGTTTTAACAATACATGCTGTTAATTGCAAAATGACAAACAGTGTGGAACCTGATCAGGGGCTCCTGCAGGAGCCCTCTGACCATTGTGTACACTATTTGCATTATCAACAGGTTCACTCCTCGCCTGTGTTGAATGTGTTAATCTTTATTCCATACAATGTTTCTAGTTTTGAAGACAGGTGACAGCGTTTAATTAGGAAAGAATAGCGTTTTTCCACTGTACAAAAGATAATTGACGACTGTAGTCTAAATGCCTAAACTGCATGGTATAACATTTCAAAAACTTCGCCCACGTGCATGTGAAAAACTTTGCCTGCGAGATGGTTTAAACAGACAATTAAATGTGGCGAATGATAGAGTTAAACACCGAACAGAAAACTTCATGTCCGATGTAGTTATAGCAGGATGACGAATAGTCTAACTTAATTGTACTCTTATAATGGTTGTCTAAAACCAAGGAATGTCAAACTGGAATGGTGATGAATGTCGTTCGACGTCTGCAAAACAAGCACTACCGAACATAACTCTATTTTTCAAGCTTTAGAGAGGGCAAATAGAGAAATATTTTACAGGGGAACCTCTCGAGTCCGGAACTCCTTAATACTGGAATTTTCTCTAAACCGGACAAAAACTTTGGCCCCGTGTCCAACCCTTCTTAACTTAACCCATTACACCATAGATACGCATTTTTACGCAATTTGTTTGTTCCTACACTGAATAAATGCATTCATGAATGTGTACATGTATCATCTACAATAATTCCTATATTCTAGTAGATGTCAGCTATCTTTCATACTAGAAACAAGCTATATACATGTAGGATAATGAGTTAAAACTCCTCTGAACTCGAAACCCCTTTAAACCGGAAATTTATACTGTCCCAACACATGTCTGATTTAGAGGGGTTTCACTGTATTGAGTTTTGAATAGTTCAGCGACCTTTTATCGTCGTTATTGTGAAAAACGGGAGTTAATTTAGCCTTAATGAGCGAATGGAACCCCTTTAAACCGGAAATTTATACTGTCCCAACACATGTCTGATTTAGAGGGGTTTCACTGTATTGAGTTTTGAATAGTTCAGCGACCTTTTATCGTCGTTATTGTGAAAAACGGGAGTTAATTTAGCCTTAATGAGCGAATGGAACCCATACTCTCTTTCCATTTGTTTCCTTTTCATTGATTAACGTGGAAAATACGAGTTTGTTTCAAGAAAAGTCACCGATCATCCCTGTGTCTGATCAGAATCCAAACGTTTTAACATTCGTACCAATTTGGATAGAAATGGCAAATAATTCAATTTGAAAATAAATTATAATGTAATACATTTGAAGACAGCGATTGAATGGGAGTGAATGGGCTAATAATTACCTTTAGTCAAGTTCAACATTGTAACATGTTTTTGTTAGAAAATAAAGTGCCATGTCCTTTGGAGTGTTCTTCATGTCGAAAGTAGAATAAGGTAGAGAGTCTATAATGTGATCGGGACAAGGTTGGTCGATTTCTATACTCTATGGAGTCTCGTCAACTGTCAACCCGTTCCGAACTATTATTTTCACTGCAAACAATTTGGAGCCAGATCAGGCGCCAGGTAACCCGCATTTATTGGGGAAGACTAATGTCTTTTCTTGGCAATACATTGAATAGCTCGACGTCCGGTTTGAATCAAACTATGTGAGTTGGACATCTGGGTTTGAAATACAACCGCTTGTTGCAGTCCAAATCGGGTTTTAACACTTGGATATTCATACAGAGGAGAGAGACAATTTTATTCTTTCCCGTTGGAATACAGCGCTCCCTCTCTACAACGATACCCAACGGGAAACAAAAAAGTGTGTGCGTTGTTCGAAGGGAGTCGTTGTATGAAAGGACATTCGCAAAAGCTTGATTCCAGATCAGTCGTTGCGTTACGCGGCGTCTGCTTTATAATCAAGCTGTTTGTCACTCGCCATTCAGTTTTTTTCTGTCAAAATGTTATGTAACATTAAGAAAAACAGCAGACGACAACTTTAAGCAGACGACATTCCAGTCGTAAAATAGGTTGGATATACTTGTCCGGCTTAGTGAAAGGAGGGAGTCGTTGTTGGGAGGGCCGTTGTAGGGAGTGGGCACTGTAGAAGCAAACCGCATCCATTTACGAAATGCACTAAATTGTGGAAATGTAAGATTGTTTGAAATGTCTATATTTGTTTTAATCTGAGTGGCAATCAGTTCGGAGCCTGATCAGACCCCGGGTTATCCGGCGTCTGATCTGGCTCAAAACTGTTTTAAATTGAAATATAAGTTTAGCGTAAACGAGTTATCATGAAAGAAATGAATTGTTCTCCACTGTACATATAACTTGCACAAGACGGACAATCCACTATTTTTTAATATTCCCCATCTACCGGATTCTTTATTTAATAGTGTACTCTGTATGCAAATTAAACAACAGCTCCCCTCCTTTTCTTCCTGCAGAAATTTTCTGCTTTACACGGATCTTACTTTAAAACATTCAACCCTAGCAACGAGTATTTTTGTCATTTACAAACAGTGTATATGTGATGATTACACTTGTCCAATGCAAAGAGTGTAGACCCTGATCTGAAGAATCCTTAAGGGACCCTTTGATCAGGGTTTACACTCTTTGTCATTTTAAATTATATTATTAAAATCAACCCTAAATAGACAAAAACTGACAAAAAAGATTTTGAAATTGGAATTGTCCATTATTAAGTTCAAGGGTGAATGAGTTAAGCAATCACATTCTTTAACACATTGAACCCTAGAGACGAGTACACACGCCATTGACAAAAAAAGTGTTCCCGTGAATCATACCCGTACATTATTTTATAATGCACACAGTATAGACGTTGAGCAAGAGCCCCTTGATCAGGATCTGAAGTGTTTTTCATTTTTAGCTCGCCTGTACATAGTACATGACGAGCTATTGCAATACCCCCGGTGTAGTCGTCGTCGTTGTCGTCGTTGTCGTCGGCGTCGTCGTGAACGGCGTAAACAATTTTAAGAAAATGTCTATAACTTCTATGTCCCTTGAGGTATTGCTTTCATAGTTGGTATGTGTGTGTATATGGACAAGACCTTTCCATACACAGAACAATTTGGACCCCTGTGACCTTGACCTTGAACTAAGGGCCTGCACTTAGGTTTCGAAATCTGCGTTTAGGTTTCGAAAAATTCTATGTCCCTTAAGGTATTGCTTCCATAGTTGGTATGTGTGTGTATATGGACAAGACCTTTCCATGAACAGAAAAAAAAATAATGACCCCTGTGACATTGACCTTGAACTTAGGGCCTGCGTTTAGGTTTCGAAATCTGCGTTTAAGTTTCGAAAAATGCCTTTAACTTCTATGTCCCTTGAGGTATTGCTTCAATAGTTGGTATGTGTGTGTATATGGACAAGACCTTTGCATGCACAGAAAAATTTAGACCCCTGTGACCTTGACCTTGAACGTAGGGCCTGCGTTTAGGTTTCGAAATCTGCGTTTAGGTATTGAAAAATGCCTTTAACTTCTATATCCATTAAGGTATTGCTTCCATAGTCGGTATGTGTGTGTATATAGACAAGACCTTTCCATGCTCAGAAAAATTTAGACCCCTGTGACCTTGACCTTGAACTTAGCGCCTGCGTTTAGGTTTCGAAATCTGCGTTTAGGTTTCGAAAAATGCCTTTAACTTCTATATCCCTTGAGGTATTGCTTTCATAGTTGGTATGTGTGTGTATATGGACAAGACCTTTCCATGCACAGAAATTGTTTGACCCCTGTGACCTTGACCTTGAATTTAGGGCCTGCGTTTAGGTTTCGAAATCTGTGTTTAAGTTTCGAAAAATGCCTTTAACTTCTATGTCCCTTGAGGTATTGCTTTCATAGTTGGTATGTATGTGTATATGGACAAGACCTTTACATGCAAAGAAAGAATTTGACCCGTGAGACCTTGACCTTGAACTTAGGGCCTGTGTTTAGGTTTCGAAATCTGTGTTTAAGTTTCGAAAAATGCCTTTTACTTCTATGTCCTTTGAGGTATTGCTTTCATAGTTGGTATGTATGTGTATATGGACAAGACCTTTACATGCACAGAAAATTGTTGACCCCTGTGACCTTGACCTTGAACTTATGGCCTGTGTTTAGGTTTCGAAATCTGCGTTTATGTTTTGAAAAATGCCTTTAACTTCTATATCCCTTGAGGTATTGATTTCATAGTTGGTATGTGTATGTAGACAAGACCTTTCCAAGCTCAGAAAAATTTAGACTCCTGTGACCTTGACCTTGAACTTAGGGCCTGCGTTTAGGTTTCCAAATCTGCGTTTAGGTTTCGAAAAATGCCTTTAACTGTTATGTCCCTTGAGGTATTGCTTTCATTGTTGGTATGTATGTGTATATGGGCAAGACTTTTACATGCAAAGAAAAATTTAGACCCGTGTGACCTTGACCTTGAACTTAGGGCCTGTGTTTAGGTTTCGAAATGTGTGTTTAGGTGTAGAAAAATGCCTTTAACTTCTCTGTCCTTTGAGTTATTGCTTTCATAGTTGGTATGTATGTGTATATGGACATGACCTTTCGATGCACAGAAACATTAAGACCTGTGTGACCTTGACCTTGAACTAAGAGCCTGTGTTTAGGTTTCGAAATCTGCGTTTAGGTTTTGAAAAATGCATTTAACTTCTATATCCTTTGAGGTATTGATTTTATAGTTGGTATGTGTGTGTATATGGACGAGACCTTTCCATGCACAGATAAATTTGGACCCTTGTGACCTTGACCTTGAACTTAGGGCCTGTGTTTAGGTTTTGAAAAATGCCTTTTACTTCTATGTCCCTTGAGGTATTGCTTTCATAGTTGGTTTATGTGTGTATATGGACAAGACCTTTCAAGGCACAGCAAAATTTAGACCCCTGTGACATTGACTTTGAACTTAGGGCCCATGTTTAGTTTCGAAATCTGTGTTTTGGTTTCTCAAAATTTTTATTACTCCTATGTCCATTGAAATATTCCTTTCATATTCAGTTTACATGTGTATATGGACAAGATCTTTCCTTGCATGCAAAATGTTTGAGCCCTCTGACCTTGACCTTGAACTTAGGACCCGCGTTTAGGTTTCAAAGTCTGCGTTTAGGTTTCTCAAAAATTTCTTTAACTCATATATCCACTGAGATATTTCTTTCATATTTGGCATGAATGTGTATATGGACACGACCTTTCCATGCATGCAAAACAATTAGCCCAGTGTTCTTGACCTTGAACTAAGGTCGCGAAAGGTTTTAGGTTTCGAAATCTGCGTTTATGTTTCAAAAATGCTTATATATGACCTCTATGACCTTGAGTGTGCTTTTAAGTTTCTAAAGGTGCCGGTGGCGAGCTTTGTTGTCTCTCTGACAACTCTTGTTAATATAATATTATTGTTAATATCAACTTTATGTAATAATGGACAAGACTAAATTAGACATTGGAGTTGTCTATTTAAGTTAAAGGGCATACTAAGTGAAACAATTGTAGTCTATATATGATTTTACATATTGTTTAATAAAGCGTGTCTCTGTATCGTGCACTTGCTCTATACAACCAATATACATGTATATCTAGATCAGAGGTGTCCTTCGGAATCGTTGTGTGCTTTGATTGTCGCTTTGCAATTCATTGCCAAACACAAGCTTAACCCTTTCGCTCTCAATGACGCTTTAAACCCCATTTGCAAATAGTTTGATCCTGACGTCGCGTTACGCGTCTGATCAGGATCCGAACTGTTTGACACTCGTTTTAAATGTTATTCCGTCATACTGCCTTTTTATCTTTGAAACGACATTTTAGACAATAAAATTGAAACCGATGGCAATGAAAAGGTGAAAGGATAAAACTCTCGCTCAGAATTTGGCAGTGAAGGGGTCAAATAGCCATAAATGGACAACACATGTACTTTATTCGACAGTGAAATCATTTCATGTACAGCTTAGAACACGCCATTCTGTCCCAGTAAACGCTTTTAAAAGCTATTGTTTCCATCGGAAACAATATACGGGAAAGAATACTAATAGACATTTCTTACTTAATAGTCCTGCTAATTACAGGTGGATAAATCCCTCTGAAGCCCTGTTTCAGGCACAAATCGACTCCGACATTCCACAAGCTAGCTGGAAGTCTTTCCCTCATAAGAAAACCCGAAAGGGATTCGAACCCACACCGGTGAGGAGCATAGCGGTTGTAAGTCACAGTGTAAATCACAGTGACTACAACCACAAGGCCACGGATACATCTGCTTACCTAGAATCTGTCTTTGAAATAGCAGCCTAATACCATTTACTCCTCTGTTTAAGGACAATGAGTTAACGAACGGAAAAGTGCAACCTTTCATTTACAGTACAATGCTCCCTCTCTACAACGACACACACTGGGAGACAAAGATTATGTGTGTTGTTTGGAGGGAGTCGTTTTAGGGAGTGAACATTAAGAATTGGCTTACATTTACAAACAGCTTGAATCATCAAGATCAGACGCGTCTGTTCTGGATTTGAGCTGTTTGTCACTCATGATTATATATATTCTTATCCACTTATATAACTTTCAGAAAAACAGCATACGACATTTTAAAGCAGACGAAATTGCAGCAGCAAAAGCGTTAGACATTATCTGTCCGTATATGGACCTGCAGCAATGGCAGTTGTTTGGAGAGAACACTGTATATGTCGAGTCAACTATCCAAAAGAATTACTTGATCACAAATATAACCATGATCAAACAGCAATATCATAATTGCTCCTCGTGTAACTAACTGACAGGGTTGGCCGGGAGATGTTGGTCAGCCGCGTGTGTGCACGGGCTGCCCGTGATCTCTCCGGGCAAAGCTGACAGGGTAGTTGAGAGAATATGTACAAACAAAAACGAAATACATACAATTGATTTTATCACATTGACGATTTGAAACGAAAAAATATTTTATTATTTGCCTATATATTTCTGTATCTCATGTGTCTATGTTCTTCTCGTTAACATAACCGCCAAGTTTATGGCTATGATCTGTAAAGATTAGCTGAAATAAAGATTTTGAGTTGAGTTGTTGTATACCAAACTGCGCTATGGTTATTCTTTCAGGGCGTGGTATTCCTAACACCCGAGGAACAACAGCGAAGGTTCCTCAACAAGTTGGTCGAATGTCAGCAAGAGATGAACAAGACCGACACAAATATAACAGGTAAACTCAAAACATAAAAATAAAACATTTTCCTTTATCGTAATTTCGTCTGCTTTTATATTGACATCTGAAATAGCTGTGAAATGTAGATTTATTAGCAAACTTTGAAAACGACATGACCTGAAGATGAACAATAACAGTTTAGGTCCTGGGAAGCAACGGAGTTATTTGGCGTTTGACCTGGATTCTGGTTTAAAACGTTTTAAACACACACTTAGTTCGCGCTTAAACCTTTCACTCTCAATGACGCTTAAAAGCGCGTTTGCAATCAGTTTAGAGATCCTGATCAGACGCCGCGTGACAGTTTGGCTATCGTGTTAATATATTTTAAAACATATTACATTGAATCTTTGAAACGATCTTGCAAACAAACATACTTGAAGCAGACGACAATTAAACGGTGAAGGGGTAAAAAACTCGCGGATAATTTGGGAGTGAAAGAGTTAAAGACTTTTCCTAAGTCAATTGAGGGACCACCAGCATATTGTTCTGGAGGTGTCAATGTAACTGTAAAGCACGTGCAATACACTCTCAGTTTACCTGAGATTATACTCATGCTCTAGTGGTTTTCAATGGTTATTTCTAACCAAACTATCAAATATAAAGGTCCGGTCTCACATAAGACGATTCAATGGTTCAATATGCACAAGACCCATGCTTTTTGCAAGGAAATTGACAGTAAATAATCTGGCAAGGCGTTATGACCAAAAGGTCGTCAGGAGATGTCTTTAAGGTTAAAACGCGTTCGTTACAAACCCAGCTTTAAAAATCTTATCATTAAACACATTTCTGGTGGCGCATTTAATTGAGCTACAGTGGAAAATATGTTATTCTTGTCCATTTCAACGCAAATGAAAAACAATCGCATTGCAGTCAAATGTAGAAAATGACAACTTTTGGACAATTCTGACGAATAGTTTTAATCTGAGTGACAAAATGTTTGGAGCCTAATCAGACACCGCGTTATCCAGCATCTGATCTGGATCCAAACTACATTGTATTTGTAATGGGAATAATAGCATTAGCATATACGCGTTAATTGAGAAGAGATACATTATCCACTGTACATTTGTGCTGCGCGAGAGGTTTTAATGAAGGTGTGGTCTTTGAAATAAATTTTAAATAGAAAACTACCACCTACGAAGTGAAAGTGAAGTGTGGCGCCTATTATACCATTCTTAAACATACGAAAGTACAAATACACTAATATGATGTATCCAACATGAACAATAGCCCGTACATGTTTTACCAGTATTACCTATAATTCTCTACAGAACTTGTACTTCGTTATATTTGACTGTTTTGTTGATTTCAAATTGATATCGATAAGAGTTTTAAATAGTTTGGGTCCTGATCAGACGCGGCGTTACGCGCCGTCTGGTCAGGACCCAAACTGTTTGCAAACGGGCTTAAAGCGTCATTGAGAGTGAAAGGGATAACCTGCTACTGCTCTGTCTGTCTCAAAGTTCTCTTTTCTTTTCAGTTTTTGGGGTCAATCGCTTTTTTAAAAAAATACTCATTTGCCTCAAATCCCAATTTTGTCTGGCGTCGCTCACATGAGACAGAGGCAAACAGTGTGAACGGATGTCAGACGCCGCATAATGTTTTCTGATGTACTGTTTGCATGAAATTTAAAATTTGGATTGGTCAGTCCTTTAAGGAAACATATTATATTATAAGAGCATTGAAACGTCCATTTAGCATAAATAGGTAGACACTGTACGCAATCAATAACTTGACAATCTGGTTGATAAGAATGATAAATAGTCAGTCCGACATTGAAGCAGGTACAGTGCTCCCTTTCCACAACGATAACCAATGGGAGATAAAACGTAAGTGTGTTGTTCGGAAGGAGTCGTTATAAGAAGCGAAATTGGCTTTGCAAACAGCTTGAATCCAGATCAGACGACGCGTAACACGGCGTCTAATCTAGATTTAAACTGTTTTTCACTCGTCATTAAGGTTTGTTTTCTGTCAAAATGTCCAAAAAGACCTTGGTCAATTCTTTGGTCACATCGAAAATTGACTACTGCAACTCACTGCTATATGGGATTCCCCAAAACTCATTACGAAAACTACAGCGTGTGCAAAATACGGCAGCCCGCATCATTACCAGGACTCCCCGGTACAATCTCATCACTCCAGTCTTGAAGGAGCTTCACTGGCTTCCAGTTCAACACAGAATTGAATTCAAAATTCTGACACTCATATACAAAGCCATGTGCAATGATTCTCCAAGGTACATTGTCAGTATGCTTGACGTGTATAAACCTCGAAGAGAGTTGCGGTCTGCAAGTAAATCAGTATTGCTGGTTGTACCGAGAAGTCGTTTGGTGAAGTTTGGAGATAGAAGTTTCATGCATGCAGCCCCAAAGCTCTGGAACACTCAACCATCAGACATCATAGATGCGAGCTCAGCCGCAGTCTTCAAAAAACGTCTGAAAACACACTTCTTTAATATTTATTATTATAACACATTAGGAAATGGATGACCGCTGCCTCCGGGCTATGTTCTTGCTGTAGATATTGTTGGTCTAAATGGGAGTTCTGGAGTTGTACCGTTTGCCCGTGCCTGTTTGGTGGATCTTGATGGTAGGGATACGACTCTGATCGCTTTGAAACCGACTGGCTTGGGGTCTGCGGTATAATTCTAGGACAGCTTCTTATCTTTATGTTTTATAGATTAAGGATGTAATTTCAGCCATGGAACATGTAGGTCCCGCGGGTGTGGGGTCGAGAGGGTAAACGACTGCTACCCAGGGCTGTGTTCATTCTGTATATGTTATGGGTCTAATTTTTAGTTCTGGGGTTGTACCGTCGACCAATGCCTGTCTGGTGGATCTTTGATGGTAGGGATACAACTCTGATCTCGTTTTAAACTAGCTGGCGGGGTCTGTGGTATAATTCTTGGACAGCTTTCGCCATTTTTAATCATGTCATTGATCTTCTGTAGAGTTTTTAGTTATGGTCGCATACTATTTTTCCTATTATTCCTAGTTATGTTACATTAGGCGGCCTGTATTGGGCGCTCTTCTATTATTTCTATTGGTCGGCAGTCTTTAGCCGGTCGGTTCATTGCTGATTGATGGGGGTAATGTGATCGCCATTTTAGGAACTGTCTTTTGTATGTTTATTCATGTTTATTTTAGATCTAATTATAGTAATTTGTGTTTTGTCGATGGCCTGCATTGGGCGCTCTACTATTATTTATATCAGTCGGCAATACTTAGCCGGTCGGTTCATTGCTGATTGATGGGGTTAATGTGATCGCCGTTTTTTGGGACTGTCTTTTATATGTTTATTCATGTTTTATTGCAGATGTAATTGTAGTTATTTTGTCTTTTCTCCATTTGTAGGTACATATATGTTATTTCATGTAAAGCGTTTTGAACGCACAATCCCTTTGTGAAAAGAGCGCTATATAAATCTGGTATAATAATAATAATAAATAATTATGTTACTTTGAAAAACAGCAGACGACAACTTTAAACAGACGATATTGCAGCAGTAAAATCGTTCGACATAATTGTCCTGTCAAGGAAACTGTGGCAAGGGTTGTTGTAAGTAGGGAGTCTTTTTGGGAAGGCCGTTGAATATCGGGAGCCCTGTAAATGATAAAATTAGTTTGTACATGATGGTTCCTAATACTTATCGTTTCGTAAAGTGCTACCTTATCTGGGAACGGACAACGAACTGCTATGCGTTGCTATAAACAGACACTTAGGATATATACCAGCAGCAGGTCGTGCAGCGTATGCATAGTTAAGATAGTGTCAAAACTCAGGAATTTAACGGTGATTATAATGATGTGTGCATTGCAAGCTGCATGTTGGGGTGTACTTAAGAGATGAACTGATTTTTTTTCGGTTTCTAAGCAAAATAAACGACAGAAAATTATCGAACAATTCCATGACTCGTTTAGACGCCGAAACATTCTGTTCATTTCTTATATTTACATTATAGTTGCTGTAATTTCTAATATTAAAATTAACATTTTGTTATTAGTATGTATGTATGTTTAATCCATATAAGAGGTTGTTAACACGAATAATGTGTACCCTGAAATGAACAGCTATTACTGCCATTACACAACACCACATGATTCACGGAGATCAGACCAATTAGCCCCACCTTCACCGCAAGGGTGTTCACAAGTTCCGCCTTCTGATATATTGCGTTTGTACGAAATAAACGCCACTTGTTCAATAGAATCGAACGAGGCGAAAGTAAACATTGTTTCGGCGGAATTATCCTTTGAAAACTAAAAGCTCGTGCCTACATCCGAATTGCTTTTTGTTCACATCTGGCACAATACATTCCCATTGTTGCATGTTTTAAGAACGTCATGTCTAAAGACAAACACTTTGACTACTGACTAAAAGTAATCAATCGTCTTCTGACCAGAATCTTATCTGTTCGCTAGTAACCATCATGACACGTTTTGCACTTAAAGGTTTGATCCAAGTTTACCATTATTACACATTTTGTAGCTATACGGCTTAAAATTGTCATCTGATTTAATTTTCAAATAATAGATCTAAGGTCCGGGTTCAAAGTTGTAAAGCGTTTCAGTTGAGGCTGATATCGTTCTCAAGCATTTGAAAGCTCAAATCGGACAATCAAATGCTTGAGAATAATCCAAGACTCAATTCAAATTCCCCTGCCTTCGACATATTGATTTCAATTTGGTAGGTAAAAGTAAAGTATATATTGATTATATTGATTGTGTAAATAGGTTTGTTTGTCCGCTGATGTTTTGGTCAATAAAGATGTGATTCTTATAGACCGCACTATTAACCCTTCTCGTGAGATGTTTACTCATTCATCTTTTTATTGTTATCTGCTTCAATTTTGTTGTCTGCAATATACGTTTCAAATAAAGAGTTATGGTTGTCTGACTTAATAAATATTGATACATGTAAGGGTGTCTGATCAGAACACAAACTGTTTGCAAACGCGCTGTTAGGCGTCATTGGATGTGAAAGGGTTAATAGCTTGCCTGGCTCTTCGTATATAGACACAATAATAATTGTTGTTGCCAAACATGCTGTCAACCGACAAACTGGCTTTAATACAAGCATATAAATCATACAGAAAGGCTCAACTGGGTAAAGGTCGTCCAGTTTCATTTTTATAAGAGAAACACAGATATGATTGCAAACAATTGAATTGATTGCAATCAATTTGCAAGTTCGGATCAAAATCCAAACTCTTTGAAAACCAGCATAGTCTGATAGAGTAGCCTTTAACCCGTAACATGTACCTCATAGCCTGTTTCTATTTGAAAACAGGTGAACACTCATAGCAGATTGAACGTAACGCAGAATTCGCCTTAATGCGTCTTTTGATTTATGTGTACCCTCAAAGGTACATCCGTTACTGCCATTACTCAGGGAACGCCACAGCATGGTTCGCAGAGAGCAGATCCACAAGCCCCGCCTCCATTGCGAGGATATAGATTTATAAGTCCCGCCCCTAGAAAAATTGCGTTTATAAAACGAAATAAACGTGATTTTGTTGAAAAGAATGTAATGGGGCGAATGTAGATATTTCAGTATAAATGCGTTAATTGGGGAATTATACCGCAATCTTCACTCTATAGTCTTCTGTTTTGAAACCTATAAATAAAGTGTTGTCGGAATGGAAACAGTAACAGAAGGTTTTTTCAGGGATGTTTTCTCCCGGTTTTCATTAGCAGGGTTTAGATGTAAGGAAAGCACTCTCTTGGCGATGTTTTTAAATAAATTATCAGCTAATGTGAGGATTTTCTGTCTTTATTGCGATTTGCTAGTGCGAAAAACTGCTGGCAACAACGGATTCACCGTGGGTTTTTCAGAATCAGAATAATAATTTCTTGAATACAATTTTCTTATCCATTGTAAAAGACGTAATTATTTTCTATAAAAAGAAAACGAAAAAAACAATGGATAGATGCGGAAACTTTCTGACTTTTGAAAGTGTTTTATTAACGACTTTTCTACAGTGTGGGACCTCATCATACACCGAGTTACTCAGCGTCTGATCATACTCAATACGGTTTGCCATGTCTAATTGTATTTGTACAAACACGTTTGCAGTGGAGAAGACGTTGTTATTTCCCAATAAACGCGTTTACGCTTAAATTATTATTCCCATTGCAAACAATTTGGAGCCAGATCAGACAACGGGTAACCCGGCGTCTGATCAGGCTCCAAACTAATTGCCACTGAGAAAAAAAAGTCAGATTTTTCAACAAGTTGGTTTTTTCTACATTTTGTCACAATGCTTTTGCGTATTTTTTTGGTTTAAACGGGAACGAGTAACGTATTCTCCACTGTATAAAGAAAGAACAAACTTGTTCTTCTTTGTACATTTGTACTTGGCGTTCAATCTGATCATTGTACGTCATTGCATTATCAGTTCTTACAAAAAAGTGGAGAAAACGTTATTCTTCCCCGATAAACGCGTTTACGCTAAATCTATTGTTTCCATTGCAAACAGGTTTGAGCAAGATCAGACGCTGGGTAACCCGGCGTCTGATCAGGCTCCTAACTGTTTTCAACTCAGATTTAAAAAGAAAATAATAAGAAATGTCAAAAATGGTAATTTCCTACATTTTAGCGATTGGCGTTTCGTTTGCGTTTAAACGGGAAAGAATAGTGTTTCTCCACTGTACATACGCGTTTTGTGAAATGCTTCTCACGATAAAATTTTCTAGAATATAATCTTCATTTCATTCCAGGTGTACACTGCAGTCGAGTTTGGGATAACATTATGTGTTGGTCAGATACCCCTGCAGGGACTACAGTACAACAACCTTGTCCATCCTACATCAACAAGTTTGACACAAACGGTAACCTTCTGCTAATAAGTCACCATCATGACGTCAAACAGTGCAGAAGACGCTGTTAGTGTCCGTTTAAACGCACAATAAACGCATCGCAATTAAACATAGAAAAGGACAACATTTCGACAATGCTATGCTGGCTATTCATGGTAGGCAAACGGTGTGGAGGCTGATCGGACGCCGGGTTACCCGGCATCTGATCTGCCTCATAACTGTTTACAAAGGAAATAACAATTTTTGCGAACAAGCGTTTATTGGGAAAGAACAACGTCGTCTCCCCTTACCCGTCAAACACATTCACTATCACCTTCGCGTAAACACATCGCCTACCTCTATTTCCAACGTTTACAGTGCTTGTCAGGTTGATTTAACCCATAACCCATGCACCGATTCTAGTTTTTAAGACAGGTGATTACTTTAAGCAGTTTGAAAGTAAAGCAGAATGCGCATTACGGCGCATTCTGCTTTACTTTCAGCTTGCTTTAAGCTACAATCGAGTAGAAAAAAGAAAACATCTATTATGGGACATATTCATCACAATATAATGTTGAACTAGTTTCTTCAGGAATAAATCAAAGGCGAAAATGTGTATTTATGGGGTAGTAGGTTATTAAAGCAGTTTTAGTCCTGTTTAATGTAAAGAAGTATTACGATGCTAATGAGTTCGCTATGCTTTCTAGTTTAACCAACCCTATTTCTCATTCGTTTGCAAACGAGGTTGAGATTCGGACATTTAATGTCCATATCAACAACTGGTCAAACAGGATAATAGTGTGGGTCCTTCTGGCCGTGGTCGTAATCAACTAAGAGTTTATAAATCTTTTAAAACGGAGTTTTACGCCGAACATTATTGTAAAATTATATTGCCACCCCGACATCGTTCTACCTTTTGTAAATTCCGATTAGGGATCGCCCCTATTAGACTTGAAATTGGCCGTTACGAAGGTCTGCCAGAAGGTTCCAGAATTTGTCCCTTTTGTGACACAAACACAATCGAGAATGAAATACATGTATTATTGAATTGGCCCATGTATACTGATATAAGACAAGACCTTCTTTCAAGAGCTTACGTTTTAAGTCCCATGTATTATTCTCTATGTGATAATGATAAGCTCTGCTTTCTGTTTTCTAACCCAGATATTGTCCGTACTTGTGCCAAAACATGTTTTGCCATTCTACAACACCGTCAGTTTTTACAGTGTAAATAACGTTTTATAATGTAAATAATGTCAATTTTGTTTTTGCAAACTGTCAGGAAATGACTTTCTTTTCAGGTGGTCTGTAATGTCCTTGCTAATCCGGTTCACTTTGATCTGATCAAAGGAACGTATGCTTTCGTATAACCATTCTTTAAGTAGTGCACAGTAGTGCCAGTTTTTGTCTTTCAATGTCTTAAAACTTGTTTTAGAGCAGCATTTTTAGATTCTGATTAGCATACATATCACAGATTTATCTTAAATATGTACAGTATATGTACAGATACTCTTAAATGATAAGTGTTACAATGTGTATTCATCTCTTATAACTCCAACTAGGAGTGGCATTATACATGTATATAGTTTACTGTATTTGTGATTATATTTACAAACATGTATGTACGAGTATAATGATTAGAATAAATAACGATTACTACTACTACCGTTCAGAGAACAGACTTCGCGGCATCTGATCGCGATTTAAACTGTTTGTATTTGTTGATTGCATCGAGCTTGGCACAGTATTTTCAAAGGCACATGGTCATCTCGAAACTGATTTTGTATTTCAAAACACTATATGATATGTAAAAATAGTCAACAACAACACGTTGTTTTTTGTTTGTTTTGTTTTTTTATAAACACTATGTTGTAATATATTATCAAGTATAAGCTCTAGTCGACGAAATACAATGTATACCAACTTACTTTTGCAAAGTTATCCTGTAACGCGGTTTTTGGCAATGTTTTTTTTATCTAAAATAAACTATTGATCTAGTGTAGACTTGATACGTAATAATGTATTTTAACATAATTACATTCTCCCCATTCTCTTCTATTGAAAATGACGTTTAAATTCGTAAAGATGTACTTGTTCGAGGGGCGGCACTTGTAGAAATCTTTGCAGAGGAGGCGGGACTTATGGATGTTTTCTCCCTGAATTAATGTCGGACAGGAGCCACTTTGCGGAGTTTTCAAATATACTGTTAACCGGTGTATGCCTTCCAAGCCAAAACCATGTTTATCGACTATAATGATTCTTCATTGATGAGACAAATTTCAAGAAATTTAAAATACCTCAGATAAAGTTAATGGAACTACATTTTCCGCGAAGTAAAGGTGCCCCTCTATTATTTGGTTACTGGGGCGGAGTCAGCTTCCTGAAAGCTGTTCTATCAAGTTGTCGACGTATTTTTCTCTTTTGCTACATCAGTTCTCCTTTAAATCTAAAATGATGAGATTTGTTCATAACGAAAATAAAATGTGAATATAAGAAATGTACATATTTTTTAAGGCTTTAAGGGTGTATCAATGTCATGAATTTAAGAAATTTTCAAAGTATATGAAAACACTTTATGATGGTTTTGTATTGAAGAGCTATTTAAGATGAATGAAAAGATAGAAAAAAGTGTACATTTTGGTGAACAACAGTTGGCTCCATGGCCATGTAAAATTTACCCCACCCACTTTCTCTTATTTTGTCCTTTTCAAACAGCCCGATTCAATAAAACCATTTTAAATGAAAACTAATATGATAATTTGGTTTTGTGTTATTTATTTCCTATCTATGGTAGTATTTCTTCATACAAAAACTAATTTAAGAAAAAACAGGCACCAAATGTGAAATTTATAAAGCTCTAAATATCATCGATATGGTACTTTTTTGTAAATTGTGTAAGGGGAGATAACTCTTTTTACTTCAATAACTTAAAATTTTCAACACTGACCTTTCAATTTCTTTTCATATTTTGAACTGCCTTAGCATTGGCTTTCATTTGGTAGAATATAAAAAAAAGTTTAATACTAGAGCTATTTCATTTTCAAACTATTTACTTTTTTTTCATAAAATAAAAAATCTAATCAAATCATGCCCTATAAAAAGCATATTTTTGATATTCGAGGATCCATATTGTTCAAACCTAGTGCCTACAAATTACCATGTTTGTTTTGTTTTGAAATAGATTTTACTGAAGCTTGTAGATCTACTCTGAATGGGTAAAATTTGAGAGAAAACGTCCAAATTTGACATACCTTTTTCAAACCGCTGTATCTAAAAAAAAAAAAAGGGACACCACCATATATATTTTTTTCCATTTTTTCATTCATCATAAATAGCTCTTCCAAAAAAAACAATGAAAGAATAAAAGTTCGATACTGTGAAAAAA
Organism: Gari tellinella; assembly: GCA_922989275.2. Lineage (NCBI taxonomy): Eukaryota > Metazoa > Mollusca > Bivalvia > Cardiida > Psammobiidae > Gari > Gari tellinella. Next base: position 21,815,793 of record OV277869.1, on the reverse strand, counting down.
TTGCTTATGGGTTGGATACACCCTTAAGCGAAATAAACGACAGAAAATGATCGGCAACTTTACCATGGATCATTTTCTGTCTTTTATTTCGCTAAAACGCCGAAACAATTCAGTTCTTTTCTTAACTTATTGTCCTTCGCATATATATTTTTGGGGTGCTACAACTTAAACTATGACGTCGGCATTTGTTTGTTTTTTAGGGACACATATACGATACCCTAATACTTGAAAGCTATCGAATGCTATTGTGCGGTTAGCTATCAAAGCCCATTCCTATAATTATGTTGTTGATTGTATAATTTAGTTTCGTCATGGCATTGCGTTGTGTTTGGATCGGTTTAGTTTGCACGGGAAAGAAACTTATCTACAATGTCTCGCTGTCACTACTTTAAAGATGATTATGTGCACACTATCGCTCCCTATAACGACCCTCCCAACATCGATTCACTCCTTTCAACAACGCTTGCTGCTGTTCCCCCAAAAAATACAATTTGCCTAACACATTCACTGCTGCAATATCGTCTGCTTAAACATATTGTCTGCTGTTTTTTCTCAGTTACACATTGGTCAATTTGAAGAAGTATATAATGAGTGACAAACAATTTGAATCTAGATCAGACGCCGCTCACGTGGTGTTGTTGTAGAGAGGGAGCACTGTACATGTAATATAGCGATACGGACTGAATTATTTATCTTAAACAGACTTAAAATAATATGGTGTATTTGCAGAAAAAGGAAAATACTAAAACAACATGCATAATTTAGGAAATATTGACAAATGACATGCAAATATGATTGGTATACAAACAACCTTAAGAAAAATCACCGAATCTTAGTTTTACCCCCGTGACGTCATCAATTCAAACAATTGTCATCTGCTTTTGTTTCGCAATTTTTTTTTAGTATTGAAATGAGTGTCTAACAGTTTGAATTCTGATCAGACGCCGCGTCACGCGGCGTCTGATCAGGATTGAAACTGTTTAGAAATAACCATCGTTCTCGGGGTAAGGCAGTGCAGGGGTTTAGATTTTTCCATCGCTTTTTCTACTCCGACCTAAGGCGGAAATATATTTTTACATAAAACAGACTGTCAGATAACAAAGCAGCTGTGGTCGACGAGGCAAGATCGTTAGCACAATTATACTCAATATTTTGTTTGACTTCTCCGCACTGGTTCGATTTCGACTGAGCGCAATTTCAATTTCTGTGAAATATATGTTGTCCTATTGTAAATAATTTTCCTAAAGTTATATAAACGTATTTGTTTAGGCGCATAACATTCATTTTTAAAAAGGTGTTTGTCCCAATTTGGTTTTCAGTCTTAGATTTAAGTCAGTGTCTAACATCTTAAATAAACGTATGTTTGAGCAAAGCCATACTTCATTAAATCGCTCAACGTACATTTCATTAAGAAGTATTTTAACAGTGAGGAGTATACAAACCATTGTTCACTGAGACAGTAAATCTCTATTTTGTTATATCGTTATCTATGAAATAGCGAAAACGCACGGTTTCTCCGTGCCTTTCACGGCTGAATATTGAATACAAATGAAGTGATTTAACAATTTCCGATACAATTAGTTGTCTGACAACTGTCAGAATGGGATGTGACTGGCCTCATCGAACAATCAGCTGTCAGCGCAACAGTCAGGCTCTGGCCTAGTTTCCCGATACACGGAAACCATCAGGAACAAATAGAGACGAAGTCAGCGGTGTGCCTAAATAAATACACTGCGTACGAAGTTACATTTCAGAAATTGTGCGTTTGCCATTTCAATGTCCTCGTCTGTTTAAAACTGTCACTGACATTATGCCGTCTTCTTTAGAAAGTGTTACACATATGTTAAAGTAAGATTCAAGTTATTTGACAGAGGGAAATTTTCAAATACTTTGGATCCTGATACAAACCTAGACCAGTTTTTTTCTTTGCAAACAGTTTGGAGCAAGACCATACGCCGGGTAATCCGGCATCTGAGCAGGCTCTTAACTGTTTGCAATTTTGGTTAAAACGAATCGTCACAATTGTCAATGACGTGCCTTCCTCTTAAATTTGTTTCGTTTCGCTTAAAAGGCAGTATTAGCATTCTCCCATTCAATTACATTGAACAAAATGACGTTTATTTTATAAGAACGCATATTTTCTAGGTGCGGGACTGGTGGACACCAGTCCACTTGTCCACTGCAGTTCCTCTGCCGAGGAAAATCTCCGAAAACCATTTTGTTGTGTTGCTTCAGTAACGCCGTGATGGCTATTCCTTTCAGGGTACACATTATTCGTGTTAATTTGCCGATCATTTTTAGCTCGCCTATTCGGAGAATGGGGGGGGGGGGGGCTTATGGAATGGAATCACCCCGGCGTCGGCGTCGGCGTCGGCGTTGGTTTTTCATGGTTAAAGTTTTGGGGTAAGTGTTGTAATGCACTAATACTACATGAAATATTTGCATTAGGAAGCTGATGTTTGGAATGGAGGTGCCCTGTGGGATTGAACATTGATGTTGTGTAGTTTAAATTTTAAAAAAAAGTTAAAATTTAGTCAAATTTTGTGGATTTTCAGTATTTGCTTTGTTTTCTGTGCTTTCAAAGGATCTCCCCTTATTTGGATTTTTATAATTCACAACAGCAGATGTTAAGTGCTTGTGTGGCGGCTGTAAAAAGTCGCCCCGTACTTCATTCTCAGTGTTGTTATACTTTCTGGTCCTTTGGAATCATTGATTTCAGCGCATTTACAGTTGAAAGTTGAATTCCGCTTAAGCCGGTGCTAGGGGGCGTGAGCACTGTTGCATATTTCAGTATTGCTCATGAACAGACTCAATTAAACCGAGTCTGCGATTTTCAGTATTTGCTTTGTTTTCTGTGCTTTCAAAGGATCTCCCCTTATTTGGAGTTTTAGGTTTTTCGGCTGATTTCTCATGGTTGAAGTTTTGGGGTAAGTGTTGTAATGCACTAATACTACAAGAAATATTTGTATTAGGAAGTTGATATTTGGAATGGAGGTGCCCTGTGGGTTGAACACTGATGCTGCGTAGTTAAAATTTAAAAAAAAAGTTTAAATTTAGTCAGAATTTTACCTTTTGTGGACTTAGGTGTTTCGGCTGATTTTTCATGGTTGAAGTTTTGGGATAAGTGTTGTAATGCACTAATACTACATGAAATATTTGTATTAGGAAGCTGATATTCGGAAAGGAGGTGCCCTGTGGGTTTAACATTGATGTTGCGTAGTTCAAAATTTTAAAAAAATAAAATTTAGTCAAAATTTTACCTGTTGTGGACTTAGAGTTTTGGGACTGAAATTTTAAAGTTAGTTATGGAGTAAGTGTTGGAATGCACTTATACTACATGAAATATTTGCATTAGTAAGCTGATATTTGGAATGGAGGTTCCCTGTGGCTTGAATATCAATGTACTTATACACTTTACTATTGATAGTTACCTATTTAAGAAAGGTTGAATTAGGCGAGCTTTGCTGTTCTCCGACAGCTCTTGTTAGTTATTTATCTCGGTTAAACGCCGAAAAAATCAGTTCATTTCTTAAATATTCTTTACAGTATGAAAATTCAAGTGTAAAAACCCGTTTTGTCTGCAAAATGCGATTGTATTTTAAACCCAGATGTACATTGCGCATAGTTTGGATTCAAACCAGACGTCGAGTTTGTTCAATGTATTTCATAAAGAAGATATTCACTTAAACGACCAAAACATTCCGTTCATTTCTTTAATACACAAGGGCCCCACTGTAAGTGCTTTGATCTTGAGGCTATCGAAGAAGAAGAAAAATTAGCGTATCTAATTCCGTAGTCTGTGTGTCAACTCCTTCAAAATGTCAAAATATGGCATAGCAATAATGACCTGATTGGATTTAGTTATTTTGATCAGATTTATAATGTACTCTTAGAGGCTGAGTTCAGGGGGAAATGATGTGTTTCGCTTATAGACAAAATGAGGCCAAGCAGAGCCAACATGTTGATGCTATAACTGAAAGTACCGATGAACCAAATATTTAACCAATAATTAATATTTGCATTCTAGGTATATTTTTTTTGTCTGCTACAAAATTTCTGTTCTAGATCAGAATGTCAAACAGTTACGCGGCGTGTCATCGGGATCCAAGTTATTTGTAATTGATATCATGATTTCACCGCTAGCATTTTAAGAGTTAAGATGTCGGTCAAGGAGATTGTGAATAAAATAATGTAGGGAGAGTAATGAATTGGGAAGACACTATTAGGATTAATTGTTATGTTTATATCGTTTTGTTTTTCTAATGTGTTTTGTTTGATCGTTTGTTATGTGTTTTTGTTTAACTATTTCACCGCTAAAGACGCCAAAATGGCGCCAATAATTAAGCGACCTCAGTTTTCGATGGTCCGGTGCAAACAATGTAGACCCACCCGTGCGGGTAAACAGGGTTTATACTGTTTGCAATTCGTGATCTTCTCGATGCCATTTATCATTATTGTTTCCTCTGCTCTAAATGACATTTTTGTGCCAATGGGCCGTAAAACACCATCCATTAATTCAGTATTGATTCCCAATTGGCGTTTACCTACATATGTTCTATATTGCAAACAGTGTAAACCAGTTAGTAAATCGCCAATGTATCCCATCAAAACACGTGTACTCCAAGAATGTACATCCATTTGAAATAGACCAGGCCCCTAGGTTATAAAGCTTAAAATGAACTCTGTGCTCAAAAATCAGAATCGGTGTTACTTCAGAAAATATTTTGTATATAACTAGTATTTGCATACTATAATTCTACTGTAAAATATATCCAAATCAGGTTACTTAAATTAGTTCAAGCATGTTTTGTAAAAACTAGAGCATGTAATCAAAATTGAGTTTTTAGCACCGAGTTTGTTTTAAGTTGTATAACCTCGGGCCCAGATGCCGAATATTAATCATCGACTTTGATACTGAAATAAAACGTCAGCTTTGTCAAACACGATTTCCCTGTGTACCTTTATTTGCTATGTTCTTGTGATTCATTTCTTTTTACCTATTATACCATTAATACGTATTTTTAAAGTCTTTAATATAATCCATCACTGAAAAATACAATCATGAACATTTACCATAAAAAATAGTTTCTTTATCCTATCAGATGGTAGCTTAAAGAAGGCTGAAAGTAAAGAGGAATGCGCCATAAAGCCCTTTCTGCTTTACTTTCAACCTGGTTTAATTGATCACCTGTTTTCAAAACTAGCAACTGGCTATGAAGTCAATAGTCAGACGGGAAGTATATCGTTCTTTCTGTGTGTATTTTTGCATTTTAATCAAAAATAGAATTAAATATTTTGCCACATGTCAGTCAAGGTATTTCACTATAGCTGCAGCTAAACATTTTGCCAGTGAATGTTTATACTCAGTGGACTAAACATTTATATTTTCTGTCAAAAACAAAACTAAACGCAGACGCAATAAAACATTTTTTTTTTATAGAAAAACAGTTTATTTTCTACTCGGAGTCTGACCAGGCTTCAAACTGTTTGCAATGGATACCACTATTTGAGGGCAAACGTGTTTATTTGAAAAGACTAACGTCTGTCTCGCAATATTGATATACCACAACTGTGATTTCAGAATTCGCCACGCGCGAGTGTCTACCGAACGGGACATGGTTTAGCCCGGACTACAGAGAAGACCAAAGAGGGTGGACAAATTTCTCAACTTGTGAGAGCACAGAAGAGCCCAAACCCCAAAAGAAACACAGCGTCTCCGGAGTAGCTTATATCATGATGGTAGGTTAAACATTTACTTAAATATACCCTAAACGTGCAGAATATGGAGTGTGAAATAAAACGTGTGCACACTGTGCATATAATTGACTAATTTTTGTAATCATCATACAACTGTATTTCTACGCCGACTGTAAAAACAGTTTAGATTAACAAACCTGGAATATTATGCGTAAATGAAAATTTCAAAGTGTCCAACTAGTCTATATCACTTTTGTTTCTCCTGAGCAACCCCATTGGGTTCGGACGTTGCATCATAATGACGTCACGTCATCGTAATGACGTAAAAGAAACTAAATTTAGATAAGACTTCATTAGCCTTAGGCAAGTCTTCGTAGCGGAGCCCGTCTATTTCACGAAGACTTGTCCTTTGCAGTCTAACCAATTTAGACCGCCCATAAATCTAAATAAGGAATATCGATTACAAATTTACGTTACTGTGTGACGTGTAATTGGTGGTTCCTATTCTATACACGCACCTGGCTCAGCTGTTTCAAGCTGCCAGCAACGATAATCTGCCAATCAATTGCCCCCCCCCCCCCCAAGAGTTTCATTTTGGCGGGAATAATGCAGTCTTCACGAAAAAGAAAGAACTGAATAACCGACTCTGATTGGCCAATGGCACAGTTTCATCAATAGGCGGGGTAAGCGTCAAATACTCATTTTCAGCCAATATGAAAATCAATGTTTACATTAAACCTTAACTGAAAAATCGTACAAATGTTGTTGTATTTTATATTTATTTAACTGTTTTCAAAACATTTGATGTTGTTTTTCTTTATTTCATTTCCGTACTACTTTTATCTGTGGAAGATTAAAACCCCAATTACATTTACGGCGAATAGTCTGCCCATTACCTTAGGGAAAGTGAAAGTGACAACGTTCAGAATTTGTGTCATTTGTTGTTTATGTGATAAATAGAATATCAAATTCGAGTGTTTTCAGAATTGAACTCGTTGTTTAGAATGACATGTTGCCCGCCAAAGGCTAGCGTCATATTATTTATCCAAATCGTTCAATAAATTCAATACCAAAACACACTCATTTTATATCCCCTGTACACGATACCATAACTAGAACTCCACAGAGTCGGAATTAGCTATAGTATAACGATACATATCAAATAACTTGTACGTACTCGAGAAGACGTTATTTCTGTTTAAACACACCTTAAACACAATCGTAGTGCAATAACAATAGATAAAGAAAATGACATTTTACAGTGGAGAAACTGTTATTATTTCCCACTTACCGCGTTTCAAACGCGTTTAACGTTTATGCGTTTACATGCACATATAGACGTGTTTACTCCGTTTATAAACGCAAGGGAGAAAATCCATGTCGGTCAGGTTTTCCCATTCAGAACTTATTCTTTATTTCAGCAAAAATAACGTTTATCCATCTTTTGTTAACATCTGAGCTAATTTTGACCAATGTACATTAGTAACTTGTCGTTATACATTGTTAAGGAACAATATCTACGAGAGGTTTTTTTAGCTTATTTTTGAACTTATTCAGCTTTTCATCACGAATGAGTTATTCTGTGATTTCTTTTACTTATACGTGTTATACAATTTGTTTCAATCTAAATTCCAGCAGATATTTAGCTGCTGAATATGTGTCATCTGCTTTACTTTTCGTCATTAAAAATCCTTTTGTGATTTATAAATAATAACTTCTGCGCTGTAAGATCCATATCATAATAGCGGTAGAAAGATATTATTTGAGAAATTGAATTCTACACGTTTATTCTGCAAATAAAATCCATAGAGCCTTTTAAAGGACACACTGTATTCTACCACTCTAAAAGTACACACTTTAGTCCGAAGCTGCATGTACGATGGACAGTCATGAGCAACCTCCTGTCGTAAAAACCCTACATCAAAAATGGGTTGATTGCGCAATACAGTTTCCCCGTTTGGCTTTTCTCGCTCTATATCCCCGTAGATGAAGAACGATAACTAACTGCATAAATGATGCAATTAAGTCCATTTCATAGCATGGAGGACATTTTCTAACCGTATCATTGATTGGAGCCAGAGTTACTAATCAATTGATCTGAACCAATGCTTGGATCCATATCATACGACGAGTTACTCAGTATCTGGTCTGCATCAATGATTCGATCCAGATCAGACGCCGAGTTACTAAGCATGTCAATTATTGGTGACTGAATACCTTTCGGGTCTTTTTCATTCGTGTAATTTATTGGTCTCGATGATAACAAAGGTATACCGATTGAAACGCATTTATTAATGCAAAATGCGCTTACAAACGCAAAATCCACTTATAAACCTTCAAACGCGTTTATCGTTTATCGTTTAGTTTGCGTATCGTTTTCGCATCGTTTGCAGATGCGTAAGCATAAACAGGAAAGAATAACAGTTTTACACTGTAAATACATGTTCTTATAATTATTTTATCATATGGGCAAACAAATTGGAGACATATCAGACGACGGGCGTCCCGTCGTCTGATCTTTCTCCAAACTGTTTGCAAAGGACTTCATTGTTTTAATATTAAACACTTTTTTATTTGGGAAAGAATGACGTTTTTTTCACTCTCAGAGCGAAATCACGTGGAACTACAGTCCGGTCTATAGTCGTCTATAGTGACTATTGTTCTAACTGAACACCGATGGTTCGAATATAGTGACGGGACGTCATTTGACAAGTGAGCCTTAGTTTTGATTGGTTCGACAAACGGTGTTCCTTTGCCGACCTTAATGCGCATGCGCCAGCCCCCATTTAGCCTGACTAGAGGTTCGAACTATAGTTACACGTGAAGTTGCTCTATATATCGAACCAAGTCAACTCCAACTCCTTAAAGTTGTGATCAGTTGTAGTTTTACGATAACATTTATATAACTGGATATAAAGGTTGTAATTAGTACGTATTACATAATGTGAAAAAGTTGACATTTTACAATATAGGGTTAATACACCGTTTTTCGTGCATTAACATCTGAAGAAGCCCGCGGGCTGTATTTGAAGCCCGAGGCTTTAGCCGAGGGCTCCAAGACAGCACAAGGGCTTCTGCAGATGTTAATGCACGAAAAACAGGTGTATTGACACTATTCTTGCATAAAAATATGTCTATTTCCCCTTCTTGTTGGATTTCACCTAACTCCGTTCTCTAATACATTGACAGAATACGCGCACCTAGGTCAAGTTTGTTTACAAAATGTGCATGTCTTTTAGATATATCAACGGCTTGGATACAGGGCCACATGCACCGGATTTATCAATGTCGGCCATTTTTAAAAGCGACTCGGTTCGCATGTGTAATTTACGCTTGGCACTCAACAGACATTATGCTGTTCTTCGTCCGTTAATTCAAGGACTTGAAAATGTTACAATATATCTGGATATGAGGAGAAATGTGGTTGGATGTTGGAATAACGTTGAATGAGTTGGTCTGGTACAACGTGAGACGTAGCATACAGACCGGTCAGGTGCGACGCAACACAGAACGTCAGAGACTTTCTCTATACCAATTCTATGGAAATACAGGTACACCGATTTACAGTTTAGCATGTAGGGTAGGACTTTATTTATAATGCTATATTTATTAATAAATATCAGACACATGAATGGATTACCAGCAGTCGATTGCAGTTATTTAACTCATTACTGACATTAGGCTATAACTCCATACTGTAGTCTAGCGGGATCGAGTGTAGTCTATTTCTATTTCTATTTATTACTTCTACGCCATCAATTCTTATGATTATGAGAAGGGGCACTTTTTAGGTGCACCATTGGGACTGTACTTGTCGAACACAGGCACAGAGGAGATAACGTTATTCTTTCCCGTTTTTAAACGCAAAGAAATGCAAACGCAGTGCACTAACATGGAGAAAATGACATCTTTTTTATACTTCTGACTGTTTATTTTAATCTGAGTACCAAACATTTGGGAGCCTGATCAGACACCGGGTTACTCGGCGTATGATTTGGCTCCAAACCGACATCTGATCTGGCTCCAAACTGTTTGCAATGGAAACAATAGTTTAAGAGAATAACGTTTTTTTCCACTGTTTTCTTTGTAGAAACTCAACAAGTCCCTACAGCTTAGTCGTTAGAGTGCTAGAATGTTACGTCAGAGACATTGGCTCCAAGGTTATAAAGCTTTTGAGTTGAGTCTAAAATCGTCCTAAAGCGTTTGGTTGGTCAGATTTGAGTTTTTGATGAGCAAAAACTGAAATTTGACTTATCAATGTCTAAGAACCAAATAAGACTCAACTTAAAAGTTTTAACTTTCTATACGTCTAACTGTCATTGTGCTTGGTAACCATTGTTATACTACAGTTGTCTAGGAATTTAGAATAATTTTGAAAATATGTTTTGATAATTTTGTAAGCCATTTAAATATTAGGAGCGTACTAAGAGTCAGTTACTGAAATAGCTGGAACGGAATTTGGGTTGACATGCTATTTTATCAACATTGCCGTTATAGATTCTAAATGTGTGTGTCTGTAAGATTTACTTGTAGGTTTTAAATAAAGATTTGAATTTGAATTGTCTCATTCAATCAATGCCTTCATTAAAGAATCAAAAATAATTCTAAATAAGATGATAACGCTGTCTATATGTTTAAACTGTTATTATTCATTTTCATGCATGTTTGTTGTTTCAGATTCTATCACCAGATGTCACTGGCCATCAGCCTTGGATGTTGGTCTAAATCTTGAGAAGTCTGCAATATTAACACGTACTGGAGTCATCCTTTCTCATTGACTGTGAACAGAATGTGTTTGGTGCTTACTCAACAGAGAACAGTGACAATAACGAGAATGAACCAGATTTAACAAAACAAAGTTTAACTCATGATGAATTTATGTTTACACAAAGTCATCACCCGGCTGGTCTCAAAATAACAGGAAAAGTCTTAGTTTAATGAGGAGCAGCTAACCCAAGACATCTATTACATGTACATGTACATAATTTGATTGCACATTAACCTATCACTCAATCAATATGCAGTTTTCCCCCTCTTATCTATTTCTCCACTGAGCAAAATAGTTCAACACTATGGAATCATGAATGTATGCACTATAAGGAGCCTAAAGCATTTTGAAAGTAAAGCAGAATATACCATTAGGTACTTTCTACTTTACTTTCAACATGCTGTAATAAACAACCTGGATAAAGGGTAAAGGGTTAAACAGACATAGTCTGAAAGATCAAATTACTACAGAGCTACAGGTAAAAGGCATGATTTTATCTTATTTTCAAATATTCTATAAATGTAAATTTTTTCATTTTTAATTCCATTTCTAAAATATAATTATTTCCTAAATGCATTACTTTGGCTACTCAAACTTCTTAGAACATATCTATTACATTGTGCTTCGGTATATTTACCAAGTTCATTTATTATCTTGAGCTATGTAATTTTTTAAGTACTTGAAATATGTGTACAAAACCAGAATTTCAAATAAAATATATTTCAATAAGCACAATATTTGCATAGATATAAATAATAACAAGAACTTTTGTCTTCATATTTGAGATCCATTTCCATTTTTTTTTATTAATATCAGTCATTTTCTTCCATATCACAGCTTCCTTTATTCTAATTGCACACCAATTGTATATCTTGCAAGTATTATGCTTCACTACAAACAGTGTACTTACAAGGAATGCACTTGTCTTCTACCTCAGTGTAAACTTTGAACAGAACATCCCCTAAAGGAGCCCTCTGATCAAGGTCGCCACACGAAGAATAATTTTCAATGCATCGGTGTACATGTATACTTTAAACAGAACGCAATTAATCAAGATGGACAAACTTTTATTTTGATTTTAAATGTACATTTAAAGCTCCAGTGGTTATTGGATGAGAGGTTTCGCCTAACTGTCGCCAACGTATGCACATAGTCGCTGTCATGGACATTCTGGTTGTAGACCAATTGGAGTGTCAGATGGCCGATTTTGTCAATTTCAAAATTGATTGATTTGGGTTTACGGCCGCAAACTGTGACACAAAGGTTGTCATAATAGCGCCGATGTTGTGTCAATTTCATGTCATCTATAATAGCAAGTCGCTGTCGTCGAAAGTTCGGCATTTTAAAAATATGTACATGTATGTGCACAATTACGGTACAATGTATAAATAACTCGTATACGAGAAATGGGATTCAAGCTGTTTGTTATCGCTTTAATTAATGAGTTAACTGCAAGTTTTAATAATAAATCAAAAGTTACTTTGCCTAGTGTGTTTACTTATATGATGTGTTCTGCTTTGTATCCATCCTAAAGTGGTGAAAACGTTATTCTTTCCCCTTTAAACGCAAACAAAACGCAAACGCAAAACATTAAAATGTAGAAAAGGACAATTTTTCAGCATTTCTGACCTTTCATCTTTTCAGAGTGGCAAACAGTTTGGAGCCTGATCAGACACCGGCTTAACCGGCGTCTGATATGGCTCCAAACTGTTTGCAAAGGAAATAATAGTTTTAGCGTAAACGCGTTTATTGGGAAAGAATAACGTTTTCTCCACTGTACCTAATAATGTCACCTGTCAACAGAATTATTTAGTTGTACAAGTTTGGTTGGACTGTATACTATGGAGAAGACGCTATTATTCCCCAATAAACTCGTTAATGCTAAAACTATATTTGAATATAGTTTTCCATCGTAAACAGTTTGGAAACAGATCAGACGCCGGATAACTAAATAGTAATGAGTTCAAAAGGTGCAAACTGAATGGGAAACTGTTTAGATCCCGACCAGAATGCTCCCCCAGGAGTCTACACCATTTGTTAGCTATTGTCTGTCCAAATACTTAGGGTTATTACAGTAAAAAAAACTTTTGCATTTCGCCTTAATGACCGTTATGTGTATTTGGCGCACGGTGATTATTTTGTAATTTCAATAACAATGCATTCACCAGCATCTTTGTACTGACAGTGTAGGCTGCAGTTTGGCCAGAACGCTGTTCAAACCGTCATTGTTATTGTTTATACTGGGCCACGGAACAATCATAACTATAGCGGTCATTAACGGCGCGTGTGCACGTGAATCGCCTTGTTAATACACGTTAAAGTACTCGTTAATGCACCCCCTAGGAACGGCTTTTTATGCAAGAATATTGGATATTCTATCGTAATCCACTATATTATACATCATAATTATGTCTCGATTAGAAATCCAATAACACCCCTTTACAGGATTTAAAACTTCAATCGCGATGCTTAAATTACTCCACATCAAATGTTCAAAGTAATTAGAAAGTTTTCTAAATTCGTATCAATTACAGTGAAGAAGGCGTTATTCATTTCTAATAAATTCGTTTATGCCAAATTATTTCCATTGCAAATCAGATATATAAAGTCAATTGATAAGTTTATAGCCTGTACGTTACATGTAGTTAATTTCAAACGTCAACAGGTACAGTTGAAATAACGTTATTCTTTCCAAAGAAACGTGATTACGCTAAATCTATGTTTTCATTGCTAACGGTTGTGAGCCAGGTCAGACGCCGGGTAACCCGGTGTCTGATCAGGCTCCAAATTGTTTGCCACTTGGATTAAAAAGCAATAATTAGAAATCTCAAAAATGGTAATTTCTTGCATTTTAACGATTTGCGTTTGCGTTTCGTTTGCGTTTGAACGGGAAAGAATAACGCTTTCTCCACTGTACTTTTACCAGTGCCGAGAAGTGATTTAGCTGGCTAGAAAATACATATTTAACCTTCAGTTTAGGAATGTCTAACAAACTAGATATGTTTTTTCATTGAATGACAGAAGATATTCTCGGCAATCATCAATCAATATTATATAAGGCACATTGTGCTTTACTTCCAGCCTGCATTAGGCTACACTCTTTAAGGATATTGAACATATTCCCTACTGTACATATTCATGACTGTATAAACTGAAACCATTTTCTTCAGTGGGAGAATAAAAAAGGCGTTGCAATTGGTATTTATTGAGTAATGGGTTAAACGTATTCTCCTGAATTCGAAATATTTTACCAAGTAAACATTACAGGAAAAGCAAATTTAAGAGATAAACGTATGTTCGGGGCTTATGGCAATATGAACCGCATTGCTCCGACTTCGAGATTTACTTTCTTTGATCGTGAAACTATTCAGTTCATAACCTGATAAACTCCTTAAGAAGTCGTTAATTTCTGAATCATCTTCTTTCAGAGACACATCGTTGCCTACCGACTGATGTACAATATAGGCTATGGTATATCCCTAGTGTCGCTATCACTGGCCGTCGTCATAATGGTTGCATTTAAGTAAGTATTACTGGTACATTATTTGACACCGTTGCAAAAATAGAAAAAAAATATTCCTGAAGGATTGGCTGATGGAACCTACATACAGTGAATAAGACGTTATCCCTTCCCAAAAAACGCGTTTACTCTGAAACCATATTTTTCATTGCAAACAGTTTGGAGCCAGATCAGACGCCGAGTAACCCGGCGTCTAGTCACGCTCCAAACCGTTTGACACTCCAATTAAAATGAATAGGCAGAACGTTTAAAAACTTGTAATTTATTAATTATTATCTATACAGTGCGGTTGCGATTCGTTTGCATTTAAACGAGAAAGAACAACGGCTTCTCCACTGTATCAACAACAAATACATATATTTACATTCACCCCATTCAATTTCATTGAACACGATGACGTTTATTTTATATAAACGCAATTTATCTAGGGGCGGCACGTGTGGACACCTTTCCGCATAGGAGGCGGGTCTTAAAGTTCTGCTCTCCGCGTATCATTTTGTTGCGTTGCATCTGCAACGCCGCTATGACTATTCTTTACAGGGTTCACATTATTCGTGGTTATAACCTCTAATATGGAGTAAACATACTTTAATACTAATCAATTGATCATTTTATATTTGAAATTGCAGCTATTATAGTATAAATATAAGAAATGAACTGAATGTTTTAACGTCCAAGCCAAATAAACGACAGGAAAAGATCGGCAAACGCGATTCATGTTAAATTTACCGATCATTTTCTGTCGTTTATTTCGCTTAAACGCCGAAAGAACTCAGATCATTTCTGAAGTACATACACGGAAATGTACCGGTATATTGAAATGCTTAATTTTTTCAGGAAGCTACATTGTTCTAGGAATTATATACACCTTAACCTATTTGTATCCTTCCTGCTGAGGGCGTTGATGAACACGATACGAGAAAACTGTTTTGTTCAGGGTCTTGGTTTTCCCATTGACGTAGAACAAAATGAAAATGGAACAGTTATTTTCAAGGACGGACCGGTATGTAATATATTTAGGTAGTATGCAGTTTTCAACATTTTCAACATTGAACATTTGTCAACACGTTGCATTCTAGGAAATATTGCCTACTTAGAAAGTGTGGCGAAGAGAGAACGTTGAATAAGTAGCGTCAGTTTGAAGACCCAACGATATGGTCAATATCTGGTATTTCCCCCCCCCCCCCCCACCCCCCCCCCCCCCCCCCCCATGTGCCGCCATGATAACGCGGACACGCATATACAAAGAAATAATGAGTCTTTTAATTTGACGAACTGGCATTATATTCCACTCTTCTTGATGCCCGTCTCAATTCGCCATGTGTCGTCGGTGCATGATGACGTCTCTAAACTTCAGTCCAAGACGTTTCACAGATGTTCAATGGGCAAAAGATCGGGGCTGTATTCGCCCGGGAACAACACTCTCCTCCAGTGGTACAATGAAAAATAATTTTGGACGATACTTGCAACCAATCCGCATGACGTTGGCGTCGTGGGCTTGTCAACGGAAAACCTACGTGTGGTTGTCTTGCTCTTATTCCGGCGTTCCGGAGCCTGTTTGACACAGTTCATGTGAAAGGTCTTATGTTATTTGGAGCTCTTGAATTTCTAGCGGTGTCTTCGGGTGTCTGAAACATGTGGCGCAAGTGTGTCCGGCTTATAAAAGCGTAAATACGACGTTACGTCACTTGGGGTCGGTCCGTTTGAGGACGGCTATTTGTTGTACCAGTGGCACGCAGACGATTATACAGCCTAAAGAAAGTATTTTTGTGCACTCTAAGATGATTTGCAACGTTACTCTGCGAACTTACGTCCACCAGTATCCGAACGGCTGCTTGACGTTGATCATTGTTATGCGCGGCATTGACAACTTCGACCAGATAAGATTTTTTCTTTTAAAATTTACTTACATGGTCTGACTGATAAATTTTGTAATGTGACCGAACAGGTACACTCTATACACTTTACCTGTAGTCACGTGACCTCTAGTTTACGCTAAGCCCGTGTTACTCGTGATATAGGTGAGCGTTCGACGACGTTTTCCAATCACTGGGTAAGTTTGTCTCGGTGCAGTCACGGAAAAGTCGAGCAAAATATTGAGAACTTATTGAAAAAGGAACACTTCAAGTTTAAAAAAGTTGCATTTCTTATTTCTTTTAGTAGCTTAAAGTAGGCTAAAAGTTAAGCAGAATGCGCCTCAAACCTTAAGGCACATTCTGCTATACTTTCAGCCTGCTTTAATTGGACATTTGTCTTCAGTACTAAAACAGGCTATGGGATAATAGGTTAAACCATGTCCGTTTCGATCATATCCGGGTCATATCAGACGTCGAGTATAAGATGTCAAGACACTCAGCTCTTGTTAGGCTTGAACAATCCGATTGCCATTCAGATTATAAAACATCGTTCATGTCTTTGTTTTTAGTTATCTTTCAATGAGTTTGCGATTAGTTTGATTTTTAACGGGAACATAAAGCGTCGTCCCCTATTGACAGTGCTCCCTCTCTACAACAGCACTCAATGGGAGATACAAATGTATTAATTCATTTCATCCTTTCGGGATTTTGCAACTTGCTGTAAAAACAAGAGTAAAATTGGCTTGTTGATTACATATACTGATGAAATTTGATTAATGTACTTCCATTACTCCCTGTTCTACCAATGGGGAAAACACATGAATAAATTATAGTTTTCCTTATGAAAGAAGACATTGTAGCTATTACAAAATTTTAAACGAAGACTCTCTTGTGGTCTTCAAGTCTGATGACAACGAATTGATAACGTATACCAAAGCAGACACGTTTCTTATTAACGTTGATGTTCCACCATGCCTGAGATGAAAATAAAGTTTTGTTCTGTTCTGTTCCTTAAGATGACCATCTGAATTCAATTCTAGGGCAAATAATATTGGAGTGACCATACTGGTACGGTTTTTCGGTAATTAGGGGAAGCTGTTATTCACTCCTGGCACACGGATGTGTACTCAAACAACTTTTTATTGCAAATTGTTGGGAGCCAGATCTGTTTATTTCAGATAAAAATACAACTCGTCAGAATTTTATTTTCTACATTTTACTGTATCAGTGATAATTGTACCTGTTCATCCCGAGCCCTTTACTCATTAAATTTTCCAGGGGCTCATAAATTAAAGAGTTGCTAGTCCCATGGACCAATAGCTTATCTGGCCTTTATTAACCTATTACTCATAAGCCAATAGTAGCTAAAAGCAGATTGAAAGTAACTTTTAATCTGCTTTAAGGGCTCATCTGTCTTCAAAACTAGAAATTAGTTATGGGACATTGAGTTAATTTTTCACCTCAATGACTCAATGTTGTCTCAAGGACTCATTGTTTTACAGAGTGCACATTCCGAGGACTCATTCATCTGATTTCTAAAAGTATCCCTGCTGTATTGCATGTGTGTTAAGGTTCGTTAAAACGAGACAAAATAATGTGGTCTCTCTTGTGCATGTACTAGAAAGCCTCCTATCTTTAATATCGATAACAAGCCTCCAATTGGATGGCCGTTGTAACAGAACTTTATTATACTTGTAACATGTACTAATGATTGTTTCCAATTGATGGTGCATACAGTAGTTCACATTCTAATCAGGATTCCTAAAAGTAATGAATAAATGAATATATATTGAGTGAGTAATGCTTCAAAACATACTTAAAACAAGCCTTACGCTTTACTTTGTTTGTCTTTGCATACAACCTCTTCACAATGAGGTTTTAGCATCTCATCTAAAATACTGGCGGAACAAGGGATCAAACTTTCAAGCAGGGTGTTGATTATCTGTAAAACCACTACATGTACACCGAATTGACACCCGTTATATGTTCTGTTTCTACTGTTTTCGTACAGTGCAGACGATATTATTATTTCCCAACAAATGCATTAATACTTAAAAGAATCATTTCGATTGCATACAGTTTTAAGTCTTATCAAGCACCTGGTAACCCTGCGTCTGATCAGGTCTTTTGCGTTTTAGCCACACAGAGTAATGGAAATCGTCTGTATCTTCAAGAACCTGCAATATTCTACATATTATGTAATAGTTTTACATACAGTGGAGAACACGTTATGCTTTCCCGTTTAAACGCATACATGTACGAGGGGCAAACGCATTGCAATAAACCGTAGAAAATAACAATCTGTTTGAAATGTCCAACGATTTTATTCAATCTGAGAGGCAACAAGTTTGAAGCCTGATCAGACTGTATGAATTGTTTAAAATGGACAAGAATAACGTCTTCGCAACGTATCAATTTGTTTTGAAGTGTAATACGGATATTTTGACTTCCTTATCTCTAACATGTTTAAGATACAAATGTTTTTGATGATTGCCAATTAAAAAATTAAATGAAAATAACTGACATCATTCACCTCTTAACAAATGGACACTACGTACATGTATATTTCAAACTTCGAATGAAGTCTGATCCAGATCTTACGTTTAAGGGTGATTTTTTTAAACAATACAATTTTATATTAACATCACATGTCTGACAGGGTGACAGTAAATTTGTCAACTTTCGGAAAAATACTGTTAACGAGGCGAAGCCGAAGTTGACAGTATTTTCCCGATAGTTGACAATTTTACTGTCACCCTGTCAGACATGTGATATTTATTTTATTATACCGAACTCCTGTTCCATAACTATGAAATCTAGATCGTTCCTAAAATGGCTAGAACAATAAAATTATTAATGTAACTAGATCCGCATGCGATTTATAATGAAATTCATTTGTTATAAAACGATTGGAATTGAAGGAATTATACAAATTCTAAGCTGTATCTCCCTCATTATTTAAGTAATCGTGCATAGGTTATAATGCACTGTCATACAAAGATTTTCCTAACTGCTTCAAATTGTAGATCGAAGTTTTAACGTTGTCTAAAGTGACGCTTTGGCGCGTTAACATTCCTTTGACGTCATCTTCGGTTTGACGTCATTTACGCTATTCCGTAACCTATGGTAGCGGGCGACAGTATTTTTAAAGACAGTATTTTCATGTCACACTGGCCTATGGGAAATTATTATTGTAAATGACATTGAGGTATAATAATGCTAAATAACAACGAGTGAAAATCCTGCAGACCTCTGTTTACATTGGACTAGTGTACTCTTCACAGATACACTGTTTGTTAATAAGTAGTATACTTATTGCTAGAGTTGAATGTGATCGCTGAAAAAGGATTAAGTTGATTTGTAAAACTGCATGTAGTACATTAAAGAAGACATCATTCTTCCCATTTAAGTTGTGTGCTAAAACAAATAATGTAGTTGCAAATAGTTTGAAGCAAGACCAATGTTCAGGATAAATTGGCAGCTGACAATAGTTCAAACTACTGTTCAACACTCAGACAAATTTAATTCGCCAGATTTTTTTATAAACATTTTCTACATTCAAATACATTTTGTTTTCATCCGTTTCCTTTAAACGTGAACAACCAATGTTTCCGCCACTGCACCAAGAGACAAATCGAGTAACATATAAACAACAAAACGTACCAACATTGTACAGTATATCTAACAGAGAATGTAGAGTAATGTAGGGAAAACTCTCCGATTGAAGAGCTTCTGTTTTCAATTTTCATGCATTAATTTTGATACATTTGCAATTATTTTTCTCTGTATATTCGTTCAACATTTGTGTTGAGATTGATTAAAGAACATATTACACTGAAGTTCTTCTATGACGGTCACTAAGTTGTTTAATTAATATGCTGCTTAAAACAAGATGAAGGTAAAAACAGAAACCCGATTTCTGTTTTCCTTTTACATTGCTTCGAACGGTCACCTGTCATAAAATCAATAAGTATTCATACTATTGTTCCTAAAGAGGAGTTTTACTATTTATACTTTATATGTACAGCACTGGGAATGCCGTCTGTTCTATACTGTTTACCAGTACGTGCTCATGGCTAGCTATATGTGGATATTTGTTGAGGCCGTTTACCTACACATGTTGATATTTGTTTCCGTCTTTACCGAGAAGACACGGACAGTGTGGTACATGATTTTTGGCTGGTGTAAGTATTATATGATTTACACATAGAGTAGAAAAGACGTTATTATTTCCAAATAATCGCGTTTACGATAAAACAATTATTTCCATTGCAAACAGTTTGGAGACAAATCAGACGTCGGATAACCGGCGTCTGACCAAGCTCCAAACTATGTGCCACTCAGATTCAAAGTCAAAATTTAAAACAAGTCATTTTCTACATTTTACTGAACTACTTTTGCGTTTCCTTTGCATTTAAACGAGAATTATATATATATATATGTATATACTAGTATATTATATATGGTTGAGATATAATTTACTCTTACAGTGCTGCACTATTCTAACTAAATATAATATTATATTTTCCCGAGCGCTTTCGTCAGTTACGTCTTCATCAGGGGATATGCAATAATGCAATGAACTTGGTTTGGTTTTAAAACAAATCAGATGTTTTCATAAAATGTCGTTGTACACAATGACACTCTGTGCTGAACGCTTTAGAACAAGTTTGCTCTTTTAAAAAATACTCTTAGGTAGTGAATGATGGATGGATGAGTTTGGTTTTGCGACACACTAGTTCATATAGCGCCGATGATAAATGAGGGACGATGAGATGAGACGATGACGACTTCAGGTCATCCAATACCCGAAATCATCATCATCCCTCATCAATGATTTCAGGTCATTTAATAGCCGAAATCATCATCATCTCCCCTCATTAATGAATCTCTGTGATTGCTGAACGCTTGAAAACAAGTCCTTTAAAAATACTTTCAGGTATTGATTGATGAATGGACGAGTATGCTTTTACGGCACTGCGACATAATAGGTCATATAGCGCCGATGATATATTATTATGATAAATATTGTAGAATCTACATTTATACTGTATTTACATGTACAAACCAACTAAAAAACTGTGAAGAGGACGTTATTACAATGTTCCCTCTCTACAACGACACCCAATTGGATACACAGAGTATGTGTGTTGTTCGGAGGAGGTCGTTATAGGGAGGGACATTTTAAGATTTGGCTTGTATTTGCAAACAGCTTGAATCTTACTTTTAGCATGCTTTACGCTAGCATATACATGGACACTAATACAGCAAGTCGCTAGGGAATAGTACATGTAACTAGTTCTCCACACAGCTTATCGTTTGAAATCTCCAAACACATTGTTTCTCATCTATTCCTCTCTACCATTAATAATTAATTTAAAGCATTGGCGACAAAGCTTTTAAAGTCATAAGCTCTTCTGAATCTATCAGCGGTGTAATAAACATATTGTTTAATGAATTACATGAAAGTGCAACACTCAACATTTTATCCTGAACAAATCCTGCTCTCAACAGTATGAAATATCAATAAAACATTGCACTGGTTTGAATCCACATTGCTGTCTCAGTTTGTTCAGCGTTTGATCTGCAAAACAAGGCTTATCAAACTCTTCACTTTCATCCGCATTTATTTCGTCTGCTATTATTTCAAAATGTTTACCCCTGTCTTTCTCAATGACGCCATAAAGCGCATTTGCAAATAGTTTGATACTGAGCAGACGCAGCGTAACGCGGCGTCTGATCAGGATTAAAACTGTTTGCCACTTGTTCTTTTAAATTACGTCTGTTATACTGCCTTAAATCTAACGTTGTAACGATAATTGCACATACAATATTGAAGCAGACTACAATATGGCGATGAAGGAGTAAAACATCACAATAAATTTTATACATGAAATGGTTAATCTAGGTGTTTTGGCATAACAAATAGCAATGTGTGTCACTCAGATAGGATCCTGATCAGCGCACCGTTACGCCGAATGTGATCACGATCCAAATTGTTTCATCTAATAATTGCATCTTGAGTACAATGTAAGCAGTAAAAGGGTTGAACTAATTGCGTTTGAATCTGAATAAACGCGTGTACTGTCATTTCTAGTGCTACCCTTTTGAAGTCACAACAGACGCCGGGAAACCGGACGTATGACCAGGGTACCAATTGTTTACATTTAGAGTTTAAAAAAACATGAGAAATGTAAAAGCGTTGTTACTTTGTTTGATTAAATTGCGTTTCCGTTTCGTTTGCGTTTGCAGGGGATATAATAGCTTCTTCTCCATTGTGCAAATATATTTTCAGCTCTGCCATTACCATTCGCCATTTCGTGGGCCATTGCTAGAGCAGTCATCGACAACACATTGTAAGTAGCCATGTCCTAGTGCTGTGAAAAACTCGTTGTTATTTCGCGTTTAAACGAAACACAATGTCAAATAATGTATGGTTATAACTGGACAGAATAACGTCGTCTCCGCTGTAAAAAGTCAATTATTTATAAGCCATTTCGATAGATTAGGTTGATAACGAGGGAATTAAAATATTACATTCTTATATGGTTCAATTACGGAATGTAATTAAACTGCGTGACGCATTAAAGAGCTAGATATAGTAAGATAAACTTGGGATAAACGTAGGATTATTTCCCACTCTCACCGTCCTCCTCAGTAAATAACAATACGTGCAAAATATATTCAAAAGATTTATCCATGTCACCATACCATCATACAGGGGAGACGACGTTAGTCTTTCCCATTGTCTGAAGCCGCAAACGAAACGCAAAGCAATTAGGTGTAGATCTAAAGAAGATTACAATTTTCTGAACTGTGAAACTGTTTAATCTAAATCTAAGTTCAAATAAGATTGTAGTCTGATCAACCGGTGTCTGATCTGACTAAGATTGTTTTCAAAGGGAACATTAATATTGCTTTAACATAAAGGCGTTTATGGTCAAAGAATAACTTTTTCCCTATTTCAAACACATAACACGATCGAGATCAAAATCTTTTTTCTGATAGAATCGATGTTAAAACACACGGGCTTATTCTTCACCCTTTCCCCGTAGAAGCGCCTTTTAGCGCATTGAATGTATTCCTCCACAGAAAATCCATAGTCATAAACATGAACAATACGAAACATTTTCTATATGCTAGGAGCCTAAGAGAATGTAGCTTAAAGCAGACTGAATGTATAGCAAAACGCGCCTTAGAGCTAGCTTTAAGTGGCCACCTATCATCAATACTAGAAACAGGTTATTGAGTAAAGGATTAAAGCCTGTACATAGAAACGATCGTGTAAATGCCAGTGTCTTTGGTGAAACGGTTAAAACAGATTGTAAAACTAAGCTTGAAACGGCTTACCCTTATCACAATTATTTTTCTTCTGCTTCATATATATCGTATGACAATACACCCCAAACAAAGTTTTATTCTTTTTAAACTGAACAAAATTTTAGTATTATAAATGCCAAATATTTTGTATCCAGGCCAATCGCCTCGTTGTGCGACGTCTGATCTTGATTTAAAGTGTGTTCATACAATAGCAAAGACACACCATGATAAATGAAAATGGAAATGTCGAAACAATTATTCATGCAGTAAAAAGGCAATATATACAACAATCGTGATTGCGAAATTTGTAGACATTACATGAAATAGTTACTTCGAATAGCAAATTGTTGTTTATCCTGATTTTACTGCGAGTGCAAGATCAGAAGTATATTTAAACAGTAACGCGGCGTCTGATGTGGATTTAAATTGTTTGGCACTCCTATAAAAGATAGTAAAGACACCTAAAATTCTATGAAATAAACGAAGGCAGACATCACTAGATGATACTAGTGCGGTTAATGTTTAGGTCGGGTAGTGACGTCATAGTGGTCTTTTAAGTGTTATTATACTCAAGCGAGTCTAAACATTATATATTGAGATACAATTCGAGTTACTAGACAATCTGTTTGACATAACATCATAGGTTACCACAACAAATGCATTTGATCCTAATCAAACACTAAACGTTTTAAAAATAAGTAGAGTTGAACTGAAACAAAAGTTAGTGATTTAGACAGGATAAGGGTTTTATTCTAACACACAGCAATCACATACACCTTAATGAATCACGGATAACAAATGAAACTATAATTAGCCACAATTTGTCATTCGATCGGAGCAAAATAGATAAGCAATCTCATGACATGAGAAAAGATTATCTTTCATCTGCATGGGCGCGACTTGACATCAATTTGGGGAAACGTTTTTAATCTAAATCATTGACCAAGTCTCTGATCAAGATTCAACCTGTTTGACAATGATATCTTCGTATGTCCCTAATACGGATAGATGATAACGAGGTGGTGTCTGTCGTGTTTAACTTTAAACAAATGTTGTCAAGCAGAATAATAGTCAAAGCCTAATATGTAGTAATCATGACAATCCCATGAACGTTAAGTTCAGATCGAGGATACGGTATTCCCTTACAAGAAATGGAACATACACGCAATCAATTAAATGCATAATATAGCATGATTTTGAATGTTCTGACAATCTATTTCTATCTGGGTTATCGGCGTCTGATCCGGTTCCAATCTGTTTTCATGCAAACTACTTGTTTCAGCACAACGCGTTTATTGGGTGAATACTCCTGTCTTCATCACTGTACTCCTGGTGATTTATTATCTATAAACTAAAGTACTTATTGACCGCATAATGGTATCAAATAGATTTCTAAATCGGGTTGTCATGACGTTAGGTCATTGTTACAATGTACTTGTTTAAACTTCCCTATTCCATCATACGGTACTCTACTCTTAAAAACATTCACAAAATTCTTCTTATAGCCATATCATATATATGTATTCAAGTCTTTCGCCCCATTTAGAAAGCACAATTATTGTTTTTTAAATATCGATATATCAACATAATGCATTTTAATAACAATGTCGGGCAATGTACATCCCGTATCTAGTTTAAACATACTTCATTGCCATATATTTGTACAACCGTATAGCAAACGTTCATAATCAATTTCAACAGAATACAAATATAAGAGCAAAAGGATTGGGCCACAAGTTACTAACATTAGTTACGACCCTCCCCTTAGTTACGGTCCTGTCCCATATTCGACAATGAGCGTAGTGAAGAAGATGTTATTATTTTCCATTTAAAAGAAACGAAACGTAAAAGCAATATACTTGAAATAGAAATACACGTTACACGTTTTAAAATGTTGTCGATTGAATCTAAGTGGCAAACAGTTGGTGGTTTCGATAACCAAACGTCTTATCAGGCTCTAAATGTTTTGCAATAAAATAAATAATTAACGCATAAACGCGTTTATTTAAGAAGGCATAACACCATCCTTTCCAAATAAGCACGTTGACGCTAAAACTATTTTTCCGGGCGTCTGACCAAGGTCCTAAATCAGATAAATGTAAATCGTGGAAAATGTCCAAAAGTTGCAATTTCTTATGTTTTAGTGTATTGCGTTTGCGCTTTGTTTTCGTTTAAACTGGACAGAATAACGCCTTCTCCATTGAACATGTAATCAGTGTCTGATCAAGATTACTCACAAATCTAAAACGTTTAGACGGTGTTATGGCAGAATACAATTTAACACGCTTAAGGGTGATTCAGGGGACTCCGATTGTAGTGACAATGCTTATAAATATATAAAACAAAACAAATGGCGTGTTCAGCCCGAATTGTCTTGCATTCATGTTCCATCCATCACTAAATAATATCCTTCAGGCACCGTCTGGTCACCTTCATACAGGTTGAGACTTTGATGATACGGTATGTCTTAAAAACCTCAGTAATTGGCACTTTTATTAGGAAACATATCATTTATTCGAGAGCCATTGTAACTAGTGTTCACTGTGATAATTTTGTTCATCCGCCAATGTCCAACTATATGTATTACGATCAATCAGAACTAAGTCTATTGATTTAGCTGTTGTTGTTTTTATGTATTTTATGTGATGTTTGTGGTGTTTTTGTTTTTAAATCATGCCTTGGTTTAATTGTTTCATGTTATTTCTCTTCAAGTCGATCTGATCATGGAATGACAATGGTAACAAATAATATAATATTATTGGAGTAGGCGTTATTCTTTTTCGTTTGACCGAAACTAATAGCAAAAGTAATGCAATAATATAAATAGCAAAGACCATGTGAACTGTAAAAAACGCTCCCTACACGTGTCCCGTGGCCGAAATCGGCAATACCGTTTAACCGAAATGTGAATTGATCATCTCTGATAGCTGAAGGCTATTGACCAGTTAGCAATCATTGCGAAATTATACAAAACATGTTGTATTAGAGTATCATTTGCAATTTAAATGTAAAAGGCGATACAGTTGTATAATGATACTATGTATCAACATAACGTGGAAACAAGTAAGTCATGCCGGTTGAAACCAAACGCAAACTCAATGCATTAAAATACACAGTAGTGTTTTAATAATGTGGGTGGTTCATTAAAATAATCTGAATGGCAAACTGTGTAGCGTCTTATCAGACGTCGAAACTGGACTAGGCATATTTGTAAACTGTAAGTAGCTACTGAATTATCAGGAGAGAATAAGTTGATTTTAGTTTCAAACAGCTGGTCAGACGCCGTGTAATTCAGCAATAGGCCTTGCTCCAAACTGTTAGCAGTGCACTATTGTCAAACATAAGGGCCTTTGTTTTTGGCAAGGAAAGCATTGTGTCAGATTTCAGACTGTTTGCAATACACATATTAGTTTGGAGTCCATTGGAGAAAACGTTACTTTTTTCCGTGTTTAAACCCAAACGAACCGCAAACGCATTACAATAGAATGTTGAAAATTACTTTAATTAATTTCTAACGCTTTATTTTTTCCGGTTGGCAAACAAATTTGAGCCTGATCAGACGCCGGGTAACCCATTTTCTTATTTGACTACACAGTGTTTGCAGGGAATATCAGCATGAACGCGTTTACTGGATAAGACTAACGTCTCCTCCACAGTGAATGCATTTGTCAGGACAGAATAACGTTATAAGTCCTTTACTTGTTTCAGGTGCTGGAATACTTCGCAAAATAGCCCTGGCCTCACCTGGATAAACAAGACACCTGTAATGATATCTGTAATAGTAAGTGAATTAGATATACACGGTCAAAATTCGATATATCGAACTAGCTTAGGTCGAACATACCCGTATTTAAAAGTTAGAACTTGGCTTAGCCACGTTTTAACTTTGCTTTGAAATAACTTTATCGAGATCGAGTTTTCGAAATTAAACTTTACAAAGATGGATACGTTCGGACTCAAAGTATGTATTGAGTTTCGACTGAGTGTTATAGCATTGGTATTGATATAAATTATGTAACAATATAACCGTGCTCTATATATCTTTAATTGATGTGTGTTAAGACTTTATTAATATCAGCCCTCGTACTTTTTTTATAGTAATATTCAATGTACATATACTTTTTGTAATACACATAAAGCAGTTATTGATAACAAAGTGTTAGTATAAGAAACAATTATTGTCAAACGGGATGAAAGAGATGCGTTTATTTTTGTACTCCAATATTCTTACATTGATATTCATTGGAAATTTCCATCTAAATTTGATTGAGCCCGTTCGTCAATCATATTTGAAATGAGTCGTGCTAATTTAACCCGTTACTCCCATGTCATACTTCTAATTTTGAAATTCGGTTTTAATTAATTTTTAAAAGCAGATTTAAAGTGAAACAGAATGCTCCCAACTCTGATTTATGCTACCGCCAGTAAACCTTCTTGAAACGCCTTCGATGCTTTATATTCAAGACTTCTTCGTGTGGACTTCCCTAAGTGTAGAGTTATTTAGAGGTGTACAATGCGGCATGGGCCAAAATCAAATCGTGTACATACTATATATATATTACACCTGCAGACGATACAGTTAATATCCTTAAATGTTGAATGTGAAACGTACGGTCTCTTTTGAACTGATAAAAATGTTTTTATTTTTTCAGGTGAACTTTTTCTTTTTTCTCAACATTGTTCGTTTACTATTCACCAAGTTGAACAACTCACCATGCCCAGATGCAACTCGATATCGATACAAGTAAGTAACCATATTTCACACAAAAAAAACGATAATTGTTATAATTATAGAGGACATTACTATATTTCCGTTTAAACTAAACTAAGCACAAACGCAAAACAACAACAAGACAGAACAGAACATGTGTTACAATTGATAAAAGTCAGAATAGAAAACAGTTATACGCCCCCATCAGATGTTGAGTTACTTGGCATCTTATCTGACGGCTCAGAACTGTTTGGAAAAGAGAGAAATGTATTATCACAAGCTCGTTTGGTTGGAAAGAATAATGTCTCCCCAAGCCACTATAACATGTTCAAACAATCTGAAAACGGATGACAATGCAGAACAAAATAAGAGTAAAGTAGAAGTTAATCTGTCTTAAGGTGGTTCGACAGCGGGCGGGCCGCATTTCGAGTTCCGGAAATGCTGATGACTTTCACCTGATCTTTGCGGCACGTGCTTATAGTATAAAGAAAAGTTTGAACTGATTCAGTGTCTTCTCTGTTAGCGCAGTTGATACGGTGATTGACTTGCAATCCAAATGTTCTAGGTTCGATTCCCACTCGCTTCAAAACTTTTTTTTAACAAATTGTCCGATTTTAGTGACTAGTCAATCCATAACGCAGTGATCAAAGGACAGGCTATGTTTAGTCACGTAATAATGAATAATATCAGATGCAAGTATAGTCATGTGACAGCTAAATTTGTGAGGAGTATAGCCTATATGACAGATGGCAGCTTAACAAAGGACAAAGGTAATGCTAAAAGATAGATCCTAAAGGAGCTTTTATGCATTACTTTTGTTATGCATTAAACAGCCGCTTGCCTTTAAAGATCTACAGGCTACCGTATTCAATGGTCCCTTATTACAGGTTTGACTTAAGGTATTATTTAGAGCTGACGGCATTTTAAAGTTGAACTCAAGGGAGGTTACTCGTTTTGTGTTAACATTTTGTCAGAATTTCAGGAAATCATGTATAAAATGCAAATTCCACTGTAGATTTTCATTAAATTTTTGTGACTAGTAGAATTAAGTTATATCTATCTAATAAGAGTAAAATTAGTGTATGTTAAACAGCTAGATTTTTTGTAATTTGAGATTTTTAAAATTTGACTTTTTTAAAATATTGATATTTCCAGAAAATATGTTATGAAATACTTTTGTTTGCCCACTATCTTATAGTCTATGTACAGTTTACTTGAATGTACAGAAATTATTGAGTTATATCATTTTATAAAGAAATTATTCCTGTTTATTAAAAAAGGAGCTTTTCTCGACAAAAGGTCCTCTCAGAAAAAAACGGCACTGTAACTTTTTTTTATATTAACGATTTTTCACTCTCCATATGGTATATTTCAATTTAATCAAGGTTTCAAAGAATTCTGACACAGAATAAGCTGACCCGCGAACCACCTTAAAATGGAAATTAAGCAATCTATTGTTACAATGGTAAACATCGCATAAACAAAAGCTAATTGCTCAAGGTTATTTGAAACAACTGACTTAACCTTAACGAGTATTATGCCTATGTATTACTTTTTGTGATTGGAGGTAAATAAATAAATAATAACCACAAAGGACGAACTAAGTAATACTTGTATTATAAATAGAATTTGTCACCAATGGATGCCGAATAACTCTGACCCTGTTCAAAATTTAAACCATTTGGCAATTGTCCACGTGTTTATTTCCTGAATTGCTTTTTAATTTGTTTGGCATACAACAAACAGTATTTGTACATTGTTTATTATACAATACCATGACTCATACCGTAATATATGAGTACATTAAAAGTGCAAAAACGGTTTACGGAGTACCACAAAGTTCGTCATTAAACATGAATATACAATATGCACACATAGCATGGGAACTGCAACAGGGAAAATAATCGCACCGCTGGTAGTTAACTAGCAATTAAATGACTGGGTATAATAAATTTAGAAGACAGTTGTACTAAACAAAATGACATGCGGTCTGGAATGCGTTGTTTTATACAGTTTTTATTCCAAACTCATTTCGTGCTCAGTTAACAAAGAGTGATAAACCAAAAAGTTATTATATTTTGAAAACGGTTGTCAAAACATAGCAAAACCAATTGTCTGCAAGAAAAATGTGCTTTTAACTGCGTTATTTCTTCCATGTGTTTGTTGTACAGTAAAGAACACGTTTAAATGCAAACCAAAAGTCAAATATTGCAATAAAATGCTGAAATTTAAAAATTGCCTTTTTAGCTCGACTTTTTCGAAAAGTCGAGCTATTGTCGTCACCCTGTCGTCTACGTCTGCGTCTGCGTCTGCGTCTGCGTCTGCGTCAGCGTCAGCGTCTGCGTCGGTTAAGTTTTTTGCTTAAGGTTTTTGTAAGAGTTGATTTCTCAATAACTATCAAAGGTATCCATTTGAAACTTGGAATAGTTGTTCAGTATCAAAAGGGCAACTCATTACAACAAGACAGGTAACCCTGAGGTTTGTGTATATAGAGTAATTGTCCTTGTTTTATTTACTTAAAAGTTATAAATTAACATATCTAAATAACTATGAAAGATATTAATTTGAAACTTTGAATACTTGTTAAGTATCAAAAGGACAACTCATTACAACAAGGTAGGTTACTCTGTGATTTGTAATTATAGAGTAATTGCCCTTGGTTTATTTCCTTAAAACTTGTAAATTGAAATATCTTAATAACTGTCAAAGGTATTAACTTGAAACTTTAAATACTTGTGTTATATCAAAAGGGCAACTCATTCAAGCAAGAAAGGATACCGGGGATGTGCTATTCCAGAGTTATTGCCCTTGTTTTTATTTACATAAAACTTGTAAATTGAAATGTCTCAATAATTACCATAGGTATTAACTTGAAACTTTGAATTCTTGTTCCGTTTTAAAAGGACATCACCTTTCAACAAAGCAGATAACCATGGGATTTGTCATTGCAGAGTTATTGCCCTTGTTTGACTAAGAATTTGTATATGAAATTATTCAGTAACTGTAGAAAGTTATTAATTTCAAACTTCATATATATTTGAATACTTGTTTAGTTTCAAAAGGGCAACTCATTACAACAAGGCAGGTATAGCAGGCAAACATATTGTCCTTCTTTTGACTTATAGTTTACTTTAAATGGAATGTAGACTGTCCAAGTATGTTTAAGTTGTTGTTGCTTACAAACTTCTATTATCAATAGGGCATTAAACACCCATACACATTCTTTAAGTTTGAAAAATGTAGCCGTCTCAAGTACCGGTATATGAAAGTCGAGCGTCCAGCACCCGTTTGCGGTGCTCTCGTTTAGTTTTCTTGCGAATCATTTTAATCTAAGTGACGAATAAATGGAAATTTGGTCTGATGTCTGGAACCCTGGTGTTTTATTTTGCTGGCTCCAAACTGTTCGCAATAGACATATTGCTTTAATATTTACATGTTTACTAGGAGATATTTATGCTATAGAAAATAACTTATCATTTCCCGTTTAAACATTTCTATATGCAAACGCGAAACAATAAAACGGAGAAAATGGACTAAATTGCAAAAGGTTCGAGCCTGATCAGACGCGGGTTTTTTATGTTTCCCTCTGTAAATGAAGTTAAACAGGAAGCTCATTGCATACACATTGTCAACGTTGATACTTTTTGAGTATGTTAACGATTTGGAGATCAAATATTTAAATGCCTAATCGGATGGCTGACCTGGCTTCAACAAATGAAAGATAGCAATGAACGCATACATATTTTCATAAAACTGTTATTTCATACATCTTCATGTAATTACAGTGGTAAATACGCTATTCCAACTCACTTTACGCGTTTCTTAAGCGTTTCTTGCGTGTTTATTATCCGTTTCGTAACACGTTTCCTAGCCGTTTTTTACGCGTTACTTTACGCGTTTAAAAGAGCCCGGATGAAAGGGTTATCATTTAGCCGACGGACCCCTTAGCTGAGACTGCATTGGTATAATCGTTATATAACGCGTTTAAACGCGTTAAAATCGTTAGGCGTTAATCGTTTTGTTAACCGTTCACTATGCATTTCTTACGCATAGATTAACGCGTAAATGGGTAGGAATAGCGTATTTACCACTGTACATAGTGTTAAATTGTTTAAAATGGAAAGAATAGCGTATTGTTCACTCACTTGAACATATTATTAGCCTTACATCAATCAACTTTTGTTATATGGCATTCGGGTTGGACTTATTTTACAAAATTATTGTTTGTGTGTTGTTCAAACCATAATGGGACGCAGAAAATTGACGTGTCTCTTCAGGATCTACATTATTCGCTTATATGTACGTTTTTGAAAGATAGGCTTTCATGGATAACACCCAACTAAACGTAAGCCCTGTGTTAACCTCAAAGCGGATTTACGAAACACGGTATAGCGAACTGATAGTGGTTAAGTGTGCTTTTTTAATAAAATTTGAAGGTTTTGAACAAAGCCGAAGGTTTTAGTGAATAAAATAAGGATTAATATATGAACAAAAACAAATCATTTCAGAAGTATAAAATGGTTTCGGTGAGAACATGTCTCACTGGTACGACTTTTTATAAACGTATTTCAGATAATACTTGCAAACAAGCTTTATCCTTTTAAGACAAATGACAATGTACTTCTTGTAACATCTAAATATGGTTTGTCATTTGCTAGACCCAACATCAGTCAGACTTGTTTTAAATCTGTCTGCCTGAAACTTCAAAAGGACAATTCCTATTTCGAAATTTAGACTGCTTCATATTTTCCCTTAAAAGGGTTGTTTTGCCAGTGAATTGCAAAATGGCAAACAGATGGTTTTAGGAGCCCTCTGATCTGGGTCTTCGCTGTTTGATCGGGACAGGTGTACTCTTCACAGGTACACTGTTTACAAAAGACGCATATATGCAAGACTGGGGTCTAAAGAATTAAGTGAACACTCAGTGAAGTAGCGTGTATTACTTTTTAGATCTGTGACTGCTTAATGCATGATATAAATAATGCAGAAAACTATTCTCCTATTTGGTTTTATCCATCGTTGAACAAATTTATTTTTATTTTGTTACATACTGCGCAAGGATTTTCTGTTGAGTGATCAATTAATACAGTGGTGAATACGTTATTCTTTCCCAATAAACACTTTTTACGCAAAAACTATTGCAACTCGTTTGGAGCCAGACCAGACGCCAGGTAACCCGACGTCTGATAAGGCTCCAAACTGTTTTCCACTCAAATAAAAATACATCGTCAGAAGTTTCAAAACAAAGTTATTTCACATAGTACTGACTATTGATATAACATGTAAATGGGGACCCTGTCACAGTGCAATATAAAAAAGCTTTGTTTGGTAAAACTAATCTGATATTTATATCAGCGTCTGATTAAGATCAACACTGTTTGGCACATGTACATAAACGTTATATTCTTAAAAAAGAACATTGCCTATTAGCATACGAATTGAATTTGAAAGTCACTGTTCTTGTTCGGCTCTTATTGCCTATTCAAAGCCTTAGTGCCGTAAAATCCAACTTGCTATACCAACCTGTATCTTGAAGTGACTACATGTATGACATTTATATTTCAGTGGAGAAAACGTTATTCTTTCCCAATAAACGCGTTTACGTTTAAAATGTTTTTTTCCATTGCAAACAGTTTGGAGCGAGATCAGACGCCGGGTAACCCGGTATCTGATCAAGTTTCTAACTGCTCGCCACTCAGATTAAAAAACAATATTTAGAAATGTCAAAATAATGGTAATTTCTTACACTTTCGCGATTTGCGTTTGCGTTTCGTTTGCGTTTAAACGGGAAAGAATAACGTTTTCTCCACTGTAGTGTGAATGATAACGATTAAAGTTGATGTTTCCTTTTCTTAACAGGAGACTGGCAAGGAGTGTCCTAGTTTTAATTCCCGTATTTGGAGTGTATTATCTTGTATTTACTTTCCCTATGGACACTCTGACAGACACTGCTTCCTTTGTGATGCTGTTTATTGAAATGTTCTTCAATTCATACCAGGTTTGTGTATACGGTATTCAAGCCTTCAACCGTTCCCACTTTTCCTACGTTTCCCCTTGAAACCCTCTTTTCTACTTTTTGCATTGGGACCAGTTGAAGGCCAGGGTATTGTACTGTGGAGAATACTTTATTCTTTCCTAATAAATCCATTTATGTTTAAACGTTTATTCCCATTGCAAATAGTAAGTAGCCTGATCAGACGCCGGGTAACCCGGTGTCTGATCAGGCTCCAACCCTGTTTGCCACTCAGACTAAAAATAAATCTTAATGAATTTCACATCATCATTTGTTCATGTCTGCACTGTTTATCATTTTGAGATAAACTATAAAAGACAACCCTGATTAGTCAAAACGCACTTAGATGTATTAGAAACTAGAATAGATCGTTTGACGCTTTTGGCGGCTATGAGTTTAAATAGGTGCCATCCCATTCCTAGCAGCTCCGGCATCGTCAACAAAATGATATTTTCTACGTTTTGTTGCACAGCGTTTACTTTTTGTTTGTATTTGAAGTGGAAAGAATAACGTCTTCTCTACTGAATGCTCCTTCTCTGCCATGACGTCATACATTTCAAACGACAAAATTATTGTCGTCTGCTTTCATTTTACACACTTAAAATGTAGTTATTTTGATATAAGCAATACTGGCATGAGTGTTAAACGGTTAAGATTCTGATCGGACGCCGCGTGCTAGAGGTAAAGACATGAAAGGGTTAACCCTTCACTACCTTACAGTGGAGACAACGTAATTCTTTCCCGTTTCCTGTTTGCAGTAGAGACAATTAGTTTTAGTATAAACGCGTTTATTGGGAAAATATTTTTCTCCATTGTACGACGGGTACATGTTCACTGACTTATACATACATCTTGCATCCTAATCAGACACCGCATCACGCGGCTTTTTATCAGGAGCGAAAACGCTTGACACTCATTTTCGTTCTTAAATCAATATCTAGTATCCAAATTTGAGAAACAAAAGCAGAAAACAAGTTATTTCAAAAGTGATGACGTAATGGCAGTGAAGGGGTCATAATGACTGTAAGTTGTTCCCTCTCTCAAAATGGCATGATTGCCCAATACTGTCTCCGTCCATCCTACACACATATCGGCTGTAGCAACTGCAATAAAATAAAAAATCGGCTATAATTTTTAGATGACAATTGTAAAGTACCGAGCCACTTGAATTGTCTTAACCTCTTCAATTTGAAGTTATCTAAGGCTATTTTGCGAAAATTGTCATGGCAATTTAATAGATTAAAAGCAATACACAATGTACTCTTACTTTCATTGGCACACTGCAATTTTGCATAGTGGAGATGCCACAATTCACTGTCGTTTTAACGTAAACGCATTACAATAAAATAAAGAAAATGATACCTTTTGACAGCTCTGACTTTTCATATTAATCTGATTTGAACAGAGTTTGGGATTTGAACAGACGACCAGTCACCCAACGTCTGATCTTGCTCTCAATTTTTTTCAAAGGAAATATAAGTTTTAGCGAAAAAACGCGTTTAGTGTGACAGTCCTCCCAAATGCAACCGGATGGCAATAGAACAGAAGAGACTGTGTTAGTCTTTGCCGTTTAAACGACATTAAATACAAATACAATTGCAATTAAATGGATAAAAATGAATGTTTACTAGGACCCGTTTTTCATCATAAAATAGAAATAAGAAAGTATTGGCTGAATTTCACCAAATTTAACATTGTTTTATTAAATCCATTGTCAAGCTAGAAAATATATTCAATATAGTGCTCCCCCTCTACAACAACACCCAATGTGTGAAATAGATAGTGTGTGTTGGTGGATGGGAGTTGTTATAGGGAGGAAAAGTTGAGACATGGCTAACATTTACACACAGCTTGAATCAAGATCAGACGTCACTCTTCATTATATTTCTCTCTTTCAAAATGTCCACTAATATGTAACTTTGAGAAAAAAAGCAGACGAAAATTTTAAGCAGACGATATTGCAGCAGTGAACGTGTTAGACTTATTCATCCTGTTTCGGGAACAGCGGCAAGCGTCGTTGTACAGATGAGAATACGTTATCCTTTCCCATTTATTTTAATCTGAGTGGCAAACAGTTTAGAGCCTGAATAAATGCCGGGTTAACCGGCGTCTGATCTAATTCCAAATTGTTTGCCAAGGAAATAAAAGTTTTAGCGTGAACGCTTTTATTGGGAAAGAATAACGCTTTCTCCACTATAAGGAGGAAATCGTTGTTGGAAGGGTCGTTGTAGTGAGGGAGCACCGTCAATGTATTCTCTTTTATTCCTTGTTTTCATTACTTAAGGCACCCCTGCAATAGTATGCTGTTAAGCTTATGGAATGTATATAATTATCTTCCAGGGTCTCATCATAGCCATACTGCTTTGCTTCGTCAATGGAGAGGTGTGTATTCAATTGAGAAATGAACTGAATTGTATCGGCGTTTAAGCGAAATAAACGACACAAAATTATCGGCAAGTTCCATGAATTGCGCTACTGATTCATGGAAAATGTGTCGGTCATTTTCTGTTGTTTATTTCGCTTAAACGCCGACAAAATTCAGTTCATTTATTACATTTACGTTATATTTGGTGTAATTTCTAATGTTAAATGAAACTTTTATTAGTATGCATATACATGTATGTTTAATCCACTAGAGGTTGTTTACCCGAGTAATGTGTGCCCTGAAAAGAATATCGCTTAGCAGATTTAAATGCTCAGATGCAATGACTAAGATGACTCTTGGAATACAGTGGAGAAAACATTGTTCTTTCCCAATAAACGTTTTGATACTAAATCTATTATTTCCTATGCAAACAGTTTGGAGCAAGATCAAACGTCGGGTAACCCGGCGTCTGATCAGGTTCCAAACTATTTGCCGTTTAGGTGGAAATCAGCATTCAGAATTGTCTAAAAATTGTATTTTTCCTCAGGTATTGGCAATGCGTTTGCGTTAAGTTTGAGTTTAAAGAGACTCGCAACCAGATTTAGCATTAAAAAAGTAATTTGTAAATATGTGACAAATATAAACGGGTAGGAGTTAGTTTAGGATAAGAAATTCTGTTTTAAAAAATGCATTTCAATAAAAAAAATATTGAACTCTGGTTGGAATCGAACCCGGCATGGGCAGACATAAGGCAAAATAAACCTACCACTTGACCCACTGGGCCACGGAACTATTTATATTTCTGGGATCAATTTAACGTATTTCAGTGTGTAGCGATGGAGAAAAGATAGAATTACATAATTCGGCTCGGGTTTATGGATGAGCCCGTGATCAATGTCTTTAGCGTCTTTCGACGCTATGGATAAAACGATGGAAAAATATCTGAAAAACTAAGATTTGAAGACTTTCCTAGAGAGTGTTTTTTAGACTGGTCATATTTTTCCAATGCACGATAATGCTACCCTTTTGAGTATTTTCTTTTATTTTTGCAAATGCACCATCTAGTTGCGAGTCGCTTCAAACGGGAAAGAATAACATTTTCACCACTGTACATTGATTGCAGGGATTTTGTCTGGTTTTCTCGTGGTTGATACAATGTACATTTGCAAATCGCTGTTTCCGGATAACCCATTCCTATAGCATGGCTATTGTACCGTTTTCCAGGTCCGTTCAGAAATTAAGAAGGCGTGGGTCCGGCGTAGAATGCGACGGAGCAGCACTGTAACACGCTTTAGTCACGTATCTACCACACAACGGAGATCTAGCGCCGCTAGAATCATGGACTCAAGCAACCAGAAGAAGCCAATGGGAAAATACCCACCGGGCAATAAAAGTACTACGTCATTCTCCGACATGGAAGAAACTGTGCCATTTACCCATAATGCATCTGTGAATTCATATAGCATGGTTATGAATGGCAAGACTGCAACAGAGACGAAACAAGAACAAACTGATGATAAAAACACTGACGAAGTGCAGATGAGGATTAAGATCGTGAACATTGAGTGTCAATCAAGTGATGGGAATCGTAAACACACGACGTCCTTTGATATTCAGACATTAAAGAATGGGTGTCCATTGAATGAGTCTAAAGTTACGAACAATAACACGGAGGACGGCGACGAAACAACGGCCTTCCTACCATAACTCATTGAACCTAAAGACGAGTTTTCTCATTATTTACAAACAGAGAATATGTGAAGAATATACGTGTCTTGGGCAAAAAAGTGTATAACCAGAACAAGAGTCCGAGTGCTTCTAAAGCCTTCTTATTAGGGTATGCACTGTTGGCCAATTTGCATTATATTGTAAAAAGGTAAATAATGGACCCGACTTAATGGGAAACTGGGACTATCGATTTAAAAGTTAAACATTTCTTGCTACGGAGAGTGTATAAAATGGGAGACTGTGGTATTCGCTCCAAATGAGCGCGGGTTGTGTTACAATGCTTTCTCTCTACATCAACACCCAGTGGGTGTTGTTCGGAGGAAGTTGTTATAAGGAGGGGAAATTAATACCCTTTAAGAGTGCTGAGCCCGATTAAGCTTACAAATGAAAAAGCTTGAATCAAGATCAGACGCCGTGTAACGCGACGTGTGATCTGGATTGAAACTATTTGCCACTCATCGTTGTGGTATTTTTCTGTCAAATGTCCAATGTGTATCTTTGAGAAAACCCATCATTATTATTGCAGCAGTGAAAGGTTTGAAACAGCGGCAAGCGTTGCTGTAAGAAGGAATTCATTGTTCGGATGGCCGTTGCACTGTATACATGATAGTGTTAATTGCGAAAATGCATCGGATAAATTAATGAAGAGAGTGGAAAATGGTGCTTTTAATTCCCAAAAGTCGCGTTTAAACGAGTACCTGTATATCCATTGCAAACTGCTTTGAGCCTGATACGACTCCGAGTTACTTGGCGACTGACTGGGATTCAAACTGCTTTGAGCCTGATACGACTCCGAGTTACTTGGCGACTGACTGGGATTCAAACTGCTTTGAGCCTGATACGACTCCGAGTTACTTGGCGACTGACTGGGATTCAAACTGCTTTGAGCCTGATACGACTCCGAGTTACTTGGCGACTGACTGGGATTCAAACTGCTTTGAGCCTGATACGACTCCGAGTTACTTGGCGACTGACTGGGATTCAAACTGCTTTGAGCCTGATACGACTCCGAGTTACTTGGCGACTGACTGGGATTCAAACTGCTTTGAGCCTGATACGACTCCGAGTTACTTGGCGACTGACTGGGATTCAAACTGCTTTGAGCCTGATACGACTCCGAGTTACTTGGCGACTGACTGGGATTCAAACTGCTTTGAGCCTGATACGACTCCGAGTTACTTGGCGACTGACTGGGATTCAAACTGCTATGCAAGTCAGAGTTTAGCCAATTGTTAATATTTAAAAAAAACAGTCATTTTCTAAATCGTATTGCATGGGGTTCCGTTTGCGATTAGTTTAAACTACATAAATGTCGTTTTCCCCTGCTTTAACTTGGATATGCTTTAGTACAGCAGACGTGATTCTTTCCTAGTTAATGCGTGTTAATGTTAAAACTATAATTGCCGTTTCAAACAGTTTGGAGCCAGATCAAACGCCGGGCAATTGATCTATATACTCAGAGCTGTCTATAAAGTCTCAATTTCTATATTTGTTTGCATTGCGTTTGTGTTTCATTTGCGTTTCAACGGGAAAGAATAGCATCTTCTTTTCCATTTAAGACAGTAAATGTACATTTTACATTCATTTTAACCCAGTCACTCTCAATGACACTTTAAAGAGCGTTTGGAAACAGTTTTGGTCCAGTTCTGATTAGGACCCAAACTGCTTGACACTCTTATCGATATATCTTAAATCTTACTTTGAAACGTGCTTTTTCAGACAAAATTATTGAAGTAGGTGACAATTAAGCGGTGAAGGGGTAAAATAGAAATCTCCCGAATAACTTGATTGTGAAAAGGGTTAACCTGTTTATGCCTGAATTCGGCAATAAACTCTTCCTGTGAATTTCTTGAAACATTTAATACAAGAGTGATATTAAGACACTGCAATGTCAGTAAATACTTTCATGTGAAGTAGAATTAGAAAGACGTTATTCTTGCAAAAAATGCGTGTTTGTGCTAAAATAATTAATTTCTTTGCAAAGAGTTTTGGAGCTAAGTCATACGAAAGGTAAACTGGCGTATGATCCGCCTCCAAGCTGTTTTGCACCCAGATTTAAATAAACGGTTTAAATGTCTGTCCTTTTCTCCATGTTTGCATTGTGTTTGCATATCGTTTCGTTTAAGCAGGAAATAATAATGTCTTCTCCAAAGTAGAACATGTACGTAGAGAGAAACACCTGCAGCCAAACAACTGTTTAGTTTTGCGTAGGGGAGTTTTCCCGTCGTGGTCTAGACGTACAGTAATACCTCTCTATTACGTCCACTCAAGTGTGTTAATCATTAGTGTTGGGCTGATTGATCAGATCGTTGATTTATCATTGACGAATGGCGTTCTGATTAATTGTCGACGATGATTTTTCATTCGTCGACGAATTAGCCCTACCCTTGTCTTCAGTTGTTCGTGAATACCGTTTGCTTTTAAAAGCTTTCTTTTCATTGGTTGAATCGCATCAGTTTACCAATAAAAACGCGTTAAACACTGTGTATTAGTTTAACTTTCGGTTTCTGTTACGATAACAACTATGCCATTGTTTTTCCTCGACTTCGAAAAAGGGTACAAATACATGCGACGTATTGGGTCACTACCAAATGAAGCTTAATAAGGACATGTTATCATGTGATGACGCAAAGCAGTTACATGTAGGTAAGGAATTGCAAATATTGCAAAATGAAAAACGACATCAGGTCAAGACGCCCCCAAGTCAAAACGCCCCAGGTCAACACTCGTAAGCTACCTTTAGTTTGTGTTTTGTATTCTGGTTCAGCGATTTTGATAAAAGTTATTTTAAGTTTTTACTATTTATTTTTTGTTCTTGTCTGGGTCAAGTCATTCGTCCCTTTTCTTCCATATTCCTGCTAGACTCAATACTTTTGAAATGAAGTTATTTATAATTATGTACACTGTATGACAGCATACACTTAAATAACCAAGAAAACATTGTCTACAGGGATAACATATTAGTGTTAACTTTCCTGATGTATTCTAGCAGACAGACCAGTCCTGATTATAGATATCTCCTGTAAGAGCTGTATATTCTGTGCCTTCCTTGTTGCAAAATTAGGAGTTATGGTATGATTATGGAGTAAAGGTACTAATGATTGACTTGGCCTAAGTCTTTGATCCAACATGCTTTTGTCAAAG
This sequence comes from Gari tellinella, assembly GCA_922989275.2. Lineage (NCBI taxonomy): Eukaryota > Metazoa > Mollusca > Bivalvia > Cardiida > Psammobiidae > Gari > Gari tellinella. The sequence continues at coordinate 21,774,671 of OV277869.1, read as the reverse complement.
ATTACTAATTACTAGTAGTTTTAAGTTAACTATTCACCCTGGACTAGTTTTTCCAGTTGGTTTTTATTTATTTGTTTGTTTTTTTTTAATTATTATTCAGTTAGAGTACCATTCAGTGAAATGATAGCAAACTACCATATATTTTTGTTTATCTATAATCACAAATAACATATTAGTAACTATGAGCATTCTATTTTAACATTTATATAAGACGCTGAATTAAACCGATTAATCAGTCGACTCATTCGCCGATAAAACGTCTAAAGATTTTCAGACCGATTCCCAACACTATTAATTAGCATGTGTTTGCTACTGGTGACCTCTTAAATCAATGTGACAGTAAAACAGATAGATCCGTTTAGTAGTTTTCTTTACTGTCACATTGCTTTGCTTAAAGCTATCACCTCTCTTTTATACAATTGTGACGGAAATGGACGATATATAAACACTTATACAATCTGACTGTGGAAGCCGGCTTTAATAGTCAGATTGTCTAAGCATTTGTCTCAGTTGCGAAGTTAAGCAATGCCCTGCGCGGTCAATACCTGGATGGGTGACCGGCAGGGATTACCGTCGACCCGGTACACGTTTACACAATCTATTAACCTTCGTTTTAGGAGTCGTAATAAATAGATTTTACTGTACCCTCACATTAATGATTAAGAGTTGAAAGGAGATTGTACTGTAACTGTACTGAAGATTGGCATGGAGAGAAAACACTCCATGTATACTAAACGGACTGTCAAAACCATAAATGAGAAACAAGTGTTTACTAGGAACCTCATAAATGCAATATGGGTTTGACCTTTGAATCGCTAATTAACTTTCGTCTGCAACACCTTTTAGAATTGACTGTTTCTGTAGTTTTCTTTTATAAAAAAAAACAAACCCATAAGCATGACAAGCGGTATAGATCCAGTTGACACATTGACCCTTTGCATGTTGGGTATTTTTTTCGTCTGCAACAATTGTCGTCTGATATAGTTCTAAAAGTAGAATTTTCAAAAAAAATCGAAACAGTATCAGAGTGTCAAACAGTTTTGATCCAGTTGATATGCTGCGTTACGCGGCGTCTCATCTTGATCCAAACGGTTTTCAAAGGTAATCACTGTGGGATATATCCGCCGCTAGCATGCAACGAGCTAAATAGTGTCCCTTCTGGATCCAGAGTGTATGCAGGTCATTACAAATTGACACATGTCGTGCAGGAGGTTAGGAAGGTCAAAGAGTTGTGACAGTTTACTATGTAAATAGTCCAGAAAACAACGACCATAATTGTGGACCTTTGTTTCCATGTGGCGTATACAGTACTATACCGATATATGTTTAGTGTTCTATTTTGTATTACTGTTTTGTCAACATTGATAATATTATAGAGATTACTAAGTCAGCAGGACATTTCTACTTCTAGTTCGTTCTTTGCTTATTATGAAAGTGTATATCGTATTAACCCCCCCCCCCCCACCCATCCCCATTTAAACGCCCCCTTAAGGCGATCCAAAGTCCTTCAATTGAACTAGGGTTACAATGTCTGCTTTTATCTTTTACCCTTTCCGTAATATTATCGGTTCTTAATGCTTTACAAAGCTAGATGTAAGGCAAAAAAGTGTGAAAACACAAACATTATTGTCAAATAGCTTGGATCTTTTTCAGACGCCGATTTACGCGTCGTTTGATCAGGCCCCAAACTGTTTGCGAATTCGACTGTGATACCCCGACGACGGTGTTGATATTGGACAATCTTTAATAAACGTCAAACAAGTTAGGGAAAGGTATCTTTTTTAGATGTAGGTTACAGTGGAGAAAACGATATTCTTTCCCAATAAAAGCGTTTACACTAAGACTATTGTTTCCATTGCAAACAGTTTAGAACCAGATCAGATACCGGGTAACCCGGCGTCTGATCAGGCTCCAAACTGTGTACCACTCATATCAAAAACCAATTAATTAGAAATGTCCAAAAAATGATTAACGTTTGCCCCACTGTAACAGTAATGAAAATTCAAATGTAGCTTCTAAAAGAGCTTTGATACGCTCGTCCTGCACCTAGCTACAGCCTGTCTAGAATAAGTTATTTTTTAGCGTGCAGTGGAGAATATGTCATTATTTCCCCTTTAACCCTTTACCTGATAGCCTATATCTAGTACTTAAGATAGGTGACTACTTAAAGCAGGTTGAAAGTAAAGCAGAACGCGCCTCAGGGCGCATTCTGCTTTACTTTCAGCCTGTTTTAAGCTTTCATTTGCTATAATATAGAACATATTCCCTATAATACATATTCATTACTGATTAAATTGGAACTATTTTCTTCAGCGGATGAATAAATCATATCCGCTATAAGGCGCTTCTATTGGGGAAAGGGTTAAAAGCAAACGAAACGCAAACACAAAACATTAAAATGTTAAAAAGGACAACTTTTTGACAATTCTGATTTTCATTTTTATCTGAGTGGCAAACAGCTTGGAACCTGATCAGACGCCGGGTTACCCCGCGTCTGATCAGGCTCTACATGTTTCAGAGGCAATAATAGTTTTAGCGTAAACGCGTTTATTGGGAAGGAATAGAGTTTTCTCCACTGTAGCTATAGGGAAACTGATTCATTATTGTACAACTAAAGTTATATAAACTTTACAAGAGAAAAAAATATTGTAGTACCAGAGAATGAGTTGCCATTCTTTGAATTGTAGTGAACAGTGATTTGTTACATTTTATATACTTTAAGTTCATATTTTGATTATGCCAAGTCCATTTAAATAAACTTAATTGACTCATTAGAGCTATTGTATTCATTCTAATACCACGTATTATCCTATTGTACAGTCGGCAGAGCGGTCATTCGGACTGAAAGTAGACTTTAACTGGTACTTTACTTTACTTTTTTATTTTCCTTGTTTGTCTTACTGTCTGTCTGTCTCTGTCATCCTGTCTATCTGTGTGTACGTCCGTCTTTGTATTCCTCTCTTTCTCACTCTCCTCATCTTTCTCTCATTGCGCTTCCCTTGTTCTCTTTGTCTCTACAGTCTGTATCACTGAGAGCCAGACGGCTGAGGTAGTATGGGTATGTTGAGCGTGCCACTTCTTGCACCAACTCAATCACGAAGATGGCCATTCCTGGTACCAGAGGTAGAGGGAGACCAAGAGAAAATCGTGGTCAGACTGTATTAAGGATGACTTGCACACCTGTGGCATGGGAGCCACAGACACACAGAACATAGGAGTGTGGAAATCAGGGGTTAGACGCTCTAGCCGCCTGCTGCCTACCCCAGCTACTGGGACTAATGCCGCAGCAGATGACAAATAACTCAGGATCAAGTCAAGTCTATCTCTCTCCGTCTTTCTCTCTGTGTCTATTTCTGTCTCTCTCTGTCTGTTTCTTTCTCTCTGTCTCTCTGCATATCTGTCTCTCACTGTGTGTCTATCGTTTAATGTGTGTGGGTGTCTCTCTCTATGTTTCTCTATATATTTATCTGTATATCTCTCTTGCTCCCTGCGGGGCCTCCGTGGCCTAGTGGTATATTCACTGTGACTTACATCACTAAGCTCCTCACCGCTGTGAGTTCGAATCCCAGTAGGGTCGTTCGGATTTTTCATGTGGGGAAGCCTTCCAGCTGGCTTGCGGAAGGTCGGTGGTTCTACCCAGTTGCCGATTTGTGCCTGAAACAGTGCATAAGGTGTCGGCCTGGTCTAATTTCGACCTATATAATCTATAGTAAAATGCCTAACTTTCAGAGCCTACAGCTCCCTCAAAAACAGGATCTAAGCTATAAAAGACATACCCTTCAATTCGATAGACATTTCCCTGTTGATTGATATCAGTCAACCTATAACATCGGCAAATATATTTTTGCTATCAATGATTTTCTAAGGTCACTGTCAAAATAAAGGTAAACAACTTTCACCTTCAACCCATTCACTGTGTTTCAATATGCATCCGCCTGGGGAAAAAGTCCTGAAATGATATCCCTAAAACAATGCCATTTGGTGGAAATGACCACAAATAACCCGTTTTCAGCAAGAAAACCATTCAAACTCACCCACAGGCAACACTAAACATTGCAAATCTTGGAAATTGTATTTTTCAAGGTACTACTTGCAAGACCACAACGACCCGGAAGTGATTCCTGACCAGGCCGACACCTAAATATCCCCCATTTTTTTAAAAATCCTAGCGAAAACTCTTTCTGCTGTTATTTCATATGCGACGACTGCCAAAAAATATTCGAAACTTGATTCAATTCTGTCTTACGGAAACTGTAGAGGTTCAGACATAAGACCCCGGGCTGTGTTTTAACTGCTGCGGACAGTGCAAATTTACCTCCCCTACCCATATCACTAAAACTGCTATTTCTTGCAAACTTCTTGTTGGATTTGCATGAAATTTAAATTACAATATAGGAATTACTTTGTTTTACTTATATTGCCCATTTATGAATTGTTTAAAGGGATATTTTAAGTAGAGTAAATTAAAACACCGCAAAATTTTAATTCAAAAAATCTACATTTCCGCTATTGTTTTTACAATTTGAGACATTTAAAGGGAAAATAAGCATTATTGTCAGTAACAAAAATCAGAATAAAGTCAAATATACAAGTCTGTAGCCCTAAGAAGTATTTAAAAGCAGATTTTTTGTGCCGGTATTTTTGAACAAGAGATTAACTATACCCACCCATTGCAAACAGCTTAGCCGCTAGTAGAAACAGTCTTAGGTCATACAAGAGCCAAATACTAGCTTCTACAATGACAGGAGATGCATTAAAGGACACAGTATACACTTCCATTCACATATAAGTTCTAAAGACACCAGATTGGGCATACAAATCACATTTTAAAATATCCAAAGGGGCATTTCAACTACAATGGTGACAAGAAAATTGAAAAACCAGGCCTTTGTAAGTCAGTTTCCCCAATCACAGATAAACGAGTCCTATTTGCACATCAAATGAAACTTGATTCAGTGTCAATCAATGGCCAACATCAAAAGTTATTCCTGAAAATGTGGATCAACAAACCGAGGGTATGCGTTACAGACCGGCTATAAGACATCGGGCGAAACAGATTCAGTCATCTGTTGGGAACCGAATAATTTACTTGATCATGAATTCATGATAATGCTCATTAGGATCAAAATGTTTAAATCTCATTAAAACAACTAATTTAACTCCAAACATATACTGTTTGATAGCTGCTATGATGCAACATGTGAGCTTTCAGCCTAAAATACAGGGCTGGCTGTTTCACAGACCTATTGAATTGATATTGAGAACTATGCCCAGACAAGCTACCATTTTACTGCTGAAAAAAGACTGTTTTGGTAAGTATTACTGCTTTCCAACACCCTAATGTTTTTTAAAGAAAAAAAAGCATGCACACACAGTGCCTCCCCCTGCTGCACTCCCTAAAAAGTAAGAAAATGGCGTTTTAACTAACCACTTCACCCATCCGTCTGCTCAGAGTTACAAAAAGACAATCTTGTGGTCTGTTGAACTGTTTCCACTGCTCATCCACTTGACCATTGCATCTAGCACTTTAAAATCAAAATTTCTTCACATTATTGGTTATGTTGTTTTAAAAAGTAAAATTCAACATTTCATGCAAAGTGTGTGACCCCAAATACTGAGAAGCCTTCATTTCTACAGGGACACGAAGTCTACACCACCATGACATCCACCCGGTGAGTGGTTCGAGCCTTGTAACAATTGCGATACCACTCTATAGGATCTCTGTTCTGGAACTGGCTGACAAAATAATTCCCACCAGGACACTGTTTGTTTGAAAGAAACACCCTGTCACTAGTTTGTGCCTACATAGCATCTGTTAAAATTGTTCAAACTTCAATTTGCTTGTCATTATATACATTGAAGAAGGCACGGTATAGCATCAAAGACAACATTATGATATTTTCAGTCTGAAATTCAATTTTAAGATTTCAATTTCAAGTCAAATTTACAATCAAAAGGATAAATTACCCTTTTCCCAGTCAGTAAGGGTCTTTGAAAGCAAGGCAGCCGACGTTTGGCTCTTACCGGCAATTTTAGTAAAGGGAGACTACTCTATTTGGCATATATCCTTCAATAAATTTAAAATTGTAATAAAATTACCATTTCAGCTTGGATTCTAAAAATAATTGAAACTGTGTCTTTATATGGTCCAAAACTACATGCATGTGAAGTTTAAACTAGATCTGAGCAGTACTTTGGAAAATGGAAAAATTCATATAGGTGTCGGCCTGGTCTAATTTCGCCCTATATAATCTATAGTAAAATGCCTAACTTTCAGAGCCAACAGCTCCCTCAAAAACAGGATCTAAGCTATAAAAGACATACCCTTCAATTCTATAGACATTTCCCTGTTGATTGATACCAGTCAACATATAACATCGGCAAATGCATTTTTGCTATCAATGATTTTCTAAGGTCACTGTCAAAATAAAGGTAAACAACTTTCACCTTCAACCCATTCACTGTGTTTCAATATGCATCCGCCTGGGGAAAAAGTCCTGAAATGATATCCCTAAAACAATGCCATTTGGTGGAAATGACCACAAATAACCAGTTTTCAGCAAGAAAACCATTCAAACTCACCCACAGGCAACACTAAACATTGCAAATCTTGGAAATTGTATTTTTCAAGGTACTACTTGCAAGACCACAACGACCCGGAAGTGATTCCTGACCAGGCCGACACCTAAATATCCCCCATTTTTTTAAAATTCCTATCGAAAACTCTTTTCTGCTGTTATTTCATATGCGACGACTGCCAAAAAACATTCGAAACTTGATTCAATTCTGTTTTACGGAAACTGTAGAGGTTCAGACATAAGATCCCGGGCTGTGTTTTAACTGCTGCGGACAGTGCAAATTTACCTCCCCTACCCATATCACTAATAAATTCGAAAGAAGACTCAAGCAGGAAACGCAACACAAACAATACACCCATCTCTAAAGCAGAACACACACACAGCCATACCATAACAAACACACACACACACACTCTCACACACACACACACACACGCAATCCCACACACCAAACAGAAAACAATACGCAAGACAAACATAAAGCAAAGTGAACATAGGAGCCCGCCTTGGTACGGTCAGCAGCAATCAATAATTAATTATAAATTAACCATTAACAACCACTGGGGGGTTAAACCTGGGTTTAGGGGCGCCCAACCTCACACTTATCTCCTATATTCACCTATAAAGACGAACAGTGTACATAAAATATAAACCCTGTTCCACAACCTTACAATCAAAAAGACCGCCAGCACAGTAAGTAAATACATGTAAAACATCTAACAAAATTCTCTGACAGGATTATTAGTAACACGGGAAAGAATTAAACATTCAAGCCCGTGTTAAAAATAACCCACTATCACAACGGTCAAATTGTACTCAAGCGAATAGTCTGTAGTCACGAGTAACTGTAAGACATGGGAGGGTTTAGGGTACGACAGAGAGGGAGAGAAAAACCAAAGCACGAAAATCCGACATAACTCTCCCGGTTAAGGACGGCTTTAGAGATACATCATCATGTAGTGCTAAGCCCTGTCTGTCGTCGCACAACCAAAGAGGAAAGCATAGTTATCAATTGTAGATTGATCGATAACCAAACGTGAAGTGCGCAGCAATATAGTTGGATCATAATCTTTTTTGAGGAAAAATCTAGTACGTTTCACAAATAGGTTTTGAAATTGCATATGTCCAAGAATCTTACGAAGTCTGTAAATCACATCACCATAAAACTCCGGATGTGAAATACCTTGCCGCAGAAAAGACTTTAAGTTACATTTATACTTGTTAATGAGAGGAAGATTTCTATAAAAGAATTTAGAAAATGTTTTACGAAGTTTATGAAATCTGTACCCCTGTTTAAGAAGCTTTTCAGTAATAGTTTTATTACGAATGTGGAAGTCCTCATTAGAGGTACAAGCCCTAGTTGTGAAATATAAACCCCGTAAGATTTAGAACGGGGAACATCGCCATCTAGATGAGGATAGTTTACAATACTAAAATCAAAATCATCTCGTTTATCGTAAATCTTAGAAGAAACAATTCCGTTATTTATTAAAAGATCCAAATCTAAAAATGGTGCCGATAAATTTGACTCGTTTGTTTTATTAAGGCGTAATTCGTTTGAGTAAATAAAAGGAAACAAGGTATCAAAAAATGGGTTGTCTATATTAAAAATATCATCTAGATAGCGTGATGTGTTGTTAAAGGCTTCGATCATATCTGCCTGTGTATCAGGTTTTAGACTTAGCATAAAGTCCCTCTCATAACAGTACAAAAATAGTTCTGCGACAAGGGGCACACAGTTTGTACCCATAGGGATACCAATCACTTGGCGGTATATGGTACTCCCAAAACGTACTTAAATATTATCCAGAAGAAATGATTGTGATTTACAGACATCGGTGCAAGTCCACATAGTGTAATGCTTAACCGTGTCATTTGTAAAAAATGCACGATCAGTATTACACGCCAGAAATAGTTTCCTTTCTCTGGCAAAAGTCTTTTCAATAAGTTGTATAAGTTTAGCTTTTATTAAATTATGAGGTAAGGTAGTATATAGTGTTGAAAAGTCATACGTACTAATATTGCAAGCTTGGTATTTTCTATGTTCAAGCTTCGTCAAAATTTCATTCGAGTTTTTGATAGACCAAAACAGATTAAGTCCAGAATTTTCGTAAGTCTTGTCACAATACCTTTGAACATGTTCTTTGATTTTAATTAAAGACGATGTCAAAAGTTTGGAAAGCTTAGTAGTAGTACATGCACTTGAATTAGCAATAAAACGAGACTTATATGGTGTTTGTGGAGTTTTGGTATCCAGTACATAGTAGGAAGTTTATGACATGTAATGTTGACGTCAGCTTTTAATTGTTTACAAGTATCAAGATGATCAGATACTACATTATGCTCCGTTAAATTAGTCGTTGTATAGGAATTGGTATTCACAAGTTCCTGGTTTAAAGTATCAACATAATGTAATCGTCATACAATTATCACATTATTGGATGCTTTGTCTGCAGGAACGAGTACATATTTGGAATGAAAGTCTTGTATGCCCTTCTTTAAGCGACGAATGTTAAATTTAGGTTTAGGTGGTAAAAGATGGTTATTGGATAAATAGAACGAAATCCGGGTATCGATAATATCAAAAATTAATTCTTTCCATTTTGTAAGAGCGTCATTTTCAGCATGTTCTCTACGGCACCAGTTGGTACTATACTTATTCAAAGCTTCAGAAATATGATTGCGACAAGTATCGAAATCAATTAAGGCAGGTAATCTAAATTTAGGTCCCTTACTCAAAGAGCGCTCTAATGCGTTTATCTTTAATGATATCAAAATTGCCAGTTATTATATGACCGACTGGAGCGTAACAGAATTTAGAAGAAGTACAGTATCATGTATTTGGTGTGTTTTCGAGAATTTTAAGATCAGAAACAATTTTATTGTAGTTAAACATTAACCCTCTAACAGATTTATTATACTTATAACAAATAATAGGTGGTTCAAGATTTTTGAAATAATTTGGAATAGCATTCATCACATTTTTGTTACGGAGAATACTTTGTAAATCTATGAAATCAATACCTTTATTTATAAAAGGGACCTTAATGAAATATCGTTTGTGATCGTTTAAAGAATCAATATGAGGTCTAAGAACATGCTGAGTATAACTTTGTATTAAACCTGCAGTATAATACAGAGGATCTGTGCGTAAAATTATTCCATCAGCCTTGTCGTCAATATCTTTTAAAGACGACAATGACAACGAAGAAAGCCGAGAAAGCATTTTATGTTTACCAGAATGTAACAGCAGATTATGCAAATCTGTAATAGAAATCGACTGACGTGATTTACGTTTAATATTTCCATTTATACGAATACCATGCGATCTAGATTTACGCTTTCGTGTAGAATAAATCGAAAAAATATCAATTGAAGGTTCTTTAGAAATATTGCCAGATTGGTATATATTATCATTCAAGCCTAAAGGAAAGGGTGTCTGTAAATTTTTAATCCATTTTAATTCCGTTATAAATCTAGCCTTACATTTGAAACTATTAGTAGCATTTATATCATACGTAATATGTTCAACAGGTTGAATTGAAATAAAATCTAATCCATGCCCAGATTTCCGAAAATGTTGATACAGAAAGTTCCTCAGTGTTTTGTTCCTACAAGTACGAAGATGTTCATTAAACCTAGTTTTGAGAGGACGACAGGCTTTCCCAACATACTTGATACCACAACCTGGTGCTTTTCAAGTTAACACGTATATAATATGATTAGTACGTCAGTTGATGTCTGAATCTATGACAACACTAAATAATCTACCGTTTACTGTTGATTGTATAGTAGACTTGCAAGATAAATAATTGCAACACGCTCACCTCTTAGCATTGCACTTTTCAATAATAGGATGCACTCTACGTCTTTTGTTCAGTGGTCGTAATAAAACAGAATTATTGCGTTGAATAGAATATTTAAGAGGTGAAAGCACCACTTTTGGACCATTATGAAAACAATTATTAATAGAAATAGATGGAATGTGAAAAGAAGATGCCGAAAACTGCTATTTCTTGCAAACTTCTTGTTGGATTTGCATGAACATTAAATTACAATATAGGAATGACTTTGTTTTACTTATATTGCCCATTTATGAATTGTTTAAAGGGATATTTTATGTAAAGTAAATTAAAACACCGCAAAATTTTAATTAAAAAATCTACATTTCCGCTATTGTTTTTACAATTTGAGACATTTAAAGGGAAAATAAGCATTATTGTCAGTAACAAAAATCAGAATAAAGTCAAATATACAAGTCTGTAGCCCTAAGAAGTATTTAAAAGCAGATTTTTTGTGCCGGTATATTTGAACAAGAGATTAACTATACCCACCCATTGCAAACAGCTTATCCCTGGTAGAAACAGTCTTAGGTCATACAAGAGCCAAATACTAGCTTCTACAATGACAGGAGATGCATTAAAGGACACAGTATACACTTCCATTCACATATAAGTTCTAAAGACACCAGATTGGGCATACAAATCACATTTTAAAATATCCAAAGGGGCATTTCAACTACAATGGTGACAGGAAAATTGAAAAACCAGGCCTTTGTAAGTCAGTTTCCCCAATCACAGATAAACAAGTCCTATTTGCACATCAAATGAAACTTGATTCAGTGTCAATCAATGGCCAACATTAAAAGTTATTCCTGAAAATGTGTTTCAACAAACCGAGGGTCTGCGTTACAGACCGGCTATAAGACATCGGGCGAAACAGATTCAGTCATCTGTTGGGAACCGAATAATTTACTTGATCATGAATTCATGATACTGCTCATTAGGATCAAAATGTTTAAATCTCATTAAAACAATTAATTTAACTCCAAATATATACTTTTTGATAGCTGCTATGATGCAACATGTGAGCTTTCAGCCTAAAATACAGGGCTGGCTGTTTCACAGACCTATTGAATTGATATTGAGAACTATACCCAGACAAGCTACTACCATTTTACTGCTAAAAAAGACTGTTTTGGACAGTATTACTCCTTTCCAACACCCTAATGTTTTTTTTAAAGAAAAAAAAAGCATACACACACAGTGTCTCCCCCTGCTGCACTCCCTAAAAAGTAAGAAAATGGCATTTTAACTAACCTCTTCACCCATCCGTCTGCTCAGAGTTACAAAAAGACAATCTTGTGGTCAGTTGAACTCTGTTTCTACTGCTCATCCACATGACCATTGCATCTAGCACTTTAAAATCAAAATTTCTTCACAATATTGGTTATGTTGTCTTAAAAAGTAAAATTCAACATTTCATGCAAAGTGTGTGACCCCAAATACTGAGAAGCCTTCATTTCTACAGGGACACCAACTCTACACCACCATGACGTCCACCCGGTGAGTGGTTCGAGCCTTGTAACAATTGCGATACCACTCTATCGGATCTCTGTTCTGGAACAGGCTGACATAATAATTCCAACCAGGACACTGTTTGTTTGAAAGAAACACCCTGTCACTAGTTTGTGCCTACATAGCATCTGTTAAAATTGTTCAAACTTCAACTTGCTTGTCATTATATACATTGATGAAGGCACGGTATAGCGTCAAAGACAAAATTATGATATTTTCAGTCTGAAATTCAATTTTAAAATTTCAATTCCAAGTCAAATTTACAATCAAAAGGATAAATTACCCTTTTTCCAGTCAGTTTGGGTCTTTGAAAGCAAGGCTGCCGACGTTTGGCTCTTACCGGCAATTTTAGTAAAGGGAGACTACTCTATTTGGCATATATCCTTCAATAAATTTAAAATTGTAATAAAATTACCATTTCTGCTTGGATTCTAAAAATAATTGAAACTGTGTCTTTATATGGTCCAAAACTACATGCATGTGAAGTTTAAACTAGATCTGAGCAGTACTTTGGAAAATGGAAAAATTCATATAGGTGTCGGCCTGGTCTAATTTCGCCCTATATAATCTATAGTAAAATGCCTAACTTTCAGAGCCTACAGCTCCCTCAAAAACAGGATCTAAGCTATAAAAGACATACCCTTCAATTCTATAGACATTTCCCTGTTGATTGATACCAGTCAACCTATAACATTGGCCAATGCATGTTTGCTATCAATGATTTTCTAAGGTCACTGTCAAAATAAAGGTAAACAACTTTCACCTTCAACCCATTCAATGTGTTTCCATATGCATCCGCCTGGGGAAAAAGTCCTGAAATGATATCCCTAAAACAATGCCATTTGGTGAAAATGACCACAACTAACCAGTTTTCGGCAAGAAAACCATTCAAACTCACCCACAGGCAACACTAAACATTGCAAATCTTGGAAATTGTATTTTTCAAGGTACTACTTGCAAGACCACAACGACCCGGAAGTGATTCCTGACCAGGCCGACACCATAAAGGGACCTCTGGGGACTTCCTCCACCTATAATTAGCTGGACGTCGCGATATGACTGAAATACTGTTGAAAGCGACGTAAAATCAAAACAAATCAAATCAAAACTCTTGCTCTCTCTATCTTTTGCCTAAATTAGCTATCTAGCTCATTTCTTTCAATGGAAAGACTATATCGCACATGCATGAGTACACGTTTAATACGAGTGAATGACAAAGTATCATGTGAACAGTGGGCAATGCATAAACTTTCCGTTTAAATACAAACGTAACGCAAACACAATGCTCTGAAATGTAGAAATTCTGTAGGCAACTATGACCGATATCCGGCGTCCGATCTTGCTTAATGCTGTGTGCAATGAAATTATAGTTATAACGTTAGCGCTTTTATTGTAAAAGAATGACTTATTCTTCAATGTACCATGTTTTTTAAGGCAAATCAAATTCCGATTTTATTTAAGTTGTCAAAATTGTTCATACAATGACGAACATTTAATTAAAGAGAGTCAGTTAAAAGCATGGAAAACGGGTTTTAGCTCACCTGAGCCAAAGGCTCAATGTGAGCTATTGGGATGGCCCTGTGTCCGGCGTCCGTCGTCGTCCGTCGTCGTTAACAATTGCTTCAAATGACATCTGCTCCTATACCGCTTGACAGAATTCAACCAAACTTTACAGAAATGTTGCTTGGGTCAAGTTCTTTCAAATTTGTTCAAAATTTTAAAAACAATGCAGAACGCTGGTTGTCATGGCAACCAAAGTGAAAAAATATGGAAATTTTAAAAAAAAATCTTGTAAAAACCTGCAAAGGCCAGAGCTTAAATATTTGACACATATCATCATCTACAGGTCCTCTATCAAGTTTGTTCAAATTATGCCCCTGGGGTCAAAATTGGCCCCGCCCCGGGGGTCACAGTTTTACATAGAGTTATTTAGTGAAATTTTCAAACGTCTTTCTTCTCTGAAACCAATATGGCCAGAGCTTTGATATTTGGCATGGTGACACTTCTAGATGTCCTATACCAATACTGTTCAAATAGTTCTGGTCGGTTGCATATCTAGGTCACAGGAGCTAAAAATAGATTTTTTCAATGAAAACTTACAAAATCTTCTCGTCAAAAGCTACAAAATGTGCACATAGCATCGCCTATAGGTTCTCTATCAAGTTTGTTCAAATTATGCCCCTGGGGTTAAAATTGGCCCCGCCCCGGGGGTCACAATTTCACAAAGAGTTATATAATGAAAATTTCAAACGTCTTCTTCTCTGACACTTATATGGCCAGAGCTTTGATATTCAGTATGGTGACACTTCTAAATATGCTTTACGTTTTTTGTTCTAATGGTTTGGGTCTGTTGCATATCTAGGTCACAGGAGCCAAAAATAGATTATTTCTATAAAAACTTAAAAAATCTTCTCCTAAAAAACTACATGGGACAGAGCTTAAATATTGAGCACATAGCATCATCTACAAGACTTCTATCAAGTTTGTTCAAATTATATCTCTTGGGTCAAAATTGGCCCCGCCCCGGGGGGTCACAGATTTACATAGAGTTATATAGTGAAATTTTCAAACGTCTTCTTCTCTGAAACTAATATGGCCAGAGCTTTGATATTTGGCATGGTGACACTTCTAGGTATCCTTTACCTATTTTGTTCAAATGGATTTAGTCTGTTGCATATGTAGGTCACAAGAGCTAAAATAGATTTTTTGCAATTGAAACTTAAAAAAATCATCTAGTAAAACACTAGTACCCTGATCTAAAATATTTGGCACATAGCATCATCTACAGGTCCTCTATCCAGATTGTTCAAATTATGCCCCTAGGGTAAAAAATGACCCCGTCCTGGACATAAATCATTATATCCGTTTTATCAGCTATTCTGAGGTGAGCGAAATATGCCCCATAGGGCTCCTGTTTTTTTATTTCAATCACTTCAATGAAATTTTCAAAAATCTTCTTGTCTGAAACCACAGTACTCTGAGCTTTTATATTTGGCACAAAGCATTATCTACTGATCCTCTCTCAAGAGTGTTCAAAATTATGTCCCTTGTGTCAAATGTGCCTGCCTCGGGGTTACAACATTTTACAGAGCGTTATATAGTGAAACTTTAAATATTTTCTTCTCTGAAACTAATATGGACAGAGCTTTGATACTTGGTATGGTGAAACTTCTAGAGATACTTTACCAATATTGTTCAAGCGGTTTCGGTATGTTGAATATCTAAGTCACATGAGCTAAAAGAAGATTTTTAATGAAACTTTTTAGAAATTATTCTTGTCATACACCACAATACCCTGAGCTTAGAATTTTTGCACACAGCATCATCTGCTCAGCAATTGGCACACTCATATTGTCATAATTTCTCAGCTTTCCTAGATTCTTTACATTCACATCAACAGTTCCAGGTGGGAGATTTAGGACCGTATACGGCTCTTGTTTCAGTTGTTCGTCCATCGCTATGCGAATATGATCGCAACTTTAAGATGGTGAGTGCGTAGGTGGATAATAATGCCAACCTCAGCACCAAAAGTACGTCAACAATAGGTGCACAAGTGGTCAAATGGTGTTTGTTAAGATTGCCTTCTGGTACATACGGTTTTCCGACAAGCTGTAACCTGCTTGTTTCTGCCTAAACCAAGCATTTCCTGACAGCTGATCTCCATGCAGGACTGTTCTGAGTTAGGTATTCCTAAGTGTCTGTGCGAAGATCCATCTTGCGAAACGAAGCCTTCACGCAGTCTTTGAAACGTTTATCTTGACCAAAACTCTTGAAAAGTATTTTCATCAATTTACCAACAGTTTGTTAAAAAGATTAGTTTCAGTCTAGGTAAAATGTTATATACTCGTATGTTCGTAAAGCCTTTGAGCTGAGTCTGAGATCGTTCTCGAGCATTTGATCGGTCAGATTTGAGCAAATGCCTAAATCCAGCCTATCAAATGCTTGAGAACGATATCAGACTCAACCAAAACGCTTTATAACTTTGGCCTCCAATCTTTCTTTGCTGAACGCTATAGAATACAAACTATTCAACAAAGAAATCAATGGATATTTAAAAGTATGTGTCTGCTTTAGGCAGCACTAAAACAGTAAAACATCCATCTAAAGGACGTTAAATTACTTCGCCTTGCATTACTTTATCTTTAAGAAAGACACTTAGTTATTTAAGTTTAGCCATACCGATTCCCACGGAATATTCATAACTCTCTGAACTATTACAATTGCTATTGAAAGAAGTGCACCCTGTCCCTGCATTGGAAAGTATAAATCTACATGCATACTAGATCACAATGATGTACAACAGTATAAGACTCTTACCTTAGACCCTGGGACCAAGTTCATAAAATTTCGTAAGACAAATAATGTCGTACATATAAGTCAAATCATAAAAGTATCAATTAGTATTTCTCCTTCTAGTCCTGTCGTGTGACATCTGTTTGGAATCGTCTTGAAAAGACGATTCCAAAGAGACGTCACAAGACAGGATTAGATAGAGAAATCAGAAATTAAAAGGATTTTTTTAAAGTTTGACTTACGGCCTTTTTGTTGAACGAGGTTTTATGAAACGGCCCGTGATCAGAGAGCTCTTTCAAAAGATTCCTGGTATGGGTCTAGGATGTTTTTATAAATGCGCCAATATACCGCTATAGTATGAGAAGTATTATTATGAGAGACTTTACGGCTTTGCCGAAAGTGCTCTTTACGATTTCATTTCGCAAAAATCCCCAGTTGAAATTGGGAGATTATTCACTTTTAGAGGGTCGCATGTCAGATAACGTTGGTTGTATTCGATTTGAAGGTAGACGTCAAATTGATTAACATTTACTACTATGACGGTTTCTAGCATTGAAAATAGGTGAGCACTTAAAGCAGGTTGAAAATAAAGCAGAATGCATAAAATGGGACATTCTATTTAACTTTCAGCCTGCTTTATCATCTTCTAGAATACATAAAAAATCCATACCATTAATATTCAAGACTGTACAAATTGGAAATATCTTCCTCAGAGTATGAATAAATTAAACGCGTAAATATACGTATCTTACGGTAACGGGTTAATGACTACAAACAAACAAAGCCTTATCCTACTGGTCGGAGATTCTCGCATTAATCTACTATTCTATATTGCAAATTGCATTCATTGAGTTTCTTGAAACAAACTTTTACTAAAAAAAACTATGGTGCATGTTCATACAGATACTGTAATATGTAACAGCAGTCTGCTGTAGATTCTCTTACACTTCATTCTTGTAAATAAATGTTGAAACAACACACTTGTGTTTGACTCACTTGAGGCCATTTGTTATATTACTATCATTGTTAATTTGTACAAAAAGTGTACACTAACAAACAAAAATTGTATTAAACCATAATAAGACACTAAGCTACATGTACCTCTGTCTATCTATAAAAGACATTGGATATCATATCAACAGGCCCGGTCACACCAGAAGAACTTTGCTGGAGCGGTGAAAAATAATCATCACCGCTCGTTACCGTTCAGCACCGTTTAACAGAAGTTAGCCCCCGTTAAGGCAACGCCGTATACGCTCGGCCACCGCTGATGGTCCCTCCTACCGCTCCGAAAGTTTTGAGTATATATCGAGTCAACTATCCAAAATAATCACTAAATCACAATTCTAACATGACACGTGAATTCGTCTCTATAAACAAAGAACAGGTCTATCGTGGTATACCTGAGACGGTATACCACGCTCTTCCCTACCCCGCTCCTCCCACGGTTATATGACATGACGTGACCACGTGCGTTCATACGTTATGTTTTTTAAATTTCTTTCGTTATTCATATAGCCCGTAAAGACCATATACTTTTAACCAGTAACGTTATACAGTAATTTTCTCATTCTTCTGTCTTGTTTGATGTAAGGTTTGTTCTATGCCAGATTATGGATCGGTAATTGTAAATTTGCTTATGGGTGTTAGATTCTTGTAATGCCGCGGAAAAAGTTATTCTAATGAATTTCCTTACATCTGGTCATGTTAGAATCGAAATAATCTATGTTCTACCGTTGTGAAACTGTATTTTACAACGGTCGGTCGTTGTGGTGCGCAGGAATTGACCACTCAGGCCTTCGGCCTTCGTGGTCAATTCCTGCGCACCACAACTCCCAACCGTTGTAAAATACCGTTTCACAACGGTAGAACATAGATTATTTCTTAAATATAACTATGATCAAACAGCAATATCATAATTGCTCCTCGTGTAACTAACTGACAGGGTTGGCCGGGAGATGTGGGTCAGCCGCGTGTGTACACGGGCTGCCCGTGATCTCTCCGGGAAAAGCTGACAGGGTAGACACTATGTACAAACAAAAACGAAATACATACATTGATTTTATCGCATTGACGATTTGAAACGAAAAAAAGAAAAATTAGAAATAATCTGACTATATATGTCTGTATATCATGTGTTTATGTTCTTCTCATTAACATAACTGCCCAGTTTAGGGCTATGATCTGTAAAGATTAGCCGAAATAAAGATTTTGAGTTGAGTTGAGCTGCACAAAATATTGCCAGCGGTGAGTATCGGGCAATTTTCCGCTCCGGCAAAGTTCACAACCGCTTCAACAACGCCAGGTCAAAGTTTAGCACCGCTAGACGCAAGTTCGTGAACGCTTTGGTCCGCTAGGCCAACGCAGAAAACTTGAACGCTGGACCACCGCTGCTTCGCCAGCTTTGCCCGGGCGGTGTACAAACTTTGGTGGAGCGGCTGTAAGCGTTTTACGAGCGGACACGGGATTGCTGGAACGGTGTCGAGCGTTGAAACAGCGATCCATTGCAGTGATGAACTTTAGTTTGGCATCGGTATAGAGGTCACGGAGCGGGACCAGAATTAAGCTATAAATACGGGGAGAAATGGACCAGGAGGCCATTTGGAATCGAGCTGCCGTTGAGTGCAGACCTCAATACATATCGAATTTGCTCAAAGTTACAGTAAAACTGTACTACCATGGATGCTGAGAGACTTTGTATGATTGGTTTAACTGGTCCAGGGAGCAGCAGAATCAGAACCTCCTCAGATTGCAACAAGCTGTTGACAGAAGGAGAAGAGAGAGAAGAAGAAAAAACAGAGTTGTATGGGTCAGACAGTAGATACTTCTATCAAAGCGATCCGTTCAGCTCCGTAGTCAAAAGCGGTATGCCGCTAAACCAACTTTAAGCCCCCACCGAGCAAACGCCCGAATAAGCAGAAGGCCGCTCTATCAACGCTTGCGTCACCGTTAAACCAACGCTCGCTTCCGCTCGCTACCGTTAAACCAATGCTAAAGCAACGCTAGCTTCAACGGTGCACTGCTAAGGCAACGCCAGTGTTTTCGATTGTTTTCCTATTTTGTGCGCGGTGACGAGCGTTGTCGAAATCGGCCCCCTCTCCCTACCGTTTAAGGAACGCTCCAACAAAGTTCGGCTGGTGTGACCGGGCCTTTAGAAAAGCGACATTATGTCTCATGTTGCTACATTAATGAACAGTCTGTAACATTCTGTGTCTCTTATATTTACACTAACAATGCATGACAGGAAAACAATGTAAATGTGCATAGACCAGCCTGGCCCCTGTCCAATCAGACAATTCAATTGTCAGCAGGTGCTCTTAAACCCACATTTCTGCTCATTTATCATTGTTTGAAAATGTTGGTCTTAATAGATACTATTCAGCTCTGCTGAAACTTATCTGGCTGAAGAATAACTGCAATGGCGTATTGCGCTGAAAGTTGAAAGAATAATGTTTCACCCAACATAATCTAAAAAAGATATAATTGACATCTTTTCTGACCTGAATATTTATTCGCGTAACACGTAAGGGCTAATAACCTTTGCACTGGTACAGCGCCTCCTCTATACAACGACACAAATTCGAAGACAAAAGATGTGTGCCTTGTTCTGATGTAGTCGTTATCGGGAAGGAAGTTGGCTTACTATTGCAAACAGCTTGAATCCAGATCAGAATTCAAGCTGTTTGTCACTCTTCATTATGTATTTTAGACTTTGAGGCAAACGGCAGACGACAATTTTAAGCAGACGATATTGCAGCAGTAAAATCGTTAGCCATAGTTGTCCTGTTTAGGGAATTCCCATTGTAGGGAGGGAATAGTTGTTGGAAGGGTCGTTATATGGAGGGAACTATGTATATGTAAAATACGATATGTTTTTGCAAATTGCGACTCTTTTTGACTTTGCAAACAGTGTGGATGATGATAACATTCAGAGTAACTGTTTCTTAATCGTGTTGTCAAAGAACTTCTTCAAACACGGATTGTCAAAGAACTTCTTCAAACTCGGATTGTCAAAGAACTCCTTCAAACACGGATTAGGTGTTGTTGTAGGGGTAAATGTCAAACTAAATGACATTTGAGTGGAACTGAGGTTAGAATAAATGTGCCAAAGCGTTGGGTTTGTAAAACATTCATAAATAATTACTGAGAAAATTAGGTGCCGTGTTACCTTCACATATTGGGAAATGTATCGTCTCCGCAAGATACATGTACAGTTGAGAAGATGCACTATAGTAAACACAACAAAAAACTCGTAACCTTTTCATGATCGGGATTTTGTTTTACCCCTTCATCGCTTTATTGTCTTCTGTTTCAGTATTGTTGTCTGCAAGACACGTTTTAAAGTTTTCAGGTTGTATGACTTATATGTGATTCATATCGATAAGAGTGTTAAACAGTTTGGGTCCTGATCAGATGCCGCGCTACGCGGCGTCTGATGAGCACCCAAACTGTTTGCAAACGCGCTTTAAAGCTGTTTAACAAGTTTGTGAACGACTTATTAAAGGATTGAGTAGTGAACTGTTTACAAACTGATCAGACGTTGTAGTGTTTAGCGTCTGATCTTGCTTCCAGTGTTTGTAATCAATAAAATTACGTTAGAGCCAAAGCTTTTATTGATATATAATAATATAACTGTAACGCTTAAATTGTGTCATTGTACAAGTATAGGCCATATAAGCAAACCATATTATCTTGAGTGTCATGTACAGTGGAGAAAACGTTATTCTTTCCCGTTTTAACACAAACGAAACGCAAAGCACTGAAATATAGAAAAAGACAACTTTTTGACATTTCTAACTGTGACTTTTAATCTGAGTGGCAAACAGTTTGGAGCCTGATTAGACTCCGGGTAGGGTTCATCCGGCGTCTGATATGTTCCAAACTATTTGCAATAAAATAATTGTTTTATCTTAAACGCGTTTATGTGGAAAGAATAAGGTTTTCTCCACTATAGCAACGGTGAACACTATATGTCAGAGAAAATACTGGTAACCCGGCGCTTGATATGGCTCACATAAAGTATTTGCCATTTCATGATATTTTCAGAAAAGTGTCATTTCTGCGTTTGTGTTAAATGTTTCCTAACCGCTTAAACACCAGAGTCGCGTATGTTCGATTTTGCAAGCCGTTTGTACCCAGCTACACGGCGTCTGATCAGGATCCAAACGATTTCACAATTATATCGGTACTTCTTAAGTCAAACTACCATAAACTACTGACAATTTTTCACTGTAAGACGCCCAGTACGCAATGTCTTCATATCTAGTGAAAACGTTATGCTTGTCAAATAAGAAATAGAAAGCTAACAGAGTTTTTGTTTTGCTTTATATTTCTTATTACATACGCTTGGCGAGTTTCTTAAAAGTGCGACTGATTTAACTTTTCTAGGTGAACATTTGGAAATAGTTTTGGTCCACACTAATGTCCAGTTTTAATGTCTGATCTTTCCAAAACTCTTTAAATTCTTGTCCATCTAAATTGATTCCGACGTACATGTATTCTAACAGACGATTGTCTAGCAAATTCACTATAAGTTTAAGAAATAAAATTAAATTTTCGGCGTTCAAGCAAAATAAACGACAAAAAAATGATCGGCAAATTTCATGAATCGCGATCATTTTCTGTCGTTTATTTCGTTAAATCGACGAAAAGTATTCCGTTCATTTCTCTTTTTTACAATATATTTGCTGTAATTTCTAATATCAAATGAACATTGTATTAGTGTACATGTATGTTTAATCCATGTTAGAGGTTATTTACATGAATAATTTGAACCCTGAAAGGAACAGCCATAACGGCAAGGCAAAAACTGATTCGCGGAGACAGATCCATAAGCCCCGCCTACTCTGCGAATATATCCCCAAATACCACCCTCTCGAGAAATAGCGTTTACACGAATAAAAACGTCATTTTTTCAAAGGATTTGAATGGAGCAAATGTAAATATTTAGTTTAAACATACAGAGTTGGCAAGTTTTTGCCAAGAGTGGAAAAAACCATGGAAAAAAACCGGAAAAAACCGGCAAGGAAAACACTGGGTGGCATAAACTGGCAAAAACTAAAAAATCTGAGTGGCAAAAAATAGACACTGGGTGGCAAAAACTAAAGATACTGGGTAGCAAAAACTGAAAACTGAATTTAAATAAACCCTTTTAGCAGGTTACTCTTCTTAACAGGTTTAACACCTTAAGGCACATGCACTGAAGTGTGTAGGAAGTGATTGTGTATTGTGGACCTGCCAATGCACTAGTGTCAAGTGTCAGAAGAATGCACAATACACAGTCAATGGAATAGAAAAAGCAGGAAAACTTGTGTTTTGTTGCAGAATGCTATTACACTTCTTTCAACTTTTTACATCTTAAGAAACTCAGATGAGAAACATCCTCATTTCTCCATTGAATCCTGTATTGTTTGTGACTTACAGTACTTCTTACAGGTTGTCTCATACAAACAATTCTCATAAGTAGTACAAAACAGTTGTTTGTAACATTATGGAGAACACAATTGAAATGGGTTTTTTTTCTCATTCTCATTTGTAGCCAAGTTTTTATTTCTGTTTCACTTTTATAAATATCAGACATGACTGGTATTAAAATAAAGCTAGTTGAAAACATCCCAAGACTTATTTTTCACATTTTCACCCTGATAAATTCATTGTTTTAGGTTTTTGCCATTTTAGCCGGTTTTTTCCAGTTTTTGCCGGGGGGGTTCCAGTTTTTGTCACTGGCAAGGAAAAAACTAGTTTTTGCCGGCAAAAACCCAACCCTGTAAATATATTTATTTCAGAAAATGTACATTATACTTACAATATACAACATATCTATAATAGGATTAGAACGAAAGCTAAAGCTTATTAAGTTCTTCTCCTTGACAATAAAGTTACATTGAAAAAGCAGTTTGAAACCTTCTGCACGTTGTTGGTAAGTTTACGATAACTGAAGCAAGCGGTACAGATCCAAATGAGGGGTCGAGTAACTCGGCGTCTCATGTGGATCCAAGTCGTCGGGTTTTCTGAAGATATTAAAATAACAAGAGCGTGTCCCAGTTACACGAATGCCCCCGATGATACAGGGAGGGGAATCCAGACTATCAAACGTAAAAGTTAGAGAGCTGAAACTGTAGTGGAGCGCCATTTTGAGGACTTCAAGGGCCATTACTCCAAAGGGCCTAGCATAAATTGGTGCCGCTGGTTATCCAAATTGGTCTCCATTTTATGTCAACAAACATTTTCAGAAAGTTTGGTGATGATCAGATGAAAAGCAATGTGTTTGTGAAACACAAATGCCCCCATCCAGCATCATGTTCTGTAATGTAATGCTTATTTGCAAAAGTAGGTCAAAAGTCATGGTCGTAGGGTAAATGAAACATTGGCATGGTTGGAGAAGTCTTAACACAAGAAACATATAAAGTATGGAAGCTCTAGGCCTACTGGTTCAAATGTTATAGGCGTATAAAGATTTATACAAATAAAGGTCAAAGGTCAAGGTCACAAGGGCAAAAACGTAGGTATGGTTGGAAAGGTCTTGACACAAGAAATATATCAACAAAATATGAAAGCCGTAGGCCTACTGGTGCATATGTTATAGCCATTTAAAGATTTCAACAAAAGTAGGTCAAATGTCAAAGTCACAAGGTCAAAAAGTTTTGTATGGTTAGAAAGGGAAAACACATGTCAAGTATAAAAGGCCAAAGTGCAAAAATGCAAAAGTTATATCCAAGGTTAAGGTTTTTGGTTAAAGTTTGATTAAATAGGTCAAAGATCGAGGTCAAGGTCACATGGTCAAAGATGTTGGTATGGTTGGAAAGGTCTTGACACAAGAAATATACATACAAAATATTAAAGCCCTGGGCCAACTGGTGCAAATGTTATAGCCATTTAAAGATTTTTACAAAAGTAGGTCAAATGTCAAGGTCACAAGGTCAAAAAGTTTTGTATGGTTGGAAAGGTCTTGCCATGAAGAATACACATGCCAAGTATAAAAGGCCCAGGTTCAAAAATGCAAAAGTTATAGCCAATGTAAAGGTTTTTGGTTAAAGTTTGATTAAATAGGTCAAAGGTGAAGGTCAAGGTCACATGGTCAAAGATATTGGTATGGTAGGAAAGGTCTTGACACAAAACATATACATACAAAATATTAAAGCCCTATGCTAACTGGTGCAAATGTTATAGCAATTTAAAGATTTTTACAAAAGAAGGTCAAATGTCACGGTCAAGGTCAAAAAGTTTTGTATGGTTGAAAAGGTCTTGCCATGAGGAATACACATGCCAAGTATAAAATGCCCAGGTGCAAAAATGCAAATGTTATAGCCAAGGTTAAGGTTTTTGGTTAAAGTTTGATTAAATAGGTCAAAGGTAAAGGTGAAGGTCGCAAGGTCAAAGATGTTGGTAGGGTTGGAAAGGTCTTGACACAAGAACTATACATACAAAATATAAAAGCCTTGGGCCAACTGGTGCGAATGTTGAAGCCATTTAAAGAGTTTTACAAAAATAGGTCAAATGTCAAGGTCAAGGTCACAAGGTCAAAAAGTTTTATATGGTTGGCAAGGTCTTGCCATGAGGAATACACATGACAAGTATAAAAGGCCGAGGTTCAAAAATGCAAAAGTTATAGCCAAGGTTAAGTTTTTTGGTTAAAGTTTGATTAAATATGTCAACGGTGAAGGTCAAGGTCACATGGTCAAAGATGTTGGTATAGTTGGAAAGGTCTTGACACAAGAAATATACATACAAACTATTAAAGCCCTGGGCCAACTGGTGCAAATGTTATAGCCATTTTAAGATTTTTACAAAAGTAGGTCAAATGTCAAGGTCAAGGTCACAAGGTCAAAAAATTTGTATGGTTGGAAAGGTTTTGATACAGGGAAGACACATGCCAAGTATAAAAGGCCTAGGTACAAAAATGCAAGAGTTATAGCCAAGGTTAAAGTTTTTGGCACAGACGGACGGACGGACGGACGGTCTTAGGAGAGCGTGTTGTGGGGTTAGATGCTATATAAACCCTAACCCTAAAACTAACCCCACAAACGCCTTTTTTAACCCCACAATACTCTCTTTCAACCCCACAATCACTAACTAGCCAGGTTAATGACCCAAACTGCCAGGTTAATGACCCCATAATGTGCCTCCTGTATGTACGGACAGACGGACGGACGTGCCACCGAATTGGGTTAGAGGGCCTTTTCTTTTGTTATTTTCTTTTGTTCGAACAACGGGCCATGGCCCATTAGTGTATTGTTACGGAATAAACTCCATTGTCTTCTTTTGTTATGTTTACCGTTATCTGGCCCTCTAACCCACTTTAGTGGCGCGGATAGACAAACCAACGGACATGACAAAAACTATATGCCCCCGAATCGTAGATTCTGGGGGCATAAAAAGCAATATGCAGATAAAACGCATTTTAGGAATAATGCAGGCGGTACCTTTTACAAATAGGTAGCATGCAGAGGGTTGAATATAATTGAATGAAAACAATAGGTATAACGTAGGCAAGCAGCAGAAACTGGAGAGGGGCTTTGCTCTGGATTCGCATATCAAGCCAAGCATGTGCAACTACAATATTATATATAACCAGACTGAGTAGTTAATACAGTGCAGTAGATCCCGACAACCACTATATGAGGTGAAGTTATGGTATTAGAGGCAGCTGATTGCCGACAACGGGACGAAAACATGATGGAGAGCCTATTCAAGAGGCCTCCGACATACTCTCATCCCGTCCAAACCACTAGAAGTATTCAGTCGCCTTTAATAAAAAGGAAATTCCAGTGGTTGGAATATTTGGGGTCCACTGTATTAGGATTTGAAATATTTGGTCT
Organism: Gari tellinella; assembly: GCA_922989275.2. Taxonomy (NCBI): domain Eukaryota; kingdom Metazoa; phylum Mollusca; class Bivalvia; order Cardiida; family Psammobiidae; genus Gari; species Gari tellinella. The sequence continues at coordinate 21,748,625 of OV277869.1, read as the reverse complement.
CGGTTAAAATAGCTTTAGATATCAGAACAATTAGTTCAGATGTCAACGTGTCATTACCATAGAGAAATAGCTTTGTTGTGGCTGGCATAATGGGATTGATGGTCGTCAGAAGGCTATTTCGAGCTTGTTGATATAGAGGACAAGTGAGGAAGAGATGATCTGTACTTTCAATTGCGCCACATTGGCAAAGAGGTGAGTCAACAATATTCTTTTGAAAAAGTGTTAAGTTTAACTTGCTACAATTAGTTCTCATCCGTGTATGAGTAATATGTGCTGTCCTGTCCCCAGTGTAATAATGTGTGGGTGGAGGTTGTGGATTATTTAAGTTGAAACATTGCTTGAATGAGAGTAGTGATGGAGATGTACGTGTACTAAGGGTTAGCTTGTTCCAGGCTAGTATAGTTGACGGAAGAAAAGATTCAGTGTAGAGTTGTGTATGACAAAATGGCATTTGTATGTTACCAGCATTTCTTAAGCTATATGATGATGCATTGGATACTAAAGGATGTACTAGAGATGAAAGGTACGTTGTAGTAAGACTATGAAACATTTTATAAAAAAGGATCAATTTATGCTTTTGTCTTCTAATATTGAGAGTCACCCATCCAGTTTCTTTGGAAAGATTAGCTAAGGAAACAAGTGTTGTTGCCCCGGTGACAATTCTTTCACATTCGTTCTGGATTTTTTCCAGCTCATCTTTCTCATATTGGGAGCAATTTCCCCATATGACGTTGGCATATTCTAATATAGGGCGAATAAAACTAAGATAAATAATTTCGAGAGATTTTCGGTCCACTATAAATTTCCACCTACGCATTACAGGCCTTAGATTTAACATATTCGATGTATTCTTGCCATCCACCTTCATGTGAGAAAAAACACCTAAATGTTTGTGAAAATCAACTTCTATAATATGTTCTTGCATCATTTCCAAAGAAGGGTGGTGGTGTTAATTACGTTTGCGTGACATTAAAAGAGATTCGGTTTTCGTAGGATTAAAAGAATCTAACCAGGATTTAGCCCATGTAGTAATTTTATCTATGTCGGAGTTCAGGGCTGAAGCAGCATTAATAGGATTTTCCACTATCAGATAAAGGCTTGTGTCATCGGCGAAGAGTCGAATATTGGATCGAATATCTGTGACTATATCATTTATGTAGATTAAAAATAAAAGAGGGCCTAGAATAAAACCCTGTGGTAGTCCAGCTTTGATTGGTAGCCAAATCTGATTTAGTACCTGGAGTAACAACACACTACTTCCAGATTAGCAGCTGTCCTGGTTTTTTTTTTTCATTCAAGCCGCTTTGAGTTTCGCCAGAAGCCCCTTATGCCAAACACGATCAAACGCTTTGCTTATATCGAAAAACTACTACTCTTATTTCTTTGCCGTCATCAAATGTTTGACAAAAGGTATATAAAAAGGCCATCTGGTTTACACATAAATCACCGGGTTAAAGCCAGACTGCAGAGAAGAGAGAAACTTTTTATCAAGAAGAAAGTTATATAGGTGTTTGAACACTAGTCGTTCCAACACTTTATCTAAGTTACTAAGTAAGGAGATGGGCCGGTAGTTGTTGACTAGAGAAGGGTCATCCTTCTTGAAAATAGCACAAACGTTTGCATACTTCAAATAAAAAGGAAGCGCCGCTTCGGATAAAGACTAAAATAGATCGCATAGTGGACTACTAAGTTGATTCGAAAGTTCCCGAAGAGTTCGGTTGTCTATTAAATCGGGTCCACATGATTTGCCTACCGGTAAACTTTCAAGGACAGATCGAAGTTCATCAGGATTAAACGAAATATCAGATAACAAAGGAAAGGAAACAGGGATATCTGAGACAGCTACATTCACCTCATCTAGAACAGTTTGGCCTGTAAAATAATCATTTAAAAACATCTCCTGACGACCTTTCGATCATAACGCCTTGCCAGACAATTTCCTTGCAAAAATCATGGATCTTATGGACATGTCGCTAGCAAATAATCATTGAAGCTTCTCGTGTGAGACTCGTTTGGCGAAATAAAAGCTTCGTTCTATTTGCCAGCAATTTGGTCTCACGCGTTTGCAAACGCGGTTTTAACCGTCATTGAAAGTGAAAGGGTTAAGAAATTAAGTTTTTGAGACGGAAACAAAAAATTATCTTTACTGTTACACCTAATAAATAACGGCTGTAGCATATTCCACACAACTATGTTGTCCTATATCAATAATTAATGACTCCATGCACATCATGTGTACTCATGACGTATAGGGTATATTAAACGTGTCGTTAAAAGCCATTAAACGAAACTTAGAAGTTTTCTGGGACGTTTCAACCTTTTGCAGGTTATGAGACGAATATTTGATAGGTGTTGCAAACAGTTGATCTCCAGTTGTGAAGCTGATGTACTCGGTATATCACCTAGATCTTAAACGTTTTTACGCATCAGTGATATCGTCTGAACAAAACGCAAATTAATCGACTCTCAGAAATATTGATGACGACAAATATTACACACATCAATAACATAGACGATTAAGGTTCGAGGACAATTTGTATAACTCTTTTGTGTCATGAAAACGAGCATAAGGTTATGTTTATAGCTTAACCCATTAGCACCCAGTGGATTCTTCCGTGTTCAAATATTGAATTACTCCATAGTTTGAATAAGGGGTGCCTGGTCTGAATATTCATTTTCGTTCTGGGTTATATTAAAAATTCCTATCAGCGAACAGTTTAGAGACATGTTATCTAGAATTGCCTTGGCATGATCTTTTAGCATAAACCAGTTTATGAGAAAAGATCCAATAAAAAAGAACAATGAAATAAGAACGCATGTAGTTGGTATGGGTTTTTTTTTCTTGGGTACATGTATAGATGTCATAAAAAAAATGTTATGAGATGTTTTCTTGTGCTACATTTCATATATTATATATAAATACCATATCTCACAGCTATTTATCCGAAATATCTGATTGCCTGGCTGTTGCTGACAAAGCTATTCATTGAATCTCTTCAGCAAACTCATTTGACACAGTGATACTGGACCTGAAAGCTGAAATGATGATACCTCAAGAACTAATATCCTCGATGGCGCCAATGATTTGACCTTGTTTGAGAAGTGTAAGTGATATTCTATTGAGTGGCTATTTGTCTTGTTATAATAGTATCGTTTTAGGTCAATGATGTTTGTATATGCCATTAGGCTGTGATTATCGAGTCATAGGTACAAGGGCAAAGGAATTACATGTATTATTTCTATATAAATGCGGTTTTTTACCCTTTCTTTGCCACATATATCATGAGGTTTTACCCCTTCATCGTCACGATGTTCTTTGCTTCACTATTAAGTCAGTACAGTGGATAAAACGTTATTCTGTCCCGATACACGCGTTTACGCTAAACTATTATTTCCGTTGCAAACAGTCTGGAGTAAGATCAGACGCCGGGTAACCCGGCGTCTGATCTGACTTAAAAGTGTTTGCAACTCAGATAAACATGAGGAGTCACAAAAATCACAATTTTCTATACTTCATGGCACTGCGTTTGCGTTCCATTTGCGTTTAAACAGGAAAAATAACGTTGCCTCCACTGTATGACTGGCGTATTTTCAAGACTAGTCCAGTCAAATAAGCCCCAAAAAGGGTCGAACCTAGAACTAATTGCAACAGAAACTTTTTCTGCTGTATATATATCACACAGGTGTACTCTTTATCATACTAAAAGTCCCAACTCGTAGCTAGATGGGAAATTCATTTTTTTGGGGTCTGAATTTGGTACCTGATTATATTAAGGCGGACACAATATTCAATCAAAGTTGTAGAAAAATAGACAGTAAGCAATAATTGACTCACTTTTCTTTCATTTATTACAAGAATATGCATAACACTTTATCATATATCAGAACTCTTTACTGTAAAATTTATTTTATATTGATATTTCAGGGTCTAAATGATAAAAGAAGGGGTACAATTACCCCACCCACTTTATAACATTAAATATGTTCTCTTTTTTTATTTTCAGTTCAAAACCCTCCCATGCCACAAACAAATAATCATAAAATGACATTATAAGAGCAAGCAAGCCAAAATTTTACACATCTACAATATTAGATGACAGCATTCATAGAATTTGGTACCTGATTATATTTAGGCGGAAACAATATGCAATCAGAGTTATAGGAAAATAGACAGTAAGCAATAATTAATATACTTTTCGTTCATTTATAACAAGAATATGCATAACGCTTCATCATATATAAGAACTCTTTACACTGAAATTTATATAATATTGATATGTCAGGGTCTGAATGATGAAATATGGGGTACAATTACCCCACCCACTTTATAACATTTTTTTTAATTTTCAGCCTAAACCCCTCCCATGCCATTTTGTTACATTTTAACAAACAAATAATCATTAAAAAGACATTCTACGAGCAAGCAAGCCAAATGTTTACACATCTACAATATTAGATGACAGCATTCATTAAATTTGGTACCTGATTATATTTAGGCGGACACAGTATTCAATCAGAGATATAGGAAAATTTACAGTAAGCAATACTTGACTCACTTTTCTTTCATTTATAACAAGATTATGCATAACACTTCATCATATATAAGAACTCTTTACACTGAATTTTATTTAATATTGATATTTCAGGGTCTGAATGATGAAATATGGCGTACAATTACCCCACCCACTTATAACATTATTTTTTTTTTTTAATTTTTCAGTCCAAATCCCTGCTATGCCAATTGTTTCATTTGTACAAACAAATAATCATTGAAAAAGACATTCTACGAGCAAGCAAGCCAATTGTTGTTTTTTTTGTTTTTTTTTACACAGGTACAATATATGATGATGACAGCTTCCATAGTCAGTTTAATGAATTAATCCTAAATATATATGAATTTGGGCCAAAACTTTACGTTGTTACTTGAAAGCATTGTTACTTGAAAGCAGACTTATTTTATTGCAAAACAGTAACCTTTAGAAAATAAATTAATCGTTTGTCGGACAACAAAGGATGCTGTCGAATTAATTCCGTAACGGGTTAAAGGGGATCGGGCAACCACGCCCCTTCACATCTTATGAAATACATTATTTATTGATCTTTTTCAGACAGTTCTGTCAGACGGTTTTTGTCGATAATTGGATTTTTTTTGTTATTTCGAGTTGAAGCTTACATGATATCGTTAAGTGAAAAACATTTGAAGTTTTGGAACAATCCAACAGACTCTCCGACATGTGTAGTTTGTCTTACCCAAGCCGTTTTGTTACAATAAAGCCTAATGAAGCAATGGATTGATAAGCATTTTGTACTAAAACGTAACAAATAATGTACAATATGAACATTCTACGACTATCTTTGCGACCGTTTGGGTGCCAGCATGGCAACCAATCAACACGGAATGCCTAATAGAGACTAGGCAATCACTTCTTTCACGACCCATCCTCCGTGTCGTAGCAAGCCGACCTTTTTACTATTAATATAATTTGATTAACTTTGACATATGTCATTATGTGACGTCATCTGCGAAAATGTTGCTTATCAGGGCCTACAATATTTGTAGCTCATGATGTCTAGTAAGTTTGGATATTCATTTTAAAAAAATAGTTACTTTCCGGGAGGATTTGGAGAATGTAGATTGACACTACATGATTTATGGTTTATTGCATCTGCTGCGGGTAAATCTATGCCACAATAGAACCTAGCACTAACCTCACCTGTCCATGCATCACGTCTTGTGCTACATATCTTATAAACAGTACTTTGAAAATCTAACGCGCAAACAGCTGGTTCAACGGTATATAGTTTGCTGGTTTTGAACAAAATAAACAGTTACTTTTAAAGTCAAACATACGGCTACACCAGATCTAAATTGTTTTCTTCAGTCACAACATTTTCTGACTTTTCAATTTGAATTCTTAGCCGTGTATAGTCTTTCCTACATTGTACATGAACAGTCATACCGGGCTCCACTACATTGCTGCGGTTTCGGGCTTTACTTGTGGTGTTAATTAAACTGTATCCCTTTTCCCGGAGACTCAACGTCGGCTCACCATCAGTCAAAGGTTGGTGACAAATGGACATTCACTTTTTGATCTGAAATGAAAGAAAAATGATACTGTGTTCCCTGTCAAGTTTTCAACCAACAATAATTTTTACCATAACTCAGGTATTTGTGATATTCCATTTAGAAACATACGATATTAGCGGACTTCTTAGAATAAACTATTTGTAGTCTTCCAGACAAACACGCTTTACGATACGCGGAATCACAAACAAGGCCTAGATAACATTAAAACTGTTCCTCACTGATGTTGTCAAGGTAAACCATGTGTCTTATCGTTTAAAGTTAGCAATTTTTAAATACGTAGGATCACTGCTGTTTTATCGACATCTATATTAATGTATCAAAATGATGGAGATCTGAAACAAACAACAGTAAACTGTTAATTACTAACTTCCTGTTATGTGTAGAGAATTTTCTTTAGACACAACCAATATATTATAAACCTGACAGTTTCGAACATGCCTATGTCCTTCCTCAGAGCACTGACTACTGGTCTTTTCTGCTATTTCCGCCACTGCACGGGTGAGCGGCGAAAACAGGGTCGTAGGGTAACTTCCTGTTAGTTTTCCTAACATAAACAGTAAACTATTCTCTAACTTTGTCGACGACTGCTGATATTAAGGCCGAGTAATTTAATTTGTAACACTTTGTGCATTGGCAGTAGTATTGAAACAAAATGCATTAAACGATACAGATTAAAGATAAAGATTTGTAATTTATCATTTGATCAAAAAGGCACTTAAAAATACGCGTTTCGGGTAAAGGTCTGAAACAAATAGGTGGGGTCAGGATCAAGGTTTTTTTTTTACAATTAGGTGCCAAATTGGTCCAAAAAGTCTATGTTTTAAACAATTTTTCCTCTGATTTTGAATTATTATTTTTTCTAAAATCTTCAAAAGAAGTGTTTTGCTTGGTAGATCGGATTCTCCGAAACATAGAATCTGTTTTGCCTAAGTAGGCATACCGCAAACTGCTACCTTTGGGTACAAATCCAGTCTTTAATGACTCATAATGAGCCATGTGTTTATGTGTCTGCTTCACGAGCACTTTGCAGTCTGAAATATAATACAAAGTAATGATTGGTGCTATGTCAATGTACAGTCTCAATTATTCTATCTACAGATTGCTACTAGAAAGAAGAAGATCATGTAGAAGAATCAAACACTGCAGGAGATTCAAACACAAGTCTGCAAACACCGTGTAACTTTCACCGATTTTCCTATAAATCCTATTATTTTAATAAGGATATAACGTAGACACATTATTTAGGTCCTATCCCGATTTAATTGCTATCATGATTTTTCAAAAGAGGCTTGCAATAAGACTGATGTGTAAATTTGTTTAGACTTGACCAGTGGGGGGAGATCGAATAAGCTACCACTATCTTATACCTAAGATTAAGAAATGATAAATATTCGTACATTCAGAGACACAATTCAAAACCAGTTTCTCCAATGGACATTGGTGTATTTATTGTTTAATAAACACTCCCGTCTGAAGAAAAAAAGTACAAAATAATATTTTTGTAATGTGTCAATGGTTATTATTGTCACAGTGTTCATCAGATATCCCATCCTTCGTAAGGTCAAGAGTCCGTGTTTAGCATGACATTGAACTGATTTGCTTCAAGCAAAGCATCTGGATCGCACTCTTCCCCGTCGTGTGAAAGCCATTTTTGGTGTCTACGACGTATATATTCAGATTCAGATAAATGATGTTTGTTTCAAAACTGAGATCTATCGGTACATTCTATTTCAAAAAGTGCATGGTTACAACCTAGTTCGTCGAAGTTTAACTGAGATTTAATTGGCGAAAGGAGATTTTATCATAATGTGCAGCAGAATATAAAGTATTACATTAAACAATTCAAGACTCATAGCGGCGTAGGAATTTCGTCTTTTTCCGAATCTGAAGCCTCAAAGGAAAAGTGAAAGTGTGTTTTTTTTCAATGTTATTTTAAAGAGTATTCCAAAGTTGCAAATTATAAGTTGGAACCATTTGTATATGAACTTTTAATTTTCCTTTAATATGATTGCTCCTAGTATCTATGCTAGAAAATTGATTTAGAGCTCATTTTACATGTCAGTTCCGTTTAAGTCACGATAAAAAATTATAATGACAACGGAAAACGAAACTCAACACATAAAATGCTTCATATAAACGTCACATTATTCCTAAGAAGAGATTATTGATTAACCCGAATTTTAATTTTGTGGCCCGAATTGGTTTCCGTAGAAGAAAAAAATGCCATGGGATTCACTAGTTTTACGTAAATTGCCTCAAATTTCACTGTTTTCACATCATTTACAATAAATTAGAAAGTTATAAGAGTTTTTTTTTATTTCAACTTTCTAGTAGAAGTCTTTCGTGCTTTAAATCAATTTTCCAAATAAGAAAAGGAAACTTCCTTCTATTTGCTAAATGAAGATATTGATACTTAATATATCTGACTAAAACATTGGAGCCTTACCATGGTAGTTAAAATATGTCTTACCTTACTATACTGCTGAAAAGCTGAAACTGAGTCCGTATCAACTATCAAGGTAAACAAAGCAAAGTGCGCATCGCCATCTTTTAGGCGACGACGTCATGAAATAGCTGTTATGACGTCATGATGTATCATTTTTTTTTTGATATGGTGACTGAATCGGAAAAGTCGAATTTTACAAATTTTGACACAAAATAACTTTTTTATTGAAAGGGGGATTTTGTGGGACTTTTAGTATGTAATACACTTTGATCTATATTTTCGAATAGTCGGAAAAAAGTTCTACCTCAAGATCTTATTTGACTGGACTAGACGAGTGTCAACTTGTTCGGATCCTGATCTGACGCTGCGCTATACGGATAACTGATCAGAATCCAAACTTTTTGCAAAAGAGCCTTTTAGCGTACATTGACAACTCCAAATTGACCACGTAGCCACAAAAAAGAAATTGAAACAGAAATTGGCATAAAAGTCGTAGTTGAAAATAGTGGTTGTATTGTATACCATGGGCTTACATACAATTGTGACAATCTGAAGCATTCTGCATAGACTAGCACACTTTTAATATTAGTTTAACGAATATACAAACGGGTAACCAGTATCTTTAATATATGGAGCTGTTTTCATTCAGGCTAACTGTCTGATATAGGCGACTTTGCAAATAGTTTGTATCCGAAACAGACGCCGCGTTATCAGGCGTCTGCTCAGACTCCAAACTGTTTGCTTCGCAGTCAACATTTAATTTTCAAAATTGCTAAAAAGTTGGTAATGCGTTTGCGTTTAATTTTTTCGTTTAAACGGGGACGAATAACGTCTTCTACATTGTATGTTTTATTGCATTGCGTGTGCTTTTGTTCAAACCGGCTAGAAAAAAACATGCTGCATTAATCACAAACATCTTACATGTTGTTCCTGTAATGGATTTCTGTTGATAATATGTCTGGAATTTACGCGCATTTTGGATAATTCTCACCAATTAAATTACAAACTGGCGATTAAGCTGATATTTATCTCTTAAATGTATTTTATTGTTCTCATTTTTTGTAGCATCTGTTTTGTGGCGAATTATAATCAGTATTCAAAATGTGCCGCCGAAAGATTATAGTGAGTTGCATAAACAGAAATTCACACTGAATATTATTTACTATCGTTCTTTCAGGTAGGTTGAATTTACATGCAGAGTTAAGTCAAGGCAAAAAGCTCCCGTGTTGAGTTTTTTAATTGCTTTTGTATTGCATGTATAGATTTTGAACTGTTAACGAAACGTATTTACAATAATTTACAATTTTCTAGTTGATTGGTTTTAGCTCACCAGAGTGTCAAAGTTTCATAGAGAGAGCTTTTGTGATACCCCTCTGTCCGGCGTCCGTTGGTCAACAATTGCAAACGACCTCTTTCTGAAACCAATAATCCAAGTGTAACCAAAATTGGTCAGATATAATCACTTCGGATCATAAAACTAATGGTATAGACGCTGATCCAAAACAAACAAAACTAAAGCGTCATCATGTTTAAGACATTGCATGTACCTTTTTACATTTTATGCATGGGGTTGGCGGTATTGGTTTAGTTTAAGAAAATATAACATATGTTACGCTGTATTCGTTTTATTCCAATTGTTTCTAGTGCAACATCTACACATAATTGAATACCCTGACAATATTTCTTAATTTATTTACATGTAGGTTTTGTTCATTATCTGCTTCTCTATAGCTCATCGGTATGGCCGCAAGCCCACGAATTATATGGTGGGTTTTGTTTTCAATCTAGAAATCGTATTTAAATTGTAAAACAACAACTAAACAAATGCAAAACTATTATGTAAGAATATACAATTTTAGAGTTTTAACTGAAAATCATTTTTAATTTTGTGTTAAAGGTCATTAGAAACATTAGTAATAATAATATGAACCCGTAAGAAGCAGTTTCTAACCACATGTAGGCTCGTGTACTAAACATACTCATACGGCAAAGATAATCCATGGATAAGACTTTATTATTTTCCCGTTTAAACGGCACTGAATACAATGCAATAAATGAAGAAAAATGACAAATAAAGGATATTTATTTCTTACCATTTATATCTAAGTGGCAAACAGCTTGAAATTCTATCAGACACTGGGTAGCAAAATGTTAAATTAACCGTAAGATGTGAGCTAAAGATAAGGATAAGGAGCGTCTCTTCTCCACTGCCACTGTGTTTAAGTTGAACAGACAGTCAATTCAGTGTAGGTATGTGGCTTGTTCACATTCAAAGATAGTTGTCATGCATGTTACAAGAACGAACCACTACACGTTGGTTTAAAAATTAAAAATGAATTTCAGTTAAAACTCTAAAATTGTGTGTTGTCATGTACAGTCATGTACAGTCATGTACTTTCAGACAGCCACAGGGCACATTAAGATTATACAACATTTGGGTAACTGATACACACATCAATTTTGTATACCACAGGTATATTTAACATTATGCAGTACATAAGCTGATTAGATGTTTGTTATATCTGGAGAGGGCCATTCTGCATTTTATGGTGTAAGCTGGACAATAAACAACAGACAGTGTAACAAATCTGCTTAGCGACGAAACATTACAACTATGCTGATTTAGGCATTTATTAGAGGAAACAATCTACCTTATATTGACCTAGCAGGGTTTGGCTGGAGGAAGGAAACACTGATAACATATTCACAGCCAGCGACTTGGACCGAAAACCTTGTCATAACGTTAGAGTTTATTTTTAAACTGAGCAATGTGTGACTGTCAAGGTAGCATGCCCTGTAGAACGTAGATGTTGATATGTAAAAGCATGGATGGACGAGTTGGTTTTTAAGGTACTGCAACACAGAATATGTCATATAGCGCCGATAAAAGATGAGAGGTGATGAGATGAGATGATTATGATTTCAGAAAGATGATTTCGACTAGTCTCATTCGTTGCGAATCAGCGCATGTAATCAAAACCACCGACCTGCCTTTTTAGTTCTTGGCAGCGGGCATTATCTTGGTCGAATAAACAGAAATATTCCTATGACAATTAAGCCCCAGAACCACGATCAGGTAGGACGGTCTCTTTGGATAAATGTAAAAGCGCTCTTGTGAACAAATACCATGAGCTTAAATAGAACCAGTCAAGAAACAACTGTTTATTTTGACTTTTGAACGTTTTAAATAATTTTAGCATTTCTATCGCAATTTTGGCCGCTTTCTTGAATAAACTTAAATGCTCGAAGGCGAAACGATGTCACCCGCAATATTTCAATAATGAGTATCATTCTGTCAAAAGTAAGTATCATTCTGGTGAGGTCAAACAATTTAAGAATATATTAAGAAAGTATGGATGTTGTTGTTTTGACTTGTTTTGTTTTTAAGCAGTTCGGTTAACGCTTTGGTCGCCATCTCGAATATATGGAAATGCTCAAGCGTGACAAGATGTCATCCACGTATAGTTCTAAAACAAGTATCCTGTTTTCAATAATAAGCACCACCATCTTAAATATACGGAAATACTCAAGGATGAAAAGATGTCACTCGTTACATTTCATCAATAAGTATCACAATACTAATAGTTAATATAATTACGTTGATACGGATCAGTTAAGTATAAAAATGTATGATTGTTGATTTTCAAAATTTCCGTCACTATTTTAGCCGCTATCTTGAATATACGGAAACGTTCTATGATAATAAGATGTCACTCGTAACATTTCATAATAAATATGATCATTTCAATAACGAATACCATAATGGTGAGATCAAATCAATTAATAAAAATAAATTATGAATGCTGATTTGTTGACTATTTTGATTTAAAGCATTTAGGTAGCCATTTTAGCCGCCATTTTGAATATACAGATATGCTCAAGGGTGACAAGAGGTCATCCGTAACAGTTCAATAATATGTATCATCATTTTAGTAAAAACTTTCACGGTGGTGGGGTCAAATTAGTTCAGAAAACCAAACTATGAATTCTGAAGTTTTTAGTAGTTTTTTACCCATTTTGATAGCCATTTTAGCTCCATTTTGAATAAACAGAAATGCTGAGTAGTGATAAGATGTCACCTGTAACATTTTCAAAGCATGAAATGCCCTTTCAATAATAACTCTCATTATGGTGAGGTCAAATCAGTAAAAAAAAACACAAATGAATGCTGTTTTTTTGGACTATTTTGTTTAAAAGTATTTCGGTAGCCATTTTGGTCGCCATCTTGAATATACAGAAATGCTCAAGGGTGACAAGATGTCATCCTTAAAAGTTCAATAATATGTATCATCATTTCAGTAGTATCTATCATTATGGTTGGGTCAAATCAGTTAAGAAAACCAAACCATGAGTGCTGCAGTTTAGAGTGGTTTGTTTCAACGCATTTAGGTAAGCCGTTTTAGCCGCCATTTTGAATATACATAAATGCCCAAGAGTGACAAGATGTCACCCGTAACATTTTAAAAACATGGAACGTCTTTTGAATAATAACTATCATTATGGTGAGGTAAAATCAGTTTAAAAAAGGAAAAACGAATGCTTATTTTGGACCATTCTGTTTAAAAAGCCTTTCGGCAGCCATTTTGGCCGCCATCTTTAATATACGAAAATGCTCAAGGGTGACAAAGTGGCACCCGGTGGTTTTTCAATAAGTAACATATGCTGAAGTAGAATCAGTCGAGAAAAAAACTTAGGACGGCATTTCCATGTCAAGTAAGCCCTCTGCCGGACTATAAGGGGAGATCGTTTGAAAGCACAGAAAACAAAGGAAATACTGAAAATTGCAAACTCGGTTTAATTGAGTCTGTTTATGAACAATAATGAAATATGCAACAGTGCTCACGCCCCCTAGCACCAGCTTAAGCGGAATTCAACTCTCAACTGTAAATGCGCTGAAATCAATGATTCCAAAGGACCAGAAAGTATAACAACACTGAGAATGAAGTAATGAAGACCCCTGGCTGTTGATAGGAATTTCCTATAAATAATGAGAAAATATCAGTCTTAGGAACAGTTTAGATTCAGGTTTTCAGCCAGTAAACATGTGATTTCAAAATTGCGCGGCGTCGGCCGCCAGGCTTGTTCTGTGAGTTACAGACGAAACTACAATACATTTTGGACATTGGATGCAGGAATTTCTTAACAAATGCCAATATTGAACAGTTCGTTAGTTCATATACTTATGTTATGTTGGATCAGCACATTGTCTTCACTCTATGTTCAGGACTTTAATAAACAACTAGAAAATGTAACAATGTCTTCATTTACACCCTACACGATGAAAATTCAACAAGGGACATTTAAAAACCTTTACTACAGTTTGGTGGAGAATCCGGGTACAATCATATAATTTGTTTGTGCACAATCTTGGACCTTTCAACAACAAGCGAGTGGAACTCTTCAATTGTGAGTTAATATTCCCCAATGAAGTCGATATGCTTGGTCACCATGTAGGCTACTGTTTCGGACGGATGTATAAACTCAGAATGGTACAGATCTCTACAACTTGGAGCTAAACTACATTCCCCAGAAGATATCATCATGGACGTCTTACAGCAAATAAATGTGAACTCTGTGACTATCAGTCAGTTGAAACGTTTGAACAATTTGGACTTAACTTTCATAAAATCTAATTCACTGTGGGTAACAAGTTATTTCGTTTTAACAGTACAGAACAATTACTAATGTGCATGATTGTTATGTTTGAACTTAAGTAATACTTAATTGTACAGATATTCATTCTCCATCTAGTAAGTTTGCAGATTTCAAGGCTACATGTCATTTTCATGTTGATGTTTCATGTGTTTAAACTTTACATATTGATACTGCCACATAAAATGTTCATTTTTATTCGGAAGAAGTCCGGTAGTGATTATGTCATGTCTAAAATGATGGAAAATGCTTCCAACGGATACAGCTCATACATTGTACGTTTCAAGGTTACCTAAGCTATTTATTGAGAAGTATTGTCTTAGAAAGTATTTTGCAGAGGGGGTATCTCGATCTATTTAACTCATTTAGCCCTAGTGACGCATACATGCGTCCTTATCAAATGAGTACCTGTGAAGAGTACACTTGTCGTACGCAAACATTGAAGACCCTGGTCAGAGGGCCCCTGCAGGAACCCTCTGATCAGGGACTTTACTGTTTGTCATTTTGTAATTTATTACAAAAAAAACAACCCTAAATAGTCTTAAATAGACCAGCCTTTATTGCAAACTGGGGTTGCCCATTGGAAGTTTCAGGGGATATTGAGTTAACAAAAACATGCTCTATGACTATTGAGCCACGACAAGGGGCATGTACGAAGGTCTCTGGGGAAGCGTTTCGAGATTCAAGTTGTCGATTGTTTATCATAGTTATGGAAACTGAATGTGATCAGTTTTACATACCATGTTTTAAGCCGCCTAAATTTTGCATTCGAAGTGTACGTGTATCTAAACTTTGAAATACCGGTATCTAACTTGATCAAAGAATTTTGATTTGTTTTGATTTTACGTCGCTTTCAACAGTATTTCAGTCATATCGCGACGTTCAGCTAATTATAGGTGGAGGAAGACCCCAGAAGCCTTTTATGCACTGTTGCAGGCACAAATCGGCAACTGGGTAGAACCACCAACCTTCCGCAAGCCAGCTGGAAGGCTTCCTCACGTGAAAATTCCGAACGACCCTACTGGGATTCGAACTCACAGCGGTGAGGAGCTTAGTGATGTAAGTCACAGTGACTATACCACTAGGCCACGGAGGCCCCTTCACTTGATCAAAGAAGTACTTTTCAGTAAAAAGATTTTTAAACTAATAGTAAAAAGTTGTAAAGTTTCTGAACACCACAGGCGACAGTTTAAATCCATATAAGATGACGATAAATTATGCAGACGCCAGTTACATGGCGTGCAGAAGGTTAAAGACAATTCGACTAATTTCTAATATTTAAATTAATTCACTTTTATTGAACAAAGTGACGTTCATTTCGTATAAACGCAATTTTTCTAGGGGCGGGACTTCTGGCTATCTACGCAGTGGGTGCGGGGCTTATGTATCTTCTCTTCGCGAATCATGTTGTGGCGTCCCGGAATAATGGTAGTCATGGCTGTTCCTTTCGGGGTACACATTATTCGTGTTACATGTAACAACCTCTAATTTGGATGAAACATACATGCATACTGATAAAATGTTTATTTAGTATTAAAAAATTAAAACAAATATAATGTACATATAAGAAATAAACTGAATTTATTCGGCGTAATGGGCCCGTCACACCATAACGTTCTGGCCAACGATTGAGGAAACGTTGGTTGTCGCCCATAGTCGCTGGGAAAGCGCCACAAGAGCGTTGCGTGAACGCTAGTAAACGCTAGTTAACGTCGGTAATCGTCGGAGAACGCTGGTCTGAAAAAAAGGTTTTGAACATGCACAAAAGTTTTCTCTGAGACCAGCGTTCTTCTAATGTTTAGTGTTAAACTCTGGAGATTGTTTAAGAACGTTCGCTGAACGTTTTACTAACGTTCACCGATCGTTGCACGCGTTCGGCTATCGTTAGTCAGTCGTTACTCTAGCGTTACTTGGTTGTTACTAATCGTTTGCTTTGCAGTGAACGACTCACTGGCGACCTGTCAACGACCGCTGAACGGTCCCCTAGCGGTCGCAGCGTGTGGCTAAAGTCACACGAACGTCCTTTGGCGACAATTGAGCGTTTTTCGAACGTTTACCGAACGTCCATGTATATGTGTATATAAACTTATGTATTGTAAGCAAGGTTCTTTTTTTTTGACTACCCTAGAGAACACCTTCTATGGAGGATCCAGAAATACCAAGAATGCTATATGTGCTTGCTATAAACAAGATGTACTGAACTTGTACATAGCTGAACACATTGAGGGACCTCGTCCGCAGAGAAAAAGACCCCGACGAATACGACAGTGCTGGAGTAAATCATGGATATTAAGGCGTCAAGAGTTTGGTCTGTACGACCAACTCATGGTTGAAGCTCGCCAGGAAAATCTCAGTACCTTCACCAACTTCATGCGCATGCCACCGAACATGTTTGATGAAATCCTTAGACGTGTCATGGGAGAGATTGACAAAGCAGCACACCTTTTACCGAGAGCCCCTCGAACCTGGCCAGAAACTGGCGGTGACACTGCGACATTTGGCCTCTGGATCTAAGTATGCTTACATGAAGTTTGGGTTGTGCGTTCCATCTTACACAATATCCGTCCTTGTCCGTGAAGTGTACCGGGCTATCATTGACGAGTAACTGCATGAGGTGATGACTCCTAAAACGCACTCCTGAAGCCTGGCGTGAGATTGCCAACCAGTTCATGACAAGGTGGAACTTCCCTCATAGTTAAGGTGCCCTTGAAGATATCCGTAATGCTGATGTCCCTTTAAAATAGACTCAGCGATCCCGTGACATATAAGACTAAATGTATATAAACTCTATAATTGCTCAAGTCAGGGCGATTTCTTAAAGTATTTTCCAAATTTTCAACGTAAATACTTGCCTTTTGAACATGTCTCTTAGGGACTTGAACCAGGTCCACAAGTGGTACACGCTGATCTCCAGTTCTGGGGCCTTGTCCTAGAGTATTCGTTGCCTCTTTGCCTTTATCCTGTAATCTGTCTTCTGCGTGTTCCACAGCAGTTCGTTTTCGCGGAAAAAAACTCGACCTGACTATCCTCCACCGCCCGGTCCACGATCTTACAATCCTTTCTCTGCTTCTGCCCTCTCTTTGCAATGGTAGAACCGTCATTATTGTGGGTTTTAGGGTGTTTAGGGTCTTCAGGGGGTGTCACATGGTCCATTACTTCTCGGAAGTGCATTCCTCATTGTGTTATTCTTCGTCGGAGACATCACTAGTGAAAGAGGTTTTTTCTTACATGCAGTGCTAGTAGCACCTTCCCACCTTTTTGCGTCTTGGTGGAATGATGCTGAATGTTCAAACTCACAAGAACAACTGAACTCACTACGAAATTACTAGCGTTTTTTACCCGTTCGATCGTAAAAACACACGCCAGCAAAACGTTATGCTGTCGTTAGTCACACGTTAGTCGCACGTGAGTCGAACGCTCAACACGCTCGTCTAACGTTTGCAAATCGTTCGTCGCGCGCCAGTGGCACGTTAGCACACGCTAATGGTTTTCGGGGTATCTTACTTGGTCGCTGTTACACGCTTCTCGTGCGTTGGAAACACGCTAGTCATGCGTGAGGCACACGTTGATTAAACGTCAGAAGTGTCATCTTCATTCTAGAACGCTCGAAAATTGAACGATTGAAACGCTCACAGAACGTTGGCCAGAACGTTATGGTGTGACGGGCCCATTAAACCGAAATAAACGATAGAAAATGATCGACAAATTTACCATGAATCGCTAGCGCAATTCATGGAATATGCTGATCATTAAGAAGATTAATAAAGACATTATTTTGTGTGGTAATTACAATAAGCTAAAGCATTTGAAAATGAATGATGGCCTAATTTTTATGCTGCATTACACACGGAGTAATCAATATTTTCAAAAAATTTAAATACTTTCGAGAGACGATTATTTATTTCTAAAACTATTTATAAACAACATCTAGAAAGATTTTACAGCAAAACAATTTGAACAGATAAATCTAGTATACACATTTAAGTGCTACCAACAAAAAACGTAAGCATATATGCAAAACAATTTAAAATCTAAAACAGTATTTTTATTCGTATGTCTTTTGTTTTAGAAGTTACACAACCATCTTTGTTATTGAGCGGCATTTACCTCAGACAGATAAAGTATGTCTTGTTAAAACAACATTAATCCTTATCCTGCCATAACATCCTCTGCTATGAAATTGTCCGCTGCAACATATTATCAATTGAGAACTGTAAATTTTTTTTTTTAATTAAGGACACTAAAATTCCAATGCAAAACATGTTGGACCAACATCAGGGGCCCGTTTCATAAATCGGACGACAAAAACGGTCGTAAGTAAAAACTTGAAACTACATTTTATATCTCCCTATAATCCAGTATTGTGACATCTCTTTGGAATTGTCTGTTCCTGACAATTCCAAAGAGATGTCACAAGACAGGATTAGATGGAGAAATAAATAATAATTGGGACTTGCATAGTCTGATTAGCGACAACATTTGTCGAACGAAATTTTATGAGACAGGCCCAAGAAGCCGCGTTGGAAACTGTTAGCAAAAACCAGTCAATTCGTATTCAGCAGGATAATGGTTAACATTCATAACATCGAGGGAAATCACGTTGCAAGTCTAAAGGTGGTAAGATACCATTAATTATATGATAGTAGTTTGTTTCAGTTTTTTAGGTTTATTCAAATAGTATGCAAAAGTCCTGCCATTTGCAGGCAGCATCAGCGACAAACACGTGTTACATTTATAAACAATAAGCAACGTAACCCACAATGCACAATGCCCGTATTTTTAGGGTTTGACATGTTCTCTCACCGTTTAACCAAGTGCGAACTGGGCCAGGTTATAAACGTAAGTCATGACGCGAGCACATATCATTATTCCGTT
Source organism: Gari tellinella (assembly GCA_922989275.2). NCBI lineage: Eukaryota > Metazoa > Mollusca > Bivalvia > Cardiida > Psammobiidae > Gari > Gari tellinella. The sequence continues at coordinate 21,729,564 of OV277869.1, read as the reverse complement.
CAAACGTTCACTTAGTTCAAACATATGCAATTAAATGTAGACAACTGTCTGTTTTTTGAAAATATAAGCAACACATTTTAATGTTAATAGCGGTCATTTTGAAGCCTATTCAGGTGTTCAGTTATGCAGCAAGTGATATTGTTCCAACCTTTTACAACGATCATACTTGTTATAGATTTAGCCCTTTCCCCTATACAGAATATACTTTTAGCTCATTTCATTTATCCCCTCATTGCAGAAATTAATTCCAATTCATACAGTCATAAACATGTGCAAAAATACATAATATCTCTATTCAAGAATATGGTAGAAAAGGCAGGCTGAAATTTCAGGCGCATTCTGTTTTAAGAAAAATAACTAGAAATATAATATAGGATGTGGGATTAAGATGTGTATTGGAGAAGGATAATAGCTTTTTCAAACTACATGTACAAGGTTTAAATACAATCATCTTTAAAGTATTTCCGTAATAAAGTCTTCTTTCTAAATGTATTGACGTCCGCAACGGCATACAAACTTAAGTTCAATACTATGAAACAACGGCAAAGTAATTAAATGGTCTGAAGAATTATTTCTCTCACACATAAAGCAACTTAAGTCTATTTTGTGATTTGTTTAGATACTGACCAGACTAAGGCGTGTGATACCAAACTGTTTGGCACTCATCAGTATATGTTCATTCATCTTTACTGAAACCTGACATCAGAGCAATAGTGCAGATACATGTGACAGTATTAATCCCTGAACTACCATGAATTCATAACTTTAATGGGAAAGAGAAGCCCTTCTCGTAGTTTCTTAAATACTACATAAAACAGCCGTTATGAGGAAGGCAAAGCGCCTTCCCTATTATACGATGGGAGAAGACGTCATTATAAACGCAAACACATTTCAACACAATAATGAAGAAGACAAAATGTAGACAATTGGGAGTAAATAAATCACCCTTTCACTCTCAGTGACGCCTTAAGCGTGTGCAAACAGTTTAGGTCCTGACCAGACGCCGCGTAACGATGCGTCTGATCAAGATCCAAACATCCTGACACTGGTATCAGAAAACAAACTGTTTGACTCTCGTTTTGAAGTTTCTTCAGTCATAATGCCTTATTGTTTAACTTTGAAACGACATTGCAGAGAACAATATCGAAACAGACGACAACAAAGCGGTGAAGGGGTTAACGTTTTTTACCGATTTATTTGATCATGAAAGGGTTAAACTGAGTGGCTAACAGTCTAAATCTGATCATGCGTCGGGTTATTCGACATCTAATCTGGCTCAAACCTGTTTGCAATGGACATAGAAACATTTTAGCGTAAACGCGTTTATAGAAAAGGACTAACGTCATTTTGGGCCCACTTCATAAAACTTCCTACGTCAAATATTGTCGTAAATTATAAAAGTCTCAATTATTATTCATTTATCCATCTAATCTTAAAATGACGATTCCAAAGAGATATCACAAGACAGGAATGATGGAGAAATCAGAAATTAAATGTATTTTAAAGTTTTGACTGACGACCGTTTGTGTCGTACGAAGTTTTATGAAACGGGTTCCAGCACTTTATTAGAGGCACTTGGAAATAATTAAACAGGACACCGATACCGTGGTAGCCATTATCTGTAAAGTGTTTTATATCACATGTTTCCTTTCTCGTCTAACCTTTTTACCTCAATATGTGTATTCAGGCTAAAGGTAATAACGAATTTTTGAGTTGAGTGCGAGACCATTCTCAAGCAAAAGATCAAAGTTTAATATATCAAACGCTTAAGAAAAATCTCAGACTCAACTCACAATGCTTTATAACCTTGGACCCTGTTCTAACACTTTTACTGCAATAAAATCATGTTCATAGTCGTTTATTATTAGTATGTTTATTACACACTTTATTTCCACCAATTCAAATCTGACTTTATAGCTTGTTATTGCCCTTATTAACCTGAAAAATATCTGGTCAATAGCTATAGTCGTATACAGTAAAACTACATGTACCTTATCACGGCTAAAAATAACTGATTATTGAAAGACAGGTGGTACAGTGGAGAAAACGTCATTCTTTCCAAAATTATTATTTATAATGCGAACAGTTTGGAGACAAATCAGACGTTCAAGCTCGAAACTGTTTGCCACCAATATTATCATGAATAATAAGAATTTTCTAAAAGTTGTACTTTTCTACGTTTTAGTGCTTTGCGTTTGCGTTTCGTTTGCGTTTAAACGGGAATGAATAACGTATTCTCCACTGTTGCTTCAAGCAATGTGAAAGTAAAACGGAAAGTTCTTTAATGAGCTTTCTGTTTCATATTCATTTTGCATAAAGCAAACACATGCTTTGCTCACAAAATTAATTATGTGATTATGTGGTCTTAATAGTGCGCTTTTACTGTAGTCTACTTCTCTGCTCCACCCTATCCCTGTAGCTGCTTGTTCGTGTACTGCTTCTTTAATACGTTGACCCCATTAACTTGAAATGGAAAATTCCAGTTTTCAAATAAGCTAAGCCCATGTTGACTATTTAAGGTTGTTTTGTGAAGGTTTTGCGAAATGACAATCAGTGCATACTGTTCAGAGGACTTCTTTAGGAACCGTCCGATCAGGGTCCAAACAGTTTTTACAACATGTAAATAATGCATACAGGCGTCACTTAGGCATACTGTGTTACATGTATTATTCAAACTTCGATGTTGTAGAAGTATTTTTGCGATGTGCATGTCGCATATCCTGCAGAAAAATGTTCTTTGCTCTTGTACGGTAATACTTAAACTTGAAAATTGGATTAATGAAAGAGAGTTTCACTAACGAAATATTGATTAAGTGCCAAGTATCAAAAACCTAAATACTCAGCGACTTCAATTAATCTTACTGTTAACGTTGAAGCTGTTATTTAGGTTTTCTCACATTACTATCCCTGTTTTCTATAGCGAACACCAAGCACGAAATAGCCTTTTCTCGAACATGTTTGAGATCAGTTTTATGACGTCACTATTTAAAAGACGTTATTACGCCACTGAGATTTAAAAAGAAGATTATTGCTTTAAAATAACTTAAAATCGTCGATTATTATTTATTATTATTATTATACCAGATTTATATAGCGCTCTTTTCACACAGGGGTAGTGCGTTCAAAAGCGCTTCACATGAAGTTACACAAATGTACCTACAAACAAGAAAAGACAAAATAACTACAATATGATCTAAAATAAACATGAATAAACATATAAAAGACAGCCCCCAAAATGGCGATCACATTACTCCCATCAATCAGCAATGAAGCAACCGGCTTCTGATTGTCGACTGATAGAAACAATAGTAGAGCGCCCAAATGCAGGCCGCCAGGAAAAAAAGACAAATAACTACAATTAGATATAAAATAAACATAATAAACGTACAAAAGACAGCCCCCAAAAAGGCGATCACGTTACCCCATCAATCAAGAGAAACGAAGCAAGTGGCTTCTTTATGCGGACTGATATAAATAACAGTAGAGCGCCCAATGGAGGCCACTAAACATACAGAAGACAGCCCCCAAAACGGCGATTGCACTACCTCAACAATCGAGAGCAACGAAGCAAATGGCTTCTTTATGCCGACTGATAGAAATAATAGCAGAACACCCAATGCAGGCCGCCCAATGTAACATAACTAGGAAAAATAGCATGCGACAAAAACTAAAATTTCTATAAGAGACCGAAAACCAGATAATACTCCAGAAACTCAATTTTGGACCCACAACATCTACAGCAAGAACATATCACATAGGTAGCAGTGTTCTAATAGCAAATATTAAAATAATGTGTTTTCAGATGCTTTTTGAAAACTGAAACTGAGCTTGCATCTCTAATGTCTGATGGTAGACTGTTCCAGAGCTTTGGGGCTGCATGCATGAAACTTCTATCTCCAAACCTCACCAAACGACTCCTCGGTACAACCAGCGATACTGATTTAGTTGCAGACCGCAGCTCTCTTCGAGGTTTATACACGTCAAGCATATTGACAATGTACCTTGGAGAATCATTGCACATGGCTTTGTATGTGAGTGTCAGAATTTTGAATTCAATTCTGTGTTGAACTGGAAGCCAGTGAAGATCCTTCAAGACTGGAGTGATGTGATTTACCGAGGGGTCCTGGTAATGATGCGGGCTGCTGTATTTTGCACACGCTGTAGTTTGCATAATGAGTTTTGGGGAATCCCATACAGCAGTGAGTTGCAGTAGTCAATTTTTGAAGTGACCAGAGAACTGATCAAGGTCTTTGTAGCTTCTGGAGAAAGGTACTGTCTAATATGACCTATCTGCCGCAGCTGTGAGTAGCCAGACCTGCACACAGCGTTAATGTGCTGTGTCATATCCATTTGGGAATCTAATCTAGCACCAAGATTCTACACACATACTGATGGTTTGATTTTAGAGTTTCCCACTCGTGAAATCTCCAGGAACGTTAAACTTTTTTGAATGAAACAGTATGACCTCAGTTTTGTCAGTGTTCAGCTTCAACATGTTCTGGTGCATCCATGATACTATGTCTTTTAGACACCTTTCGACTTTTGAAAGGGCTTCTTGTTGACAAGATGTGTCTTTAGGCTTAAATGACAAGTATAACTGTGAATCATCTGCATAGAAGTGATGATCCAGCTGATGATTTCTGCAAATTGAGCCGACAGGTTTTGTGTACAAGATGTAGTTCTTCGGCCCAAGGACTGACCCCTGTGGCACACTATATTTCATTTGAACTGGGGCAGATAATTCGCCATCTACCGCGACTGTTTGGTAACGGTCGGTCAGGTATGAGGTCATCCACTTTAGTGGGTTTCCAATAATTTTGAAGTCTTTTTCAAGGCGATTGAGTAATGTTTCATGATCAATTGTGTCGAATGCGGCAGATAGGTCAAGCATCACCAGAATTGTGATTTCATTCTTATCAAGATATTGCAAGATGTCATTTTGAACTTTTAGAAGAGCAGTTTCTGTAAAGTGATGCTTACGATATGCTGACTGATGTTGTTCATGCAGATTGTTTGTGGTCAAATGGGACTCAATGCGTTTGTCTACTACCTTTTTAATACTTTTGAGAGAAATGGCAAATGTGATACAGGCCTGTAGTTCTTAAGATCATTTGTATCGAGATCAGGTTTTTTCAAAAGAGGTCTTACATGCGACTTTTTGAATTCTTTTGGAACATACGCAGATTCCAGCGAAGGGCGTGAGCACTGTTGCATATTTCAGTATTGCTCATGAACAGACTCAATTAAACCGAGTCTGCAATTTTCAGTATTTGCTTTGTTTTCTGTGCTTTCAAAGGATCTCCCCTTATTCAGATTTTTTTCACAATTTTTGTTAACGACGGTAGGAGCTCGTCAAGGCATAACTTTAAAAGCCATGTAGGTATTGGGTCGAGTTCACAGGACTTACATGGGGATGCCTTCACAATCTCCCCAATTTCTGCTGCTGTAGCAGAGTCAAAGCTTTCTAAAGAATTCATTGAATGCAACGTTTCTGTGATGACTGGGGTGCATGACATTGATTCAGAGGCAATGTCTGTCCGTATTTTGTCCACCTTTTCAATAAAAAAGTCGCTGAAATCATGCGCAAGTTGTTTTGAGGACACATTTTTTGGCAGTGCAATTTCACTGTTTGCACCCAGGAGATGCTTAGTGACTTTAAAAAGACTCTTCGAGTCCTGTTGACAGGATTCTACTTTTTCTGTGTAAAAATTAACCTTTGACTCTGCTAATAGTTTGTTTACTTTAGCACACTGCTCTCGATACAGTTGATGATCAATTATGAGTTTGGATAATTTCCACTTTCGTTCCAGCTTACGCTTTAAATGTTTAGCATCGTGAAGTTCCTGGGTGTACCATGGACATGATGGCCTGAGAGTTATGGTCTTAGTTTTCAATGGTGCATGCTTATTGATCAGGGCTTTAAGTTCATGTGTGTATACACCGACAATTTCGTCAATATCTGTCATTTTCAGAATTTCTTTAATTGAATCTGAGTTAAGGATATCTCTTTTAAATACATCGACATTAATGTCCCTAAGCTTTCGAAATGAAACAGTTTTTCTGATGGGCGGAGGTTTTTCTGCCTTTGCTCTGAAAGACACAGAGAAATGGTCTCTTGAGATTTTGCCACTACTGTCAGATAGTCCAGGGTCAGTGACTTCGATATTTGACACACAGTCTTCGTTATCTCTTGTTATAACAACGTCAAGAGTGTGTCCCCCGACATGAGTGGCTTCTTTGACATGCTGTTGAAAACCAAATGAATCCATTGTACTGACGAAATTGACAGTGTTCCTATCGTTTGAGATATCAAATTGAAGGTTTAAATCCCCATTAATGATGATTTGTTTATCAATGGTTGATAATTTCGATAAGAAAAGTGGCCATTCCTTGTCAAGAAAGTCTGAGATTTTTAGACCGTTTGCCGTTGATGGAGGGGGTCTGTAGATGACTGCTAGACGCACTGTGAAATCTTTGATGCTTAAAGTACAGTCAATGTGCTCAAAAGTTGAAAAATCATTATCTTTGGTAGAGGAAAGGATTTTGATATCCATTGATGCCTTATATATGAACCCCACCCCCACCACCCCGGCTTCCACTACAGCGAGGAACATGTTTGATCTTATAGCTGTCAGGAACCAGTTCACCTAAGCACGGTTTATCTGCAGCACTACCAAGCCAGGTCTCAGTGATTATGCGAGACAACGAATCTGTCAAGTGTCGATGTTGAAGACAAGTGGTTGTTATTGGTTAATTTTTAATTAATTATTGATTGCTACTGACCGTACCCTGACCGTACCAAGGCGGGCTCCTATGTTCACTTTGCTTTATGTATGTCTTGCGTGTGGTTTCTATTTAGTGTGTGGATGAAGAAATGGTATTGCGTGCGTGTGTGTGTGTGTTCTGCTTGAGAGGTGGGTGTATTGTTTGTGTTACGTTTCCTGCTTGAGTCTTTTTCGTATTTATTTGAAGACAAGTTGATCTCAAACTCGTCTAGAATAGAAACGGTATTAAGTTCGCCAAGGCCCGCTCAATAACTTTTCAACTTTAGGCTCGATTTAGATCAGCTTGTCTTAACCATCGACTTATGACATATCCTATATATCTCTTTACCTAGTTCGATGACGTTTGTTTAGTATTTGATTAGAAACTTGCATTTTTTTAGAATTTAATTTTAACTCCATACCAACGTGATACGCATTAAATGTATAGTCAAACAGTTTAGGTCCTGATCAGTCTAATCTGGGTGTGTCATGGGTATCATGAATGCGATAAATGATAAACCAATATAATTATGTAAATTACAAACGGTTTGGTTAGACGTCGAGTATATCTGCATCCGGTCAGACTTCAAGCTAGTTGTTATGCAGATTTTATCAAATCGTCATCATTTTCATTAATTCGACATTCTGTACGTGTCATTGCATTAAATTTGCGACTACGTCTAATTGGGACAAATAACGATGCTCTCTCTTTTAAGCACTGAAATACATACTTGTATACATGAACCTTCATTGTTTATCAACTGAGTTTGATTTTTAGTTTGTTCTGTAAAGGAGTGTGTTTGTTAAACTTGACATTGTGAACTTTATCGGGAGGATTGTACTTTTCCACCCCTTAATGTCGCATACTTCAATATTGTTGTCTTTAATATCGTTTAAAAGTTATATTTAAGACGTTATGATTTACGACATTTTCAAAACCAATTGACCAATTCTGATCAGACGTCGAGTGACCTGGCCTCTGAATAGGATCCAAACTGTTTGAAAAACGCATTTTGGCATCATTTTTAATGATAGGGTAAAGATTCGAAAGAGTTCACCGTATATCAGACCGCAAATATAGTTTATTTTTAGTTATTGAGCGTATTTCAGAAACTCATTTCGTTCAATAAATTGAAGTAACTGTCTTTACAGGGTGAACAAACGTAGAGGCTTAAGTTTGATGTCACATTTGTTCCGGTGTGATTGACAGCTCATTCTGGAAACAAATATGTATACCAAAGATAAGTACACCAAAGGCACACAGTAGCGCCCAGCAGTTACAACTGTAGCAATGACTTTCCTCGAGTTAACCCGTTTCCCCTGATGGCATTGGTTTCAACCCTTTCACTCTCAATGACGCTTGAAAGCGCGTTTGCAAACAGTTTCGGATCTTGGTCAGACGCCGCGTAACGCGGTGTCTGTTCAGGAATCAAACTGTTCGACACTCGTTTTGAAATGTCTTCAGTCATATTGCCTTACTTTTTAACTTTGATACGACATTGCAGACAACAAAATTTAAGCAGACGACCATGAAACGGTGAACTGGTAAAAATCTCAAGAAAATATTAGGTGTGAAAGGGTTAAATACTTGTCGTCTGTCTTTTTTTACCATGTTTAAGTTTTCGGCATTTTAACTCAAGTAACATAAAAAGGAGTGTCGAACGGTATCCCGAATGAAGAAAGTTCTTCATTCGTGACGTTATTGATCATTTCCAGACGCAGCGTTACTTCTGACCAGGATTCACACTATTTGCAAATAGCCATTTCTAAGGGTAAGGTAGGGTAATAAAAGGTTTAAGATTATTACCTTAAAGACTGCAAATTGGTGTTTTTAAATGTTTTGCTGATTCTAATGTCTGAAAGTCTGTTCTACAAATTAAAAATATCTTCACCACTACAAGAAACGCATTACACGGCTAACTGATTCATAAATAAAAACACACCGTAGTCCAGCCACTAGACTGGCGCCAGTCCATATGATAGTTCATCCTTATTTCCCTTTTATTCATACTGGGTTGTCTGTTTTTAGCCAGAGTCATATGATAGTTCTGTGCCGGACCCTGTGACAGGAATAAGGCACAATGACAAACCATTGAAAAACAGAATACATTATCAAAAATAATATATTTATCAGACTAGTAGCTAGTCTATCCAGCCACGTGCCCAGATAACGGCGTAATCAAACTGTTATTGCGTGATTTATGGGGTTTCCATGTTAAATGCATTATTGATACATGATTGGGATTTTATTAGGGGTTGAGTTTACATAGTGTGTTAGTCGGGAGCTAGTCATTTCGTAACCGAGTCATTTCGTAACCGGTAAAATAAGTCATTTCGTAGCCGAATTTTTGGTCATTTCGTAACCGCGCAAAACCTAAAAGTCATTTCGTAACCGATTTTTTGGTCATTTCGTAGCCGACAAAAAAGTTGAAATAGTCATTTCGTAACCACCAAAAATTATAAAATGAATGGCCTCAAAGAAGGCATAAGTCATTTCGTAGCCTCGTAAAATTGTTAAAGTCATTTCGTAGCCGAATATTTTTTTCTTTATCTTTTTTATATTTTTTTTGTGCAGTTTCCTGACATTATTTCAACAAAAATGTGCAAATATGCAAAGTTAAAAAATATATGTTAAGAGAGTTTGGGGTCCGAAATAATTATAACCTTGATTAATAGAATTGTAATCAAGTTGTTGAATGTTTTTTAAAACAGGAATATTATTACTTGTCTTTAATTCAATTAAATGGTCCTTTTGTTAACAATGAACATGTATTATCGCTGAAATGTATGTGAAGCGTGTCAAACATTAACTTGTATGTCACTTTTAATTTCACAAATGACAAGAAAAATGACTTTGTAATCTATAATCACTGTTTATTTGTTATTACAATCAATAAGCACATAAGTTCAACTGTTGACAGCATAAATACAAAATGACGGTTAAATACAGTGGTGCAATTTTCAATCCAGTCTAGTCCATTTTTGACATTTTAGGGTTGACTTTCACAGTATATGTCAAAAGAACAAACAATGTAGACCCTGATCAGGTGGCTCCTTAAGGTGCATAGGACAAGTGTACTTATCACGGATACACTGTTTGCAAATGACGCATATATGCGTGACTAGAGTTCAAAGAGTTAATATTTGATTGAAATAATGACAGATGGCCGTATTAGAGAGGTTTTACTGTAGCTGAATTATGCATTACTCTATCTGAATGAATATGTTTATGCTAAAACATTTTATCAACTGCAAACATTATTAGAGCCTGATCGGATCAGAGGTGCACAGTGGAGAAGACGTTCATCTTTCCCAATAAAAGTGTATACGCTTAAACATTCATTTCATTTGCAAAAAGTTTGGAACCAGATCAGATGCCGGGTGACCCGGCGTCTGATCAGGCTCCCAACTATTTGCCACTCAGGTAGTAAAAAAGTCAACATTTTCAAGATGTTGTCTTTTTCTACAATTTAGTGCATTGTTTTTGCATTTGCGGTTTCTTTCAATAGGACAAAGGAACGTAAAAATCCATTTAATAATATACAATGTATACATGTATTCAGAGTTTACTTCATCTCATATTGTCTTGGTTTAGTATTTACAAGGAAATTCATGACATACCCCCTTTAAGTCCCCGCATGACTGTCGACTAAACACCGTATAGAAAAGGCATACTTTCTATCAGTCCTAACTTACAATATGTATCAAAAAAGAGAAACAGGACTCAGAGGACATGTGTCAATTACTGACATTTTGCCGTCTATACCTATAGTCTAAGACCAAATGTCAGAGGTTAGTGGCCAAGAAGGAACTCACTCGGTAATGTCCTATTTTGGACTGTATCATGTAACTTTGGCAGACATCATGGTCCAAGATTATAACTGTGTATAACCTTGGGTCTTGTCGTAAAGATGACGTATGAACCACTATCTCTAAGAACCAGGTTTCATGGGCGACTTCTATTATAATACTTTTTGATATTTCGTAATCTTTCCTTGCCAATTGATAATTTGTTTATTAATGTTTTGGAAGGAGCACCAGGAACAATATTAACATTTCATATTCCTAATACAGTGGCAAACAGTTGGGAGCCAGAACAGGCAGTGGATTACGCGGCGTCTGATCTGGCTCCAAATAAACTGTAGGTACTCGTCAAATAGTGTTAGAATAAACGCGTTTATTGGAAAATAAAAACGTTTTCTCCACTCTATACAGTGGAGAATTCTTTATTTTTTCCTGTTTAAACGCAAACGAAACGAAACGCAAACCTAAAACACCAAAATATAGAAATGTACACCTTTTGGACAATCCTGATAATTCATGTTTGTCTTGGTGGCAAACAGTTTGAGGCCTGATCAGACGCCGGGTTAACCGGTGTCTGATCTGGCTCCAAACTGTTTATAATAGAAACCATAGTTTTTAGCGTAAACGCGTTTATTGGGAAAGAATAACGTACAGTGGAGATTTTCTTGTAAAGTAAAACTCTGATATTGTGAATTTCATACATTAATGCCTGGTTTTTCAATGAACTATCCCTATTTGCTTTACTGAAAGTTCTCATTATAAATATACAAGGGGGCAACGGTCACTGCAGTGTTTGGTCCTACAGCAGATTATTTCAAATGAACTTGCAAACAGCGAATACCCTGGTAGAATGGCGCATATTACTGTGTATCATCAGAGTCTGTACCGTTTGCGAAACGTTTAGTTCAGACGCCGGTAGGCATTTCTTTGCTAAACTCGGGAGCAAGAGGCGTATACATTACATTGTATATATAACAATTAAATAAAAATAATAATATTAACAATTATAATTTTTAAAGTTCAATTATGACCACAGAACAAATGCTTGTTTTCGCATAATTATATTGTTGTAGGTTATATTAATCCCTCCTTCACTTTGACTTTATCTGCATTTAGCAATTGTCATGTACTTGTGTTTCGCAAATTTAAAATTGAGGCAAACAGACTGGTGCGGTATCTAAAAGTGTTTCAAACAGTTTAGATCATGACCAGACACCACATAACGCGGAGTCTAGCCAGAATCAAAACTGTCTGCAAGTATATGTAGCTATTTTATTTTAACTAAGGCATTGAAAAGATTAAAGGAAAATATGTTTTCAGCAAACATATGTAGGAACTATGTAACTGCTGCTTTTTTATTTGATTCAAACAAATAAAACACAATGTAATAACATAGAGATCAAGAAACATATCAAGGTATTATAGCGAGAGTTGAGAACCGTTTATATGACTTTGCATTTGAACGGGCTACAAACTGTTTGCAATGGAACTTATAGTTTAAGTCTTAAACACGTTAATTAGAAACACACTCCCTGTATCTGAATAAAACATTACACCAATGTACAGTTTCTAGACTAACTAAAACCGGCGGACGTAGTCGAGGGGTAAAGCACCTGCTTACGACGTCAGGGGTTGTGAGTTCGATCCCCCGTCGGACCTTCGGATGGGACTTTATAATTATAGGTCCGATGTATCAGTGCTTTACACTTGACATCTAAAGAAACCAGAAAAATCTGTCAATAATAAGAGTAGGGCATCGCGCCCGGGTTGTCTGTATCCGTTCCCCTCTCTCTGTGACGTCCAATTAGCCCGTTGATTGCAGAAGCGGACGTGAACAAACAAAACTAAACAAACTACACTAACTAAAGATAATGCTTCAAGCTAAATTAATATCTAGGTTGTGACAAAGAGAATTTCTACATAACTCAAAATAATGTTCTGCATATCTTCAAGAATAATGACATAAGGCTTAATGATATATTCGTTAAGTAAACAAAATGGCATTATTTTGGTACCAGCAGTTATTAATTACATACTCTTTTAATATAGTTATTTCATTTTGCAGCGAATATTACAAAGATTTACATACGGTGTGGTCGGTCTTTCGCCTGCATCTACTTTTAAAACAGAAACCTTAAACAAGGGAAAACAGTTGTTAGCAAGCAAATATCATAGACGTTATCTGCTTTAAACAATTGTCGATTGCATTTCTCTTCAAACTTCTCCAAACCTGCCCAAACCACTTAAAAACAAACCAAACTACTTAAATTCCTTAATATAAAATCTAATAAAGCTTATACTTGGCTAAAGTGATGAAAAATGTTAAATTAAAATTGAATCTACGATGTTTTTCTCATTTCATGGGGAGCAACTCGTACTTAACTTAATATAGCTATACACAGTTACTTTTTTAGATATTAACCCATTATCAAATAGCCTGTGCCTGGCTTTTAAGACATGTATCCACTTAAAGCAGGTTGAAATTAAAGCAAAAAAAAATATATGCGCCTTTAGCCTGTTTTAAGCTACCATCTGCTAGACTATTGAAAACTTGGTTGTTTCAAGTTGTTTGGGGAGGTTAGGGGTCTTTAGAAGGACCGCATTTACTTTGACTTAAAGTCCCATTGTGTTTTCAGACCTTTTCTTAATGCCTGAAATACAATAACGGTTAATAATAATGTTTGAACATTCTTATGGGCCAAACTGATCTATGAAATGATGAAGACGGACCTAAATCACCAAAAAGGGCGATTTAAAATCATAACAAACCGAAAATAGAACGTCTGACATAAACATTACCACACGGCTTAGTATCACGTGATACAGCCGAAATCAAATTCACAGGGTGCAACCGTATCTACCTCCGCCCGTTCATCCATCAGTCAGTTAGACTATCACACTTTTTTGTCCGCTCTCTAACTCAACTATTTTTTATCCGATCTTCCACAAACTTGCTGAAAATGTTCATTGATATAAAATCAAGCTTAAGTTTGATTACTACTAAAATCGCATAAGGTATTTTTGAGTTATTGCCTGTTAATTAATAAAAAATGACTGTTTCAGTCATTTTTGCACTCTAAAACAAACAGCTTTTATCGGATATTCACCAAACATGCTGAAAATATTTATTCATATAAAATTTAGGTCTAGTTTGATTATTACTAAAATCGCATGTGGCATATCTGAGTTTTTGCCCTTTATGTATTAAAAAATGACTGTTTTCAGCAAGTTTTGCTCTTTAACACAAATACGTTTTATTGGATCTTCACCAAACTTGCTGAAAATGTTTATTGATATAAAATCAAGGTTTAGTTTGATTACTACTAAAATCGCATAAGGTATATCTTAGTTATTGCCTGTTTATTAATAAAAAATTACTGTTTCAGTCATTTTTGCACTCTAACACATACAGTTTTTATCTGATATTCACTAAACTTTCTGAAAATGTTTAAATATATACAATTTAGGTCTAGTTTGATTATTACAAAAATCGCATTTGGCATATCTGAGTTTTTGCCCTTAATATATTAAAAATGACTGTTTTCAGCAGGGTTTGGTCTCTAACACAAATACGTTTTATTGAATATTCACCAAACTTGCTGAAAGTTTTCAATAATATAAAATCAAGGTTAAGTTTGAATCCTACTAAAATCGCATAAGGCATGTCGGAGTACTAGCCCTTTAATTATTAGAAAATGTCTGTTTCAGCCTTTTTTGCTCTCTAACACAAAGAGTTTTCATTGGATCTTCACCAAACTTGCTGATATTCTTTATTGATATAAAATCTAGGTCTAGTGTGATTATTACTAAAATCCCATAAGGATTATCTGAGTTATTGCCCTTTATGTATTAAAAAGGACACTTTCACCATTTTTTGCTCTCTAACATAAATACTTTTTTTTATTGATTTTCATCAAACTTGCTGAAAATGTTTATTTATTTAAAATCAATGTTTGGTATCAATACTACTAAAATCGCAAAAGGCATGTCTGAGTTTTTGCCCTTTAAGTATTAAAAATGAATGTTTCAGCATTTTTTGCTTTCTAACACATACAATTTTTATCAGATATTCACCAAACTTGTTGAAAATGTTTATCAATATTAAATATAGGTCAATCATCTTAACTACCAAAATCGCACAAGGCATGTTGGAGTTATTGCCCTTGAATGACTAAAAATTGACTACTTCAGGCTTGTCAGCTTTCTGACTCAAACAGTTGTAATTGGATCTTCACCAAATTTGCTGAAAATAATATTTGTATAAAATCTTGGTCCAGGTCTATAAATACCCGAATCGCCGAAGGCATGTTGGAGTTATAGTTCTTTCATTTTTAAAATTTTGCTATCTTATCCTTATTTTTGCCCTGTCCACTCTGTAAAAGTATCAGTTTTTATTCTTTTATTAGCCAAATATTTGGTCAATGGTTGCATGTGCTTCATCTTAGCCGTGTTGGTAATAAGTTAAGTAATAAATGACCACTCCATTTCTCCTTTACCTCTTGAAGTATTTTCATTCAACTGTACTCGATTTTTCCTTGACCTAGATTTAATACCAATACACGTTGTCAGCAAGTTTGGTGAATATCCAATAAAAAAGTGTTTGTGTTAGAGAGCAGAAAATGCTGAAACAGTCATTTTTTAGTTATTCAAGGGCAATAACTCAGATATGCCTTATGCGAAAATCGCTAGTTATTGTACCTGACCTAGATCTTATACTAATAAACATTTGTAGCAAGTTTGGTGAAGATCCAAAAAGAAGTGTTTGAGTTAGAGAGCGGACAAGGCTGAAACAGTCATTTTCAGCAAGCTCAAGGTATAGATTCTCCGTAATTTTTGTAATCGCTTATCCACGGTGAATAATATTTACCCGTTGTGACTGGATCTCATAGTGTTTAACCCTGTGCCTACTGGTCGTAACTTTACGGAGTTTACTAACTGTTTGAATCTAGAAAGACGCCGCGTAACGCGGCGTCTCATCTGGATCCAAACTGTTTGACACTCGTCTTAAGGTTTGTTTAATTAAAACAATGCATTAACTGAACTGCATTAATCTAAACTGAACAAATTTTTCAGACGACAATGTCAAAGCAGACGTCTGTGCAGCAGAATAAGGGTTAACCGCTATATTTTCAGTGCTCCAGATACACATTTAAGCGGGAATAATCTGAACTAATCTAACATGTTCTTACTCATTTCAGCACCGAATGCTATGGTGTTACTACTGATTAAACCGTCTCTTCGAGACCGTTTTAATGAGTATGACACCATTTGGTTTAAAAGCAGAAATAAAGATTTTAGTTTTCGAAATACTTCCGTTATCTGGAGCCCTGTATTTACAGAGTTGTCCTTCTTTCTATTCACAAGGGAGGCTTTTTAATGTGTGCCGCACAAAAATATTATAAATAAAATTTAAAAAGCGAATTTCTTGGATAAAGCCGGGTTTTGTGAAAGAATCACGTCCCACGTAGTTCAAATGGGAACCCAAACAACCGTTTTATGCAGGTTTCTCAAAAACACAATGCGGCTTTAAGAGATGCGAGTATCAAACAGCTTGAAGCCCGGTCGGATGCCATAGATGTCGTGTTGGTCAACTATTGTACTGTACCCTTGATCCCAAACGTTGAAGAGCCGCTTAGAGGTTACAATGGACATTACTTTATTTAAAAAAAACCGGAACGCGTGTAATAAACAGTGGTCACTCTCTACATAGGCCCTTTCAAGAACAACTCATTCCTTACTACGACCCCTGTCCGCAGTTCTGTAAACAGGACAATTACGTCTAACGTTTTAAGACTGCAATATCGTATGCTTAAAATTGTCGACTGCTGTTTTTTCTCAAAGTTTCATATTAGTGGCCATTTTGATAGAAGAAATGTAGTAATACTTGACAAACAGCTTAAATCCATATAAGACGCTGCGTTACTTCAAATGTAATTGTAAACTAAGCTGATTATTGGATATTATATTCGTTTTAAAAGCTTACGAAAGCCACGGTTATAATCAAGTGTGTGTCATACTAAACGTGAGGGTACAGTGGAGAACACGTAATTATTTCTCTTTTAAACGAAACTAAAAACAAAAAACCGCAATAAAATGTAAACAATGACAGCTTCTTGATAATGTACATGTACATTTATATAGCAATTGAAATATTATCAACAAACAATTTGGAGCCTGATCAGTTATTTGGCGTTTGGTCTGGTTCAGGAATTTTCGGAATGGACCTCCTGGCAGTTTAGCAGTTTTACATTTAGATTTAATCAGAATCAATTATAAAGATTGTTTCCTAAATATAATGTGGGAATAACTGGTATTGTAATAACATTTGTGGGACAACAACCTTTAACATGCGAAATGCAGTAGAAAAAAACGTTACTATCTCCAAATAGACGTTTATGCTGAAACCCTTAGACGCTGAGTGCTTTGCTTCTGACCCTGATCAAACGTATTTGACGATGGCATAGGATCCGACAGAACACACAATAAACCGTATCTAACAATCAGTACAATTGACATTCGTTACAGTCAATATTGATGAATGATCTGAATTTCATTTAAGCCAATAATATTTCTCTAGAAATTGTTCCCGTTATCTTTTCATGCTGAGCGCGACATGGCGTAATGCGGCGTCCGTTCTGGATCCAAACTGTTCACCACTCATATTCATCCTTTCTTTGTTAAACACCTTAGTATGATATCGAGTGTTTCCGCGTGTATCTGCACAGTAAAAAACAAGAGTCTGTATCATCCATCTTGTATCAGCCACTTTTAGTCTAAGCTGTAGACCACTTTTATTTGCGGTGAAAGGACCATACAACCTTTTGGTACTATCTTATAGCATATTTCCTCAGGAGTTCGGAAACAATCGTCTGACGCGTATTTAGGTAGTGATAAGGGGAGATAATTGAGGTTAAAGTTGTCTGCCCTTGGATTTTTAAGCAAAAAATGACAGCCTTATTGGGCTTTTATTTCATGTGTTACAGATTTAAAAAAGGTATTTTGTTAGCAATTATCAATGTAGTTTATCTAAATACTCATTTTGAAAATGTTTCAGGAAAGTTTTAGACTCATTGAAATCCAAAATGGCCGCCAAAGTGGCTAATTTTAGTAACATTTCAGCTTTTCGAGGAATAACATTACTTATATTGACTACAATTGATACTCATATGGAACAATTTTAGTTGATTTGTATTGTACATCAACTTAGATATCATACTAGCTTTTTATTTGATGAGTTTCCTGTCATCCAGTGCTGAGATTATCCAAAATGGCCGCAGTATATACCTACCTTATTAATTTCTACTTACATAAATTTTCTTGATTGGGGCCTTCATTTCATTTTTTAGAGATTCAAAATGGTATTTTGTAATCAATTATGGGAGAAGATTCCTCAAATACATATTTTGAAAATGTTTTAGGATAATTTCAGACTCATTGAAATCCAAAATGGCTGCCAAATGGCTATATTTAGTAACAATTTATCTTTTGGAGCAACTCAACTACTTTTATTGACTGTAATTGATATTATATTAACCGATTTAGTTGATTCTTATTACACATTAACTAAGAAATCCGGTAAGCTTTCATTTTGATTGGTTCCTGTGGTCCAGTGCTGATATTATCCAATATGGCTGCCGTTGGTACCATTTTTTACTATTTTCTACCAATATAAATTTTCTTGATTTGCCAGGTTTTGCAAATCTTTTTTATGCGTGTCTTTCCATGTCATTGTGGCAAACATAGTTCATGCTGATAAATCCTGAAGTTGGTAATGATTTTACAGGAATAATTTATGGCCTACATTGATCACCATACAATCAAAGTATTTATTTGATCAATTTGTTTTTCTGATACAGAAAACTATCAGGATATATTAGCCAATAATTTTAAAGGGGATAATTCTTTACAAAGGTAGGACATATTAATTATTTTTTAGTTCAAAACAAATGTATATAATGTGTAGCACTATATAAAAGCTTATTTTTGTACCCGGGTGTATAATACACATAAAACATATTTGTCACTAGTTTTCGCTGGTTTGTTGAAATTGCTATTTTCAGTTGAAATTATTATGTATGTCAACGGTGAATATAAGTAAATCTGACCATAGCATGATAAATTAAGCAGGACGTTTAATAAGTGTTACAAAGCATTTATTATTTCATAGTTTGAATCTTCGGAAACAAATACGGGACATAAGTTAAAAACTTAATTGGTGATTCAAAAGCTAAATACTCGTTTTACTAATTTAATTGTGATTTGAACGATACTGATTATGATCTTTCACAAGTGCAATGTAGTTGGACTGGAAGATATACACCAATAAGTCGAGGAAGTGTGTGTTGCACATTGACAAATCCCAGTACTTAAATGAAGTAAAACCATTTGATGGAAATACCTAGGCACTAATAGATAACATGTGACTTAATCAGACAAGAGAGATGTATTGTCTCCAAATATGTGTCAATCATTCTTCTAGTGTCATTTCATGATTCAATGTGAGCTGCTATAGTAGTGTGACTCCTGTTCGGGCTTCGAGGAACAAACAGACACAAAGGATACAAAAGCGTAAACATTGCGTTCTTAGTGTATCATAGACAGTTGAGCTATGATCCCAATTATGTACATTTATTCCCCAAGCTCTGTGATAACTTATCACAATAAAGGGGCCGATCCAAGAAGGAGTATCCTGCGAAAAATTGGAAGCAATCAAGACAATCTATTGATTATGATGTTGCTCTGAGAATTGAAGATGAGTGACTTTCAGCATGAATAAGTGATACTCATATGATCGCAAGGGAGGTTATTTGCCATCACAGTTGTAAAAGGAAGTTTAAATAAACTCTAGATAGGGATAATAGTATTCTAGAGAAATTTACCAAATCAGAGCAAGAATCTTTGCAAGCTGGCTATGCGTAGAATGTTCCCAAGGAGCATGTCCAAGAAACACTGCTCTTACATATACCGGTACATGTACATGTAATAACTCTGTTTTAGTTTTAGGCGCAGTGAGAAGTGAAATAACAGTCTATTTGGCCAAGACTGTTTCATGCGATAGTATTTTGGAAGTCATGTGGAAAAAGGGAAAGTACCTAACTATGAGTCTTGGTATTAAAAGCCTGACAGGTTCTAAAAAGGTTATTAATATTCTGAACCATATGAGTCATCGCATAAACCACATGCCAGTAGAAGAACTGAAAACTGAATAAGCTACAGAATTAATGTAAGTGAGTGTTAAATGTCAACTTTTAATAGATTGTTACAACTGGTTTGACAACTGGTCTGGAGCTGGGCATTATACCAGTTCTTCTACTCCCATGTAGTTTCTGCTATGACACATATGGTTGGGAATATTAATAACCTTTCTAGAAAGTTTAGACTTTTGATTCCAAGACCCATAGTGAGGTGCTTTCCTGTTTTTATATTTCCATGACTTGCAGCAAACATTGTGTCACTGGAAAAGTCTTGACCAAACAGGCTGTTCTTTCACTTGTCACTGCACCTGATAGTGAAGCAATGTATATGTAAGAGTATAATTATACAGTACATGTAATATAAGTCAAAATAAGATATATACATGAACTATAGTTACGCGAGAATATGGGGTGAAGATTAAAACTCACAATCAGATGCTCTTATAAATGTTTTAAAGTAAAAGAGAGCAAGATATATGTATTGACAAATCGTCTAGTCAGAGTTGCTTAGATTCAACTTTATTAACGGTTGGTTGCAAAAATATACATGCACTTAGTTGGTATGATATGAAACCTACACTTTATACACTCATAGAATATAGTAACTAGCCTGCAATGACTATCAGTCTAGCGCTTGAAGTTGAACCTGTGTATAGCACATCCATTTAAGAATCACTTCGAGTCACCTTGCAGCTAAGTTTGACCCTTCAATAGAGTTTCGACAGTTAAGGGTTCAGGTAGTTAATACCGTAGGCTTTTTTCTAGGTCTTTGATTCAGCATTGCAAAGAAGATATTGCCAGTACAGTTGAATTGTAGTCAAAATTTGCCCTTTTGATTTCATTGCCTTTTATTAGGTCTGTTTGGAAAGAAAAGTTCAACTATTGTTAGATCATTGAACGAACTTCAATTGCGGGAAAATCCTGCTAGTCCTGTCACCCAGACTTCAAGCCTGTGAGGATTACCACCTTCATTGAGAACATCAATGTAGCATACTTATATGAAAGACAGTTAAAATCGCAACGCCTTCGGAGTCAATTGGTGTTTCAGAAACGTGATCCTTGAGAACATTCAATGGTCAGATTGCCAAGAATCTTGATCTGATTTAGTTACTTTCTCTTTAATACTATGATTCCTTTTAAGAGTTTATTTAAAGTTCGTGTTACAAGTCTTTATTGTTTCTATTGTTTCTCATTTTCCCGGATACTTTTTCTAGGATCAACCCTTTGATTTCGATAAGTTATAATAAAACATACCGGTTGCAGAATATAACATTGCCATACTGTCTCTGAAGTCAAAAACGGAATGCATCGGGCCCAAAACAGCATTGCCATTGCTGTATAAACTCACAGGGTTACATATTGAATCATTAAATGACACTGGAAGAATAATGGACACATATTTGGAGACACAACGTCTCTCTCGTCTGATAAAATCACATTTGTGCCAGGTCTTAACATCAAAGATTTGACTTCACGTAAGAACTGGGTTTTGTTAATGAACAAGGCAAACTTCCTCGACTTATTAGTACCCAGCTTCCAATCTATCTACATTGCTTTTGTAAAAAAAAAAGGAAAAATAGCTTCGTTAAGATCAGAGTTTCTCCTCAGTGAATCCGTTAAATAAGTGAAAAAGGTATTTAGCTTCATGGGGCTTTTTGTACCATTAAGTGGTTAACATAAGTCCCATATTTGTTTCCGTAGATTTAAAAAAAAACCCACCGAAATGACCCAGGCTTTGAACCACTTATTAAATGCCTTGCTTGATAAACCATGATTCGTCCATGTGAGACGAATATTCTCCATGTATATACATAACAATCAACTGAAAATAACAATTTTCACTAACCCGCGAAATATAATGACAAATACGTGTTTTGTGTACATGTACATTACACAACCGCGAACAAAATACATGTATAGGCTTTTATACAGCGCTACAAATTTTATCCATTTATTTTGATACTAAGTAATAATAAATAGGTTCAAAATTTGAAAGAAATTTCCCCTTTATTGGCACATCTATCCTTATAGTTATCTGTATCAGACAAAATCAATATTGATCTAATAAACACTTTAATTGTATGGTGGTCAATAAAGGCCTGACTATTATCCTGTAAAAGCATTACCAACTTCAGCATTTATCAGATTGAACTATATTTGGCACAATGACATGGAAAGACACAAACATAAACTATTTGCATAACCTTTTAAATCAAGAACATTTATATTAGTAGAAATATATAGCAAAAAGGTATAAACGGCAGCCATTTTGGAGTATATCAGCACTGGATGACAGGAACAAGTCTAATTAAAAGCTTACTGGACTTTTTCAGTTAATATTCAATAAGAAACAACTAAAATTGTTTATAAAATATCAAATACAGTCAATAAAAGTAGTTGAGTTGATCGAAAAGCTTAATTGTTACTAAAAATAGCCACTCGGTAGCCATTTTGGATTACAATAGCTCTGAAACTATCCTAAAACATTTTCAAAATATGTATTTGGGGAAACTTCTTTAATAATTGCTTATGAAATACCATTTTGAATATCTTACAAAGGAAATGAAAGCCCCAACCAAGAAAATTTATGTAAGTAGAAATTAATAAGGTAGGTATATACGGTGGCCATTTTGGATTATCTCAGCACTGGATGACAGGAAACTCATCAAATAAAAAGCTAGTATGATATCTAAGTTGATGTACAATACGAATCAACTAAAATTGTTCCATATGAGTATCAATTGTAGTCAATATAAGTAATGTTATTCCTCGAAAAGCTGAACTGTTACTAAAATTAGCCATTTTGGCGGCCATTTTGGATTTCAATGAGTCTGAAATTTTCCTGAAACATTTTCAAAATTTGTTTTTAAGTAAACTACATTGATAAATGCTAACAAAATACCACTTTTAAATCTGTAACACGTGAAATAAAAGCCCATTAAGGATGTCATTTTTTGCTTAAAAATCCAAGGGCAGACAACTTTAACCTCAATTATCTCCCCTTATCACTACCTAAATACGCGTCAGACGATTGTTTCCGAGCTCCTGAGGAAATAAGCTATAAGATAGTACCAAAAGGTTGTATGGTCCTTTCACCGCAAATAAAAGTGGTCTACAGCTTAGACTATTTGTATTTTACTCTGACGTCGCTTTCGATTAAACGTGACGTCATTTACGTACATGTACAAGTGCCGCGTTATACTTTGTGGCATACAGAAATTATTGTTCTGCTTAAAACAACTAATAAATGTTGGATATAAAATTATTTAAACTACTATTTAGTTGTTTCTGGTGTTTATTCAAGGCATATACTAAACTCAACACCAGTTGGCAGTAAGCTACAGGGTGTTGCATTCAGCTCTCGACGTTTTTGCCGGAAACAACCGAAGGCGTTTTTGCCGGAAACAACCGATCAGACTCGCGCCAAGGCAAAAATGTCTCGAACAGAATACATCACCCTGTATCGCACTGTCAACTGGTAATGTGTATTTAGTTTGAAAAGTAGACAAATTGTAAATGTTCCGAAGACAATATATTCAAAACAGACAACACGTCTGCATGATAAGGATTCAATATCATATTATTAAGCATCTTATTTCATTCAGAATAAGAGATTTACACTTCTGCTTCACGGGTACCATCACAATCCAATATTTAACTACAGCACGCATGACTCATCGTTTTTATTTGTATAATTGCAGCTATATACAGCTGAATCAAACAGAATGTTTCCTGTATATGTCTTATTGTGATAGTGAGCTATTTCTGTGAGTACGTATCTTACAATAATATATAATAGTCTCTTTGTAACATACTGTTTGTATTTTACTCTGGTGTCATTTTCAAAGCAAAGTCACGACAATGACAGTTTGTCATGTAATGAAATTCATTTTATAGCTGTGTCTGATTGTGCTTGATAATGATGGAACCAGATTGGGCAGGGAATATTCAAACTGCAAAAAAGTTCTGTAATTATCGTCATGCTAGACGCGACACAGTTATTATTTCTAAAAAGTTTCAATCCTGACAAAGCTCCGCGTCATTCGTTGTCTAATCAGAAATAGTTGAAAATCTATATTGTGGGTCTCCATTATGCAAAAAATGCATTAATGCCATTTTAGTTATATAATAGACGACTTCTTGTAGATTATAACCAATTTAGCGCGACAAGGGTTGAAAACGAATCTAGGGGCAAATGGTTTTTATTAACTCCGTAGCAATTGGCTTCTTCAGTTCGCTAAAGAAATATTTTCAGAAATTGTTTCCTGGAGAATTTTAACTGTATTGGCATTGTTATGTTACCGAGTTTGGCTTTTGTTATCTCCTGGGGTCACATGTTACCATGGGATTGGGTAGTTTGGCTTTTGTTATCTCCTGGGGTCACATGTTACCATGGGATTGGGTAGTTTGGCTTTTGTTATCTCCTGGGGTCACATGTTACCATGGGATTGGGTAGTTTGGCTTTTGTTATCTCCTCCTGGGGTCACATGTTACCATGGGATTGGGTAGTTTGGCTTTTGTTATCTCCTGGGGTCACATGTTACCATGGGATTGGGTAGTTTGGCTTTTGTTATCTCCTGTGGTCACATGTTACCATGGGATTGGGTAGTTTGGCTTTTGTTATCTCCTGGGTCACATGTTACCATGGGATTGGGTAGTTTTAAATTTTATTGATATGCCATCAAAGTCTTGTGAAATGAAATAATTTAATCATAACCATGGGATAGTTAGATGCACGTCGTTACCATTGCTGCGGGCGCATTATGATAACTATTGATGGGCCCGTCACACCATAACGTTCTGGTAAACGTTCTCTGAGCGTTTCAATCGTTCAATTTTCGAGCGTTCTAGAATGAAGATGACACTTCTGGCGTTTGATTAACGTGTGCCTAACGGATGACTAGCGTGTATCTAACGCATGAGAAGCGTGTAACAGCGACCAAGTAAGATATCCCCAAAAACCCATAGCGTGTGCTAACGTTCCACTGGCGCGCGACGAACGATTTGCCATCGTTAGACGAGCGTGTTAAGCGTTCGACTAACGTGTGACAAACGTGTGACTAACGACAGAATAACGTCTTGCTGGCGTGTGATATTTACGGTCGAACGGGTACAAAACGACGCTGGGAATTTCATAGTGAATTCAGTTGATCTTGTGAGATTGAACAGACAGCATCATGCCGCCATGACACAAAAAGGGTGGGAAGGTGACTTCTGCTACTAGTGCTGCAGGTAAGGAGAAGCTTCTTCCACTAGCAATGTCTTCTGAAGAAGAAGAACACCATGAGGAAGAGCACTTCTGAGAAGTAATGGACCATGTGACACCCCCTGAAGACCCTAAACACCCTGAAGCCCCCAATGATGACGGTCCGACCATTGCAAAGAGAGGGAAAAAGCAGAGAAATGATTGTAAAATCGTTGAGCGGGCGGTGGAAGAAGATAGTCTGGTCGAGTTTTCCCGCGAAAACGAACTGCTGTGGAACACGCAGAAGACAGATTACAGGAACAAGGCAAAGCGGCAACGAATACTCGAGGGAAAGGCAACTGAACTGGAGATGAGCTTGGACCACTTGTGGACCTGGTTCAAGTCAATCAGAGACACGCTCACAATGCAAGTATTTACGTTGAAATTTTGGAAAATACTTCAAGAAATCGCCCTGACTTTAACAATAATGGAATTTTTATACTTATAGTCAAACAACTAGGTATGACGTGTCACAGAGTCGCCGAGTCCATTTTTAAGGAATAACAGCATTTCAGATATATTCGTCTCATTCTTTTAAAGAAAAGGTTAAGTTATAGCATAAACAATGAGCGGCTTAGTATAGGTCGTAGGGCCATAAGCAAGTACCGGTATATGATCGGCGAAATTTTATCTGGCTCGGGTTCGAATCTCGCATCAACCTAAAACTGTTTAATTTTGCTAAAACATATTAAGGATTCTATAATTACAATGTACCTTATTTCTAATTTTATTTCAACCATCATATACTTTCATTGTAATGTAGATCTATGTAGATCTACGGTAAAATATCTCTAAACATACGTCACTGTTGGCCTTTGTGGTTGGTGGCAGCATAATTGTGTGGGGGTATAAGTAATACAAAAAGCAATCTCCGTTACTTCTGTTTTTCCTTTCAGCAGCAGTCTGTCTAAAAAGCTCTTTTCGTCCTTAATGAGTGGCACCTTCACAATGAGGGACGTTCCACCTTGTCATGAACTGGTTGGCAATCTCACGCCAGGCTTCAAGGGCCCGTTTCATAAAACTTCGTACGACAAAAACTGTCGTAAGTCAAAACTTTAAAATACATTTACATTCTGTTGTCTCTATCTAATCATGTCTTGCGACATCTGTTTGAAATTGTCTTTTCAAGACGATTCCTAAATGATGTCACAAGACAGGATTAGATTGAATAATAAATAATAATGGAGACTTTTATAATCTGCATATCGACAACATTTGTCGTACGAAGTTTTATAAAACGGTACCCATGAGTGCTTGGGGGAGTCATTATCTCAGGCAGATACTCATCAATGATAGCCCGTCACACTTCACAGTGAGGACGGAGACGGTGTGCCGTTTTGTCAATCTGTCCCTGACATGTCCAAGGATTTCATCAAACATTTCCGGTGGCATGCGAGTGAAGTTAATGAAGGTACTGAGATCTTCCTGGCGAACTTCAACCTTAAGTTGGTTGTACAGACCATGATTTACTCCAGCACTGTCGTCTTCGTCAGGGTCTTTTTCTCTGCGGGCGAGGTCCCTCAATGTGTTCAGCTATGTTCAAGTCCAATACATCTACATGTACTTCTTTCTGGACTATATAACAAGCACATATAGCCTCCTTAGTCTTTCTGGATCCTCCATAGTAGGTGTTCCCTACAGTAGTCCAAAATCAAAAGAACCTTGCTTAAAAAACATTAGTTTATATACCCATATACATGGACGTTCGAATAACGCCAAACGGACGCAAAAGGACGTTCCCTTGACTTTAGTCACACGCTGCGAACGCTAGGGGACCGTTCATCGGTCGTTGACAGGTCGCCAGTGAGTCGTTCACTGCAAAGCAAACGATAAGTAACAACCAAGTATCGCTAGAGTAACGACTGACTAACGATAGCCGAACGCGTGCAACGATCGGTGAACGTTAGTAAAACGTTCAACGAACGTTCTTAAACGATCTCCAGCGTTTCATACTAAACGTTAGAAGAACGCTGGTCTCAGAGAAAACTTTTGTGCATGTTCAAAACTTATTTTTCGGACCAGCGTTCTCCGACGATTACCGACGATCACCGACGTTTACCAGCGTTTACTAGCGTTCACACAACGTTCTTCTGGCGCTATCCCAGCGACCTTGGGCGACTATCAACGTTTCCTCAATCGTCAGAGAACGCTGGCCAGAACGTTATGGTGTGACGGGCCCATGAACAAAAGAAAAAAATAACTAGGCCTTTCATCTATATTAACATGTGATTGTATTTAACTAAAATAAATATCTTTAAATAAGCTCTAATAGTTGTTGCAGACGGTAATTACGTAGCGTACAGAAGGTTCACACACTCAATCCTAGCCACGAGTATACTCGTCATTTACAAATTGTGTACTTATGATGATAACACTTGTCTTATGTAAACAGTGTAGATCCTGATCAGAGGGATCCGTATGGAGCCCACTGATCAGGACCTACACTGTTTATCATTTTGAAATCTATTGTTAAAATCAACCCTAAATAGTCAAAAATGGACTAGACCTATTTTGAAATTGAAATATCAATAAAAATGTTCAGGGGTGAATTAGTTAAAAGATATTCATACATTGAAATGAACATTGGTATAAAATGCTTAAGCTAGTTTAACCATTCCCTAATCGAAGCTCATTTACATGTGTGTAGCAATTGTAAACAGTTCAAATTTATTAAGTCATGAACATGTACCAAAAGCAAAATACACTAGTCCATAAAAAATATTTCCTAATTCCTAGTAGATGGAGGTTATCGTTTTAATTGGTCAAATTGTCTTCAAAACCAGAAACAGACTATGGGGTAAAGGATAACAGGACATAGTCTTAATCATTTCATGATCAAATTGTTCGGGAGCTACACCGTTTCATTGTCGTCTGCTTCAATTTCTGTTGTCTACAATATCGTGACCAAGTTTTAAAAAAGGCAATATGACTATAGAAATTTCAAAACGAGTGTCAAACAATTTTGATCCTGAACAGACGCCGCGTCTGATCAGGACCCAAACTGTTTATAAACGCGCTTTTAAACGTCATTGAGAGTGAAAGAATTAATATGAAATGCATAAATGAATACCGGTATGCTGAAGAAAATGTGCTTCTGTAGGGGAACGGGTTCCTGAAGGCAACGGAATCAAACTATTGTTGAATATTTGAAATTAAAAGGGATAAATTTTGCTTAGGTGATATTCTCTTTCAGAGACTATTTATTCAGTTGTGAAACCCTATCGTCAAACGTTTGGAAATAACACCATTCTTGGAGAGAAAAAACATGATGGACAAAATGGCGTTTGATCATTTTAAGACTAGCGGTACGTAACATGTCTTCTTTGACCTTTCCATTGTCATTTTATCGTCTAATGTTAAGTGTGGTTGAAGAAATATGAATATGAGTGCCAAAATTGTTGGGTGCTTATTAGACACTGCGTCCGAAGAGCCTATAATGGATCTGAACTTCTTGCTAAGTCGTTATTATTTGCATACATGTATGCCGTAAAAAGATCAAAAATATTTTTATCCAGAATCAGACAATGTTACATAATCTAAATGAGGGAATGGCATTCCAAATCAGTATTAACGCGCAACCAATACAATACATCTGTTTTGAAAAGTTTCACCACCAGAAAGCATGTAGTTTTACGGTTGAGACGATCTTATCCTTTCCTATTTTAACGAAGCAAAATGCAAACGTAGTGAAATGAAATTATGAAAATGACAGGTTCTTAAAACGTATGACCATTTGGGGGGTATTTTCTATCACAGAGCTTAAAGCTTGATCAGACGCCGGGCCACCCGACGTTTGATTTGACTCCGAACTGTTGGTAATATACAACATGTTTTTAGCATAAGCACATTTATAGAGAAATGATAATGCTTTCTCCATTACAATATAGCTAGATATATCAAATTTAATTCCGTTTGCCCTCATGCGGGGCATGTTTAATCTGCAACTGACACAAATTAGCAATTCGCAATCAATATAAAATAATGTGAATATTTGATTAAGCAAGTTGTGAAGACTGGTACGTGGCTAAAAGATAAAATTGAATGGATAACGTGATTAGCTAAAATGACGATTTTGAGCGTTAAAAATTGTTTAAGATTCAGGAGCCCGTCTTACGTCAGATTATAAAATGGTCAATTATAAATCTTTTCTTGATTTAATCCTATCTTGTAACATCTCTTTATAATCGTCTTTTCCGGACGATTCCAAAGAGATGTCACAAGACAGGATTAGTTGGAAAAATCTGAAATATATATTTTTAAGTTTTGACTTACGACCGCTTTTGTCGTACGACGTTTCGTAAAACGGCCCCTAGGACTTAATAAGATCGGACGAAGCCCTGTCAATAAAGGTACACTATGGAGAGCGATTGGTCATTTTCGACAACCATCGGGTCTTTCTGAACCATGCTTAAGCGATACATTTCATTGCGTTCTATTTAGGGGTCTCAACCTTTAGAACATGGAATGGCATTTTCCATGACAACACTTTGTGACTGGTAGATTATGGAATAAAATAAAGAAAATGAAAAACATTCAACATTGTTGATACTTTATCTTTTTTAGAGCTTCAAATAGCTCTGATCCCTGTCAGACTCCGACTTAAGTAGAGTAAACATTATTCTCTCCAAATAAATGCGTTTTTGTTTAACCCTAATGGAGCCAATTTTAACTGACTGAGCAAGATCAGACGACGGGTAACCCAGCTATCAAAACTGTTTGATACTCAGATTAAAATTTTGAATCGTTGGAAAATTTCAACATTTTTTTTTTACATTTATGATAATTTGTTTCATTGCATTTAATGGGAAAAGGTGACGTCTTATCTACTGAGAGCAGGGTCTTATTTGCCTTTAAACCTAGTTTGACAAATTTATATCGGTGTTTCCCTTCCTTCGCCAACGTGACGTCTCCTTTAAGTTTGAAAATTAGATTTAAGAAAGTATTAATGACGAAATATCAAAACGAGTACCAACATATTGGATTCTGGCGTCACGCGGCATCTGATCAGAATCCAACATGTTTTGCAAATGCGCTTTCTTATGTTTGTGCCAGAGAATGGCTTAATTTTTTGTAAGGGACAGAATTTCTTGCCGGAAAAACGTTTAGTGACAAAAAGCAGTGGTCTTATAACTGAGTGCAAGATATTTGTATTACAAATCTGTCTTAAGTTTGTCCCAGAAAGATCTCTTAGACAGTCTAAATGCACCTCTAAGTTAATTTACAAAACTGTTTCATTGCAAATGTTTCCCGTAATTTCACTTTCATGGAAATTTTCACGAGACATTGACAGTTTGTTGTAATCTAAAACAACATAAAGGTTCAATGCTAACACGTGTTTGATTATGCGCACATAAATAAACTGTGTTGTGTACCTTATTGAGCCCTGACGACACTTAAGATCGTCCTTTAAAACGTATGCACGTAAAATAGTGGATACTGCAGGGTTCCTTTGTCTCATGCAGATAGTGACGACCCTGTTTACAATGCTCCAATAAGAGTCGTCTTTTCAGGGCCTTCACTGTTTGTCAGTTTGCAAATATATTCTAAAAAAAATCCTAAAAGTACAAAAAGGACTTGACCTATTTGGAAAAAAATTAATTGTCTATTTGAAGTTTAATGGGTGAACGATTTCAGAAATGCAACTGTCAATATATGAATTGGACATGATATGTCATCATTAGGTGAGCCCTTTAAAGCGACTCGCAACCAGATATGTGCATTTGCAAAAATATAAGAGAAAATACTTAAATATAACCAAAAGGGTAGCATTATCGTGCATCTAGCATTGGAAAAATATGACCAGTCTAATAACACCCTCTAGAAATGTCTTCAAAATCTTAGTTTTTTTTAGATATTTTCCATCGTTTTATCCATAGCGTCGAAAGACGCTATAGAAATTGATCACGGGCTAAGTCATAAACCCGAGCCGAATTATGTAGTTGTATGTACTCTCCATCGCTTCACACTGAAATACGTTAAATCGATCCCAGATATATGAATAATTCCGTGGCCCAGTGGGTCAAGTGGTTTCCTCATTTTGACTTATGTCCGCCCATGCCGGGTCCCGAGTTCGATTCCCACCATAGCTCAATTTTTTTTTTTTATTGAAATGCATTTTTTAAACAGAATTCTTTATCCTAAACTAATTATTTCCCGTTTTAAAAGCGTTTGTCACATATTTACAAATTACTATTTAATGATATATCTGGTTGCGAGTCTCTTTAAAGGTATAGTACGGTTGATATTTATTGATAAGTGTTTCTTATGAGTGTTTTGTTATACTAAATCCAAAATATGTGCTCAATAAATAGAGGATGTTGAATGAGAATGGGTGTGTTTTCAGTAGTGAATGTTTTGGATGAGTTGGATAAAATGATATGTTGCGAGCATAGCATGTTTTCCAACGAGTTCAATAAATTCACTGCTGAAAACATACGAATTTGATATTCGCTGCTTATACACGTTATACAAAAAAGTGAATCGACAGTTCGATTTATTTTTCAATTCAAAGTAATTGTGCAAAATCTGCTTACAATTAGACCAACAATAGCTGAGATAGTTGACGTCAAACCAATAGGACGTTGTACTGGGGATAGTATATCACTGTACCGGGGATAGCGTTTCCAAAAATATTACTGTACTGAGGATAGACGAATATAAAATATGAAACTAGGGCCACTTTTCGATCTTCATAGTCCATCAGATGTGTACAGTTAGGGACATCGAGCTAATGTTAGACTTCAGGCGCTGTCCCTCACAGTACACAGGCGTTAAGGGTCACCATTGAGAGGTTATATTTTGCTATTTTTTTTATTAAACCCCGACGGATTTTGTTGGGCATCAAATATCTCAAAAGGTAAGGCATTGTTAGCTCACCTGAGCCAAAGGCTCAAGGTGAGCTATTGGGATGACCCTGTGTCCGTCGTGCGTCGTGCGTCGTCCGTTGTCGTTAACAATTGCTTTAAATGACATCATCTCCTATACCGCTTAACAGATTTCAACCAAACTTTACAGGAATGTTCTTTGGGTCAAGCTCTTTGAAATTGATTCAAAGAATTAAAAACAATGTAGAATTCTGGGTGCCATGGCAACCTAAGTGAAAAATTAAGAAAATCTTAAAAAATATTCTTGTCTGAAACTACAAGATCATACCTTTCACGACCTATAAAAATACGAGTATATATGACAGAGCATACCTTTCACGACCATACCCAGCAGCACTAAAAGAAAAATGTTAAAAATTCTGAATAAGTAAATGTGATATAATTAAAAGAAAATAGTGCTGATCGGATCCAAACGTCTGCTATTACTATACATCTCGATAGCAATGCCTGACTTTTGAATACAGATACACGAAAAAAGCTTACAAATCAATTCATTGTATATCTAAAACACTTCTGAAAACCATAAATAACCGTTTACGACTCTATAGCTCTTCTGTAAATTCATGCGAAGACAGACAGGGCTTAGCACTACATGATGATGTATCTTTAAAGCCGTCCTTAACCGGGAGAGTTATGTCGGATTTTCGTGCTTTGTTTTTTCTCTCCCTCTCTGTCGTACCCTAGACCCTTCCATGTCTTACAGTTACTCGTTACTACAGACTAGTCGCTTGAGTACAATTTGACCGTTGCCATAGTGGGTTATTTTTAACACGGGCTTGAATGTTTAATTCTTTCCCATGTTACTAATGATCTTGTCATAGAATTTTTGCTAAATGTTTTACATGTATTTACTTACTGTGCTGGCGGTCTTTTTGATTGTGAGGTTGTGGAAGAGGGTTTATATTTTATGTACACTGTTTGTCTTTATAGGTGAATATAGGAGATAAGTGTGAGGTTGGGCGCCCCTAAACCCAGGTTTAACCCCCCAGTGGTTGTTAATAATTAATTAATTTATAGTTGGTTATTGATTGCTACTGACCGTACCAAGGCGGGCTCCTATGTTCACTTTGCATTATGTTTGTCTTGCGTGTTGTTTTCTATTTAGTGTGTGTGTGTGTGTGTGTGTGTGCGTGTGCGTGTGCGTGTGCGTGTGTGCGTGCGTGCGTGCGTGCGTGCGTGCGTGCGTGCGTGCGCGTGTGTGTGTGTGTGTGTGTGTGTGTTGTAAATATCGGTAAATTTTAAACACGATTTGTTAGGGGTTTCCAGTGTCTAATATAAGGAATTATGATAAAAACTAAAAACAAAACACAATGTTAATGGTCTAAGTTGGTATTGTCTGTTGTTATTATAATGGTGTCTTAGCGTACTGAAGGATTATCAATTATTGCACGTGATAAATTAGTATGGTCGATTTTTTTTCAGCGATCCGATGATTAAACCGCAGAATGACAGAAATTTCTACCCCATAGAAAATACCAGCTATACGGTATTAATGTTTCCACTCAAACCGTAGTTTCGGAGCTTGAAGATCTTAATTTTTCTCTCAAAAGTATCTCTATTCAAAACATTGTGGAGCCTAATCAGGCTTGTTATGAAAGTAGACGAAGAAATCACCCAAGGATAACTGACAGTAAATTTTGATGCAAATGGACCAGTAGTTTAGAAATGATTTTTGGTTTTATCTCATATATAGGCAACAACATTGTTTTGTAAAATATTGCAGAGCCTTATATGCTAGCAATACAGGTAGACCGATACAACCCCCCCCCCCCCCCCCACGACAGACACACATACATTGAAGCAGCATCAACCAAAGATTAATTGTAAATGTTCAATAAAACCGGTCTCAGAGAAGAAAATCGTTGGCAACACTCCTTTTAATCCGTTCGGCAAGTTCAAGTACTAAGAAAACTGTGCATTGGCAATGCTTAATAATGGCTGTTTTTATTGTAATAGAAGTAGTATGACGATATCTAGAAACTTAAAGGAGAACGGTGCAGATCCTGATCAAAATGCGGATGTGCAGTCTGCTCCGGATATGCACTGGTCGCAAAGGTAAAGTCTAATTTTGGCTCATACATATATAGATGAACACGTTGTATGTTTTTACCTTGAAAATCAGTGTTGTGTGAAGGGTTGCGCATTGTTGGTATATGAGTAACTACAAAATAGCCGAGTCCAAATAGCAGTGATTCTTTCAAGAATGCTTTGATAATTTATAGTTTACTCTGTTAAATACATTTGACATGTATTTCACCACAAACTACTACCATCGCACAAAGGCGTAAGAAGGGAAAATGACATGTAATAAATTTAGTGGCTTTGGACTTAACTTCCTAGAAAAATGAAGATTATCCATTATTTCGTATGCTGGAAACGTAACAGCATGTAGTTTGCCATAAAAATCAAACGCAATGTACCATAATACCATTTTACGACACAAAACAATAAGTTTTCGTGAGGCTATCCCCAGTACTGCCTTCCACTATACCCAGTACAATAAATAACCGTTGGACACTATCCCCAGTACATTTGGCGGTCGGTTTGACATGGTATATCTTAGCTATTGTTGGTCGATTTTTAAGCAGCTTTTGCATAGTTACATTTAAATTAAAAATTAACAGATCTGTCGATTCACTTTTTTGTATAACGTGTATAAACAGCGAAAATAATGACAAATGTTGACGAAGATGCGACTATGGTCAGTGATTAAAGTATTTTAATCAGTCTTCCAGGTGAATTTATTTATATTCCTGGCATCAGTGTGGTCACATATGTCTACAGACTATCTTGCAATTCATGTTTGCTTTATTTGTAAGAAGATATTAGAGATAAACGTAATAAAAGTACTCACCTCGCTACTTTCACTTTCAATTCCTAATCACTTCGGTGTCTATATCCTGTGTACGTTTATTCATCGTGAGTACGCCGAACTATATTTTGCAAGTTTATGTGATAACGTCTGTTATGATAAATGATTTCTTCAAAGCATACATATACTGCTCCAAAGATTTGAGAGGAAACATTACACGAATGCGAGTGTTTAAGCTTGGCAGAGTAAATAATTAAACATTAAACGCCTGTCATGTAAGTTGTAACCAAGTCACTTCCGGGATATACCGGTACTCTGTAACCATCAGCGCCCGCATTTGGTCTCAAACGAATACTGATCTTGCTAGTTTTGTTCAACACTCAGAATAGTCCCTTCATTGTCTTACCCTGAGTACAATTGTTAAAAAATTTACGGTCAGCTGAACTAAGTAACTTTCGCATACATGTATACGGTCCGTGTGCCTTAGGGAGTCCTGTGTGTCTTACAGACACAGCCACATCTATACATGTAGTCTTTACAAAAAACACAGACACTAGTCAGAGACCTCCTGTGATTTATGATTAGGCTCTACATCGTTTTGATAGGACATGTGTAGTATTTGTTACAGAATAGTTTTTCTCACATAACTTACCCTGTTGCAATAGCGAACACCGATTGCGAATATCCTTGTCTCCAACATGACTTTGTGTGAGATCAAGTTGATGACGTCACTTTAACGTCACTGTTTAAAAAAGCGTTATTACGTCATCGGGATCCCTAAGAGGCCTATTGCTTTAAAGAAGAATACCTTAAAGGCCTTGGTTATGTGCGAAAAAGAATTTGTCACACGTTAAAGCGACTCGCAACCGGATGGTGTACTTGTCAAAATAAAATAAAATACTCAAATAAAAGCAAAGAACAAGGTTCACGAAGGGTCAAAATAGATCCTATATCAGAATTTGATGAAAATGTTTGTTTGAATAGAGTAAGTCGTCATACATTAGAAAATGGTAATATTTCATTCACACATTAAAAGAGTGTTGCCATGGCAACCAGTTATTCAACAGCATAAAAAACGAAGGATTTAACATATGGAAGTGAACAGGTGAGTATAAATCATATGTACACTAACATAATTTTTTCTGTTTCACAATACATGATGCCCTTCCCTAGTTTATATGCAAATAACATTTAAAAAAGTAAGATACGGGTAAACAGTTGCCATAGTAACAAAAATTGGAAATCTTTTAGTTTCCGATTCTAGTGTAAATAGTTGATATAACCTAATTCTATTCCATATATATATATATACAGTATATCTATTAACCAAATATAAAAACTCAAATATTTCAAAACATGCTAATGTTATCAAAGTTGTTACCATGGCAACCAGTAAACAAGAGTCATGAAGAAAACCGATATATACTGCTACATAGCATAATTTTCTGTAAACTTTTTAAAAAATAAATACTTATGTCTATTCCAATGTATTCACACATTAATAACATTAATGTTGCAGAACAATAGCTTCCCCTTTTCACTATGGTAACCACTGAAAACTATTTCGAAGTTCAACTGCAGTGATACAGATCTACTTCAATAAATGTAAAGAAAAAACTGCGGTGACATCAGTGATTTCGGACGATCTTCCATACATGTAGTAAAAATGGGGTATGGATTACAAACTTGTCTCACCTTTCGCTCCATCAGTTACGAACGGTGGCTGTTGAAGCACTAATTAATAAAATGACTACATGTACTACAATAACTTTGACAGTTAAACACAGTAAACAACGTCATGGTATTACATCATGACGTTGTACCTCAGGACATTACATCATGACGTTACATACGTCATAACAACTCCCGTAATTACACTGGTGTTTCAAAGGGAAAAACCAGACTGTAATGTCATATTAGTATACTATATAGAAGGTCAAGTGACAGCATTTATACTATATTTCTTGTAGATATACAGCCTTTTCGTATAAGTAAAAACCTTAAGAATATAGACACGACTATATATATAAAAAAAAAATTACGTGAAGAAAAAACATCACTGAAAAAACATAAAACAAGGACCTTCAAATAGATTTATGTAGATTTATTTTCAGTCATCATTATCGTCTTATTCTCTAATCGCATCAATCTGCATAGAGTATACTCGCGATATGGTTAAAAACAGAAATGGCTTTGCTCAAGAAAGATAGTTAGATCAAAATCAAAATTAAAGGAAGGTTAAAAGAAGCACTGGTGGTGCTGGTTGCCCCTGTTACATTTCCAAACAACCAGAGCCCGGAAACACCAGCCGACTGGGAATACGAGGCCCAACCCTTTTGCAAACTCTAGATCGTCAATATAACGAGTCGTTCGTCTTCCGATAACAACAGTCTGTAAGGTGCAGCTGAGCTAGAACCATCAGGTTTCTGAGTCGTACAACCTAAATCACCAATCCCTACGAGGCATTCTGTTTTACTTTCAACCAGCTTTGAGTGGTCAGCTGTCTTCGAATGCATTATTTATGCGGCTGGTAATTCATTTACTCGGTCTACGACTTTTTCTTCTACATAGAAATTCCTGGTTTGCATTCTTAGAGTTAGACTTCAGAGTCGCCTGGAGCACAAAATTGTTGGCATCCTGAAAGGAAAATATTCTATTTTCTTATTTATTAAACCTTTAGCCTATAACCAACTACCCCATAAAAAGGATTTTACGATTTGAGTTTATTCCTCCACTGAAGAAAACAGCTCCATTTTATAGTTATGAATAAGTATTATAAGAAATATTTTCTATATCCTAGAACACGATAGCTTTAAACGGTCGCCTATGAAATAGGCTATCCATGGGGTAATGGGTTAACCGCCAAATGAACGATTTAAACGCCAATTGAGCAATTCTTTTTTTTCTAATGAAGTAATGTCCATTTTTGACAGGGTTGTTTTACAACTTGTTTTAACAAATTAACAAACAGTGCAGACCGAACCTAATTGTTCTTTTAGGAATTTTCTGATCTGGATATTTACTGTTTGCATAAAACAATTAAGTGTCTGACTCCTCACAGGTTCCCTGGTTGTCAAAACCCGGTATACTCGTCGCTTAAGTTGACTGTGTTAAAGTAAAATAGATCTAGATCTACTTGTAATCAATTATTTGCAGTAGACTAACCATTGACATATTAAATTGATTTAATTACCTTCTATCTTTACAACAAAAGAAACGTTTAGATTATTTTCTTTTACTTTATCTAATCTAATCTCCATTGAACATCATTTTAAAAAATGATAAATAAAGCAAATAAAACTATGGTTGTTAATTTCATACTTTTATATTTACATGTAGATCTAGTATACGCATAAAGCTATAGATCTTGATATATATTAAGTTTAATGACAAGATTAGAGCTATGACGTAATTTAGTATAGGATAAATGATTTTCTTGACTCCAATCCTGTGATATGCTCTCATATAACGTAGATCAAATCAACGATAACAATAAATGAAGAAACAAACTACAAAACTTAAAAAAAAAAAAAAAAGAAGAGAATTGCCTCTACCTAGAATTGAACCGGGGTTGTCCGCGTCACAAACCAAGGACGTAATTACTGACAATAAATATGTATAATACCAAACATTTACATCAATTTCTATTTATTTGTAATCGTTGTAATCGTTTATCTACCTATTGTAAAAATTGGCTTTCTGACGTCAGCATCGCGTCTGTAGCAACAACTTGAACATGATGTTTAGTTGTTTACTTTACAACTTTATGTGGTGCACAATTGCAACAAATCTGTTGAAAATACAATACATTACACCTACCTACAGTACTTTACAAACTGTCGGCAAGGGATCCAAATTATTGCGTTTGTTTTCTATGATCACATCTCGGTTTCTAGAGCGAGTTATTTACCTTCTTCGCCATACCTAATACAAAAATTCACACCAAATACCCACCGAAAATAAAAGCTATCGTATATAAAAAACAACAACACAACTTTGTGGTGGTCGGCTGTGACTGTATTATCCCCAAACGTACGCACAAATATTTTTTTGTGATGAATATTTGCGAGCAAAGCGTTCGAAAAGACGGGGAAAACGATTCAGTCATTTTGAGGTTTTTAGAGTATGCGTATTCCGGTAATTCGTTACGCCGGATTCGGTTCAAGTTTTAGTAAATGTTGATTGACAGTAATATGTTTTCGTACACACAGGTTATGTTTTTTACGTGATGTTACATTTATTTTGGTCTATTGTTTATTTATTCATAATCGAATGCTTTCCAAATAATTGAGCTACATATGCAAATACGACAATACTTCTCTTATCTATGTTTCATAAGTTCGGATAGGAATGATTCGGATATCAAGTCTGGTAAACACCAAATTGATGCCAGGAGAAATTATTGGACCTTTGTCACGGGATTTTCGTGATTGTTTTATTAGTGCTTTATATCAAAATTACAACTTAGTGGGGTTAATAACAACATTCATACTTATTTAACGCCAAAAAGTCGATTACCATCAATTGATAGTCGTTTCTTGGTTAACACTACCAGGATCAGAAATCATTTTTCTTAGATATGAAGAGCCAGATGCGACACCACCATATTTCAAATATTCAGTTCACAATACTTTTGACATCATTGTCTGAAAAGGATTAGGTGTCGCATTTGGCTCTTCATATTAAATTTCAGGAAAATATTACAAAAAATGCCCTAAAAATGGCCATTTTGCTATTATAGATGATAAAGATCACATTTTTTCTATAAATAGAAATAAATATTTCGGTAGTATTACACCTTTTTTGTATAGATAATAGGTCATATTTTATGATAATAGTAGGTTTATGGCAATTATATGAGATTGTGATTTGAAAACGCAGTTGGTGAATCTAGCTCTTTGTGGCATTATTTGGCTTCTGACATTAAAAAATATGATCAGTCCAAAAAAAGTCTCAAGAATCGTCACCGAATCTTAGTTTTTTTAGATATGTTCCATCGTTTTTCTATAGCGTCAGCTGACGGTATAGTTGTTGTTGCTGCTTCTCTACACGGGCTCTGACATATACCCGAGCCGAATAATGTAGTATCAATCGCTACCATTGAAGTACGTTAATTCGCTACCATATATATATAGAGCGCCCGTAACCGTGGTAGTAAAGGCGTTGCCTCATTTTTCATGTTTGGTCACGGGTTCGAATCCCACCAGAGCTTCTTTTTTTTTTTTTAAATGCATTTTTTTACAGAATTTATTATCCTAAACTAAATCTTACCCATTTATATAAGCATTTAACATATATTTACAAATTACTATTTTTAATGCTAAATCCGGTTGCGAGCCTCTTTAAAACTTGAGACAAGCATATCTCAATCTCGTCTAGAATAGAAAAGTTATTAAGCTCGCCAAGGCTTGCTTAATAACATCTTAATTACCTCGCCAAGGCTCGCTTAATAACATTTTAATTCTAGACGAGGTTGAGATCCGCTTGTCTCAAATCTCGATTGATAACAGATCATATATGTGTCCACTGTACAGTAACACTTCTCTATTACGGCCACTATATTGGGTTTGTTTTCAAGTGTCTACCACAGGTGACTGTTTAATGGTGTATCAAACCCATAAGCCAATTTGTCAAAGTATCAAACTTTTTTTCTAACGTTGCTTTTGTGGAAGAGCTGTTTATGATGAATGAAAAAAAAATATGGTGGTGTCCTTTTTTTGAGCTACAATGATTTAAAAAGGCATGTCAAATTTGGACTTTTTCTTTCAAATTTTTCCCTTTCAGAGTACAAGCTTCAGAAAAATCTATTTCAAAACAAAACAAACATGGTAATTTGGGTTTTCATTATTTATTTCATGTCTATGGTGGTATTTTCAAAAAGAGTTATCTTCCTTTACAAAATTTACAACAAGTGCCATATCGATGATATTGAGAGCATTATAAATTTCACATTTGGTGACTGTTTTCTCTTAAATTAGTTTTTGTATGAAGAAATACTACCATAGACAGGAAATAAATAACACAAAACCAAATTATCATATTTGTTTTCGTTTGAAATGGATTTTATTGAAGCGGGCTGTTTGAAAAGGACAAAATAAGAGAAAGTGGGTGGGGTAAATTTTACATGGCCGTAGAGTCAAATGTTGTTCACCAAAATGTACACTTTTTCTATATTTTCATTCATCTTAAATAGCTCTTCAATACAAAACCATCATAGAGTGTTTTCATATACTTTGAAAATTTCCCAAATCCATGACTTTGATACACCCTTAAAGCAAAGGGACCGTAAAAAAGAAAGCTCCCTAACGAGCTTACTCTTTTACTGTAACATGGCTTTAAAATATCATCTGTTTTATTCACAATCAATAAACCTTCCTTTTAGTGGTCTTACTTTAGAGAATTACCATACATCTGGGAAAACGTTATTCTTTCCCGTTTTAAAAATGCATATGAAATGAAAACACAATGCCAAAATATGGCGAAAATGAACATTTTATTTTTAATTTGAAGAGTCATTATAATTTGAGAGGCAATCACGTTTGAGCCTGAACAGACATCGAGTAAGCCGGCGTCTGATCTAGCTCCAAACTGTTTGCATTGAAAATAGTAGTTAAAGCGTAAACGTGAATTGGGAGGTAAGCGTC
Source organism: Gari tellinella (assembly GCA_922989275.2). Taxonomy (NCBI): domain Eukaryota; kingdom Metazoa; phylum Mollusca; class Bivalvia; order Cardiida; family Psammobiidae; genus Gari; species Gari tellinella. The sequence goes on along the minus strand of OV277869.1, from coordinate 21,688,217 downwards.
TTTTCTACTGTAAGAGCTTTTAAATGGAAAACGATGCGTTTGTCATGGAACAACGTACATTGTTAAATGATTTTGAAGAATGGTGAACAAAATATACTCAAATATTAATTTTTAACTTTTCATAGTCCGTCTATAATGGGATTCTTAGACAGTTTATCAAATGATGAAACGACAAATAAACCAGCAGGATAATTGAAATGTCATTCACAAAACTAACTTTTGACAGACCCTGACCTTTTCCCTGTCTGGCTGTATATCATATAATGTATATCATTAAGAAAACTCGAACATGCAATAACGTAACCATAGTAAGTGTTTCCTTCCTATAACGACCATCCCAACAACGATTCCCTCCATACAACGACCCTTGACGCAGTTCCCATGCTGTTACTGCTTTAATATCGTCTGCTTAAGACTGTCGTCTGCTATTTTTTCTAAAAGTTACATATAAGTGAACATTGTGACAGAATTTAATAAAATAGGTACTATGACGACAGACTAACAGCTTGTATCCAGATCAGACGCAGGGTTACGAGTCGTCTGATCTGGATTCAAACTGTTTGCAAATGTAAATCAAGTCCCTATAACGACTCCCTCAAATCAACAAACACTCTGTGTGTCCCGTTTGATGTCGTTGTAGAGAGGGATCATTGTACTTCAATATTGTATTCGCCTGCCAAAGTTCTTTCTGACAAGATGACAGTATACTTCTAATTACCATTCTCCTCCGGAACAATGGTCTCGTTTCAGAGAACTGTATCCTCAAACAAATCTCGACATTAAAGTGTTTTCCTTTTCGCCTTTGAATTACAAATTTAACTCCATTTTACAGTAGGTAAGACAAATGGAACTCCATATTGTTACGAGCCAGGCGCAACAGAAAGACAAAGCCAGCAACAAACTTTATTAAAACAGAACTACAAGTTGAAGAAACACGCAAATACCTGTTAATTAAATACCTAAAATTATCCTAATTCCTGTCCTTTTGAATGACAAAACACTGCACTATTAATTGAATTTCCCCCACTTTCAATAATCCAGAGATTCTATCTGTATCCAAACTATTAGCAAGTAAACGTCTAGTACACTGATGACTGGCGAAAGATCCAAGATAAAACAGTTAATTCTAAGTCTCTATATATACACAGTTTTACCATTCTAGAAAGGTATTGAACAGTCATAGAATTTCTTGAAGATCATGTGATCAGTTGTTTACCATAAAATTACTAAATATAGACTTTCAGGGGCATTCTGTCAACAAAATAAGATCATGTGACTCAGCTTGTTTACCAGTGAATATAAACTTCTAGAACATTCTATATGTTTCCATACTATTCAGTGATGTTCTCTGCTATTCCATGATATTCTAGAATATTCTAAAAACTTCTAAATGTTCAAAGGATAGAATTTACGCATTTTAAAGCATTTAAACAATAAGTAAACAACAAATTCAAATGATAAACATGTTTACATAACAATATTACAGCAGGTAAGACAAATGCAACTCCTTATTATAGTAGGTTAGGTGATTTTCTATCCTGTTAAAACGTAAATGAAAACGCAAATACACGGCAGTACAATTTAAACAAAATAAATTGTTTGATATTACTTACGATATCATGAATTATCTGGTGACGTTTTTATTTTATTATTTGTAATGCAAATATAAACTTATGGTCTCGAAAGAAATTCATCAGGATAGCATATATTCAATTATTATTAATAAGTTAGTTTAAACATATTTATTTGCATAATAACATGTGCAAAGGGATTGGGCTACATTTTATTACAACAGTATCATTGGCCCTTTCCCTAGATATATACAAAACAGTGGCATAGCATAATAAAGTAGAAAATGCAGTAGTTACTTGCTAGAATAGCAATCGATGACACAGCCGGAGTGTTGTTTATACTCATTTACTTAAATACAAATTGTTTGTTTAACGATTTTCAAAAAATAAGTGTAATCGGCTATATGGTCCTGGTATCGATAAAGTGTTTAGTAGGATAAGTATGATAAGTTTCAAATACTCTTTGGAGTACAACTTAATGGCAAAATAATGGTTTTAGAGTGCCATCGGTTAAACTAAAGCAAAGCAATAAACTATATATAAAAATAGCATAAACTTATTGTTGTGTGTTTGTTGAGAAACGCATGGTATCGTGGATGTACTTATGGACTGTCTGAAAAATACGCATATTAAAATCAAGAGGTTTCGATTCATCTCCAGATAATAGCAGATCTAAGGTGACTTGGCTTATATGAGACAGGTTGATAAGCATATTGTTTCGTGTTTGTGTGAATAAGGGACATTCAAGAAAAGAATTAAATGAATTCTCATAAGGACTTCCGCATCTACATGATGGATCTGCAACTAGATTACAACGGGAATAAATCGTAGTTTAAACAACTACATTGATATCTTAGCCTGGTATGTCGGATATTATTCTTACGTGTTCCATATTGATAGAACGTTGGTAATTTATCTATATGACTCCCTAGTGCGGTCTTAAAAGACTGTATGCTAGTTTTGTTTCTAACATCCTGATTTAAGGCATTCCAGCTATGTGCGGTTGACACTATAAATGCTCGTTCAGTTAAACGTAAGCGTGTATTTGGGATATTATAGTCATTATTATTTCTTAGTGGATAGTTAGATACTTCACTTACAAGAGGGGGTAGTATATTGCTAAGATAGGGTGGATCAGACTGGTTGTGCATTTTATAAAACAAAACTAGTTTCTTTTTTATCTCTTCTAAATTCTAGAGTCTTAAGTTCTGCTTCTCTATATATAAACTTTTTGCAAAATATCGGTAACCCACATGCTATTCTTGCTGCTTCGAATTGTATGCTTTCTAGTCGTTGCTTATCGACCTGAGAACAGCCATCCCATAATTCTGATGCGTATTCTAATACTGGGAGGATAAAACATTTGAATTTTTTTAATAAAATTCGTCGATTTAGAATGTATTTAAGTTTTCTTAACATATATATATTCCCAACGCGTTTCGTTTAATACTCATCAGGGGAATAAATCTCTCTATATATATATATATATATATATATATAACTTTATTTCCTCCAATTTTTGGAGAGCCATATGAGTAAGTTATCATCAAAGATTAAGTTTTAATTGAAAGAGTTAGTTGAATTTGTTATGAATAACACATTAGTTTTATTTGGGTTGAACTTTATCAACCATGTTTTGGACCAAGAAGATATCCTTTCCAAATCTCTGTTTATTACAGTGTCTATTTCATTAATGTTTTGAGAAGAAAATGACAATGAGGTATCGTCCGCGAATAGATGTGCTAGTGTCTCCAAGGAATATGCAATATCATTTATGTAAATAAGAAAAAGGAGAGGACCAAGTACAGATCCCTGGGGGACACCAGCATTTAACTTATTGAAACATGACGTTTGGTTATTAATCAAAACCTGTTGTTCTCTATAATAAAGGTAAGTTTCTACCCATTGTAAAAATATTCCCTTAAAACCGTATCCCTGAAGTTTTTGTATAAGACCTCTATGCCAAACCCTGTCAAAGCTTTGGAAATATCACAAAAAATCACACAAGTATGTTGCTTTCGTTCTAAAGAATTACAAATAGAATCATACATTTCAATAAGTTGATAAACAGTTGAATGGTTAGGAAGGAATCTTGATTGGTAGAGATAGATAAGATTATGTTCTACAGTAAAAGTATACATATACTTAAAAACAACACGTTCAAAAACCTTTCCCACACATGACATTAGAGAGACTGGTCTCTAATTCGACACTCCGTGTTTATCTCCCTTTTTAAAAAGAGGTACAACTATAGCTTTTTTCCATATATTAGGAAATGTTGAAGAATTAAGAGATAAGTTAAACAAAATGGAAAGAGGTTTACCGACAGAATCACGAGTGGCTTTCAACATATTATGACTAATCGTATCACAGCCTGTCGCTCTTTCTAATTTAAGATTTCCTAAAATGTCATTGACGTCTGTTTCTAAAATAGTTAAGGAATCAAACGAAGCGTTAGTACGATTTACGAAATCCGGTAAGTTTGTGTTTGATTCATCAATAGTTGAAATTGAACAGAAGTTTTTATTTAAGATATCCGCCTTCTTTTAGTCATCCATTATCACTGAACCAGAATTTAGATCCGAAAGAGGGGGAATTGTATATGAGTGTCCTGACTGACGCGTGATCCTGTTAATTAATTTCCAATAAGACCTTGGCTCACTAGTGTGTAAAGTATCAATTAATCCACTTACGTATTAAAACAAAGTCAAGTCTGGAGTGTTTTTTCATGTTATTTATCTTATTTCTTTGCGCTTTAAATTTATTTAAGTTTGTTAAGTTTTTATTAGATTTATATCTATCATGCAGTCTATTTCTAATTCTTATTTCTCTTCTTATGTCACTATTCATCCAAGGTTTATCGTTTATTCTAATAGTCACTTCTTTTAAAGGAATTCATTGTTTAGCCATTGAAAGATATTTATCAGTAAATTTAACACACGCTTCATTTATATCAGAATTTTCAAAGTGGGTTACCCAGTCAAAGTTTGATATCAGATAATTGAATTTAACATAGTCGCCATTTTTGTATATCCATACACTTCTCTTGTAAGATTTACGAATTTTAACAGGTACATTAAGATGACAAACAGAGGCGTTATGATCACTCACTGCTCTGTTAATTTCAACAACATAGGCACTAGTATATGAGCAACACTCGCTTATTAAAATTGGATCTAAAAGTGTGCTACTAGTAGCACCAATACGAGTTGGTTCATCTATAATATTAGAGAGACCAACTTGAACAATAAAATTATTTAATGGGTGTCTAATAAAATCGGAAAGCATATCAACATGGATGTCTCCAGTTATAAGAATATGACTAGATGTTTCACAAGCTTTTATCTACAGAATAGATAAAATTTTCCCAAAATATAGCCCTTGCATTAGGTGGTCTGTACACAGTACATAACATTAGAGTTATATTATTAAGTTTAACTTCAAGCCAAATTGTTTCCTCTAATGGCGATTCTAAGTCAACGCGTCTTTTACAAAACAAAGTGTCCGAGCAGCAAACTAAAATCCCCCCACCCGCAAAGTTCCTGTCTTTCCTGAAAGGAGCACAAAAATTATCTAATAGAATGTCATCTGTGTGTATATTATTGTCTAAGTGAGTTTCAGTGATGCATAGTATATTATATTCGTCTGCGATATCTGCAAGATAATCAAGTTTATTTCTAATACGTCGTGCATTCCAGTTAAAAATAGATATTTCGGAAATGGGGCCTGGGTTTCTTTCAACGTCCATTGACAAAACAATAAGAATCATGATTAGAAGATGAAAATGGTTATTTTGAAAAAAACTTTTTACAGCAAGAAATTTTAGTCGGCTTAATGTTTCTGTTATGTACCTTTGTAAAATAACGAGAAACAAATTCAAAAAGCTATTTTCACAACATCTTGACTGAAACAAACACCTCTTGATGATTCGACAATAACATTTACTGTGAAATGTTCCAATGGCAGCTCGGTATAACATGATGTATACAGACATTAACCATTATCGTAAATGAAGTTTTCCGAGCTGCTGTTACAAGAAGCGACATGTCCATATGTACATCCATGAGCAAGCGACACAACAAGCAACAATTGAACTGGTGAAAAACAAACATGAAATGGAATAAAAGAAAAAGAAGATACAGTACATCTCCGATTTTACCATTTTGAATCTTGAAATTCGAAGGAAAACTACATTTATTAGGAATTATATATATATATATTTTTTTTAATTTACTGTTTACTATTTATACCTAAAAATATTCAGAAACTAGAATTACAAACGGTAACAGATACTGTACAATAAATAAATTAAAATGGGTTGCCCCCCTTCATATAATAACCTTTGATTAAGAAACCATCATAAAGGGAACTACAGCCTTTATATACAAAAACACTGCAGCACAAAATTCACGTGCATTACATATCGGTGTATATATAGTCGGCCTGGTCTAATTTCGCCCTATATAATCTATAGTAAAATGCCTAACTTTCCGAGCCAACAGCTCCCTCCAAAACAGGATTTAGGCTATAAAAGACATACCCTTCAATTCTATGGACATTTCCCTGTTGATTGAGACCAGTCAACTTATAACATCGGCAATTACATTTTTGCTATCAATGATTTTCTAAGGTCACTGTCAAAAAAAAGGTAAACAACTTTCATTCTCATCCCATTCACTGTGATTCAATATGCATCCGCCTGGGGAAAAAGTCCTTAAATGAGATCCCTAAAACAATGCCATTTTGGTGGAAATGACCACAAATAACCAGTTTCCATCAAGAAAACCATTCAAACTCATCCACAGGCAAAACTAAACAGTGCAAATCTTTGAAATTGTACTTTTCAAGGTACTACTTGCAAGACCCACAACGACCCGGAATCACAACGATCCGGAAGTGATTCCTGACCAGGCCGACACCATAACGTTTTACAATCTTTTGTAAAGCAACGCCAGTGTGTAGTGAGCACAGTGGACAATAAATCAATAATGGATCAAGTGGATACTGGCTGCCTGTCTCTCTCAATGCAGGAAAGACGAGGAAGGGAAAAGTTTAACAGAAGGTTGTACACTATACTAATCAAATATGAATTATCAACAATCTAGAACATTTCGTGTATGTATCCAGCTCCCGTAACTAACATAAAAAACTCGAAAGCTAAGAACATTCTCTCTGGATTATCAAAGTAATTTCACCCATAAACTCTCTCTAACTAACGGAATTTGGAGACAAGTTTTAGGCAAAACAAAATCAGAACCTTGTAATAATCAATCGCACGGTGTCTGATCTGGGTCTATATAGTATGTAGAGTAAATGAGAGTAAAGGACATATTAATACTTTGCATCCAAACCAGACATCGACTATAGCGGTGTCTGGTCTGGATCCAAACGTCAGATTTTTGTAATAAACAATCACACGGTGTCTGATCTGGGTCTAGATAGTATGAAGGGTAAATGAGAGTATCACATAATAATAGCGATGTCTGGCAGCATAAAAAAACAATATGTATCATAAACGAATTGCATCGGTTCTTTCGATACATTGTTTAGGACAAAATAAGATGTAACGGGTCAGCAGCCAGACGAGACGTCGAATTTATCGATGTCTTGTTCAGATGCAGTCCGTATGCAGGAATATTTACTTAAAATGGATACATATGTTAAATTAAACGTAAATGATCAACATTCAGCAAATACAATAATCATCAACTATGAAATACTTTTCACCATCAGTCTATCAATCAATCAATCAATCGACCAATTCCTGACATTCGTTATCAATCATCCCATATCGATCATGGTTATAAACTAATTCAATCAATCATCATCTGTCATTCATCAATTTCTACAGGTTGGTCGATTGATTGATCGATTGATTCATCATCATCATCATCAATATCTTCATACACTGAACTAGAAATTACATTTACAATATACAACACCATAATATTCGTCTACCATGACATCATTATCTTCATTATCACTATCAATCACCATATGTCAGTCATCCTTAATCATCAAAGATCAATCGATCGATATATCGATCCATCATCTTTATCATCACTACACATTAGACTAGAAGTTACATATACAGTTTACAAACACAACTCTCAACAACCATGACATTATTATCAGCATCAATCAATCATCAACTTCAATTTATTGATCGAACATCATCATCATCATCATCATTATCGTCATCATCAACATGCATCGAACCAGAAACTATATATACAATATATAATAACATAAAAATCATCAACCATGGCATTTTCATCAATATCATCTATCAATTAGCATCTGTCAGTAATCGTCAATCATCAAATATTGTTCGATCGAATAAGTTCTAGTCGCATATCCAAAATATTATACAATCCCTTTTTTGAACACTTTGATAGCACGGGAGGAAGATGGAGCGGCGAAGTTACTAGTCTACCGAAAACCAACACAAACGGACAAATACCTGCAGTTTAATTCGCACCACACACGCATTAACCCAGTTTTAACCGGCCGATTATAGACAGATGTTATTTGGTTATGACAGCAGAAGTAGACCAGAAAAGGGAAATTGGGCACATAAGTGACGCGCTTAAAGACTTTTCCTCGGTCCTTTCATGGACTACCCCCCCCCCCCCCCCATTGTCTGGATAGGTGTGAATCTTAACTGTCAAATCATGCATCACGTGCCAATTTACCTGGTGAAGCCACGATTATACTCGACATGCTCTAGTGGTTTTCAACGGTTATTTCTAACCAAACTATCAAATGTAAAGGTGTCTCACACGAGAAGCTTCAATGGTTCTTTGCTAGTGACATGTCCATAAGATCCATGATTTTTGCAAGGAAATTGTCTGGCAAGGCGTTATGATCGAAAGGTCGTCAGGAGATGTCTTTAAAGCATGTAGTTATAAAAAAATGGACCATTTAAAAAGTGAAAGATCAGGTTGAGAACAGGAGAAGAGACAATAAGAAGAAAAGTAATGGGGGAGATACTGACAAAGGTTATGTGGTTATACTATATGTTAAAACTGTATCGGAGGTGTTACTGAGAGTGTTTCGTAAACATAGTGTTAGTGTTGCTAGGAAGTCTCTTAACACCCTTCATAAAGCACTAGTGCACCCAAAAGACAAAACGAAAATCGAGTGAGGCAGTATGTGGATATGTTTACTGCATGCCGTGCAATACCGGCAATGCGGCATACATGGGTGAGCTAGGAAGAACGCTCGAGGTGATGCTCAGGGAATATAGGAGCAACTCAGAGCACTATAAATCAGAATATGTTCAGAATATGCTGGTACAGTGACAAATCACATCGCGAGACATAATCATATTATATACTGTATTGTGAGAGTGTGAAATTGATGGACACAGAGGGTAGCACATCCCTGAGGGGACTGCTGGAATAACTTTGTATCGCGGGGGAGCGTCATGAACAGGGACGAGTGGGGGTAACACATGAGCTTCATGTACATGCCTTTGATTGCTACGGGAACACTCGGCGTTGGTAAACATGTTTTGTGACATCATCCCCTACCAAGATGTCACAATTTGAGGAAGGTTCACCTAAGGTAAAGCGAAACTATCCCAAATATTGGATATGCGACTAGAACTTATTAATGATAATTAGATATAAACTTAGGTTTTCAAACACCATTCGGTAATTAAAGCAGATTATGTTTTGAATCTACTGAGAAAACTTCCGATGACCAATGCTCTAGCCCTTTCATTGCCAAAACTTTTTTGAGATTTTTACCCCTTCACCGTTTCATTTTCGTCTTCTTCAATTTTCTTGTTTGCAAGGTCGTTTCCAACGAAGATTCAAAGTAGTTCGACTTAAAACTTATAGATACGAGTATCAAACAGTTTCGATCCAGATCAGACACCCGTCTGGTCAGGATGAAAAAACTGTTTGCAAACGCGCGTTTATGTATCATAGAGAATGAATCGGTTAACCTCTGCACTTTCTTTCCTATGTATCATATGTCAAAGAATAGTCTTGGGTTCAAGGGTAAATACCTCTGAGAGAGATATAAAGGTCGGGAAAGCCCTTGCGTGGAAACTTCTAAATGGGATGAAATCAGTTTGGAGCTATCAAATGTATCGCGAAACAAAGCTTAGCTTCTTGTTCGCAACAGTCGAGTATGTATTACTATGCGACTCTGAATGCTGGACAGTCACTTATCAACTACATAAGTCTCTCGATGGCTGCCACACTAGGTAAGACAAGTTTGTCTGCGGACAAACCTAATAGAGAGAGCATACATGTACCACGATATTTATTCCTTCACTGCCATGACGTCGTCAAATTTAGGCAATTGTCCTCTGTTTTTATTTCTAGAATTTAAATTCGAGCTATTTTGACCTCGGAAATATTCAAATAATTATCAAACAGTATGAATCCTGATCAGACGCCCCGTAACGTGGCGTCTGAGCAGGATTCAAACTGTTTGCAAATCGGGATAATAAGGTGAAGGGGTAAAATGCTATGCTGTGTAAATTTTAATGTTTCCTGTATTGGCATGTATTGACTTTGTTTTATATAAAATATTCAGTGTTTATACATGTATTGTTAGTGTCATGAACATATCATTAAAGTTCTTATTTGCTTAAACCTTTTAACTCTCAAAGGCGTCATAAAGCGCGTTTGCAAATAGTTTCGATCCTAATAAGACGCCGCGTAATCAGGATCATAACTGTTTGCCACTTCTTTTGAAATTACGTCAGTTTTACTGCGAAAAAACTACATTTGAAACGACATTGAAGACAACAGTATTGAAGCAGATGATTGTTTAATACATGTAAATTATTGAAATGACATATGTTTAACCCAATCAGATGACTAAACGGCGGTGAAGGGATAAAAATCTCACGATAAATTTGAGCAAGAAAGAGTTAATAATTCAATACGGCATGTGCTTTATTTTGGTAGTTATCCTGTTACCATCGTTACTTAAACTTCGTTTATCTTATTCACCCCTGAAACTTTCAATGGACCGTTCCAACTTCCAAATATATATGATATAGTCCATTTTTGACGATTTAGTGTTAATTATAACAACATATTGCAAAATCACACACATTGTATAGGACAAGTTTACTCTTCACGGGTACAATGATTGTAAATGACTAGTATAGTCGTGGCTAGAATTAAATGTGTAACTTACACATATTAAAAGTGTATTTAAACCCTTTCACTATTAATGACGCCTTAAAGCGCGTTTGCAATAGTTTGGGTCCTGATGAGACGCCGCGTGACGCTGCGTCTGATCAGGACCCAAACTAGTTGACACTCGTATCTTTAGTCATACAACCTTCAATTCAACTTTGAAACGTGTGTCGCAGACAACAATACCGAAACAGAGGACAATAAAGCTGTGAAGGGGTAAAACTCTCCCGGATAATTTGGTCTTGAAAGGGTTAATCTAAACTAGAACTAAGATGCATCACAATGATAGATGAGTTTCACTTAATCAGAGGGATCAATTGAAATATTGGCAGGAAAATACTTGGTCGCAAATGGAAGAGATAGTTTGCATCTGTTTTATCCTTCTATGCTATGCTTTAGCACAACTTAACTTTTATTTGCGAACTGCTTGAATTCACATAAGGCGCCTGTTTTTTAGCCTATGATCAATGAAGAAATGACCATTATTTTTCGGCGTTTAGGGAACTAAACGACATTCATGATAAATTTGCCGATCATTTTCTGTCGTTAATTCGCTTAAACGACGGAAAATTAAGTTTACATTATATTTGATGTCATTTTTAATATTAAATTAACAGTTTTTAGTATGCATATATGTTTAATCCATATTAGAGGTTGTTAACACGAATAATGTGTACCCTGATAGGAACAGCCATTACTGTTATTACTCAGGGAACGCCACAACATGATTCGCGGAGAGCAGATTCATAAGCTTATCCTGCTATGATATCGTCCCCTCAGAAATGTGTCAACTTTAGAAGCGAAAGAACCCTAAAACGCATGTCAAACCGTTTGACTCACAGCCTCACAGTGGAGAATAATTATTTATTTCCCGGTTAAACGCAAACGGAACGCAAACGTTAAACACTTTACCCGGCGTCTGATCAGGCTCCAAACTGTTTGCAGTTGTAATTATAGTTTTAGCGTAAACGCGTTTATTGAGAAAGAATAACGTTTTCTCCTCTGTATTACACGGTTTATGATTGGTCCAAACTGTCTGCAAAAATTAACTCGCGAACAGCAGACGGAAGTATTGAAGCAGACGACATTATGAGCGTGAGAGGGTTGAAGCAGGCGCCAAGGCTGTGAGATGGTGAAGTTCACTCTCAACGAAGTTCTCTTGGTCGTCTTATTACTTAAAACTTTACCCCATTGCCTGTTTTATTTTTCAAATACATGTGATGACTTATTGCATGTTGAAAGTAAGCCAGAATGCGCCTTAAGGCGCAATCTGTTTTATTTTCAGCCTGCTTCAAGCTATCATCTGCTAGAATACATGACATATTTCTTATGGTATATGTTCATGGCCATAAAATTGGAGCTATTTTCTTCAGCGGAGGAATAATTTGAAAGCGTTAAAAGACGCTTCTATGGGGGAAAGGGTAATATACGTTTTGTTTTGTTGTATCCAATATTTCGTTATATCCCATTACGTAACATGTTAACGTCACTGCATTGCGTGTAATTATTCAGAGACACAACGGGTACTTTGCAACATTTAAAAAATATGTTTGGGCGATACCAAATAAAAGAGAAAAGGTCTACCACTAAACTAGTACTATAAAATGTCAACTTGAACTGCTGGTAAAACCGACCAAATCACTGAAATTCGTTTGCGATGCCCTCGAGAAAAGATTTTTTTCAAAACTATTTAATGGATGAAACTACGCCAAAAACGCAACAACTCGTGGTATTTGAACATGTTTATAAAAGTTGTCAATGTCGTTTCTGACGTACATACGAAAGTTCGGAAATTATGTGTGTACCTAGACAGTTTTCTCAGAAAACGGCTTGAACAGTTGCACTGTTCACCTAATTTCATTAGTTCCAACACTTTTCCTTCAAAAATTGAACTTTTTCCCACTCAGCTTTCAGAAATACGCATGGAACTGTATATTTTGCACGTTTATGTGATAATTAGATACATACCTGCCTGTTCATAGTGTCTTTGTTTGAAACACCGGGGCATTAGAGCAGTGGTTGTAAACAACCAGAATAAGTTTATTCCAAACTCTATAGACTCATTCCAACCGCTGTTTCTGAGACGTATCGTCAGATAAAAATCTTCACTGTTTGAAACTTCCTAGAATCTATGTTATATTATAACCTACATTCGAACATGACACGTTTGTTTGTAACGGAAGATCATCGTATTAAATCTAAATTCTAAAACGCTTAAGGTAATAGTGCATAGCCATATTGAATTCTGGCTATTGTAGCCAACATTGAGGTCAAATGCTACTCATGCTTTACAGAGATGAGTCTCAATCAAAACACACAGACCAATTCAAAGCATGTGTTTATGTTCTAACACTGACCGAACTATGCCGACAAAAGCTGCCTCGATAATTATTTACAAGCATTAAAACAAAGGGATTTTTTGGGCAAGTGCACCGCACTGTATAGAAAACAATTCAACAGAAAAACTATGACAAATTGCAACCCAGTTCTTCATTGAGATGACAGGAATGTTATTTTCAAGCATTTCTTTCTGAATAGGTGTTTTGAATATATTTACCACGTGTAGTGACACAAATCCACCGCCATTTTGAAGCCAAAACACGACATGTATAGTGAAATGTGGTACGAGTATTTTGGATCTGAAGCTCAGTTCCTACTATGATCATACACTTTTACTTGCTTTTCTACAAGGCAAGAAATGAGACTACAGCATGCACGTTGCTGATTCCAAGACCAATAGTGTTTTTGAATAGATTCTCGCTCCTGAAAATCTGTTTGCTTTTGTTTACATACAGGCTAAAAGATGACACCGAATCACTCGTTATGGAAGAAATATTATTGCGCTCCAAAACTACGTTCGCGAAAAGATCGTATTTATTTTCATAAACATGATCGTCATAGTTTTAGATACAATTTTTCTAATTCAGATTCAATTGTTTTAAAGACGAAGTCGCAATTTATAGCGTTGTAGATAATTCTGTCGTGATTTTTTCTTCATAGCCGAATAACGCATTTAAAATACAAACGACAATACTGATCCCGACTTTGCGCAAAAAGTACACATTTCATACCCTATAGATTATAACATATATGCGAATTAAACAATTAATTTCCAAGCATAACATCAGAAACGTATGCTTACATTTGCATAATCGCACTAAGATCTGTCTCAAAACCAATAATATAATACAGGTAAGATCTAATTATATCGGCGTCAGTAAACGATCTTCGTTCGATAAGGGCGAACTCTCGTTGTTGTTAACAAATGGGTTGCCTTCGGAAATCTTGAAAATCCCGTGCAAATTGTGTGCAACCACCAGGTATAAATATTTTATCTACGGTGTGGTGTTTGGGTCCGAGTTAAGAATTTTCGCAAATTTCTCTGGAATATTCATTTGAATTATAATCGATCTTCCTTCCAATGAGGAATAGACATTTTCCCCTGGGGAAAATAAAAGGGGTTATGGTCAAAGCGTACCATTTTCAAAGCATACCGAGTCCAAACGTACCCTTTTTGGTTGAAGCGTACCACATAAATGATATGTAGGGGGAAAGTTCAATACGGTATTAAGTGATAGTTAATTGATTCTCGCACATTTTTATACCAGTAAAATGCGTAATTAGTGTATTTTACATACACTTTGATCGTTTTAACCCATGCACTTATACTTATCTAGCACACGATAAACAGTTATGGCATGTGCATGCATGTATCTCTTATTGTTACATTAAATATATTACACCTAGCAAAGAGTACACTCATCATTTATGTACCTGTAAACATTAAATTGGTCTAATGCAAGCAATGTAGACCCAGATCAGACGGAGCCTAAATGACCCCCTGACAACGGTCTGCACTGTTAGTCACTTTGCTATGTACGGATGAATTTCTACACATAAATAATCATCGTCTGCTTCGAATAGATCGTTTGTGATAAAGCTAACCACCATTCCTTTATGGGGTTTTACCTAAAAAAAAGAAGCTACTCATGAATGATAACCAGTGTGAATCCAAACCGGACACCGCGTTACGCGTCGCCCGCTTCTGGATATGTAAAAATACGAGGTTGATGTAAGCTTGATATATAAAAATTGTTGATTATATATATATGTGATTATTATCAAAACTACTTGTAGCTTCTTAATAAGATTTAACGACGGCGTGAAGCTATCAATATTCAGTTATGCTAAATAGCACACATTTAGATCTACAACCATCAAACATCGTTCAATGAAAATCTAATCAATACTCATAGCAAGTGTTATCGAAGAGGTACCCTGCAGTTTTCATGCATACTAAACCGGAAGTTGACCTGAACATTACGCTATAATTATGCCATAAACAATGATCGTGCCTAGTGTTACGGGCCTGTGTCAGAACTTGATAACTTATCAGGCTTCATACGACAAACTGCTTGAAAAATCGAAAAAGCTCTACAGCCATGACCGGGAGAATTCGAGCACTGTAGAAACGTCAACCAAGGTACATGTATGTGTACGTATGGGTCTATCAAGTTATACGTCGAATTAGTGACACTTGTTTGTCATTGGGATATTTTTGCGTGTTCTAGTTTTATCTATTTTTAAATTATATTATAAAATAACTATAAATATTATATGAAATAATGAAATGTAGATATATTACTGCGAAATCTTGAAAGGTATCATTACTTAATTACTTAAAATATATGCTAATACATACATATATGATCAGTATCTACACTGGAAAAGGACAGGTATATAGTTGTGTCATCAACGAATAGGTGTACTTTGAATTGACTTAAATATATCTGCGAAGCTCGTTAATGTAAATGAGGAATAGTAATGGGCCGATGATATTACCCTTGGGAACACCTGATGGAACTGGGATGGTGGAGGACATATAAATATTTGCAGCTACTTCCAGAGACCTGAAAGACTGGTCCTCTTATGTCATAGTGATTTAGCTTGGTCAGTCATTTTTCGTGATTGACCATATTTGACCTTGTCCGCTTACTTACTCTTATACTTTTCATCCAAGTATCATTACCCTTGAACAACTATAATTTGTCAATTTTAGCCTTGTCCTATTTGGGACTCAAGCAGTTTAAAGCTGAATTGTAAAAAGTTTCTGAACATGTTGATATGAATGTGTTAAATCTTGGCCAATTTTGAATACCGGTTAAATTGAATAAGGCATACTCATTTACAAAAAAAACAAAAACCATTTTAGCCCCGTTTTCTCTGTAACTGAAATAATTTCCATGGGATTTAGCCAGATTTTCGTACAGTGTTTGCAGCAGTTCAGTATTTGCAATGCTGGTAAGAAGGTCACGAATGACCAAGTCATATCTTCTTTACCCCTTGAATGATTTTCATTTAACTCTTAGTGTTGGCCTTGTTGATGCTATGTGTTGAACTTGAGCAGTTTTCTCATTGTGTCTCACTCCTCCTTTTGTGGGATCCTTTCTGACATGGTCAGTGTTCTAGTTACATTTGGAATCCACAATGGTTTGTACAGGTACATGTACTAGCGTGCTGCTGTTATGTAGCATTCATTTGATGTTTTTACATTGACAATGTTTGACCACCATGCTTTTCAAAGGACTTATTTCAATTACATGTGTTAGCCAATATGGAGAATCGAAATGCTTGGTGACAATGGGTATAATGTCAGACTATATTGTGTTCAAATGGACATTCTAATGAGAAAATAAGGATTCCTTGCACCTCGGGAACAGTTTGAAAATTACGATGTCATAGATAGTTTTGGAATTAGTTAGCCGCAGATGTTGTGAAATTGCCCAAAGTTTGGTAAATTTGGAGGTGATTTCTTTTCAGTATAAAAACGTGTTTATTATTTTCTATAAATGCAAATGAAAAAAGGAATATTATTTTCAGTTGTATAGAGTGACATTTTTAGGGGTTGAGTAATATCTTTGCTGTTTTCGCCATAAATGCACCGCCACTACTTGTTTTGGAGGCCATCTTGATTTGCACTGCACTATTACCTTAACAACGCTCTTTCTCCCCTGCTTCTCCCGCGGTTAAATTATCAAGAACAAATGACGTGAAGTGACATTATGCATTATTTCGTTACCATTTACATAAATTTCAAACGTTATTCCTATAGCCCGTAAATACTTTATATTATAACCAGTCACGTAACATTGTTCTGTCTCATTTATGTAATGTTTGTTCTGTGCCTGATGGTAGTGGTGTGTTAGATTCATGTTAACGCCACTGGAAAAGTAATTCGGTCGGGAAACTGCATCAACAGAGGAACTAGGCGTGAAACATTTTATTTCCTTTCTAATTGATCTATTTAATGCTGGTCATGTTAGAATCGAAATAATAGTTGTCTTACCGTTGTTAAACAGTATCAGACAACAGATGGTCGTTGTGATGCGCATGAATTGACCACTCGGGCCTTTGGTTTATGGTCAATTCCTGCGCATAACGACTCCAAACCCTTGTCCAATACCGTTTAATAACAGTAGAACATATATTTTTGATTTGTATTTGCAAACGGTCGTATCCACATTACTTTGCATCCAAACAATTTGACACTCGTCTCTAGTTTCTGTCAATTTAAGAGCATATCATATATAACCTCTCAAGTCCAGATCAGCAGGCTAAGGGTTTATCTCAGCAAGTATAGGGTTACTTTTTTTTTTATTTGTTGGATGCAAACTAATATAGATTTGACGTTTCTCCATTTTAAATTAAAAATATTATCAGTGTGGCAAACACTGTTTAGCCAGATGTGATGCCTTGTAACACACTACAGATTCGCCGATAGCTTGCCTAAGATAAGGATAAAAGCGTATTCCTTTAAATGGGATAAAACAAAGCCAGGTGTTTATGACAGTGATGATTGGACAATCCAATATAGCAGATTGGTTACTTTGGTTTTATGTTCTCGTCTGCTTATATATCGTCTGCTTCAAAGTTGTAGCCTGAAATCGTTTTCACAATATATATTTAAAGCAAGTTTAGCGTAAGGAATCTTTTCAGGACGGCAACATACTTTGAATCAAGATCCGACGCAACGGTCTGTGACCTCTGATCTGGATCGATCCAAATTGTTTGCAAAGTATGTACATGTATGGCAGGCCAGTGGTTAAGATTAATGAACAGACATGGCAGAATGAAGGTCAGTCTGGAGAACGTTCACATGACAAAATTGTAAAGGAGTATGGATTTTTGTTCATGAAATAGCTATGAAAAGTGTTGTGCTGTATAGTTAATACCATGTTATACAGCTAAACTCTAAACAGCATGAGAATTTTCATTTTTAACAGAAAATACTGTATTGTTTGGATTGTTGGTTAATGATTTATTTGGGAACAACCTGTGAAAACAGTTGAAGTAATTCTCTAATCAAACTCTTGATCCTTGAGGGTCACACTTATGTCAATTTATCATATAAGTCAAACTGTATCTAGGCAGGCTGATATAAAAAAAATTACTTAACATTTGGTTACTTAGGAAGGTTTAAGGCTAAATTTCATAGATACCGTGTCACATAACTATAAGGTATGTTGCTACGGGCTCAGCCTTAATCGCATCACCTTGATGTTTTTACTATCTGCCAAAGCCACAGGTATCTCCTTTATCTTTCTTGAAATTCACCACTGACAGCTTTATAGATATATCGATCTTATTAACATAGTTAAAGGGATTTGGCATGTTACGTGGAAGGGTCCACTGACAGGGCCGGTCCCTGATTGGTCAGAAATAGGTTACGCCTCCAAATGTCACGTGATCCAACTGTCCGGTATGTTTATGCAGGGAAAGCGACCTGGGTCACTTTTGCACTGACATTCTTCTAACTAAATTAAAGATAGTTTATAACGGAATTTGGATCGCTTCTTACTTCAGGTTGGTGTAATTCTATTTCTTCTTATTTTATGCCTAGATTGTTAAAATGTATCTTGTTTATTTTCAACTTTGTATTTGAAATATTGTTTGGGTTTGCAGCCTAATATTAATAAGTTAAATCAATTCATTTGATTCATTAAATTAGTTACTCGATTGCTATTGTGTAATGGAACATATTCATTTGCTGGAGTTTGTGCGAGTGGAAATCAAACAGTATTTCCAAATGCGCAGACGCACAGTAACATGGACGAAACAAATTGGAATCTAATCTGGGATTTATCCTGTAAGTTGTTCGAACATTGTCTTGTTGATTTGAACTGTACATCTCTGAATAATCTACGCGACTGTAATATTTACTTGTCTTAGGTTTGCCACATTAAATTGATTTTATCTTTTAATTCGGCAAGTTGAAGCCTTGTTAATGTCTGCTCGATTTATAGTTTAGGATAGCGCTTCTTACATAATATCTTCCATTGTCGGAGTTATTATAAGTAAAAGTTGTTATTTAGGCGTATTACCACAATTATGCAAATCTACCTCTTTCTAAGTATGTGTACATTATTTGTTTATTATTGATTTGCTTATTATGTTTACTTTTGCCCTGACATTCATCTAACTAAATTAAAGATAGTTTATACTGGAATTTGAATCGCTTCTTACTTCAACCCTCAGCTAGGTCTACATACGTAGTACAACCGATGCCCCACCACAAAGCGAGTTCCCCATTATTAACAAGTCATAGAGAAATTTAGCAGTCCTACAATTGGTGGAGTCTGGGGCCCATGATTGCCGGAGCAGTTACCACAAGATCTCAAACGAAGCAAAAGAGCATGGCCTCACCAAACACCACACCAACAACAACAGAGAGGAGGCCAGATATCATGTCAGCACCGTCCCTTTTTTAACCATGCAATTTCTGATGCAACCAGTTGGCTTTTAGATTATAGTACCTATGTAGAAAAGTTTCACTGTCAGGACAAGGTCAAAAACATTCGATATTTCTTAGATGAGGAAAGTAAATGCTGGTTTGATATACTTAAGCCCGAAACCAAAAACACATGGGAAAAATTTGTGGAAACTTAAACAAGTAGGTGGGAAAACACATCAGACACTGCCAATATGGCACAGTTAAATGCCTTAAAACTAAGTCCAAACCTGTACGTTCCTTCATCACACAATTTCAAAATCAGGCCGGTAGAACTCATTTAACTGACAATCAGCTGTTGTCCATGTTATACGTTAAAATTCATCAACATCTGCAACCTGATGTTATCAGGAAAAATCCACAAACTTTGGATAAATTCATAAAAGCAGCAGTCATGGCCGAAAACGTAGCACACAACATAAGTCAAAATCCAGCTAGCCCAGTCAACGCAATTCCAAACCTCATGAGTGTTTTTGAGAACTTAGATCGTAATCTAAATGTAAACTCATTGCATGCACCAGATGCAGCAGCCCAACCAGTTAGGTCACAGCCTCAGAGGCAACACAGAAGAAACAATCAAATTTCTCATCTCACAATCAGTTTCATCCCCGTCCCATGGCACATACCCATCAACAACACCAACAGTCTCAGAATCAAGACAGTCATAGGTCATTTCGAAATGCCTTTCACGCCTGTATTTAAAGGTGTTGGGCACTTCAGACGGAATTGTCCTAATTGCAAGGACAGATGCGCCAAATGCAATCTTGCCCATGCAACTAGCGCAAGTGACAGATAGGATTTGTCGCCATCTGAAGGTTCAGGTATTCCTTCAGTCAGGCCAGATACTTGTACTTGCGCAGCCGATGCTGAACAATTGGCTCACATAGACTTTCAAACAGACCTTTCATCTAGTTTAATTCAGATTAATATTCAAAACTTTTCTGCAAAAGCTTTAGTTGATACGGGCGCAAGTATATCATGCATTTCCTAATCCCTGCTAGACAAAATTGCTTCTGAACAGAAGTTTTCACCTACACTTCAACCGTCTAACTTTGTCAGAGCAGTTGGTGTAGGCGGTAAGCGCTTAACTATTTATGGTAGAATAGTTCTGCCGGTTACCATTGCAGATAGCATATTAGAACAAACTTTCATGTTTTTGATAGACTTCATACACCTCTGATTCTTGGTGTTGACTTTTTAAAAGACAAAAAGTGCACCATTGATTACGCAAACAATATTCTAAAATCTGAAGAAGGCAAACCTTTATTTGCATTTTTAGCTCACCTGGCACAAAGTGGCAATGTGAGCTGTTTTGATAGTGCTGTGTCCGTCGTCCGTCGTTGTCCGTCCGTTCGTTTGTTCGTTCATCGTCAACAATTTCTTTAAACAACATCTCCTCCTAAACCACTGTAAGGATTTTTACCAAACTTGGCATGAATGATCCTTATATGGTTCTCTTTGAAACTTGTTCAAAAAGTTTCGGTCCGTTGCATATTTAGGTCACAGGAGCTAAAAATAGATTTTTTTCAATAAAAACTTAAAAAATCTTCTTGTCTGAAACCACAATATCCTGAGCTTAGATATTTGGCACAAAGCATCATCTACAGGTCCTCTATCATAGTTGTTTAAATTATGTCCCTGGATTCAAAAACGACCCCGCCCCAGGGGTCACAAATTTACATAGAGTTATATATAGTGAAATCTTCAAACATCTTCTTCTCTGAAACTGTTTTGGCAAGAGCCTTTGTATTAGGCATGGTGACACTTCTAGAAGACCTTTACCAATATTGTTCAAACTGTTCCGGTCCGATGCAATTCTAGGTCACAGGAGCTAAAAATAGATTATTTTCAATAAAAACTTAAAAAATCTTCTTGTCTGAAACCACAGTACCCTGAGCTTAGATATTTAGCACAAAGCATCATCTACAGGTCCTCTATCAAGATTGTTCAAATTATGTCCCTGGGGTAAAAAATGACCCCGCCCCAGGGGTCACAAATTTACATAGAGTTATATAGTGAAATCTTCAAACATCTTCTTCTTTGAAACTAATATGGCCAGAGCTTTGATATTTAGAAGGTCTTCGTGGAAGGTGACATTTCTAGAGGACCTTTACCAATATTGTTCAAACTATCTCGGTCCATTGCATATCTAGGTCACAGGAGCTCAAATAGATTTTTTTTCAATTAAAACTCAAATCTTCTTGTCTGCATCATAATGAAGCCACAGTACCCTGAGCTTAGTAATTTGACACAAACCATCAACTGCAGGTCCTCTATCAAGATTGTTCAAATTATGTCCCTGGGTCAAAAATGACACACTGTCCCGGGGGTCACAAATTAACATAGAGTTATATAGAGAAATCTTCAAACAGCTTCTTCTCTGAAACTAATATGGCCAGAGTTTTGATGTTTGGCATGGTGTCACTTTGAGAGAATTTTTACCAATATTGTTCATTGTTCCGGTCTATTGCATATCTAGGTCACATGAGCTAAAAATAGATTCTTTCAATGAATCCTTCAAAAGCAATTCTTGCCATACACTACAGTACCCTGAGCTTAAAATTTTGGCACACAGCATCATCTTTTTACATTTACATCAACTGTTCTAGGTGAGCGATTTAGGGCCGTATACGGCTCTTGTTGACTGTTCCCCCTTCAAAATCCAGTATAGGTATTGCTAGAGCTGTTTCTGATGTTACTATTCCTGCTTTCCAAGCAACTCTAGTACCAGTAAGGTTATCAAAAGTACCACTTAAAACAACAGTTTTGATAGAGCCGACAACTAAACAGCAAACATTTAATAGCAGGAGCAAAATCAGTGAATTATGTAAAAAGCCGAAGGTCTTTCGTTTAAATTCTAAATCTTATGCCAACTCCAGCTACTATCATGTCATCACAAATAATCGGAAAACCTTTTCCTGTAGATAGTGTTCATGAGTGCAATAATTCAGACATACCTGAAGTTCAAACTGTTGAGACGGAACCTCATATTTCAGATGAAGAGTTCATTTCTTTTACTAAACAATTAGGTTTAACTTTTGATCACTGTAACCTATCAGAAACAGAAAAAAAGAAATTGATGATATTTCTAGGACAAAACAAAGATGTTTTTGCAACAAGTAGCTCAGACATAGGCTGTACAAATGTTCATTCTCACAGAATAGAACTGGTAACCACCCCGTCATCGTCAGCGTCCGTACCGCACTACACCTAAAACTAAACAAAACATTGATGTAGAAGTAGAACAAATGCTTAAGGACGGTATTATCAAAAAGAGCGACTCCCAATGGTGTGCGCCTGTCGTTATGGTCAATAAAAAAGATTCTAGCTTTCGTTTTGCAGTAGATTTTAGAGGCCTTAATGCAAAAACTCAACAAATCGATTTCCCCATACCTGATTTGCAGGATGCTTTAGGTACAAATAAATCATTTTGTTTTAGTGTAATGGACTTGAAATCCGGATTCTGGCAGATTCCTTTGGATCCAGAAACTGGTCACAAAACCACATTTGTTACGCACGATAATGCATATCAATTTACTCGCATACCATATGGAATAACCAACGGACCGATTGCTTTTCGAATGTGCATTTCTAAAGTTCTTCAGGGCATCAAATTCAAGAATGCATTGGTTTTCATTGATGATATCCTTTGTCACAGTCTCTTGATCCTAGGGGGTCACAATTATGTCAATTTATCATATAAGTCAGACTGTATCTAGGCAGGTTGATATAAACTTAACATTTGGTTACCTAGGAAGGCTTAAGGCTAAATTTCATAGATACCGTGTCACATAATTATAAAGTATGTTGCTACGGGCTCAGCCTTAATCGCATCACATTGATGTTTTTACTATCTGCAAAGGCCATAGGTATCTCCTTTATCTTTCTTGAAATTCACCGCTGGCAGCTTTATAGATATATCGATCTTATTAACATAGTTAAAGGGATTTGGCATGTTACGTGGAAGGGTCCACTGACAGGGCCGGTCCCTGATTGGTCAGAAATAGGTTACGCCTCCAAATGTCACTTGATCCAACTATCCGGTATGTTTATGCATGGTAAAACGCCCTGGGTCACTTTTGCCCTGACATTCTTCTAACTAAATTAAAGATAGTTTATACCGGAATTTGGATCGCTTCTAACTTCAGGTTGGTGTAATTCTATTTCTTCTTATTTTATGCTTAGAATGTTAAAATGTATCTTGTTTATTTACAACTTTGTATTTGAAATATTGTTTGGGTTTTCAGGCTTATAATAATATGTTAAATCAATTCATTTGATTCATTAAATTAGTTACTCGATTGCTA
The DNA here is from genome assembly GCA_922989275.2 of Gari tellinella. Taxonomy (NCBI): domain Eukaryota; kingdom Metazoa; phylum Mollusca; class Bivalvia; order Cardiida; family Psammobiidae; genus Gari; species Gari tellinella. Next base: position 21,664,384 of record OV277869.1, on the reverse strand, counting down.
TTGTGTACTGGAACATGTTCATTTGCTGGAGTTTGTGCGAGTGGAAAGCAAGCGAGTGGAAATCAAGTAACATGGACGGAACAAATTGGAAAAATCTAATCTGGGATTTATCCTGTAAGTTGTTCGAACATTGTCTTGTTGATTTGAACTGTACATATCTGAATAATCTGCGCGATTGTAATATTTATTTGTCTTCGGCTTGCCACATAAAATTGATTTTATCTTTTAATTCGGCAAGTTGAAGCCTCGTTAATGTCTGCTCGAGTTATAGTTTAGCAGAGCGATTCTTACAGAATATCTTCCATTGTCGGAGTTGTTATAAGTAAAAGTTGTTATTGAGGCGTATTACCACAATTATGCAAATCTACCTCTTTTTAAGTATATGTACATTATTTGTTTATTATTGATTTGCTTATTATGTTTACTTTTGCCCTGACATTCATCTAACTAAATTAAAGATAGTTTATACCAGAATTTGAATCGCTTCTTACTTCAGCCCTCAGCTAGGTCTACATACGTCGTAGGACAACCGATGCCCCACCGCAAAGCGAGTTCCCCATTGTTAACAAGTTATATATTATTATTGTTAGTATTATACCCGATTTATATAGCGCTCTTTTCACACAGGAGTTGTGCGTTCAAAAGCGCTTCACATGTAATTATTTAAATGTACCTACAAAGCAAGAAAGACAAATAAATACATTCACAATAAAAATGAGAGTAGCAATCCTACAACCACACTGCCACTTTTATTGAATTAATATGCTGAATTGTGTTAACTCTACTCCTACTTATACTGAAAATTAAAGAATTTTGAGAATTGCGAATGACTTAATTAAAAAACGTCTGAAGGGAGATATTTTCAGATGGCTGGACTATTACAAAATTACAATTAATGCACAGTAAAGTATACTTTTCACAAGTACATTGTGATTGACGCATACGTACTTGACTCTACAATTTAAAGGGATAATGATTTTCAAAACTGTTTTCAGCTAGCATTGTACATCCTTTACATTGGCGAAGGTTTTATTTTTTGGTATTAAAGTGTGTGTGTTTTTGTTAAAATTAATAATGATCATTGCAGACAGTCCTTATCAGGAACCATATTAGTGGACGTATGACCAGGTCCCCACACTGTTTGCCATTCAGATTTAGTTTCAAAGAAACTGTATTTTTCACTTTATTGAAGTTCTTCATTTTATTATATAGCGCTCCGGTTGGTAGATACAAACTTCCCATGGTAACGTTTGCCTCTTTTAATCTTAACTATTTTACAGCCTGGTTCCGATTTCAATTAAGACGTTCAACCCTAGCGACGAGTATACTCGTAATATATGAACAGTGCACCTATGAATAGAAATCTTGTCCTAAGCACACAGTGTATACTCTGATTTGATAGCTCTTTAAGGAGCCCTCTCCACTGGTATCATTTTGTTATAAATGTGTAAAGAAAGGGAAAACCTTAAAAATTAAGATTTGACTAAACTTTTTGAAATTGAAATAATCAATTTAAAGCTTTAGGTTTAAATGAGTCAACATGCTACTTGGAAACCGCGTTTACCCATTACCCCATAAATACGAATTTCACGCCTCTGAAGAAAATATTTCTAATTTATACAGCCATAAATATGTATCTTAATAAATCATTTCTATATTCCTGTAGTGTGTAGCTTAAGGATGGCTGAAAGTAAAGCAGAATGCGCCTTAAGGTGCATTCTGCTTTACTTTCAACCTGCTTTAAGTGGTAACCTATTTTCAATAAATCTGAATAAGAGGAGATCCTTTGAAAGCACAGAAAACAAAGCAAATACTGAAAATTGCAGACTCGGTTTAATTGAGTCTGTTCATGAGCAATACTGAAATGTGCAACAGTGCTCACGCCCCCTAGCACCGGCTTAAGCAAACCTAGAAACAGGCTATGGGGTAATAGGTTAAGGAATAATTCTATAAAGTGGCAAACCTGACGTGGAATAATCATCATTGACTGAAGTGCAGCCTTATGTCTGATGTCGTGTGTCTGTTTGTTAATCAGACATAATGCCCCGTATATTTTAGGATATTGCTTTACTCGGTAAAACGCATGGTATTTTAAGTAACGATTTGGGGTAAAGTTATAGCTCCAGGGCATGTAAGGAATAAAAATTGTTTTAATCTTCTTTGAATTTTACAGTAATTTGAACATAGTTTTCCCACATGAAGTCAAGAGAATTGCAGTTTGTTTGAATGGGAACATTATTATTCGTTGCTGAGGGTGATTTTGATTAATAGAACTTTTAAGTTATTGTCCAGGGAATTGTTTGTCAAAGTGTTAAAAACTTAAATGATGAACGAGAATTGATGAAGAAATAGCGTCATTCGTTGATGAAGTTCGCAGCCAACTTTTAATATAAAAAAACCGTGAGAATTTTAATGTGAATAATGTCAAAATGTAAAGATTTGTTATAAAAAACAATCGCAGTTGATTTAGTACAATGTAAATAGGATTTTGTTAGTTGTTTTCGTTCATGTGACCTTCTTAAAGCTTTATATCATTTGGAAAAGAAATGGACGAATCGTTTAAGGTAAAGGACAAAATAAAAGCTGTGCAAACAATTTGTTACGGTTGCAAAATCAGTATTTTCCTTCCTGAAACTTAGAAATGAGTGATACCAGTTGCCAATTTAGGGTAGTCCATTTTCAACTATTCGTGTTTGTTTTTGTCAATGAACTGCAGTATGACAAACGGTGATAAACAGTGCAGAATCTTGAACAGAAGGCTCCTTTAGGTGTCCTCTTATCTGTGTCTACACAGTTTGCATAGGACAAGTTCACTCTTAACGTGTACACTGTTAGTAAAGTACGCCTATATACGTGGCAAGGGTTCAAAGAGTTAAGCAAATATTTAAGTCCACATACTGTTCCCTTATTCATACCGTTGACTAACTTAATAAACAGACAAAACTCATGTTTTGGTATAAGCCGTAGGTAGCTCGACCGACTGACCATTTATTCATACTCAAATCTCAACAAAATATACATCTTAAAACCACTTTTGTACTTAATACACCAGACCACCATTATGCGCCTTACATCTTTATCATATGTAAAAAAACACGTCTTCAGTCGGCCGTTCCTAGTAACTGAATGATATATACCCTCTACACGCACGATATCCTCGTGCAGTACAGTAGTGACTCTCAGTCACTACATATCCAAGAGAAAGAAATTTTCGCCTAATTCACTTCTTTCAAACATCGAAAATTATATTTCCCTTATTCATACCGTTGACTTACTTAATAAACAGACAAAACACATGTTTTGGTATAAGCCGTAGGTAGCTCGACCGACTGAAGCTAAAAGAACGAGCAACACGTCCGACAATAATACTCCTCAGAGGATGTACTAAATTTACAAACCCAATAAATTAGAAACCCTGAACATCTTTTCAATGTATGAGTGAACACACAATGCGACAACTCTTTTGAAGACCACAATGGCATTACATTAACAGTGCGACTGACCGGTCAGAAACAACCAGAGATAAAACATACCTATTTGTATGGAAAAAACTCTGGAAATCTGTGCCAATTTGCCATGTCAAATCGCCCAGTGTTTGGCCACACGCATAAACGAAATGCCATTCAATATTCAATTGCACAATTTAATTTGTGCAACTTACGTAGAGAAAACATTATTTTAAGAGTCTAGAGAAAATTACTTAATAACTATATATTGAAATTATTACTTAAGCATCTAAAATCTGAATTGTATACATCTGGTATATACATCTTTAAGATCATAGCTGATCATTTTTCGATACCAGTCCTGACAATGAGGATCCAGGCACCATTCCGATATTTGTCCGTTTTACTACCCTCAATAAACACTCATAAACACTGGATTAAATTAAATGCCACTCCTGCGTTTAAGCAGTTCGTCACTTCTCAGCAAACCCTCTCGTAGAGAACATACAATCATAAGCTGTTCTTTGTTATTTCACATCTCCCACTTTAAACTTATTATGCATATCGGATGTCCTAAAGCATATCTATAGTTACAGGGAGTTTCATATTTATAGATTTATACAGCTAACACATAAATACTTCTAAAGCATTTTCCTACTAACAGTATGAGAAGAAAACATCAAACGAACCATGGAACCACCTGATACTATAGAAAGCATTAAAAATTGGACTCGGCGAATTAGCTATCTGAATTAAATATAACAGATAAATGGCCACATGCGAACGCTTTGGCCGGCAAGACATCCCTACCACTCAGTCTGTTACTCTGTGCCTACTTCCTCCAGCGTATGAAACCGCGCTTGCAATTCATAATTGTATTTTCGGCTCAGATACAGTGCCACGTGAAACGATTTGGCAGGCAAGATATCCCCACTGTAAAGTCCATCACCCAGAGCCCAAGCCGCACAGCGTCTGAATCCGTGCTTGTAAGACATATACGTGCTGCTAGCTCTTGAACCCTCGAGTAACTCCGTCAGCAAGGAGACCTTGTCTAACAAAACGTCCGGCAGCTGCTCTATGTCATCACCAAAACTGCGGAAAAACAAATATAAAAACGCAATTTAATTAAATGAAATAAATTACAGAAACTCGTTATTCTGCAAATATAACGGTTCACGACCAAAAAGCACAGCCAAACTTTGCGGACCCAGGCTACATGTACAATGCATTGAGATGAGTTCGCAAAGATTTAGCAATCTTGAAATGTATATAAAATTTACAAAACGTCGAGCAAAAAGCCTTTTAAGACACATTGAAATAAACATACATGTATATTCAAAACAAACCCTATGCGCAACACCACGCATAGTCCCAAAAAGCCGACTTCGGCTAATTGACAGGCATACAGTACGCCTTCCAGCCTACACAGGCTATATATCAGCAGCCTATAAGGCTATATATCACCAGCCCATAAGGCTATATATCATCAGCCTATAAGGCTATATATATCAGCAGCCTATAAGGCTATATATCAACAGCCCATAAGGCTATATATCAGGAGCCTATAAGGCTATATATCAACAGCCCATAAGGCTATATATCAGCAGCCTATAAGGATATATATCAACAGCCTATAAGGCTATATATCAACAGCCCATAAGGCTATATATCAGCAGCCTATAAGCCTATATATCAGCAGCCTATAAGGATATATATCAACAGCCCATAAGGCTATATATCAGCAGCCTATAAGGCTATATATCAACAGCCTACACAGGCTATATATCAGCAGCCTATAAGGCTATATATCAGCGGCCTATAAAGCTATATATCAGCATCCCATAAGGCTATATATCAGCAGCCTATATGGCTATATTTCAACAGTATATAAGGCTATATATCAGCGGCCTATAAGGTTATATATCATCAGCCTATAAGGCTATATTTCAACAGTATATAAGGCTATATATCAGTGGTCTATATATAAGGTTATATATCAGCAGCCTATAAGGCTATATTCAACAGTATATAAGGCTATATATCAGTGGCCTATAAGGTTATATATCAGCAGGCTATAAGGCTATATTTCAACAGTATATAAGGCTATATATCAGCGGCCTATAAGGTTATATATCAACAGCATATACAATACGCCTTCCACCTACACAGGCTATATATCAGCACCCTATAAGACTATATATCAGCAGCCTATAAGGCTATATTTCAACAGTATATAAGGCTATATATCAGCGACCTATAAGGTTATATATCAGCAGCCTATACAGGCTATATACCAACAGCCCATGCAGGCTATATAACAACAGTCCATACAGGCTTTATATCAACAGGCTTAACAAACGCTGCGTATACAGGGTTAGTTACTAAAACACAACATACATAGTCAACACATTGAATTTCAAATCTTCATTGCCAAATATTCCTACGCCATTTTTACACGGTTTATAGAGATTTTTGCAGTCGGCAAGTACATAATGTCTTTAACGAACTGTTAAAACCGACCACTTTCATCACAAATCATCGACCAGAAATTCTCAGAACGCCATTCAGGCAAGACTACACCCCTGTAGTGTTACAAAACTGCAATTTCTTTAAAACTCTAGCAATAACAGTAGTTGGTGGTACAAAAAAGGCCAAAACTGTCGCCCCAGTCAACTGTAAACGCATCTACTCCAGATGAAATATGACACCAAAATCTAAAGTAAAACTTAGGTAATTTGGCATTATGATCAGATGCGAAAATATCTGTATCGAACTTACCCTCACCTAGACTGACTCATTCTAAAATATTGTCACTAATTGACCAGTCATCGGATTCTATTGCTCTATATAGCACCCCTTTCACACAGGGGTTGTACGTTCAAAAACGCTTTACACATCAAATCTTCATTACCAAACATATCTGTACCATTCTTACTAAACTATTCAGTCTACAATGAATGATCTCAATCCAATACAAATATGAGTCAAAACAAAGTTGTTATTAATCAAAGGCCAAAATTAAGCCACTTTCCACCCAGGAATTAGATCTAGATCTACTAGGGGTTTGTTTTTTTGTGACCAAAATGCATCTTCCTTATTACTCTGCTCAGCAGAATGACCTGGGAACAAATACTTTTAAATTACCGCTCAACCGTAAAAGAACATAGACTTGCGGTTTAGGACACCAAAAACAACTATATACTGAATGACATAAGAACCCTGTAAACCTCATAAAGCTCACACTAAGAATACGATTTAACCTATTCCTCATCGGTCACGTTCCTTGGGAAACCCATGAACTGTGACAACTTCATATCCGCTTATTGAAGCTTGACTGTATACAACTTTTAAACATGCGACAGACTGACAAGGAATTTAAACATTCAAAGAAGTAAGATGTATTTCCATAACGACAACTAATCTAAGCTTTCATGCTCCTTTTTGATATCAGAATTACAAGATCGAGCTTACAACGTGTTTATACATAAATATCTCGACATTATCTGAGAAATCGGGCCATAACAGTACTCATCAATATGATTCGACAACAAAGTAAGCGACATATATCACAGCAACTCATCCTTTGCTTTTCAACCCTGTTATAGTTAATAACGCTTTATCTATTCTTCTTGAGGTATGATAACCATAAACTCTCAATAACTCAACAGAGCACAAAGCCATGCTAGAATTTTAACAAGGATATGTTCCTGCTTTGATAGCAAATCAAGATTGAAGCAAGCCACGTGTTACTTCAGCAGACGGTTTTGTTCATGTATATAAGCCGACTGTAATAAGCAGTCGTCTAATAACATAATAACATTCTTTACTTTCCCCTCTCAACTTAGCAGTGAGTAGACGGGTGTTTTTGTTTGGGTTTTTTTTTTTGGGGGGGGGGGGGGGTTTTTTACAGATAGGGCGTTTCTCCGAGAGCGAATGGCAAAAACGAGAAACGTAATATAATGTTTTTTCTTTGCACCTTTTGTTGAAAACCCTATATATTCTGTTCATTGGTAAAACATAATGTATATAACTAGAAAATGATAAGCAGAGAGAACATCAAACTTAAATCGTCCATACATCTTTCTCTAAATACATCAGTGCTAATATGAAATCCTCATATTTCACACACTGCTTCCAAACATGTGTGTTAAAGCACGGACGTCTGAAACAAGACGTTTTATCGTTGTTTAGGATTCAAACAGACTGTGGGTTAACAACTGTAGATACATGCGAACAGCATAATTTCTAGTAAGCCTTGTCTGATAAATATGCTAGCACTCATTAATAAATGCAATGCTGACTCTGTTTCTTCCAACTTATTGTTTTTCAAAAACATTTTTCTCGGACAAAGAAAAGTATGGAATCTTATATGCATTCTGAATATAGAATCTATCGAAATAAATGTTTAAGCTCCGATGGATTTTCTCTCTTAATTTAATTTCCACAATAAATTCATTTTGACCTTGTTTGCAAACATAAAACTTATCTTTGCCTCATTATATTTATCATAAAAATACTTGTCTTTAATGCATATATCTGCATCCACTGAGAGTTAAACGTCACACCGCCTTCCGTAACCCATAAGCAGCAGGAGCCCTTGACCTAGGCTTGGAACTGAGTTCTGGCAAATGCGTGTGTACATGTGCTTCTTTAGTAAACTACCTAGCGAAAAACACGTCTTCAGTCGGCCGTTACTAGTAGCTGAATGATATATACCCTCTACACGCACGATATCCTCGTGCAGTACAGTAGTGACTCTCAGTCACTACATATCCTAGGGAAGGAAATTTTCGCCTAATTCACTTCTTTCAAACATCGAAAATTATATTTTCTTTTTATGGAATGGCTAGTAATCTCTCCCAGTATAGTATACAGTGAAACCCCTCTTAACCGGGCATGTCTGGGGTAAACATAAATGTCCGGCATATATGGGTTTCCAGTTCAGAGGGTTTTTTACCCATAGCTTGTTTCTAGATAGTATAGAATATAGTTGATCACTTATAGCTTTTTAAAAGCTGTAATCTGCTAGAATATAGAAAGTATTTCTGATAATAAATAGTGCATTAATGTATTAGCTTCAGTGTAGGAATAAATCAAAGACGTAATTTTTAAAGGGATACTTATGGTGTAATGGGTAAAGATAGAGAATGGTTGGAAACGGGACCTAAGATTTTGCCCGGTCTAAAAATAATTCCGGTATTTAGAGGTTCCAGTTTGGAGGAGTTCCACTGTACACAACATTTATTTCTCACTGACCGGCACTGTTACCAAGATGCATATGAAGAACAATGCTACTGGTGATTTTAAAGTATTTATATATTCTAAAGGATTGTTTTGGTTCAAGAATGAGTGCAAATAATGACCATTAAAAGATGTGTGATTTACTGACAAAGTAAAGAGCGTGTAGGAAAATAAGAACCACGAATACATTAGTTAAAGAGTAGATGGAAGGTGGTAGACACTTTAATAATTTATTTCGGAAGTTCTGGACGGAAAATAAGAACACAAAGTCATCTATGTCACTACGTCTATCTTGTAGCAAGATTTCCCATTCACTCACCATGACACTCATCCATTCAATTCTGGTCAACAAATATTGTCCGGAATAATAATGGTGATCCTTCCAGATAAAACATTTGTAAATTTCATGAAAACAAAATATTTATTCAAAAACGAATCTATTACACAACCTTTAGTTTTGTAATTACACAATCAGTCGGCTTCCACATAGCGCTGTAGTTATTGACGAAGTATTGCTCACATGCGCCACCATTCGCGGCATTAAGGTTAATTTGTTTAACCCTTTCACTCTCAAGGAATCTTACAAGCGCCTTTGCAAACATTTTGGATCTTGATCGGACGCCACGGCACGCTGCGTCTGATCAGGATCCAAATTGGTTGACACTCATTTTTAAATTTCTTCAACCAAACTGCCTTATAGTTTAACTTTGAAGCGGCATTGTAGACAACAAAGTTGAAGCAGACGACAAAGCAACGTAGTAGGGGTATAACTCACACGACAAATGTGACAGTAAAAGGATAAGGTTGTTGTAAGAACTTGTTTCATAATCGATTTAAAGTAAATTACCCCAGGTAGTATGTACATATGCATCCTTTTATAAATAGTAAACCCATAAGCAGATCTTCTGTCCTATTTTGGCAACTTTAAAGTATACGTAGAGAGTTGGTTTACATATTATATCCATTTGTTTTTACTCTTTTCTGTAGGTATAGTATCTATCAGTCCCTGAAATTGCAATAAATGATGTCAGAATGGCTCAATTCTGTTATAATTCACTACCGGACATAACAGATTACTTTAATCCTAGCAGTTGACCAAATGCAAACTGAATACGAAAGGACAAAAGTTTCTGCTACGATATTTGAGTTAACCGAGAGTCTAACTGCAGTCGAACTTTGATAACTTTGACTCGCTCACGTCAAAACAGACTGATTGAAATAATTCGAAGTGCATTTAGTCGGCCATAACTTTTTTTATAAACTAAAATGTTAGTAAGCCTCAATTTATCTTTGAAATACGAGAACGTTCGATTTAAGCGAGTTTAAAGGGACTCGCAACCGGATGGTGTACTTGTCAAAATAAAATAAAATACTCAAATAAAAGCAAATTTGTGGCATTATTTAGCTTCTGACATTAAAAAAATATGATCAGTCCAAAAAAAGTCTCAAGAATCGTCACCGAATCTTAGATTTTTAGATATTTTCCATCGTTTTTCTATACCGACTAGTAGACGGTATAGTTGTTGTTGTTGCTTCTCTACACGGGCTCAGACATAAACACGAGCCGAATTACGAAGTTGTATGCGCTTTCGATAGCTACACATTGAAATACGTTAAATCGATCCGAGATAAACGGATAGTTCCGTGGTCCATTGGTCTAAGCGGTTTCCCCTATTTTGCCTTCTGTCCGCCCCGGGTTCGAATCCCACCAGAGACCAATATTTTTTTTTTTAGAAATACATTTTTTTAAACAGAATTTCTTATCCTAAACTAATTCTTTACCATTTATATAAGCGTTTGACACATATTTACAAATTACTATTTTTAATGCACCATCTGGTTGCGAGTCGCTTTAAGTAAGTACCGAATTTTGACTGGTCTGAAATGTTTATTTAATTAACCCTTTCTTAGATTAAGTGATTGCCTGTCATACAAACTAGCCGTCGAACTTCTATACAATAAGGTACAAAGGAAAGTAGAAAGCCTTGTTTAGTCCTTTACCACATAGCTTGTTTCTAGTTTTGATGACATATTCTGACACACCTCGCACACAGCCCTATATAAACAAAGAAGGAACATCGCTGTGTTTTCGTTCATTGCCTTTTTCCAAGACACAGACAACTATCTTTAGTGAATGTCTACATGTTTGACAAGCTATTGCAAATAAACAGTTCTATGTAGTTGTCTGAAAGATAACGCTTTCCTTTTCTTGGCAAAGATAAATTGCAACTTTAATTAAAAGGAAATTACGTGCTTACACTACCTATACAAAAATCAATATTAATTTAACAAAGAACTGTAGAAGGATTTGTAATATAAGGAATATAATAAATATACTGTTTTAAAAATTGTGATTATTTCAATTAGAATAGGATGGAGAGTTAGCTCTTTTTCTAGTTTTGATCGTCTTTTTTAAAACTTTATACCAACAAATGTTCATACTTTTAAATATTGATTTCTGCATTTCCCTTTAGTTAGATTTAAGGCAATATGCATCAACGAAAGTCGGCACGAATGCCGGATGTGATTCTAAAAAATATCGATATGATTTTCAAACTGTTAAAATCCTGATAAGATGTCGTGTTTGCGGACATTTCACCACATTATGCGGTTTAATCTCTTCTCACCTGACCTTTGTAATACAATTGGAGTAAAGGAGCCGTATGTCACAAAAATCTCATAAAATTCTTCACAGGCAGAATAAAATGGTGCAATATCAATCACCCATAGCTAATTCCCAAGTTAAATTACCCCTGGAACAAGTGTCACAGAGATCAGTTATACGGTTTGCATGGAAAGAATTAATTATATAGACATTGTTAATGCAGAGGATTGCTGGTAGCCTCATATTATTTTACTTTTAAATTAAGTTTCAGCGAGACTGAAAACATTAGTTGCAATTAGTTAGGTTTTGAACAAAATTAAAACAATACATGGCAATGCTGTGTTTAATTGGTTTATTCTGAATAGATTGGTCTGCTGAACGTGTGTTTCAGTAGGGAAGATGTTAATCTTTCTCCTTTAAACATTGACTCCCTGAAACCTTAAATGGACAATTCTAGTTTTCAATTAAGTCAAGTCCATTTTATACTTTTAAGAGTTGAGTTTTACAATATATGTCAAAATGACAAACAGTGTAGATCCTGATCAGAGGGCTTCTTAAGGGGCCCCCTCTAATCAGGGTCTACACTGTTTGCATAAGACAAGTATCTACTCCTCACATATACGATGTTTGCAAATGACGCATAAATGCCTGACTAGGGTTCAAAGAGTTAAATCCAAATTTACATAAAATCATTATAATGATTAATACGCAACACAGTGCAATAGAGTGTAGAAAATAACAATTTAATAGTATATTAGCAAACGATTTATCTCTTAACTGAATTAGAAAAAAAATAATTTGACTCTTACATCCTTTTTGTTTTGAAACTTTTATAAATACTTGATCTTAACCGACTATAAACATCGACATATGTCTGCACACTAACCCTTTCCAAAGGTAATCCTGTGAATGTTTGCTTATTGTACAATTTCCACCTTAGACGGAGTTAGTGGTGAACTAGAGGATCATTTTCCAATGCCCTTTGCAACAAACGTCAAGTAAAAGAACATTTTTGCACAAAAATTGTTCGCAGCAGAATCAAATGTTTAACATTAATCATCAATAGCCGATTTCAAGTTAAATTGCCACCGGAACACGTGTCACAAATAATCAATTATATGCTTTGTACAGAAAAGAACTGATTCACGTTCGAGTTGATTGCCTAGGATTTTGTCATGGTTGAGATTTGCTGGTAGCATCATATTGTTTCACTTTTAATTTTAATTGCGATTTCAATGAGAATACAAACAAGTTTTTGCAATTTGTTATGTTTTTAACAAAATGAAAGTGATTTAAGGCACAACTGAAAATTGGAATAGTTTAAATTGATTAGTCTGGTGAAGGCGTGTTACTGTTGCACAGAAGTTATTTGGTTACATTTGAACGACTATATTTACTTTCGCCCCATTCATTGAAAAATGTCTCGTTCAATTCTTGTAACGGCTATTTCTCGAGAAGGCGGGACTTGTGGATAAGTTTCGAAGAGAAGGCGGGGCATATCCATTTTTTCATTCGCAAATTAATCATTGGAACTCGGACAGCAAACACTTGGTTGATGTTTCAAAAATGTGTTCTGAACCGGTGTATGCCTTCCTATTAGCGGAAATCATAATTGCCGACTACAGTTCTTCTTTATTGATGAGATAAATTTGTAAGACAGTTGATATACCTTAAAACAGCAGCTGTCTGCATTTCTTTATGACAAGAAAACCGATATATTTATCCTATTTTCAAAACGACCAAATTTTAATATCCCCTCCCTATAATGACTCCCTCCGAACAATGGACACAATATGTGTCTCCCATTGAGAGTCGTTGTAGAAAGGGAGCGCTGTGCTGATGTTTCGTCTTCTTTTACTTTAACATTGCATTTCGGACTTTGGTTTATTGATAGGGATGTCAAACAGTTTGGTTTCTGATCGACCGCCGTGTCGCGATGCCTTTGGCGGGGATTCAAACTGATTGCAATTGCCAGTGCTGGCTGACTTGGCAGTGAACTTTATCCACATCTATTCCAGTTCAAAGATCTTGCAATGGACAAAGTGTGTTTAAACAAATGTGTGATAATCTTTACTTTAACCTTTATCTTAACTCTTTCGCTCTCAATTGTTTTCGTGAGATTTTTACCCCCTCACCGTTTCGTTGTCGCCTGCATCGATTGTGTTGTATGCAATGTCGTTCCAATGTAACAATTTAGGCAATATGACGGGAGAAATTTCAGAACGAGTGTGAAACAGTTTGGATCTTGCTCAGACACTGCGTAACGCGGTTAACAGGTGAAACATGGTATCCTGTGTGCTTGACTCCTATTGACCTCAGTGTGACTGACCATTGACATCTTTAACAAACAGTATACAGTGCAGAAAACGTTAGTCTTTCCCGTTTAAACGCAAAACGAAATGAAAACCTTGCAAAAATTGAGAAAATAACACTTTTGGAACATTTTAACGATTTATTTTTATCAGAGTGGCAAACAGTTTGGATCCAGATCAGACGCCAGGTAACCGGTGAATGATTTAGGCGTAAATGCGTTTATTGGGAAAGAATCACGTATTCTCCTCTGTACATGTAAAGAGTACATATGTAGTCTGTATCACTGTATCCCAAGTTCACATGGCTATTAAATGAGTCCTGTGTTTAGAGTCTACTTTGTTTGTTATTTTATAACGTTCTGTAAAGCAAACATTCCTAATTTGTCAAAACTGAACTAGAGTGTATTAAAAACTGGAACTTGCCATTTGAAGTATCAGGGAGGAATGGGTTATGAAATTGAAAACTGACCGCTTTTCATTATGTACAGTGGAAAAGAAGTTATATTTTCCAAATAAACGCGTTTACGCTTAAACAGTTTTACTATTGCAAATAGTTTGGAGCCGGATAAGAAACCGGGTAGCACAGGCCCCAAACTATTTGCCCCTCAGATTGGAAAACAATAATTTCATTCATTTAAGCGATTTGCGTTTGCGTTTCGTTTGCGTTTAAGTTGGAAAGAATAATGTTTTCTCTACTGTAAATACTTTTCTCCCTTTACTTAGTTTTATAGTAACTATTAATGTATACTTTATTTTCATTCAAAAATTTGCATTAACTTTTTCCTTTTACTAATGGTACGTTTACTGTGCACTTTAATAATACGTAGCTCTTTTGTCCCATTGGAGTGGGGAATCGAGGAAGCAATTGAATAAAACACGTCAGTCCTTTTTCTAAAACCTCAATCGATGTCCGACCTTGGATGGGAGAAAACGAATTTATTCATGTAAATATTTTCACGGTTTTCTCGTACGTCATGATAATCTGAGATAAAAATGTATTGTTGTTGTTGTAACAACCATTTTAAGTGTAATTCATTTAAACGTTAATTTCCAGTACAATACCGTTTCAGATTCTACAATCCCTCTTTTTGTCTAGATGTCAGAGAGTCCCAGTAAATTGCATCCAGCCGACCTGCTAGTGTTATTTGATTTTATTATGTTAGAGTTGGTAAAATGCGGCGTCTTATCTGGATCCAAACTGTTTAGTTCTCTTACTCAAATTTTCTTCGACTTTAAAACAGACGACAATACAGCAAGATAAGAGTTTAGTGACTACAGTGACAATCAGTTATTCTTTCCATTTAAACACAAACGAAATTGCATTAAAATAGAGAATATGACAACTAATTGACAATCCTGCTTATTGATATTAATCTGAGTGGCAAACAGTTTGGAGCCTGATCAGACGCGTTACCCGGCGTCTGATCTGGCTCTAAACTGTTTGCAATGTAAATAATAGTGTTAACGTAAACGCATTTATTGGGAAAGAATAGCGTTTTCTCCACTATATCCTCTTGAGACAAAGGTCACTGTTCTAATAATTTAATCTGCCCATAACTTTTAATATAAATAATTGGATTTGCTTTATCTCTGTCATCAGACTAGGATTTTCCTGAGAGTCGTTTTTGACGTAACTCTTACCATGCTACAGTGCTCCTTTTCTACAAACGGCCCTCCCAAGAACGACTCCCTCCTTACAACGACTATTGCTGCATTCCCTCGGGACAACCTTTAATTCACAGTGCTTCCTCTCTACAAAGACTCCCAATCGGAGACAAATATTGTGGACAGTGTTCGGAGATAGTCGTTATAGGGAGGGAACATTAGGAGTCGGCTTACATTTGCAAACAGCGGCGTCTGATCCGGATTCAAACAGTTTGTCAATCGTTATTATACTTTTTCTATCAAGATGTCCATTTATATGTAATTTTAAGAAAATTCAGCAGACGATATCTTTAGACATAATTGTCGTGTTTAGGGAACTACGACAAGGGTCGTTGTAAGGAGGGAGTCGTTGTTGGGAGGGTCATTATAGGGAGGGTTTCAATCCATATAGTCATGAATATGTATCAGAAAAAATAGTTCTATTATCTAGCAGATGCAAGCTTAAAGCGGACTAAAAGTCAGTAAGAATGCTATATCCTAGCAAATGATGGCATAAAGTAGGCGGTTTCAATCTGCATGACTGTAGTGATTACAATTGTACTAGTCTTTAAAACTAGAAACGGACCATAGGGTAAAAGAGTTAATGCAGGTCAAAAATAACAAATCAGAAGCACCATGAAGAACTTGTATGCTCCAATGCAATCACGAGTTACGCTAGGTAACGCGGCGTCTGATTAGGCTCAAACTATTTGCTACTCAAATAGAAATAAATAGTCAAAATATTTTTGTCATGTTCGACATTGTTTTTTAGTTTAAATCATTTAAATCGAACATTCCAGTGTCTCCTCCATTGTAGATATAAACAACTGTCAGTATCGCTCAATAACGGAAGTATTCGCAATAAGATATTTTCCACAGATCAACAATAGTTACAAGACAAGCGTTTCTGTTGTAATCAATGATACACCGGTTGCAATTAACTTCTAGATATTCTGTCAACCATAATTATGTCGTTGCCTCTGAATACAAAAAAAGGATTAAAAATTAGAGATTTCAAAGTCTTCAAATGACACCTATGTCTGACAAATACTTCAAAACCATAAGTACTACAGGCGAGCCTCATTACTTCGATATCACTTTAGAAGAAGTTTAATTCAATGTATCGACCTCACTTAAGTCAAAGATATTCGTTTTTCAATGTTAAAACGTGAATCATACACGTACTGACTTCGAAATACGGGTAAGTTTGACTTAATCGAACTCGAGATATCCAAAGTCGACAGTTCTTTGAAATACATCATATTTAATGTCACCAGTAATGTTCATTATATTGATATTCATGCTATTAGCACCTGTAAGCTAAAATATTTCAGAGAACATCAGACAGTATACAATGCCATTAAACCTTATGAAGTGCGCTGAAATTCCCATATCCTTTTAATCTGCCATTGCCTGAAGATAACAAACCGATAAAAAACATATTTAAGTAGGGTTTATACATCTATAACAATGCAATGGCTTGCAAAGCAAGAGTTTGCTTTGCTGTACCAAATAAAAATAACAGATGACATATTATACACGTAGTTACTTCAGTTGAAAAAGGCGTTTCTTCATTTCAATAAAACGCATGTATACTAAAACCCACATACTTTAAGTGACAAATGAGACTGCGTATCCAGGTGTCAGGCTAAAAACAATTTGCTTTACCGATTAAGATTTATAGTTAACATTTTCACTTTATATTTATTTAATTTTATTTTGGATTTACTTCATAATTGGACAGAGCATCCCTTGTGACAAGACGTTTCAGCGGCGTCTGATTTGGATCAAAACTGTTTGTATGACTATGTTTATGTTCTAGAGCCTGGCAGCGAAAGACGTTATGTTACTAAGGACGCTCAAATCTAGTTTTGGTAAAAGCTTAGCATTCTTATCAATAAAGACAATACTATAGAATGAAATCATTACGCCTGCTATAAAACTGTGCAAATGGGATTGCCTTTTATCGGGAGAATAAAACCATTCCACTTGCTTATCTACGAAAGAAAGATTCCCGTTAAAGCTCAAAGCACAAATCAATGCCAGGATAAGATATACAGTATGTTCTGTTTAAACGAACATAATAAAAATAAAGTAGAAAGGGGCAGCTTTTTAGAAGTACAGTGTCCCTCTCTACAACGACACCAAGTGGGAGATACAGATTGTATGTGCCCCTCTCTACAACGACACCAAGTGGGAGATACAGATTGTATGTGCCCCTCTCTACAACGACACCAAGTGGGAGATACAGATTGTATGTGCCCCTCTCTACAACGACACCAAGTGGGAGATACAGATTGTATGTGTTGCTCGGAGGGAGTCGTCATAAGGAGGAAAAATTAAGACGTGGCTTACATTTGCAATCATCTCGCATCAAGATCATACGCCGCGTTACGCAGCGTCTGATCAGGATTCTAGTTGTCATTATATTTATTTATCAAAATGTCCACTTATATGTAACGATATTGCAGCAGTTAACACGTTAGACATAATTATCATGTCTATGGAAGAGCGGCATGGGTCGTTTTAGGAGGGAGTCGTTGTTGGGAGGGAGCACTGTAGCTCTAAGTGGCGATTTGTACGGAACCGGAACAGACGCTGCGTAATCTGGCACTTGATCAGGCTCTTGTCTGCAATGGAAATAAATGTTTAGCTCATATGTGTTGCGGGGAATGAGGAAGATATTTTCCACTGTAAAATAGAAGATACCATAGTCGGGAAAACGTATTATAGGGTTTCAATCGGAAATTGCTACTGCATCATAGCACACATAACGCCTTCACGTTAAGCATAGTAAGAATGTTGTCGTCTGCGAAGTGTGTCGTGTGTTGCAATTATTAGACCCAATATATCCGTCATTCCATTACAAAAGTATCGCATTTTTTTTAAACAATCTGTATCGAGATAAAAGCACGAATGATACTTGATAATATCTGTTTCCAAACTATTTTCCATACAGTAAAATCTCACTAAGGCGACATCTAAAAAGGTCTACTTATTTGCAAAATTGAAAGACAGTTGACAGTAAAAGAGAAAGCACCTTGGGAGTTTCAATTTCATGTTCACCTTGCTTTATGCAGAAACCTATCTGAAACACATAAGTTCAAACACATTTAGTGGTCTAAATAGAGGGGCTTTGCTGTAGTGATCACACATATCGTAGCTTGCTAATTGTTAATGTCGATGTTAGGGATACAGTCCTATTTGTTAAATTTACAGCTAATTAGTAAAACAAAACTATTAACCAGGATTCGGCATATGGTTACATGAGCAATCAAAACTCTCCTAACCCCTTCCATAATAGAAACACCGTTTAACCCTTTCATGATCAAAATATTCGTGAGATGTTTACACTTTCATCGCTTTATTGTCGCATGAGTCAGTATCTATTGTCTGCAAGACACGTTTCAAAGTTTAATTTAAGGTTGTATTATTTAATAAATATCAACACGGGTGTCAAACAGTTTGGGTCCTGATCAGACGCCGTGTAGCGCGGCGTCTGGCCGAGACACAAACTATTTGCAAACGCGGTTTAAAGCGTCATTGAGAGTAAAAGAAATGGTTACGACAGTAAATCTTCATCTGCCCTATCCTGATACACAGCAGTTGGAAACGTATTTCTTCCTTCTTTCCTCCACAAAGGGGCTGAAAGTGCCACCATCTTCTCTGCGATATAGGCAGGATCACATTGATGTTGACAGAAACAGGAAGTACAGTAAACAAGACGTTATTCTTTCCCGTTTAATCGCAAACCAAACGAAAACGCATAGCAATTAATTGTAGAAAAGGACATTATTTTATCATTTTACCATACATATAAATACTTGACAAACAGTTTAGAGACTGATCAATATACATTGTATGTGAAATTTAAAAGTTTGGAATTGATTATAAGGCTCCGAACTGTTTGTAGTGGAAGTAATATGTTTAAAGTAAACGTGTTAAATGAGAAAGAATAACGTCTTCTCCGCAGTACCTAGTTGAAAGCACGATGAAACTTCGGCAGAAAGCTCCAAATGGAGATTGCAGATTTCCTTTTAACAAAATTTAGTCATTATTATTTATACAGTGTCAGGGCAGGTATGCTTACAATATTTTGAGTTGGAATCGTGTATATGAATAAAAAAATAATAATAAAATAAAAACTACGAAGCCACTATTTATTATTCTTGGTTGAAACAGTTGTGTATGCTTTAATTCACCCTTAAATATTATTATATTCCAGCAACAATATTGGAAGTCAAATTTACACACTAAGAACTAAGATGTTTATAAAAATCATATCGATAACGTTTAACACGACTAGTGTCATTTTTCTCAATGTATTTTGCTATAATTCCCTCGAAACAGCTGACAACATCCATTACGTACAGTGGAGAAAACGTTATTCTTTCCAAATAAACGTGTTTACGCTAAAACTATTATTTCTATTGCAAACAGTTTGAAACCAGATCAGACTCCAAACTGTTTGTCACTCAGATTAGCATGAGTCGTCAGAATTGTCTAAAAAATGTTCGTTTCTACGTTTAAAGTCCCATTGTGTTTTCAGACCTTTTCATAATGTCTGAAATACAATAACGGTTAATAATAATGTTTGAACATTCTAATGGGCCAAACTGATCTATGAAATGATGAAGACGGACCTAAATCACCAAAAAGGGCGATTTAAAATCATAACATACCGAAAATAGAGCGTCTGCCATAAACCTTACCACACGGCTTAGTATCACGTGATACAGCCGGAGTCAACATCACCGTGTGCAACCGCAATTACCTTTGTCAGCTCTCTAACTCGAATATCTTTTATCCGATCTTCCACAAACTTGCTGAAAATGTTCATTGATATAAAATCAAGGTTTAGTTTGATTACTACTAAAATCGCATTAGGTGTTTTTGAGTTATTGCCTGTTAATTTATAAAAAATGACTGTTTCAGTCATTTTTGCACTCTAAAACAAACAGTTTTTATCGGATATTCACCAAACATGCTGAAAATATTTATTCATATAAAATTTAGGTCTAGTTTGATTATTACTAAAATCGCATGTGGCATACCTAAGTTTTTGCCCTTTATGTATTAAAAAATGACTGTTTTCAGCAATGTTTGCTCTCTAACACAAATACGTTTTATTGGATCTTCACCAAATTTGCTGAAAATATTTATTGATATAATATCAAGGTTTAGTATGATTACTACTAAAAGCGCATAAGGTATATTTAAGTTATTGCCTGTTTATTAATGAAAAATGACGGTTTCAGTCACTTTTTGCACTCTAACATATACAGTTTTTATCGGATATTCATTAACTTGCTGAAAATGTTTAAGTATATAAAATTTAGGTTTAGTTTGATTATTACAAAAATCGCATGTGGCATATCTGAGTTTTTGCCCTTTATGTATTAAAAAATGACTGTTTCAGCATTTTTCAGCAATAACTCAGACATGCCTTATGCGATTTTGCTAGTTATTGAACCTGACCTAGATTCTATACTAATAAACATTTGTAGCAAGTTTGGTGAAGATCCAAAAAGAAATGTTTGAGTTAGAGAGCGGACAAGGCTGAAACAGTCATTTTCAGCAAGCTCAATGTATACATTCTCTATAGGTTTATTTGACCGTTTACCCACAGTGAAAGATATGTACACGTTGTTATTGAATCTCATAGCGTTTAACCCTGTGCCTACTTTACGGAGTTTACAAACTATTTGAATCTAAAAAGACGCCGCGTAACGTGGCGTCTCATCTGGATCCAAACTATTTGACACTCGTCTTAAGGTTTGTTTAATTAAAACAATGCATAAATCTAAACTGAACACATTTTGCAGACGACAATGTCGAAGCAGACGTCTGTGCAGCAGAATAAGGGTTATCCAGATGTTCCAGCTAAACATGTAAGCGAGAGTAATCTGAACCAATCTAACATTTTCTCACTCATTTCAGCACCGAATGCTATGGTGTTACTACTGATTAAACCGTCTATTCGAGACCCTTTTAATGAGTATAACACCATTGGGTTTAAAAGCAGAAATAAAGATTTAAGTTTTCGAAATACTTCCGTTATCTGGAGCCCTGTATATACAGAGTTGTCCTTCTTTCCATTCACAAGGGAGGCTTTTTAATTGGTGCTAGCACAAAAATATTATAAATAAAATTTAAAAAGCGAATTGCTTAGATAAAACCGTTTTTTGTGAAAGAATCACGTCCCACGTAGTTCAAATGGGACCCCAAACAACCGTTTTATGCAGGTTTCTCAAAAGCACAATGCGGTTTTCAGTGTTTTGCGTTTTCGTTTCGTTTGCGTTTAAACGGGAAAGAATAACGTTCTCTCCACTGTATATTCAGGGTTACAGAATCGAGGACAATATCCGTCGACATTAATGCCAAGGTCGGTCAAATTGAAATGTCGTGGGTTGTTCGCAAGCGGTCTAAATCAATAACAAATTTACGCACATAAAAATGTTAATAACTTTTCAAAACATTGGTACGAGAGTATTTTAACACATTTTATGGTCCTGATTAGACGCCGAGTTACTCGTGGTCTGATCAGGATTCAAACTATTTGACATTAATTCGAGTGTTCCTTAATTCAAATTGTTTTAATTTAAATTCTAAAAAATTAGAAACGGACACAATATTCGGACAGTTTACCATGTGTATAACGCATTTATATGCGTCGATTGCAAACCGAGTATCTGTTAAGAGTAAACTTGTACTATGCCAACAGTGTAGATCTACTCTGCACAGTTAGTCACATTGCAATACATTGAAAACAAAACAGCCCATTTACTCTAAAACTATTGTAAAAAGATAATAGTAAAGACTAAATTTGGAACGGGAATGGTCTATCTGACATTTCAGGCAGGAGTGGGTAAACTCAGTTGACTTCACTGCGATATGCATGTCAAACAATAATAACGGAAATAATCTTCATGAATATCCCAATATTACTGTCATTTATTAATAGATGCCTTTAATATAGGAGATAGGAACATGTCTTAAAAGTGTAGAAAAAAGCGATAAGGAAATGATCTTGTTTGTACTTATAACATCAATTTTGCAGAATTCAAAAACCAAAATACGTGTGTTTCCTTTTGCATGCCAAAATATGTTGGGTCGGTAGGTTCGATATTTTTACACATATAATAATACATTTTACTTTCTTATAAAATATTTGTAATTACATTGTTATATAAATTATATTAATATATGAAAATACATGAAAGTTTTATTATTATTATTATGTTACACCCCTGGAATCATAAATAAATAATGGTATCAATGTTGATTATTACTAGTATAGGACAAACGGCAAAGTCGAGGCAAAGTATGACAGGTGAAACGAACGAAATTGTGAAATGTACGGTCTGCACGTTGAATTTGTAGATGGTTAAGAAACTAACAGACCATACCTGTAAGGAAAATATTCTATGGTAAATTGAGAACAACTTTCACACACATATATATATATATGCTGACTCGTTTTAGAAAAAAATTAACTTCTATAAATTAATAATCTTTTTTTTAAAACACGGTTGATAATAACTACTCTTCCGCGCACTGAAAGAATCGACTGTAAAAGGCGAGGCAAAAATGACCGACAGCCGCCGATACATTTCCGAAAAATTAAAAAAGCTTTTACGGTCGGGGAGAAAATATAGGGTGGGTCGGGTTACCTGAAACACGAGCATTTATATATGGAATCATTTACATTTGCAGAGGTCTTGACCAGTAAGAAATGAAGAAAATATTGATACTCGTATCAATGTTTCTTAACTTGAAATTACTATAACTCTGAATATTAGGGAACACGACAGACGATATCGAAACAGACACTATTCTGTATTACCAAAATCATGTTTTTGGAGACGGATTAACTTGATGCCCAATCAAAATAAAACCTGTGTGACTATTGAAAACGTTTGTCGTTTAAGGTAATAGTGCAGTGCAAATCAAGATGGCCACCAAAACAAGTAGTGGCGGTGCATTTATGGTGAAAACAGCAAAGATATTGCTCAACCCCTAAAAATGTCACTCTATACCACTGACAAATATATCCCTCTTTTCATTTGCATTTATAGAAATTAATAAAAACGTTTTTATAGTGAAAAGAAATTACCTCCAAATTTACCAAACTTTGGGCAATTCCACCAACATCTGCGGCTAACTAATTCCAAAACTATATATGGTATAGTAATTTTCAAACTGTTCCCGAGGTGCAAGGAATCCTTATTTTCTCTTTAAAATGTCCATTTGAACACTATGTAGTCTGAGATTATACCCATTATCACCAAGCATTTCAATTCTCCATATTGGCTAGCACATGTAATTGAAATAAGTCCTTTGAAAAGTATGGTAGTCAAACATTGTCAAAATTAAAAACATCAACTAGATGCTACATAACAGCAGCGTGCTAGTACCTGTACAAACCATTGTGGATTCCAAATGTAACTAGAACACTGACTAAGTCAGAAACGATCCCACAAAAGGAGGAGTAAGACACAATCAGAAAACTGCTCAAGTTCAACACATAGTATCAACAAGGCCAAAAGTTAGAGTTAAATGAAAATTATTCAAGGGGTAAAGAGGATATTACGTGGTCATTCGTGACCTTCTTACCCGCATTGCAAATACTAAACTACCGGTATGACTTTTCAACACTATATACTACCTTACCTCATAATCTAATAAAAGCTAAACTTATACAACTTATTGAAAAGACTTTTGCCAGAGAAAGGAAGCTATTTCTGGCGTGTAATACTGATCGCGCATTTTCTACAAATGACACGGTTAAGCATTACACTATGTGGACTTGCACCGATGTCTGTGAATCACTAACATTTCTTCTGGATAATATTTATGTACGTTTTGGGAGTACCATATACCGCCAAGTGATTGGTATTCCTATGGGTACAAACTGTGCGCCCCTTGTCGCAGACCTATTTTTGTACTGTTATGAGAGGGACTTTATGCTTAGTTTATGCTTACCTGATACACAGGCAGATATGATCGAAGCCTTTAACAATACATCGCGCTATCTAGATGAAATTTTTAATATAGACAACCAATTTTTTGATACGTTGTTTCCTTTTATTTACCCAAAAGAACTACGCCTTAATAAAACAAACGAGTCAAATTTGTCGGCACCATTTGTAGATTTGGATCTTTTTATAAATAACGGAATTGTTTCTTCTAAGATTTACGATAAACGAGATGATTTTGATTTTAGTATTGTAAATTATCCTCATCTAGATGGCGATGTTCCCCGTTCCACATCTTACGGGGTTTATATTTCACAACTTATTCGCTTTGCTAGGGCCTGTTCCTCTGTTGAGGACTTCCACATTCGTAATAAAACTATTACTGAAAAGCTTCTTAAACAGGGGTACAGATTTCATAAACTTCGTAAAACATTTTCTAAATTCTTTTATAGAAATCTTCCTCTCATTAACAAGTATAAATGTTACTTAAAGTCTTTTCTGCGGCAAGGTATTTCACATCCGGAGTTTTATGGTGATCGTAAGATTCTTGAACATATACATTTTCAAAACCTATTTGTGAAACGTATTAGATTTTTCCTCAAAAAAGATTATGATCCAACTATATTGCTGCGCACTTCACGTTTGGTTATCGATCAATCTACAATTGATAACTATGCTTTCCTCTTTGGTTGTGCGACGACAGACAGGGCTTAGCACTACATGATGATGTATCTTTAAAGCCGTCCTTAACCGGGAGAGTTATGTCGGATTTTCGTGCTTTGTTTTTTCTCTCCCCCTCTGTCGTACCCTGGACCCTTCCATGTCTTACAGTTACTCGTAACTACAGACTAGTCGCTTGAGTACAATTTGACCGTTGCCATAGTGGGTTATTTTTAACACAGGCTTGAATGTTTAATTCTTTCCCATGTTACTAATGATCTTGTCATAGAAATTTTGCTAAATGTTTTACATGTATTTACTTACTGTGCTGGCGGTCTTTTTGATTGTGAGGTTGTGGAACAGGGTTTATATTTTATGTACACTGTTTGTCTTTATAGGTGAATATAGGAGATAAGTGTGAGGTTGGGCGCCCCTAAACCCAGGTTTAACCCCCAGTAGTTGTTAATAATTAATTTATAGTTTATTATTGATTGCTACTGACCGTACCAAGGCGGGCTCCTATATTCACTTTGCTTTATGTTTGTCTTGCGTGTTGTTTTCTATTTAGTGTGTAGATGAAGGAATGGTATTGCGTGTGTGTGTGTGTGTGTGTTTGTTGTGGTATGACTGTGTGTGTGTGTTCTGCTTGAGAGGTGGGTGTATTGTTTGTGTTACGTTTCCTGCTTGAGTCTTTCGTACATGTATTTATTTGCAAACACTGTCCGAAAATCTGGCTAAATCCCATAAAAAGTATTTCAGTAACAGAGAAAAAACAGGGCTAAAATGGTGTTGTTCTTTTTTGTAAATGAGTATACCTTATTCAATTTAGCCGGTATTCAAAGTTGGCAACGGTTTTACACATGCATATCAACATGTTCAGAAAGTTTTTACAATTCTGCTTAAAACTGCTCGAGTCCCAAATTAGTCTAGTTGCTTAGGGTGAAAATCGTTACTTGGTGGATTAAAGCATAAAACTTTGTATACGGGTTGCATTTCCAGTATATAATCATATTAATTAGGGGTGCCCGACCTGACTGCCCTATTTCGGCCAAAATCCAAAATGGCGTCCAAAATGGCCGCCATAAAATAATAAGCTTTGAAAAACGCCCTTATTTAGTAAATTTTCCTGATTAAAATTGTCTATAAATATGTAAACTGGACAGAAAGACCGTACTGTGATATAGTTGGACCCATTTATATCATTAAATTGTTTATTTTCTATATAATAACTTAATTTCTTTAATATGAATAGAACAGAATAGAACATAAATCGTGTAAGGCACTGACTTACAGTTCACAAATGTATATTGTTATTATTTACCCGAATTAGATGGTTCTGATGGCAAATTGAATACATAATCACAATCAATTTATTCAACGTGTTCAACATTATTAGAAAATATCATTCTTTCTTTCTAATTAGAATACAAGCGAACCTCGATATCACGTGTATTTACTGCGTGCTAGAACTGATTTAAGTTGAATATCTCCTATTTTTTCAGTTGAAAATCGATATATCATTTACGCTTAAGTTAAACATGTCTGTGTTTAAAAGTTTGAAGGTGACTAAGATACATTTAACTTTGAAATATGGGTATGTCGACTAAAGACAGTTCCGAGTTTTCA
The DNA here is from genome assembly GCA_922989275.2 of Gari tellinella. NCBI lineage: Eukaryota > Metazoa > Mollusca > Bivalvia > Cardiida > Psammobiidae > Gari > Gari tellinella. The sequence continues at coordinate 21,637,872 of OV277869.1, read as the reverse complement.
AGGTTCGATTGTATAACAGTTGTACTAGTATGTCAGTTTTGCAGTACATAACCTACATGCATTTTATGATCAGGATAATTCATAGTTTCCTGTGCATACATTTAATATTGAGTATTTTAGCATACATACTTTCTAGAGCATGGTGGCATTGTCGTATAGTCCGTTTAAGTTCTCTAAAGCTTTCTGCATTTTTGTGAGTGTTCTCCAGGGAAGTGGTCAATTGTCATTTAATTTGGTCCAACCAAAGGCGTCTTGATACGGGATATTCTGGTCTGACTATATACTTAAGAACCAAATAATGGTTTGGCAGAGGCTTCTATTGGCATGTTGTAATAGAGGTGGTAGGTCCTGCATAGTTTAACATTTTACCCTAAGGAAACAGTTCCTGTCATAGGTCATTGACTTTGAATAGTGATGTATGATCATAAAGTATTCAAGTGAATCTTTCGATGCACTTATATTCTTCACTCTGCACTTAAAATGGTATTTATAAATGGATTCTGCATAGCAACAGAAAATTGTGCCATGACATGAGAACATGATTTCAATGTCTTCCACAAGGTCTTGGACATGAACTTATTCTTGTATCCGCTTCCTCTTGGTCACGGGGCGGCATTTGTGTACTACAGCCTTTGGCAACAACAGATTGGCATGCAGTGGTGTAAACAGCTTTGTTTCCTTGGTATTCATTGGCAGCCACATCTCCAGTTAAGAGATCCAAAAGTTCTTCTTTAGATATTCAAATTCTAATGAAATAAGTAGAAATTCACTGGTAGTCTTGTCTGATGTGAACCACCCTTTCTTGTGCCTTGCCTCTCTTTTCCTTGGATTGCCCCTTTGAGACTATGTGTATCGCTAACAACATCAACCTTTTAGCAACTTTGAAACTGTCTGTTTGTCCATGGTATGAAAGCATTTTGACTGTAATATGTCGTATCCAACATGTGGTATTTCCTGTTTATTATTTGGTTCTAGGCTCTCCAATGGTTCCGACTTGAAGGTCGGGCGTCTCTGTCTTTCCAGCTGAGAACAAAGTTTGTGCCAAGGTTGATTTCCATTGGGAAAAACTTATTCTGGGCCTTAGTTTATAAAAATCTAAGCAAACGTTTCATATACATGTATAACTAGTATTTGCATACATGAGTCTACTGTAAAACTATATTAAACCGCTGGGCCACATCATCTTCACGTACTTGGGAAACTGTGAAAAGTTGACTTAAAAGAATATTATTGCTTTTTAGTGCATCATTGTTATGTTTCACTTTTGACTTTCCTTCCGTCATTGGTATTTCAAAAAGTGGTATTTTGTTGTTCTTTATTGGAATCTAAATTGGTTGGGTCCTGTCTATTACCACTTGTTGCACATATTCTTGCATCACTGTTTAAATTGTGCCTAAAGTATTTCTTTTTGCCATGCGTTTGACATTTCAGAACGAACCACACGCTCTTGTGACTCTTCTAGAAATGGAGTTTTCATACTGTTCGCTTGTTTACACAAATTACTGACCTACCTTTTGAAAGTCTCTTGTTTTGAGGATCTAATTGTCATGACTACAAAATGGTTTTTATCAAGGTTATTTTTTCTGAAATTCATTTAGAATTTTAACATTTCAGTCCAAGATATCATCCAGCCTTTATGTGCATCCAGATTCTCTATCAGTTCAATGTCACCTTGATTGTTCTGCTCATTTGCCCGATGAAGCGGTTTGGCAGAAAACTTGTGATTTATTTTTGGAAATACCCAGCATTTTTGGATAACATTGTTGCTGGTATCAGATAGTGATTTCATAATTCTTGTATGAACTGGTAACCAGTGTGTATAATTGGTGTGGTAAAGAATAAGGAAGAATATGGGACGAGCAGCTATAAAACGCTGACAAAGTGTGAAGTTTAATTCACAATGTGCACGTACAAAAAGGAGAACCAACATCTCTAAACGTAGTATAAGGTCCCAGTATTTGAATGTAGAACGCTTTCCTGTCATGCTGTTCTTCCAGGCAACAAATATTCCGTCATCTGCTTGATCAGTCATAATTTGGAATTATTCCTGTTTTAATTTAGCTAATACTAAAACTCACTTTGTAAGCATATCGTGTTTTAAATTTTTTAATGAAATAGTCAAATGAGTTGCAGAAATTAAGGAATCGGCTGTTCCAGGCGTTGCCACATCAGCTTTTGCTAAGGCTTGTCCATCCAGATTCATCTCACAGCAACCGACAACCCTCCAAATGGCAATATCAATAGTCGATATGCAGACCTCCAAGCATCATCACGTAGAAAGTTTCGCAATGTGAATCTGTCCAGTTCCACTGAACGTATTTGGCTAAAGTAAAGAGTAGATATCTCTAGGCTCTCAAGCTGTCAGTAGGGCACGGCAATTTACCATTGCCCATCCCACAAACAACACTGTTGTCCTAGTCCATAGTGCAGGAACCAATACTTGATTTTTTTCTTGATATAATAAACTAAACTAATAAGAAATATGGCCACTGCCTAATCAAAGTCATGCAAAATACTAGATTTTGATAAGACAAACAGTATCAACTCAATAATATGGTTGTTATTACTAAATATTTTTGGCACGAATGTGCTTCTGTAGCTTACAAAATGAGCTTGGAGAGGTCTAATGAAAAATACATATTTTCTTTTTTTATAATATATTACATTATATAGGCAATATATGTTTCATTCAATTGGTAACTGTGCATTTCCGCAATTTTATTCCATAGAAAAATGCTGATGGAATGTTACAAGCTGCGTGTTTGCAGCAAGTCACGAAAACACATGACAATTACTTTTTCTCTACTATGTCATTACATTATTTATTCTCATTTTAGTTAAACGTACTATTGGCTATTTATCAGCCATAATTTAAAAAAGGAAAACAAACAGACGTAATGTGTCATGATTATCAGAAGCTCAAATCAAAATACATGGTATGGTGGCCTCAATGAGACATAACCTAAATTCCGAAATATATCAAACAAATGTTTTTTCTTTAATATTTTGTAGCAATTAAGTTATTATTTTATATCTACGTTTTTCTTATAATATTTATGTGATAAAACATGCAATTTTTAGTATCAATGAGATTTATCGGTCCTAGCTTAAAAATGGGCCACTTTTTATCACATTTTGAATAATTTTTCACGAGCTGCTCTGTTTTCCATAGAAAAGACACACCAAATGTAAATTTATCACGCAGATACTATACAGTTTATGTATATTTTCTATTTATCTGCTCCAAAACATCAAATTATAATGCAGTCCCTACTGCTGAAATGGAGCCCTATAAAGTTTGTATACGTTGGCCGCCATTTTGAATTTTTCAAAAAGTAGGTCACCTAGCCCGGGCACCTATATGTCATTTGATTCTATAGGTGTCATACTATACTTGTGAGAAGTTTGGTGCTTTAATCCACTCTGTAACGATTTGGCCAAAAAATGGACATAAGCAACTAGACTAAATAGGACAAGGCTAACATTGACAAATTATAGTTTTTCAAGGGTAATGATACTCGGATGAAAAGTATAAGAGTTAGTAAGCAGACAAGGTTAAATATGGTCAATCACGAAAAATTACTGATCAAGCTACAGCACTATGACATAAGAGGACAAGTCTCTCAGGTCTCTGCCAGTAGCTTCAAATATTTCCATGTCCTCCACCATCCCAGTTCCATCGGGTGTCCCCCAGGGCAATGTTCTTGGCCCATTACTATTCCTCATTTACAATAATGATCTCCGCCGCGGGAATGTAAATCACCTATTCGCTGATGACACAGCTATATACCGGTCCTTTTCCATTGTCGATACTGATCATATATGTATGTATTAGTATATATTTTAAACAATTAAGTCAAACCTTTCGAGATTTCGCCGTAATAGATCTACATTTCATTATATCATATAATAGTTATAGTTATTTTATAATATGCATGTTAATAAAAAGTCATAAATAAACGTTATCACAATTATTCAAATTACAGTCAAACTTGATTTAAGCGACCACTCTGGGGACCTGAAAAAGCGGTCTCTTAATATAGGTGGTCTCTTAATCCAGGTGGGAATTTTGACTGACCAGATACAAGACAAATTACCCCAGCACCCTCATTGGACCGTTATAGAGTTATAGAGTTGTGTTTGTTAAAAACATATATTTGTTTGACATTAAAATTAAGACCTTGAGTTTGTTATTTTATTTACACTAAATCAAATTTTCTTAAAATCTATGAATATATATTAAAAATAAATAAAACTAGAACACGCAAAAATACCCCAATGACAAACAAATGTCACTAATTCGGCATACATGTATAACTTGACAGACCAAACGTACCCATACATGATTGACGTTTCTACAGTGCTCGATTTGTCCCGGTCATGGCTGTAGAGCTTTTAAGATTTTTCAAGCAGTTCGTCTTATGAAGCCTGATAAGTTATATTTGTATTAAGTGCTGACACAGGCCAGTAACACTAGGCACGATCATTGTTTATGGCATAATTGTAGTGCAACAGGTCAACTTCCGGTTTAGTGTGCATGAAAACTGCAGGGTACCTTTTCGATAACACTTGCTATGAGTATTAATTAGATTTTCATTTAACGATGTCTGATTGGTTGTAAATGTTTGCTGTTTAGCATAACTGAATATTGAAAGCTTCACGCCGTCGTTAAAATTTGACCGTATCTTATTAAGCGGCTACAAGTAGTTTTGATAATGATCACCTATATATATAATCAACAATTTTTTATATATCAAGCTTACATATTTTTACATATCTAGAAGCGGATGACGCGTAATCCGGTCTGGATTCAAACTGGTTATCATTCATGAGTAGCTTCTTTTTTTAGAACAAAAAAAACCATAAAGGAATGGTGGTTAGCTTTATCACAAACGATCTATTTGAAGCAGACGATAATTATTTATGTTTAAAAAATCATCCGTACATAGCAAATTGAGTGCAGACCGTGGTCAGGGGTCATTTAGGCTCCGTCTGATCTGCGTCTACACTGCTTGCATTAGACAAATTTAATGTTTACAGGTACATAAATGATGAGTGTACTCTTTGCTAGGTGCAATATCTCTTTAATGTAACAATAAGATATACATGCATGCACATGCCATAACTGTTCATCGTGTGCTAGATAAGTAGATGTATGAGTGAAATCGATCAAGGTTGATGTAAAATACACTAATTACGCATATTACAGGTATAAAATGTGCGAAAATCAATTAACTGCCACTTAATACAGTACTGAACTTTTCCCCTACATATCCTTCATGTGGTACGCTTCAACCAAAAAGGGTACGTTTTGACTCGGTATGCTTTGAATATGGGTGCGCTTTGACCATAACCCCTTTTATTTTCCCCAGGGGAAAATTTCTATTCCCCATTGGAAGGAAGGTCGGTTATAATTCAAATGTATATTCTAGAGACATTTGCGAAAATTCTAAACTCGGACCCAAACACCACACCGTAGATAAGATATTTATACCTGATGGTTGCACACGATTTGCACGGGATTTTCAAGACTTTCGAAGGCAACCCAATTGTTAACAACAATGAGAGTTCGCCCTTATCGAACGAAGATCGTTAACTGACGTCAATATAATTAGATCTTACCTGTATTATATTATTGGTTTTGAGACAGATCTTAGTGCGATTATGCAAATGTTAGCATACGTTTCTGATTTTATGCTTGGAAATTAATTGTTTAATTCGCATATATGTCATAATCTATAGGGTATGAATGTGTACTTTTTGCGCAAAGTCGGGATCAGTATTGTCGTTTGAGTTTTAAATGCGTTTTTCGGCTATAAAGAAAAAATCACATCAGAATTATCTAAAACGCTATAAATTGCGACTTCGTCTTTAAAACAGTTGAATCTGAATTAGAAAAATTGTATCTAAATCAACGACGTTCATGTTTATGAAAAAAAATACGATCTTTTCGCGAAAGTATTTTTTGAGCGCAATAATATTTCTTCCATAACGCGTGATTCGAAGTCATCTTTTAGCCTGTATGTAAACAAAAGCGAATAGATTTTCAGGAGAGAGAATCTAATTAAAAACAATATTGATCTGGGAATCAGAAAAGTGCATGATGTAGTCTCATTTCTCGCCTTGTAGAAAAGCAAGTAAATGTGTATGATCAACGTAGGAACAGAGCTTTAGATCCAAAATACTCATACCACATTTCACTATACATGTCGTGTTTTGGCTTCAAAATGGCGGTGTATTTGTTTCTCTACACGTGGTAAATATATTCAAAACACCTATCAAAGTGCATGCTGTAGTCTCATTTCTCGCCTTGTAGAAAAGCAAGTAAATGTGTATGATCAACGTAGGAACAGAGCTTTAGATCCAAAATACTCGTACCACATTTCACTATACATGTCGTGTTTTGGCTTCAAAATGGCGGTGGATTTGTTTCACTACACGTGGTAAATATATTCAAAACACCTATTCAGAAAGAAATGCTTGAAAATAACATTCCTGTCATCTCAATGAAGAACCGGGTTGCAATTTGTCATAGTTTTTCTGTTGAATTGTTTGCTATACAGTGCAGTACACTTGCCCAAAAAATCCATTTGTTTTAATGCTTGTAAATAATTATCGAGGCAGCTTTTGTCGGCATAGTTCGGTCAGTGTTAGAACATGTACACATGCTTTGAATTGGACTGTGTGTTTTGACTGAGACTCATCTCTGTAAAGCATGAGTAGCATTTGACCTCAAAGTTGGCTACAATAGCCAGAATTCAATATGGCCATGCACTATTACCTTAAATCTAGTATTATCCTCCAGTCTTAAATGATGCAACAACACATAGTTGAACAGTTGACAACTTTATTTATTAAGAAGTTAGTACTTCGCTGTTGTCTTTAATCACGACAAACAACTCACATGCTGGGGACGTAGATATGCAGCAAATGTTTCAACCTTATTCGTTTTAAAGAAATTATAAGCATTGCATTGTTCGCGAGCATAACTAGGTCATTACATTTGTATAGAAAGTTCTTTTTTCACTACTTGATTAAATTATTTACCTTCGACAGTTTCGACATCCACTGATGTCTTTCTCAAGAATCGCACTGCGACGATCGGCTATCTTCGGCCTTGTCCGTCAGTTTTCGGCTTCGTGGAAACGACGAACACAGGGTCGTAGATTCGGGATAGTCTATAGGCCCCCTCGTCCCTGTTCATGACCGAGCTCTTTCTCCGTATATGAATTGCCTCTTTGAACTGTCGTACTAGTTGGTTAACCTCCTTGTCTACTACTTTAGCCCCCTCCCAATCAATAACGTGATTGTCCTGCACTGTATGATCCGTTATAGCACTTTTGTTAAATTCTGTTAACGAGGCTTTGCGTTCTGATCTTGTATAGTTAATTCACGTCTTTTTGATGTTCGCTGAGTCTCGTGCCAAATTTTCTGCCTGTTTCGCCGATGTATACTTTGTCGCATTGTTTGCAGGGAATCTGGTTTACTATATCACATTCATGGTTCAGTTCTACTTTATCCTTGGGTTGAACAAGCATTGATCTTAGTGTCTGATGGGGTTTCATGGCGGTGGCTATATTGTGTTTTCTGAACACTCTGTTTATACTTTCTGACACTCCTTTTATGTAAGGCAAAACCACTAAGCCTTTCGTCCGCTCTATATTATCTGTCCTCTTTCTTACTTTATTGCCTCCATTAGTCTCTTTTGTTTTGATTTTTTCCTTCACACTGTTTATAGACCACTTGGGGTAGCCACATTTACGGAGAGCTTGTCTGACATGGTTCTCTTCCTTCAACTGGTCCTCTTTCTCCGATACAAGGGAGTAGCACCTGTCTAATAAGGTGCGCACCACTCCTAACTCATGGTATAAAGGGTAGTGGGATGTGAAGTCCAAGTATTGGTCCGTATGGGTACTTTTCCTATATACTAACAGTTTCACATTACCGTCTTCCTTTCGCACGATCAGTGTATCCAAAAACGGGATAGAATGGTCCTTTTCTTCTTCATGCGTAAATTTGATGCTGTTGGTGTCGGCTGTGCTGTTCAAATGTGATGTTAGGTTGTCAATCTGTCCTACCTTGATTTTCTCGAGAATATCGTCTACATATCTTTTCCATAGGGTTGGCTAACAATCTAACGGCGATGAAGAAATAGCTTTCTGTTCCAGAAACTCCATGAATAAATTAGCAGCTATAGGAGGTAACTGTCGAGAAACTGTCGAAGGTAAATAATTTAATCAAGTAGTGAAAAAAGAACTCTCTTTACAAATTGATTTGACCTACTAAATGAACACATTCAAGGATAGGTCATCACATCTCTGCAAACCCGCCTGACGTAAACTTAGCCACGAAGGAAACTCTTATGTCGTCTCAATAGTCTAATGCGTCTATAGATAAAATTTAGAAAAACTGCATACTGTCCCAACATTGTCCTATCTCTTTTGGTATATACGATAAGCTAAGAACTGACTACTCACGGGACTGAGCTTTAACCTGCGATACGGGATAACTATTTCCATATACATTCTCACAAATTTATAGCAACCGGCTGTTTTAATCCGTTAATTACTATCCTTTGCTGGTCAGTGACAGTTATTGGTTTTTTTGGATAGGGTATAGTGGTAAACGCTATAAGCTTTTCACAGTTGTAACCTGTATACACATTATATTTTTATACATGTCCTGTGTGACCACTGGTCAGTTAACGAAGTAGATAGATATTTCGTGCACATGTAACTGAATTGTCAGAATGTCTTAGTTTGCCAAGCTGTACAGATGGGAATATGTTTAGGAGCTTGGAGTGACTGATCCTGCCTGAAACAGCAGATGCTGCGAGTTTAAACACCCCATTCCGTCCCTGTCCTGTATTGCAATGTAGAGTAGCATAATTGCTTTCGCTTGGAATTGTTTTTGCAATTAATGCTGTATAGAGTAGAGAGCTTAGTCAGGCTTTCATGTCTTTGTAGGTGGCTTTGGCTTTTATGTGGAGTAGAGTACGGCCCTGATCAGTTGCCCAATATCGCCAACATCCCTGTTCATTTAACCGAAATGCTGATTCTCTTACATGTAATTTGCGCCATGTGACTGGCCTGCAAGATAACCACTTTCGCCGTTGGAATTTATGCAGACGGGTTGTATTAAGCTGAAGGCGTTTTATTATGGAAATGGTTTAAGAGCCAAAAAGGGCTCTATATAATTATTAATAGCACTTGCTATGACATTGTTTTAAACAGATATATTCTGTTGATATTTTATTCTTATTTTATATTGTGTGTTTGGGCTATTGTGTAATTAGCCTATACTTGACCAAATTGGAGTCATGCTGGTATGCAGAAGGCTAGTTTGTTCTGTAGGCTTATTGGCCTCTTGCATATTTCTAGAACAGAGATTGTTTTAACATTGCTATTGGTAAGCTCTAGATATTGATATACATATAGATTGTTATATTTGAATGTTGAATTGAGTTAGTTGATTATATGGCTTAACTATAAACAGTGGTGCAGTATGTGTTGCCTAAGTAGCTAGGAAGTTTACCTTCCTGTTTGGAACAAACATTTGCCTGTTTGGCTATATACTGTAGCGTAAAATCATGTGTGGAACTGACACTGCCTAAGTGGCTATATCATATATTATCGTCCTGTGTGGACTCAACATTGCCTACATGGCTATAAACTGTGGTATTATCCTGTGTGGAATATACCTGCCTGTGTGGCTATAATTTGTTAAATTATCCTGTGTGGATTGACGTTAGCCTGTATGGCTTACCGGTAGTGACATATTAGCAACTAGAGTATATATGTATGATCTTTGGTGTTACATTTATTGTGCAATATATGTAAATTATATTGGTATAAATAGAAACCAAAGTTGTCAGTAGTTAATCCAATTCCAGTTTGCTATTAAAAAGGTTTTAAAAGAATTCCGTAACTTACTTTTCCTATATCTGTAGGATTTCAAAATCGTTCGTTTTCCTATATCTTTTAAGTGACAGTGTTCATCTTTTCATCGTCAAATTAAGATTTTACCCTTTAACCACCATATTGTCGTCTGCTTCAATATAGGTGTCTGAAATATCGTTTCAAATTTAGATTTCAGGGAAGCACAAAAGTATGGATGACGATGTTTCGGAATATTTGTCAAACGGTTTGGATTCTGATCAGACGCCGCGTAACTTAAGTCGACTACTGGTAAAGGGTCAAGCGCTAAACACATTCAACCCTATCGACGAGTTTACTCGTCAGTCACAAATAGTGAACATGTGAGGATAACATTTGTTCTATGAAAATAGTGTAGCCCCTGATCAGAGGGCTCCTTCAGGAGCCCACTGATCAAGGTCTACACTTTTTGTCACGTTGCAATATATTGTGACAATCAACCCTAAATAGACAAAAATGGACTAGACATACATTGGATCTTTCATTAAAACTTTTAGGGATGAATGAGTTAAATGTCAAATGCCAATGGTTTTAACGTACATTTTATTTCTATTAAATTTGGTTTCTGATTGCTTGTATTATTTCGCTGGAAAAAAAGGATTAATTAGAGTTTCTGGTTGTACAGTGAAGAAAACGTTAATTGTTTCCCGTTTAAACGCAAACGAAACACAAGCGCATTGCAATAAATAGATAAAATAACATTTTTTTGAACATTTTTTTGAACATTTTAATGATTTATTTTAATCTGAGTGGCAAACAGTTATAGCCTGATCAGACGCCTGGAAACAAAGACCTGTCGAAGGGTTTGTCATATAACGAATAAGATAAATAGACTGTTCAACAAATGGAAGTGGTTTGACTGGTTAATGACAGCGTGGATATTTCACCATTGATTTTGATCGTCAACTTTAATGTTTCTATTGACAAAATATAGTCTGCTTTAAAACTAGAGAACACTCATTTCGTTTAGAATTAAGGCAATATGTAAAATCAAATGTCGATACGAAGGCCGAATATGATATTATTTTCAAACAGTTTAAATTGTAATCAGACACCACATTTGCGGACATTTATCAGTTTTAGCAGATACTCACTTTTCCCATAACTTTTGTAATGAAAAAGAAGTGCACAAACAGTATACAGTGAAACCCCTCTAAACCGGACATGTGCGGGGACAACATAAATTTCCGGTTTAGAGGGATTTCCGGTTTAAAGAGGTTTTAACCAAAAGTTTGTTTCTGGTATGGAAGATAGCTGATCACGTAAAGCAGATTGACAGTAAAGCAGAATGCGTCTTAGGGCGCATTCTGCTTTGATGTCAACCTGCTCTAAGCTACCATCTGCTAAAATATAGAAAATACTTCTGATGGTACATATTCATGAATGTATTTTCTTCAATGAATGAATAAATCAAAAGCGTAAAAGGGCATATTATAGTGTAATGGTTTAAAAAGGCGAAGTGTTGGAACGGGAGTAATGTTTTTGTCCGGTTAAGAGAGACGTCCGGTATTAAGAGGTTCCGGTTATGGGGGGGGGGGTTCAATGTAACTCTAAAGTCTCATAAAACTCTTCACACGCAGAATCAAATTGTACAACACCAATTCTAATATGACAAACGTTTTGGTCACTATAAAAGCAGAACAAGCTCATCGTGGTATACCTGGAACGTTTTAAAGACCATATACTTTTAACCAGTCATGTAACTGTAATTTCCCCATTTTTCTGTCTTGTTTCATGTTATGTTTGTTCTCTGCCAGATGGTGGGTCGGTAAATGTATATTGTGTGTGCGAATTCTCTGCTGTACGTAACTTTGCTGTTGGGTGTAAGATTCTTGTAAAAGCCGCGGGAAGAAATAAGTTTGAAGCATTTGATTTCCTTTCTTATTAATTTCTTTAAATCTGGTCATGTTAGAATCGAAATAATCTGTTCTACCGTTGTGAAACGGTATTTTACAACGGCTGGTCGTTGTGATGCGCAGGAATTGACCACTCAGGCCTTCGGCCTTCGTGGACAATTCCTGCGCATCACAAGCCCAACCGTTGTAAAATACCGTTTCACAACGGTAGAACATAGATTATTTCTTAATCATCCATAGCCAATTCCGAGTTAAATCGCCTTTGGCACAGATATCTGTTACACGGTGTGCATGTAAAGAATTAATTATATAGGTGTTGGCAATGCTGCAGACATATTTTTTCATTTTAATTGAGATTAACAGAAGCAATTTTTTTTTTTTTTTTTTTTTTAAATTATTGGTTCTCCTTCGCTCAAAATGTACATATCCAAACGACGACAATACAGCAAAGTTGCAATAAAGTGTAGAAAATGACAATTTATAAACTAATTCACGTCCTTACTCCGAGTAAAGTAGTTATTTGTAATCAGTTTGGATCGTAATTAGATACAGTGTGACACGGAGTCTGATTAGGATCCAAACTGTTTGCTACTCATTTCAATATTCCTGAAGTCAAACTTCATAAAATTTCAATTTATTTTGGAAATGGAAAGCAAGCGACAATTGATTGGATAGTACCATTGAATGGGTTACAATATCGATAACCGATCAAACTCTGGACTGTTTTACTTTTAACCCTTTAATTCTCAATGACGCCTTAAAGGACATTTACAAACAGTTTTGGTTCTGATCGGACGCCGCGTTTTGACACTCTTATAGATATTTATTGAGTCATACAACCTTAAATCTAACTTTAAAACGTGTCTCGCAGACAACAATACTGAAGCAGATGACAAAATAGAGATGAAGGAGTTAAAAGCTCCCGAATAGTTTGACCATGAAAGGGTTAAGTTTGGTCTTACCAGGCTATGGACATTGCACACTATCCAAAAATAACCTGTCCAAAGTAATCTTTTGAATGACTGTTTCCAGTGCAAGCTCCGACTTAGTCGCAGTTGCTGGTAAAATAGATAATCATTTTCCCCATGGCCTTTGTAATAATAATCGAGAGAAAAAGCATCTCACAAAATCTGCTTAAACTCATCACAGCAGAATCAAATGTTAATCATTAATCAGCCATAGCCGATTTCAAGTTAAATTGCAACCGGAACACGTGTCACAAATAACCAATTATACGGTTTGTACGGAAAAGAATTGATTCACGTTCGCGTCGATTGCCTAGGTTATATACCTCGTAAACACAGAATATGTCCTCTGTATCAACGAGAAATAGGGGATAAGTTTCATTGTATTTTCACATGCACACATTTTACTTGTTCACGTAAGCAATTCATTTGCGAGAAATACTATAGGAGACCAAATGTTCTGGTGTTTAAAAAACTCATTAATACACGAAACACCAGTGAATTTTATTCATACCTAAAACTGTGCAAACTAGTAAAAATCATGGAGTAATTTTACAATTAGTCCGCCACCAAAAATGTCATGTTTATGGTCAAGTTAATGTCACAAAAAATGGCCAGATTAATGTTACAATAAATGGCCAGGTTAATGTCACAAGAGATGGCCAGTTAATATCTACGAAAATCCCAAAAAGACCTGCGGACAGATTGTAAAGTTTACCCTCACCCTAAGTTCCTAACCCTAGGTTTTGGTGGCGGACTAATTGTAAACCCTAGCCAAAATCATAGTTGTCCATTTTCAGAAAATGTTTCAATAGTCGATGTGTGACAAATATACTGCTGTTAGTTGTTTTAAGTTTATTGCATTTTTTCTCAATGTTTTAAACTGACTTAATGTTTTGTAATACCTATGCGATTAACAAGTGAAAGACTTATATGTAGTCAATGCAGATGGCTGCTGTGTGAGGGATTAAAATAATGTGGAGAGTTCCTATAGGAAATTACTGCATTGTTTTGGTCCTGCACTGGCGGTTATCTGATCTAATGGATCAACATCCTATTTCAAGATCTAAAAATGTGTCAATGACTAAGATTTATCAATCAACGTTTGACTTTAAATAGCCTATTGATAGCCTATTGGTATGTTTGTATGCATCATTTACTATCTGTCTTTCTTTTATCTTCGTCTTTCCTATTTTTCATATATCTCTGTCTCTCTATCTGTCTCTCTGTCTGTCACTCTCCCTCTCTTTCACTCCCCTTTCTCTCTCTCTCTCTCTCTCTCTCTCTCTCTCTCTCTCTCTCTCTCTCTCTCTCTCTCTCTCTCTCTCTCTACCCTCTCTCACGCTTACATTATTCACGTAGATTGAATATCTGTATTTCATTTCGACAGAGGCTCAATTAATGCGTGCAGTGTCTATACTCCATCAACTACGTTGCCTCAGTTTGCTCTGCTACACACTGATCACGTATATTGGCTCTTTGAAGTACGGCTCGACAGAGGTCCAATCTAAGCGTGAGAGTGATCAAATATATTATACAGCAAAAGAGACGTTACTCTTCTCCGTTTAATGGTAAACGCATTTCATTAAGCTAGAAAACGATAATGTTTGACAGTTCTGCCTATTTGTCTCATCTGAGTGGCAGGCAGTTTGGAATCTTATCAGACGCCGGGTAAGTCGACGTCTGATCTGGATCCAAACTGTTTGCAATAGAAAATTTAGTTTAAGCGTAAACGCGTTTATGGTAGAGAGTGGCGTCTTACCCACTGTAGTACAACAGGACTTTCATGTTTTGTGTTTTGATTCTGTCATCTTTTTCTTCATTACTTTATTTATTGATTGATTGGTTGATTGATTGACTGACAGATTGATTGGGTGAATGACTAAGTGTTTACTTGAATCACTCACTCATTCATTCGGCCATTCATTCAGTCACTCATATTCGTTCATTCATTCATGATACATTAACATGTATTATACGCATTTTGTGTTTGGGAACGTGTGTAATTATATTACAAACTATTGTTATACACGTCCTTAAGTAGAAGTGCTGTTACATATCCTAAAAAATTTCATTTTTACATAATTGTAACTGAAAATAGCTGGCTTTCCCAGTATAATTAACTAACTCAAACATTCTGTTAATTATACCCGTATCTCTCCCGGGATATAATAGTAAACAATCTTCTAAAAAAAATGATAATAACTGACAATACACAATATTATTTGTTTGTCAATATGTATGTTTTGTCTATGTATATACAATGTATTACGTTTTCCTCGTGTATTCATGTATATCATGAACTGAGTGTAATAAAGGAAATTGAATTGAAAAGTCGTTGTTGAGGTTTGCTGGTAGCATCATACTGTTTCACTTTTAATTTCGAATTCAATGAGAGTACAAACATGATTTGCAATTTGTTATGTTTTTAACAAAAAGAAAGCAATTCACGCTAGCACATAGCTTAATTGTTGTAGTTTAGATTAATTCAATTCAATTCAATTCTTCTTTATTGCATTAAACATACATCGTATGCTTGTAGCAAGCATGGTATAATAACACAACAGTGGTATATGAACGTGTAAATAGACAAAAGCAAGTGCTAGATATATATCTCTTTTCAGTACTAATGTAGAAAGTTAAATATTTAATATGATTTTCCTAGAAGAGCTCTATCTAGAAATTGAGCTTTGAATAAGAAATAAGAATTTTCAAGTTTGAAATTTGAAATTTAAAAAAAAGAAATTTTTGAATTTTCAAATTTGAAATTTGAAATTTGAGATTAAATTTGGAATTCAAATTTAAATTTTGCAGATATGTACATTTAGGATACAGGTGTTTTATTTTTTTTAATTCTATTTACTCATATTTTTGTATGACTTTCGTCTTCTCCCGTTTCACGCTATTTATTTATTTATTTATTTAATTCTATTCATTTAATGGTTTTCTAATATTTATCTGTTTATTTATTTAATATTTCTGTTCGCTCAGTGACTTTAAGTGTTTGTTTGCGTATGTGTTTTAGTTTTAGTTAATCTTATTAATTTTTACTAAGATCTATCTGATTCCTTATTTGATTTGCGAAGTAGATGTATTTGGAAATATTGCTGACAATTTTCTTGTTATTTATGCACATCAGATTTTGAAATTTTTGTATTGTTGGCCATGTATAATAATATCGTGGTAGGTAATTCGCGCGTAATTGGCTGTACTTTGGACATATTAGTAGGAAGTGATACTCATTTTCAATTTGGTGATTTGTACATTTCGTGCATATTCTTTGGTTTCTTTCTTTGTTTGTATATCTTCCGGTTTCTATTTCTAGATCATGAGATGATATTCTAAATCTTGTTAAGGCAATTCGAAATTTCTTTTCCTGGATAAATGAGAGGTAATTTTCAAATTCAAGATCATGTTTAAATAGACCATAGGTTTCTAGACGGTTTGAATTATTTAGTTTAACATACCAGCTTTGTTTATAAAAATGAATGATTTGATAATTTATGGCTCCTAAGTCTATTGGTATGTTATTTTGGTTGTACCAGATAAAATCTAGATCTGAATTTTCTAAAATGCCCTTAATTTTCGTTGCCCAGTTATTTCCGTTATAATTATTTCCTTGTTCCATATCCAATTTTAGAGTACTGTATGTTTTGTATAGTAACGATTGCTTATCAGAGTTTATTATTTTCCGCCAATATTTTATCATGATGATTTGTCTATGTATTATCATAGGAAACCTACCCAATTCTCCGTATAGTGCCTCGAGATTTGTGGATAATTTTGCGCCAAGTATTTTGCGACAAAATTTTGAGTGGATTAATTCCACGTTTGGTGCTGGGTGGTGACCCCAGATCTCCGCTGCGTAATTAAGAGTTGATGAAACAAGAGTATTAAATAAGTTTATTTTATTCTTCACTGGTAGTTCTAATTGGTTGTAAATTGTAAATAAATTGTGTAAAGAAAATGACGAGTGTTGGGCTATTCTTTTCTGAGTTTGATTCCAGTTTCCATTTTTGAAGAGAAATACTCCTAGATATTTGAAGGCAGTTACTATTTCAATTTTCGTGTTATATAAGAAGAAGTCATAGGACGTGTGTCTACCTATTTCAAAAATCATTATTTTGGTTTTTTTAACATTAAGTTTTAATCCCCATCTTTCGCAGTAAACTTCTATGTCGTTTATAATACTCTGGAGCGATTTAGGATTATATGCAAATGCACAAGCGTCGTCAGCAAAGAATAAAAGAAAAAGATGAATATCCGACATATTCAATAATCCATCAATGTTAGAATTTATACTATTAAGGATATCATTGAGAAAAAATAAACATAAAATGCTGCTAGCAGGGTCCCCCTGCTTTACCCCTATATTTGAAGTAAGCGGGTCGGATTAGTCTGGTGAATGCGATGTACAGAACAGAATGGAACAGAACATAACTTTATTTCATCCAGGTATAAGATATACAGCCAGGGGTTATGTATACAATACAGTAAAGAAAATGTTTGTGGTCCGGTTGTGGGGGTAAAACCTTTTGGAATAAACCTTTTGAAATAAAAGAGGCCATATGAGAGGTGTGGTCATAGGTCAAAGGTATGTTGTTTCAAAACACCTGTGACATGAGATGCTAATCAATGACATTCCGCAGTACGCTAAGCATTTATGTATTATTCACCATAAAAGCGTGCGTAGACTACAGTGAAACAGCATAGCTGTGTTGAGCCGAATTATTCACACTACGAATTATTCACACCGTAATCAGACGTGTGAAGAATTCGTACGAATTCTTCCACTCGTGTGACCAATGTGTGAAGATTTCGTGCGAATATGTCACACAATGGCAGTGTGAGATTTCCGTACCCCCTTTTTTGACGACCTGTTGGTACCTACGGATTCTTCACACATCACCTTCCGTTTAACATTTCTTTATGAAACAAGTTCTAACAACTTAGGCAAATCACTTTCCATAGCGCAAAAGATGGTGTATTGCGTCGTATTGTTGGATGACACTAGAGTACTAGGGAAAACCAACGTCTTCGGACAGGCGACCCTCTCACGTACTGTCACGACCCGGGATCGAACTCGGGATGCATTGTTAAGAAGCGGGTGCGCTAAAACTGTGTTATCCACCCTTTTACATGCAGTTTTTACGATTTGATAAAATATGCTCTTAAACAGCCGACCTAAATCCGAAGAATTATCTGTGGATAAGTGCAGCCCTTTTTATCCCATGATCAAACTTAAGTCCCGTTGAGTTTATGCTTAGTTCCCGGCTTCCTTTGAGGCATAATAGGTCTACGAGCGACAGATTGCCGGCCGAATGCTTGTAGATTGTTGGTATTCTTAACGGGATAGGGAGGGATGGGACCCGTGACCGTGGTCCAGTGCTCATAGCGACTATGACTTACTCTCACTTAGGTCCTTACTGCTGTTGGTTCGAATCCTAATCTGAACACTTGGGCTTTTTCATTTAGAGAAGCCTTCAAGCTGGCTATCGGAAATTCGGTGCTTTTACCCAGATGCAAATTTTTACCTGATACAGTTTATGACGTGCATCCGGTTTCTTCTCCCATCTGCAATTAGCTTTATGTCGAGATATGACTGAACTACTGTTAACATTAACAGCTAGTTTCAACGACGGTCATCGAAACGACATCGATTTAAAATCGGTCGATTCCGGGCACCTTACACGTCGATCGGACCCGAGAAAGCTTTTGACCAAATATACAAACGTATACAAGCGTGTCAGAGGTCGGGCAAGGCCGTCTCCATCCGGCTTTTGCCTATCCTATACCGGCCGGTGTAATGACGAAAAGTGTCCCCACCACTCAGAATTGTGACCCCGGGACATTTTTCGACTCAGAAACTTAACCTCCCGGGTCATTTTACATGTATTATGCCAAAGCAAGTCCCAAGGACAGTTAATTGTGGCACTATTTAGAGGGGAACACATTTCGTCTTTACACCGGCGCCCGTCTGGCAACCGGATAACACCGGTTTCCTTTCGGTCTCCCACAGTATTGCACGTTATTTATGAATGCCCATGATGTGGACTACACGATAAGGCAATCGGTAGTATGGTTCCATGTAAGAAAGTGAGCAACATAACAAAAGAAGTGAAATCAGCGCGTCTTTATAAACCTCATTCATATATTGAACCCACGATAACCAATATCGGGCGATGATGGTCGCCCGTCTTAAAACCGTTGCCCGTCCGGTATTTAAGGACTATCGCGGCAGTTTGTTCGAATTTTCAAAACATTCATTCTTTTTTTTTTTAATTTTCATATTGCTAGTATATAATTATCCTGTTGTGCAGAAATACGAAATAAAAATAGGGAGTCCCCGGACTGGTTCTTTTCTTAATAACTTTCTTGACACGTGCTTTTGATCATAAAATCTCAGAAATCCCCTCTTCAGCGTTGTAATTTTCCTTAAATGTTGGATTTTTCATATGTTTTCACAAAATAGAAAATAATAGGAGCAAGTACCAATAAAAACATGGAAACAACATATTATTCCTCAATAAAGGGAACACACCAAATAGTTATTTTTCAAAGTTTTTTCTCCTACAGTTCTTACATTCAGATTTTGACAAAATTTTCCCAAATATTGATAAAGCATTAAAGTCTCATTGTCTTTTCAGACCTTTACTTAATGCCTGAAATACAATAACGGTTAATAATAATGTTTGAACATTCTTATGGGCCAAACTGATCTATGAAATGATGAAGACGGACCTAAATCACCAAAAAGGGGCGATTTGAAATCATAACAAACCGAAAATAGAACGTCTGTCATAAACATTACCACATGGCTTAGTATCACGTGATACATCCGAAATCAACTTCACTGGGGGCAACCGTATCTACCTCCGCCCGTCCATCCATCAGTCAGTTAGACTATCACACTTTTTTGTCCGCTCTCTAACTCAACTATTTTTTATCCGATCTTCCACGAACTTGCTGAAAATGTTCATTGATATAAAATCAAGGTTTAGTTTGATTACTACTAAAATCGCATGAGGTATTTTTGAGTTATTGCCTGTTAATTAATAAAAAAATGACTGTTTCAGTCATTTGTGCGCTCTAAAACAAACAGCTTTTATCGGATATTCACCAAACATGCTGAAAATATTTATTCATATAAAATTTAGGTCTAGTTTGATTATTACTAAAATCGCAATTGGCATATCTGAGTTTTTGCCCTTTATGTATTAAAAAATGACTGTTTTCAGCAAGTTTTGCTCTCTAACACAAGTACGTTTTATTGGATAATCACCAAACTTGCTGAAAATGTTTATTGATATAAAATCAAGGTTTAGTTTGATTACTACTAAAATCGCATAAGGTATATCTGAGTTATTGCCTGAGTCATTTTCAGCAAGCTCAAGGTATAGATTATCCGTAATTTTTTTAATCGCTTACCCACCGTGAATAATATTTACACGTTGTCACTGGATCTCATAGTGTTTAACCCTGTGCCTACTGGTCGTAACTTTACGGAGTTTACAAACTGTTTGAATCTAGAAAAACGCCGCGTAACGCGGCGTCTCATCTGGATCAAAACTGTTTGACACTCGTCTTAACGTTTGTTTAATTAAAACAATGCATAAATCTAAACTGAACAAATTTGGCAGACGACAATGTCAAAGCAGACGTCTGTGCAGCAGAATAAGGGTTAACCAGATGTTCCAGATAAACATGTAAGCGGGAGTAATCTGAACTAATCTAACATTTTCTCACTCATTTCAGCACCGAATGCTATGGTGTTACTACAAAAAGCGAATTTCTTAGATAAAGCCGTTTTTGTGAAATAGTCACGTCCCACGTAGTTCAAATGGGACCCCAAACAACCGATTTATGCAGGTTTCTCAAAAACACAATGCGGCTTTAATTTACTGAAATCACTAATAAAAATATAGGTACCCGAACTATTTTTTCTAAAAAATACAAATGTCTGCATAAAGAGTAACGCATGTCAATCCAGTTACATATAGGGTTATCTATAAATGATATATGTTAACCACTTTTAAATTCTAGAATGTGTCTAAATCCACGGTTTAATCGTCAGCAATATATCACTTTACTATAATTAATTATATCGAGTGCTGAAAAATGTGACATTTCTCACCATGTGACCTTGACCTTTTATCATTTAAACAGGCAGTCTAGAACATATGTTTTGTCATTATGTGAAATATAAGACCTCTATCAAGTAAAGCAAACCTAATATGTCCCCTTATCCATCTGGGTGGATAAAAGCTTTTTGGAAAGTGTGAGGTTTTCGTATGCACACATTTTTTACATTCGTTTTTAAAAAATTTCGACATGTGAAGAATTCGTATCTACTGTCAGGGGGGCTGAGAGTCCGTACGAATTATTCACACATGTGTGACATATTCGTATGAAATTCCTACGAAATCCTCACAGGTGTGAAGAATTCGTAGTGTGAAGAATTCGGCTCAACATAGCTGCAACCTGGGTACACATGAGTCTACAAAAATATCTAGAGGAGTCGGGGACAAGTGAATGGAAGGTAAAACGTTTATTTATTCTTATTCTAAGTTATAGTTCATGTTTGTTCAAAACAGTGCAGACACAAGATGTGAAGCCTACGAAAAGGGGCATTCCCATCTTGGTCGGCGCTGTATTTCACTTGCCAGTGAGTTAAAAATGGTTTACACTAGGGATGTTGATAATCTGCTGTTTATACATGTATCAAAAATCATCGGTCTAGTTCTTGAATCAATATGGAATCTTATCCAGGTCGCTGCTGTTTGCTATTTCTGCATCACTTACGGGACTTCATGTACAGTCAAGCCTGTGTTAAGCGGCCACCAGATAGAGCAGCAGATTGGTCGATAACGCGATGCGACTTCCAATTTCAATGACTTGTGCCCTATATCAAACTGTCACTTTTCTTGAGTACAATGAATATATAGTTTGTGTGAGGTCGCTTAAGGCCTTTCGCTAACGGAGTCGGTCTTGCGGGCGAGCGGATATGCGTCTTGACGACATAGACTTTTACCGTACGTGCTTATACTAGAAAATTTATATAAAGGAAATGTTGATACGATTTAGTATAATCCTTCATAGCGCAGTCAGTAGAGTGATGGACTAGAAATTAAATGGTCATAGGTTCGAGACCCATCCGATCTAAATATTTTTTTATTGACTTGTCAATCAATAACGCAGTGACCAAGGGACATGTTATGTTTAGTCTTCGTTGATTAAAATTGGTAATGTTATATACGGTCCAATTATATGTTCACTTGCATGTACGTTTTAGTTTAATGACTTACAAGTCAATAAAATCGGTAAACATTTATACGATTTGATCGAACTATAAAGCCACACATTGAAGCTTATCAATACGTCAACCTTTTCAAGATCGATATTGCCCATTATTATTATGTTTAAACAATATAATTAACCTTGTATACAAGTCCATGAATAAATAATAATGCATTTAATGACAGAATTTTAATTTTAAGGTAGGTAACTGTATCTCAACTTCAAATATCCCACTTTTTAATAAGGAAATATGTTATAACAACAAATCCTGACAGTAATATTTTCTAATTGTTTCAGACTAACTATTTCATGAACCATATATTTGAATAAAATGAAAACAAATATACATTGAATGAGTCAGTTTTTTGTAATTCAATTTTTTAGCATTTTGCAAAATTTAAATAGCTGATAACATTTTTCTGAACACCTTTATTCAAAATGTTTTTAGCTTTTCTTGTAATGAATGTTGTGGACTACTTATTGGGCGAGACTTATAGTCATTAGCTTTATTTATTTTTGAGAAAAATAAAATTATCAAAATTCAAGTTTTTGTCAGAAAAAGAGACCTTAAAGACAAACCACACGATACATTTTGCCTATATTTTCACACATTGTTTCTTAGGCTATTATCGTTCCTCATGAAAAGTTGCATAACACCTTGTATGGAAACTAAGCGCACCTGCGAAGTACCTTAATACAGTTCTGACCGGACAGGCAGTATACATGTATAACACATAATTATTCAAATTACTATATACCAGGTACAGCCATTTGAGTAACAATTACATTGCAGTACTGCAATTATAAGCTCCTGATTTACAGAGTTAATCAAATATCAAGGTAGTGTAGACTCAGACCGGAGGCTCCCTTCCCTCGTGCAAGAGGTAGTTGGCCTCCAAACTGTGTACATATAGCATTAATCATTAATATTTACATTCACCCTGTAAAGTCTTTATGTAATCCTATCAAAAATATGCGATACATCTGCCGATGAACCTACACTTTGAATCTGGTTTTAGCCAGTTCGGATTTCGCCCGTGCTATTCTAGGACTTCTTCAAATAGACTACATCGGGCACTTAACACTAAGCTCCCATTGGTCGACGGTCATATGACACTAGCGGAGTGATACAGACCCATAGGTCGTTGCCATCGCGTTGCTATGTGTGTAAATGGGTCAAGAAAATAACCGCGACCTGTATTTTAGAATGTGCTTTGGTAATAGATATTCAAGTTGCACTGTTATTTGTTTGCCTTGTAAGTCTTTTCCATTCACAGAGAGAAAGTTTACTGGAAAAAATCCTGAATTTTTAATACAGTTAGAGTACATGTAGTTGAGACTACTTTCTCACCATATTTAGAAACTGGAATGGCTATTACATCGACATTACATCTATCAAACCTCTTTGACCGGTATATGATAAATTCTTATACAGAAAAACAAATCTGGCCAATAAACACATTAAATTGACAAGACAGAAAATATAAATATAAGGAATAAACAACATATTTTTGCCGCTCATGACGGTATGACTACATTAGCTTCGGGGGGTAAATTTAACGCAAACGCCCTTCAAATTTACCCCCTGCGAAGCTAATGTAGTCATACCGTCATGAACGTCAAAAAATATGTTGTTTATTCCTATAATGGACCGTTTGTACAGTTTAACATGGATTTGTTCGATTTTGCAGTAATGCCACGTGTATGCTAGCAACTATATATCAATATCTAATATAATGACAGATTTTATAGCAATTTTCAATTCCAATTCAACAAATGTGATACTGAGGCATGTGATGGTAAATAACAAGTCGGACATTTGTGACAGCATGCATATTAAGGGTTTTCAGCTAGGGTAAGGTCAATTGAAATGGACATGTCTTGAATGCACAGTGTATAAACGAACTGTACTATAACTGAATATTGCGACTAGATTGTAACGATTCTTTCGATTCAGTGCGACACGCTGACATGTACGGAAGGTGTTTTCCTCTCTTTTCATTGTTTTCTAAATAGATCACTAAGAAAAGCAAACTGAACTCGACCCAATACCTACATGGCTCTTAAAGGTATGCCTTAGCGAGCTCCTACCGTCATTAACAAAAATTGTGAACTCTTCGCTGGAATCTGCGTATGTTCCAAAAGAATTCAAAAAGTCGCATGTAAGACCTCTTTTGAAGAAACCTGATCTCGATACAAATGATCTTAAGAACTACAGGCCTGTATCAAATTTGCCATTTCTCTCCAAAGTATTAGAAAAAGTTGTAGACAGACGCATTGAGTCCCATTTGGCCACAAACAATCTGCATGAACAGCATCAGTCAGCATATCGTAAGCATCATTCTACAGAAACTGCTCTTGTTAAAGTTCAAAATGACATCTTGCAATATCTTGATAAGAATGAAATCACAATTCTGGTGATGCTTGACCTATCAGCCGCATTCGACACAATTGATCATGAAACATTACTCAATCGCCTTGAAAAAGACTTCAAAATCATTGGAAACCCACTTAAGTGGATGACCTCATACCTGAATGACCGTTACCAAACAGTCGCAGTAGATGGAGAATTATCTGCCCCAGTTCAAATGAAATATAGTGTGCCACAGGGCTCAGTCTTGGGACCCAAAAACTACATCATGTACACAAAACCTGTCGGCTCAATTTGCAGAAATCATGATCTGGATCATCATTTCTATGCAGATGATTCACAGTTATACTTGTCATTTAAGCCTAAAGACACATCTAGTCAACAAGAAGCCCTTTCAAAAGTCGAAGGATGTCTAAAAGACATAGTCTCATGGATGCACCAGAATATGTTAAAGCTGAACACTGACAAAACTGAGGTCATACTGTTTCATTCAAAAAAGGTTAACGTTCCCGGAGATTTTCATGTTCAAGTGGGAAACTCTAAAATCAAACCGTCATTATGGGTGAACAACCTTGGTGCTAGATTTGATTCCCAAATGGATATGACACAGCACATCAACACTGTGTGCAGGTCTAGCTACGCACAGCTGCGGCAAATAGGTCATATTAGACAGTACCTTTCTCCAGAAGCTACAAAGACTTTGGTCAATTCTCTGGTCACATCAAAAATTGACTACTGCAACTCACTGCTATATGGGATTCCCCAAAACTCACTACGAAAACTACAGCGTGTGCAAAATACAGCAGCCCGCATCATTACCAGGACTCCTCGGTACAATCACATCACTCCAGTCTTGAAGGAGCTTCACTGGCTTCCAGTTCAACACAGAGTTGAATTCAAAATTCTGACACTCACATACAAAGCCATGTGCAATGATTCTCCAAGGTACATTGTTAGTATGCTGGACGTGTATAGACCTCGAAGAGAGTTGCGGTCTGCGAGTAAATCAGTATCGCTGGTTGTGCCGAGAAGTCGTTTAGTGAAGTTTGGAGATAGAAGTTTCATGCATGCAGCCCCAAAGCTCTGGAACTCTCTACCATCAGACATCAGAGATGCGAGCTCAGTTGCAGTCTTCAAAAAACGTCTGAAAACACACTTCTTTAATATTTATTATTAGAACACATTAGGAAATGGATGTCTGCTACCTCCGGGCCATGTTCTTGCTGTAGATATTGTGGGTCTAAATGGGAGTTCTGGAATTGTACCGTTTGCCCATGCCTTTTCGGTGAATCTTGATGGTAGGGATTGCCCCTGATCTCTTTGAAACCGACTGGCTTTGGGTTTGCGGTATAATTCAAGGACAGCTTCTTATCTTGATGTTTTATAAAGTAAGGGTGTAATTTCAGCCATGGAACATGTAGGTCCCGCGGGTGTGGGGTGGAGAGGGTAGATGACTGCTACCCTAGGGCTGTGTTCATTCTGTATATGTTATGGGTCTAATTTTTAGTTCTGGGGTTGTACTGTTGACCAATGCCTGTCTGGTGGATCTTTGATGGTAGGGATACAACTCTGATCTCTTTTGAAACCAGCTGGCATGGTCTGTGGTACAACTCGTGGACAGCTTTCACTATTTTTAATAATGTTATTGATCTTCTATAGCGTTTTTAGTTATGGTCGCATGCTATTATTCCTAGTTATGTTACATTAGATGGCCTGCATTGGGCGCTCTGCTATTATTTCTATTGGTCGGCAATCTTTAGCCGGTTGGTTCATTGCTGATTGATAGGGGTAGTGTGATTTCCGTTTTGGGGGCTGTCTTTTGTATGTTTATTCTTATTTATTTTAGATCTAATTATAGTTATTTGTGTTTTGTCGATGGCCTGCATTTGGCGCTCTACCATTATTTATATCAGTCGGCAATACTTAGCCGGTCGGTTCATTGCTGATTGATGGGGGTAATGTGATCGCCGTTTTGGGGGACTGTCTTTTATATGTTTATTCATGTTTTATTTCAGATCTAATTGTAGTTATTTTGTCTTTTCACGATTTATAGGTGCATATGTGTTATTTCATGTAAAGCGCTTTTGAACGCACAATCCCTGTGTGAAAAGAGCGCTATATAAATCTGGTATAATAATAATAATGAATAATACATTATACTGTGCATTGATTTAAGGTATTTATTTGACTGTCATTTTTCCGTTATTAAACTTTCCAAAGAAAATATTTCCATTACATCACCAAACACCTGGCAGTATTTACACGAGGCCGTGTTTACAAATGTGTTAAATACGCAAATTTTATGCACCCTGACATCTAATCGGGCGTTAAACCTTGAGAAAATTATGTACTCTTCTTTCGATAGCATTACAAGCACAATAGTTGTGAAATTTAACTAAATACCCACGTTGAAAGTACTGCACCGGTGAAACTGAAACTGTATGGTTTATTGAATAGACAACATGGTGATTTGAATGATTATAGCGACTATACTGTATCAATTATAGCGATCTTACGGTAACAATTTCAGACGACTCTGGGATCGTTTTACGTCCAAAACGCACCTTTTTTACTTTAGCAAAATTAAATAAATCTCTTTTCAACCCTTTACCTGACAGTGCCTCCTTTTGACAATTTGCTTTGTCAGAAAAAACAGAATGACAGAGTGACAAAATTTAAGCGGTGTGGATAGAAATATATCCAGCGAAAACCAAACCAATTCCAATATGTTCTTATTACAGGCCATCAAAGCAAAACGATTTTAATGAAGAATTTGAATAATGATTTGAAAATCAGAAGTGATATAGAATGGTTCGTTTTAGGTGATTTTAACATTTGCCAGAACAAGAAAAAAGGTTGACTTTTAGACAATCATACCAAGTTGCTAAACATGTTTAATCTTACTCAACTGATCACTAGTCCTACTAGAATTACTAACAACCCTCAGTCTTTATTAGACCATGTTCTTTTTAGCCACCCCGAAAAAATATCACAGTCTGGCACACTTCCTTTGAATATAAGCGATAATTTACCAACTAACTGAACTAGGAAAGTAACAAAAGGAAAATACCATAAGCATAACACTGTCTGAACATTACAGGAGATTTTATTGCCAAATTGAAACAATTATTTGGATAAAATGTTTATAGTTGAATCCATACATGAAACTTATATTCTCCCACAAAGATCCATCTTATATCAGTCGTTTTTTTAGAAAAAGAACTAGAAAACTGTAGCAAATGTTTAATCGATAACAAACTCTCGTTACATCTCGGAAAAACAGAAAGTATTTTGTTTGGATCTCGAATAAAATTAAATAAAATCAAAAACTTTTCCGTGAATGTAACGGTGATGAAATCAAATCTACAAGTGCAGTTAAATATCTGGACTCATTTTTAGATGCAGACATGTCAGGAAGATTCCATTGTAAATAAAATTATCAAGAAAGTAAACTCGAGAATTAAATTTTATATCGCCAGCAAGATTGTTTAAACAAATCTCTTAGAAAGACACTATTCTTTAATACAATGCCATATAGGTAACGATCCTCCTCGTAGCTCTGTGATCTTACTAAAATACAAACACAAACTACAGGTTGCACAAAACAAAGTGCGTTTCATTCATAATTAACATTGTAGAACATCTGTTCGTGTGGCAGATCTAAGATTTTAAATTTGGAATATAGATGTAAACAATTACGACTAGATCATGTTTATAAAAAAATTAAAACAAGCCCCAAGCATGTATGAACACTTTACAAAAATGAAAGGTATCCAATGTTATGGAACTAAATCTAATGTAAAAGATAATTATCATGCCCCTCCAGTTGACTCCTTTACTTTTACTTCCAACTCGTTTTACAATAATGCACATATGTTTAATTAATGTCACTCAAGATCCCTATGTGACAGCTTGGACCATGTTGGAAATAAGTTTTGTTCTTTATGGGCAAAACTTCTCGGGCACTCCTGTGCACCATTTCTTTTCCTAAATGTCCATAATATCCTAATTATATATTGGCGTAAAATAACAACTGAACTAGTCTATTTGTGATGTTTTCTTCTTAATGTGATATCTATTTTGTAAAGTGAATCTAGTTTTTGATATTTATTATCATATGTTTTCATAAACATGTGCACAAATAAGATTATTATTTTTTATTATTATTACAATGTAGACCCAGAACAGAGCTGCTACTAACAACTTTACGGCACTGGCTTGTACCAACTGGCGATCAAACCCACTACCTTTCAACCCCCAAGCTGATGCCGACATTATGTTTATGGTTGCACACGCAATGAAGTCCTTGATTAAGTTTATCTATAGTTAAAGCCCCTTTTCTTCCCTGAAACCTCAAACGGACAATTCAAATTTTCAAATAAGTGTGAGGTTGGGCGCCCCTAAACCCAGGTTTAACCCCCCAGTAGTTGTTAATGGTTAATGGTTAATTTAAAAACAATTATTGATTGCTGCTGACCGTACCAAGGCGGGCTCCTATGTTCACTTTGCTTTATGCTTGTCTTGCGTATTGTTTTCTGTTTGGTGTGTGGGATTGCGTGTGTGTGTGTGTGTGTGTGTGTGTGTGTGTGTTTGTTATGGTATGGCTGTGTGTGTGTTCTGCTTTAGAGATGGGTGTATTGTTTGTGTTGCGTTTCCTGCTTGAGTCTTCTTTCGTATTTATTTCAATTTAGTCTGGTCCATTTGTGACTTTTAAGGGTTAATTTTTACAATATATGTTAAAGTGACAAACAGTGAAGACCCTGATCAGAGGGCTCCTTTGTAACCAATATCAATGTTTTCAACGCAAAATACGCTTAAGATCCAAATTTTAAAAGTAAGAGCAGAAATCCGAAGATTTGGGGAAATATCCGTATATCCGAAGATTTCGGAAAATATGGAGAAATGGCAGTTCTGGGACATAATATCAAAACAGTATGCAGAATTGGTGAAATCATGTTTCGCGAATCGCAATATGTCATACACATTTCAGAAAATTGGGCCGAAATGATCATTTGCATGCATGGCCACACTATACATGTAAATGGTAATAGATGTTTGTATACGTATCATTCTGATACAACTTTTATGTAGAAATCATAACAATACATCAAGCAGAATTTGCGAAATCGTGTATAGCTATAGTCGCTATATGTCATACAAATTTCAGGGGAATCTAGTCTCTATATATCATACAGACACGTTGGTGGGTAGTCGCTATAAATGATAGTAGATGATTGCAATATATGGTACAGTCTACATGTAGAAAGTTTGCATAAATTTATAATCAAATGGCGATTTCAAATAAACAACAGATGGTGGCTTTGTTAAGCAGTGTATTTAGAAACCATACAGTACAGTTTTGTAATATATGCGATTAAAACAAAGGACATTTTCAAAGAACTGTTCCCAAATTTGAGAGGGAAATCGACACTCTGTGTTGATTTTTAATCAGATCACCATTGCCTCTCTACGTACATACTTACAAGTGTACTACGATACAATTTACATGTATAATTACGATTATTACTTACGTTCGCTCGCATTGGTTCTAAGAAAATATCCAAAATTAACAGATTTAGTTATGGCCTGTGAAGAAATGTCAACATTTGTTGTTAAATCTAGTCGCTCTATCCGGTTATAGTACAGTTCGTTTATACACTGTGGAATGAATTGATAGTGTCGGCGCGGTGTGTAAAGAGTTAGGAAAAGCATGCACTTGTTAAAGGTGACAGTTGTATGTTATGGCAGCCTTTTTATGCAGATTTGAACCCGTGTTACCACTCATGTTGACCAATGAATGACTTGAGAAGAGGTATTGTCGATGATTTTTGAACTGGCACTCATCACTTTCCGTCATCTGTCGTCGATGAAGTCGGGATTTTCCGATGAATGTTTTGATAAAAATCAATAAATACTTAGTAATGTAGCAGATTTGCCTTCGGGTCTCTGCTTTACTCGTCATAATGTGTGTTTACTGAGCATTGGTTACTTTAAAGACTTATCTGCAGTTTATTTCTAGATTTGCCTGGCACCCCTTCATTAAATAGGTTTTAATTACTTTGTTGATCAGTCTAGAATCAGGGAACGTTTACATTTTCTTCAATTTAAGCTGTCATAATAGCGCGTGTCGTCCGCTAGTATTTTATTCAATGATATTGCTTTATATGATACTTAGGAATAAGGTAAGCTGTTGCCCAGTTCCTTCTTATTGAAGAAGGGTTTCGGTAACCGCTCTATTCGGGTATATAAGCGGGTGTAAAACGAATTTACATCACTCCAGTCTGGGGTCAGCTCTAATGAACATTTACTAACCAGTAGCGGGACAATTCCCGAAATCGCACATGTGCTTTCCTTGAAATCAAAGTAAAGCAAATTGAATGCAATAAAAATATCTCCCTGGCCTTATAATTAATATTATAATCACATTGAATTACCATTAATTACGTTAAATACATTAATTCGTTTAATCTCGCCAATAAGAAGAACATTGTGACTATCGGTGATGGTCCATTTTGTTCAATGTTGATTGTCGGTGACGGTCATATTTATTGGGGACATTGAACGAAATTAATACTCAAATAAATAGAAATTGTTATTCTATGTCATTTTATTTGTGTTAAGTTTAGATTCGGTGGGAAAACCGAAAGGTAAGAGAAATAAAAGACTGAAATATAGCAGCTCGTTGGTCTCTTGTCCAATTCCCTGATACCTATACATTGGGGTAAAACAGTATCCTATACGGACCTTCGAGGGAGTAACCGCCCTCGTGGGAATCTCATCTGAAACGGGGATCGAACCAACCACAAACACCCGTTACAGTTACAGTAACATATAATGCACACTCAGTTGAATAGTTATACGGGCACAATGGCTCAGTGGCATGTGTCGCCAACTCGTAGGACAGAGGTCGTGGGTTAGAATCTAGGTAAAATCTCGTGTGTTTTTTTCGAAAACAAATATTTTTCATTGTGAACTTATTTTATTTATTTTTTATATCAGAACCTGCGTAAATATGCTTTTTAGGGAAATAAAAAGTAACACAGTGCGTGACACATATATCGTTTTATGTAACGCATACGGTATAGTGCTTTCAGCAGAAATTTTGGATTCCATTACTTCTACGTCTTTATTTTTTGTGGAAGACAAGTCTCACTGTTACAAAATTCACAGAACCATGCGTCTAAACGGCCAAAAAAATCAAAGAAAATGTATATCGAAAAAGTCTGTAAAACTACCATGACGGGTTTTCGAACTCACGACCCTGACATTTGTAGTACGGTGATTAAATTACTGAGCTACTATCGACTATGTAGATTATAAATTTATAATGTATACAGTCATTATTCAGTGACTATATCTCTAATTATATTCCGGAAGAAAAAAATAGCTTACGGAAAAAGACGGAATATGCATAGAGTGCCAGTTCAAACATCATCGACAATATGTGGGTGAACGGGACAACGCAGGGTCTTTAATAACTCAGATATACTATTTGTTGGTAAATATCTAGGTATCAATGGAATTCTTTCGAGGGGTACTTGAAGTTGGTAACAGCAAGGCATACATATATAAAGCAATTTAAATAAAGCATAATACAGTAACTGTTTGGTCTCACTACACTAGCGCAGTGCAATAACAATTAAACGCTTATGACACACCGAGGACCCGCGTCTTTGGGTCAGTTTGGGTTCCATAGCAAGTGGATCCCGATCAGGACACGGACTGTCCGTCAATCAGAATTTGTTTCTGAAGGAGGTCGACATAGTCGTGTCAGGATTACAAACAGACGACATTTACTAGAGCGACACGGACAGTCGCTAAGTGCAGAAAGAGTCATACCTTCTCGAAAAGAGATGCAAGGGGGCAATTGAACAGATATTACTATTACGTTATTGTGGAACAGAAGTTACTTGGCTACACTTTTACGAAATAAAACGCACATTGCCTGGTGCATTGTAAATGGGCCAATTAGAGAAGTATCAGTTTACATCCACTCTTTTCCAAAACCAGCATCTATTGTCAAAGAGTGTTGCACAGAGTATCATTGAAAACTCTTGATTGGTTATAAAGTCATTAAAATGAGTGCCTGTTTTACCTGTAATGAATTAACAGTTCAATTTTTCACAATCATAGTTTCATCATATGGACAAGTTATTTCTGTTTTATTTAATATATAATGCAAATGTATTGAAAGTGTAAGTGCTAAGTAAGACATCAGTCAATTGAAAAGGACTCGATGTAATGCTAGTTTAAACTGGTGAACCCTTATATTATGTTTTTGTTTTAGTGATGTAGGCTTGAACCAAATAAACAGAATGCAGAAAACAACATCCTCTCAAATGTTCCCCTGAATGCCAAGCAGTGCGACATCTGATTCCAGGCCTCAGGCTGCAATAGAAGTAAATGTATTAGCTCAGTCTCATATATGTTAACCCTTTCATGATCAAATTTGTCGAGAGTTATTCACCCCTTTACCGCCATAGTTTCTTCTGCTTCAATAGGGTCGTCTGCAATATCGTTTCAAAGTAGGATTTAACGCAATAAACTGACGAAATTCGAAATGAGTGTCAAACAGTTTGGGTCCTGATCAGACGCCGCGTTACGCGTCGTCTGATCGGAACAACACTGTTTGCAAACGCGCTTTATGGCGTCATTGAGAATGAAGGGTAAATGTGGAGAAAAGAACATATTGTCTCCTGTAAAATAGAAGGAAGCCATAATCGAGGTTAACGTATTATAGGTTTCAGTCGGTAATAGCTAGATGTACTGCACAACAGCACACATGACGCCTCCACATTTAGCATTCTCAGAGGTTTTCATCTGTTATCTTTGCCGTCTGCTCAGTTTGGAGGTATCCGATATTTCATTTGGAAAATATCGCCACATATTTCAATCCCGACACAGACAAGGACGACGATAGCAGTGAGTAGCAGTTGCTTCAAACCTATTTGCGAAAAAGTAAAGCCCTTCTGTTATACTACAAAGAAAGGTAATTGATGGTATAATAAAATAAACAAGTGTCAGCTTTAACGCATTACCCCATAAATACGCATTTTTATGCCTTTAATTTATTCTTCCATTGAAGACAACAGTTCGAATTTATGCAATCAAGAATATGCATCACAAGAAATAGTTTCTATATTCTAGCAGATGATGGCTTAATGCAGGCTGAAAGTAAGGTAGAATTGCCTTTAAAAGGCACATTCTGCTTAACTTTCAAGTTGCTTTAAGTGATCACCTGTTTTCAAAACTAGAAACATACTATTGGGTAATGGTTCAAGCAAGATGAAAATTAAACATAAAACCAGCTTGGTTATCTGACATTCACCATGCTTTGCATCAGTCACTCGTCCATCACACCTAATTTTAACACAATATTCATCGCAATTGAGGGGTTTTACCGTAGTTATCAGAAATTTGCCCGAAACATGCTAACAGTGAATGTCGATGTAAGAAATACAGTCATATGTGTTAAATTTACAGCTAAACATGGAAACAATCCTATATTCAAAGGACACGGCACAGTTTTACACTAGTCTTATCGTTTCTACCGTAAAAAAAAGTATTTTAACGACGTGATAATTCCTCATAAAATGTTACGCCATTCTTCTGTTCTATTCTAATAAACAGTAATAGAAACATTTCGTGTATCATAAGAGATGAGGCTTAAAACAGACTTAAAGAAAAGGCGAGACAGTCTATGAACGCGTTATATTATACTTTATTTCACTATAGGAATAAACAACATCTTTTTGACGTTCATGACGGTATGAATACATTAGCTTCGCAGGAGGTAAATTTCGTAAACGCCTGAAGGGCGTTTGTACGATAAATTTACCCCCGAAGCTAATGTATTCATACCGTCGTGAGCGGCAAAAAGATGTTGTTCATTCCTTATATTTATATTTATATTTTCTGACTTGTCCATTTAATGTGTAGTTTGACCAGATTTGTTTTCATGTATATGAATATATCATATACCGGCCAAATAGGTTTGATAGATGTAATATCGATGTAATAGCCATTCCAGTTTCTAAATATGGTGTTAAAAGTAGTCCTAACTACATATACTGTAATTGAATTATAAATTCAAGGTTTTACCCAGTAAACTTTCTCGCTGTGCTTAAAAACGCTCGTAAGAAACTAAAATTAAAAAAGAATTAATCTGAATATCCATTACTAGAGCATCTAGGTGGCGCTTGATTTTATACATGCACATAGCAACGCTGAAATGCGACTACACAGTGTGTACAGAGCTTTGTAGGCATGTGATATATAGTGTGTAAAACACTTCGGTCGATATACATAGGATAGTTTAAACATATCAGAACGGATCGTTACGTTCCCAATCTAGAAAGTGAGAATGCATTATTTTGCTTTATCGTCGAGCGACCATCTATGTAATTCTGATGAACAATTTCAAACCGTAGTTTGTCAATAACTTGTCTAATCTATATAAAGTACGTCACTCCCTTTTCAAGGGAAAGAAAGCGTACAGCTTTAATGCTGGAGCGTAATATGATAATCTCCCTTAAAAACAGCGTTTATTTTATTTTTTATTGCAATTCGATTTTAATTGAACTCTCTCCGACTTTAAATACGGGTTTCGAGATACCCAAACGGATAATCTAAAAGAAGATCATAACTTGGTCGGTATCTCTCCGCCGCATGGGAGATTTTTAAAACTAGTTAGAACCAGATCTGAAGTGAAGGTTCACTGAGAATTGAACGTCACTTTTTCCTTAGAGTTTTACAGAGCGAATGTAAATATTATTATCTAAACACACATACACGCATGTCTTACTTTAGTCCACAAAGAGGACATACAGTGCCAGAACATTCCCTACCATATAATCATAATTCATTTGATAGTGCATAATACAAGTAGTAGCTAAACGCAAGATGAATCTTATTCATAAAGCTCCTTTTTTTAGTAAGTTTTAATCATTCATTAATCATTTACACATAGTTGCGGTAGATATATAGAACATTGAGTTGGGAACAAAAATCCGAAGCCACTTTTGTGCATCTGGGTTGAACGGTTGCCTGTGACTTATACCACCCTTGGGTATCTGTAATGAAATTTCCAACAACCACATAGGGAGTCTCCATTTAACAATGAGAGCTAAGCGTTTTAAAAAAATCATCTTGATCGCATGACCAAGCCGATTTCTCACTGTTATATTTTACAATCTCCTAGAAACAGCTGACATTACGTATAATTTGGGTTACATAATCGAGGGGAGTTATCAGCGACCTTAACACCATCGTAGGTTATATTATATTATTACTCATTGTCATGAGTTTTTAAAAGACGTCTAAATCTGAGCCAATTGGAAACGGGATTGGTCTATCTGACATTTCAGGCAAGAGTGGGTAAACTCAGTTGACTTCACTGCGATATGCATGTCAAACAATAATAACGGAAATAATCTTCATGAGTATCCCAATATTACTGTCATTTATTAATAGCTGCCTTTAATGTAGGAGGTGGGAACATGTTTTCAGAGTTTAGAAAAGGGTGATATGGCAATGATCTGGTTTGTACTTATTTCAGCACTTTTGCAGAATTCATTTAACAATTTCACTGCCAATCCAAACTCATTAGCTAAAATTCGACCAGTTGGTTTTGATAAGATTCCGAATAGTTTGTTATTCATCTTAATGTTTCTTAAGTCAAATGATACTACAATGTATAATTCTGACGTAAATGAAAGCGGCAGACGATGTTTAAGCTGACAATTATCTGTGCTACAGAAATTATTAGTACTCCAAGCACATATGTATGTTGAAAATATTCGGAGAAAATCAGACACCGAGCAACTCAACGTCCGATCAGTTTCAAAATTTGATTGACACTTGCTATACTACTACAATTATGCTGACGGTTGCGAAGCGGCAATGTCTAGTTTAAACATATTCTATTTCAATTATATACATGAAATGGGGTGTGGTCACAAGTTCTACCAACTTAGAGACGACCCTTTCCCTACAGCTTAACAAATACAAATTCTTTTAGAGAGCGGGCATTAGTAAGCCAGAGAGGGTAGTAAAGAGAAAAAGAGAGAGTGAGGGAGGGAGATAGAGAGATAGAGTGAGGGAGAGAGAGTATATCTTTATTCGTTCATTCATTCATTCTCTTTTGTGACAATGTAGCCCAAGCTTTCTCTGCGTCAATTTTCTCTTTCTCTTGATGGTGTCAGTTCCTTTGACCAACTTACAGCACTGAAAACAGGATCTGTTTTTGAAGTGTATGTCTAATGACATCATCATCAGGTGTCCAGTCCGCTGCTGGTAACTTGCAAAAGGTAACAGAAACGTTAGTCGTCTATGTTCACCTACAATTTTAGGTTATAGTACTATACAAAATATCATAAGATCAGGGAAAACAGATAATCTAACATGGCTCTGCGTCAAAATAATTCCTTAGTCCCTTTTTTCTCAGGTACATTTTACGAATAAACTTGTCGAAGTTCAATGGTATTAATTGGTTTTCGTAATAAGAAATAATTTCTTTTCATGTTTTGATTGTAACGATGCAGCCGTAATATAGTATACATAATCAGTTAATGATACAGCATATATGAAATAGAAATCATGTTCAAACTATTAAGAATCATATAAGCTTCTTATTGCAACCATCCCTCGTACCGCGAAACAACACAGACTTAACAAGGGATTATTTTTCTATTTTTGTTGGTTTCTAAGTATAACTTCGAATGGAAATAGTTTAATGAGAATTTCTATAAATATATACTGTAGACAGGTGAAATAACGTTTGATACGCGCGATGAGAAGAAAGACTTATTGAACTGCAAACCGTGTAGATCAAGCTAGAAAATAGACAATATTTATTGTGGTTTATGAATAAACTAGAGGCGTTAAATGGCGTTTTTATGGGTTAATGGGTTAAAATATCGTAGTCGTAGCTTCAATCGGTAAGTGTAGAAAGCAATTAGACACAGAATAGTCTCATTAAAAGTGTTGTTTCATTGCACAATCACTAAGATAACAGCCTGGCTCCATTAAGAGTTCCATTGCCTATAATTAATTAACTATTATCGGGCGATACGTTTGCCATAAGTCATTAGATGGCGTTATATAATTAGCGTGAGTCGCATTTCGGCCTCTGATTCTAAGTAGTAGACAACAGGGAAAGAAGTTGAGAACGTGTCGATAAGTGTAAGATTTCATAGCTACTTCCGTTGCATCATTTAATCTATGGAATGCATTCATGTGTATCATGAACTGAGATAATGCAGGAAATTAAAATTAAATGAACACAAGCGACGGGTATACATAATCGGCGTTTATAAGCAAGAATAGGGTGCGAATGTCCTTAATGTTTTGTCGTTTTGTTTTTATGCTTTTTCGCTTTTTCGTTTTTGTTTTGGCGTTTCTCGGCGCCATATGAAGATTTTACATGCAGCGGTGCCGTAATACCCAACTCAATCAATCAATCAATCAATCTTCTTGCCCTTTTAAGGACTTTTTATGGGGTCCGGACCCCAAACCTCTTCTGTTTCCGTGCCTGTGATATTCCACAATTTGCACACAATTTGTACAAATCCAATGTTGTGGACATTAGGTAAAGAGAATAGGCTTAAACGTCAGTAATTATTGTTCCAACGCAGGAAATGCAAGTGTTAGAATTGTCACATCCTTATCAGATTCAGTGGTGGAAAATGAAATAAGATGATACCCACGTGCCTCATTGAGCTGAAATTGTCGTTCACAGAATTGTTAATTTAATTTCAAATGTAATTTTCTTAGCCATCGCTAGTTTACTTAAGTAGTTAATATGAAAAGCGCTTTAGTGTTACGTGTTTCCTGAAGGACACGGGTTTGTGATTAAAATGGATTTTTATTTAACGGAGCCGTGTCTTATTTACGCGAGACAATATTGGATGTCATTGTAACTTGTATAATGTTGTAATTTATCAGCATTATTAATGTCACATACATGTATACCTAACGAGTTTGGACTAACAAGGATAAAGAAACTACTCGTGAGGACAAGATTTCAATTGATGATGATCACAACAATTATGTACAAGAGAGAAGTTAAATCCAATACCCGCGTACGTACTTAAACAATAATTTCCTTTGCAAGTAGTTTGAAGCCATATAAGAATAACGGAATAACCCGGCGTCTGACCAGGATCCAAACTGTTGTCATCCTCATTAAAATGAATCAAATTTTTTAATCTATGATTCTTTTTTTCTACATTTTGTTACATCGTGTCTCCGTTTTATTTGATTTTAAACAATTAAGCAATAGCCACACAGTTTTCTTACAGCGCCCCCTGTCTACAACGGCACCAAATGGGAGACAAAAAAGTGTCCGTTGGGAATTGTTCAGGCTGTTTGTCACTTTTGATAATGGTTTCTCTCAAAATGTCCAATGTGTGACTCTGAGAAAAACAACAGACGACAATTTTAAGCAGAAGATATTGCAGATGTAAAAAGGTTGGACATAATTGCTTGTTTCGGGATCAGCATCAAGCGTTTTTGTTTGGAGGAAATCGTTGTTGGGTGGGTAGTTGTCGGGAGGAAGTACTGTATTTCATTAACCCTTCATTAACCCCTTGACCTCTGGTGAAACGCTCTATACAAACAGTGAACCATGTGATTAGTACACTTTTTTCGACTTCTCAATTGCCAGACCTCTCAATTGCCAGATTTCTCTTCCAAATGTCCCGTTTTCCTTATTTCTTGATTGCACGAATATTTCTCAATGTTTCACAATTTCCTATAAAGGGTATTTTCTAGTAATCGAATACTCAAGATATTGGGGAATCGAGACATTTTTAAGCCTGAGAAATCGTGCAATTGAGAAATTAAGAAATCGAGAAATTGAATAAGAAAACAGATTGTAGAGCGATGATACATTTCATCGCGAAAGAACGATGTCAATTATATACATGTGTCCGCAACAACCTCGATGGAATCTAGATCACCTTTACTGTAAATAGAACTCGGAGAGGGTACTTTGTATATGTCTGGTATGCCCTAAAAATAACGACATCATCAGTAGGGGACTTTCGATGCAACCTGCGAAAATTTCCTGGGGCAGAAAGTAAACCAAAAGGCCGTACAGAAGTATTTTGTTTTAATTTCAGTCTGCTTTAAATGGCCACATGTATGGGAAAGTCTACCAACGAAACATTTTTACAGCGCTCCCTCTCTACAACGACTAAAAGGGAGACAAAAAGTGTATGCGTTGTTCGGATGGAGTCGTTATTGGGAGGGAAATTGGCTTACATTTGCAAAAAGCTTGAATCCAGATCAGACGCCGCATAACACGGCGTCTGATCTTGATTCAACTGTTTGTCACTCTTCATTGTGTCGGGTTTTTCCAAAATGTCCAATATGTGACTTTGAAAAAAAAAGCAGACAACAATTCTAAGCAAAAGATATTGCAGATGTAACAAAAAATATCTTTAAAAAAGATATTCAGCGGAGAGCGTTTTGGAAGTAATGCTGTAGATGGGTGGGAACAAATGTATAAGATTTAGGTTTTTTAAGAATTGCCTTGGACTGAAAAACAAAACATTCAATTACAGTATCTTTCATGTAAAATATAGCTACTTAAAGTCTATCCTCTACAGAATTACCAAACAATAATTTAAACCGTATCCTGCTGCTCATAAGATTCTTGCATAAATCTATTGTTCTATACTCTTTATTCATGAATGGAGTTTCCTAAAACAAAGATGTCATATCTAAAAATAAAAACATGCTGACATTGCAATTGCAGACTGTGTCTATAATTTTGCACTAACAATTCAGATTCAATTACAGTATCTTTCATGTAACATATAGCTACTAAAATCTATCCTCTACAGAATTACCAAACAATAATTTAAACCGTATCCTGCTACTCACTTTTTCTTGCATAAATCTACTGTTCTATTATCACTCTTCATTCATGAGTAAGGGTTTCTTAGAACATAGATGTCATATCTGAAAATAGAAACATGCTGTCATAGTACTTTCAGACTGTGTCTTTAATTTTGTACTAACAATTCATCTCCAGTAAAACTTATAAATAGGTACAATAGATCAGTCTGTTCCCATATCCAATCAGCCCATTCAGTTTTCAGCCTAGATATCTGACCAGTTATCACTGGTTGAGAATTTGCAAATGATAAGTCTAAATAGAAACCATACAGCCTCGCTGAAAAAGGTTGGACATTGTTTCTTGTTTCGGGATCAGCGCCAAGCGACGTTGTTTTATATTTGCACTCTGACCAGAATTCGATAAATTGTGTGCGTATGCCAAACAGATTGCGATTAGTAGAGGCCGTGTTAACCCTTTCATGGTCATATTATTCGGGAGAGTTTTACCCCTTCAGCGCTTTATTGTCCTCTGTTTCAATAATGTTGTATGACTTAATAGATATCGAAAAGAATGTCAAACAGTTTTGGTCCTAATAAGATTTGGATTTGGTCTAATCAGGACCCATACTGTTTGCAAACGCGCTTTAAAGCGTCATTGAGAGTAAAAAATTACCACAACGTATCGCAGAAGACCTTTCAAAGTGGACAGTATTATAACTGCCAATATCAATTATTCATTTTAGCTCACCTGGCACAAAGTGCCAAGGTGAGCTATTCTGATCGTGCTGTGTCCGTCGTCCGTCGTCGTCCGTTCGTTCGTCCGTCCGTTCGTTCGTCCGTCCGTTCGTCCGTCGTCAACAATTTCTTTAAACGACATCTCCTACTAAACTACCAGTCAGATTTTTACCAAACTTACCAGGAATGATCCTTATATGGTCCCCCTTCAAAGTTGTTGAAATGATTCAAGTTGGTTGCATATCTAGGTCACAGGAGCTAAAAATAGATCGCTTCAATAAAAACTTTAAAAATCTTCTCGTCTGAAACCGCAGTTCTT
Source organism: Gari tellinella (assembly GCA_922989275.2). Classification (NCBI taxonomy): domain Eukaryota; kingdom Metazoa; phylum Mollusca; class Bivalvia; order Cardiida; family Psammobiidae; genus Gari; species Gari tellinella. The sequence continues at coordinate 21,596,551 of OV277869.1, read as the reverse complement.
TGAGCTTAGATATTTGGCACCTAGATATGCAACAGACCGGAACCGGATCCTTTACTATTCCCGTGGGGTCACTGAAGCACTCCCTCTCTGCAATCACACCCAATGTGAGACAAAAATTGTGTGCGTTGTTCGGAGGGAGTCTTTATGGGGATGGAACTTGGCTTACATTTGCAAACAGCTAGAATCCAGACCAGGTGCCGCGTAACGTAATATGTGACTAAGAAAAACTGCAGACGACAATTCTAAGCAGAAGATATTGCAGGCGTAAAAATGGTTGGGACATAATTTTTTTGTTTCGGAATCAACGGCAATCGTCGTTGTGGGGGGGAATAAGCAGAAAATTATTTTCGCTTGAAATGTATACCACGCCAAAAGGGGCGCTGCTGTTATGCACGAGGTTTTCGTGCGTGTAAGCTAATGCAGTCATTCAGCTTTGGGTAACCGAACAGTGCGGACGTTTTTGATTTTGATACTCCATGCTTAGTAGCGTGTTATGGAAGAAGAGGCGAGGTCAGAACCACGTGTTGACATTTACTCTCATTTTACTTTGGCGTTGGTCGATGTTCTTCAGCAAAGGCAGGAAGTACTGGCACTGAGAGGGAAGGTGCAATGTAACAGCTACACTGCCGACAGGAAGCAGCTCTCTTGTTAAAGATGAGTATTCATTTGTTTCAAATACAATGTAGTTTCACTCATAATTATTTCGAATAAGAATAGGGACAAACACTTACACTTGTAAGGGGCAGACTAAGAATATAAATTACAACTTTATTCATTACTTGAAACTATCTACTGCGAACAAAGTATTCAATATGACCTCCAATATGGCCTCAACACACCTAAAATATCACCGTTATACTATTACAGTTGTTTTCTTACGGTTTGATTCAAAGTGATGAAAATTGACTTTTAACATTACAAAAGAAACATGTTATCTTACTGTATAAAAAGATCGTTTGATGTATCTCCTGCCAACAAACTTATTGTCTGCTAATTTCCGTCTTTGGTTCAAAATATTTGTAATGTTGCCTGTGAGTAACAAGGTTGAGATCCTCATGACATGCTTAGTTACTAAACGTCTCACCCACATTTAAGTTGATTGCATATATATATATTAAGAAACAAGGATAAGGGTTCATACAAGTTTTGTGCACCAACAGACATTGCCAAGAAAAAGGTCAAGTACAACTTGTATAGTCCACTTCAGACAGCTCAAAACATGATGGCATACTGCTATTAGGTGACTTCAAAACATGAGTTGGAAGCAACAGCAGTAACAGAGCGAGATTCATGGATCGAAATGGAACTCGCAACTTCATAGGTAACTGTGAAATGCTTATAAGACAAGGTAAAGACGATGAGTTCATCGAAGGCGGTAACCTATTTTCACACAAGACTATCCAAAAGTACAAATGGGCATCGCTTGTCAGGAACAGTCAGATAGACCACATTATCGTTACCAACATCAGCAGGTTTTCTCTTAAAGATAATCGAGTGATGTGGTAAGCAGACGTATTTTGACCATAACTTAGTAGCTGGTCGTCCAGTTAAGACCGGATGATATCAGTGACGGCGTTTTGAGGTCCCCAAATTGAAAGACCCGACAGTTTAGGACAGCTACGATGTCGGGCTGAAATATCAGATTCAGTATTCTTCAGAAGGGCACAGTTAACACTATTTGCAACTTCAGAAAAACCATGTTTGAGACAGCTGCTACACCATGACACACAAAAAGTACAAATGTTTAGTGGATATCTGCAGACACATGGAAGAAAATAGTTGAGAGGAAACTGTAAGTTAAAGAATCATTTTCAAGAGGCCAAGTCACAAATATTATAAGAGGGACCTGTTGCATTTTACACGTCCAAAAAATTAGAAGGAAAGTCTTGAAATTCAGTAAGGTAAGAGAAAATTTTAATTGACATGCAGTACCGGTATGTGCAGAGATCACTGCTGAAATTCAAAACATAATGAGAATCTACCAAACTAGCAAGAAACTTTAATTGTACAAAGGCATACTTCAAGACCTGTCAGTAAATGACTTTCTTGCTACATATGAGGCAACAGAACTCTAACGATGGGGAGAACAGTTCTAATGTATCATTTACATGCCAAAGTCACACAATATTTGCATAAATAACTAAGGTGGATAAAGATCTTGACATTAACGTGGAACATATCATATTACAGAAGGTCCCGTATGCCTATGTATGAGAAGTCCCTTTGGAGAGGATGGAATGTTTGTTGGCTTGGTGAAAGTCGAGTATCTGAAAAAACAACGGCTATTGCTGCTTTTTCTTCAAAACATTTTTGGACAAAGTGGATATACCAGATAAAAGAAAGAAAGGAGTTGTAATGAAACTGTCCCAGAAATGTGATTCGGGAAACTGCAACAACTGAAAAACATTACACTTCTTTCTTTCACCAGCAATCTCTTCAGTCATATCATTTTCAAATGCGTAACTGTGGCGGTTGATATAACATTGTATCGAAAACAGGCAGGTTGTTGGAAAGAAAGATCAGAAAGATCATTCATTGACTGCATCTCTTGCACACATCTTAGAAGAGTTATTCAAAAACAAATTGTTGATATATTATGTAGAACGACGTCGTTCTACTATCCAGCAGATACCAGGACTCTCAACAAGACAGAGACATGGTTCTAAGTGCGACTGCCGATAATATAGATCTGAACGTCAACTCAGAGAAGACACACGTTCTGACGATCAATACCACCATCCAAAGTTACATCGAATCATTACTGCTACTTGTCATGCTCAGACCAGTTTGGTGATCAATGCCAAACTGTAAAAGTACAGGGCATTATTTTGTATGTTATCGAAAAACAACCTCACTGTTTTCTGAAACGAGACCTGTATTCTGAAGATCTTCTAACCCAACACCATTTCGCATGCGGAACTACTCAATCAGACCATCATGCCACCAGTTAGAGAAACTATTTCGATTACGATTTTAGTGATTGTTTGGCTATGTATACCGCATGCAACCCAACTGGCTCCACAAAGTAACCATTTAGTGACCACCAAGAGGAAGAGGGGACAAACTGGCGCAAAGAAACCTGGAAGCAGACTGTAGGAAAAAGACCTCAAGAAAAGAGAACTCAACTTATCAACAGTCCCTCATGCATCAGCAGATAGATTCAAATAATGATCCATTGAAACGGCTTCAAGTACCAGTCGACGCAGAGAAGATTGTACGAGTATGGGTGTCTTGTCACGTCATATGGTAAAGTGATTTATGTATTCTTGTATGGCATCTACCCGTAATATTGGACACTATTTGTTTCTATTGACATAATCAATTATAATTGGTTATTGTCAGTAAGCATCAAGAGCAATACAAGTAACTGTAAGACTGACGGCTATTTCGTCTACCATTTTTTGTATTGAAACTAAACACACAGATAACATTATTACTTATTTTAAACACTTTTTAAAGCACTATCAAAAACTGAAACATAATATGAATTTAGCAGAGGACATGTTTGTTTGCGATAGAATGATTCACATTGAGTGAATAATAGGTTTATTTTGTAATGTTTAAACTTTTATAACAGTCGAAAAGAATGTTTGCTTCTTGCAGAAACTCCGGCAGAGTAGGTAATTTCCGTTGACTAGTTTCGTTGCAGTTGCAACTCATCAGAACGTATGAAATTTCGTATTGAAACTTCGTAATTTATACCCTTGGGATTGTATCACGTGATATCTTTTATTACGTTTTTGACACGTTTTACGCATTTTTTGATGACAAATTACGCATGTTTGCGCAGATTTTGACTGCGTCATCCACTGTTTTTGGTGACGTAGCTCGATCTATTGTGGTAACTAAGGGCCTTGTTTGTGTAACTAAGGCCAAAAAATGACTTCCGGTTGTTAGAGAAATTATCCCAAATCAAAGAAAATCCTTATATAATCAAAGATATTCTGTCCCAACATTGATTTTGTTGAGTATTAAACTTTTAGTCAAACCATATGAAGGCAATTGTAATACGTAGTGAGTATGTTGGTGATATTTTATATTTGTGCTAACCATTTTGGATGCCGTTTTTAACAGTTTGTTTGAAGTGAAAGGGTTAAACGGTGTTTATACACATAAATAACATGCTCTTTTCGTAATGATCAAAGTCCATTGTTCTCATTTTTAGCAAAACCATACGAAAATAATTGTTATGCAATGTTCTATATATGTTCTGTTTGTGTCGGCCATCTTTGACGCTTTCTTGAACATTTTGTTCGTTGTGTAAGGGTAAAACATATGTTGTAATAAATAGGGTATCCATTTTGCAATGTTCAAAATATATTGTCATCTGTTTTAGTCAAACCATAAGGAACCAATTGTAATACTATGTTCATGAACTTTTATGCATGTAGCGGCCGTCTTGGACGCCATATTTCAATATTCTATTCGCAGTGTAAGGATTGAACGGTCTTTATACTAGACTAGTCGGCTTTCTAGAAATTGTGAATAATAAAAGAGTAGTAGGCATTTCGTGTTAAAAGTTGGCAAGCAGTTGTTTTTACATAATTTGGGTGTGCTGAATCCAGATATGCCGTTTGACAAGCTCTATTTTCAGTTTTAAGGTCAAAATGGCGGAAAACAAAATGGCCGCTAAAAACTCTATTTTAACCCCTCTAAACTTGTGAATAATCAAAGAGTAGTAAGCATTTCGTGTTAAACGTTGGTAAACAGTTGTTTGTACAAAACTTGGGTGTGCTAAATTTAAAAATGTCTTTTGTCAAGCTCTGTTTTTAGTATTTTAGGTCAAAATGGAGGGGGAAAAAATGGCCGCCGAAATTCTTTTTGTAACCCCCTAAACTTGTAAATAATCAAAGAGTATTAGGCATTTCATGTGAAAATGTAGCGAACAGTTGTTTTGACATAATTTGAGTCTGTGAAATCCAAATATGCCCTTTGATAAGCTCTGTTTTCAGTATTTAAGGTCAAAATGGCGGAAAACAAAATGGTCACCGAAATCTCTATTTGTAACCCCCTAAACTTGATAATAATAATGGAGTCGTAGACATCTCGTGTAAAAAGTTGGCAAACAGTTGTTTTTAAATAATTTCGGTGCGTTGAATTCAAATATTTTATTTGTCAAGCTCCATCTTTAGTATTTATGGTCAAAATGGCGAAATACAAAATGGCCGCCTAAAACTCTATTTGTAACTCCCTAAAATTATACTGTGTTAGGCACATGGTCAACACGATGATAATTACTTGTATTAGCGGACAAAATAGCGTAAATACTGTTACATAATTTTTGGAATCTTTATATCATTCTGCCCATCCGCATCTGGGATACAGGTATTTCAGGTACATGTACAATGTATAAGGTGGACAGAAATATCGATATTCCCGGCAGCAACAAACTTTTAATCAGATATACATGTATGATCACAATTGTATTAGATAGCAATGCCCTTGATATCTGAATTCAAGTGATAATGTACTCTAAACATACTCATGTTATTACATATAGCTTTAGATGCAGTTTCAATAATGTATACATTCCAAGGTATCAGTCGATTCATACAGTTGCCTCTGTTAGTTTGCTGCGTGTCTCTATTTTACCGATAGTGATTTCTTTTCATTATTCCTATGTCTAACATTTATTTTTTCAGATAAGGAAATATACTACATCACAATTCTTTGTTTTCAAAAAATAACATAGATCCAATAAAACAAGATTATTCTTGAATACCGCCATAATCACATAATGGTAGCATTTATATTTTGTATTGTCGGTGTAGAACAAATGCAATTATTTAGACCATAGTTATCACAGTTATGTCACCATTCAAAGGAAGTATGCATATCCTACATAAGTATAATAGTGTATATGTAAGTAGCAAAGCATACGTTTGCACTGTAAAAAGAAAATATCAGTCTCGATCGGGAATCATCTGTCCATTCTATATGCCCTTATTCAGGATAATGACAGTTTTTGCTAAAATAACCTGACGGTTCAGTTTCGTTCAGATTTAAAAGCATAATCACTTTCAAAGAAATACTGTTAAAATATACAAACTGTTTTAAGTACATGCAGCGCAGTAGAGTCGATTCAAGGTACCGGTATATGTCTTCTTTGTATTCAACTAACATATTCATGTGCACTTAGTTTCTAGTGTCTGTGTGAAAAAAGTGTGAAGCAATAACGAGCAGAATTATGTCATAGTGTTCAGTTACAGGAGTGCTATTTAAATGGTATGCATTGATTGTGTGCTTGTCTCAAGATCATCAGAATACCACTGTTATTTGTAATTTGCATCTGCTTTTAGCCATCCCATTCTACACTTGTTGTTTCAAATGATGTCGGAATCAACTATTTGCCAATAGTGTTTCTTGTGGTGTAGCGTATTTGCAAACACAATGGAAGCAGCGTGTAATCTCAAAAGGGGCAGGGTAACGAACTCAGAATGTGAATTATTTGCCAAACGTAAAAAAAAGACAAGCTACTAAAGCCAACAGAAAATGGGACTGCGTTGCTAGTAGATGCTGCTAATCCAAGGCAAAAGTTTATAGATCCAAATAACCGAGTCGCCATTGACCGAATTTTATCAAGTTCTAGTGCTAGTCATGTCTTGGTTTAGCACAAAACACGAGTAAGAGTCATATCTCAAGACTTGCTGAGGCAGACAAAGGCAAAGCAGGTGCAGTAACACTGTCGCAAAGCAACAGCTAATATACGTCTCTAGAACATCTAGAAGTTCTATTTGGTCTGTCATGAACTGGAAGGCATGACATTTTTGCCAGAATAGTCATGCAAAAAAGCAAAGCTGTAATTTGTCACAACATTCAAAATGAGCGAACAGATTCTCGAAGCTTCAAACTTTGACTAAACTCTTAGTAGACATTTTTCGCTGCCGCTGACTGCGAGTAGCGAGGCGCGGTACGCGACTAGTTTGAGAGGGGTTTCTCAATAAATTCGGACCTAATTATTTTTCAATTGAATTATCATCTTTTTTGTCGTCTGCTTATTTTCAAATAACAAGTTGATTGCTTTCATCACTTATGCACTAATATAAAGTTTTGTCACGTATACTGAACATCAAATTTGATCCAGTCTTCATGATTTGGTGGGATGTGTATATACGGTTTAACCCCTTACTCCATAACTGCTTTAAAAGACATTTCCTCAGTCCTTTGATGGACTAACCCACCTCCCCCCTTTGTGCTCGATAGGCGTGAAAGTAACGGTGAAGCAGTGGCAAAGTGTGCCCAGCCAATGACACTAATCTCAAGTTGTCTAGAGAGACCCTGCATACTCACACTCAACAGTTTTTCCAACGGGTTTTATTATCAAAACTATCAAATATATATACATTTATTCCTCCACTGAAGAAAATAGTTTCAATTTATGCAGTGAATATAGGAATATGTATCATAAAAATATTTTTTTTTAGAAAATATAGCTTAAAGACCTTTCCTGAGCTACTTTCGGTGATAAACCCTACTGGGACAGTTTCCTTGCTCAAATCATGATTGTTATCCATACCTTTATTACCTTGAATCAGTCAGGCGTTTCATGTGAGGCCCGCGCTTTATATTTGATAGTTTGGTTAGGAAAACCCGTTGAAGCAAGAAATATCTTTTAAAAAAAGATATACAGCGGAATGGGTGGTGGAAGTCATGCTGTAGATGGGTGAACACAATTGTATGATATCGGGGGGGGGGGAGGTTTCAAAGAATTGTTATATCTTGGATTGAATAGCAAAAAATACACATTGAAGGATATAGCATAAAAATCTGAATAAGAGGAGGTCCTTTGAAAGCACAGAAAACAAAGCAAATACTGAAAATTGCAGACTCACTCTGACTAAAAAGCTATTATGTACAGAAATGCAAAACAATAATATAACCCATATCCTAGCTACTTGTAGGAGATTCTCAGATTAAACTATTGTTCTACAAGAGGTGATTCACCAATTTTGAAACACTTTTGAATAGTCGATTATAATTAGTCGGACATTACTTCTGCACGAAACTCACGTGAATGTATTAATACACCTTAGTTTTACAGAAACATGACATTTTAATGTAGATTATAACATGGGCATGCCTAACATTGACAGTGTAATAGAAGGTATCGTTATATACCTTTTGAAAAAGAAACTGTCGTACAGGAATATACAACGAGAGAAAATTTGTCATTGACACGACGTTTCTTAGTCTACTATCCATCATGTAAAGCACTTAAAAGGTAAAACGTGTGTTGCTGATACCGAGCCGCCAAAACCAGAACCAAATTAGAGGACGTCCAAAACGTCAATTCCAGGGGTTATTCCAAAAACGCAATGATGATAAATGGGTTAACCCACCGACACAACATGAACTGGCAACTCAACAAGGGATGTATCTGTCAACAATTCATAGGATCATTAAACATGCACTGCAAGCAAAACTTCAGAAAAATGCAAATTACTCAACTTCAGTGCAGCTCAAAGTGAAAAACATCAACGTCTTTGCCAATTTAACAAACGTTTTAAGAAGGTAAAATGAAAAAACTTTGTGATAACAGATGTGGCAAAGGTTTACTCTGGGCGGGAGTTATGGATGCTACATCCGCAAAGGACATGGCGATCCTTCAAAACTCAAGTTTACACTTTAGCAGGCCTGAGCCGAGCAGTGCAGGACGAATTGAGAAATATTGAGCAGTCTTTAATCAACAAGACACTTAAGTCATAACCTAACCGATGTAGATTGATCTATAAACTCCAAGGATCCTAGATTGAACATATTTTACAATAAAATACTTATTTTGTGGTTTTATAGATGGAATTAAAGTGTTTTAAAACTGGTGAATCACCTCTCGTATATATCAAACTTCATTCATGGAGTTTCTTGAAACAAAACTCAAACAGACACTGTAGTGTGAAACAGCAGTCTGCTGTACATTTCTACCATCTCACTCTTGTAAATAAATGATGAAACAACACAATTGTGTTTAACTCACTTGAGGCCATTTATTATATTGCTATGGTAAATTTGTACAAATAGTTTACAATTAAAATAAATTGGTAGTAAACCATTACAAAACACCTAGCTACCACTATATATCTATAAAAAGACACCTGATGTCATATCTTAAAATAGAAGCATGATGCCATCAGCTCAGTAGTAAATTCAGTCTGTGTCTCTTAATTTTACACCCACAATTCATATCTGTTAAAACTGCAAATGTTCATAGACCAGCCTGGCTACAGTTTCAGGGCTCCGGATAAGAGGGAGTAAACTGAACAATTCTAACATTTTCTCACTCATTTCACCTACAAATCCTATGGTGTTACTACTCATTTGGATCGTCTCGAAGAGTCAACTCGAGATTAGTGTCATTGGCTGGGCACACTTTGCCACTTCTTCACCGTTACATTCACGCCTATTGAGCACAAGGGGGGGGGGGGGGGTACTGAGGAAATGTCTTTTAAAGCAGACTGAAAGTAAGCATCATGCGTATGAAGGTGCATTCTGCTTTACTTCCAACCTACTACAAGGGATCATCTATATTCAATACTAGCAACAGGTTATGGAGTAAGGGGTTAAACCGTATATACACATCCCAACAAATCATGAAGACTAGATCAAATTTGATCTTTAGTATACGTGACAAAACTTTATATTAGTGCATATGTGATGAAAGCAATCCAATTGTTATTAGAAAATAAGCAGACGACAAAAAAATAGGTCTGAATTTATTGAGAAACCCCTCTCAAACTAGTCGCGTACCGCGCCTCGCTACTCGCAATCAGCGGCAGCGAAAAATATCTAGTATCCGTCTTGCCGGAGTAAACGATCTCGTAAAATTCAACATACGCACATCATAGACAAAATAACAATCAGTCAATGACGACATAGCTATGCAGTGGCTTGTTTTGGAACTAAAAATGCGCATGTACTAGAACTGTCCGATATATGGAAGAGATTTTGCTCACTAACAGAAACTGCGGGTGTATAAGTTTCTGCTTCTTTCAAAAGCAGAAGAACCTCTTTGAAGGAGAAGCTAGTTTCACATGTCAAAGAGGATCATGATTTCATCACAATTCTGGGCATTAACAATCATTTCTTGTGCCTTTAAAGTTTGAACTTTCATTAAATTACGGTTTAGTCACATATGACACCGAAGAGTAATCCCTATGGCATGTTTATAACCATGGCGATGACTTATTCCTGGGGATGGTATATGTTGCCTTCAAGTTGAAATCTGACATTATGACACATCCATTGTATAAAGAGTTTATAATTAATGAGAATGAGATGATATCTTCTGTGCCTGAGAGTCTCTTTCTGTTTTTTTCGCTTGATGTTTGGAGGGCAGAGGTTGATCGAGACTGATCCAGAGGACGTAGAACAGGCATATATTTGTATTGCCCTGTATTGTTCAATGCTGAGAATCTTGGTACGCAGTATCGAAACTGCAAACCAAGATTCTAAGCACTGGACAATATCAGGTCTATAACATCAGTGGAGACAAACAGTGGACCCAAAACACCACGCCATAGCAAATACCCTCATCGGGCAGCTAGATCACGGGAACTAACCCAATTATTTAACAATACAGGCCACATTATCAGTTAGGATAATGTCCTGCAAGTTGAATCTGCTCTTGCCGAAAAGACATTGGCAACAATGAATCCAGAGACTGGGCCACATTTCATTCATGATATATTTGTTTACTAACATGTGATAACACTAACATCGATGATGCCAGTTTTGGATGGCAGAAATAAGTGTCATGCTACCCAGCTAGTTTGGTGGCAAAGGGGTCCAGAATCCGACATTGGTTTGCAAAATCTACACCCATCAAGAATACATTACACGTCCCTGAAATAATGGAGGCGATTTTACCAGCGGGAATACCAGAGCGTAAGAGGGAGCCGACGTCAACAAATGAAACAAAAAGGGAATGGTTCTCTGAAACATCTGATAACCTTTCACCAATCCGTTCGATGGAGAGCGATATGGCGTTTTTTCATAAGCAGACAAGATAACTCTGATTCAAGAAGAGTTGGCTAGACACGGTGCAATTGAACACTGGTAATTAGAAACAAGGAGATAACAAGTGTAGGTTGTATGCAAATTATACAAGCTCCTGCACATGAATTTGATTTATTCAAGCTCCTGCACATGATTTAGACACGCTAAATACAGTTGTCAGGCAGTGTTGCTCTTGCTCTTGGGTTAACAATATGTTGTGTTGACAGTTGATGAGGCACTGCTTTGAAAGTTGAAGAGGCTTAAGTGGGAAAAACATGAGTATAAAAGTGCTTGTTTGTAAACATTTGTGGACTTTATACTTGCCTTCAATTGTCTGAAATCTATAGGACAAGACGTGTAACCAAGTAGACTGCTCGATGTATGGACAGAGGGCCACACCCTCGCCATAGAGCAGCAGAACAAGTCTTAGCATGGAAGAACTATGCAAGAGGAATGAGGACGCATGTACTTACTCTTAAAGCATTATGAAGAATGATGATGCCACAATTTCTAAACTCCATCCAGGATAAAGACAGTGAACTGTGCAATTTTTTCTGTATATTCTATGGCGTTAATCTTGCAAATTGCTTATATCTTCATTTTTGGCATTTTTGGGTAGCATACAGTTACACAGAAGTAAGTGAGTACTAACGTGGTTCTTAATTTGAAATCAACATATTTACAACAGTATGATTTGCCCAAAAACTCATTGAAATAGAAAAACGTATTTGCGATTTTATTGCAGAATGCAATTGTTCTAATGTAGCCATTTTGAAAAATGAACGCCATCTTGAATTACAGGTATCATTGAAATAGGACAAGTCTCAACGATTTTAATGTTGAATGCAACATTTCTGTAGCGGCCATATTAAGAAATAACGGCCATCTTGAATTTTAAATGACTCATAGATACAAAGAATCAATTGAATAATATCATCATTTAAAATTTGAATAATACATTATCAAAAAGTACTTTATGACACAAAAGCATTGAAAAGTATCATTCTTTGCAACTTTATTGATAAATGCAATTATTCTGTATATTCCATTGTGGCCATCTTGAAAAATGGCGACCATCTTGATTTTTAAGTGGCTAACGGGGTTTTTCAAAAGAGCAATCCCCAAGGAGTATGTGTGCAAATTGTGTGCTGCTTATTCTCCTCAAGTTTGCGACTATCTGCTTTTCTAATTTCAAAAGTGTAAGTAAAGTGTTCACACGTGTTTGTTAGTAAGTATTTATTGGTGACCATTTTGATTTCTGCAATATTCCAATTATATGCTAAAGATAACACTAGACAGGCAGCCAAAATGAGTTTGACACCAATTTACTTTCTGGTGTGTTAGTTCTTTCTTTAATGAGTTTTTTTTATTTTCATTATCATTTTGCTGCTATAAATAACGAAGTGTATGTTTGATTTGCTACATTCAGTTTTCTTCGGTAGCCATTTTGTTTCCGCCATTTTCCCAACCCTTGATGTATAATTCGAAATGCAGTAGAATTACATTTCACTTTTCAGAATTTTGCCTTTTTAACAGACAATGTTAATATTATGCCCATATTTCCGATGTAGTATACCTTTATTTGATTGGAAATAGCGTTCTATGGCGGCCATTTTGTTTTCCGCTATTTTGACCTTAAATACTAAAACAGAGCTTGGCAAATGGCATTTTTGGATTCAACACACCCAAGTTATGTACAAACAACTGTTTGCCAACTATTAACACGAAATGCCTACTATTCTTTGATTATTCACAAGTTTATTGGGGTTACAAATAGAGTTTTCGGCGGCCATTTTGTTTTTCGCCATTTTGACCTTAAAACTGAAAATACAGCTTGTCAAATGGCATTTTTGGATTTAGCACACTCACATTATGTAAAATCAAGTGTTTGCCAACTTTTAACACGAAATGCCTAGTGAGGTCAGAATCTCCAAAATCCGCCTAGGCTATATACACAATGAGTTAATAGAATGACCCTTTTGTAATGTTCAAAGTCAACTGTAATCAATTTTAGTAAAATCTTAAGAAAATAATTGCAATAATTTGTATGTACGTGATATTTTTAAGTTGTGGCGGCCATATTTGACGCCATTTTGAATATTTTGTTCCTAGTAGAATAGTAAAAATGTCAATATTAAGATTTTTTAATAATTTGACTCTCTTATAATAGCCAAAGTACATTGTCATCGTTTTCAGTGAAACTATAAAGAAACGTATAATCATAGATAGTATTTTTATGATAATTTTATATTTCTAGGAGCCATCTTCGGGCCATATTTGAACATTCTGTTCGTAGTATAAGGTTTAAATGGACTTTATTCACATAAAGTGAACAATGTGACTATTTTGTTATGTTCAGCGTGTATTGTCACCCCTTTTAGTAAAACCATAAGAAAATAATTGTAAAAGTTAGAGTGTGCGTGATATTTTTATGACTATGGCGGCCTTCTTGGATGCCATTTTGAACATTTTGATATCTGTATAAGCATTAAACGGTCTTTATTCACGTCACGTGAATACTATGACTCCTTTATAATGTTCAAACTGCATTTTCATCACCTTTAGTAGAATAATCAGAAAATAATTGCAATAGGTAGTATGTTCGTGATATTTCATGTTTGTGGCGGCCATCTTGGACGCCATCTTGAATAGCGATGTTGGCCCACAGATATCACAACTGCAACAAGCAGTTTCATAATCTACACACTTGTACGAACATTTTGGTATATAGAAACCTTTGTTTACAGATGGAGACCGGTTAGGTGTCCAAAACGGCCCTCGAGTTGCAGCACTAGTTAGCATACATGTAGTTGAGATGGCATAATCATGACTTGTACACAGTATTAACATTCGTTAATCCGAAATCTGTAAATGATTTGTCACTAATATTCAAAGTGAGGCTTCTTGACTAATTGTTTTTGTTCTATGGTACGGTAGAGCCATTCTTGATTGATCATTCGATGATTTGTACAAGTTTCTGTTTTGTTTACCACTGGAAGGGAGTAATGCAGAAAGATAGCATAGGAGCTTTCGGTATTAATCTCTTCCTTGAATATGGCATATTTACCTGGATATTTTAAATATTTACTATTTAAGGAGTCGAAATTAGGATCATTTTGTCATGAAGATATTTCGGATTCAGGAATAACTACTGTGATGTTTAATTTCCAATTATCATTATTAAAGATTTGTTTGTATGTTTGTTTTTTGCAGTTTCATAGAGACGAAATTGATGTTGCCGGTGTAACGAAGTATTTTGACCCCCATCGAAAAGTGACCCCCGGTCAAAATTCGACGTCGTAGAATGACCCCCTGTCGTCGAAAAAGGACCCCCATCGTCGAATATTGACCCCCTTCTGTCGAAAAATGACCCCCTTTATACTTACCTTTATATTTGGTTTAAAGTTAGTTTTGCAAGTGCTAAATGTGTATTTATACCCCAAAGCTCAATTTTGGGCGTATGTAGTGACAAAATTGCGCTTGTCTGGAATTGATTCCGTCTTCACATGTACCTTTTGTTTAGACCATATTTTCTTTATTACATCAACAAGATTTACCAAAGTAGGTGTGTGAGTACAGCTTGCCATGACAAAGTGGCCTATAACATAGCCTGTAAATTTTTCGCTTTTCAGGTCACTGTGACCTTGACCTTTTACATTATTTTTCGATAAACAACTTTTATGGCGTTTATTTGGTACCACGGCGCTCATACATGTACTTTCTATTGGTTTAGAAGGATACCTGTCAGTTGGCAAGTCAATACGTCAGTGCCCAAAGTTGGGAGATTTTGAGGGGGCTCCGTGACAAAAGCTTTGGAATTTTCTTAATGCGTTTCTTTTCAAACATGACTAAAGGTTTACATTTATTTTTTCGAAAACACAACAGTACTGTTGAAAAGTATCTCAGTTTGCCAACAAACTTTGATCTAATATGTGCTTTGGTTGCGGGGTTCGTTTCAACTGTTCTAGTCTCAAGACACTGACTCGAGTTTGATCTCGGTCGTTAAATCTGAGGTAAAGTTGGTATCAAAACAACTGTAAAGCCTTTATTAAGCTGCACTTGCAGGTAGAGTTTGGTCATCTATTTATTACCATTCCTTGTGTTTTAGTGTTCTCCGGCTTTACATTTTGATAAGGTAGTGTCACTTCGAATGACTTAAGTATTATAGTAATGTTTACTTGTAAAACTCTTTACCCTGCATACCTTAGCAACTGAGAAATGTACCCTTGTCGTATTTAGCAAGTGACCAATATTGTGAGTATCGTGATATCTGTTGCCTCAGTTTGACCTTGAATTATGTAGTGACCAAAGCTCAAGATAAAAAAGAGTTTGAGTTGAGTCTGAGATCGTTGTCAGGCACTTGATTGGTCAGATTAGCGCAAACGCCCAGACTCGACTCAAACTCTTTATAACCTTGGGCCCTGAAGTACCGATCAAATTGCCATCATTCAAATAAAGCCACTACAAGCGGGCTATGTTGTGTTCTGCCAATTCTTGCTGATATGATTTAACAGTTTATCATGTTTATGTGTACATTTAACACCATCTACAAACACTTTATACCCAGATCGGATGCTGCTTAATGTTGCCTCATTACCCTTGTCATCAATCGGTGTCGTTGAATAACTCCGGTCATTATTCTATGACGTAGAATGACCCCCTGTCTTTATTTGATGTCGTAGAATGACTCCCCGGTCATAACTCGATGTCGTAGAATGACCCCCGGTCTTTATTCGATGTCGTAGAATGACCCCCCGGTCATTATTCGATGTCGTAGAATGACCCCCCGGTCTTTATTCGATGTCGTAGAATGACCCCCCCTGATATTATTCTATTTCATAGAAGGCCACGTATTTGATGTCAAACAAAGGCCCTTTCTCATTATGCAATGTCGCGAGCAGCACCCTGAGGATTAATTCATGTCAGATTGCTAATTACTTTTAAAAATCATTGGATGCTTCTATGTTGTACAATATACTGTCAATAATCTAATCAATATTTTCATAGACACATGCTGCAATGTTTCTGTTGCGACACATTGTAAGAATACGAATGTCATTGGAATCGATGTAAATATTATATATACAGTAGAACCTCTCTAATACGACCACTAACTTGTGTCAAATATTAGTCGTTTAAGACAGGTGACTGCTTAAAGCAATGCGAAAGTGAAACAGAAAGCTCCTACAGGACCTTTCTGTTTCACTTTCACATTGCTTTAAGCTGTCACCTGTTTTTTATACAGACAATTAGCCTTCTTTTTAGTGGTCGTATAAGAGAGGTTCTACTGTACATGTAAAAGAGGGATAAATATTTTCACTTGTTCACGTGTATTGATATCGAGTATCACCGATATACTTTAAACTACGTTCAGTAAGTGGTCATATATCTTCAAGAATAGAAACAGGCTATGGCGTAAAGGGTTAAGTATTCATGTTTGACTTAATGCATCTACCAGACAATGCATTTGAAACTGTAATGATGTTATATGCAGCAGTGACATTTATACATTTTGTATTGGTACAGTTGAACCCCTCTATAGCAGAAATTCAACCAAGAAGTGTACAGCTAAAACGGATTTGACTTTTTAAACTGTATACAATGTACTTGCATACATGTATTCTTAAGTTTTG
This sequence comes from Gari tellinella, assembly GCA_922989275.2. NCBI lineage: Eukaryota > Metazoa > Mollusca > Bivalvia > Cardiida > Psammobiidae > Gari > Gari tellinella. The sequence continues at coordinate 21,579,926 of OV277869.1, read as the reverse complement.
CATCTTTGATTATGTAGTTGACAAAGAACTTGTAAATGATAACCTATCAGTTATATAGGATATGCTTATTAGTCTTTTTAGTAATGTTTTGGACTGTTATCAAAATGTAATGTACGATCGATGTAATGCATTACTTTGCCAATGTAGTTGTAATTTAATGCATTACAACATCTTATGTAAACGTTGCGTAATGGTAATTGTAATATAACTCTTTAGCAATGTGATTGTAAACTTGTAAAGTAATTTATAACTTTCTCAAGTAATTCACACCATGCCTGGTCCCGCCCCACCGACCTGCATACTCCATGGCTGAACTACACCCTTAACTTATTTATAAATAAGCTGTTCACGAATTATACCTCAGACCTGCAACCAGCTTGTATCAAAGAGATCGGGCAATCACTACCATCAGCATCCAACATATAAGCACCAGGTTACATGTAACGGTATCCCTCGGGATCAGCATTTAGTATACTGTACGTTCCCATGTCGTGCTTATCATAAGTCTGAATTTAAATTGTCTATCATCTAAATTTTATGTATCTTTTAACGCATTCACACATGAAAATGTAAGTGAACAATTCAAGTTATGTCAAGTCAATTTTCGACTAGCTAGAGTTGTTTTATACAATACATTTCAAAACTGACACATATCAGAGGGCTTCTGTGGGTAAAGTCTGACCTGGGTCTACACTGTTTACAAAGGACAAGTGTACTATTAACATGAACACTGTTTGTAAATAACTAATATACTCGTAGCTAGGGTCCAATTGGTTAAACTGTGTTGCTTAATTGCTGGAGAGGGTAGGGGGTCATTATTCGATGGGGGTCGATATATTTCAGGAGGGGTCTAAATACTTCATGAGGGGAGTCATAGTACTATGACCGGGGGGGTCAAATTTCGACGTCGAATTATGACCGGGGGGTCATTGTACGATATCGAAAAATGACCGGGGGTCATTCCACGTCGTCGAATTTTGACCGGGGGGTCATTTTTCGATGGGGGTCAAAATACTTCGTTACACCGGCTGTCCTAGCGGGCAAGGTTGACCTACTCCCGGAGCTTCTACTGTCATCACTTGCAGCCAATATCAGCAAGAAATACGAGTATGGTTTTATTCGCTGGAAAAAGTGGGCTTGGTTTATGGGTTAGGGAGTAGGGACATTTTGCCCGATGGGGCTATTCCGGTTGCATTGCATTAACTTCTTTGACTCAGACGGCAAACACTGCTAGTCCAGTGATTAGTGCATTCTATATATATATAAATGAAATTGTGGGCTAATGTCGCATACTAGTTCTACTATAGTTATCAGTATCCTAGAATCTGCAAAAAGGCGTTTAGCAAAGCATACTATTAAAAAGATGTCATGACAGATTGACACTAGATGTATTTTCATCTATGTATGACAGTTTTGTTTGAGATCGAAAATCTAAAGAATCAGAATTATTTATGCAATCTTTTCTGGCAGTTACAGGGTTTTACGTAGTTCAGAATTTAAGGATTCTGACCTGAAATTCCATTTGTCACACTTGGCTAATTGTTTTAGAGAGTAGAAAATCTATATATATCGAGAGGCTTCGTGGATATTGATAGCTAGAACAGGCATTAAGTTGTGTCCGGTTGAGAACATACAATGGGAAAAATGTAATCAAAATTTTATGAAAATGACTTTCTGTTTTGTAATATTTTCAAGAGAAGAGTGCTTATAAGGCGAGTTCAGTGAAAAAAGCAATGTCATATACAAACTTAACTTACTTAAGTGATCATTTTATTTCTGCTCCAATACCATGCTTTATTTCTGCTTTTCGCCGCGTGTTAGTGACATTTCAAAGATCTGTTTACAATCACTTCGGTCTGGAAGTGCTTTTACGACAGCTAACCACGGCATTAAAGACAGAATGATTTAGCGACACGGTTGCTGGACAAGTGGAACCGCTTTAAGACGGTTATTAATGGTGTCCTGAGCGTTGGGGTTTTAGATTGGAGTGGAGAGCTTTGCACGTTTGTTTAAGTGCATTATTTACATGTACATATAGATGCAATTTTGATTGTTATTCGTATTTTCCCGTTCTTTGAATTCAGTTCGGTTGCCCAAGTGCTCGTTACAAATACAATTATAAATTGTATTCTTGTTGTTTGAGTTTTCTGTTAGTAAGGCAGTGAAGAGTTTGAAGGGAACTATAATTTTCTTCCTTTGAGTTTACGAATAAGCAGAACATTATTTTCCCTTGAAATGTATACCACGCCAAAAGGGGCGCTGCTGTTGTGCACGAGGTTTTCGTACGTGTAAGCTAATGCAGTCATTTAGCTTTGGGTAACCGAACAGTGCAGACGTTTTTTGAGTTTTTAGATTTTGGATAGGATCTAAACATTTAAAATTGCATCTATTTATGTTATATTTTCACTTGAATATATCAAGTATGTCTGTGACGATTTATTCTATTCAGATTGTAACTGTTTTTATCTAGTTTTTCATGCGTTGTGGTATATGTAAAGTATGTGTTAAAGCATGCTCATTTTGCAGAAGTCAAAGATGTAATGTTAAGATTATTGATAATATTACGTACTTGTATGTAACTATGTATTAGCTTGTATTATGTCAACATGCGTTGCCTGATAAAGCATACATATTTGCAGATTTAATTTGAGTTTTATCAAGTATAGTTCTGGTTAATTACCGGTTCCATTTTACATATACCACGTTCTAACATATATTTATGGTTTTAGATATTCTAAATATCTCTATACATAGAGAGATTTCAAATTCAGTGTTTTATCAAATGTTTAATCAATTATTTTATTTGGACAGTCTTTTCATTGCAAGTCTATACTGTCTGCATACATAATTTGTTAGCGAAGATGAGGCCCGACATCTACGTGGTATTGCTTTATGCAACTCGATACTTGCCAAACGGGTACCCTTTTCCAGAGTTTGTTCTCTTATGAAGATTTTTACCTCTGGTTTTTGTATGGGCGAATCGACCACATCGCAAACAAATTATGTGACAAAACTGTTTTTTCCCATCGGATTTTTTGAGCTACACTTCGTGTGAATGCAGTTATGAACCTGCGCATTAAATAGTGTAGCACAATAACTTCACTTCCAGCATATGGATTGCTGTGTTTAATAGTATGATGATGTGTCAGCAAAATTTATACGTACTGATATATACACGGTATTGAGCTTGATTGAGTTGAGTGGGGTTGGAAGATTATTTTCATCATATTCATGTATGAAACTTGTTGTACACGACCAGTTCGGTTGCCTAAGTGCTCGTTACAAATACAATTATAAATTGTATTCTTGTTGTTTGAGAGTTCTGTTATTAAGGCAGTGAAGAGTTTGAAGGGAATAACATTTTCTTCACTATATATCAATATTGACATAGTATAGATTAAACCAGCTTTACAATGTGTGCGAGACAAATAGCTCTATTATTGAATTTCCCGCAAACAAATTATACGTCTGACCTCATATTCTTTCATTTTATCATTTACAAATCGACCACTAAATCTTTCATTTCCAAGTAATAGTGCACTTGTATTTGCTTAATATTTGGTTCCAACATAGACGTAGCCTTGGTCGCTCTATGATCAGGATCAAAACAGTTTGAAAATTATATTGCTATTTCTTCAGTCTAAATGTCGTATTATATATTCGAGACTTAAAGACTGTCTTATGATTTAGAAATACAGCGTTCCCTCTCTACAACGACACCAAATGGGAGAAAAAGATTATATTAGTAGTTTAGAGGGAGTCGTTATCGGAAGTAAAATAGGTTTTACACTTACAAACAACGTAACGCGGTGTCTGATCTGGATTCAAGCTGTTTGTCACTCGTCATTACCTTATTACTGACAAAATATCCAATATGTCACTTTGAGAAAAACAGCAGAAAACACATTTAAGCAGACGATATTGCAACAGTGAAAGCGTTAGACATAATTATCCTGTTAGGGAACTGCGGCAAACGTCGTTGTATGGTGGGAGTCGTTGTTGGGAGGGCCGTTGTAAGGAGGGGACACTGTACATCATATTCTATAGCCGTAAATGGCTTAACCTACATCGCTATTACTTTGGAAACTCTGCACTAGATCTGTATAATTCCTATCCGATTGAATTTGGAAAAAATAGCGTACGTTGTTTTTCTATAAATATACAGTGCGTAAGGCGTTAAATAAAACTAAATGCTAACGCGAATCAAACTATTGTAGAAAATGATATTTGCTCAAAACGTCCAAAGACTATTTTGTAATCATTTACAAACGGTGTTAGAGCCTGATCAGGTGCCGGACTATCCTGTGTCTGATCTAGCTCCAAACTGTTTGCAAAGAAAACAACTGATTCAGTATAATCGTGTTGATATGGAAAGAATAACACATTCTTCATTGGGTACTTAGTTTACTAAGATGTGTGCAGTAGGATGTGAGTTAAAGTAATTTCTTTTAACCCAATACTCCACAGATTTTCATTTGTACGCATTTCATTTATTCTCCCACTGAAGACAACTGTTCTAATACATACAGTCTTGGTATTGTGTCATAAGAATTGCTTCCTATATTTTAGCACATGGTGGCTTTAAGCAGGCTGAAAGTAAAGCAGAATGTACCTTAAGGGTGTATCAATGTCATGAGCCATTTTTTTCAAAGTATTAAACTTTTTTTCTAACATAGTTTTTTTGGAAGAGCTGTTTATGATGAATGAAAAAATGGAAAAAAAATAATATGGTGGTGTCCTTGTTTTCGAGCTACAGCGATTTGAAAAAGGTATGTCAAATTTGGACTCTTTTTTTCAAATTTTACCCATTGAGGGTACAAGCTTCAGTAAAATTTATTTCGAAACAAAACAAACATGATAATTTGGGTTTCCATTATTCATTTCATGTCTATGGTGGTATTTTCACATATAGAAACCAAATTTAGACAAAGCAGGCACCAGGTTTGAACAATATCGATCCTTGAATATCAAAAATATGCTTTGTATAGGGCATGATTTTATAAGATTTTTTATTTTATGAAAAAAAGTAAAACAATTTGAAAATGAAATAGTTCTAGTATTTAACTTTTTCTTATATTCTACCAGATGAAAGCCCATGCTAAGGCAGTTCAAAATATGAACAGAAATTGAAAGGTCAGTGTTGAAAATTTTGAGTTATTAAAGTAAAAAGAGTTATCGCCCCTTACAAAATTTACAAAAAAGTACCATATCGATGATATTTAGAGCTTTATAAATTTCACATTTGGTGCCTTTTTTTTTCTTAAATTAGTTTTTGTATGAAGAAAAACTACCAAAGATAGGAAATAAATAACACAAAACCAAATAATCATATTTGTTTTCATTTAAAATGGGTTTTATTGAAGCGGGCTGTTTGAAAAGGACAAAATAAGAGGAAGTGGGTGGGGTAAATTTTACATGGCCGTAGAGCCAACTGTTGTTCACCAAAATGTACACTTTTTCTATTTTTTCATTCATTAATAGCTCTTCAATACAAAACCATCATAGAGTGTTTTCATATACTTTGAAAAGTTCCCAAATTCATGACATTGATACACCCTTAAGGCATTAATTGGTGTTCAAATATAGAAACTGACTAGGGAGTAAAGGACTAAAAGGAACATAAGCTTCTTGTCCGATTTAATTGTTTACAGGTCTGATCTTGATTAAACCATTTGCAACTGTTGGCCAAATTTTTTCAACTTTGATTCAGTTTTTAAAAAATACATTTAAGTTTATTCAGCGAGGTGCACTTGCCAATGTACAGTCAACCATGTGTACTGTGGTTACTTGATAAAATATGGAGACAATTATAGGCAAATTACTCTTTATTGTAGAATAAGAAGACACTTAATGCATAACATACCAAAATAAACACTATGCATTACTTTTGTCATACATTAAACAAGCACATGCTTAGTAAACAGTAATAGAGAAGAATTCACATAAGTTTTCAGTAACTTAATTCCTAATACATGCTTGAATGTTTTGTGGACATTCTGTTCTGTAAATATGACACTATATTTGTAATATTTCGAAATGAATACTGTTTAAACCAATAAACTGTATGTTTGTCTATCAGCTTTACAAAATTTTAACTGTACAAGATGTGCTGACAGGACATGACACGAACACGAGCTGCGGAACAAAAGCAGGCTACCAGACCGATAAAGCGCGCTAAGTGATGTCATGCAGTTTTAGACTGATTTGTTGTTTGCTCTCGTGTTATGTTTGGGAATTCAATTCCCACAGCCTATGACGTGACAACATAAGCTATAAATAATTAAAAAAAAAAGATCCAACGCGGTCTCAAGATAGGCTTGTCGCCCCAAAACAGATGCTCAAATTATCGCTGGATATATTATAACATACAGTATTTTGTAACAAAACGGGGCTCGCCAGAACACGACCTAAACCCTGTTATTATCAACGACGCCATAAAGCGCATCTTCAAACGATTTAGATCTTGATCAGACGCCGCATAACACGGCGTCTGATCAGGATCAAAACTGTTTAACACTTGTCTTGAAATAACGACAGCTATATTGCCTTAGATAAAATTTGAAACGTTTTTGCAGATAACAATATTGAAGCAGACGACAATATAACTGTGAAGTGGTAAAACAAAGAGACAACATTTGTATGTGTTATTCGGAGGGAGTCGTTATAGGGAGAGAAATAGGCTTACATTTGCAAACGCGGCGTCTGATCTTGACCCAAGCTGTTGTCACTCGTCATTAAGTTTTGTCCTGTCAAAATGTCAAAAATGTATCTTTTAGAAAAGCAGCAAACGACACTTTTAAGCAGACGATATTGCCGCAGTGAAAAGGTTGAACAAAATAGTCTTGTTTTGGGAACAGCGGCAAGCATTGTTGTATGGAGGGGAGTCGTTGTTGTGACGACCGTTCTAGGGAGGAAGCACTGTAGATAAGACATCGACTAACTTGGCGTCCCTACTGTATCCAGAACAACAATGAGTTGTTTCACATTTACCAAACGAGTTTGGACAAAACAAAGTCAAATCCACTCATTGAAATAATACGGACGTCAATAGATTTACTTTAGTCGAAGAAACCTTGCGAGTTAAAGGTTGGAATTACATTTCTGGTCCCAATCCTGACGTTTCTGTTGTTACCATATTTTTGCCTGAAATTGTATTGGCCATTACGCATTATTTGATTTGGTAGTCTCATTCTCACCGATGCCAGATGAAATTGAATCCAGCAGAAGCCCATTCGTTGTGTGAAGACACTCTTCTTGAAACCGTATCATATTATTATATCGTCTGCTACAAAGGTGACCTATGCAAATAGTTTACAATGAGCGTTGATGTCTTATTAAATTCAAAGATAATTAAATATGCGTCATGTGTTTTAGTGTCGTTGTCCCTTTTTGTGTCGTAATACCGGCTCCTTTGAAATAGTTCACTGCAAGTATTGTCACATTGAGACGTGTGTATGTTTGACTGAAAACCCCTTAAACCAGTGCCAAGCAGTCTAGCTCTAAATCACACGCCGATAACGTGTCTCTGATCTGGACCAGAACTTGTTGCAAATAGTCACGAAGTCGCATTCGCAGGCAAAGGATTTCATTTTCCGACTCCAAAATAAGTATTGTCGTTTTAAACTGATTACTAATGTAAAGTGAAGTCTGGAACGATAAGGGTTTTAACCAACGGTATTTCCTGGTATTGTTTTGGGAAATTATTTCCATTATAAACACCAGATTGCATTTCCTTTGGACAACGATAGCTTTGACCTGATTCGGTATTGGCGTGTTTTTCTTGCTTTCATTCAATACCATGTCATGACAACCTCCGCCTGCTAAGTGTTGTCCTGAAGTTAAGATTGTAAAATATATTCACTGCAGACACCCGCCTGATAGTTTCGTAAAAAGGGTTTATCTTTACCCTGATCTAAATCCATTCTTATTCAGTTTGAGATGGCTCTGAGATCGTTCTCAAGATTTTGAAATGTCAGTTTAGACCATTATATTGCTGAAATCTGACCAATCAAACCTTTGAGAGTTATGTCATGCACATCTCAAATGTTTTATTAACACAGTCTACCCTAAATCTTTTAATGGACGTTTCAAATTTCAAAATAAGTCTTGTCCATTTTTGACTTTTAGGGTTGCCTTTTACAATGTATGTCAAAATGACAAACAGTGTCGACCCTGATCATAGTGCTCCTTAAGGAGTCCTCTGATTAGGGTCTACACTATTTGCCTAGGACAGGTGTACTCCTCATATGTAGGTTATTTGCAAATGACGCATATATGCGTGACAAGGGTTCAAAGAGTCAACATGGGACTTGGAGTCAACTGTTTGCATACTCTAGTCAACTTGCTCTAAAAAGATGGAAGGATAGGTCGTTCTACAGTATGGTCTGCTCTTTGTGAGCCTTTTATTGTACTACAGTAGGGATTACCTTATTATTCCCGTTTAACCAATTCATGCCCGGAATTTGTTATAAAGTATCCCTATATGCCTGCTTGAATATTTCATTATAGATAAACAATGGTGATTTAAGGGCACAGCAATATGTTTCCATACAGCGCAACTTTTAATATACAATAGCCGAACATTGCAGAACCTTGTGAGACGCCGCGTTACGATTGGACCTGATTCCGCTAAATAGAAATTCAATATAACCCGAAACGAATATGATCTAGCTATTTATAGTGACAGATCAAAAATGGACCAATACAATATGTAAGCATGGAAGAATCTAATGTTGCAAAAGGTTTAATGCAAACGTTTGTTATTTTATCTCTATAATAATAAAGAGAGACTGTGGTATTTGGGACGAAAAGATCCGACGCTTAGATGATAGATTAGTTTCAATTAAATTGTCATTGTGTCCAATTAGTTAGCTATTATCAGATGGAAAATTACTACTGAATCACTAACTGTCACTATTAATAGCGAAGTTCGCGATTCATGCATTCCTGCTTAATATTAATCATCGTGAGCAATGTCGATGCTGCAATTGATATGTATACATGTACATGATGATAGCATTGTATCCCTTTCAGTGTTGCTCATGAACAGACTCAATTAAACCGAGTCTGCAATTTTCAGTATTTGCTTTGATTTCTGTGCTTTCAAAGGATCTCCCCTTATTCAGATTTGTAGCAGATATAATCTAACAGCTTACATACTACTTCAAATTAAATTGTCATTGCATAAATAAGTTATCTATTAGCGGCCAATACGATTACCATTAAATCGTAAAGATAACACTACAATTAGAGTGAAACGCATTAGAGACATTGCATGTCAATAGTACACAGGCAAACGGTTGGGTGGGGAACCTTCAATATGCTGTTGATATGTGACAGAACATTATTCAAACACTTCATCATTATAATCAAGTTTCAAAACATTGATTTTCGCATTGGCCACTGCAATTTTTCAATACAATTCGTATTCCAGTTATAATGCTAATATAATCTGGCATCGACCGGTCTCCCTCTGTAAACAAAGGTTTATATATATAAAAATATTCGTCCAGCTGCATGTTGCAGTTGTAGTATCTGTTGTAATACTAACTAGTATCTCTTGGCCAACATCGCTATTCAAAATTGCGTCAAAGATGGCCGCTACTACATGAGATATCATGAACATCCTAATTATTGCAACTGTTTTATTATTATATGATGTATATATAATACATATATTGATAAAAAATATAATTTCACTTAACCCTTCACTATTAAATCATTCGGTATCGATAAGAGCGTCAAACAGTTTGAGTCCTGATAAGACGCCGCGTTACTGTTTGCAAACGCGCTTTAAAGCGTCATTGAGAGTGAAAGGGTTAAAGTGATGACAATGTACTTTGAACATTACAAAAGAATCATTTTATTCACTAAATGCGACAGTACACGGAGTCCTCCGTTGTGTGTATCATGACCCTTTAACCCTTATAAAGCAGGTACAAAATTAATGGTGGCGTAAAAGATGGCCGCCACAACATACAGTTATCATGAATTTATTAGCTTTTACAACTGTTTGTTTTAAATTGTTTGACTAAAAGTGCTGACAAGGCACTTTGAGGATTACAAAATAGTCATATTATTGACGGAATGTTTACAACAACCCTAATATATACATACATGCCAATGAACAATCACTTGTCCCATGTTTAACTATATATACATGTAAATAATCAGGCACTTTTCCAATGTTAAACTAAAAAAATATGCCAATGAACAGTCCCTTGTCCCATGTTTAACTATAAATACATGCCATTGAACTATCACTTGTCCCATGTTTAACTAAATATACATGTCAATGAACAGTCACGTGTCCCATGTTTAACTATAAATACATGCCAATAAACAGTCACTTGTCCAATGCTTAACTATATATACATTCCAATGAACAGTCACTTGCCCGATTTTTAACTATATAAACATGTCAATGAACAGTCACTTGTCCCATGTTTAACTATATATACATGTCAATTAACAGTCACGTGTCCCATGTTTAACTATAAATACATGCCGATGAACAGTCACTTGTCCCATGTTAAACTACATATACATGTCAATAAACAGTCACCTGTCCCATGTTTGATTATATATACATGTCAATGAACAGTCACGTGTCCCATGTTTAACTATAAATACATGCCGATGAACAGTCACTTGTCCCATGTTAAACTATATAAACATGTTAATAAACAGTCACCTGTCCCATGTTTAACTATAAATATATGCCATTTAACTATCACGTGTCCCATGTTTAACTATAAATACATGCCGATGAACAGTCACTTGTCCCATGTTAAACTATATATACATGTCAATAAAATGTCAACTGTCCCATGTTTGATTATATATACATGTCAATGAACAGTAACCTATCCCATGTTTAACTATAAATACATGCCATTGAACTATCACTTGTCCCATATTTAACTATATATGCATGTCAATGAACAGTCACTTGTCCCATGTTTAACTATAAATACATGCCATTGAACTATCACTTGTCCCATGTTAAACTCTATAAACATGTCTATGAACAGTCACTTGTCCAATGCTTAACTATATATACATTCCAATGAACAGTCACTTGCCCGATGTTTAACTATATAAACATGTCAATGAGCAGTCACTTGTCCCATGTTTAACTATATAAACATGTCAATGAACAGTCACTTGTCCCATGTTTAACTATAAATACATGCCGATGAACAGTCACTTGTCCCATGTTAAACTATATATACATGTCAATAAACAGTCACCTGTCCCATGTTTGATTATATATACATGTCAATGAACAGTCACGTGTCCCATGTTTAACTATAAATACATTCCAATGAACAATCACTTGCCCAATGTTTAACTATATAAACATGTCAATGAACAGTCACGTGTCCCTTGTTATATATGTCGTAGGCTATATTGGAATCTAGGCAGATCCGGAATCGGCCTAGGCAGATTCCGGATCTGCCTAGGCCATATTGGAATTCTGATATGGCCTAGCCATATTGTAATTCTAATATAATCTAGGCAGATTCCAGATCTGCCTAGTCCATATTAGAATTCCAATATGGCTAGGCAGATCCGGAATCTGCCTAGGCCATATTAGAATCTAGTTGTTTCAGTACTTCATATGTATTTTTGAACAATTCTTTGTTATTAAAGTTAAATAACATAGGTATTGTTCAACTATTCAAGCATTATAATCTAGTTGTTGAAGTTATACCATACATATTTCTTAATAATACTTTGTTCTTGAAGTAATAATATAGGCACATTTTAACAATTCTAGCATTATCTTGTCCTAAATTATTTATAAGCATATTTGTTGATTGTTGTCTGTCTTTTTGAAATTGAGATTGCTTTCAAAATTTAGGTTGACATAGGCAGTTGTGGAATACAGTCAAAAGTGAATGGTTAATTGTTGTTGTTGTTTCTGCTAAGGTTTAAAGGAATGATTAATTGGTATCAAAACATTACTTTTATCTTCTTCTCAAACCAAGCTAGGTGTTTCATTGTCCATTATCTGGTTGAGCTAAATAGGTGTAAAGTACAATCAAAGTGAAGGTGAATGGTTACTTATCAATACACTTCTTATATCTCCATCAAAATCCAAACTTATTGCTTAATTGGGGTAGATTGGATATGATTCTATAATGGCCTATGCAGATTCCGGATCTGCCTAGCCATATTAGAATCCTACTATGATTCTAATATAGTTTAGGCAGATTCTGGATCTGCCTAGGCAATATTAGAATTCCAATATGGCTAGGCCATATCAGATTCCAGTATGGCCTACGACATATACATGTCAATAAACAGTCACTTTTCCCTTGTTAAACTGTATATACATGCCAATGAACAGTCACTTGTCCCATATTTGATTATATGTACATGCCAATGAACAGTCACTTGTCCCATGTTTAACTATATATATATGCAAATGAACAGTCACTCGTCCAATTTTTGATTATATATACATGCAAATAAACAGTCACTTGTCCCATGTTTAACTTTATATACATGCCAATGAACAGTCATCTGTCCCATGTTTGATTATATATACAGGCCAATACAGTCACTTGTCCCATGTTTAACTATATATACATGCTAATGAACAATCACTTGTCCCATGTTTGATTACATATACATGCCAATGAACAGACACTTGTCCCATGTTTGATTATATATACATGTACATGTCAATGAACAGTCAGTTGTCCCATGTTTAACTTTATATACATGCCAATGAACAGTCATCTGTCCCATGTTTGATTATATATACAGGCCAATACAGTTACTTGTCCTATGTTTAACTATATATACATGCCAATGAACAATCACTTGTCCCATGTTTGATTACATATACATGCCAATGAACAGACACTTGTCCCATGTTTAATTATATATACATGCCAATGAACAGTGACTTGTCCCATGTTTTTGATTATATATATGTTACAGGGATTAAGTGTAATTAGATAATACGTGAAACCCTGAAAAATCAGGGAATTCACGAAGACTCTAAATCTCCAAGGGAAAAGACCTAATTTCTGAAGTTTTTCGTTGTTGTTTTTTTTATAAAAATGCAGGGATTACGCCTAATCCATGATTACACTTAATCCCTGTATAATAAACTTGTCAAAACAGTCACTTGTCCCATGATTAACTATATATGCATGTCAATGAACGATCACTAGTTCCATGTTTAACTATATATATATATATGCCAATGAACAGTCATTTGTCCAATGTTTAACTATATATGCATGTCAATGAACAGTCACGAGTCCCATGTTTAACTATATATACATGCCAATGAACAATCACAAGTCCCATGTTTAACTATATATACATGCCAATGAACAATCACAAGTCCCATGTTTAACTGTAAATACGTGCCAATGAACAATCACAAGTCCAATGTTTAACTATATAAACATGCCAATGAACAGTCACTTGTCCCATGTTTAACTATATATACATGCCAATAAACAATCACAAGTCCCATGTTTAACTATATATACATGCCAATGAACAGTCACTTGTCCCATGTTTAACTATAAATACATGCCAATGAACAGTCACGTGTCCAATGTTTAACTATAAAGACATGCCAATGAACTATCACTTTTCCCATGTTTAACTATATATGCATGTCAATGAACTATCACTTGTCCAATCTTTGAATGCATTCATTGTCTATGGGCTATCTCTTTTGATATGTTTGTACATATACATGTCAATGAACAATCACTTTCCTATGTTCTTCAGTGGAGGAATTATTATGGGCGTAGAACACGAATATACAAATTTTTACCGTTGTTTTCTTATGGTTTGACAAATTTCTGTAAGTTATCAAACAGTTAATTCCCTAATATGAGAAGGTTCCTGAAGTTACCCTCTATGTTTGGACCATAATGTTTACATAAAGTAGTCTTCATGTGTATACTCACTGGGGGCCAACGGAGTATCACGAGGATTGTTTCGCACAGAAGTCCTGTATATGTCCCGCACCGATAAAGTGCATATTTCGTGTACCCAAAACGAAAGTAAAACACGAATTGATAAACAATGCTATAAACATGATATTAACATTACCTTTTTAGATTGATTGTACCAATGCAATATTATTTGGGTTATAAAGAATCTGTAGTAATGCAATAAATGGATTTTAAATCGAGTTTAACAAATTAACCGTGTATAGGTGCCGCACAGAGTATGTATATGTTACTAAACGAAGTCCATTTTATATGTATATGTTACCAACTGAAGTCATCATTGAATTTATAGGATACAAACCGCCACGTATCATGTTGCCTACCGTTTATCTCGAAAATAAATGATCTCCACCAAATCTGTTGATAGTGACAGTCCAGTGAGAAAAATTTTAAAAGTTAACACACAAAAAACTGGTCCATTTCATGTAAGTTTCTGAAGCAGTTAAAAGTGCAGGACTAGGAAATGAATTCGATCAATCAACTGTTGCGGAAGCAGATGAAGCTGACAGAGTGGTTGATTTGTCCGAGCAACTGGAAACAAATTCAAAGCGACATAACATCTTTAAAAATGTTGCATCCCGAATTGAAAACCTCATGAACACCTTTCGTCTATGTAATTAATTAAGCTGTGAAAGTTTGCGGCATGTTCTTTATAGGAAAATGTTCAAAGGGCTATACTTTTGTAAAACAGAAACAGCCAATATTCCAAACTACACGAACACCTTCATATATAAGCAATTACTCTGGGAAAGTGTTAAGAAAAGTGTATGAGAAGCTGCACAGGTTTTGTCTTATATATATTCTATTTATGAAACAATAATCTAATAATTACCTATATACCAGCAGATGGTAGCTTAAAGCAAACAGAGCAAAAGTACCTTAATGCTCATTCTGCTTTACTTTCAATTTGCTTTAATTGGAGACTATCCGTCTTCAAAACTAGAAACAGGCTTTAGGGTAATGGGTGAATGTCTTTTACATTACACGTTTTATCAAAAAGCGAAGATAAAATAAAGGATAGTACCAAGTGTGACCATACCACATGGTCTGTGACGTATTATGTGGATACCACTGGCAGTCAAATTGTCAACAAAAAGGCCTCCATTCGGAACTTGAATCAAATGTAAGAAATTTGTTTTAGCCGATTTCAACGAAACATAGCCTATGATACTGGGAACTGGATTTTTTACAGTGATATCAATGGATTTGTCACCCAGGTAATACATTTTGCCTGAAAATGGGGCAAATTAGTTGGCAATATCTAGTATTAAATTGTCGTGGTATCATTGTGTGTGTTAACATTTCTGGATATTTGCCTCGTTTTCAGACAAAAAGTATACATCTAGTGACAGATACATAGACATCATTCTAAAATAACTTATTAATACCCTTAGCATAGGCTATGTTTCCTTGAAATCGACTCATAAATAAAAACAAAAAAAAACATTTGATTAAAATTCCGAATCGAGGCTTTTTGGTGATAATTTAGCTGTCAGTTGTACCAAAATTAACGTCACAAACCACTTGGTATGGTCACGGCCTCATCGCCCAAAGTGCGCCCAAACTTGCTCTACGTCGGGCGTACGGCGGTCGCAGAAAGGTTAAATCGGGCAGCGGGCATTATATAAAGTTGTGAAGAGCCTAATCCCCTGCATGTATATATTATTCAATAAATATGCTTAAACTAAACGTGAAATATGAAGATTCTTGCGCTGGCCGAAGAAATCCTACGGCGGCAGTGTTGCGGCCGCACGGCAAATCCCAAAGTTTTACAGGCCGTAGAGGTCGCCGCAGTATTATAACGTGGAGTTATACAAAAAGTACATTTCTACGATGGCCGTAGAAAACGACATGCCGTAGAGCGGTTCTGCGGCTGCCGTACGGCCACCGTGCGGCCGCCGGGACTCAATGGTTAATTTTAATATTGGGCATTTGCACTTTTGTTCATATGTGTCTATTGATATAAAAGTGGGTTTGGATGTTCTTATGAGACATAATGCTGTCCATATATGGCCTTTGAGTTCTCGGTGTAGTTGGACTGATATGAGTTATGTGCACATGTAGCAAGCCAATGTGTGTACACGTAGCAGAAGTAGCACCAATGGCCGCCGTACCCCAAAACATCAAATCTCGCCTTGCGGCGGCCGCATCAAATGTAAGCACAACATACGGCGGTCGTAGGAAATCTACGGCGGCCGGGAAATTGCTATTCGCCGTAGGAATAATAATCCGTGCGACTGCCGTATACGGCCGCCGCAGCAAATGTGAGCTAGGCATAAACGATACATTTTCCAATCCATTTTTTGTCACTGCAACAGAAATCAATTAATTGACTTCAGGAGGTAACACATACACCTTCTGTTGGTAACGTATACACGTAAATGCGACTTCAGGAGGGCACATACACAGTCATAAACCCTTCAGGGTACTGTGATTGATTCAAAGTTGTATACATTATTGTGAAAAAAAAGTTGAAAAAATATGGAAAAATGAAGCTATTAATAAACATACATCATGTCTGAGATGGGGTTCCCGAATATTTGTAAATATAGTGGATCATTCCATTGTTTTTTTCAATAATCGCCCGGTAATATTCATTTAAGAGTGACAAATTGACGTCTGTGCTTGATATACATACTTATTTCCCATAAATAATATAAGAAATGGTATGTAAACAGTTTATTAACGAACCTATACTGTAATTTGCAAAGAAATAATTCAATTGATATGTGTGTCTATGGACACAAGTGGTTAATGCGAATGTCAGCGTATAAAAAATACACAAATGGGTGTGTTTACATGGATTGTAGGTGCGAAACATATAGGGGACTTCTGTGCGAAACGGGTCTTCGTGATACCTCGTTGGCCCCCAGTGATACTGTTGGCGGGGAATGTATAATATTAAGAGGTTATTTAACAGTGTTGAGTACAATACTGAATTCTATTGGACGAGTACACAGCAGCCATAATTCATATTGGACGAGGCGATAGCCGAGTCCAATATGGATTATGACTGCTGTCTACGAGTCCAATAGAATTCCGTATTGTACTCAACACTGTTAAATTACTTCTTTATTTCACACCATAAAATTATAAAATGACAAAAGAAACCACATGAATTTATATTTTTGGCAAATCCTTCTAGCATTTGAATTTCCACAAAAACCAAATACAGTGTTCCCTCCCTACAAAGGCCTTCCCAACAACAACTTTCCCTTTACAACGACCCTTGTCGCAGTTTTCTAAACAGGACAATTATGTCTAACACCCTTCGTGGCTGCAATACCATCTGCTTATTTGTCGTCTGCTGTCTTTCTCAAAGTTAGATATAAGTTGACGTTTGGTTATAATAAAATGACGAGTGACAAACGTTACGCGGCGTCTGATCTGGATTCAAGCTGTTTGCAAATGTAAGACAAATCTTATTTTCCCTCCATATAACGACTCCCTCCGAGCAACACACACAATATGTGCCTCCCATTGGGTGTCGATGTAGAGAGGGAGCACTGTAGCAGACGTATGGAATGCTAAGAGAAGTAACTCTGAACAGAGTGTCGGAAGAGTTGTCCAGTCCAATAAGAAAATGATATGGATTTTTTGGATCCGAGTCCAATATGAGAAAAATGTGGCCTTCTGTGATAGCTTTTTTGTTTACATTCCGGTACAATATAGGTTTCTCTTGTACCGTCACGAGGTAGAAAGAGGGGTTTTCGATTGGTTTAATCTAAGTAGGTGTGAAATAACCTCTTATTATTTCACACCTACATAGATTAAACCAATCGGAAACTTATTGTAATCTCAAAACTTTGGATCAATGCCTGCAAGATCTCGACAATAGTGATGAAAAAATTCCAAACGTCATGTCGTAATTTGACATCAAAATGTATAGGGGTCGATTTAAAAATTGTCACAGATGTGAACGTGTACGCAATTCATTTTCCGGTTTCATTTTAAGTGACTTTTTGCATAAAGTCACTTCAGTAGCGTGCATGCCCACCGTCACGTCTAATGCAAGCAACACACCCTCTCTGATGTACCGTTTAATGACGTCATTTGAGATGACATGCATTTTTCGAAATCGAGCATGTCTGAGGTCGTTGGTTGTGTCAATCTGGTAATTGTTCGGCACCCGTCGCCAAGTTTAACCCATACATGCTCTATTGGTTTTAGATCTGGTGATACTGCAGGTCAGGGCATGACGTTCACGTTATTATGGGCCTTGTATCTGCCAAGTTTACGGTCTACGGGTACGGGTAGGACCGTGACATTGCTACAGACGATTCTTTATTGTCTCGACAGTGATCAAAACCGCCGAGAAGTAACCGTTGCTGGAATGAAGCTGTTACGTCGATACGTTAACGTAAAATTGCGGTCGTCTCTACATGACGTCAACGATCTCGGACGATCCTGGACCTACCCAGGAACTCTGTAACGAGTAGTCAGCGCATGAATTGTCTACTATTTGAGTCCAAAATGACGCGCAACATCAGTTACTGACGTGTCCGCCGTAAGCATGCCAAATGGTCTTATTTCTGTGATTTTCAGAAAACTGTGGCATCTCAGTTTTGAAACGCAAATGTTACAACTTTGATTTTTCGGTGCTTGGCTTAAACCGCCTGCGTGCATCGTTTGCATTAAATAAACTTATAATCAACGCTGAATAGGTCAACTCGCCGTCAGTGCTAAATACCGGAAGTGGAAAGCGTGCTAAGTCGTGCGCGGTACAACATAGCGAGAATGTGGCTCTGTATGGTCTTTATCGATTACTCCATTATAAAATATGCGTATATTTCATGAAACGTCATTAAAACATCGCTTAAATCGGCTCTAAAGAATGTAAAGAGTGTAGGGATAATGTACTGTTAAGTGATCTACACTATTGCTTATTTTTCATTGCAAAATAGAAAAACGGCGAATGCCTTTGGAGCGGAAAGTGGGTGTAATCATATAGGTTATATAAAGTAAAGATTAGACTTAAATGCTTCAAATCAAAGGTAGTCGGTAAGATAAATTCGTTATGCCGTGCTTAGTGTGCTCCGCCTCGTCCCATATTAATTTTAATGGCACTGTATATTCCATATTAGGCACACTAAGCACGGCATAACTAATATTGTCACTCGTAACTTTATTATTCTATCAAAACGTCATCTTATATGTAACTTTCCGAAAAACGACAGCCGATACATTTAAGCAGATGGTATTGCAGCCATGAAAAGAGTCCTGTTTAGGGAACTGCGACAAGGGCCGGTGTAGGGAGGGAGCACTGTTTTTTGTTTTTGGAAATTGCTAAGTCAAAGGCTAGGCTAGAAGGAATAGGAAAAATGCATGTGGTTTCTTTTGTCATTCTATAATTCTATTGTGTGAAATAAAGAGGTAATTTAACAGTGTAGAGTACAATACTGAAATCAATTGGACTCGAACACAGCAGTCATAATGACTGCTGTGTTTCCAATAGAATTCAGTATTGTACTCAACACTGTTAAATAACCACATAATATTAAAAGTCGTCACTGTGATCCAATTGATTACGGTTTTTTTTTATTTCAGTATTCCACTTTCCATTCACACCTTATTTCAGCGTTTGATGGAATAAATTGTCATTTGTTTTACAATGAATAATTACTTGTCTATATATCAGTCTGGTAGTTCCTATTGTTAAACAAAATGGCGTAAAGCAGAATACTCATAAAGAAGTATTCTGCTTAAGTAGCATTATATAAATAGTTACCTGTCTTCGGAACTTAAACAACGTAACAATAAAGTATTTACCGAACTGAACACTTATTTATATATATGTCATGAGACTGAAAGATCAATCTATCCAAAATTGGCGATCTAGATGTGAGGTAAATAGAAAATTAACATTGTACATCCATTTTAAGAAGTCTTTTAATATTGAAAATTATGTAACTTGTATAAATATTGCTAAGTTCAGGTCACTATTTGCATCTTTCAGGGGTTCATCTCATTCTTTATCAGTTGAAACTGGGCGTTATTATTCTGTTGATCGTGATTATAGATTGTGTCCTTATTGTGATTGCTGTATAGAGGATGAGTATCATTTCGTTATGATATGTCCGCTATACAGTCATCTAAGGACGCTTTACATACATAGTTTATATACAGTAAATCCTTCGATGGAGAAATTTTGCTCTCTTATGTCTTGTGATAAGAAAGAGGTTCAAACGCTTGCAATGTTTATATATTATGCGCTAAAAGAACGACAGTCGTATATGGGAATATTCGATTGATATCGCATGTTTATGTGATTGACAACATTTATCTGCATAATTACGTTCTCTATGTTAACTTATTTATATTGGTAAGATCTACTTTCCAAATTAAAAGTATGGCTTTAATAGATCTTCGGGCAGATAACCAGGATAAAAGTTATGCAGAACGCTTTCTCATCAGCTTTCTGTGTTGCTTTTAACCCGTATGGTCTGCTTGGATAACTGCTCAATCCAGGATAAAAGTTATGCGGAAGGCTTTTTCAGGAGCTTTCTGGGTTGCTTTTGACCTGCATTGACATACTTTATAAATAAAGCTTTTTTATATCAGCTTTCTATGTTGTTTTTTACCTGTATGGTCTACCTAGATAACTGCTCAATCCAGAACAAAAGTTATGCAGAAGGCTTTTTCAGGAGCTTTCTGTGTTGCTTTTGACCTACATTGACAAACTTTATATAAAAAGCTTTTTTAATCAGCTTTCTATGTTGTTGTTGACCTGCATGGTCTGCCTAGATAACTGCTCAATCCAGGATAAAAGTTATGCAGAAGCTTTCTGTATTGCTTTTAACCTGCAATGACTAAATTCGTCTGTTTAATATTCTGTTCTTTATGTTAATTTATGTATAGTGGTATGATCTACATGTATTTCCCAAGTTTCAAGTATGCATTTAATAGATCTTAAGGCAGATTACCAGGGTGCTTTCACTACTACACATGTTTATATATGTACAGTTATTTATATCATTTTGTGTATGGGCCGGTGGCCTTAGTACAATAAATGTTGAACTGAACTGAACTATATTTTCTTAACACACTTTCTATATCCTAGCAGATGGCAGCCTAAAGCAGGCTAAAAGTAAAGCAGAATTTTTGAAAAGAAAATAAGCACTTTTTGTTTGAATGTGTGAGGCAAATTGTTTTGAACCAGATCCGATCAACATTCCTAGTCGTTTTTCTGGTTCCAAACCTGTTCCGATTTCCGAATGGTTTAGAATAAAAGCATGACTAAGAAATCATAACGTTCTTTCCACTGTAATAAATATTGTTAACCTATTTCACGGTGACGTCCAATACTTGTTTCGCTCATTAACCACCCCTAAATAGCCTTAAGTCGCCATAGAATAGAATTGTTTTGGGTTCCAGAAATAATAAAAATCAGATTTTAACGCATGATAATAACTAATTGATCATTTGCCATCAACGTGTGTTGTCCTTAGACAAGTTGGAATTGGGCTGCAGTTAAGGAAATTATTCCATTCCGATTTACTATCTGTATTTGTTTTTAGACACATTTTCTATTCTTTACGCAAATGATTTTGCTTCCGGTGTAATATCTCGATGGCACTGTTACAAAATGATATCTGATGCCGTTTAACCCTTTGAGTCCTAGTCACACATATATATCGTTCTTTGCGAACAGTGTACTTGTGAGGAAACACACTTGTCCTATGCAAAATGTGAAGATTTAAAGGCTCTGTTAGGAGCCCTCTTTGATATCAGAGTCAACATCGCTTGCCATATTGCAATACATTGACAAAACAACTCTAAATAGTCAAAACGGTACTTAAATTAATTGGAACCTGATATTCTTAATACATGTAGTTCTTATCTATACAGTCATGAACATGTTCTATGAGAAATATTTCCAACATCCTAGCAGATAGTAGCTTACAGCAGGCAGAGTAAGCCTTCAGTCGTATTCTGTTGTACTTTCAACATTAAGAAGTCTCCTGCCTTCAATACAAGCTACGGGGTAAGGGAATAAGGGTGAGGGGATGATATGGTTAAACAAGTAAAGATTCATTGAACATATACGAGGGTTGTTATCTAAGTTCGTAGACTTGTGTCCTTATTTTTCTACGTCATCAAGTATGTGGTATATTATTGATATATAACGTCTTCTTGTTCAGAAGATACTTTATTTTTAGAAAATAATTATTTACAAATGGTAATAAAAGGTCTACATAGCAACGCATGTAACGCTTCCCGGGGCATGCCATTTTCATATTTTGTTTCGTCTTAAAAGCATTCCCATAAGTTTGTCATTTGACGTTAAAATTCAGTGCAAAAGCGAATGACACAAAAACGACGTTATGGCGTAATGCCCTTGAAATTTAAAAAAACAATAGATTGTTGCATCTAGTTTCTACAAGACTTTAAACTATTGGTGTAACCATTTTGTTTAAACGAAAATGACGTTAACAGCTGACGTCGAAACAAGAATGTTGATCTAAAAAGTGTGTGTTCAATTAGGGAAATATCCTACAAAGACTTTGAATATGATTCGGAAAACTAATATGAAATTAACTTGTTGTCTGACGCTTGGTTTCAAATGGTATGGATGCTTTAAAAAAAGGACGAACATCAATCAAAGAGAACAAACGATGCGGGCGTATTGGAACTGTAAGGCAAAAATTCATTAAATTTGACTAAGTGAACGAATTAGTGACCAGATCAAGAAATAATGTGTCTACCTTAAATGACCAGGGTAATATAGACATGTATGACAAATAGATATAGCACCATGAGAAATGCGTGCAACTCCCTGGCAGTTACCTAGAAAAATAACAAACCTTTAATTTGTTGTAAATAACACTTGACATCATTTTGACGTCGTTTTATTGCCTGACCGTGCCCCGGGTCTGCTTAGGCGCCTTTCTTTAAATCCCTATAACTTTACCATGGCTTTATGTTCTGATATGAAATTATGTCTTATGATCAGAAAAAGAACCAAGTTTCCAGTGGTGCTTGTTTTATTTTTCAGCTACAATAACTAAAGTTTTTTTTAAAAAAAAGTCTACGAACTTAAATAACAACCCTTGTATTATCAAAATAAATCGCATCTGGCAGTGTAACAATACCATGCAACATTATCATTGCACTACTATATTATCGAGTTTTGAGCTCCGACCCAACGTGTTCGTCCACAAGCGCTGTATAAAGCTGGACACTAGATGGTGTCATTTGCTATGACGTGACAATAAACAACACCTCATTTTGGTGGAAAATACGAGTATCTATGACGGATAAACTACAAGACTACATCTTCAATTTAGTTGAAATTGGGTTGAAAGCCATCGGCAGTTAGTTAAATTGTCACTATAAAAACGTTTAGACGGTAACAGGCTTTCTGAAGGGCATGTGTTTGTGATTATATTGCGATTTTGTATTACTAAGAACCCTGGTCTTTTTCAGAAATGGTAGGAGTCTGTGAGAAATAATGTTATTGCACTACTGTGAAGAAGGCATTATTATTTTCCGTTTGAATGAATTTTGACACAGTTCAATTAAATATGAAAAGTTATCACTTTTTGTAAAGTTTAAGGATTCATTTCAATCCGAGTGGCAAATAGTTTAGAGTTCGATTTTCCTGACGTCTGGTCTGGCTCAAAACTGTTCAAATTGGAAACAGTATCCAAAGGGTTGGCAAATGCAACTGTAGTCGGGCTTTGCATCCAATGCTAAAACGTTGGATTCTGATCAGATCAATTACTATGTACCCTTTCTGGAGCCTTTGTTTTCATAAACCTAACAATTTGTGAACGGCAAAAAAGGTTAACCCTTTACTCTATTCAAATGTTGTGACTACTTAAAGCAGGTTTAATATACGTCTGCGGACGCATCCCGCTTCACTTTCAGCCTACTTTTAGCTGTCATCTGTTTGGATACAGAAACAACTTCTTTTTATGTTTATGACTGTATAAATGGGACTCTTTTCTTGAGGAATATACTAAATGTGCTAAAAGTCACTTCTTTTGGGGAAAGGATTGACGGTTCCATACTACCAATCGGGTAACAATTATAGTAATTGACAGTTTCCTAAACACTGTGGAGATTTATCAAAGCTGTTATGTCAGTGTATGTCATTATACAAATGAGTCTCTGTCGCTTGAGACGGTTGTCTCTGAGTTATCAAATATCAAAATGTAATAACTACAATCAACAATTTCACCAACTATCACAATAAAACGTTTCTGGGTTATCTTAGCAGTGCTTCCAGGAATAGTTTCCTGCCCAACTCTATCATCATAAATAACGTTGGTCGTCATAGATGCCATAACGCTTGACTTTTACAAATACAATTATGTTTGCGGAATATTATCAACTATGTTACAATGACAAGTTGGGTCATAAATACGGTCAGTTATATCAACAGTAAGTACAGTGGATTCCTGTTCAAACGAGTTTAACCCATTTCACTCTCAATGCCACTTTAAAGCGCGTTTACAAAAAGTTTGGGTCATGATTAGACGCGGCGTCTGATCAGGACCCAAACTGTTTGACACTCTTATCGATATTTATTAAGTCATACAACATTTTATTAACTTTGAAACGTGTATTGCAGAAAACAATACTGAAGCAGATGATAACAAAGCGGTGGAGGGATAAAATCTCCCGAATAATTTGACCATGAAAGGGTTAAACGCTCCTAGAAAGCAGAAAATTACAATGTTTTGAAAATATAAACGCTATCTGAAAAGCAAACAAATAGCAGCCTGGCCAGGTTTGCCCGGTGTCTGGTTTCACTTTCGCTCCAAACTATTTGTATTGAACCTCATCGTTTTAGAATAAAAGCGTTAAATGGGATAACGTCCTCTCATCTATAACATTCTTGATGCTCATGGTTTGCAAAGCTTTAATGGAAGACGTCCAAATATGTAAGGTTTGACAGACACATTTGGAGACTTACTCTTACGACTCGTGATATCATAGGATACAGTAATACTATATATCTCTTCATACGGCATACGCCATCAAATGAGTATTAGGTGCCGGGTTTCCCGCAACATGCGTTTAAAGTTAAAGATAAAATTAGTTTGACAGTAAAAGTAGATGAGCAGCAGATCTATTCATCATTAGTGTATTATACAGGTTTTAAAAAGAACAGTCAACGTGAAGATAAAAATAGATGTTGTACAGATTATGGTCTAGCATGGTACACCTGACCGATAGCTTGATTGAAGCTGTCAAGATCAGCCAGGGTAGCAACTGGTGATGGCAGGTTATTCCACTGAACCACTGCTAGAGGAAAGAATGAATATTTATAATAGTCAGTTCGGGTTTGGATTTGTCTGTAGGCCAGTGGATGTAAAGTCTGAGAGATGCGTGTTAGAGGGATGATGTATGATGGGATCGGTACTGCGACTAAGCCGTACACTATCTTAAAGAACAGAACTAGTCATGAGTCAGCACGTCGCTGTTGCAGAGTACGCCATCCAAGCTTCCAAACCATGTCTGAGACACTAGAGTAGGGCGAAAAGTCACTAAGAACCCAGCGAGCTGCCCGCCTCTGGACCGTCTCTACTCTTTGTTTGTCTTCGAGGGTGTAAGGGTCCCAGATCGGGGCAGCATACTCAAGTTGGGGACGAACCATGGCTGTGTATGCTTTCTCTCGGAGTACTGGACATTGGGCTTTGAGGTTCCTTCTCAGGAAACCGGGGGTTTTGATAGCATTTGTGGTTATTCTGGTGATATGGGTTTTCCAGGAGAGATCATTTGTGATGTCCGCACCCAGGTACTTGGCAGAAGAAACCACCTCGAGTGTTTGACCATGCATAGTATATGTGGTGGGGAGGGGTGTTCTTGATCGTGTTACCTGGATTACTTGGTATTTGTTGGGGTTAAACTCCATATCCCAGTCTGCTTCCCATTTTTGGAGGGTGTCAAGGTCATCTTGTAGCTGTTTTGTCTCAGCAACTTTTTTGAAAGCCAGGTAAGCTGCAGTATCGTCTGCAAAAAGGCTTACCTGGGATTTGGCCTTGTCAGGGAGGTCATTTATATAGACCAGGAAGAGGATTTGTCCAAGCACTGAGCCATGAGGAACGCCTGAAGTCACAGGTTCGGAACAATCCCCTTTGCGGACTACGGTCTGGGATCGAACATTAAGTAATCCATGACAGTGTTGTGCCTCTTATGCCATATCCATGAAGTTTATGGACGAGCTTTTCATGGTTCACCTTGTCGAAGGCTTTGCTAAACTCTAGCAAGATTATGTCTGTTTGTTTACCCTCTTTCATATTGCGGTGAAGCTCCTCTATGAGTGATGTCAGCTGGGTCTCACAGGATCTTTTTGCACGGAAACCATGCTGTAGGTCATAGAGGATCTTGTTTTTATCTAGGTGCTTTACCATGTTTGAAGTGACTACATGTTCCAGAAGTTTGCAGAGAATGCAAGTTAGTGAAATTGGTCTGTAATTTGCGGGACATGTTTTGTCCCCATTTTTGAAAACAGGCGAGACATTGGCTTTGAGCCAGTCAGATGGTAAGGAACCATCTTGGAGGGACTTTGAGAAAATCACTTGCAGGATTGGAGCAATCTTTCTGCGGAGCTCTCGTAACAGAAGTGATTTGATACGGTCAGGTCCTGGTGCCTTGTCTGGTTTTAAACCCTGCAGTAGCTTTAGGATGCCATTAACTGAGATATGTGTGTCTTGCATGTTATTGTATTTGTTCCTCACTTCTTCTGGGACATTTTCTGGACTGTGATGGCCTAAATCTTGGAGGTCTTGTACTTTTTGAGAGCATGGCTGCTTAAGAGAGAGATGTGATTTTGATGTAAATACTGACTGAAATTGTTTGTTAAGGATGGATGCTTTCTGTGCATTTCAAGTGTAAGGTGGTTTTCTTTCTTTATGGGCGAACTACCCTGGGATTCTTGTCTACAGTTCTTTAGGAAAGAGAAGAGCTTCTTGTTACATTGGTCGAAACCGTCTGTAACTGGGGTATTATCTATGATGCCTATTAGGCTGTCAAGGTATCTGTTGTATGAAGTTTTGATCATACAGTCAGATTCATACTTGACTTTTTTGAAAGCTGCTCGGTCAGTTTCCTTGCCGGATGCTTTTTGGGCCTGGTACAGCTTGTCTCGTTTGTTTATTTTCCGTTTGATCTCTTGTGTAATCCGTGGTAGGGTCTTTTTGCCTCTGAGGTTTTTGGAAGGTACATGTTTGTTTGTCAGTCTGTCTATCTCACCCTTGAATTCCTGCCAAAGCTCTTCAGTGCTTTTACTGTCTAATGTAGCTAGAAATTCTTTAGAGTAAAGTTGTACTGTCCTAGGTTTTATCTTTTGTATTGATGGCCGACGTTTTACAACTGCCAGAACTGCCTGGTGATCTGCGATTCCTGGGACAATGGTAGTGGAGTCAACCAACGACGGACTGTTTGTTAGAAAGAGGTCTAGGATGTTGTTCTCTCGAGTTGGCTCATATACCATTTGGGTAAGACAGTTGTCATCAAGGAAAGAGAAAAAGTCCCGGTACATTTCAAGGTTTGAGCAGTTTGGTTTAAGGGTGGGCTGATTTTCTTCCCACATTATTTTGGGTAGTTGAAATCACCCAGGACCCAAATGTGTGATTTAGATTGGTCAATGAGTGCTAAGGATTTTTTTAAATTCGTCTGTACTTTTCTGATCGTGTTCTGAAGGGCGGTAGTATGCAGCAATTAGGAGTGGTTTGGCACCAACCACTTGGACTTTGGCCCAAACGATTTCACAGTCTGTTGTGAATTGGGGCTGTTCGGACACAATTAGCTTCTGACTAACCAAGCCTTTTGTGTGGCTTGGTCTGTCCTGTCTGATTGGTGGATTGTACCCAAGGGATGAGGGGAAGATTTCACAGTCAGGAATGTGGAGCCAAGACTCAGTGCCTACTACTATAACAGTGGTAAACATGGTATTCTCTTTCGTTCATACGAAACGTAACTCAAACGCATTACACTAAAATACTGACAATACAGTATATTGACTATTTATTTTGATCTCCATGCCGAGTAATTTTGAGCCTCCTGGCTTCTGATTTGTGAAAACACACTGTCTGTAGTGGAAGAAATAAATAAAAAACGAGGTTTTGGGGTAAGAGTGACGTACTCTCTACTCATTCACCGAAAGTCCATTTTCAAATACTAAATGGCAGCTTAATATAAAACATAAGCATGATGACATAGTTGTAACTTGTGAGGCAAATAGTTTGGAGCCTGGTCAGACGCTTGGTTACCCGACGACTGACCTAATTCTAAACGGTTTGCAAAGTGACAAAGAGTACCGGTGTAACGAAGTATTTTGACCCCCATCGAAAAGTGACCCCCCGGTCAAAATTCGACGTCGTAGAATGACCTCCCATCGTCGAATTATGACCCCCATCGTCGAATTATGACCCCCCCCCCCCCCTGTCGAAATATGACCCCCCTTTAAAAATCCTTGATATTTTGTTTAAAGTCAGTTTTGCATATGTTACAGTTGTTTTAAACCTAACTAAGTTTTGAGTAAATAAATTATATTGATTGAATTGTAATTGTGTCTGCCTATCAATGGACAACCTTATGGGTATCGAACCCAGAACCGTTTACCCTTTTACAAGTATACATTTCTATCTACCAATTACTCTTGTTCGATTATTGATTTAATTTCGACGTAGCAGGCTGAGTAAACCCCAATGTACCACGTCTCCGAGAAAGGGTATGATCAGAATTTACAATACGCTCGTATTGACATTCATTCCAAGAAATCTTCCTATCTTGCCGCGGTTTCTTTGGTTTAACCAACTACCCCACATCCTTTTTCTAGCTTTAAAGACAGATGACCACTTAGAGCAGGTTAAAAGTAAAGCAGATTGCGCATTCTGCTTTACTTCAGCCTGCTTTAAGGTACACTTTGCTAGGATATAGAAAATATTTTCTTATGGTATATATCCATGACTGTATAAATTTGATATTTTATCTCCAGTAGAGGAATAAAAAGATTAAGGCGTAAAATTCGTATTTATTAGGTAATGTCTTAACATATTTTCATAGAGGATGTTTTGATTTGTCGGAACTTATCACTTTTGTCAAGAAATAAGAAGAATGTAGGTCGGTTGTTTTGAGTGGGCGTTTTTGTCTTTTGTCAACACTTGCTATGTTGTGCGTTTATAGTTTACCATGTGAAGGGTAAAGTTAATTGCATTTACTAAACAAACAAGCAAACAAACAAACAAGCAAACAAAAAGCGATCAAAATCGGAAGCTGTGTTATGTTGCCTCATTGCACATCACACCATTCAGTGTCGTAGAAAGACTCCGATCATAATTCTAGCTCGTATTTTGACACCTCGGCCATTATTCGATATCATAGTTTGACTCGCCGGTCATTATTCGATGTCGTAGAATAACCCCCGGTCATTATTCGATGTCGTAGAATGGCTCCCCGGTCATTATTCGATGTGTAGAATGACTCCCCGGTCATTATTCGATGTCGTAGAATGACCCCCGGTCATTATTCGATGTCGTAGAATGACCCCCTGATATCATTCTATTTCATAGAATGCCACTGTAACGAAGTATTTTGACCCCCATCGAAAAAAGACCCCCCGGTCATAATTCGACGACGTGGAATGACCCCCGGTCATTTTTCGATATCGTACAATGACCCCCCGGTCATATTTCGACGTCGAAAGTTGACCCCCGGTCATAGCACTATGACTCCCCTCATGAAGTATTTTGACCCCTCCTGAAATATATCGACCCCCATCGAATAGTGACCCCTACCCTCTCCAGCAATTAAGCGACACAGTTTAACCAATTGGACCCTAGCGACGAGTATATTAGATATTTACAAACAGTGTTCATGTTAATAGTACACTTGTCCTTTGTAAACAGTGTAGACCCAAGTCAGACTTTACCCACAGGAGCCCTCTGATATGTGTCAGTTTTCAAATGTATTGTATAAAACAACTCTAGCTAGTCGAAAATTGACTTGACATAACTAGAAAACTTGAATTGTTCACTTACATTTTCAGGTGTGAATGAGTTAAAAGATACATAAAATTTAGATAATAAACAAGTTAAAATTTAGACATGATAAGCACGCCATGGGAACGTACAGTATACTAAATGCTGTTCCCGAGGGATACCGTTACACTGGTGCTTATATGTTGGATGCTGATGGTAGGGATTACCCGATCTCTTTGATACAAGCTGGTTGCGGGTCTGAGGTATAATTCGTGAACAGCTTATTTATAAATAAGTTAAGGGTGTAATTCAGCCATGGAGTATGCAGGTCGGTGGGGCGGGGGCAGGCATGGTGTGAATTACTTGAGAAAGTTATAAATTACTTTACAAGTTTACAATCACGTTGCTAAAGAGTGCATTATATTACAATTACCATTACGCAACGTTTACATAAAATTATGTAATGCATTAAATTACAACAACATTGGCAAAGTAATGCATTACATCGTACAATACAGTCCAAAACATTACTAAAAAAAGACTAATAAGCATATAATATATAACTGATAGGTTATCATTTACAAGTTCTTTGTCAACTACATAATCAAAGATGCAAAACTTAAGAATACATGTATGCAAGTATACAGTTTGAAAAGTCAAAGCCTTTTTGTCTGTACACTTCTTCATTGAATTACTGCTATAGAGGGGTTCAACTGTACCAAGACAAAATGTATAAAAGTCACTGCTGCATATAACACCATTACAGTTTCAAATGCATTGTCTGTTAGATGCATAAAGTCAAACATGAATACTAACCCTTTACTCCATAGCCTGTTTCTATTCTTGAAGATATATGACCACTTATTGAACGTAGTTTAAAGTATATCAGTGGTACTCGATATCAATAAACGTGAACAAGTAAAACTATTTATCCCCCTTTTACATGTACCTCGTATATATAATATTTACATCGATTCCAATGACATTCGTCTTCTTACAATGTGTCGCAACATGTGTCTATGAAAATATTGATTAGATTATTGACAGTATATTGTACAACATAGAAGCATCAAATGATTTTTAAAAGTAATTAGCGATCTGACATGAATTAATCCTCAGGGTGCTGCCCGCGACATTCAATAATGAGAAGGGGCCTTTGTTTGACATCAAATACGGTACTTACCATACCAGGACAGGGCGTGCCATTGTATGAAATAGAATAATATCAGGGGGGTCATTCTACCACATCGAATAATGACCGTGGGTCATTCTACGACATCGAATAATGACCGGGGAGTCATTCTACGACATCGAATAAAGACCGGGGGTCATTCTACGACATCGAGTTATGACCTGGGAGTCATTCTACGACATCAAATAAAGACCGGGGGTCATTCTACGTCATCTAATAATGACCGGAGTTATTCAACGACACTGATTGATGACAAGGGTAATGAGGCAACGTTGCGCAGCGTCCGATCTGGATATGAGTTGTTTGCAGATGGTGTTAAATGTACACATAAACATGATAAACTGTTAAATCATATCAGCAAGAGTTGGCAAAACACAACATAATTTAACCCGCTTGTAGTGGCTTTATTTGAATGATGACAATTTGATAGGTACTTCAGGGCCCAATGTTATAAAGAGTTTGAGTTGAGTCTGGGCGTTTGCGTTAATCTGACCAATCAAATACTTGACAACGATCTCAGACTCAACTCAAACTCTTTACTATCTTGAGCTTTTGGTCGCTACAGAATGGAAGGTCAAACTGAGGCAACAGATATCACGATACTCACAATATTGGTCACTTGCTAAATACGACAATAGTACATTTCGCAGTTGCTAAGTTATGCAAGGTAAAGCGTCTTACAAGTAAACAATACTATAATACTTAAGTCATTCGAAGTGACACGACCTTATTAAAATGTAAAGCCGGGGAACACTAAAAACACAAGTAATGGTAATAAAAGGATGACCAAACTATACCTGCAAGTGCAGCTTAATAAAGGTTTTATAGTTGTTCTGATACCAACTTTACTTCAGATTTAACGACCGAGATCGTCTTGAGACTAGAACAGTGGAAACGAAACCCGCAACCAAAGCACAGATTAGATCAAAGTTTGTTGGCCAAACTGAGATACTTTTCAACAGTACTGTTGTGTTTTCGAAAAAATAAACGTAAACCTTTAGTCATGTTTAAAAAGAAATGCATTAAGAAAATTCCAAAGCTTTTGTGACGGAGCCCCCTCAAAATCTCCCAAATTTGGGCACTGACGTATTGACTTGCCGACTGACAGGTATCCTTCTAAACCAATATAACGTACATGTATGAGCGCCGTGGTACCAAATAAACGCCATAAAAGTTGTTGATCGAAAAATAATGTAAAGGTCAAGGTCAAAGTGACCTGAAAAGTGAAAAATTTACAGGCTATGTTATAGGCCACTTTGCCATGGCAAGCTGTACTCACACACCAACTTTGGTAAATCTTGCTGATGCAATAAAGAAAATATGTTCTAAACAAAAGGTACATGTGAAGACGGAATCACTTCCAGACACGCGCAATTTTGTCACTACATACGCCCAAAATTGATCTTTGGGGTATAAATACACATTTAGCACATGCAAAACTAACTTTACACCAAATATAAAGGTAAGTATAAAGGGGGTCATTTTTCGACAGAAGGGGGTCAATATTCGACGATGGGGGGTCCTTTTTCGACGACAGGGGGTCATTCTACGACGTCAAATTTTGACCGGGGGGTCACTTTTCGATGGGGGTCAAAATACTTCGTTACACCACCCCTGTCCCGATATGGTAATTACCGTATTTGATGTCAAACAAAGACCCCTTGTCATTTTTCAATGTCGTAGAATAACCCCGCCATGGTTGCAATCAGCTCCCTGAGGGTAAATTCATATCAGATTGCTAAATACCTAAACCATTTGATGCTTCTATGTTGTACAATATACTGTCAATAATCTAATCAATTGAACAGACTCAATTAAACCGAGTCTGCAATTTTCAGTATTTGCTTTGTTTTCTGTGCTTTCAAAGGATCTCCCCTTATTTAGATATCTTCTTTTCACATTCCATCTATTTCTATTAATAATTGTTTTCATAATGGTCCAAAAGTGGTGCTTTCACCTCTTAAATATTCTATTCAACGCAATAATTCTGTTTTATTACGACCACTGAACAAAAAACGTAGAGTGCATCCTATTATTGAAAAGTGCAATGCTAAGAGGTGAGCGTGTTGCAATTATTTATCTTGCAAGTCTACTATACAATCTACAGTAAACGGTAGATTATTTAGTGTTGTCATAGATTCAGACATCAACTGACGAACTAACCATATTGTATACGTGTTAACTTGAAAAGCACCAGGTTGTGGTATCCAGTATGTTGGGCAAACCGGTCGTCCTCTCAAAACTAGGTTTAATGAACATCTTCGTACTTGTAGGAACAAAAAACTGAGAAACTTTCTGTATCAACATTTTCGGAAATCTGGACATGGATTAGATTTTATTTCAATTCAACCTGTTGAACATATTACGTATGATATAAATGCTACTAATAGTTTCAAATGTAAGGCTAGATTTATAACGGAATTAAAATGGATTAAAAATGTACAGACACCCTTTCCTTTAGGCTTGAATGATAATATATACCAATCTGGCAATATTTCTAAAGAACCTTCAATTGATATTTTTTCGATTTATTCTACACGAAAGCGTAAATCTAGATCGCATGGTATTCGTATAAATGGAAATATTAAACGTAAATCACGTCAGTCGATTTCTATTACAGATTTGCATAATCTGCTGTTACATTCTGGTAAACATAAAATGCTTTCTCGGCTTTCTTCGTTGTCATTGTCGTCTTTAAAAGATATTGACGACAAGGCTGATGGAATAATTTTACGCACATATCCTCTGTATTATACTGCAGGTTTAATACAAAGTTATACTCAGCATGTTCTTAGACCTCATATTGATTCTTTAAACGATCACAAAAGATATTTCATTAAGGTCCCTTTTATAAATAAAGGTATTGATTTCATAGATTTACAAAGTATTCTCCGTTACAAAAATGTGATGAATGCTATTCCAAATTATTTCAAAAATCTTGAACCACCTATTATTTGTTATAAGTATAATAAATCTGTTAGAGGGTTAATTTTTAACTACAATAAAATTGTTTCTGATCTTAAAATTCTCGAAAACACACCAGATACATGAGACTGTACCTCTTCTAAATTCTGTTACGCTCCAGTGGGTCATATAATAACTGGCAATTTTGATATCATTAAAGATAAACGCAATAGAGCGCTTTTGAGTAAGGGACCTAAATTTAGACTACCTGCCTTAATTGATTTCGATACTTGTCGCAATCATATTTCTGAAGCTTTGAATAAGTATAGTACCAACTGGTGCCGCAGAGAACATGCTGAAAATGACGCTCTTACAAAATGGAAAGAATTAATTTTTGATATTATCGATACCCGGATTTCGTTCTATTTATCCAATAACCATCTTTTACCACCTAAACCTAAATTTAACATTCGTCCCTTAAAGAAGGGCATACAAGACTTTCATTCCAAATATGTACTCGTTCCTGCAGACAAAGCATCCAATAATGTGATAATTGTATGACGATTACATTATGTTGATACTTTAAACCAGGAACTTGTGAATACCAATTCCTATACAACGACTAATTTAACGGAGCATAATGTAGTATCTGATCATCTTGATACTTGTAAACAATTAAAAGCTGACGTCAACATTACATGTCATAAACTTCCTACTATGTACTGGATACCAAAACTCCACAAAACACCATATAAGTCTCGTTTTATTGCTAATTCAAATGCATGTACTACTACTAAGCTTTCCAAACTTTTGACATCGTCTTTAATTAAAATCAAAGAACATGTTCAAAGGTATTGTGACAAGACTTACGAAAATTCTGGACTTAATCTGTTTTGGTCTATCAAAAACTCGAATGAAATTTTGACGAAGCTTGAACATAGAAAATACCAAGCTTGCAATATTAGTACGTATGACTTTTCAACACTATATACTACCTTACCTCATAATTTAATAAAGCTAAACTTATACAACTTATTGAAAAGACTTTTGCCAGAGAAAGGAAACTATTTCTGGCGTGTAATACTGATCGTGCATTTTTTACAAATGACACGGTTAAGCATTACACTATGTGGGCTTGCACCGATGTCTGTAAATCACTATCATTTCTTCTGGATAATATTTATGTACGTTTTGGGAGTACCATATACCGCCAAGTGATTGGTATCCCTATGGGTACAAACTGTGCGCCCCTTGTCGCAGACCTATTTTTGTACTGTTATGAGAGGGACTTTATGCTAAGTCAAAAACCTGATACACAGGCAGATATGATCGAAGCCTTTAACAACACATCGCGCTATCTAGATGATATTTTTAATATAGACAACCCATTTTTTGATACGTTGTTTCCTTTTATTTACCCAAAAGAATTACGCCTTAATAAAACAAACGAGTCAAATTTATCGGCACCATTTTTAGATTTGGATCTTTTAATAAATAACGGTATTGTTTCTTCTAAGATTTACGATAAACGAGATGATTTTGATTTTAGTATTGTAAACTATCCTCATCTAGATGGCGATGTTCCCCGTTCTACATCTTACGGGGTTTATATTTCACAACTTATTCGTTTTGCTAGGGCTTGTACCTCTGTTGAGGACTTCCACATTCGTAATAAAACTATTACTGAAAAGCTTCTTAAACAGGGGTACAGATTTCATAAACTTCGTAAAACATTTTCTAAATTCTTTTATAGAAATCTTCCTCTCATCAACAAGTATAAATGTAACTTAAAGTCTTTTCTGCGGCAAGGTATTTCACATCCGGAGTTTTATGGTGATGTGATTTACAGACTTCGTAAGATTCTTGGACATATGCATTTTCAAAATCTATTTGTGAAACGTATTAGATTTTTCCTCAAAAAAGATTATGATCCAACTATATTGCTGCGCACTTCACGTTTGGTTATCGATCAATCTACAATTGATAACTATGCTTTCCTCTTTGGTTGTGTGACGACAGACAGGGCTTAGCACTACATGATGATGTATCTCTAAAGCCGTCCTTAACCGGGAGAGTTATGTCGGATTTTCGTGCTTTGGTTTTTCTCTCCCTCTCTGTCGTACCCTAAACCCTCCCATGTCTTACAGTTACTCGTGACTACAGACTATTCGCTTGAGTACAATTTGACCGTTACCATAGTGGGTTATTTTTAACACGGGCTTGAATGTTTAATTCTTTCCCGTGTTACTAATAATCCTGTCAGAGAATTTTGATAGATGTTTTACATGTATTTACTTACTGTGCTGGCGGTCTTTTTGATTGTAAGGTTGTGGAACAGGGTTTATATTTTATGTACACTGTTCGTCTTTATAGGTGAATATAGGAGATAAGTGTGAGGTTGGGCGCCCCTAAACCCAGGTTTAACCCCCCAGTGGTTGTTAATAATGAATTAATTTATAATTGATTATTGATTGCTACTGACCGTACCAAGGCGGGCTCCTATGTTCACTTAGCTTTATGTTTGTCTTGCGTGTTGTTTTCTATTTAGTGTGTAGATGAAGGAATGGTATTGCGTGTGTGTGTGTGTGTGTGTGGTTGTGTGTGTGTGTGTTTGTTATGGTATGGCTGTGTGTGTGTTCTGCTTTAGAGATGGGTGTATTGTTTGTGTTGCGTTTCCTGCTTGAGTCTTCTTTCGTATTTATTCATAGTCACATGCCGCAATGTTTCTGTTGCGACACATTGTTAGATGACGAATGTCATTGGAACCGATGTAAATATTACATATACATGTTCTGTAAAAGGGGGATACATATTTGCACTCGTTCACGTAACGTTTATTGGTATGGAGTACCACTGATAGACTGTAAACTACGTTCAATAAATTGTCATATATCTTCAAGAATAAAACAGGCTAAGGAGTAAAGGGTTAAATAATTACATCTGACATAATGCATCTAACAGACTATGTATTTGAAAATTTAATGATGTTATGTGCAACAGTAACATTTATACATTTTGTCTTGGTAATTAGCAGTAATTCAATTAAGAAGTATACAGGCAAAAAAAAGACATGCCATTTCATATAACAGGTTTGTATAAAACTTTTGGTCTGTATTTACTCTTTGCTCCATAGGCAAGCTTGCAAATTAGCTACGTTTAACTGTGATTAAGACAGGACAATGCATACAGCAATATGAATTTTATGCAGAAAGCTCCTGTAGGCTTTCTGCTTTACACTCATTTTGTTGTTAGCTGACGCCTGTAATTAAAACTATTATTTGATTTTATTAGTGTGTCTTAATCTTATTTGCAGATGTAGGTGCAGGCGGCCTGAGGCGCTGCTGTGGAGGAAAGGGTTAAGGGCTCACCTGCTTACAAAGTCTACTTCCTTACCCAGGGGGCACTATAAAAAGGCTGTGACTTTTCAAACTGTAAACTTGCATCCATGTTTTCTTAAGTTTAGAATCTTTGATTATTTAGTTGACAAAGAACTTGTAAATGATAACCTATCAGTTATACCGGTATATGATATGCTTATTAGTTATTTTTCAGTAATGTTTTTGACTGTTTTCAAAATGTAATGTGTGATGTAATGCATTACTTTGCCAACGTACTTGTAATTTAATACATTACAAATGTAAACGTAATAATAATTGTAATATAATACACTCTTTAGCAATGTAATTTGTGACACTTGTAATGTAATGTATAACTTTCTAAAGTAATTCACACCATGCCTGTTCCCGGTCCACCGGCCTGCATACTCCATGACTGAATTACTACCTTAACTTATTTATAAATAAGATGTCCACGAATTATACCACAGACCCGCAGCCACCGTGTTTCCCTACCATCAGTATCCAACAGATAGTCACAAGGTTAACCATCGGGAACAGCATTTAGTATACTGTACGTTTCCATGGCGCGCTTATCATAAGTCTGAATTTTGCCTTGTTTATCATCTAAATTTTATATATCTTTTAACTTATTCACACCTGAAACTTCAAGTGGACAATGCAATTTTTTTCTAGTTATGTCAAGTCAACTTTTGACTAGCTAGAGTTGTTTTATACAATATATTTCAAAACTGACATATATTGCAAACATATCAGAGAGCTCCTTTGGGATTAGTCTGATCTGGGTCTACACGGTTTACAAAGGACACATGTACTATTGCTAGGTAGACTGTTTGTAAATGACTAATATACTCGTCGCAAGGGTCCAATGGGTTAAACTGTGTCTGTTAATTGCTAAAGAGGGGTGGGGTCATTTTTCGATGGGGTCGATATATTTCAGGAGGGGTCAAAACACTTCATGAGGGGAGTCATAGTACTATGATCGGGGGTCAAATTTCGACGTCGAAGTATGACCGGGGGGTCATTGTACGATATCGAAAAATGACCGGGGGTCATTCTACGTCGTCGTATTTTGACCAGGGGGTCATTTTTCGAAGGGGGTCAAAATACTTCGTTACACCGGTATTAACTAATTCACCTTGCGGAATATAATTAAATTGCAACACCTTCAACTGGGGGTTATAAATGTGGTCCGTACTATCAAAGTAAAATAATGATTTAGGTGTCAAAATTGCAAAGCTACATTGGAGAAACCGTTATTCTTTCCCAACATGCTTAAATTCAATGCAAACAGTGTGGATCCTGATCAGACATCGTGTAACAAGATGTCTGCTAGGACTGCAAACTGTTTGCCATTTAAATCAAAATTCATATAAATCTCGTCAACAATTTCCAAAGCAGACGATAAAACTTGACAGGATAGAGTTAAAGCCTTGTCATACGTAGAGTGGTCCATCTAAAGACCCCAACCCCTCCCCCCCCCCCCCCCAAACCTCTCCAACCCTACCCAAACCACTTTTAAAAGTAAGTTTTCCAGATTCCAGCATATGCTAGCTTACAGCGGGGTAAATCTGCCTTAAGTGATACCTGTCCTCAAACCCAGGAAGAGGCTATTGGATGATGGGTTAATATCTAGACGTAACTGTGTATATATTTCTTAAGTTGTGTACGAGTTTCTCCCCTTGAAATGAAACACCGTAGATTTAATTTCAATTTAACATTTTTCTATTATTTTAGCTTAAATTCGCCAATTATAAGCTTTCTTTGATTAGATATTAAGGAGTTAAAGTAGTTGGGTTGTTTTGTTTAAGTTGTTTAGGCAGGTTTGGAGAGGTTTGGAGATGTTTGAGGTCTTTAGACGGACCCGACGAACGAGTACTCGGCATTGGGTATTATTCCCAACTATGTAAAAACGCACGCATGCATTACAGTGGAGAAGACGTTATCCTTCTCAAATACGCTAATATATAGAGGATATTGAATGAGTGTGTGTTCAGTCGTGAATTTATTGAACGAGTTGGATAAAATCATATGTTGCGAGCCTTGGCGAGCAACATATCATTTTATCCAACGAGTTCAATAAATTCACGACTGAACACACACGAATTTGATATCCTATTTATCACATAAACACCAAAATGACACGAAAATCCGAACGGTCTTACTTTCACTTTTGCCCTCGGCTCTTAGGAAACGATTCGTCATAGGCGTTATTCGGTTGTATTCATCCGTAATGAAAAACACCTATCAAACTAAAATAAAGAAAATCAACATTAATGTGCTGTGAAAAGACTTCTCTGATACCATATTCAATTTTAAATTAATATTTAATTTAAAAATTGCTGTAATTGACTGAATATGATCAGTTGACATTTAGAATCTAGTTTCGTTTTCAAAATAACGTCGTTAGAGCAACGTGACGTCATTATCATTGTAACGTCTGAATTTGAAAAACAGTCTGAATCACTTTTAATACTAGAGCTCTATGCAGCCTGATTTGCAGCCTGAATTTGCGGGACTGCTCGGAATAATGTTTCTAGGACACTTGGGAATGTTTCAATACCTAGTGGTGATCTAAGTTTGTCTAGATTCTCTTTACTGATTTACAGTCGGCGTAGTAGTACAGTATTTTGGTGATTCGAAAATTAGTATAAAATATATGCCCAGTGGGCCATACGATTTATACGGCCCTCTATATTTAGCACGTTTATGTGATAAAAACGTTTATGGCCATTGCAAACAGTTTTTAGCAAGAGCAGACGCCTGATCAGGCTCCAAACTGTTTGCCACTAAGATTAAAATGAATAGTCATAGTTACCAAAAAAGTTGTCATTTTCTACGTTTTATCGCAATGCGTTTGCATTTCGTTTGCATTTTAACGGTAAAGAATAACGTATTCTCCACTGTAATAAGACATTCTCCATTATAACAAACCATTTCACTGTGGCGTCAAAGTCTTGCTACGCTTAATGAACATCACTTAAATCGCTAATCAAAACGAATTATTTTGAACATCAGATTAATTGAAAACCAAATTTAATTGTATAATAACATTTAAATTAACATTTACTTTGCTAATTTGTTCAAGTCATAAGACAATTTGTATTTGGCAGAGATATAGAAAGTAACAGAGCTCCGTCTCCACAACGACACCCAATGGGAGACACAGATTGTGTGTCTTGTTCGGAGGGAGTCATTATAGGGAGGGTAAGTTAAGTTTTTGCTTACATTTGCAAAAAGCTTAAATCCAGATTAGACGTCGCGTAACGCGGCGTCTGATCTGGATTCAAACTGTTTGTCATTCGTCATTGTATTTATTCTATCAAAATATGTATTTTTTGAGAGAAAAAACAGCAGACGACAATTTTAGATATTCGATATTGCAGCAGTAAAAGCGAAAGACATAATTATCCTGTTCGAGGATCAGCGATAAGTGTTGTTGTAAAGAGTGAATGGTTGCTTTTAGGGCCGTTGTAGAGAGGGATTACTGTACTTCATTCTGGGGTTTTTTTCATCTTTGGTTGCTTTTGGGCCAATTTTCAATTCTGATCGCAATTACTTTTGTTACACTCCGATAAAACAGGTGTGACGACGATGTCTTTTATCATTTAATGATTTTCGCTCTCAATGACGCTTTTAAAAAACGCGTTTGCAAACAGTTTGGATCCTGATCAGGCGCCGCGTAACGCGGCGTCTGATCAGGAGGATCCAAATTGTTCGACACCCGTTTTGAAATTTCTTTAGTCATTCTGCCTTATTTTTAAACTTTAAACAGCATTGCAGACAATACAATTGAAGCAGACGACAATGAAACGGTGAAGAGGTAAACGTCTCCCGAATAGTTTAATCATGAAATGGTTAGACAAAACTAAACTCATTCGAAATGTTGGAAAGGTCTAAAGAACGGTTCTGGACACTTGTTTCATCCGACTCACAAGCAATTTTGAATTGGACCAGACGTCGAGTTATCGGCATTTCGTCGGACTTTAAACTGTTTCTGTTTTGCTTCAAAATTAATATTATTAAGCATATTAATTACTAGGACATTTTATATATTCCTTATGGTTCATGTTCATAACTGTATCAAGTGGAAATTGTTAAGATATAGAGTGTTGGTTTAAAGATATTCCTCATTCTGCATATTTATGACTATTTCCTCAGTGGATGAATAGATTAAAGGTGTAGAAAATATGCATTTATTGGAAAAAGGGTTACACATATTAACTCCTCACTGCTTTGTCCCGTAGATCCATCGGGCCCCTTCAAAACATTACTCCGAATTCCCGAATACAATGGTTATTTGCCACTCGTTTCAACATTTTAAAAGTCAAAATACCTAATATTTAAATTTGAGAAAAAAGACAGACAAGTTATTAAAATTGATGACGTCATAGCAGTGAATGGGTTATGGTTCATTGGACATACGTACATGTACAATACATGTATATGATAGTTCCGCGGATAGGACGGTGTTCTATTGTATCATTCAACCTGAACGACAGTTAACACACATGTAAACGTAATTTGAAATGTAATTTTCTGGGATTTGGGTTGAAAGCCATTGGCAGTTAGTTAAATTGTCGCTATAGAAACGTCTTGACTGTAACAGGTTTTCTGAAGGGCATTTGTTTGTGATTAAATTGCGATTTTATATTGAGATGAAACATGTTCTATTTTAGAAAGGATAGAAATCTGCGAGGAATTATTTTATTACAGCGCTCCCTCTCTACAACGACATCCTATGGGAGACAAAATGTGTGTGCGTTGTTCGGAGGGAGTCATGACGAAATAGAGAGAGACATTAGTTCACATTTTGCAAACAGCTTGAATCCATATCAAACGCCGCGTGACGCAGCGTCTTATCAGGATTCAAGTTATTTGTTACACGTCATATTATATTTATTCTATCGAAATGTTTACTTATATGTAATTTTCAGAAAAATAAAACAGCAGACAACAATTTGAAGCAGTCGATATTGCAGCAGTAAACGCGTTAGACATAATTGTCTTGTCTCGGGAACTGTGGAATCGTTGTTGGGAGGTCCGATGTAGTTCCTTGTAATATCCAGGCATAAATGGGTGAATAAAAAGGAAGATCAATTTGAACGGTCAGCAGTGCAAGACTGGTGCTAAGATAACAATTACTTTCCCATTCTAGTCACGATGAATGGTGCTTGAAGTCAACCTTTTATTGAAGCCTGCTCATATTGATTGTATAGTAAATCCTCTCTTTTACAACCACTAAACTCTTTTTTTTTCAGTTCAGTTCAGTTCTTTATTTGCTATAAGACTAAACTGTTTTAGTTATTACGTGTTTTCGACATGTAACTGCTCCAAAGT
Source organism: Gari tellinella (assembly GCA_922989275.2). Lineage (NCBI taxonomy): Eukaryota > Metazoa > Mollusca > Bivalvia > Cardiida > Psammobiidae > Gari > Gari tellinella. Next base: position 21,537,211 of record OV277869.1, on the reverse strand, counting down.
AAGGTGACAGTAAAAAAGAAAGCTCCTGTAGGAGCTTTCTATTTTACAGTCACATTGCTTTTACTTTTACCTGTCTTTTATGCAATCAATTAGCATTATTTTGAGTGGCCGTAATAGAGAGGTTTCGTTGTAATTTGCAAACATTTCAATGGATGACGATCTGACACCGAGAATTTTGACGTCATATGAAAATCCAAAGAACTTGGAGTTGTAGATGTAAAATATCAATTTAAAGCTCAAGCTATGTTTGCGAACATGAAAGTAATTTGATACTTTCTTCAACGCGACAGACCAAGAAGTTAAAGGTTGATCATGATCATGCTAAAGTTTCAAATTGACTCGTCCGTTTCCTTATAAATGGCTAGAATATACGTATATTGACACTCGAAGTCTTTGTCCCAAAATATTGTAAAACATCAAACATAGCAGATCTGGATCAGAGAGTTCCTTAAAGAACCTTCTGATCTGGATCTACACTGTTTTGCAAAAGTTTGATATATTCGATCCCATTATTCTAAGGGCTATAACCATTACATGTAATTGTGGAAGCCCATGCAGCGTCTCCTAGGTCTGTAAATGATTGATGAGGGACCTCATCGTTCACCATACGTTATCGTCTGTTGATATTGTCTGCTGTTTTAACTCATTCACCGCTGACACTTAAAATGGACGATTTCAGTTTACAATTAAATCTAGTTCATTTTTATAAAATTAGGGTAGGTTTTAACAATATTTTACAAAAAGACAAACAGTGTAGATCCTGATCCTTAAGGGGCCCTCTGATCAGGGTCTACACTGTTTGCATAGGACAAGTGTACTCTTGACAGGTATATGTTTTAATGATGAGTATACTCGTGGCTATGGCTCAATGTGTTATAAGTTTCATTTTTTCCTACCTTTCAGTTATACAAATTTTAGTATGGTCGACAAAACAGTTTTGATCTTGACCAGACCTCAATTTTATCGGAGTCTGATCTGGATTCAAACTGTTTATATATGCATATGAATGCGCCCTTATCATTTCAAGTGTGTTGCTATTCCAACACCATGAGACTTCTACAGTTACATGTAAGTTGCAAAAAGCACGGCTTAATCAGATGCTGAGTTACCACTTTCAGTACTTCTACGGTGACCATATTTAAATCTAAACTATATTTCAACACTCGGTAACTCTTGTGGGTTGTTAGGTTCTCTTGTAGATCTTTTTGTTACAAAAAACATGAGCCAGTCTACTTTGAACTCTTGGTAATTTAATAAATACTGCTCTCAAAAAGCAAACAGTGTAAACCCAGCTCATAGGGGCCCTCTGATCTGGGTCTACACTGTTTGCATGTAATGTGAATATTTAAACAGGTGCATGTTGTTGAGTACTTTGGAGTAGCAGTACGCGCAAACAATTTCAACCACACGAGAGTTGGCGATGAAAATGTACATGTAATAGCAGACTATGCCATTGGTGATTTAAGGTTTAATGTCACAATCACGGAGGTATGAGGTGAATGGGGTTATTGCTGTTTAATTTCCCCCGTGGTCAATTAATTAGCAATTTTCGGGCTATTAACTTTCCATCAACTTTTCCGATAGAATGGAACATTGGGAGCATTTCTAAGACATTTATAATAGCATCACTACTTTACAGTAAAGCTTCTCTGAAGGGTCAATAAGTATTATCGTGTTGTTAGAACTACCATGCAAGAAGAAAGAAACGCAAAAAGAAAACTCAATTGGTTTATTTCTCTATATGTTGTCGTCTTTATTTAAACAAGTATTGGCCTAAGACACAGAATGCGCTTTTGTACTGAATCTTTTTAAGAAACGAACTAAATGTTTTCGGCGTTTAAGCGAAATAAACGACAGAAAATGCTCGGCAAATTCATTGAATCGCTAGCAAGTGTTCATATTACAATTACTTTCGTACCCTGGTAAGATGTATTTATTATGCTACCAAGTCATGCATGGTTGTATAAAGTGGAACTATATATATTTTAGCAGAGAGAATAAATTACAGGCGAACAATCTAACCTAAACCTAACGGGTAACATGATATTCCTCGGTCGGGAATAAATCCCCACGTACTCTGGGAAAACCTGTATAACTAATATTAGACCATGGTTGGGCGCGAATAAACGACATAGTTCTCGGGGGCTACATGACTGTACGCGCCCTCGAACTATATCGTTTATTCGCACACAACCATGGTCTATTAACCTATATGAGTAATCGGAAATAATAAAGTCTTCCTCGGTGTGGTAAAAAAAGTGTTTATCCTCCAAAAGTAGATGCAAATGATTGCAAGCATATCGGTGAACCCTGACAATTGCCGATAACTCCGATCAACGCCTGACCAAAGAACCGCGTAATATATACAGGTCAGAAAGTCAAAACAATGCGAAAACAAGATAACGCCCGACGATAACCATGTGAACAGCATTTGCCAATTTCGAAGCTATTCTGAAATTAGATAAATGGGCGAATTTGGATGATGGATTATGGATTTTCTTAATATTTATCCTGTTGAACGCTATTTGATTTTCATTTGCAAACAGTTTTGATCCTGATCAGACGGCGAGTAACTGGGCGTCGGATCAGGATCAAAAACAGTTAAGAGGATATTTTAAAGTACATGTAAAATAAATATCAACTGAACTAACTTGAATGTTTGTGGTGTGGTTAAAGCATCTACATAATAAGCAAGATAATGGTAAATAAGGGCAATACATTCATCTTATCGTAATTGGGCGGACTCCTATTATATTGATACGGGCTAAATACGGAGATGTGACGCGCATAACTTAAGTGTGTGAACTTGACTGTCACTTTAAGTGTTTGTATATTTCCGCAATAGATTTCAACGAGCTCTGCCTAAATACAGACTGATTGTGAAATTATAAGGACAAAGGGTCATGTAACTGACCGTTCACGTCACAACTCGAGTTGTCCAGAATTTTATAATGGTTTATGTACAGATGACCAGAAAGTTGGTTCACTTATATAATTATGTGTATGTGCAAATGTAAATATTCCTTTTGTATTTGCATTTTGTTAATGATGTACCTGATATCTGACTTTATTCAATTATGATCATTAAAATTTCAAAAAATTCAAAGTTTCCTTAACTTTTGAAAACTAATAAAGTATTATTGAGCAACTATTGGAAGAACCTTGCACAAAACCCTTCAAAAGGAACTTATACGTGTGTTGGTGTACATGTATTGAGCACTAGTTAATCTCCGTGATATCTAATTTAAAGTACCTTAATTGGAGATGACGTTATTTTTCCCAGTATACGCGTACAAAACTTTCCTCGCAATGTGTTCTGAGTCAGACCATACACCGGGTAATCAAGCGTCTCACTAGGGCCAAACAAATGACCATTACTCTGATAAATATGTCATGTTCTGCATTCTATTTTATTGCGTGTTGAATACCATTTCAGAAGTGTTTTGTAATCATCGTATAAATTTACCTGTAAAGTCAAATAACACACCAATGCATTCACTACACACAGAGGAGAAAATCTTATTCTTTCCTCTTTCCCAATAAGTGTGTTTACTCTAAAACTATTATTTTCATTGCAAACAGTTTGGAGTCAAATCAGACGCCGGGTAACCCGGTGTCTGATCAGGCTCAAAACTGTTTGCCACTCAGATCAACATGAACAGTCAAAATTGTCGAAAAAATTGTCAATCTTTATGTTTTATTGCAATGCGTTTGCGTTTCGTTTGCATTTAAACGGGAAATAATAACGTTTTCTCCACTGTACATACACATGAATGTTTTATGGCCAATATTGTGTCACAGTGCCGTGAGAACCTATAAACTTTAAAACAACAATACTTTGGAACCGAAAATTTGTTAACATGATTTTACAAGGGAAACACAGTTCATCTTTAAGCAAATTCCACTCAGGTGTCGCACCACTATGCATAGAGACCGGGTCGATTCGAAAGGTTGGCTGAAGAACTCAGGGTTTGTCAATTTTGAAGAGACTGTGTTGAAAAAGAATTACATGTGATTTATATAACGAAATGTGATTCTTATAATGATATTAGACATTATATTTTTACTTACATGTATTTCAACTCTAAGAATGAAAGAGATAAGTTTGTATAATATGCACTGTTGCCAAATCCTGCAATCAGAGGTCTGCTATAGCGGAGAAACGTTATTCGTTCCCCCCAATAAACGCGTTTATGCTTAAACTGTAATTCTAATGCAAACAGTTTGGAGCATGGTCAGATGCCGGGTAACCCGGGGTCTGATCAGACTCCAAACTGTTTGTCACTCAGATTAAAATAAATAGTGAGAATGAGCAAAACGTTGTCATTTTGTATATTTTAGTGCTATAACGTTTGCGTTTCGTTTCGTTTGCGTTTAAACGGTAAAGAATAACGTTTTCTCCACTGGATATAACAATGTGTAAACTGCGATAGATGGTTATAATGCCTTTTTGATTTGAACTATGGAGACTATGTCCGTGTTTTAGTGTAAACAATGTTGTTATTCTTTTATTACCTAGCAAGTGTTCATTTTGATAACACTGTGGTAGTCTCTTATACATGCAATTCACGACTGAATGACATGGCTCATTGACATGTATGAATAGTTATTAAGTTATTGTAGATCTACACGTATGTATGCTGTATCCATGGTGAGACTTGAATAAAGATATATACCATACAAACACATAAACGCATAAACACATAAACATAATTAGAGAGGACTCACATAGGCTTTGCCTGTTGTCCAATCCGTTTCTTCTGAATAAAATATTGTTTAATCTAAACTAACACATAAACGCCTTGTGGCCAATATTGTGTCACAGTGCCGTAAAACCCCAACCAATCAAGCAATTACGTTGCAAGTACGACACCCCCTCTCTACAATGGCCCTCCCAACAACGACTCCCTCCTTACAACGACTCTTCCTTCAGTTCCCTAAATAGGACAAGTATGTCTAACGCTTTAACTGCTGCAATATCGTCTGCTTAAAATGGTCGTCTGCTATTTTTTCTCAAAGTTACATACTATTATAAGTGGACATTTGATAGAATATAGATAATGAGGAGTGACAAACAGCTTGATTCCAGATCATACGTCGCGTAACGCGGATTCAAGCTGTTTGCAAATGTAAGTCAAGTCTAAATGTCCCCTCTCCATAACGACTCCCTCCTAACAACAAACACAATGTGTGTCTCCTATTGTGTGTCGTTATAGAGAAGGAGCACTGTATGTCTAGGTGATTTCATGTGCGATACTCATTAACACCAAGCCATCTAAGATATAAAACTCGAGGTTGAACCGTTTCAGTTGTGTGTATCATTTACGTCCCTTTATGAGTATAAGTAGGGATATGGTAGGGATTTTACCATTTATGACTGGAAAACATCATGTTGAACAAGATAGTATCCTAGTAATTTATGTTATTTTCAGTTGAATTTCAGTTGAATTTTGACAGAGATTTATATCAGTAACATACAGTAACCGTCCTCAGAACGCACTAGACAGAGAACATCTAGGAATAAAAATTTCCGGCCGGGAGAGCATGATCCCCCACCACTCTAATAAGAGTGCCCTTAATTCTAATGATAAAACAGAGGGCCCAGGAGTCAGAACAAACACCGATTTCAACGACGACAACTAGCCCTAGCTTCAACATGTGAAGTTCCTAAACAAACCCTGCAGACAATCCTAGGGTCTGCACTGTTTTTAATTTTATCATGTACAGTGCTGTAAAAAGCAATATTTTACAGTGGAAACTGAAATTGTCCATTTGAAATGTTTAGGGAGTATGAGTTCAGTTTGAATATATTTACAGTGTATTAGTGACCAGAACTATTGTCCTGTGCAACCAATGCAGACCCACATCAGAAGTCTCCTAAATGAGTCCTCTGATCAGGATCAGTCCTGTTTGTCATTTTGTAATAAACTGTATAAAATTTGATAAAGTTAAAAATGGAAAAGTTTGTGTTATTTGGTAGCTAGAATTTTCCATTTTAAGTTTCAGGGGAGAAAGACGGTAAGTTTTAATATGTTAAATTAACAGTGTAGTATTGTCTGACAATATTGACCTGACGTTGAACTTTATGCATGAATAAATTATAATAAGATGACGCAGTATAAATCAATACTCGATAGCCTACGTACAATTTCGGGTTATTTCGGCTGATTACGTGAAGCTTGTTACAGTTGGGATCCTCAGTGGATTAACACTCCACATTGAGCAAGTTCAAAAAATTGTTGTTGATAAACTATTATTCCCGAGTCTCCTAGTTTAATCGTATCTACTAAAACGCACCATGTTGCACTTTCGAGTGGGTTTTAATCCAGGTAAGATCATCGATGTCCTCACCTGCGGCTCTTGCCAATATATACATAATTTACAACCCCCAGATGTAACTAATCTGCAATAGGTGTGTCGATAGAGCAAGAGATTTGTAACATCGAGGTTCCAGGTTCGAATCCCGATAGGGGGGGGGGATATTTTTATTTTATAAAATGTTATTTTATAGACCAAACAGACGCTAAAATGTTTTTAAAAATAACAAAAGAATCGTGTTCCAATCGAAATAAATGGTGTATAATTACTTAAAATAAACAGTATAGATTGTAAAAAGAAGTGAAAAAATGTATTAGTATTGCCTGGGATTCGAACCATTGACTGTACGGAAAATAATGTATAGTCGTCTCTCTTACCACTGGCGCTAAATACCTCTCGATATGTGTGGCACCGGGAATTCTTTATTTTCTCGGTGCCGATGTGGTAACAATGTGCGTTCTCGTATAATTGATAACGAAGTGTTCCGAAGCTATATTTAGAAATGCAACAAAGTGTGAAATTTTGCTAATAGAGGTCACCAACGTCAGGTCAATATTGTCGAACAATAGTGACTGGAAACGTGTTCTGTAGCCTACAACCACTGTAGACCCAGATCAGATGGTTCCGAAAGATCAGGGTTTGCACTGTTTGATAGTTTGCCATGGTAATATATTGTATAAAACAACCTTTAATATTTAGTCAAATATGGACATCATAATTGGAAACAGAAAATGTCCATTTGATAATTCAATGGGGCAGCTATATAATGTCAAAGTACACTAGCTCATGGAATCCTTTCTCCATGACTAGCTCTGTTATTTTGTGATATACATTAGACAGAAGAGTTATGAATTTTCTGTTTTATGGTTCTGTTTTCCTTGATGAAAATCTTTATATGACCATAGTTGAAAGTAATAGATTTCTGAGAATGGAGACAAAGCTGTTAAAAAATCTCCAGATAATGATTTTATCTTCTCTTTGTCTTATGAAACCACTTTTTTGATGTTTCATTTGGGATATTTACTTCACTCTATTGCTGTAAACTTTCTTCTTAGAATGCCCTCAGACTGCACCATTTTTGGTGCAAGCAGAGACATAGAGGAAAGTTTATAAGTCTCTGGTGCAAGTTTCAAACATTTTCAGGGGGAGGTACCCCGGACCCCCACCAGAGACAGTGTATACCATGCCACTGAAAAATGTCTGGATATATGAAATTATGAAGTTTATGAAATTGGTAAATAAACTTTGACATTTCGTATAAATGTACGTGTAAGGAGTGTTGTTAGTGTTCGTGGCCAGCACCTGTGCCAGTGTACACACAAACTCTCGACCCGACAAGTCTCAACGGTCTGAGGTTGGTGTCTTATCTTGACCGTTAGAAATCGCCATATCCGGTGGAGAGTCGGCTTCACTAGCAACAGTCAATTACCGTGTAAATTATACAGTTTTATTCTTGTGTAAGTGGTTCTTTACTTTTTGTTCAAGATATTTTCGAATACAAATGCATTTAAATATACCCACCCATTAAAATTCGCCCATTGTGTAAATAGTTGGGGCACAAAAACACAACTATTCCGTCTTTGTTTACAAATATAAACAAGAATTTGTATAAATTTCGGATAGTACTGTTAATTCGGACAAAAAGTAGTCGTAGAGATGTAACGCCAGGCGTTACCCCTGCCTCGACCGTCATTGAAACCACGGCCAGACTGACCTCGACCACGTCCTCTATTATTATAAGGTCGGGTCTGATTAGACTGAAAAGTCTGATAACCAGTATAATTGGTATTACTATAAGGTTGAGTCTGATTAGACTGAAAAGTCTGATAACCACTAGAGGCAGTCTGGGTGCCAGAAGGTTGTAGCTTGTCAAGCTTCTGCAACACCTGGTCCATCTTCGAGTCAAACTGACTCCTAAGCCTAGATTCTACATTTGAAACTTCAATACTGAGTTTCCGCTCCATATCTGAAAAACGACTTTCCATGAAAGAAGAAACAGAAGAGTCAGATGTGACCGCATTTGTCTGGGCTTTTACTTTTGTAGCAGATGGGGTAACGGACCTGGAGAGAGTAAATTCCTTCTCTACCTGGCGAATTTCCCTAAGAAGAGTATTATAATCTGTGGACGTGTCATACTTATGTGTAGTTATTTTTTAACACATTTTTAACAATTTAATCTTATAAGGCTTGTTTGATTATATATTTGCAAATTAAATGAGCCCTCTGATTTGTGTTTACACTTATTGGATAGGATAAATGCCTAACAACATTTAATGCACAGTAAAACCTAAAATCAATTAATGCCCTAGCTTAGAGTCAAAATTGACCCCACCCTAGGGATTTTTCCAGTGCCGCTTTATGCAGGTCTTAAATGATCCTTTTATACAGAGCCCACTGTAATTTTCCCAGGCCCTTAAATACTAAGGACAAAATGTCCAATATTTGCAACAGTTTGGATCCAGATCAGACGCTACATAATGCTGTATCTAATCTAAGTCCAAACTATTTGCCACTCATTTACATACTTAACATTTTCTAAATTTATTTTTTTACATTTTCTAAATTTATTTTTTTTACATTTTTTACATACTGTATATTTGAAGCGGGCAACAATTCAGTATGATAAGGGTAAGCCAGTATGCAGCTAGGATGCTACTCCAGCTGTTGCTTAATATTTGACCTCAATGACTGACCAACAGAACTGATGGTGTCTGCTGAACATGTTGTCTGCTAAAGTTTAGAAATGGTTCAGTCTGTTTCATACTTACAGAAACAGGATCAGGAAGTGATCCTCTGACAGTAATGTAATTATGTCTTATCCCATATTTATACATATCTTTGATATTGGTTTTGTCAGAGTTATCTGTATGTATTGTCATTGTTACTTGTCCAGGAGATAATTCCAATTCTACTGATGTTTGTTAACCCATTACCCCATAAATACTGATGTTTGTTAACCCATTACCCCATAAATACTGATGTTTGTTAACCCATTACCCCATAAATACTGATGTTTGTTAACCCATTACCCCATAAATACTGATGTTTGTTAACCCATTACCCCATAAATATGCATTTTTATGCCTTAAATTTATTCCTCCACTGAAGAAAATAATTCCACTTAATTATACAGTCATAAAAATGTAAGATGAGAAATAAGTTTCCTATATCCTAGTAGACGGTAGCTTAAAGCAGGTTGAAAGTAAAGCAGGTTGAAAGTAAAGCATTCTAGCATAACTAAAATTCTAAGACAAAGCATCTCTCCAGACTCTTTTAATTTTTCACATGTGGAAGATTCAACAGTCTCAAAAATTCTTAACAAGTTTAATGTGAAAAAAGCTACTGATATTGACAAAATTTCTATTAAATTACTTAAACTGGGTTCACAGTCATTGGTCCCTTTCTATACAAAACTTATTAACAACTCTATAGATACTGGTATATTCCCTGAGCGACTAAAACAAGCCCAGGTCACCCCAGTATTTAAGAAAAATGATCCTCTTGAAAAATCAAACTACAGACCTGTCAGCATTCTGCCAGCTCCTTCAAAAATCTTTGAAAAAGTGTTAGCTGAACAACTTTCTGTATACTTCGACAGTATTTTTAAGAATTTTTTGTGTGCTTTTAGAAAAGGTCATGGCTGCCAAACAACGCTCCTGAGACTTGTCGAGGATTGGAAGTCTGCATTGGATGCAAACCAGTATGTTGCTACTGTTCTGATGGATCTCTCGAAAGCCTTTGACTGCCTCCCTCATGATATATTATTAAGTAAACTTAAATATTATGGCTTATCCAAAAACTCAGACAACCTTATGACATCCTATTTATCAAATAGAAAGCAACAAATAAAAATCGGAAACTCAGTTAATTCTTGGGCAAATATTATGAAGGGTGTGCCTCAGGGCTCCATACTCGGGCCTCTCCTTTTTAATATCTTCCTAAACGACATCTTCTTCTTTATTCATCAGAGTACTCTTTATAACTATGCAGATGACAATACTCTATCTTTTTGCTCACCAAATTATGACGAACTAGTCAAGGTCTTGCGAGAAGAAAGCAACATACTTATTGACTGGTTAATGCATTTAACTGCATGCAAGCCAATCCAGACAAGTTTCAGGCCATAGCCATTGGCAAGAAAACATGCTCTAGGAATCCTTACTTTGTTATAAAGGAAGCAAATATTATATGTGACTATGTGGTCAAACTTCTTGGTGTAAATTTGGATTCTAACCTTTCCTTTCAAACTCATATATATGAGTTTGAAAGGAAAGGTTAGAATCCAAATTGCTGCAGATGCTACTTATAAGTAGCATCTGCAGCAAGGCAGCTCAACAATTCAACATTTTAAAGAGAATTGGGAAAAAACTCTGTAAATTGAATAGGTTAACAATCTTTCATTCCTTTATCGTATCGAATTTCAGCTTTTGTCCTCCTACTTGGCATTTCTGTTCTAAAAGTAATTCTAACAAAATTGAAAAAATACAGGAAAGAGCTCTCTGCTTTGTGTATGATGACTACAATAGTTCCTATGACCAACTGCTCGAGAAAGCAAATTTACCAAGCTTACATATTAAAAGAATTAGACTTATGGCAATTGAAACTTTTAAAATTCTAAACAACCTTGCTCCAGATTCCACAAGTCACATCAGCAAAGTACGGTAGTAGCAGTTTTAGGCATGCAGCTCCAGTTCTGTGGAACACTCTCCCAGAAAATTTCCGAAAAACAAGTAATTTCAGCCAATTCAAACGTTTTATGGCTCACTGGAACGGAAAAGAGTGCAAATGCTCTGCATGCGACATCTCATAAACATCCACTACGTCCACAGAACTGGAGATGCATGCCACACTGATCTTGCTTGCTTCTGTTGTATTGTTATTTGCTTTATGTGAACATAGTATCCTCAGTCTGCATGTGCTTGTCTACAGCTTATGTATTCGTTGTTATTGTGAGAAAGGTGCTGATCAGTTCTCCCCAAATCTGATTTGAGGCGATAAGTGTTTTACTTTCTTCTTAACGGTCACACTTTTGTGTTTCTTTTTGCTCTCTGAGCCTCTTAAAAATGTATCTATAATGCAGTTTTTAGGTCCTTAGATGGGCCAAGATCAGCATCTTTCTACACAACCCGCCTTTTGTCCCTTTGTAACTTGTTGTGCAATTTGACACATTGCTTTTATTTTTGTACTATTGTAGTCCGACAGTCTTCGTTTTGCTTTTGGTTTCGCTCCAAATTTTACTTGTGCCTATGTGTGCTAACTCTGCCTTGACTATGCTGCTGGCCAGCCCACTAATCCTTTTTAAGTTAATATTTCAACAGTGTCTTTATTTAAGTCTTTCAACTTTTCCCGGTTAGTGCAATACCAGCAGAAAAGTCATCTCATAGTGTCATATAATTCTCATGTTGTATATATGTTCTAGGTAGAAAATATGTAGGCTAGATACAAATCAAAATGCAGTATGTAATCCAAGGGAGATAACAAAAGTTTACATTGCATCATGTTTCGGATGTTACCTCCCTTTAACCAGTCCAACAGGCAATCACTGATGATGGGCCGAAAGGAGACTAGAATGCACCCTCAGGAGTCTTCTGGTTCTCTTTCAGCCAGCCCCTAGTGTAAATTTCGCAGTTACTAAGCTTAAATTTTAATACTGATAGTTAGCGGGAGTATGACAGAATGGGCCTTATGGTGCATTCTGTTTAACTTCCAGCCAGCATTAAGAATCAAACTGGGTATAAATTTTGATTTGTATTTCTGGTATGATATAGATCCGCACTCTGACAAAACCGGTCTTATTGACAAAATTTTAGATTTCTGTTTTTTTTGCCTTTTTACAATCTACACATTGTTTTGGGGGGCATGTCAAAGTTTTAATATAAAATTCAAAACAATTTTCAAGATATTGAACTTTTAATAACGTCATGTATTCTTGAAAAAACTATCAACGACGTCAAAAACGTCATTTTGACGTTATCAATAATTAACGTCGTGTACTTTGGCGAAAACGTTACTTTTCCCCGTTCAAAGAAACCACACATAAATGCGATGCATTTAAACGATGATAGCTTCTTGAACATGTTTCCAATTAGTTCAAATTGAATGCCAAGCAGTTTGGAGCCTGATCAGACCCGAGTTACTCGGCGTCTGATCTGGCTCCAAACTTTTTGCACTTGACTTCAGTTTTACGAGTATAAATAGAATATCAAGCAGTTTGGAGCCTGATTAGACCCTGAGTTACTTATTTATTGCAAACAATGTATACCCAGATCAAACAGCTTAAAAACGCATGAGCTGTCTGAGCTTGGTTTACACAGTTTCTCAAGGTATATTCGTAGTCATATTCATATCAGGTTACTGGTATAGCGTCAGTTCATACCAAGAGCAAACTTGGAACATTTTTAAAGAATTAAACGTGTCAGTGCGTTTAACGAAATCTTGCTTTGTTATCCCTTTCAACATGTCAAACCTGTTTTGAGAAATTCTGAGAGCAAATGCAAACAGTGCTGACCCAGATCAGCCAGCTCCTGTAGGACCTGGCTGATCAGGGTGTGCACATCTCTATTAAGATCAGCCAGCACTTGCTGATCCGGGTCTGCACTGTTTTCCATATAAATAGTATCTACTATCTAGTAATGTTATATTGATGGTAAACTGGTGAAATTAATTTTTAATCATCTTGACGAAATTGTAACAATATATTTGTCCAAATTTAGTCATAAAGTCTAGTAAATTTTAATAAGTGGAGAAAGGGTATAAGTCCATGTATATCAGCAAATCAAGGTGGACGAGGACATGTGTCAGCTTGAAACCTAGGTCCAGCGTATGAACGAACAGCCCTGTACAAATATGCTGCTCTGGCATTGGCAGGACCTCCAGGTTGAACGATACTTTGTCTGTCCGTAGCAGTCAGCTGCATGAACATCGTGCTTTTATAAAATGTTAAATTTGATTTCATCAGAATTAAATAATTTGTTTAAAGTTACAACACCATGTTAGTCTCCGTTGAACAAGAAATGTTGGTATTCCGTAGTACCTTGCATTGGCTTGCTTAATTCCCTCATGCCAAAGTATGTAAGAAAACATATCCTGCTCATTAAACTGAGAAACACCGCGAGACTTATACCCGCAACCAATTCATATTTTGGCAATATCTGGGTCGTACGATTGCAATCTGTTACTGTGTATTCTTCTGCACACCAAATCGTTATCACTGTCACTTGTACTGTCGTTTTCATTTTCTAGCCTAGTCCTTTCATCAACAGATCGCCGAGCTCTCTCGTCTATGTCTATTCGGTCGTTGTGTTTCACATCACTATCATCATCATCACTTCCAGCATTCTGTTTTGCTAATTCCTGCGAAGCTGCTAGGATGCTGTCTGGTGTTCTCCCAAAGTGTTCTGAGTACAGGCTTTCAAGCTCCTGAAATATATATAATAATTGATCTATATTAAACAAAAATGAAACTAATTCTCCATTTAGATATAAGAAATGTCATTAAATATTGTAATACCAATGATTATATTTTAGTCAACTAAGTAAGGGCATTATTTTTAAAGTACAGGTAGAAAATCAACATGATTTTTAAGGTGTTTGTGGATATCAAGTCACCTAAGTGAGTTCTGAAAACTAAGAGAGTTGTGACTCGACACTTGAAAATATGAAATTCAAACGAGGAAACGTCAATACGTAACAAGGAACCAGTGCGTAACTCGTGCAAATTAAAATGTTGGTACATGTGTATTCCATCAATTTATATTTAATTGCTTTTGATGGAGGGTCAAGATCTGATTAAACAAGTCGTGCAACTTTCTTATCTAGATAGATATATTGATCTAAATTTTTTTTTAAATAATAAAGATCTATAGCTCTAGATCTTATAGGAAAAATCCATTTTGCAAAATTTGATAAATGTGCAGGGAAAAAAAGGTTGGTTTATCGGATTTGAACACACTTTGTGCTAGAAGTTATCAGCGTATCCACTGAGCTACGGAGGTTTGCGGTTTACAGTGGTTTTAATTATAAATTCTTACTGATTAACTCGGTTGTCGCGACACAGCATATGTCACCATTATCTCTCTCTCTTTTTTTTTAAAAAGGAACTGTCCAAGAATAAGGACAGGGCCTGAAGTGTAAAAATAGCTCGCTGTCTCTACTGTACACAGAGTGGACTAGGTTGAGTTTATGATTAAACGGTGGGAGATTTGTGTAAGCGGTTCAGTGATTCAGTCGGTAGAACACTTGTCCTGAAAGCAAGGGGACCCGGGTTCGAGCCCCGGTCTGGCTGCATATTTTTCTCACCATGAACATTACATTTGGAACCCAACATAACTAACCCGTAGGATAATATGTAACTAGTGGAGTGTACATAAATAATAATAAGAAACTAATGGAGTGTTCTTTAATTAAGAGTTTGAGACGAATTCTAGTGTAGATGTTGGTATTTGTAGCCGGGTTAAGTTTATGATTAAATGATGAGAGATGTGTGTGTTACAAGCGGCCCGGTAGTCTCATCAATGAACCCCTGTGACGACAATATAATTTTTGACGGGTGCCGTCGAACAGCGCCTGAAGTCTCAAAATGGCTCGCTGTCTCTTACTATACACAGAGTCAGTGGACTAGCGGTCCGGTTGCTCAGTCGGTATATTACTCGTCCTGTAAGCAAAGGGACCCGGATTCGTGTCCCGGTTCGGCTGCATATTTTTCTCACTATGTTACAATTACATTTTCATTAAGATTATTGACTTGCAAATCTAAAACGAAATAGCATTCCTTACTTGCAGGGTGGAGTATGCTAAGTAAACGTGTAGATCTATGACCTTCACGAAAAGTAACTTAGTTGGATTTAGCCCGAATACGATGATTTCAAGGCCTAGGGTGATATCTATTACAGCAGCACAAAACAATAGAATCTAAAATCTGTCTTAAAATATGTTGTAAAGCAATTGCAGTAACAAGGATGAATTAAATACCAGGTATAATAATATACATGTAGTAGATCTACAGACTCTTCAGTACGCACTCAACAGTCGGACATGTACAAAAATTCTGCTGTCGCTTGTATTTCCAGGTCTAGATACAATTTCAATTCAAATGAAAAAGAAACACCAACTCACCTCCAATTCGCCATCCATTGTAGTCCATGAGGATCTCACGATTCATTAAAAACATAATCTTAAATACTAAATGTCAGAATAACTGGCTAAGATTCATAAAAAACTCGCTTGTAAACAATGTTTACATCATGCGGAAAACATGTGTTTATCGATTTGGATGACGTCAAAAAATTGCATTTTCGACGTCATTTCGTCGATGTCAATAAGACCAGTTTTGTCAGAGCGCGGCTCATATATATGTTCTTTGGTTTAATACGGTTGATCCTGGGGGCGGATGTAGTGCAATTGAGTGAGAGCCCCTATGCACTTTTTGCTCTGCTCTCATTCCGCCTCAGGTTTTGAGCTCTGTCTGAATCTAAGTAAATATGTAAATCATTACTATTAAGTGGTAAATATTGAGCAGGTCTCCACTTGGGATGAGTTGGGGATAAAGCAGAATGAGCCTTAAAGGGACTCGCAACCGGATGGTGTACTTGTCAAAATAAAATAAATTTTTTTAAATAAAAGCAAATTTGTGGCATTATTTGGCTTCTGACATTAAAAAAATATGATCAGTCCAAAAAAAGTCTCAAGAATCGTCACCGAATCTTAGATTTTTAGATATTTTCCATCGTTTTTCTATACCGACTAGTAGACGGTATAGTTGTTGTTGTTGCTTCTCTACACGGGCTCAGACATAAACACGAGCCGAATTACGAAGTTGTATGCACTTTCGATCGCTACACATTGAAATACGTTAAATCGATCCGAGATAAACGGATAGTAGTTCCGTGGTCCATTGGTCTAAGCGGTTTCCCCTATTTTGCCTTCTGTCCGCCAATGCCGGGCCCCTGGTTCGAATCCCACCAGAGACCAATATTTTTTTTATTGAAATACATTTTTTTTAAACAGAATTTCTTATCCTAAACTTATTCTTTACCATTTATATAAGCGTTTGACACATATTTACAAATTACTATTTTTAATGCACCATCTGGTTGCGAGTCGCTTTAAGGAGCATTCTGCTTTAGCTTCAATCAGTCTCAAGCTTTTATTCTAAAAGCCAAAATAGAAATTCCCTGTGATCCTTTTAATATGTCCTTTTTCCTAGCAGCTGTTTTACCTTTGTTTTATTGCTTACAATTGTTTGTTAGTCAGTTAAAAAGCTATGCAGCTTATGTTCACTGTTTTATGTCTTGCCGACTCAAAATAAAATTTATTTGATTTGATTTGATATTTGCTTTACTTTCAACCTGCTTAAGGTGGCCACCAATTTTCAAAACTATAAACATGGAAATATTGTCAACTGGATTACTGACTTTCTGACTGATCGAACCCAGACTGTTGTCTTGGAAGGAGAACAGTCTGATAAAGTACCCGTAACATCGGGTGTACCTCAAGGCACAGTCTTGGGTCCGATACTCTTTCTCATTTATATAAATGACCTTCCCAACTATCTAAAACACAGTACACTTAGACTTTTTGCAGACGACAGCATCATATATAAAGAAATTAGAACACTTAACGATTGTCAACAACTACAGACAGACCTTGATGCTGCAGCACGGTGGGAGCAAGACTGGCTCATGCACTTTCACCCAGACAAATGCACTGTACTTTCTGTTACGCACAAACGCAAACCACACAAATTTACTTATACTCTCCATTCACAAGATCTTGAAAAAGTCGATCATGCTAAATATTTAGGCCTCACCGTTCAAAACAATCTCAAATGGGACAAACACATAAACAACATTACAAATAAAGCTAACCAAACACTTGGATTTCTGAAACGAAACTTGAAAATAAATTCGGTGAAAGCAAAAGATCATGCTTATAAAGCTCTCATAAGACCAAAATTGGAATACTCTGCATCTGTCTGGGACCCGCACACAAACTCTAACAAAAATCAAATTGAAAAAGTGCAAAGGCGTGCAGCCAGGTTTGTTTGCAACCGTTACCACAACACTAGCTCAGTATCTGATATGTTACACAGTCTCAACTGGCCCACTTTAGAATTAAGAAGAACTAGATGTAGATTAATAATGTTTTATAAAATTATCCATAATGTAGTAGCTATCTGCCCACCTTACCAACTTCTCCAGACATCAGATCCCAGAACTAGACACGGCAACACATTATCTTTCAAACATATCGCAACGTCAAAAGACACCTACAAATATTCATTCTATCCAAGAACAGTAGCCCAGTGGAACTGTTTGCCTGTCTCTATACAATCAGCAGTCACAGTAGACACATTCAGAACTCTTGTTCCTGTGACTGTCCTAACACCAATTTTCAGCAGCTAAATCCATAAACTTGTATATAATTTTAATTTGTTTTAACCTTTTGGCATTCATGATGTTCTTTTAAATGTTGTTTCTATTAAATCTGGCGCCAACACATAATTCTCAAAGTTGAGAGAGTGTTGTATACATGAAGAAGAAGAAGGCTATGGGGTAATGGGTAAAATGAAATTGCATATTTGGAAAAAGCCTAATGAGAGGAAGTGCCATTTATTTGCAAGGGTCATAACTCTGACATCATTATTCTTGGAGTTATTTCCCCATGTGATATTTTCTTGTCCGGAAGACAACTCCAGTTCTAATGATGCTATTGTAATGAAATTTCATATATGGAAAGAAACTGTGGAGAGAAAATGTCATGCACAAGGTCAGCAATACATTTTTATTCCCCTTTGTCATATTTCATTGTCAGGAAACTAACTCCAGTTCTGCTGACGCTAGTGAAATAAATATCATATAATGGAAATAGCTTGATAAGAGGATGTGTCATGGATAAGGGTCATAAGCTTGGCAACAAAATTCCTTTTTGTCATGTTTTCTTGTCCGGAAGATAACTCCATTTATATAGCTATATTAAAATGTTGTCTTCACAATGTCTTGCCCAGTCAACTTAGGTACAAATTGTCCTCAGGTGAGTGAAAAATAGGGTCATGGCCCTCTTGTTTATGTTTTTGACAGAATTAGATAAAATGCAGGCAATACGGCATGCCGGAGAGCGGGTAAGTGGATGTCAATGCCGGCAGTCTCCGGCACAATGCCTGTAAAATGGAAGGCCTGCTTAAGAAGCTTTCTATTTTACTGTCACCTTGATTAAAGCAGTCTACTGACGTAAACACTTAATAATCATAGCAATTGAGTGGTCGCAATAGAGATGTTTTAAGTTGTATATATGTATTTACCTTTCTGTTTCAAGATAATTCCAGCCATGGGAAGTGGCGGGTCAAAGAAACAAGCACCAAAACCTACGGCTTCACAGAAATCATCTCAAACCCCACAGAAACCTCAGGAGACAACAACCCAACAGAAAACCAAGGACACAACCATGCAGAATGAGAAACAGAACAAAAATCAAAACACTTCATCACCTACTAGCACAACCAACAATCAGAATGCAGCACGTAAATCTCAAACAGCTTCCAATCCTCCAACAAAGATGAAAGAGTCACCAGCTGATCATTGGACTAATTGTGACCTGAGTGATTTGATGCAGGGCTTTGAGTTGACCGATGACTCACACCTTTGGGAAAACTATTGTGATTCTTTGGTGACCAGATATGATCCCAAAATAGAACCGGAAAAGCATGTAAGGTTATTTTTGCTTATTATCTTTTTTTTTATCTAATTTTCTTTGTACATTTGAATTTTCTCTCTGCATATTTCTTCTTTTTCTGATTGTTCTACATGTATGGGCCTTTTAACCCTTTCCCCCATAGAAGCAATTTTTAGCGTACATGTATTTAATTTATTCCTCCGCTGAAGAAAAAATAGTCCTAGTTTATACCCTCGTGAACAATTACCATACAAATATTTTATATAGCATAGCAGATTTTAGCTTAAAGCAGGCTGAAAAGTAAAGCAGAATGTGCCTTAAGGCACATTCTGCTTTACTTTCTACCTGCTTTAAGTGGTCACCTGTCTTCAAAACTAGAAACAGGCTATGAGGTAAAGGGTTAACCATTTTCCCACCAGTGGACATCCTCTAAGCTCTTTATCCATGGGATGCCTCATGTACTGTGCCATTTATACAATTACCGATGGCTGAACTGAGGCTTGTTTGCAATGTTACAACATATACCCCATAGCCTGTTTCTAGTTTTGAAGACAGGTCATAACTTAAAGCTTGTTGAAAGTAAAGCAGAATGCACCTTAACGTGTATTCTGCTTTACTTTCAGCTTGGTTTAAGCGACTATATTCTTTCTGCTAGGATATAGAATACATTTCTTATGGAGCATATTCATAATTCATGACTGTTTAGATTGAAACTATTTTCTTCAGGGAAGGAATAAATTAGAGGTGTAAAAAACATATAAATTAAATTATGATTTAATGGGTTAACAGGGGTTTGACTGTGATAGAAGTATGTTAATGTAATATCAATTTAGAACAGAACGTGATTTTGAATTTAGCTGGTATATAAGTATTAGTTATAGTTCATTTTTTGAAAATTATGCAATATAACCTGGAGCGACCGTAGGGAGCGAACAGGTTATGTTGCATAATTTTCAAACAAATGAACTATAACTGATTTACCGTTGCCTCGAATATGACGCGTTTGACGGTGTATGGCAGTTATCATTCACCCTAGTTTTCATACCGTTCAACAAAATTTACATATCGCGCCAGTTTGTCTGCCAATAAAAGGGCTCTATTTCGGTGGGCGGCTCTTCGGAGTTTCGGAAACACGCGAATTTATTCTTACACCTGAGAAACAAAACTAGTCTACCAAATATCAAATATAGAGCCTTGAATGGATTTGTCTTGAAGACAAATTAACTGGTACATTGTAAATGACGAGTGTACTCCTCGCCTATAGGGTTCAATGACTTAATGCAGGACAGAAGTAATACACAAAGATCAGTTGTGAGCCTTCTGTATTAATTTGATTATGCATTAACTAGTCCCCTATCTACAGAGTTCTTTAACATAGTCATACCTCTTCACTGAATCATAGTCGTTACACATAGGTTATACTGTACTATGTTACTTCCATACATGTACGTAGTATATGTCTATTTCCCAGCTGAGCGATGGCTGTATACATGACGTAATTTTATGCGTTTAGCCCCGCCCTAGCGCGCGACGTCCATAACTGTGTTCATAACCTGCTTTATTTCTCCCATACCCGGTACAAAGCTGAACGAATATGCGATATATTTTTTCATTTCTCGCTGAAATAGAGCTCTTTCATTGGCTGGCAAACTAGGGCGAACGGTAAAGCTACAAGAAGTGCAGGTGAAGATGTTATTCCTTCCCAATTAACTTCTTTCTGAGCACTAAAAGTCTTATGTCAGTTGCAAACAGTTTGGAACCTGATCAGACTCCAGGTAACCTATCTAGCGTCTGATCAGGCACGAGACTGTTTGGAACCTGATCAGACTCCAGGTAACCTAGCTAGCGTCTGATCAGGCACGAGACTGTTTGGAACCTGATCAGACTCCAGGTAACCTAGCTAGCGTCTGATCAGGCACGAGACTGTTTGGAACCTGTCTGATCAGGCACGAGACTGTTTGGAACCTGATCAGACTCCAGGTAACCTAGCTAGCGTCTGATCAGGCACGACACTGTTTGCCGCTCAAACTAGTAAAAATGTAAATGGTCAACATTTTCAATAGGTTGTTGTTGTTTACTTTCTTTTAATGCATTTACATTATGTTTAGTTTTTTAACCCATTACCCCATAGCCTGTTTCTAGTACTGAAGACAGGTGACCACTTTAAGTAGGTTGAAAGTAAAGCAGAATGTGCCAAAAGGCACATTATGCTTTACTTTGAGCCTGCTTTAAGCTGCAATCTGCTAGGATATGGTAACTATTTCTTATAGCACATATTCATTACTGTATAAATTGGGAACTATTTACTTCATTTGATGAATAAAATAAAGGCGTAAAAAGGTGTATTTATTGGGTAATCGGTTAAACAGAAAATAATTGTCTCCTTCACTATATGTGTTTTAGAGGAAGGGATGGAAAACGGTTCGACTGTTTGTGAGTAGCACTTTTAAAGACATGGCAAATGAAAGGGATCACCTGATAAAGAAAGTGTTTCCACAACTACGTGAGTGGTGTGAACAGAGAAAGTTGAGGCTTGTTGAGTGTGATCTGCGTTGGGGAGTACCTAAAGATGCAGATACCAGAGAGACACTGATGGCATGTCTGTCAGAGATAGACAGGTACTACACTTCAATAAAACAAGGAATAAGAGACAAAAAACAACTAAAACCTGCCATTGTTTTCTCCTAAAACTTCTTATTTTGATTGTGTTATTGAAAGCAGCTTTATACGTATATTTTGATGTAAATTAATATTCATTCAGTCATTCACCCACGAAACTTCCTGTCTTAGTGTCCAATCAACACATTCAAATCTAGCAACAAGTATACTTATCCTGAATAAACACTTAAACAGTGTATTTGTAAAGAGTAAATTTGGACTTAGCAAACAGTGTGACCCAGATCAGATCACACCATCAGTATTTCCAATATTGAGTGCATTTACTTTGACAGTGAAGTTTACAGTAGGTAAAGGTGTCCTTTGGCATAGATCAGGGCTCCAGTTAAGAGAAGTTTTTTCAAACTAAAACTTTCATTTCTGCTTCAAACCCATTGGTGTGATGGTAAAAAGATTTCTAAAGAAGCCCTCTGATCAGTGTGAGCACAGTTTGTCATTTTGCAATATATTTCAAAAATCAATCCATGGTAATGGAATTTCCCATTGAAAGTTTTAGGGATGAATGATTTAAGCCTAGGTTCATTTTAACTATTTCTGGTTGTTTATTACTATAGATTACTATCTTTGCATAGGGCAAGCTTTAAACTTCAACTCTTCACATGTATGTACTGTTTGTAAAGGACAGAAATCTACTCACCACTAGATGTTTATGAATACATTAGTTATTCAGAGATCTCCATGACCCTTCAAAGGACTACATGTTGCAGAAGTTTGCATAACTGTTAAAATACCAGGGTACTCCTTGATACTTCAAAGAATTAACACTGTGTTCTCTTTTTGTTTTACAGATGTCGTGAGGAGAATATTCATCCGTATTTCCTGAACATGACATCTGAGAGATATGGATGGGTGCCGAAGATTGAAGAGGTCCCCAGTGATATCAGAGCAAAGTAAGCCTAGTATTCTGCATCAGTTTGTTATGGATGATTTGCACTGATGTAAAAAGAATCCTCCCATATGTGTCAGCCATTTCTTGTATCTTCCCAGATGGTAAATTAAAAGCAGAATACTCTTATATGAGCACACTGCTTTACTTTCATCCTGCTTGAAGTGGTCACCTGTCTTCAAAACTAGAAACAGGCAATTGAGTAAAGGGTTTAACTATCACTATCATCACACCATCAGTATTTCCAATATTGAGTGCATTTACTATGACAGTGAAGTTTACAGTAGGTAAAGGTGTCCTTTGGCATAGATCAGGGCTCCAGTTAAGAGAAGTTTTTTCAAACTAAAACTTTCATTTCTGCTTCAAACCCATTGGTGTGACTATTATGAGAATTTTCTCTTGGAAACAGTTCTAATGAGATGTTACACCATAGGATTTGGTGCTGGTATAATGGAGAAAATGTTGGATTTGTTCAGTTTTCTCCCTCTTATCTGGAGCCCTGATTGTATGCAGAGGAGAGGGTTCATACAAGTTTGTTTTTTATATTTGACAGATACAAGTGGATGCCTGGCATGTCTGTGACCACTTCAGAGATCATGATTGGTGGTTATTGGGACAGAAATAAACATGTAAGCACCCATGCAAGATAGAGAAACTGAAATTATTACATATTTATATGTTAAACCATTTAACTCTGGCTAAGACGTAATTAAGGTGTTTGGAACCATATTAGATGCCATGTAACTCAGTGTCTGATTGGGCTGTTTAATTGTCACTCATATAAGAATTAATCAAGATATCATATTTTTATGCCCCCGGCATCTGTAGATGTTGAGGCATATAGTAATTATCCTGTCCGTCCGTCCGTCCGTGCTCACAAAATGATAGTTGTGTGGCTAAAATTGTGTCCATAACCTAGACACATAATTGAAAAACATTAACCTGGCAGTTTCTTGTAACATTAACCTGGCCATTTCTTGTGACATTAACCTGGCCAGTTGTGGGACATGGGGTTAGGGGTAGGGTTAGCCTCCATATCATTCTATAACAAAGTTAGTATTCATTTATGTGGCTAACCACACATATTTTAGCCACATAAAAGAGATACAATAAAGAAGGATATGGCCACTTAAATGGAGATTGTGGGTAAGTCTGTCCGCGCTTCCATCTGTCCGATACAGGTTAAGTAGATTTTACCGTTTCGTCTAGCACCAATACCACTTACTCAAATGCTTAGATACTGATACAGATGTTGCCTTGGACCATTCCCAATCCACCAAGTTATTACAAGTTAGAGGGTGGGGTAATTTTTGTGCCCCCAGTATCTACAGATGCGGAGGCATATAGTAATCGTCCTGTCCGTCCATCAGTAACAATTAGGTTAACTATATTTTACCGTTTCGTCTAGCACCTGAATTCCACAAACTCAAATGCTGAGATACTTATGAAGTTGTTGCCTTGGACCGTTTCCAATCCACCAATGTCACCCAATCTTGATTTTGACTTTGACCGTGACCTAATTTGGACTTAGAATATTGTAAATGGGCCATTTCTTGGTTAACAAGATTTTACTGTTTTGTCTAGCGTCAACATTGCTTACTCAAATGCTTGAATACTTATACAGTTGTTGCCTTGGACCATTCCCAATATACCAATATCACCCAACCATGATTTTGATCTTGATCTTGACCTAATTTGGACTTAGAATATTGTAAATTGGTTCCTGGTTAACTAGATTTTACCGTTTCTTCTAGTATCAACACAACTGACTACAATGTTTTAATACTTATACAGTTGTTGACTCGGACCACTTCCATTATCCACCCATATTACCAAACTTGATCTTGACCGTGACCTAGTTTGGCCTTAGAGTATTGTGAATTGGCAATTTCTTGGTTATCTTGATTTAACTGTTTTGTCTAGTGTCAACACTGCTTACTCAAATGCTTAGATACTTATACAGTTGATGCCTTTGACCATTCCCAATGAACCAATTTCACCCAACCTTTATTTTGACCTTGACCTTGACCTAATTTTGACTTAGAATATTATTGGTTAACTAGATTTACCGTTTCATCTTGTGTCAACACTACTGACTTCAATGCTTTTATACATATACACTAGTTCTCTTGGACCAATACCAATTCACCCTTATATACCCAACCTCAATTAGTCTTGACTGTAACCTAATTTGGACTTAAAATATTTAGAATATATTGTCAAGGCTGCAACTGGGGGGCATAAGGGTTTATTGAAAACACTGTCTTGTTTTACATTTCACTGAGAGCAATTTAAAAAGAAAATTCATATTGAACACTGAACTTTTTAAAACTTCTCCCCAAATTGAGTCTTATTTTGGTTACAATCACATGCAACTCAAATGATAAGGAGTGATTGTCATAGTTGTGCCAATTCAAATCCAACTACCGGTATGCTCCTTGCCAGGACTCAATGGGTTAATGGCAGAATATTGTGTTTTTGTAGGCTCTGTATATGTTGAGAACACCAGACTATCTCGACCATATCCAAGACGAGAAACTAAAGGCTTCATTCGTAGAGAAAAATGAAAGTTGCAGAGAGTCCTTGGCTATATTAAAAGGTACACTTTTAACTCAATGAGCACTAGTGATGGGTATGTGTGTACTTAAAAACAAGTGTGCTCGTCAACTCTTTACCCCATAAACTGTGTCTAGATTTGAAGACAGGTGAACACTTGAGCAGGTTGAAAGGAAAACAGATTGCTCCTTATGGTTCATTCTGCTTTAGTTTCAGTCTGTTTCTAGGATGTGTTTCTTTTCATACATGTTTATGACTGTATAAATTTTACTTATTTTTGTATAAATATTTTCTTTAGTGGAGGAATAAATGTAATGCATTTCTATGGGAGAAAGGATTAAGAGTACACTCTAACCCTTTCCCATATTGCTTTATTGAAAAAGGTTGTTGCTTAAAGCAGGCTGAAAATGTAGCACAATACCTCTTAATTAGCATTCTTCTCTACCTTCAGCCCATTTTAAACTGTTTGGGATTTTTCATTCTCCCCTGGGTGCATTTGCTGTCACCTTGCTTTAAGCAGTCACATGTCAGTAACGTGTCAGAAACACCTAATAATTTAAATAATTAGTGGTCCTAGGTAATAAAGAGAGTTTACTGTTTTCTAAAAACAAATATTCACAATAAGAAGACTTTCTATGAATATTTTTTCTCATTTGTTATAGAAAAACTGAAATCAAAGTACCCAGAGCAGACATTTTCCTACTCGTGTAAGTACGAGGGTGAGGCAAATGGTAAGGTGAAGCTGGGTGGGTTAGAGGAGATGGGAGAGAGAGTTCTGACTCACTTCAAGAAGATGTTAGAGTACCAGTACCCCACAGACAGTCTGGGCCAGGAACCATCCCTCAAAGAAGTGCTGCGTATGGAGCATGAAACTTTCATGTTTCAGAGATCTCAGGTTAATATTGGAGCAAGGTTTTTATGCCCTCAGACAACATATTACTAATATTATTGGCATACTGTTTTTCCCTTAATTTATTAATCTGTTTAAAATGAGTTGTTAGTTAATGAGATTGACGTTTATGTTTTACAAAAATTTCATTTAGTAATTCATTGTTTGGGACTGGTGGTTGCTGAAACTGAAACAGTCAGTTACTTTCAAGCTGCATTAACCAACCAAGAAGTGTTTTGTTCTTATTTGAGTTAACTCATTGACCCATAAGGATAGTATATACTCATCCCCTACAAAAATGTACCTGTGAGGAGTACATATGTCCTAGGCAAACAGTGCAGGCTCTGACCAGAGGCAGTAAATAGATTTTCTCTCCCCATAACAACTCCCTCTGAACAGCACACAAACTATTTGTCTCTGACTGGTTATTGTTGTAGAGCTGGGTCAGTGCAGTATATACTCTGTTGTTTATCTCCAATGACGTCTCACTATCCCTGTGTTTATATCTTTCAGGTGTTGCTAGGCAGGGATGAGTCTACCTTGAACATCAAGACCTATATAGACAAGCCTTATTCAGAGAAAGAGATGCCACTAGTTCTTGTTGGACTTCCAGGCTCAGGAAAGTCTGCCCTGATGGCATACAGTGTGAAGAATGCTCTTCAAAATAAGAACAATAAGGTATGCATAACCCTTCCTGTGCTGGTAACCATTGCATTTACTACCGATCGTATGCCAATGGCACCAATCTCTGCCATTATTTGCCAATGGCAGATTTTTTTGCAGACAACCTAGCGTGTAGATAGAATTACCATCGTAGGCACACAGTTGATTCAAAATGGCGGACAGCATGTTTTCTGTTGATCGACCCCAGTAGGATAGTTCAATTACTTAATTTCTTTAAAAAAAAAAAAAAAGATATTAAGCATAAATGTATTTTGGTGGTATTTAATTGGTTAATACAGTAGTATTGCTTATCATCAATACATTCTACATTCTGGTGAGGACTAGTGGTACAAGCAGTCAGCTAATGGCACCATTGCTACCAACAGTAGTATTGCTTATCATCAATACATTCTACATTCTGGTGAGGACTAGTGGTACAAGCAGTCAGCTAATGGCACCATTCGTACCAAAACAGTAGTATTGCTTATCATCAATACATTCTACATTCTGGTGAGGACTAGTGGTACAAGCAGTCAGCTAATGGCACCATTGCTACCAACAGTAGTATTGCTTATCATCAATACATTCTACATTCTGGTGAGGACTAGTGGTACAAGCAGTCAGCTAATGGCACCATTCGTACCAACAGTAGTATTGCTTATCATCAATACATTCTACATTCTGGTGAGGACTAGTGGTACAAGCAGTCAGCTAATGGCACCATTGCTACCAACAGTAGTATTGCTTATCATCAATACATTCTACATTCTGGTGAGGACTAGTGGTACAAGCAGTCAGCTAATGGGACCATTCGTACCAACAGTAGTATTGCTTATCATCAATACATTCTACATTCTGGTGAGGACTAGTGGTACAAGCAGTCAGCTAATGGCACCATTCGTACCAACAGTAGTATTGCTTATCATCAATACACTTACATTCTGGTGAGGACTAGTGGTACCAACAGTCAGCTAATGGCACCATTGCTACCAACAGTAGTATTGCTTATCATCAATACATTCTACATTCTGTTGAGGACTAGTGGTACCAACAGTCAGCTAATGGCACCATTGCTACCAACAGTGCCATTAAGTCTTCTAATATAAATGGTGCCCGATGGTGCCAATAGTTAAAGCAGCCATTGGTACCAACAGTATTTCCCCATTTTTACCAATACAGTAAAACCTCGAAAAACCGAACACCCTCCGGACCAGATAAAAAGTTCGGTTTTCTGAGGTGTTTGGTTTTCTGAGTTTTTCATGAATCAGTGCTAACATTCAGGCTGAGGCATCTTCACAGACCAGACCTATCACTCAATAACATGAACGTAACAGTGAATTCTCATCTAGACCAAAACTGTTTGTTAGAATGATCAAGAATAAGAATAAACTTTAAATACGACAGAGCATGAATAATTATTACCGTCTTTTGCCGCGTGTACACTCGTGTACACTCTGTATATTTAGGGTTACATTTTCTTTCTTTCTTTCTATGGATACAGGATATAAACATATTCCCATAGGTTAGAAGCATCTGTGTTTTGAATAAACATTTCAATTTTTTTGATTGTCGAAACCATTATAAAACGAAACAACCGACATAGTTTCAACTTTTGATGGGCTTACTTTATTCGCATTTCGAGCAGCACATTAATTCTATGGAAGTTCGTAGATTCAATACAATCAAGAACGTTTCCGAATTTGCGAATATGTCGCTAACGGAAATTTTGCTGTGCAAATCGAGTGTCGGTGTTTTCGTTTTTGCGTAATTAGATGACCTAATTGAGCGGTTGTTTATACAGTAAGACTTTGCTTCTACAACACACTCATTCAGTATGCAATTGCAAACAATAATTATGAAATATAACTGAGTTATTTCCTTTTACTGTTTTCAAATGCCTTACTGCACTTTTATAAATTTGAATTCTAAACAGTGAAGTGTACCAACGTAACTCGAAACAAACTACAAACAATGGAACGCATTTCTGTTGCTGTAGCATTGTCATATCAGAGCCTTATTTTGATAAGCAATCAAGTGTCACAACTAGTGCTGCAACTGTGGCCAGAAATTTGTAACCAGTTAATCGTTGCTTGTAACCGGTGTTAACCGGTTAATCTTAACTTTAATAGTCCGACTGACACATCATTAGTCAGTAAGGGTTGGACGTTGCATGTCTACACGGTAACATTCAACTGTTATACCTATAAACAATTACAAATTTGGAGACCGTTTTGCGTGTGTAAACGATAAAATTATAATAAAGTCTTGGTGCCAAAGAATTGTTTATGAATGTTATACTTTTTTACCATACATGACGTAGGTCTTTAATAAATTGCAAAGAGAAAAGAAGATCTATTGATCTTATAAAATGAACTTACATGTATACTGCATGAATCTGTTGATCAATAAATCGTTTAAAAAAGCGACTATTCGATGTCTTCTCTAAATAAGTTGCATTTGTAAAATAACTCCAACACACGGAATAATTATGCGCGGCCAAATATGAAGACATTGTATCCCGCATTGTGTTATAGATAATAAATTGGTCCCATTCTTGTCTTATTTTAAACCTTGACAAAATATGAGACGATCCGATTGAAGTGTAGATTCAGCTAACCGGGTTTTCTTCTTTTTTTTTTTCTTTTTTGATTGGCTGGTCTAAAAATATATTTGAAATTGACATGCGGATATTCCTGGAAACCCTGGTTTATGTTTTTTCCCTACACGAACATCATATATAGCTACTAGGGTAGAAATCCAAAGCAAACTGAATATTTCGAGGTCAGAAGGTTAGGAAGCGTGTCAAGTTCAACTGTAAAAGTAGCGAAGGAAACAATATTTTGAAGACAAGTTTGTTGTAAATTAAAGCTGTTCAGTCGGCATTTATTGTAAAGACATGTGAAATAAGGGTTCTTTAACACAACTTAAAATAAAACGACACCATGCAGCGAGTATTCTGTGTTGAGAACCCCTGTAAAGTATATTGAATTGTGCACATAAAATACTTTGTTTACGGCATCGTTTTGTGTATTGAGCTCCGTGTACATGTCTACAAAAATCAGGAAATGCCCTACCCTTATCAATCAACATGCTACTGTACTTTAAAACTTGAATATCATGTATATCTTAGAGTAAAAGACTTCAAGTGAACGGAAATCATATCGGAAGGCTGTAGCTCCTGACAAATGGGGCTTCATTTTTGTTATACAAAATTACTTCCGAGTAACCGGTTATACCGACTTTGTAACCGGTTAATCGGCAGTTCTTAACCATTAACGGTTACCCGGGTAATTGTTTCAGCACTAGTCACAACCGTGAAATACCGTGTCATCTCCAATAAAAACCCCACCCATTCACTAAGTGTCCAAGATGTGTTTGAAGGTCGACTCGGTTGAATGAATTTTCCATGATTGCAATGGTGAAATTTGAGACGCGAGGTGATAAATACAGTGGCTGTTCAGTTTTCTGAGGTAATGTTATGTGTATCTGAACATTTTGGGCCAAGAAAATCGTTTGTTTTTCGGAATTCTGAGGTTCCGGTTTTCTGAGACTTACTTTTGGTTAAAATAAGAAGGAATAAAATTGGGACCGGACAGAAAGTTTGGTATTCCGAGGATTCCGGATTTCTGGGACTCCGGTTTTCCGAGTTTATACTGTATTCAAACTCCGAACGCACATTAGTGTAGACTCTGATCAGAGGGCTCTTTAAACCCTGAGTCCATAGTCTAGATACACCTTCATGTTATTTCTCCACTGAAGAAAATATATGTAGTTCCAAATTATACAGTCATGAGTATGCATCAAATAAGAAATAGTTTCTATATTCAATCAAAAGGTAATTAAAGCAAGCTGAAAGTAAAGCAGAATGTGCCTTTAGGCATAAAAATGTGTATTAAAGCAGTTTCTTGCATGAAACTTTGTTCTCAAGGGGTGCATTAACAGGGACATTAACATGTATTAATGAGGCATTTCTCGGGCTCACATGCTGTTGGTGACCGGTGACATAAGCTTCATCTTGGGCCCTTTATAAAAAATAACACTGTTCACAGATAGGGTAAAAAAAAAATCATGTATTTGCAGTGGCATATGTTAAAGGTTGTATTGAATATACATAACAAGTGTAATTGATGCAGACTTGATTGATAAGTAATAAAATTAAGATAGGTGGTAGCATAAAGCAGGGTAAAATAAAACAGAAAGATCATGGTTTATTTACCTAGAACAGCGAAACAAAAACTCTGTTTCTTTGTTAGTATGGGTAATGTAGGCGATTTCATTGTTTTAAAATGTGAGAACCTTTTGAAAACATACAAAAAAGACAACACAATAGTCAAAGTAAAATCATTTTTTACTATAACAATCCAATTGACAAAGTAAATAAAACTGTTAACAAACAATGGTAGAGCATCCTCCTAGCACACAGTAGACTGGGGTTCAAATATCAGTGTGAACTGGGATATTTTCAATCTGTGTATTGTAGGTGTTTTACCATTTCATCGGAGCAACACCAGGATCCACAGACCTGTTCCAAATATTGTCAAGGTTTTTCTTGGACTTTACGCCAGAAGGAACTAAGATGCCAGAGGATGTACAAGAGATGAAGCGTTATGCCCATACCATGTTCAAAAATGCTGCAGAATTTGCACTGAAGGAAGGATACTCAAAGCTGGTTGTCTTCTTGGATGCCTTAAATCAGATGGACGATGATGGTGAGAAATACTGTATACCTGCATTTAAAGACCATTGGGACTGTTTAGGCTCTATCGGTCAAAGGGAGAAAATTCGTGCAAAATATTTGCATGAGTTTCCTTTCTTCGATCATTTCTCCATGATTAATGTTTATATGCATATTTTTGTACATACAGGGCACCCTCTCTACAAGACACCCATTGGGAGACAAGGATTTGTGTTGTCTCGAGGGAGTCATTATAGGGAGGGAAACTAGCTTACATTTGCAAACAGCTTGAATGCAGATCAGACGCCACAGTACACAGGGTCTGATCTGGATTCAAGCTGTTTGTCACTCTTCATTATGGTTTTTTCAATCTTCAGCAGAAGATATTGCAGACGTAAAAAGATTGGACATAATTTTTTGTTTCGGGATCAGCAGCAAGTTCCATTGTGAAGAGGGATTTTTTTATGCCCCCAGAATCTACGATTCGGGGTCATATAGTTTTTGTCATGTCTGTTGGTCTGTCCGTCCGTCTGTCCGTCCACACCCTAGGATACTTATGTGGCTAAAATTCTTAGCCACATAATAGAAAAACATTAACCTGGCCGTCTCTTGTGACATTAACCTGGCCATTTCTTGTGACATTAACCTGGCCAGTTGTGGGACATAGGGTAAGGGGTAGGGTTAGCCTCCAGACCATTCTATTCCAAGTTAGAGCCAAAAAAAATTGTCTCTTGTGTGGCTAGCCACGCAAGAGAAAACAATAGAAAATAGCCAAATAAGTATCCTAGCGTAAGTACGTCCGTCTGTCCGTCCGTCCGTCTGTCTGTGCCAAAAACCTTAACCTTGATTATAACTCTCGCATTTTTGTACCTGGGCCTTTTATACTTGGCATGTGTCTTCCCTGTATCAAGACCTTTCCAACCATACAAAACAGTTTGACCTTGTGACCTTGACCTTGACATTTGACCTACTTTTGTAAAAATCTTTAAATGGCTATAACATTTGCACCAGTTGGCCCAGGGCTTTCATATTTTGTATGTATATTTCTTGTGTCAAGACCTTTCCAACAATACCAACATATTTGACCATGTGACCTTGACCTTTGACCTAATAAATCAAACTTTAACCAAAAACCTTAACCTTGGCTATAACTTTTGCATTTTTGAACCTGGGCCTTTTATACTTGGCATGTGTATTCCTCATGGCAAGACCTTTCCAACCATACCAAACTTTTTGACCTTGTGACCTTGACATTTGACCTACTTTTGTAAAAATCTTTATATGGACATAACATTTGCGGCCCAGGGCTTTCATATTTTGTATGTATATTTCTTGTGTCAAGACCTTTCCAACCATACCAACATATTTGACCATGTGACCTTAACCTTCACCTTTGACCTATTAAATCAAACTTTAACCAAAAACCTTAACCCTGGCTATAACTTTTGCATTTTTGAACCTGGGCATTTTATACTTGGCATGTGTATTCCTCATGGCAAGACCTTTCCAACCATACAAAACTTTTTGACCTTGTGACCTTGACCTTGACATTTGACCTACTTTTGTAAAAATCTTTAAATGGCTATAACATTTGCACCAGTTGGCCCAGGGCTTTCATATTTTGTATGTATATTTCTTGTGTCAAGACCTTTCCAACCATACCAACATATTTGACCATGTGACCTTGACCTTTGACCTATTAAATCAAACTTTAACCAAAAACCTTAACCTTGGCTATAACTTTTGCATTTTTGAACCTGGGCCTTTTACACTTGGCATGTGTATTCCTCATGGCAAGACCTTTCCAACCATACAAAACTTCTTGACCTTGTGACCTTGACCTTGACATTTGACCTACTTTTGTAAAAATCTTTAAATGGCTATAACATTTGCGGCCCAGGGCTTTCATATTTTGTATGTATATTTCTTGTGTCAAGACCTTTCCAACCATACCAACATATTTGACCATGTGACCTTAACCTCCACCTTTGACCTATTAAATCAAACTTTAACCAAAAACCTTAACCTTGGCTTTAACTTTTGCATTTTTGAACCTGGGCATTTTATACTTGGCATGTGTATTCCTCATGGCAAGACCTTTCCAACCATACAAAACTTTTTGACCTTGTGACCTTGACCTTGACATTTGACCTACTTTTGTAAAAATCTTTAAATGGACATAACATTTGCACCAGTTGGCCCAGGGCTTTCATATTTTGTATGTATATTTCTTGTGTCAAGACCTTTCCAACAATACCAACATATTTGACCATGTGACATTGACCTTCACCTTTGACCTATTAAATCAAACTTTAACCAAAAACCTTAACCTTGGCTATAACTTTTGCATTTTTGAACCTAGGCCTTTTATACTTGGCATGTGTATTCCTCATGGCAAGACCTTTCCAGCCATACAAAACTTTGTGACCTTGACATTTGACCTACTTTTGTAAAAAATCTTTAAATGGCTATAAAATTTGCACAAATAGGCCCAGGGCTTTCATTTTGTGTATGTATATTTCTTGTGTCCAGACCTTTCCAACCATACCAACATATGTGACCATGTGACATTGACCTTCACCTTTGACCTATTAAATCAAACTTTAACCAAAAACCTTAACCTTGGCTATAACTTTTGCATTTTTGCACCTGGGCCTTTTATACTTCGCATGTGTTTTTCCTGTGGCAAGACCTTTCTAACCATACAAAAGATTTTGACCTTGTGACCTTGATATTTGACCTACTTTTGTTGAAATCTTTAAATGGCTATAACATTTGCACCAGTGGGCCTACCACTGTCATATTTTGTTTATATATTTCTTTTGTCAAGACCTTTCCAACTATACCTACGTTTTTTGCGCTTGTGACCTTGACCTTTGACCTTCTTTTTTATAAATCTTTATACGCCTATAACATTTGAACCAGTAGGCCTAGACCTTCCATACTTTGTATGGTTCTTGTGATAAGACTTCTCCAACCATGTCAATGCTTCATTTACCCTACGACCATGACTTTTGACCTACTTTTGCAAATAAGCATTACATTACAGAACATGATGCTGCCTGGGGGCATTTGTGTTTCACAAACACATTGCTTTTCATCTGATCTTCACCAAACTTTCTGAAAATGTTTGTTGACATAAAATGGAGACTAATTTGGATAATCAGCAGCGCCAATTTATGCTATGCCTTTTGGAGTAATGGCCATTGAATTCCTCAAAATGGTGCTCCACGACAGTTTCAGATCTTTAACTCGTACATTTTACATTTGACAGTCCAGATTCCCCTCCCTGTATCATCGGGGGCATTCATGTAACTGGGACATGCTCTTGTTTTTATTTGTTGTTGGGAGGGCCTTTGTCGGGAGGGAGCACTGTACTGGCATTTAACCCGTTACTGCATAATTAAACCTTTTTTATCATTAATTTATATCTCAGTTAAAGAAATAGTTTCAATTTATACAGGCACTGTAATCTTTTTTATATCCTTGCACATGTTAGCTTAAAGCAGACTGATAGTAAAGGCGCATTTTGCTGTACTTTCAGCCTGCTTTCAATGATCACCTGAAACAGGCTACGGGCAAATGGGTTAGATACCCTACAGGGACAAAGTTCCAAAATATAAACCAGTGGTTTCAATGTTTAAAGCTCAGAAGAGTTTAGTTAAATTCAGTGGGTTTTGTTTTTGTTAGCTCACCTGGCACCATAAAGTGCCAAGGTGAGCTATTCTGATCGTGCTACGTCTGTCGTCGTCCGTCGTCAACAATTTCTTTAAACGACATCTCCTCCTAAACTACTGGATGGATTTTTACCAAACTTGCTAGAAATGATCCTTATATGGTCCTCTTTGAAAGTTGTTCAAATATTTCCGGTCCATTGCATATCTAGGTCACAGGAGCTAAAAATAGATTTTTTCAATAAAAAACTTAAAAAATCTTCTTCTCTCAAACCACAGTACCTTGAGCTTAGATATTTGGCACAAAGCATCATCTACAGGTCCTCTATCAAGATTGTTCAAATTATTAGGTCCCTGGGGTCAAAAATGACCCCGCACAGGGGGTCACAAATTTATATAGAGTTATATAGTGAAATCTTCAAACCTCTTCTTCTCTCAAACTGATATAGCTAGAGCTTTGATATTTGGCATGGTGTAACTACTAGAGGTACTTTACCAATTTTTTTTCAAACCGTTAGGGTCTGTTGCATATCTAGGTCACAGGAGCTAAAAATAGATTTTTTCAATAAAAACTTAAAAAATCTTCTTGTCTGAAACCACAGTACCCTGAGCTTACATATTTGGCACTCAGCATCAACTACAGGTCCTCTATCAAGATTGTTCAAATTATGTCCCTGGGGTCAAAAATGACCCCGCCCCAGGGGTCACAAATTTACAAAGAGTTATATAGTGAAATCTTCAAACCTCTTCTTCTCTGAAACTAATATGGCTAGAGCTTTGATATTTGGCATAGTGTAACTTCTAGATGTGCTTTACCAATATTGTTCAACTGATGTTTGTCTGTTGCATATCTAGGTCACAAGAGCTAAAAATAGATTTTTTCAATAAAAACTTAAAAAACTTCTTGTCTGAAACCACAGTTCCCTCAGCTTAGAGATTTTGCAAAAAGCATCGTCTACAGGTCCTCTATCAAGATTGTTCAAATTATGTCCCTGGGGTCAAAATTGACCGCCCCGGGGTCACAAATTTACATAGAGTTATATAGTGAAATCTTCAAACCTTTTCTTCTCTGAAACTAATATGGGTAGAGCTTTGAAATTTGGCATAGTGTTACTTGAACTTCTAGATATATTTTACCAATACTGTTCAAATGGTTTTGATCCATTGCATATCTAGGTCACAAGAGCTAAAAATAGTTTTATTCAATAAAAACTTAAAAAATCTTCTTGTCTGAAACCACAGTACCCTGAGCTTAGATATTTTGCACAAAGTATCATCTTTAGGTCCTCTTTCAAGATTGTTCAAATTATGTCCCTGGGGTCAAAAATGACCCCGCCCCAGGGGTCACAAATTTACATAGTTAGCCTGTTTACCTGTGTTTTCGCCACCCTTAGCTATATTTTTCGTGCATGCGCTTTTTTATGTAACATTTCTTACTTGTTCACGGATCTAATTCTGAACTGAACCTTCAATAACACGAATATATACAAATAAAACTTGTGAAATAAATACAAATGTAAATTATTGTACCATTTTCGAAGGAGGTCATTGCTCTGGATCATCGGGATGCTTTCTTGTCAATTCGCCACCTCTGATTGGTCGTTCGAGGCTCTGTCAGTATGTTATAGTTTGTTTCATGAAATTTGAACATTGTTTAATGATTTTGAAATATCTAATTTTTAGCTCGACTTTTTCAAAAAGTCGAGCTATTGTCGTCACCCTGTCGTCTGCGTCTGCGTCTGCGTCAGCGTCTGCGTCTGCGTCAGCGTCTGCGTCGGTTAAGTTTTTTGCTTAAGGTTTTTGTAAGAGTCCATTTCTCAATAACTATCAAAGCTATCCATTTGAAACTTGGAATAGTTGTTCAGTATTAAAAGGGCAACTCATTTCAACAAGACAGGTAACCCTGGGATTTGTCATTTCAGAGTTATTGCCCTTGTTTTATTTACTTAAAAATAATAAATTAACATATTTCAATAACTATCAAAGGTATCCATTTGAAACTTTGAATAGTTGTTCAGTATCAAAAGGGCAACTCATTACAACAAGGCACGTAATCCTGGGATTTGTCATTTCAGAGTTATTGCCCCTATTTTATTTACTTATAAATTATAAATTAACATATCTCAATAACTATCAAAGGTATCTATTTGAAACTTGGAATACTTGTTTAGTATCAAAAGGGCAACTCATTACAATAAGGCAGGTAACCCTGGGATTTGTCATTTCAGAGTTATTGCCCCTATTTTATTTACTTAAAAATTATAAATTAACATATCTCAATAACTATCAAAGGTATCCATTTGAAACTTGGAATACTGGTTTAGTATCAAAAGGGCAACTCATTACAATAAGGCAAGTAACCCTGTGATTTGTCATTTCAGAGTTATTGCCCTTGTTTTATTTACTTAAATATTATAAATTAACATATCTCAATAACTATCATGGGTATCCATTTGAAACTTTGAATAGTTATTAAGTATCAAAAGAGCAACTCATTACAACAAGGCAGGTAACCCTAGGATTTGCCATTTCAGAGTTATTGCCCCTGTTTTATTTACTTAAAGATTATAAATTAACATATCTCAATAACAATCAAAGGTATCCATTTGAAACTTTGAATACTTGTTTAGTATCAAAAGGGCAACTCATTACAACAAGGCAGGTAATCCAGGGATTTGTCATTTCAGAGTTATTGCCCATGTTTTATTTACTTAAAAATTGTAAATTAATATATCTAAATAACTATGAAAGATATAAACTTGAAACTTTAAAAACCTGTTAAGTATCAAAAGGACAACTCATTACAACAAGGTAGGTTACTCTGTGATTTGTGATTCCAGAGTAATTGCCCTTGATTTATTTACTTAAAACTTGTAAATTGAAATATCTTAATAACTGTCAAAGGTTTTAACTTGAAACTTTAAATACTTGTGTTTTAACAAAAGGGCAACTCATTCAAACAAGAAAGGTGACCAGGGATTTGCCATTCCAGAGTTATTGCCCTTGTTTTTATTTACATAAAACTTGTAAATTGAAATTTCTCAATAATTACAATAGGTATTAACTTGAAACTTTTAATGCTTGTTCAGTTTCAAAAGGGCATCACCTTTTAACACAGCAGATAACCATGAGATTTGTCATTGCAGAGTTATTGCCCTTGTTTGACTAAGAATTTGTATATGAAATTATTCAGTAACTGTAGAAAGTTATTAATTTCAAACTTCCAATATATTTGAATACTTGTTTAGTTTCAAAAGGGCAACGCATTACAACAAGGCAGGTAAAGCAGGCAAAGATAATGTCCTTCTTTTGACTTGTAGTTTACTTTAAGTGGAATGTAGACTGTCCAAGTATGTTTAAGTTGTTGTTGCTTACAAACTTCTATGATCAATAGGGCATTAAACACCCATACACATTCTTTAAGTTTGAAAAATATAGCCGTCTCAAGTATATGAAAGTCGAGCGTCCAGCACCCGTTTGCGGTGCTCTCGTTAAAAGAAAATAATAACTTTTACAACTTTACAATAAAAAAGTAACAACGGGCAAATGGAGATAAAATTACCAACATGTCCTTTGATTTGAAACTTTTTGTGAATTATTGTTATTTTACCTGTTTCTTTCGCATTTTCGGCGCTTAAAATCTTCCTCAGTGAAACTGTCCTAGTATTCGGATATCCTCTGTAGTTCTCGGACATCCTCGGTAGCCTGTTCGTGACGGAATTGTAAGTTTTGCTTAGGTGGCGAATTGACAAGAAAGTGGCGAAATGACAAGAAGCAAGGATAAATAGTGAAATCTACAAACCTCTTCTTCTCTGAAACTAATATAGCTAGAGCTTTGATATTTGGCATGGTGTAATTTCTAGATGTACTTTACCATTGTTCAAAAAGTTTGGGTCCGTTGCATATCTAGGTCACAGGAGCTAAAAATAGATTTTTCAATAAAAACTTAAAAAATCTTCTTCTCTCAAACCACAGTACCCTGAGCTTAGATATTTGGCACTCACCATCATCCAATCAGCAATTGGCACAATCGTATTGCCATAATTTCTCCGCTTTTCAAGATATGTTACATTTACATCAACGGTTCCAGGTGAGCGATTTAGGGTCGTATACAGCTCTTGTTTTATGCAGAACAACAGTAATACAAATCTCCAGTTTAACCATATTTCATTTCAAATTCCATGAAACATGTCGAGTCACAAGTTCTACCAACATTAGTTACGGCCCTCCCCTAAGTATAGATCTCCATTAGGAGCTTTCTGCATTACTGTTGTCCTGCAATAAGCAGCCACCTCTTCTATGAGCTTTGTTTACCTCTTCTTTAACCCATTATTCCATGTCATAGCCTGTTTCTTGTTTTGAAGACAGGAGATAACTTAAAGCAGATTGAAAATCTGCTTTAACCCATTCCCCCTTAAATATGCCTTTTACCCCTTTCATAGATTCAGCCACTAAAGAAAATAGTTCCAATTTATACAGCCATGAACATGTATCATAAGAAGGTTTTTTTATTTTCTAGCAGATGTTAGCTTAAAGCAGGCTGAAAGTAATGCTGAATGTGCCTAAAGGGGCATTCTGCTTTACTTTCAACCAGCCTTAAGTGGTCACCTATATCCAATACTAGAGACAGGCTATGGGGTAATGGGTTAAGCTACCATTTGCTAGGATGAAAAACTTATTTCTAATGTTGCATCTCAGTGGAGGAATAAATTAAAGGCGTAAAAAAGCATAGTGATAGAGCAATGATTCACCATACTTCAGGGGATGCCCAGTACCTTTTCTGGCTACCCAAGCCCCTACCAAAGGGCATGAGAGTGGTAGTGAGCACCCTAGAGGGGAAGAGCCTCAATGCCCTCAGGGGCAATGAAGAAGGGCCAGCTAATGCTGATCTAAAAAAAAGTGAAGAATTAGCGGTGGAACCACTGGACAAAGAAATTCGTAAAAACATTGTGGAAAATGTACTGGCAGAGTATAACAAGAAATTGGATGCAGAACAGGTATAGTAGTATAGTAGTCAATATATACACATTACTAGTTGACAGTGCGATACATAGTGATGTTTTTAGCTCGAGATGTTTTGGGGGAAATAGCCGATCTGACGAGCGCCTTGGTGCGAGTCTGATCTGTTGTTTCCGCCAAAAACGTCGAGAGCTGAATGCAACACTTTCTAGCGCACTGCCAACTGGTGATGTGTTTATTATATTCTTTGAATACACACCAGAAACAACTAAATAGTTGTTAAATCATTTTATGATCCAATATTTATTAGTTAATTTATTTGAAGCAGAACAAGAATTTTTGTATGCCACAAAGAATAATGCGACACTGGCACATGTATGTAAATGATATCACGTTAAACCGAAAAGATGTCAGAGTAAAATACAAACTGGCTGATACAAGGTGGCTGATACAGACTCTTTTCTTTTACTGTGCAAATACACACGGAAACGCTCATTATCATACGAAGGCATATAATAAAGTTTCCCTTATCTCTTTCAACACTAAGTAACTCGTGTAGGTTATTAGGTTCCCTAATGGCAGATTGCATAGTTTATTTTAATGTTATTTTTTGTTCACAGACAGAGATCCTGGTGAGTAAGCCTGATGCTGGTAAGCCCCTGTGGCTGACTGTGGCCTGTGAGGAGTTGAGAGTGTTTGGAGAGTTCAGGAAACTTACTCAGAAGATTAAAGACCTTCCAGATGAGATGACTAGCCTCCTAGAGATGGTGATTATCCTTTTAATATTGATGGTTTAAACCTTTAATTGCTTAACCTATTTCCCAATAAATATGCCTTTTAAGGCCTATGTGTGATAATAATTATTTTCTATATTCTAGTAGATTGTAGCTCAAAGTAGGCTGAAAGTAAAGCAGAATGCACCTTAGGCCCCTTTCTGCTTTACTTTCAACCTGCTTTAAGGAGTCACCTATTTTCAAAACTAGAATCAAGCTATGGGGTGATGGGTTAAGCCATTACCCCATAGTCTGTTTCTAGTTTTGAAGACAGGTGGCCAGCTCCAATGTTTGTTTGCAATTATTACTGATCAAGGTTGACTTTGTGAAAATTCTTATTGGAATAAGAAAGTACTATAGA
The DNA here is from genome assembly GCA_922989275.2 of Gari tellinella. Taxonomy (NCBI): domain Eukaryota; kingdom Metazoa; phylum Mollusca; class Bivalvia; order Cardiida; family Psammobiidae; genus Gari; species Gari tellinella. The sequence continues at coordinate 21,496,112 of OV277869.1, read as the reverse complement.
TCCAGATTGGGTGACTCCTTCAGGAGATATAATATGTTCTGCCTAAAAGTTAAACTGATAAAATGTTTTCTGACTAAAAGTTAAACTGCTATAAAGTTTTTTGCCTAAAAGTTAAACTGATACAATGATTTTTGCCTAAAAGTTAAACTGATAAAATGTTTTCTGCCTAAAAGTTAAACTGTTACAATGTTTTCTGACTAAAAGTTAAACTGATATAATGTTTTCTGCCTAAAAGTTAAACTTTAATGGTTTGCAGAGAATTGAGAGTGAGCATTGTGGTGACTGCACTTGCAGTATTTATAACATAACAGACGGCGTGAGCCTTGAATAACACCCGTTGTTTAAATGTCATATATATAACTAGTTATATAACTATGCAAATGAGGTACGCCACGACGTTGTTTACTTGTGACGTCATTAAAATATGTTCTATGCGTTTGATCTCCAACGTCTTCATTCCATCATGTAGATTCAATTTACAGATTTTTGGTGTAATTAATCAATATTAGATCTACATGAAAGTGTTTATTAATACATATACATTGTAACAACATAAACATTATGCTAGTGAACGGGGTTAATTTGGAACAACTTTTTTCCTGTATAGATCTACTTATATCGCATTTAGCATTCACTTGACATCAAAGGCTGCGATAAATAACATTTCTAGGTTATGTTATAAAAAGAATATAACCTTCGTGTTAATAATTTATTGGATTTATCAAACTCGTCGTTTTAGAAAACGATAAAAACTCGGCAAAGCCTCGTTTTTATCGTTTTCTAAAAGACTCGTTTAATAAATCCAATAAATTATGAAAACTCATGTAATATCCTATATTTATTTCTTTAAAAATTTATTGCAGAGAGTTATGATTGATTTTTGAGGTGACCATTTACATGTATGATATTTTAACCCATTACCCCAAAGCATGTTTCTAGTTTTGAAGACAGGTGACCGCTTAAAGTAGGTTGAAAGTAAAGCAGAATACGCCTTCACGCACATTCTGCTTTACTTTCAGCCTGCTTTAAGCTACCATCTATTTTCTATTCTATTTCAAACTATTTCCTTCATTAGAGGAATAAATAAAAGGCGTTAAAGGTGTATTTATAGGGTTATGGATTAAATTGTTTCATTACATAATCTGCGGTCAGGGAGTTGCATAAAGCCATTCTACAAATATCGTAAGCCAAGGCTAGAGTCATATTATTTTAGTCAACTCGTGTACTAAAAATTATAAATAATGAGCACTCATGTAAGATCCTCTATTTACAAGGTGTTGCAGAGAATTGTGAGCGAGTATGGTGGTGACCTGATTGTGGCCACCCTGTGTCTTGTGGAGACGTCTAGGTTTGGGCTTCTAGAGACAGAGATCCTGCAGTTACTGGCAATGCAGCCAACTGTTCCTGGGGCAAAGACAGTTGAGGGACTGTCTGTTGATGGGAGACTACCCATGGCAAAGGTAGGCTGAAAATATACAGTTAAACCTCCCTTAGGTTTGAACCATCGGAAGTGTCGGTACACTTTTTTTATAGATCAATGAAAACTTCACGAATGGATAATGTCATTGACTCGTAATGCTTAGGGTGGTGGCTTAGATTCTCAATCGGTACCGTTTTATAAACGTAAGCTTCAGTTATTTTTTATAATTATTTTACTAAAATAAAGCAGTAAACGATTTGGTAAGGACTTGCTACTAATTACTGCTTAACCAAATAGCAAAGTAACATAGCGTGCATTTCCTCAGAGTGTTGATGTTGCTGTAGGCACTTATTTTGGACAACTTTTGTCTCCAAATTTCCTTAGGCAAGTACTTTTATTTTATATAACAACATGAATTTTATGGTTTGTATGCATCTAAGAAATATTTTAAAAATAAAAATTGAGAAATAATACAATATATACTCTATTGAGGACAGAACTTACTACACTTACGTTGGTAGCACAGTCAAATAACCAATGGACCTTTACTGACCGTATTTACTATAAGCAGATACTATCAACCAATTCAAGTTGTAGTTGAATTGTTTATTTGATATACACTGTAGTTGTTTCTGGCAGATAAAAATAGCTTGCAGAAAAAGGCGGAATATTCATAAACAGCCAGGTGAAACCTTATGGACAAAGCCTTCCTCTTTTTAGCTCACCTGAGCCAAAGGCTCAAGGTAAGCTATTGGGATGACCCTGTGTTCGTCTCCCTCTTCGTGCGTTGTGTGTCTTGCATTGTGCGTCGTCCGTCATCGTTAACAATTGATTCAAATGACATCTCATCCTGTACTGCTTGACAGATTTCAACCAAACTTTAAAGGAATGTTCCTTGGGTCACGCTCATTCAAATTTATTCAAAGAATTAAAAACAATGTAGAACTGTGGTTGCCATGGCAACCAAAGTGAAAAAATAAAGAAATCTTTAAAAATCTACTTGTCAAAAACTGCAAGGGCTAGAGGTTAGAAATTTGGCACATAGCATCATCTACAGGTCCTCTATCAAGTTTGTTCAAATTATGCCGCTTGAGTCAAAATTGGCCCCGCCCAGGGGGGGGGGGATGGGGGTCACAAATTTACATAGAGTTATATAGTGAAAATTTCAAACGACTTCTTCTCGGACACTAATATGGCTAGAGCTTTGATATTTGGTATGGTGACACTTCTAAATATCTTTTACATATTTTGTTCAAATGGTTCCGGTGTGTTGCATATCTAGGTCACAGGAGCTAAAAATAAATATTTTCTATAAAAACTTAAAAAATCTTCTTGTCAAAAAACTACAAGGCCAGAGCTAAGATATGTGGCACATAGCATCATCTTCAGGTTTTCTTTCAAGTTTGTTCAAATTATGCCACTGGGGTCAAAATTGGCCCCGCCCCGGGGGTCACAGTTTTACAAAGAGTTATATAGTGAAATTTTCAAATGTCTTCTCCTCTGAAACTAATATGGCCAGAGCTTTGATATTCAGCATGGTGACACTTCTAGATGTCTTTTACCTTTTTAGCTCACCTGAGCCAAAGGCTCAAGGTGATCTATTGGGATGGCCCTGTGTCCGCCTTCCGTCGTCATCCGTTGTGCGTCGTCGTTAACAATTGATTCAAATGACATCTTCTCCTATACCGCTTGACAGATTTCAACCAAACTTTACAGGAATGTTCCTTGGCTCAAGCTCTTCTAAATTTGTTCAAAGAATTAAAAACAATGCAGAACTCTGGTTGCCATGGCAACCAAAGTGAAAAAATAAGGAAATCTTAAAAAATCTTCTTGTCTGAAACTACAAGGGCCAAAGCTTAGATATTTGGCACATAGCATCATCTACAGGTCCTCTATCAAGTTTGTTCAAATTATGCCCCTGGGGTCAAAATTGGTCCCGCCCCGGGGGTCAAAGTTTTACATAGAGTTATATAGTGAAATTTTCAAATGTCTTCTCCTCTGAAACTAATATGGCCAGAGCTTTGATATTTGGCATGGTGACACTTCTAGATGTTCTGTACTAATATTGTCTAATTGGTTCTGGTCTGTTGCATATCTAGGTCACAGGAGCTAAAAATAGATTTTTTTCAATGAAAACTTAAAAAATTTTCTTGTCTGAAACTACAAGGGCCAGAGCTTAGATATTTGGCACATAGTATCGCCTTCAGGTCCTCTATCAAGTTTGTTCAAACTATGCCGCTTGAGTCAAAAAAATTCCCACCCAGGGGGGGATGGGGGTCACAGTTTTACATAGAGTTATATAGTGAAAATTTCAAACGACTTCTTCTCGGACACTAATATGGCCAGAGCTTTGATATTTGGTATGGTGACACTTCTAAATATCTTTTACGTATTTTGTTCAAATGGTTACGGTGTGTTGCATATCTAGGTCACAGGAGCTAAAAATAAATATTTTCTATAAAAACTTAAAAAATCTTCTTGTCAAAAAACTACAAGGCCAGAGCTAAGAATTGTGGCACATAGCATCATCTACAGGTCCTCTATCAAGTTTGTTCAAATTATGCCCCTAGGGTCAAAATTGGCCCGCCCGAGGGTCACAGTTTTACAAAGAGTTATATAGTGAAATTGTCAAACGTCTAGCTCCTCTGAAAATAATGTTGCCAGAACTTTGATATTCGGCATGGTGTCACTTCTAGAAGTCCTTTACCTATTTTGTTGAAATGGTTCCAGTCTGTTGTATATGTAGTTCACAGGAGCTAAGAATAGATTTTTTCAATGGAAACTTAAGAAAAATCTTCTTGTCTAAAACCCTAGTATCCTGATTTTAAATATTTGGCACATAGCATCATGTAAAGGTCCTCTATCATGATTGCTCAAATTAGGTCCCTCAGGTAAAAAATGACCCCGTCCTGGACATAAATCATTATCTCTATTTTGTCAGTTATTCTCAGGTGAGCGAAATATGCCCCATGGGGCTCTTGTTTGTACAAATGGTTCCAGTCTGTTGCATATGTAGATCACAGGAGCTAAAAATGGATTTTTTCAATGGAAACTTAAAAAAATCTTCTTGTCTAAAACCCTAGTACTATCACCGGGGTGTCCTTATTAAATCATAAAGTCATCAGTTTTCTTCACTTTTAATAACTTCTAAGATCAACAATTCTTCAACTTCTTATCTAAATGGGAATTCTAATGTAACATCACTCGCTTGGCATTGGTGAGAGTTAATTTCCTTTACTTCCTTTATAATAATTCAACTTCGACTTTCAAGTGTTAGTGACTAATTTCTAAAGTGCCTAAACTGTTTCTCTTGCTTAAACTTAATATTTCCTTACTTTCCAAACCAACCTGAACTTAAATCTTAACTCAACTTGACTGATTTCCTATATCTTCAAAACATCTCACCGACACCAAACTATAACAAGCCACACCCATTAATTAAGGGTATTGACCAATCAACTTTCATTTGTCTATTTGTCCCAGTTCTATACATCAAAGACCTATCTCCAGGTGCCAGTAATTAGCATCTACAGGTAGTCATTTGATTCAAGCTGGAGTGCCCTGTGACCCACTAAGATAATGTCTGGGTTCTACAATTATTCTCTCTCTACCCAGAAGTTCCTATAAATACTTAATGAATTCTGGCCACCTAATGGCTCTGGTCTAATTAACATCATAATTCATATACATAACTTTTTGATCTAAATAATCTTTTCTTATTTTGATATTAATACATTTTTGAAATATAACTTTCATATCTATAACTGTCACATATCCTCACTCTCTCAATTATTTGCTCCGCAAATTAATAAACTAGATGGGCTATGCTACACATTTCTGCAATGACGTTCATAGTAAACTTTACTACAACCAATACTCACAAAATTATGTAGAATTTGCAATGACATCTGCATTTCAACAACATTTAAATCAATTATCATCAACAACATCAACCAGACTTGTGACTTAATACTCAAAACACATACTAAACGTAAATGTTACCCTCTTGGGTTTTAGCATTCTAATAAGAATGGGACTTCATTTGGGGTAGGGTCAGACCGTTGTGAGGCGTATAAAATTCTGAACAACTCTGTTTCTCTTTCACGTAATATACTTCATTTACCAGCAAACACAATACCATATACAGCACACACCACTAGCAAGTCTATCTGTACCACAGGCACACTGTCATGTTCATAAACATGGAACAGTATTGTCCAAGACAAATATTCAAAGGTTCAAAGATTCAACATCCTGAAAATACATAAAATTAAGCACACTAAGAACTCTACTCAATAATGTGGCATGTGGCTTTAAATGAAACACTGGACATAATATAAACACTTTAAAATAACAAGCATGGCACATTAGTAAGTGACATTATACTCATACTAACAGTATGACTATAATGTAGCTTAGTAATGCAATAATAAAGCTCCTATCACATGTGTCTAGCCTTTAACAGAACGCCTTTCACAAATTACCATTCTAAACCAAACATGGTATACCAAATAACAAAGTTAAACAGTACAGTCTTACACAGAAACAACTCTTACCAGTTTGTGGAACTAAATGTTCTCTCACATGTCTCTCACTCCGTGCGTGCAAGCTGCTCGTGTTACTGAAAAAGTTAAGACGTGCCATTCAAAGTATGGTGTGAATATTATAAGAATATAGCGGTTAAAATAGAACGCCGAGCTACCATCTCGTAAACGCGAATACACATTACATTAATTACAGCTCCCGAAATAAAATAGAAGAAGGGATAGAAATACAAGAACCAATACATGCCATTACCCAGTAAACTATCTGGTTCACGCCTAATCTTCTTTAATAGATGTAACTTTATTTAAAAGGTCTTTCTCCGATGAATTCAGAAGCCAAAGTGAAATGTCACTCAAATTTGCCGGGAGATTTCACGTGATAATGAAGAGTTTATAAATCAATGACCCGAATCGACAGAAATGATGCGAAAAGGAAATTAGCGAAAAGGAATCACTCGCGTTAACTAAATATTGATTTTTACACCTGGTTACATAAACAGTTCATATGAAATAAGTTATCATAAATTCATTTCAATTTAATATTATTTCATACATTGTCCACATTCTTAATTTTCCTTTCTCAGTCCTCTGTCACTTTTTCTTAATTTTTAACTCTTTTGCAATTTTTAATTCTAAGTTTGTCATTTGACATTTTTCTGGTTGATGTCTACAGTCAACTTCAATACCATCAAACATCATACAGAACCATGTTTCAAGCATCAAGAATACCATATATTTCAATACTCATAACAATCTTCAGAACTTAACAACAGTTCAAAACCTCTCACCGACACCAAACTATAACAAGCCACACCCATTAATTAAGGGTATTGACCAATCAACTTTCATTTGTCTATTTGTCCCAGTTCTATACATCAAAGACCTATCTCCAGGTGCCAGTGATTAGCATCTACAGGTAGTCATTTGATTCAAGCTGGAGTGCCCTGTGACCCGCTAAGATAATGTCTGGGTTCTACAATTATTCTCTCTCTACCCAGAAGTTCCTATAAATACTTAATGAATTCTGGCCACCTAATGGCTCTGGTCTAATTAACATCATAATTCATATACATAACTTTTTGATCTAAATAATCTTTTCTTATTTTGATATTAATACATTTTTGAAATATAATTTTCATATCTATAACTCTGTCACAGTACCCTGATTTTAAATATTTGGCATATAGCATCATCTACAGGTCCTCTATCAAGATTGGTCAAATTTAATAATGCCCCTCAGGTAAAAAATGACCCCGTCCTGGACATAAATCATTATCTCTATATTTGTCAGCTATTCTCAGGAGAGCGAAATATGCCCCATGTTTTCTTGTTATAGTTGTACAGTATATCTTTTTGTAGTTTTTAAGAGACCACTTAAAGCAGGTTGAAAGGATTGTAGAATGTGCCTCAAGGTGCATTCTGCTTGACTTTTGACCTGCTTTAAGCTACTATTTGATTGGATATAGATAAAAAACATTATGTTGGATATTCATGAATGTATAGAAGTGGAACTATTGTGTTTAGTGGAGGTAAAAGTTAGAAGCAAGAAACTGTGTATCTACTGGGTAATAGGTTAACACTACCAATTTAAAATTAACCCATTGCCCCATAGCCTTTTCTAGTATTGAATATAGGTGACCACTTAAAGTAGGTTGAAAAAAAGGTGCATTCTGCTTTACTTTCAACCTGCTTTAAGTTAACATCTGCTTGAAAATAGAAAATATTTCATATTATACATTGTCCTGATTGTATAACTTTGAACTAATTTCAGTGGATGAATAAATCACAGGCATAAAAAGGCCTATTTATGGGGGAATGGGTAAAAAAATAATCACTGTTCTATAATTGTTAAATGGTTTTAGACAGCGGTTGGGAGTTGTGATGTGCAGGAATGGACACCAATAGTGCACTCACAGAGACCAACAGTTGTCTAAAATCGTGTAAACAACAGTAGATTGGAAATTATTTTGATTCTAACATGACAAGGTTTAAATATTCATAGAAAGAGAAACAAATGTTTTATATGTATTTCCTCTGTGGATGCAGTTTCCCGACTGAATTATTTCTCTTGAAAAATACATATACAGTGGAACCCCTCCAAACTGGAACCTCTAAATATTGCAATTCTCTCTAAACCGGACAAAAGCTTTGGTTCTGTTTCCAATTCTTCTTTATTTTTACCCATTACACCATAAATACACCTTTTAACATCTTCAGTTTATTCCTACAATGAAGAAAATAGTTTCTACATTCTAGCAAATAATAGCTTAAAGCAGGTTGAAAGTAAAGCAGAATGGGCCTTAAGGTGCATTCTGCCTTACTTTCAACCTGTTTAAGTGGTCAGCTATCTTCCATACTAGAAACAAGCTATAGGGTAATGGGTTAAAACCCCTCTAAACAGGAAACCCCTCTAAACCGTAATTTTTGTTTTTGTCCCTACACATGTCCAGTTTAGAGGGGTTTCACTGTATTGTTACAAGTATCTAACATCCCAACAGCAAACTACTCTCATATATAAGAACATTTAAAAAGAAATGATAACAAATGAGTTTATGATGTTATATCATTAATTTATGATAACATAACCTATGGTGTGAGCGGTGAATAACACTCTTTGTTTATTACTCGTATATAACTAGTGGTTTAACTATGCAAATGAGTTTGTCTTACTAAAATGTGTATTCCTACCTGCTGTCAAAACTTGTTAACAAATTTGGTGTCAATTGACATTTTCGCCGGCGATCCAGTGGCTATAGATGGGAACAGACAGGGGATGTTTGAAAAAATCGGAATTAACCCTGGAACTACTTTTTGCATGTTCACTCATTTGGGTGGTCCATTCAATCCTCATCCATTGAGGTATATATGGAAAATAGCAAGCTTAAAAATAAGTATTGAGATGGTAAAAACAACATTGCTCAGTTATATTATAAATAGAATCTAACATTCGTGTTCATAATTTATTGGATTTTAATCATTTATAAAACTGGTCTTTTAGAAAGCAAAAAAACTTGGCAAGCCCTGTTATTATTGCTTTCTAAAATTTGATTTGATTTGTTTGGTTTTACGTCCCTTTCAGCCGTATTTCAGTCATATCGCGACGTCCAGCAAATTATAGGTGGAGGAAGACCCCAGAAGTCCTTTATGCACTGTTTCAGGCACAAATCGGCATCTGGGTAGAACCTAACCGACCTTCCGCAAGCCAGCTGGAAGACTCGTTTTATAAATCAAATAAATTATGAACCCTCATGTAAGATCCTATAATTTTACCTCAATGGAAGCCCCTATACCACCTACTTTACCACCTTGTTAAATGCGATTAGCTTCCTGTATTTTTATAGTGACAAAAACATGTGTCATGTTAGAATTTGATTAGTTGCTGTGTACAGGTTTGACTATTTGTTACCTACATGTATATTAACTAATTTCAGTGGACTTTCGCTTATGTAGGTATGCAGAAATTAAGGTACCATACAGTTTTAATAGTCTCCTCTGAGGGTAATGGTCTTATATACACAGTAGGTCTGCTGAGTTTATGTGATCATGTTACAGTACATCAATCTCAATACTACATCAATCTCCAGTTTTTAGCTCACCTGAGCCAAAGGCTCAAGTTGAGCTATTAGGATGGCCTTGTGTCTGTTGTGCTTCGTGGTCCATCGTACGACATCCGTCTTCATTAATAATTGCTTCAAATGACATCTCCTCCTAATATATAGGCTCCTATACTGCTTGACAGAGTTCAACCAAACTTTACAGAAATTTTCCTTGGGTCAAGCTCTTTCAAATTTGTTCAAAGAATTGAAAACAATGCAGAACTTTAAAGTGAATAAATAAGGAAATCTTTAAAAATCTACTAGTCAAAAACTGCAAGGGCTAGAGCTTAGAAAGTTGGCACATAGCATCAGCATCTATACGTCCTCTATCAAGTTTGTTCAAATTATGCCCTTGGGGTCAAAATTGGCCCCACTCCAGGCCGGTCACAATTTTACATACAGTTTGGTTATACAGTATAACCTCTGTTATCCGACACATCATGGTTCCACGTTTGTATGTCGGTTAAGAGAGTTTGTCGGTTAACGGAATTTTGGCTAAGTGCACACGTTCAGTCCAATTTTCGCTGCAAGGGGAATTCCTCGATGCCGATTGACATACGGTGTCATATCAAAATTGGACCCCCATAAAAAATGGACCCGGGTCCAAATTTGATAGCGAAATAGACCCGCGGGTCCATATTTCGCTATCAAATTTGGACCCCCCCTGTAAAAAATGGACTCCCCATGCAAAAATTTAGAATGATAAAAAAACATAATAAAAAGTTAAGAAACAAGAAACCAATGAATATTTTAACCCATTACTCAATAAATATGCCTTTTTACGCCCTTAATTTATTCTTCCACTGAAGAAAATAATCCCAATTTATTCAGTCACAAACATTTACTGTATAGGAAATATTTCATGTATCCTAGAAGATGGTCGCTTTACCAATTACCCAATAAATATACCTTTTTACGCCCTTAATTTATTCTTCCACTGAAGAAAGTAGTTCCTTTTTGTACCATGTATTCCTACATTGAAGAAAATATTTCCATTTTATACAGTCACAAACATTTACTGTATAGGAAATATTTTATGTATCCTAGAAGATGGTAGCTTAACCCATTACCCAATAAAAATGCCTATTTACGCCCTTAAATTATTCTTCCACTGAAGAAAGTAGTTCCATTTTGTACAATGTATTCTTACATTGAAGAAAATAATTCCATTTTATACAGTCACAAACATTTTACTGTATAGGAAATATTTTATGCAGCCTAGAAGATGGTAGCTTAACCAATTACCCATTAAATATGCCTTTTTATGCCCTTAATTTATTCTTCCACTGAAGAAAGTAGTTCCATTTTGTACAATGTATTCTTACATTGAAGAAAATAATTCCATTTTATACAGTCACAAACATTTACTGTATAAGAAATATTTTATGTATCCTAGAAGATGGTAGCTTAACCCAGTATCCAATAAATATGCCTTTTTACGCCCTTAATTTAATTGGAACCCCCCCTCCCTTGGCAACACCCAACCATAAGTCATTTGATTTACACTACAATTTTAATTATTTTCCATTATTTGTTTTGTTTAAGTAATGTTTTACTCCTTTCCTGAAGTTACTATGCCCTGCAAATTATTTTGGTTGGAGAAGGGGGGGGGGGGGTCCAAATTTGATGGCGTAAAAAATGGACCCCCCCCCCCCCCCTTTTCAACACCCAACCATAAGTCATTTGATTTACACATCAACTTTAATTCTTTTCCATTACTTGTTAAGTTTAAGTGATGTTTTTCTCCTAATTTGAGGTTACTATGCCCTGCAAATTATTTCAATTGGAGAGGGGGGTCCAAATTTGATGGCGTAAAAATTGGACCCCGCCCTTTTCAACACCCAACCATAAGTCATTTGATTTACACATCAATTTTCAATCTTTTCCATTAGTTGTTTTGTTTAAGTAATGTTTTACTCCTTTCCTGAAGTAACTATGCCCTGCAAATTATTTTGGTTGGAGAAGGGGGGGGGGGGGTCCAAATTTGATGGCGTAAAAATTGGAACCCCCCCCCCCCTCCCTTTTCAACAGCCAACTATAAGTCATTTGATTTACACATCATCTTTAATTCCTTTCCATTACTTGTTTAAATTTTAGTGATGTTTTTTCTCCTATCCTGAGGTTACTATTCTCTGCAAATTATTCCAGTCAGAGAGGGGGGTCCAAATTTGATGGCGTAAAAATTGGACCCCCCTCCCTCCCATTTCAGCACCCAACAATAAGTCATTTGATTTACACATCAATTTTAATTATTTTCCATTATTTGTTTTGTTTAAGTAATGTTTTACTCCTTTCCTGAAGTTACTATGCCCTGCAAATTATTTTGGTCGGAGAAGGGGGGGGGGGGTGTCCAAATTTGATGGCGTAAAAAATGGACCCCCCCCCCCCCCTTTTCAACACCCAACCATAAGTCATTTGATTTACACATCAACTTTAATTCTTTTCCATTACTTGTTAAGTTTAAGTGATGTTTTTCTCCTAATCTGAGGTTACTTTGTGCTGCAAATTATTTCAATTGGAGAGGGGGGTCCAAATTTGATGGCGTAAAAATTGGACCCCCCTCCCTCCCATTTCAGCACCCAACAATAAGTCATTTGATTTACACATCAATTTTAATTATTTTCCATTATTTGGACCCCCCTCTCCAATTGAAATAATTTGCAGGGCATAGTAACCTCAAATTAGGAGAAAAACATCACTTTGATATTTTACATGGTGGCACTTCTAGATCTGGGTCACAGGAGCTAAAATTAGATATTTTTCAATGAAAACTTAATTAATTTTCTTGTAAAAAACTACAAGGGCCAGAGCTTATAGATTTGGTAAATAGCATCACCTACAGGTCCTCTATCAAGTTTGTTCAAATTATGCCCCTGGGGTCAAATTTATATAGTGAAATTTTCAAACGTCTTCTCCTATGACACTAATATGGCTAGAGCTTTGACATATGTACCTCACTGTTCTTTGTCTTTCAGTGGGCTTTGGCTTATGTCGGTCTACGGAGGTTCCTGCGACCCTGTGGCAGTTCAGGAGAGGGCAGACTGGACTTTCACCACAGGACAATCAGTAAGGCTGTCAGGAAGCTCTACCTGTCGGACAACAAGACGAAGATCTGGTGGCATCAAAGACTGGCCGAATACTTTGACACCTGGTAATTAACATACAGTTCTAATACAGTGAAACCTCTTTACAACGACACTCAATGAGAGACACAGATTGAGTGTCGTAGTTCAGAGGGAGTTGTTATAGGGAGGGAAAATTAAGACTTGGCTTACATGTGCAAACAGCTTGAATCCAGATCAGAAGTACATAAAGCAGCATCTGATCTGGATTCAAGCCGCTTGTCACTCATCATTATATTTATTCTATCAAAATGTCAGACTACATTGCATCAGTAAAAGTGTTATACCCCCATTCCACGAGACGGCGATCTATGGCGCTCTGTCAGAGCGCCAGCGCCGCATGACAGAGCGCCGCAGGTCGCCATGCAGAGCGCCGAGATCGCCAGGAACGCTGCCTGAGCGCAAATGGGTCGCTATCTGATCTCCATAATCGGCAAGGTCGCCGTCGGTTTACTCCCCTGCACAAAGATCCGTGGCGCTCCGACCAGAACGCCATCAGATCGCTAATTGATCGCCTAAGTCGCCATCGGAGCGCTACTTGATCACCAAGATCGTAACTAGAGAGCTATCGGATCATCTTAGAGCGCCACCATCATCCAACAAAGCAAATCAGTAGATACCTCGTGCTCCACAGCGATTGATAGCGAGTCTCTGCATTTTAAAATACCCGATAGTATTTTCTATCAGTATATCCAAATTGCATGATGTAACTCGACGTCTCATCCGGATCCAACTGTTATACACCCATACAATTATGATACCAAAAAGTGTGTTAATATAATGGCGTTAACATTGAGTTTGATGTGCGTTAGAACATTTGTAGTAACTATTTAATATAAAAACACAGATTTCTAGTGACCTGTGGCTGCGTACTAACGAAATGCATTACTATTTTACTGCATTGAGTGGACACAAGTCAAAAAGATAGCAGCTATATGTATGGCTATTTGCCTAAATATCTGCTAGCGAATTTAAAACGAATGAGCGCGGCAGAGCGCCACAGGTCTTCATAGGATATCTCCCTAATCAGATCAAGTAGAGCGCTAACAGAGCGGTAATGGATCTCCATCGGTCGACGACATCGCTATCGGATCTCTTTTGAGCGCCATAGGTCGCAATGGTCACCATCGGAGCGCCAATAGAGCGCAATAGATCGCATAATAGTAGCCTTTGAGCGCCAACGAAGTGCAATCTGATCATACAAGAGCGCAAAATTTTATGAATTGGGTGGCGACCAATGAC